>CM062818.1:484480080-485890080 GCA_031772625.1 Pinus tabuliformis | reverse complement strand
GAAAAGGGAAGTCTCAACCTGTGATGGTTTAAGGATGACCAACAACTCTGGAATGCTTAATGCAATTCCTGGAACTCTTCCAAAGCTGGCAAGAAGCTGGTGTCTTCTGCTAGAGGAAGTGTTCTCAATTTTGTTCCTGGAATGCTTCCAAAACTGGCAAGAAGCTGAAGTCTTCTGCTAGAGGAAGTGTCCCAGATTGCCAACTGAAGGCATATTCACAGGCATCTTTGTCTCTGGCTACAAATCTGAAACTGGTGTGGCAGGTTGTGGCTCAGGCTCGCTTGATGTGACTTTGAAGCTTGTAGATGGCCATCATTTCCCCCCCTGTCAGATACAAGGTGAGAAGATGGAGAAAACTCAACTGCAAGACTGTTCAATACTCTAGAACAAGTTCTAACATGCGTTTGGAATATCTTCTTGGTTGTTGATGCCCATTGCCAAGAAGCGATCCACCCAAGATGAATCTTTGTTCTTGCAGGACGTTTATTTCTGAAGCATTTGTGTGAAGAATGACTGGTTTTATGACAGTGCTTACATGGATGAAGATCAAAACAGTGATCTTTCAGATGGCCAACTCGATCACAGTGTTGGAATTTCTCAATCTGTTGTTTTTGTTGTTGTTGTTGTTGCTGTAGAAGAGGGGCAGAATCTGGAACAACTGAAGCTGAATTGTCATGAGGAGTAGGTGAACTGTCATGAATGAATCCGACACTCTGAAATTGAATGGGCTTGGCATAGTCTGGAATATGAAAGGACAAGTCCTTGTCATATCCAAGACCAGTTCTGTGCTTGTTGTGGACAAGCTGTTCCCAAGGTCTGATGATGGGCTTGGGAAGTGCAGACTGAGTTTCTGCATCTGTATGTACAACTGCTGCTTTATTGGGTACTGAATCTGAATGAACTTGAACAATATTGACTTGCTGTTTATGGGAGTCTGTTTCATTGTTCTGAACAGAAACAGGTTCAGAATGATGACTCCACTTGTGTAATTCTTCCTGCTGTAGCTTTGTCTCAAGCTGCAAAAACTCTATCTTTTCTTGTGCATTTTGTATACATTTTTGAATGTCAGCAATAATGTCTTTATTGATTATGATTGTGCTGTCAGCAGTGGATACGATTAGAGTTCTCAATAACTCTAATATTCTTTCAAGCTTAGCCATTTTTCTTAGCAGTGGGCAAATAAAGAATGTGAGCAATTATGCAATATCTTCTTCTACAAACAATATCAAGCCTTAATGGTGGGCTTTGGAGCAACCGTTAAGACCAACTTTCAACATATACCACTTAAAAATTTGGCTAAAAATAGTGAGCTTAAACTGTTGAAGAGAAACTCAAAAGGTAGATTCCCAATGCAAAATGGTGTATGTAAAGACATAAATAAATACTACCTCAACCTGTTTAAAAAATTGAATTCATGTCCTGTTCATGAGAACCTCAACTGGAGCTAATCCTTCCCCGCCCACAAGGCGCAACTGGTATTTTCAGTGCCTTGTTTTTAATTTCTGTCAATCTACAACACTACCTTCTTCGAGCCAGATGCCATCTGTTCTCAGCTGGGTTCATAAAATATTTCAGGGAACACTTTGATCAGAGTATCGAGCTCTTCATCCCCTCGAATAGCAAGCTGCAAATGTCTAGGGGTGATACGTTTGACCTTCAGATCTTTGCTTGCATTTCCTGCCAACTCCAAAACCTCTGCAGCCAAATACTCCAAAATAGCTGCAGAATATACAACAACAGTTGCTCCCACTGTGCCATTCGCAGATATATGAGATTTCAGCATGCGGTGGATACGTCCTATTGGAAACTGGAGACCTGCACGGGATGAGCGAGAAACAGGCTTCTTCTTGTCCTTATCCTTGTTGACAGGGGCCGAGGACTTGTTCAGCACAGGAGTACTCAAACAACACGGATCATGGTTATATCTTGTTCTATGAGAGTCTAGACAACAAGCTTTGAGACATCCTTCATTGGATCAAATTTAGGGGATATATTTAGCTCTGAGTGCCAACAATTCAATTGGTTTTGGATGACTTGGAAATCCGAAAGTTTACAGTTGAATCGAACAACATGTCTCTGTGACAAAACGACTTGCAGAGCTGTATCTTGAAAACAAAGAGAGACAATGGCTTGAACCACCATTCAACATGACGATTGCATTTCCAGTTCTTCTCTTAGCGTTACCACAACACGGTGAGATATCTTGCTTGCTGCGATTTCAAAATAAAACAATCTTAACTCTCAACGGCGGGACAGGAGGAGCGGCTTCAATGAGAGGAAATCCGATGACTGCATAAATATATAATTTCATATTTGATTGAAGGACATGTATGAAGAAATGTGCTGCGGATTCAAGTCTACTACAGCTTATTGAACACTGCCTCTACTAATGGCAATTCACTTGAGGAAATTCTTGGTGTGGCAGCGGGGGAAGCCGATTCAATACTCAAGGAACTTCAAACCACTCTTTCGGTTCAGCAGGGAGAAATTGCTGAATTTGCTCAGCAAATGCGTGAAAGAGCCCGCACAAGTATCGAGTTAATAACATCAATATCTGGGGCTACAATAGGTTTCTTTGAGAACTAAGCAGATCAAGCATCTAAGTTTCAGCAACACATTGAGCATTCTCATCAAGTTCATGAGCAGAGTATCATTGATTTTCAGAAAGCTTACGAGGAACAATCAAGACAAGAGGAACAACAACTTATAAACAATATATCTAACCTTGTTGCAAATGCAATGGTCCGGAAATCAAACATGGATGCTCTGAGAAGAGTATTTATCACCAGCGAGAAACCACAAGAGCAAATAATTTATCATCGACAGTAAGATCTTTTACAGGATGTCAAAGTCATTACGTGCAGCGGGGAGAACGATTTGCACTCCTTTGCAAATTTATATCATCGACTTTACATTCCAGAAACTCTAAAGCTTAATGGAAACTGTACCTCGGACAAATCCGCCTACCAAGAAATACCAATATTCGCTCAACACTCAACCGAGTCGATGGCTGTCATATATGGACACCATGGGCAGCAAGAGAGATATGTATGTAAATACAAATATCAGTCCACTGGCAGCTACGCTTCAGCGTTTGGTTGTGAAATATACTACCCAGAAAATGAGTCTCAGGTCCAACACTTCAATACGGCTCTCATACAGCCAACCAGCCACATAAAATTTGTCCCAAAGAATGAAGCTACAACAACGAAGACACACTCAAATATGATCTCGTTCTCCTCAATACACTTCCAGAGTTCATGGTTTTGCATAGAAATGGGAGCTCGACCTTTAAGGAGTTAGCTCCATGTACAACATAAGAAATATGACCCACAACTAGTGCTGATGATGAGAGACTTCTTCAAAATGCAAACTCATCCCTTGGGTAGTCAGTTCCATGTCCAACTTAGAGGAAACTACTTGTTTGTACAATATTTAATACCCCCAATACGTATGCTCAAGCTAGAAAATAATGCGCAGCTCAGAAAATGAATGTACAGCCACTGGAATTAAAATCTCCGTCAGGGTTTCAGAGAGAAGAGCGCCCCCCACTGCGTTCTGGATCTCAGCGCATTTATTGACGACATTGTGATCGTTCAGCCCTTCCTCTTCTTCGATCAAGAACTCACTGTAGCCATTTTTGTTGTTATTGCTAGGCGTGTGTGAGTGGTCGGGTGACACCTTAACGCAGGACACCAGAACCCACTGAATCAGAGCGAACCCGATACCAATCGAATGTCGATACCATTTAAACGCAGAGACCCTTCCATTCAATATGATTTAAATATGGAACAACGTTAAAATGTTGCCCGGACGAGACAATTTATTGATAGACAATTCGCAGAGTGGGCGAATGTCTTCCAGGAGGTCTGCAGATAATTCACAAAGCGGACGTGCTTCTTTCCGTAAGGCTTCAGAAGAAACCGTCGGCCCTATTACTGCATAGCAGGCTGTGAGTCTGTTAGGGCAGAAAATACCATATACCGCATTCAGGTTGGCATGGAAAAGGCGCGTCAGAGTAATGAGCAGGACAAGCAACAGACAATGAAAACTGGCGTGGAAAGGGCAGAGCTGGCAGAGGATTTGCAGAGGAGTTATTCAGTCATCAGCGCTAAAACAGGTAGTGACAGCGCTATTCAAAAAATTTAACGTACACCGCTTCTGTCTGAACAGTATGGACAGATGTGCAGCTCCGACACAGGTAATGAAGACCACATCAGCGCTATTCAAGGCAGCTCAGACACAGGTAATGAAGACCACATTAGCGCTATTCAAGGCAGCTCAGACACAGGTAATGAAGACCACGCTGATATAAAACATTTGAATTTGCAGATCTAGCACGCCAATTTTACTATTTCAGGATTATGGGTAGAGGTGCAGCACTGACATGCACATAAAAGGCCACAGAAAAACAAGCGGCTCTGATACCATGTTAAACACACATGGAGAGCGAGAGAAATATAAAAGATAAATCATGCAATTCATTTTTTTATTAACATGAGATATACATTTATAGTACAATACGTGACTCTTGGGTTTCAGATCCCAAGGTCTCTTGGACTGCTTTGGTCTATTCGGTTTCCACACTAACCCATTTAGGATTAGGTGTCCAACAGGGCCGAGTCCGATTGGTAGAACGAAAGTCACTGGATTACAAGCGATCAATCACATCAAATTCAAATTTGATCTCCTTCCATACTTCACAAGCAGCAGCTAGTTCAGGACTCCATTTACAAGCTTCACGGATCACTTCATTACCTTCACGAGCAAGATCACGTCCTTCATTACGAGCTTGTACAAAAGCTTCTAGAGCAACCCAATTAGCTACTGCACCAGGTGCATTTCCCCAAGGATGTCCCAAAGTTCCCCCACCAAACTGTAGTACGGGATCATCCCCAAAGATCTCGGTCAGAGCAGGCATATGCCAAACGTGAATACCTCCTGAAGCTACGGGCATAACACCTGGCATAGATACCCAATCTTGAGTGAAGTAAATACCATGACTTCGATCTTTTTCAATAAAATCATCACGCAGTAGATCAACAAACCCTAAAGTTACGTCTCGTTCCCCTTCAAGTTTACCTACTACAGTACCGGCGTGAATATGATCTCCACCGAACATACGCAATGCTTTAGCCAGTACCCGGAAATGCATACCATGATTTCTTTGTCTGTCAATAACTGCATGCATCGCGCGGTGAATATGAAGAAGTAGGCCGTTGTCTCGGCAATAATGAGCCAAATAAGTATTTGCGGTAAAACCTCATGTCAGGTAGTCATGCATAACGATAGGAACTCCCAATTCTCTTGCAAATACTACCCTTTTCATCATTTCTTCACATGTACCTATAGTAGCATTCAAATAATGTCCCTTAATTTCACTCGTCTCAGCCTGAGCCTTATTAATTGCTTCCGCACAAAAGACAAAACAATCTCTCCATTGGCTGCTTCCTTGACCAGACCATTAGGCCGACTCTTAATAGTATTGGTGTGGTGGCCGTAATAGCTACTGTACATCTTTGTGGCCGCCTCCAAAGCCACCTGTACCACATAATGAAATTAGTTTCTTTCACCTTCAGCTCCTATACACGCTTAGATAAGGAAGTATACTTACTTATGCTAATACAAAAGCTGGTAAACCTACTAAGCAATAGTTGGTGCGCTAGCAATGCTTCAAAGTTCCCACCCAATAAGAAATTGATTCCTTCTATGAATCTTCCTCTCAAGCAGTTGGTAAGACTGAATCGTATTCTGGAAAGGCTCGGCCGGACCGGATCTGAGTACGGGTATGTCTGACTTCAACTTCATAAGTAATTGAGAAGAAGAGCAATCTCATGAAATAAAGAGTCTCCGCCCCCACCCCATTGTAGTCAGTTAGTTGGTTCTGGGGATTAGATTCTATACGAAGGGGTCAACCTGTTTCGAATAGACAACATGGATTTTGGAAATGTAGTTGTACTCTTACATCGATCCAGATCAAGAAGTATTTCCATCCACAGGGGTAAATATTTGCTCGCTAGACGAGAGGATAGCAGTGCTAGTTACAAATTCTGTTCCGATAGGATTTCACTTTATTTCTATAAAGTAGTTAACGGTTGCATAGGGTCTT
Organism: Pinus tabuliformis; assembly: GCA_031772625.1. Classification (NCBI taxonomy): domain Eukaryota; kingdom Viridiplantae; phylum Streptophyta; class Pinopsida; order Pinales; family Pinaceae; genus Pinus; species Pinus tabuliformis. The sequence continues at coordinate 485,883,971 of CM062818.1, read as the reverse complement.
CTCCTTGGTGCAAGAAGAACAATTTGATCCGTATCATCTCTGTATAATCTTGACTCGATCTTGTTCTCCTTTTTCTTCCAAACAATATTGAGTTCTTTCCATACGCACTAGTGCTAGATCGGATCAAACATGCTGATTCAAGTTCATGTAAAACTTGCTTGATCAAGATAGGTAAAATATTACTGATTTTACGGGACCATATGTTATGATTCGAATCAGTAGGAAATACTACTTTCGACAGGATTCACTCAAAATAGGCTCCAATTTTTTTCGTAGTAGTGTGAAAAGAAGGAAGCTCTGGCTTCAAGTTGTTCGAGATAAAATAGTGTGAAAAGAAGGAAGGTCTGGCTCTCCTAGGGTTACTTCATCTGGGATCCCTGGGGAAGAGGATCAAGTTGGCCCTTGCGAACAACTTGATGTACTATCTCCCTTCAACCCTTTGAGCAAAATGTGGTAAAAGGAAAAAAAATACATGCCATGGACCGACCCCATCGTCTCCACCCCGTAGGAACTACGAGATCACCCCGAGGGTGTCGAAGACATCCAGGGGTCACAGACCGACCATATACCCACAGTGGAGAACGCATTAGCTGTCCGCTCCAGTTGGACAGGAAGGGTCAGAGAAGGGCAATCATTTTTAGGACCAAAGAGTCGGGTGGAAAAAGGGGAGAGCTCTCCGTTCCTGGTTCTCTTGTAGCTGGATAGCCCAGAACTACAAGAATCCCTAAAATGGGATTTCAACTCTGCACCTGTTTGGAAGAGTTGCTCTTTGGAGAGCACAGTACGATGAAAATTGTGAGCTGTGTTCGGGGGGGGGGTGGGGTTATTGTCTATCGTTGGCCTCTATGGTAGAATCCAGTCGGGGAGGCCTGAGAGACGGTGGTTTACCCTGTGGCGGATGTCAGCGGTTCGAGTCCACTTATCTCTAGCCCATGATCCTAAATGGTAAATGGTATATGATTTCTCGTTCATGGACGTTGATAATATTTTTCCATTTGGTAGCACCTTAGGATGGCATAGCCTTGAATGACGAGGTTCAAACGAGGAAGGGCTTACGGTGGATACCTAGGCACCCAGAGACAAGGAAGGGCGTGGTAAGCGATGAAATGCTTCGGGGAGTTGAAAATTAGCATAGATCCGGAGATTCCCGAATAGGTTAACCTTTTTCACTGCTGCTGAATCCATGGGCAGGCAAGAGACAACCTGGTGAACTGAAACATCTTAGTAGCCAGAGGAATAGAAAGCAAAAGCGATTCCCGTAGTAGCGGCGAGCGAAATGGGAGCAGCCTAAACCGTGAAACGGGGTTGTGGGAGAGCACAATATAAGCTCTGTGCTGCTAGGAAAATCGGTTGAGTCCTGCACCCTAGATGGTGAGAGTCCAGTAGCCGAAAGCATCATTGGCTTAGGCTCTAACCCGAGTAGCATGGGGCACGTGGAATCCCGTGTGAATCAGCAAGGACCACCTTGCAAGGCTAAATACTCCTGAGTGACCGATAACGAAGTAGTACCGTGAGGGAAAGGTGAAAAGAACCCCCATCAGGGAGTGAAATAGAACATGAAACCGTAAGCTACCAAGCAGTGGGAGGAAAATTAGATCTCTGACCGCATGCCTGTTGAAGAATGAGGACTTATAGGCAGTGGCTTGGTTAAGGGAACCCACCGGAGCCGTAGTGAGAGCGAGTCTTCATTGGGCAATTGTCACTGCTTATGGACCCGAACCTGGGTGATCTATCCATGACCAGGATGAAGCTTGGGTGAAACTAAGTGGAGGTCCGCTCACCATTTCGATGGTGAGGGTTTTAACGCTCGACCAGGGGGGCCGCCATCGAAATCTGTTGAAACCTCCGCCAAAGCATATATTCTCTATGTCATTCCATCAAGGAACGTAGTCGCTTGCTTGACGTTAGAAGGGAAAGGGTGAGCCTGCCGAACTCTTTTTTAGTTACTTATTTGAGAGGGGCCACCCAATAAGTAAATTGAAATGTATATCGCTTGTCTGTAATCAGACAAGGAACCCACTTGCTTGACGTTAGGAGGGCAAGGACCCGGAGGGGCTTGCGCTTCCTAGTGCAAGGAGTTGATTAAGTCTTCCTTTGGAGAGTTTTCTTCTTCTCCTGAGGTGGGTCGAACATTAAGGCAGTCGGAGGCAGTGGTAGCTTATCTCCCTATCGGTCGAGTGGCTTCCGCTGCTCTCCCCGGGCAACGAATCAAACATCTCCAGGCATCTATCTTGTAGTCAAGTGACCGAAGTCCCATGATCTTTCGACGGAAGAGGAAACCATCATCTATGGGAATTCAATCCGCAGGATTCGGAGGTAGCTACTCTTTTTCGTCTTCCATCCCGAGTCAACCTCGAGTAGGGCCAATCATAAAACATTATAGATCTTGTTGATTCTAAGGAGGAGAAGGCTTCTCCACTTGGAAGGGTTCAACTAAACAACTATAAGCAGGGGAAGGAATTGAGGCTTCAAAGGCTAGACGACTAACCGAATGGATGGCAGTAGGAAACAAAGAGGGTAGGGAGGAGTCAAGGTGGACTCATAACCCGGTTCCAAGCCTTGGGCAGTTCAAACATCTTTTCTTAAGTGGTCACTAAGAGCTAATCCCTTTTGTACCTGCCTAAAGAAGAAGGTCAACAGGTCCACGGTAACCCCTTGGAGGGACATACTTTCCCAGTACGGCAAGAGCTCTTAATAGGAGATCTCGAAAAAGAATGCATCTGAACAAGGCTTACTCCGTTGAGGGGCTTTTAAGCCGTGAGAGTCGTTTAGACAGACTCCAATGGTTGCCTAAAGCGAAGGTGAATCAGAGCTCTTCCATCTGAGATTTCCTAAGCGCTGCTCACTCGATGGGAAGCCTTTACCTGGTTTACGGATCAGATGGATGTAGGGGCAAGGAGGTTGATGAATAGTATGCGAACTGTAGGCCCCAGGGGAGTGGTGCCAAGGAGACACACTGTGCTAGCAAATAGGGTAACACCAGCGAAAGGAGCCTGGAGATGGATGGCACGGTGAGGTCAGACCAAGTGGGCTTGCTTTAGGCGAGACACAAAGGCCAATAGAACCAACATCACCTTGGTGGGGCAAAATGATCAAATATTCATTTTTTTTCTTGAAGTAAAAAAAGTTCAGTATGTTCCTTAAGAGCCTCTTCCAGAAGGGCTTTCGCTTCTTCTGTAAATGTACCAGTAGAACGTAAAATTTCTCCGAACTGAGGTTTATTTTTTATCAAATAAAAACGTAACCCAAGGAGAAATTTTCTCACCTATGCTATTTCGAATATATCCAGGTATCCGTTTGTTCCGGTATAAATAGTAGCTATTTATTCTTCTACAGTCAAAGGAGCCTACTGAGATTGTTTGAGCAACTCACGTAATCGTTGACCCCTCGCCAATTGATCTTGAGTAGCTTTATCAAGATCGGAAGAAAATTGTGTAAAAGCTTCCAACTCTGCAAATTGAGCTAACTCTAATTTCAACTTTCCAGCGACCTTTTTCATAGCTTTTATCTGAGCCGCAGATCCTACTCTAGAGACAGAAATACCCACATTAATGGAAGGTCGGATCCCGACATTGAATAGATCGGTCGATGAAAATATTTGTCCATCGGTAATGGAAATTGCATTAGTGGGAATATAAGCATTGGATAAACCGATTTTTATAACCGCCCTTTCAAATTTTGAGTTTTAATGTTGTACAAGTCGTCTTGTGCCACCCCAATCACTTCATGAATTTGTCTCCCTTCTAGGAAGGTGAATTTTCTTGGGGATATATATCTAAAAAGAATGGGTTTTAGCCTATTCACAATGCTCTTAGCGATAATCTTGTAAATGTATATACATAAGAAGATAGGGTGAAAATCAGAGAAAGAGAGGGGTTGACTAGATTTGGGAATAAGAGAAATGAAAGTAGAGTTAAAATTCGGGTGAGCTTGTCCCTCGCTTATTGATTCTTAAATCACCCCCAATAAGTCGGCACCTAAGATCTCTAGAATATACAGAAAAAATTCAACCCCCCAGCAACCCAGCCCAGGGTTCTTATCTCTTTGAAAACTATGCAACACCGATTTGAGCTCCTCCATCGAAACCTCCTCCATTATTTCCATATTTTCCCCTTTGTCTGACATACAATGGAAGTGCTAAGAAACTTGAATAACTTCAACTATAGAGCTCTCCATAGGAGATCTAAATAGATTTACTCCTGTCCATATTTTCCAATCCATCAAAATAAGATACCTCATTTCCATTATCATCCTGTAGACACCATATAATATTAAACATTTTCCGCCCCTTTGCGAAAATCTGAAAAATTTAGTGTTTTCATCACCATATTTTATGGCACATGGCTCAATTTTTTTGGCACCATGTTTCCTCCATGACTAAAAGAAGCAATGATATTTATTATCATGCCAATTTTATCCACTTTTCCACATTAAATTGATTTAGGCGAAGGCATCCCAAAACATTAATAAACCAACTGAATAGAATAAAAAACATGGTATATAGGCCAAACTTTGGGTTAACCATTGAGGGATCACAATGCCTTACCTTTATAATCATTTGAGATATCCTTTCATACCCATGTGATCCCTATAGTGTTTATATTTGGGCAATTATGTGGCCCATTAATGTTAGAGGTCACAAATAAGTCATCGGTAGTTGAGTATAGGTATGGATAGTCACTCTTCCTCATCAATATTTGGATATTTGGCCCTCCTTTGTGTTAAGTTGAATACATGGAGCTCATTCTTGAATCTTGGGCATTCCCACTTGAACCAATTACTCATCCAATATAGCTTTAACCGAAAAATATTAGCCATTTCCATGCATTATTAAAGAACTTATGAATGTACAACTATGTTGGTGTACTATAGAGAAACAGAAAAATAATCATTGCTTCATGTTGTAGCGGCTGCAACACTCTCCAAATTTTGGCCTACACTCAAATTTTGGAGCCTACTATGGATACTATGATCAATTGTTCCTTAGTCACTTATTGGTCAACTAATGATTTCAAGCTCCCTTAGATCTTAAGAGTCGTTCACACTTTTATCTTTATATAGCAAGTGTCATCTTTGGGAATGGGAATTATCGCTTGTCATGCAAGGGGGAGTTTTTTTTTTCTTCAAGGGGAAATATTTGTGAAAATGAGTTGTTCTCATCATATAGACATGTTTCACACTCATTTCCAAAGTTTCACGTACTATTACACAAGTGTCGTCATTATCCTCATTAAGCGAAGTATGTTTTCTTATGTTTTGGATGATCTATGTTGCATAACTAAGTATCCAAGTGTGTGGTCACAGTTAAATTCTATCATTATTCACTTCGGTTCCATTGATCCCACACTTAGCCAAATTCTAGAGGATTCCTAGCAACCTAGCCTCATCCAGCCTTCCTAAACTGCGCACTTCACATCTGCAACCCTCAATCTTTTTCCTTGCCTGTTGGAATTGTGTAATGCAGAGAAGTCCCAACCTCCCTTGGCATCCAAAAATACGCAAATGCTTCCTCCAGTGTCCTTCCCTCAGTTGGAACTCACTGTCTCCAGAAACTACGCAGTTCTGTCCCTCAAGCCTCTAAGCTACCCAGTTCCCCTTGCCTTTTGAAACTACACAACTTGTCCTCCTAGGGCCCCATCCCAGAGTAGCCATTACTTTCTTGAACTACAAAATTTTTTCCCTCAGTGGGCACTGCGCAAAATTTTTCCCTTAGAGAGGGTTGTGCATAAATTTTCCTCAATCTGGCATGAGCTGCGCAGTCTCAATGATCAAGCTTGACCCTTCGCTGCTTAAAATGTGCAAATCACGCAGTCACCGAGCCTTCTCCCCTGACATGTCACTCAGTCCCGACCCAGTTCATGAATCCAAGTGCTCTATCTTAGGTTAGGGGTTTCAGGCTGATGTCCTCTCGTCATGAGTAAGTTGGAGATGCAAGTAGTCTCTTTCACTATGGCAAGATGATAAAGAAGGAGATGAAGAAGGAGGACATACTAGATGACACTTAAGGAGCTGAGGAGAAAATATAATCATCAGATAAGAAGACCAAGGAACCCGGGGGTATGATAGAAGATCGGGACCGCATGAAGACTCCATCTGATTCACAACCCTTTGGAGGGTAGGTACAAAAAACAAAGCACATCTTTCATGAAGTTGAAATACAAGTACAACTTATCGTTGTCATATCATTATGTCTTCAATGACATGTATGGTCGCAAACACTAAAAGTCATTCCATGTGTTTTTGCTAAGTGTTTCATTCCCTTTTTCATGTTGGGCTAACTGACGTCTTTTGGAATGTGTTGACTGATATGGAATCTTGCGATCCTTTCCTGGTGGTTTCATAGGCTGGTCTTTATGTAGACGAGTTGTCCTAGCCATGTAAACACCTGTTGCACTCATACACAAAGTCTTGAGTGTCGTCGCACAAGTGTCGTCACGATCATCCTCATAGCCTATATCAAGTGTCACAATTGTCGCTTCTTGTCATGAGATAGTCACACAAAGAGTAATCCTTTGTTTGTTCCTTTGATGGTATCTGTTGTCATTTCATTGAAGTATGCTAAGTGTGTGATCACAAGTTCAAGTTCATCACAAGTCTGTCTTCTCCCACACTTATCCACTTTCAGAAAACCTTCCTGACCAAGCAACTCAGCTGCATCGGGCCTCGACTGAACTATGCACTGCATAATCTTAGCCCTCATTGATGTGACATTGGTGCCTAGAACTATGCAGTGCATAGTCACTGTCCTCCAAGGCAGTTGTACTGCGTAATTCTAGAGCCCAACAACCTTCCCTAACCCCCAAAATTGTGCAGTTGTTCCTCCCAGTATGACTTGAATTGTGCTCTTCGCACTTTCAATCCTCAAGCTTTTCCCTTGCATGTTGGAACCCCATAATGCGCAAAGACCCCAACCTCCCTTGGCCTCCAAAACTGTGTATGTGTCCTCCAGTGTCCTTCCCTCAGCCAGAGCTCACTGAACTCAAGAACTACATAGATTTTTCCTCCATGCCTCTTTGTTGCCCAGTCCCCCTTGCCTCTAAAAATTGTGCAGAACTAATCTCTCAGGGCCTCATCCCGCATCACCCACTACTTCCTTGAACTGCACAATCTTGACTTCTAGTGGCCACTGTGTAATTTCTCTCCCTAGTGATGATTGCGCTAAAATTTTCCTCAGTCAAGCCTGAGTTGTGCTCTGCGTAGTCTCAGTGATCAAGCTCTCTCCCTAACACCTAGAACTGTGTAATGCGTAGTTACTGGGCCCTCTCTCCTAGCTTGTCACTTGTCCCGGGCTCAGTTCATGGATAATAATGCATCATTTTAGGCTAGGGAATTTTCGGATTGATGTCATCCTGTCATGAGTAAATTGTAGGAACATGTACACTATCAAGTCATGACGAGATGATGGAGAAGGAGAAGAAGGAGAGAAGCATGCCTAAAGACTCACTTGTAGTTGAATGAACAAGTGGACCTACCAAGAACAAGTGAAGGAACACAAGTATGCAACCACCTGCCAAGACCAAATATCATTGAAGACCTCGCATTATCAAGCTATGTGGAGGAGAAGAGAAATCATATCCAAGAACACATCTAACGCTCAACAATAACAACGACTTGACATTTCCACATCATAAATCCAATTCATGTTAGCAATGTCATGTGAAGTCATGTCATGAGTTGGCATATGCCACAACACTATTGTGGGCCATGTATATTATAAATCAAATGTATTGTAAAGTGGAGGTCCAATGGAAACACATGAATGTAACACCCCGTCCTCCCAGGTCCACCCAAGCAATTGACTAGCTGGGGTAAACATGCAATGAGAGGTCACTATAAGGGATTCAACTTCCTTGGTGACCTTAAGGAAATGGAATCTGTTAGGGTCCTATAATTTATAGGATCTCAAGGTGACTGAGTATTTTATCTCAGAAATCTCTTATTGTAAATAATTGTCAATGTGCAAATGATTTCCAAATAAAAGAAAAAATAGAATAAAAAAATAAAAGAGGGTATAAATAGAAAAAAGAAGAAGAGGAAAACAAAAAACATTGAAAAAAAGAATAAAAGACTCAACCCCATCAAAACAAAACAAAACAAAACAAGAAAAATAACACTGCAAGTGTCGCAAATTTAAATGCCACTACTGATAGATAGTTTTCTTCATGATTAATAAATAAAGATTGTGTGCAACTTGTTTAAAATGCCACAATGACTAGTGATTTGTTTAATCATACAGTATAGTCATGTTAAACATGTTTTCAATTTCTGCAAATTAGACTAGAAAGTAAAGATTTGCCAAACAATTTAATCTTGTCAAATCAGTAGTTAGGTAGAAAATGACATTGATTCAACTGTTTAATCTGAATCAATAGGAGAAATAAGGGATAGGATTAAGTAGTTTTTTCATTTTTCATAAAAGAAAATAATATGGGTTTGCTAGTCTAAGTGCACCCCTTTAGAAAAATAAAAATGTTAGTTTAGTTAAAGGGTAGGCAGAAATAGTTGGTTTTATAAATATATTTATGTACCTTTTTTCCCTAAGTCTCAAAGGCATTGTAAAAAGCAAAAATGCACAATGGGATAAAGTGTTTTTATATATGTCATATTTCAAACTTTATCCTAAGTTCAAAAGTAAGAAATTAAAGGCACATATGGACAAAGCTTGTTCTGTCGTATATGGTTAAAGGATGTTGCTGTCAAAACATCGGGATTCTCCACCCCTCACAATCCACAGCCCTCATTTGTTTTCGACCTCCCCTCTCCATCCTACCTTTACCACTGGGGGGTCCGAAAAGGCAGTTTTTCCCGACGAGCCCCAACCATACATGGCACCTTCTCTTTATTTCGCACCCCCCTTGCGATACTGCTTACTACCTTCTACACCCTCTGAAACCGCCTTCCCCTCATATGCTTGACTATGTCCCTACCCTGATACCTCGCTACTCATCTTGCGCCACATTGCATAGTCGTTTCCCAATTAAATGCTCTCCCGACATAATTATCGTTGGGCATTCAATTTGCCTTTCCGGGTAACCCTTCAACCTTTAATGATTCCACGAAAAACCTCCAACGGAAATTACCTCTCTGCCTTTAAAAGCTTTCAACCATCCTCTTTCTCCCTTTCACTTCTTATTCCCTGTAATTCACGGTTTCTACAAAGCGACCATTTTCCAAGTATTCACTAAACCAGACCAGATCGAAATTGATAACGCTCTGTCTCCTTCCCCTGACAACTCATTACCTCAAACTGTTCCCGGTAAGCTTTCCTTTCAATTACTGTTATCTTTCATTGATCTAATCATGCCTCCAAAGAGAAAAAACCAGGAGAAACCTATCAATCCATTAATCCCTCCCTCCATAGATTTAGATCACATTCCTTTAGCTGATAGGGATTATAGGATTAGTGAAACATAGTGCGACTGTGATTTTTTAGAACTCTACTATTGGCTGGAGGACAAACATGTTGATAGAATAGATGAAATTAGGCTCTGGGAATCCAATCTCCCTCATTATATCTTCCCTTTGACCTTGCAGGCCCCTGAATGCACTAGGAAATAGCAGGCCTGTTATATCCCTAACCAAAGAGCCATTATGACCCCATCTGGTGATATCTTGTTTACAATTATTGCCCAATCCATAAACCAGATGATGCTATCACCCTATGTGGAAAATAGTGCCCCATTTTCCTTAGAAGCCCTCACCCAACTCTATCAGAAGCTTGATTTTGCTACCAGGGCTAAGATTTTTGAGATCTTCTAACCTAAAAATGCCCAATTACTAAAGAAGAATCCTACATACCCTTCCTCAATCTTCCCTAATCAAGCTAAACATATTATAACCATAATTTCATACATTTTAGGTTATTATTATGATAATTGGGTATATGAACCCATTCTAGGCTTCCTTTATATCTTTTCCACAGACAGCAAACCATCCATTTTGTTTAATTTAAGTCAATTCTTGGCTTATAACATCCATGAGCAGTTTCTGAAATTTCCAACAGAGTGTAGAAAATCTGTGATACGTTAGCCCGATAATGCAATATAAATCAAAGCAGAATACTATAACCTACTTCTACTATCGATTTATGGAAGCTGAAAGGTCGAGCTGAACAATATAACCAGAAGAAGAAGAATCAATGGCACAATACACATGAAAATAATTTGGGGAAAGTCTCAGATAAAACCCCACACTATTGTATTATCATATATGGTGGAAATACATAGGAATTATACAAAGCCTTAGCTCTCACAACTAGCTAGCTCTCAGTACAATCCTCACAGATGCTCACAGGAAATCTTGGCTTCTCTCTAACCTTCCTCTCTGCCCTCTAAGGTCATATTTCCTTGCAATGTTCCTTATGGATGATTATGTTCCTTATGGATGATTATCCTATTACCAAGAAAACAAGCCTTCAAAACTGCACAATCCACAAGTATGAATCGTTAACTGCATGCATGAGTTTTATCCATGAAAAAACACATGCAACTGATAGTACACATGCAATTTGAAAAGTCTTACGTGATTCTTAAACCATTTAAACGCTTATGCTTTGACCATTTTAATTAGTTGAGAAAGTTGAAAAGTCGTATGTAAATCTCAAAGCATTCAACCACTTCAATTAGTATTTAGAAAGTTGAAAAGCTGTATATGAATCTCAAAGCATTCAACCACTTCAATTAGCACATCATTATTAGTGCATATGTGAATCTCAAAGCATTTAAACACTTATATTGTGACTATTTTAGTTAATTGAGAAAGTTGAAAAGTCGTAAGTGCATCTCAAAGCATTCAACCACTTCAATTAGCATTTAGAAAGTTGAAATGTCCTACATGAATCTCAAAGCATTCGACCACTTCAATTAGCACATCATTATTAATGCATATATATTTTAATCATACAAATCTCTAGATGCTTGGCTAGTGAGTAGAGTCATTAGGGTTGATCTATCTAGATTTAAAATCTCTAGATGTTTAAAAAGATCTAATAATATGTATATATATTCTAAATTCATATGAGATTCAACCACTTCAATTAGTACATCATTATTAGTGCATATATATTTTAACTATGCAAATCTCTAGATGTTTAAAAAAATCTAATAATATGTATATATATTCTAAATTCATAACTAATTGTTACACATTTGGTTAGTTTGATATATGTTTTCCTTGTAAAATAAATAAATATAATGAGTTGACTTATGCGAGGTGTAAGTGAATTTTAACCACAATATTTACTATTCCCTCCTATTGAGTTGTAAAATGCTTATGCACTTACTTCATGCTTTACATTGTTTCTTTTTTTGAGATGTTTCTATGTTTGGATTTACAAGTAGGAATCCAAATCTTATCTTTATTATATCATATTTTTATTGTTGTATTTTTTTAATATATATTGAGTTTACTTATATTAAGTGTCACGCTAATGAGAATATACAATACACATATACATGAACATTAAAATACACATGATGAGTTAAATGGTATATAGTTGTAAAATTGTATAATCCTCCTGTTTGTTATTCTATATTGGTTGTGAAGCTAATTACATACATTCCAACAAATTTTCATCTTTCCATCCATACCAGTGTCCAATCTTCATCTTTCTACCCATACTAGTGTCCATGAAGCTAGTGGCTCTGATATTAGTATAATGGTTAATTAGTTCTGGGATGAATATGCGTACTTCCTCAACCTCTCCCTCATCTATGAGACATGTTGTATAGAGGTGTGGTGGTAGTAATAATAAACAATGGATAATGCAAACTTGGAAACTTGGACACATTGTGTTTGACGTCTTGGAAAAATTCTATGATTTCAAATTATGTTCCAACATCTTGGCATAGTTGTTTCTCCTTTCCTTTGTTCTCCTAAAATTAGATCAAATAGTGGTTTAGATAATAAAAATATAATAAATTGTGGGATACATTTATGTTTGGCATCTTTGAATGATTTTTGCAACTTTATTTGTATTTGACATCATGAAATACTTTGCTTTCCTCTTCTCTCTTTCTTCTAGTGTAAATTAAAATAGAGAGAATGTCAATTTCATACATTTATCTTTTAACATGATGGATGTATGTGTGTGTGATAATAAAAATTTGAATATGACGTGTTTGGCATTTTGTAATAGGTTTTTCTCCTTTTCTCTATCTCCTTTTGCAAAATATAGCAATAAAAGGATGTGTTTTTGTGTGATATAAATAGTCACAATCCATGTATTTGGCATCTTGTAATAGTTTCAATGACTTAGATAAGTGAATAAATTATGAATAATTTCTACCACTTTAAAATCTCCTCCTCTCTCTCTCCTCTTAAAATCACAATGCTCTCATCTCCACTTTAAAATAACATCTCCTCTCACTCTATAAATCAAAATATATACAATATTGGCAATTACATGAATATAGCGTAGAAAGAAAACATATAATAGTACGTCCCATGTGCTAATGTGCATTCACACATTATAATAAACACAAATTTAAAAATACTCTATCAAGCATCTTTGATATTCCTTAATGTAACTTCATTTCTATATTCTAGTCTAAACATTCTACATTTTTTCGATTTCCCAAGTATATTTATGATGATTTTTGCCAAAATCAAGCCAAAAATTATTGGAATGATAGATTTGAGTTGTTAAATATGTACAGGCTAAGTGCCTCAACAAGATTTTAAGGCTCTAAATCCATTTATGCATTCAAAATGCATTTCAAGATACAAAAATCAATTATCTCAACAATAATTGTGTTGTTGAATTCCAACAAAAAGGGAAAAAACATAGAACAGTGAGACTTTGCCTCATTGTCTATGACTTACATGGTTGAATATGTTATGAATAGTTTCTAGCACTTTAAAATCTCTTTTCTTCTTAAAGTTATAACAAAAGACAATCACATAGTTACATTTATTCACTCTATAATTTAGAAAGGAGGAAACTAATCATAGTAAAGTGCAACATAGTAAGACATCGCATAATATGCACGAATATTTAAAGAGACTCTATTGAGCATCTATCTTTTTCTTTAATATAAGCATAAAAAAAAAACAATCTAGTTTAGCAACAATATTTGTTATCATGCGAATTTTGTTTACCTATCATAGTAAACTAATTTAGTAGATGCTTATATTAAAGAATATAATAGATGCTCAATAGCAATGATATTTTTTTCCAGAGAAAAAGGCATGTAATTCCATTCACAAAAAATGAGTGAACTTATATTATGAATATACACTTCAAGAGTGTATTCAAATAAATCCCATCATTGATATATGTGAAGCATATCAGGGAATAAACTATCTAAAGAGATAAAGTCCTTACAATTTTTTCAAGCAATTAAAAAACTAGAAAGTTTGTGCTTACAACATATAAACAGCGAGAGAAGTTGTTCATGTGCAAGAGAAAAATATCAATACAAACACTATGCAAAAATAAAACCTTGTCTTATGCATAAACTAACCATGTGCAAATCCTCATGGGATAATAAAATTAGCACCACCTTAGTGGTATACCTGTTTTGTCCAACCAAAAATCTATCATATGTGAAATTTAAATAATTTGTCCAAGGTTATAAGAAAATGTCTACGCATTATTTGTGTTGTAGCATGAAACAAAAACGAACACACAAAAATATGAAGAAATTGTGTGGAGATTGCCCTTAAATTGTCATTGTAGATCTGAAATTGTCCCTAAAGGGTTGGTGGAAGACCTAAAAAAATTGATCATTTTTATGTTCTATTACATTCCAAACATCCTTTTCCATATGGAGACCCCCTTTCAATAAGAGGTCTACCATATGGTTCCTTTCCCTGTAGACATGTGATCGTGAAAAAGACATAAATGTATCAGTGTTTCTCATAATCTCCTCAAGAATAGGTAGTAGTAGAATGTTCTTGCATGAGATAATTCTATTAATCCAATTAATATAAAGCATATAATCCCAAAAAATATGAATGTGAGTGCATCCATTTTCAAGTGCAAACAAGAGAAAAAGCATGTCAAAAGTTTCGCTTGATTATTGGCCCTGGAGCCCAAACCCATTTTAACATTAAACTTGTGCTCTATAGAGAGGTATAATATAAATCATCCACCATTGTTTTTTCCATTGTTAGAAGAGGCCCCATCAAAGTAAGCCCACGACTTTGATGTGTCAATACATTCAGGGATAATCACTTTGGGCGCCACATTTCCTTTATCCTGTGGGTAGTGGCTAAGGATAGCAAAAATCCCATCTTCAATATGATTGGGGACATAGAGCTTATCCTAAAATATCATTTTATTTCTAACCAATCATACCCCCAAAAGAAAAGCTTTGAAAGGCCGACAACAAGGATTGGAATTCCATAAAAGCCTCGCATCATCTAGATCCCTCCCTTCCACAATATTGAGTGTCTCAAAGTAGCTCTACAAATATTCCATATACTTGAATAACGAAAGGACATGCCATGAATAAGTGCTCAGAACTTTCTCCTCCTTTTAACATAAAGTGCACCAACTCGACCCTCTCATGAACCTTCTTTGTAGAGCATGCCATGTAGGTAATTTTTTTAACATTAGATACCACATAAACTATTTAGATTTAGGAGGATATTTTGCTTTCCACGTCGCCTTCCACCACCATGTTTGCACCACCTTTACCCTACCCCCCAATAGGAAATGGTAGCCCATGCTTGGAGAATAGGATCCAATAGGGGAAATGCTCCATATGACTTCATCAGGAAATTTAATTATCCTGATGTTCCCATCAAATAGGGCTTGAAGATAACCCTACCATAAACCCCAATAAACACCTACCAAACCCAGAGCCTCAACATAGAGCCATCCCAACCTCTAGATAGAAGTAGAATCATGGTCAACAATATGAGCAAGTTTAAAAATACCTCTATCTCTAAGAATATGAGTAATTTCATGTGGAAAAGATGTCTCAAACTAGAACCAATCCAAGGATCAATGCTAAGTCGAACCTTGTCCCCCAAGCCCACCCTTTAGCTAGGCTAGACCATTTCCAATGATATCGAATGTATTGATTGCAACCCTCCAGATAACAAAAATGTTTGATCTAGGATTGCCTGGCCTTCTAATGCAGACTTCCAAAGATCTGGTAGCAATGTACTTATGAAAGACCACAATCGTCCACAAATTATGAGTAGAAATCAATCTCCATCCACATTTTGCTGCAAAGGGTTTTGAGAAAAGAAATAATTTCTTTAGGCATAAACCTCCTAATGATTTAGGAAGAGAAATAGTTTCCCATTTTACCCATGGAAAAGCCCCCAACTCTTCCTTCCTTGCCCATAGAAAATTTGAGCAAAAGTTTTCAAATTTTCTCCAAAAACAAATTTAGGAATCCATGCCAAAGATGCCCAATAAATCAAGATTAGTTCCAACATAGATTTTATCAGTACCAAACAACATGCAAAAGACAACCATCTATGACACTAGCTGATCAAATGTTTTTCCACCTTAGTTATGAGCTAGAACCAATCTTCTTTACCATAGCAATTTGGCTACGGGTGAAAGCCCAAATATTTCAATCCATTCTCCATCGGTTGAGCCTCATAAGGGAGAACCTGGGAGATACACTGTTGTGGAGCACCTGGAAGGTATGCTTTTGACTAGCAATCTAGTGGTTTTTCAATAATAATTGTAACCTTTTCTGCATTATGAGTTCAAAGAAGATAAAGGGTTTTTGATAAGATGTGCAACAATCGATAAAGGAAGCTCAAGTGCTAATGATTGATGTTTTCTATGCAGGAAGACGTGGAAACAAAGGATCGGCGATTGAAAGCAAGAAGCAAAAGGAAAATAACTACTGTCCCGCCAACAGGGAACCGGATGCAGACAAGATCAAGTAAAATTAGAGCCGAATAGCCCAGAGAAAGAATGCAGGATACTGAGACGGAGAACGCAAGAAGGGAAAGAGAAGAATCGAACGATTAGCGAATCCCTCAGGATCTTTGATCCTGAGGGATCGCTGCTTTAACTTATCTTTTGATTATCTAGATACCTCCATCATTTCTGTTATATAAAGGCACCACGCCATTGAACGAAGGAGGACTGTTTTTGTAATTCTAAGTTTGAGAACCAACTGTAATCATTGAGTCTCGCTGAGACCTGACTTTGTTATACTTTTGTTGATTCGATTAATATAAAAGACTTGGTGTTCATTTCGTCTCTGCGTCTGGAGTAACTTAAGGCAGTGTTCCATTGGCAGCCAAGGGCCCAGCTCCGAAGGACACTTGCTTTTGTATTATTATACTGTGTGGTTTGTTTATTTCCATTATTTAAGTAATCTGATACATCTTTTATGTGATATGCTATGCTTCGTTATAACTGATATCTGAATGAGTCCTTTATCTCATGTCTCTGCATTGTATAAGTGGATCTATTCAAATTGCATCTTTCAACTATTTCTGTAGCGGAATGTTGGTATGAATGTTATTGTTATCAGATCCATGTGAAATAGTATTTGTAAGACTTGAAAGCAATTTTACTTCGTTCAGGAACATAGTCATATCATCCATTACTCTCAGATTGCTGTAGTAGTAGAGAACGTGTACATACGGTTGAGGATTGCTGTTCCATTTCTTTATTGCTGTTCCAGTTCTTTATTGCTATTCCATTTCTTTACTGCTGTTCCATTTCCAGACTGCTGTTCCATTTTACTTTTCGTTGCTTGATCTACCTGACTTTGTTGTTCTTAGTGTGAGAGCAGGCGTAAGGTTGTAGTGAGCATCAGCAAGACGCTGCTTAGCCCCAGACCTATAACTCCATGCTCTGATTTCCTTTCTTTATCAGTTTCTAAAGGGATGGGTTATTGTTTCCGTACCCTTGACTGATCAACTGCCTTGTGTGATTTTATCTTTTGGGTTAGTTTCGTTACAGCTTAGCATCTGTTTCCTTTCAAATCATTAGGACACTATACTACCGAGCATTACTCGGACAAACAGCCTCAGATTGAGTTACTCCTTGCAATAACAAAACGCTCCCGGATTGACTTATTAATGTGGGATAATTAGCGGTGTGAGGGACCCTAGTTACAGCTCTACATTTTGGCGCCGTTGCCGGGGAGGAGTAATAGCCATTTGTCCTTTACAGAGTAGTGCGCAAATCTGCTAGGGGGGAGTTGGATTTTAAAAACGGAAGGTAAGAACCTGCGTACGGAGCATGTAAAAGCCCTGCTCCACCGTCCGCTCTCTTAGTAGAATTGCTGGTTGATAGGATTTAGTAGTTTTTAGAGTGCATGACTAAGCAGAAAAAGTTAGAAAAGAATACCAAAACCCCAGCCAAACCTGAGAAAGCCAAAGGACCGGTGACCCTTGGCCGAACGACCTTCATAGACGAAATCTACAAGAAAACTGAATCTCAGCCGTCAGTAGGCCTTAGAAAGATTCATTCTAAGCAGCCTACTAGTTCCCTTCAGGCTACAACATCACCATCTGGAGCCTACGCTGAGGTGCATAGTCAGACTGTTGAACAGGACTTCCAAGAAATTGAAAATCCTGTGTCAGAACGGCTGCAAGAAGGGAACTTAAGCAACCTTTGTGAAGGAGAAGGGGAAACAGGGGAAATAGAGGAACCGAAATCTCCTTCTAGGATAATCCAGCTGATAAACAACCCAGATAAGGGAAGCGCAGCCAGAATTAATACTGAAGGCACCCCATTCCTTCAAATAGAAATCCCAGATAAGGGAAGTGTCATTAAGACAGCCCCTACCAAGGCCGCCCCTTCTCAACCTAGGAACACCCTCCTAGAAATCTCGGAAGGTTACTGGCACATATTCGATCCCATGGCGCAGAATCAACCAAATACCCAAACTTCTACATTGCAATATCCTATAGTAGATTCTGCTGCAAATGCCCCCATGAAGGCAATTCCTCTTCAACACATCCCAACGTTTCACGGACTCACATCAGAGGACCCTGATGCATTCTTATTTGAATTCGATGTGTTATGTAGAGGGTATGATTACACCACTGACCCTCAGAAATTAAAGTTGTTTCCCTCTACTTTGAAGGGAGCAACTCTGAGATGGTTTATGGGTCTAGGTGGTGGAGTCATAAACAATTGGGAGCAAATGAAAGAGTCCTTTCTCAAGAAATATCAGGATTACTGTAGGTCGAGAGAACTGAAAGACGAAATCTTCCAAATGACGGCCAGACCAAATGAAACTCTAGAGGAATATGTAGAACGCTTCCAGTATAATTTACAGAGATCCCCCTATGCATCATTACCTCTGCCTGATAATGTGTTGAAAACCGCATTAATTAGAGGTATGAAAGAACAGTGGATTGAAACATTGAATATCATGGGAAAAGGAGATATTTACCAAGAGAATTTTGCTGATATCATTAATTTATGCATTAGGAGTTCAAGAGGTAGCACAAGGATAAAACCAACAGAATATGATAGGTTTGTTAGAGATAACAAAATATCAACAGAAGGGGTAACACGGGTAGAACTTGGGAATTTATTAGAAAATTTTAAAACTGATATCCTAGGGACATTAACTACTCAGCTTGATATTGTGCAGGCTAAACAAAAGCAAATGGAGGCAGAGCAAAATCTGGCAATTTTCTGCCCCCGATGCAGAAGAAAACACAGCCACAAAGAATGTCCGCTAGATACAGTTCAAGCATGTGCTATCTGTACGAAAGACCACCTTACTGAAAGCTGCCCCTCACTTCCTGGATTGAAGGCTGTATACAAGGAAGCAGAAGAAGAATCAGAACCAGCGTACTTTGTTAACCAACGTCGCTAATGGCAACCTAGGCAATTAGGTATGTTTTCGGACCCAGCTTCTTCTTTTCAACCTCCACAATACAATGCTTAGCAATATGGTATGTGGCAAAACCAATCTACACCCCCAGTCCCGAATTGGTCATCACAGCCGTTTCCTTCTCCAAATCCATGGATGAATCAAACAAACCAATTCGGATGGCCAAATTTTCCCTACACCCCACTATATTGGCAGAACAATTCATACCCTCCGCAATGGATTCCCCCCACTTCACAAGGTTCACCCTGGCAGACCAATTGGCCAAGATCGACATATCAGTCAACAGGAACTATTCCACTCCCTCAACCAACTTTGCCAGCCTTACAACAAAACCCCCAGTCTAATTTAAGGCCGCAACTCCCAGCCCAACCCAATCCCAATCCTAATAATAGACCAGTCCAATCCATCCAAATTATAGACACATCAGAAACTGGACTTGACCTAAGGGAGTGCAATGACCTTCAGTTACGATCTGGACGTATCATAGAAACAGAGGGAGACAAAACAGGTCACATTGAAGATCAGTTACCAATAGAACAACCGCTACAACAAAAGGATGTAAATAAGGAACAGACCCATCAACAAACAAATACATCCTCTCCTCCTTCCCCGGAACGATTAGTCATACCACGACCAGTGCAACATCCAGACTTTGACATTCTGGGAGAGTTACAAAACCTGTATATAAAAATTCCATTCCTCCAGGCCATTCAAGATATTCCCATATACACAAAAACTATAAAAGAACTGTGCATAAAAAAATCAAGGAGGAATATAACTACTAACCCTAGAGTCCAAGTAGTTGGAACTTTATCCGACCTGTTATCAGGAAAAGAGACACCTATCAAATACGAAGATCCCGGGAACCCAATTGTAACTGTCCAAATCTATGGTCAAACCCTGACTAACGCTTTAGTCGACTTGGGAGCTGCAATCAATATTTTGACAACTTCCACCTGCCAAAAGCTTGGCATCACATCAGTAGAACCTACTTCTACTTTGTTAGAATTGGCAGATCGATCTGTAGTTCGACCCGAAGGTACTCTATATGATGTCATGGTTTCCGTAGATTCCTGGGAATATCCAACTGATTTCCTGGTAATTAATCAAAAAACCCGACTAGATGGACATCCGCTAATATTAGGAAGACCTTGGCTTGCTACTGCCGATGCCTACATTGGTTGCCGGCAAGGAAACATGACTATAACTAAAGGACCAGATGTTAAAAATCTAGTTCTATATCCTCCAGCACAGCCAAGCCTGCCAATGATCAAAACCAATCAGTATCCTGTGTCATACCTTACTAACAATATCAGAGCCCCATTGACTGTACAGAAGGCTTTAGATTTTAAAGATCAAATAGAAGATGATGCTATCAATAACTTCATCAGTCAAACCGAACCTAGATCTCACACACAGTGTTTTATGATAGAGGCAGCATTTGATAGTGAGCTAGAAGAAGACCCCTTAAAAGATCCACATGACCAAACAATACCAGTAACTGTTGTTGCCAATAGTAAAGTAGTGGAAATTGAACCTGGTAAGACTCTAAATATTAACGTCAACCTTACACCAGATCAAGAAATGAAGCTTGTTAATCTGTTACAAAAATATAAGGGAGAATTTGCGTGGGATTACCTTGACATGAAGGGGATTGATCCTCAATTATGCACCCACCACATTTATATAGAGAAGGATGCAAGACCTGTCCGTCAGCCACAAAGAAGACTCAACCCCCATCTAAAAGAAATAGTAAAAGCCGAACTTCAGAAACTTTTAGATGTTAATTTTATTTACCCCATCTCCGACAGTAAGTGGGTCTCTCCCCTAGTGGTGGTACCCAAGAAAAATGGGAAATGGAGGATTTGCGTGGATTACAGGGAGTTAAATAAGGCCACACAGAAGGATCACTTTCCCCTCCCATTTATAGATCAAGTACTGGACACTTTAGCAGGGAAGAAATTTTTCTCTTTCCTGGATGGCTTCAGCGGATATAGCCAAATCCAAAAACTAACTTTACTTGCCCTTGGGGAACGTTTGCCTATCGAGTACTACCCTTCGGCCTATGCAATGCCCCTGCTACATTCCAAAGGGCTGTTCTCAGCATCTTTGCAGACCTAATAAACGACGGACTTGAGGTGTACATGGATGACTTTACACCATATGGAGATGATTTTGACCCAGCTCTGGATACCCTGGAAAAAGTCCTACAACGTTGTATCGCTACCAGACTTTGCCTGAGCCACGAAAAGCGTTACGTGATGATGACAGAAGGGCTCATTCTAGGGCACTACATCTCAGCAGCTGGCATCCAGGTAGACCCGGCTAAAATTCAGATTCTTTTGCTCATCCCTATTCCCACTACTCAAACAGAGGTATGCAGTTTCCTTGGATTTTCTGGATATTACAGACGATTTATAGAACATTACTCACGTATTGCTACACCTCTATATGCTTTAACTGGCAATGTTGATTTTTTGTGGACAGAAAAATGCGACCAGGCTTTTAAGGAATTGAAGAACCTGTTATCAACAGCTTCAGTCCTTCGAGGACCCAACTAGAATTTGCCATTTCAAATCTCATCTGATGCCTCAGACACAGCAATTGGTACAGTCCTGGGGCAAGAAGAGGATAAGAGGCCATATGCTATTTACTATATCAGCAAAAATTTATCCTCTGCCGAACTCAATTATACTGTTACTGAAAAGGAATTCCTGGCTGTAATACATGCTGTTAACAAATTCAGACATTATATTACAGGCTATCCTGTTGTGTTATATACGGATCATTCTGCTATCAAATATTTGGCAAAAAAACCTGTTACGAATGCTAGAATAACCAGGTGGTTGATCTTATTGCAAGAGTTCGACATCACAATCAAGGATCGACCTGGCAAGGAGAACCCTGTAGCTGATTTCCTCTCACGGATACCGAAAGCAATCGAAACAGCAGCAGTGGAAGATCAATTCCCTGACGAGCACCTTTTTGCTGTTTCTGTTCGAACACCCTGGTATGCAGATGTCGCCAATTACCTCGCAGTCGGTAAGTTACCAAAACACTTAACCCCTCAGGAATGCAAGCAGATTGTTCAGAAGAGCACTCGGTTTTCATGGATTGGAGGCCATAGGTTCCATACAGGGGCAGACATGCAAATCAGAAGGTGTATTCGAGAAGACTAAATCTTCGACACTCTAAAAGCTTGCCATGACGGGCCATGTGGGGGACATTTCACTGAAAAAAGAACAACACATAAAGTATTGCAGACCGGATACTATTGGCCTACAATTTTCAAGGATGCGAAAAAATTTGCACAAGCCTGTGACAGCTACCAGCGAGCAGGAAAACCTGGCCAAGCCGATGAAATGCCTTTGAGACCACAATTGGTCATTGAGCCATTTGAACGATGGGCTCTGGACTTCGTTGGGCCCATCAATCCATCATCAAATCAAAGGACATACATTCTGGTGGCGACAGACTATGTTACTAAATGGGTCGAGGCCGAATCATTACCTAGGGCTACAGAAGACTCTGTGATACAATTCTTGTTCCATTTGTTTGTACGTTATGGACTTCCGAGAGAATTAATCAGCGATGGTGGACCACAATTTGTTGGAAATAAATTAGCTGCAACACTTAACAATTACCATGTCCAACATAAGATTACTACCCCATACCATCCGCAGGCAAATGGGCAAGTAGAAAGTAGTAATAAGGTAATAGAATCAATTTTAACAAAGACCATTGCATCGCATTGGCGAGATTGGGCCGCTCGATTACCTGAGGCACTGTGGGCCTACAGAACCACATGGAGAAGTACTACAGGCTATTCACCCTATCAATTAGTGTTTGGAAAGCAGCCAATTTTCCCCATAGAATTCGAAATCTGAACGCTACGAACTGCACAGGAAGTCAGCCTAGATCTGAGTGAGGCACAAATCAATCAATTACAATAGATTAATGAATTGGACGAAATCAGGCTCTGCGCATTACAAAATACAGCATTGATTCAACAACAGCGAGCTAAATGGCACGATGCACTTATCAAGAATAAAGTCTTTCATGAAGGAGACTGGGCTCTGTTATACGACTCTCGGTTTCAGGATTTCCCGGGGAAACTCCAGACTCGATGGTTAGGACCATACGAAATCCAGAAGGTACATGATAATGGGACCCTTACCCTGATCACAATTGACGGTTCTGGATATGCATTCAAAGTAAATGGCCACTGAGTTCGCCTTTATTGAAAGCCACTCACTCGGGAATCCTTCTGTCAACAGCTGCGACAAGATACTGATATGAAAATTTTAGGAGAGGAAGCGCAATCTTCCTCACCTATAGCTTAAGAAATTCATTTCATAACTTGTACATAACATCTTGTATATATGTTTCCTTGATTCTTTTTCCAAGTGTCTTTGCTGTTCCTTTGTGAAAAGGAACAACACTTGTGTGATTTTGCTATTCCTTTTCAAAAGAAACAGCTTTTGAGTGTTTTTGTTGTTCCTTTGTGAAAATGAACAACAATTTTGCTTTTTGCTGTTCCTTTGTGAAAAGGAACAACACCTGTGTGCTTTTTGCTGTTCCTTTGTGAAAAGGAACAACACTTGTGTGTTTTGCTGTTCCTTTGCGGAAAGGAACAACACTTGCGTGTTTTTGCTGTTCCTTTGCGAAAAGGAACAACACTTGTGTTTTTGCTGTTCCTTTGCGAAAAGGAACAACACCTGTGTGCTTTTTGCTGTTCCTTTGTGAAAAGGAATAACACTTGTATGTTTTGCTGTTCCTTTGCGGAAAGGAACAGCACTTGCGTGTTTTTTCTGTTCCTTTGCGAAAAGGAACAACACTTGTGTGATTTTGCTATTCCTTTTCAAAAGGAACAACTTTTGAGTGTTTTTGCTATTCCTTTGTGAAAAGAAACAACACTTTTGCTTTTTGCTGTTCCTTTGTGAAAAGGAACAACACCTGTGTGCTTTTTGCTGTTCCTTTGTGAAAAGGAACAGCACCTGTGTGCTTTTTGCTATTCCTTTGTGAAAAGGAACATCACTTGTGTGTTTTGTTGTTCCTTTGCGGAAAGGAACAACACTTGCGTGTTTTTGCTGTTCCTTTGCGAAAAGGAACAACACTTGTGTTTTTGCTGTTCCTTTGCGAAAAGGAACAACACCTGTGTGCTTTTTGCTGTTCCTTTGTGAAAAGGAACAACACTTGTGTGTTTTGTTGTTCCTTTGCGGAAAGGAACAACACTTGCGTGTTTTTGTTGTTCCTTTGCGAAAAGGAACAAAACTTGTGTGTTTTGCTGTTCCTTTGCGAAAAGGAACAACGCTTGTGTGTTTTGCTGTTCCTTTGCGAAAAGGAACATCACTTGTGTGTTTTGCTGTTCCTTTGCGAAAAGGAACATCACTTGTGTGTTTTGCTGTTCCTTTGCAAAAAGGAACAACACTTGTGTGTTTTGCTGTTCCTTTGCGAAAAGGAACAACACTTTTGTGTCCTGCTGTTCCTTTGCGAAAAGGAACAGCACTTGTGTGTCTTTGCTGTTCCTTTGCGAAAAGGAACAACACTTGAGTGCGTCTGCTGTTCCTTGTCAAAAGGAACAACATTTGAGTGTCTTTGTTGTTCCTTTCTCAAAAGGAACAGCATTTGCGATTTTCAGTTGCTCCTCTCAAAGAAATGGTATCCTATGAATGAATTCTTCTCTCAGGAATGCCATTGACATGTTTTCGCCCTTATGGAGGATGCTTTGCGACCATGGTCTCCTCAATCTTTTAGATACAACAATGAACTTATGCGGTGAACATAAACCATGAGATACCGAAATCAGCACATCATAAATCGCTATCACTATGAAGCCAGTATGTATAAAAGGACAAGAGGAGGGACGTGAACTTTTAATCTTCACTGTCATTGTCATTTACCGGTACCATTGTTATTGGTGATCTTTATCATGACGATTTCCCTAAAAATCTTTTTTTTGATCACTACTTGGGAGTAAGAACGAACGATTTATATCTATCTGTTGGGATCGTAAGACTTCTTCCACCATTCCCCGCTCTTAAGGAGTGCAGAACCACCCTGATGTGAAAATAAACAAGAGAGATGCTCTGCAAAAGAAAACAAAAACAAAATATGAAAGTTGTCAAATGCAGGATAGGAGGTCTCATTCAGAGCCGGCCTACCATGATCATAAGGGTGGAAGCGAAGTGGCATTCCCATAATGGCCACCACACCAGGGATATGGTCCAAAGATAAATTAACAAGCAAATCTTGGAACAGGAGGTCTCATCGCGAGCCGGCCTGACCACGTTTCGCGCCTACCTTGTGAATGGCATTATGACTATCTGGTCACCAAGCCAGCATAATGGCCTGCATTTTGACAAAGCACTCTTCAGAATATACACAAAGGATCATGGTTCCAGAGGGTGAGATAAACAACTCTGCCAAGGTTATGAACACCTGTTGGCAGCAGAGCTCTGTTAATGGCATCGAAGTCGTAATATTTACACCAACAGGTATGATATTAAATCTTTCTCTCTCTTATATCCTTTGCATGTATCATATGTCACACCCCGATATATCTATCGCATGAACATTACCACCGATCATGGCAACGGAACTGACAATGACTACTGGAGACTTCGTACAGTTGACAGACGTCCAATCCCCCGGTTCCTCATTATATCACGCAGGCTTATATAAAACGCGATCCACCTTTTTGCCTCGGTTTCGGCATTTCGTTGTTTTTTTACAACATGGCATAATTTCATATGATGTACTTGATGATTGCACTCCCGACTGGCTGTTGCTCCTCTCTTTGACGGCTGTGGGTAGCCTATCAGATCGCGGGGGGGGGGGGGGGGGGGAAGTAACCTCATTACTCCATGGATTACGTGGCTGCATACCATTCGGGCAAAATAATGTACAAAGGAATGGCATGATTTAACGGTATGATGCTTCCATCCCACGGAGACTGCCGTCCACGATATTTTCTTTTTGTTGCATGCCCTGTGTGATCCTTTCCTAAATTGGCATCGATCATCCTTTCTGCGTCGCAAATACCGCAAACAGTTGCTGTTCCATTTTTGAGTTGAATCATGGGCGGAAAGACGGTCCAGAGCGAACCTCATAAGCTGACAGTTTCCGCTGCTGCTCGCAAAATCCTAGAAAATGCAGGATGGTTGAATTACTTCAACCGCCCGCAAGAATCAAACGAAGCAGTAGCGTTGGAATTCCTGCAGAATTTGCAGGAAAACTACTCCGTAGTAGGAGGAAAGCGGATAGAGGTTACAGAGGATATCATCGCGGAAGTCTCAGGATTACCAGCTGCTGGACCCATATGGACACCGAAGAAGGAGAGATTACAAAAAACTATGGAAATTTTCCAGGACGAAGGCCAAAGCTTGACAGTCAAAGGGAAAGGAGTTCTGCCGGCAGCACTAGGGGAACCCTGGACCGAGCTAGCGAAGACAGTACAAAGCTATATCACCTGCGAAGGGAGAAAAGACGTGGTAAGACCTCGTCACCTGAAACTCTTAGCTGTTTTAAAAGGAAAATGTTCTGTAAATCTCCCTGCACTTTTAAATTCGTTACTGCATGGCGCGGCCCAAAGCCTGAAAAAGGCCCAGCACATAGATACAGTCGTTAGCCACCATGGGCTGATTCGGTTGATAGTGAGCCACGGTCTCACTCAACAGCAAAGCACTTGGGAGGAATTGGTCGCAATAGTCGAAGGAGGATCGGCTGCACCACCCCCAAAACCTGAACAATCCTCTAGCACGCCGGAATGATTAGAGAAACGCAAGAAGTCAGCAGCAGAAAGACATGTCGCTTCAAAACGGAAGCAACCTCCCGATACGCCAGAACAACCAGAGAAACCAGCAGAACCTACTGATACTCCCGACCAACTTGAGAGGCCAAGGAAGTCAGCTCGGCTGGCCCGGATACAAGGAAGGTTGGAAAGAATTCAGGGAACAACGGCCCAGCCAATCGAAATTGCGGATGAACTTCCAGAATCAGAGGGAGGGCCCTCCGAAGGAAATGCTGAGCAATCGGAGGCCGAGACTGACCAACCGGAAGGGGAAATTGAAAAAGGACATGAACCCTCTGAGGGAGAAGAGGCCACCAAACAGGGCAATCAGGAAGAAGAAATTGCACAGCCAGGGGGTAGCCCGTTGCAAGACCCTCCAAGTGAGGAGGAATTGGCAGCAGTTCTGGCCAATATGGGAGAATATGGCCAGGACTCCAGCACAGGAGGTGTCCCTGACGGTCCCACAGAAAGAGAATTACCCGAGGAAATGCATGCAGAAGAGGCAGGGGAAGAAAACCTGCCTGGTTATGAT
Organism: Pinus tabuliformis; assembly: GCA_031772625.1. NCBI lineage: Eukaryota > Viridiplantae > Streptophyta > Pinopsida > Pinales > Pinaceae > Pinus > Pinus tabuliformis. The sequence continues at coordinate 485,856,865 of CM062818.1, read as the reverse complement.
AATGAAATGGAAGATAACAATCTGGGACAATCTGCCCCCAGGATGCCGGAAGATATCACAGATAAAGAAGACGCAAGCTTGAGAACCAAACCCTCTGCCGAGACAAGGGAAATTGCGAAATTAAGAAAGAAGCAGCAGAGGTTGCTGGGCACTATAGCCAGACTCCGGCAGCAAATTCGAATGCTGAAAGCCAGTCTGAGGATACAAAAGACTGCAGGGAAAAGGAGGAGGACCACGGTAGCAAGAACCCCGAGGACAAGAATTCGCTTTGATGGACGAAACCCCATCAGGAGACCTACTGCCGAGGAACAGTCTGCTATTCCAAATAATAATGAGGAACAGGGTGCTCTTCCAAATGACATGGAGGAACAAACTACTGTTCCAAATAGCGCGGAGGGACAGACTGTTGTTCCATCTGGCCTTGAAGAATGAGTGGATATTCCAATGGAACAACAAGATGCTCCGATGGCGGGAAGACCACAGCAACCCTTCGTTCGCATTAAGAAGGAAACAGAAAACAAAGAAGTCCAAACAGAAGCACCACCCTTGGGCGTAATTCGGGTCCTAAACTCAAAGCAACGTAATAGGAAGGTCCAGGTTAAACTCCCAGCCTCTACGGCTGTGTGGAAGAAGGACCCAAAAACCAGAACCTTGCATAAAATGATGAAGGAAGCCCAGCAGGAAGCCAAGCAATTGCGAGAACAGACAGTCCCCAAGGAAAGATACGAAGAGCTCCAACAACAACTTCGAGACATCAGTCAGTCCGAGAGCCAGGCCTTTGAAGGATGGCAGAAGGAGCAGGAAAATGTTGCTAAGGTAACTCGTCGATTAGATAGTGTTGTTAAGCAGATGGACACTGTGTGTTCCTTATATAATGACGTTTTGACTTGTAGGGCCCCTGCTAAAAATTATGCTTTATTTTTGCTTGAACGATATCTCAGATTAAAAATAAAAGCCGTTAGGGCAGGAGCACCTATCCATATCAACACTGTTGATGATTTTATAGACTGTTTCAAGCACTATGGAGTTAGAGTTCAAAGGTTATTATGCGAGTTTTACCTGCACAATCTTGTGCTAGACCAGGAAACTGACTTAAATCCTGGCCCTTTTGTTGGCGATATACAATTCCAAGCCTTCATCTCATTTGGGGTTAATCAGGTGAAATGGCTCAGAGCTTATAACACCTTTCAGAGACAAGAAAATAGCCTAGACTTATGGATACGAGCTGAACCTAGAGACCCAGTGACGTTATGGAGAAAGCATAGGAGTCTCATAAGGACCCCAGGTGTCATTGAGATAATAGGGCCCATGCACGAAGACTTGATCCGAAACGGTCTGGAATATTTCCTGACTATTAAAGATCTTGCCCTCGATGCTGCAAAATTTCGATACCGGACCTCTAGTCCAAGCATCCAGCTCAGGGAACCATTCAAATATGAGAATTTTGAGCTGGCTGCCAGCCGATTGAACCTTTATGGGGAACGGATTCTGCAAGCAGGGCCATCCTGGTTAGGGTATCGATTTCGCAGTCCAATTATTTGGCACCCTGCACCCGGATATCAGGCCTTATATGAGATGCCTGCAGATCAAATAGACTAGTTCTTTGACCATCTAGTTGCTCATCACGGTTGCCAACCTCCTCACGAGATCCCTTCTCCGGCCTATTCTCTTACCGCCTTGCATCTCAACTACAATGTTTTCATGAGGCCATGAAACAGGGTAAGCAGGGGGGTGTGTGGAGCACCTGGAAGGTATGCTTTTGACTAGCAATCTAGTGGTTTTTCAATAATAATTGTAACCTTTTCTGCATTATGAGTTCAAAGAAGATAAAGGGTTTTTGATAAAATGTGCAACAATCGATAAAGGAAGCTCAAGTGCTAATGATTGACGTTTTCTATGCAGGAATATGTGGAAACAAAGGATCGGTGATTGAAAGCAAGAAGCAAAAGGAAAATAACTACTGTCCCGCCAACAGGGAACCGGATGTGGACAAGATCAAGTAAAATTAGAGCCGAATAGCCTAGAGAAAGAATGCAGGATACTGAGACAGAGAACGCAAGAAGGGAAAGAGAAGAATCGAACGATTAGCGAATCCCTCAGGATCTTTGATCCCGAGGGATCGCTGCTTTAACCTATCTTTTGATTATCTAGATACCTCCGTCATTTCTGTTATATAAAGGCACCACGCCATTGAACGGAGGAGGACTGTTTTTGTAATTCTAAGTTTGAGAACCAACTGTAATCATTGAGTCTCGCTGAGACCTGACTTTGTTACACTTTTGTTGATGCGATTAATATAAAAGACTTGGTGTTCATTTCGTCTCTGCGTCTGGAGTAACTTAAGGCAGTGTTCCATTGGCAGCCAAGGGCCCAGCTCCGAAGGACACTTGCTTTTGTATTATTATACTGTGTGGTTTGTTTATTTCCATTATTTAAGTAATCTGATACATCTTTTATGTGATATGCTATGCTTCATTATAACTGATATCTGAATGAGTCCTTTATCTCATGTCTCTGCATTGTATAAGTGGATCTATTCGAATTGCATCTTTCAGCTATTTCTGTAGCGGAATGTTGGTATGAATGTTATTGTTATCAGATCCATGTGAAATAGTATTTGTAAGACTTGAAAGCAATTTTACTTCGTTCAGGAACATAGTCATATCATCCATTACTCTCAGATTGCTGTAGTAGTAGAGAACGTGTACATATAGTTGAGGATTACTGTTCCATTTCTTTATTGCTGTTCCATTTCTTTATTGCTGTTCCATTTCTTTACTGCTGTTCCATTTCCAGACTGCTGTTCCATTTTACTTTTCGTTGCTTGATCTACCTGACTTTGTTGTTCTTAGTGTGAGAGCAGGCCTAAGGCTGTAGTGAGCCTCAGCAAGACACTACTTAGCCCCAGACCTATAAGTCCATGCTCTGATTTCCTTTCTTTATCAGTTTCTAAAGGGATGGGTTATTGTTTCTGTACCCTTGACTGATCAACTGCCTTGTGTGATTTTATCTTTTGGGTTAGTTTCGTTACAGCTTAGCATCTGTTTCCTTTCAAATCATTAGGACACTATACTACCGAGCATTACTCGGACAAACAACCTCGGATTGAGTTACTCCTTGCAATAACAAAACGCTTCCAGATTGACTTATTAATGTGGGATAATTAGCGGTGTGAGGGACCCTAGTTACAGCTCTACAACTGTATATCTATTTCTAAGAGGTTATGGTGGGAAATAGTAGAAATGGAGGAATTTATAGGCATTCTCGTGGCTCGACCAAAGATAGACATAATCTCCGCAAGTACAAAAATCTCCCTTGCATCACCATTATAAAATATAAGAATGTCATCAACAAAAAGAAGGTGTGTGATGGCCAACGCCATCGTGATAAGAGAACCATGGAAAGTTCCCATCCTTTTTGACTCATTCAAGAGACGACTAGGACCTTATGCCACCAGAAGGAAAAGAAGAGGTGACAAAGGTAAACCCTGACGTAACCCCCTTTGGGCATGGAAAAAAGTGGAAGTTGCTCCACTTATAAGAACTACAAAATAGACAGATTATAACCAACCCATTACCCAGTTGATGAAATTTAGACTAAAGCCTAGATGGGTGAATAGAAGATGAATCAAAATCCATTTTAGTCTATCATGAGATTTGGATAAATCGATTTTTATAACCACCCCTTTCAAATTTTGAGTATTAATGTTGTACAGGTCCTCTTGTGCCACCCAAATCACTTCATGAATTTGACTCCCTTCTAGGAAGGTGAATTGTCTTGGGGATATATATCTAGAAAGAATAGGTTTTTGCTTATTGAAAATTCTCTTAGCGATAATCTCATAAATGGAATTACATAAGGAGATAGTTGAAAATCATAGAAATAGAGGGGTTGATTAGATTTGGGAATAAGAGCAATGAAAGTAGAGTTAAAATTCGGGTGATTTTGTCCCTCCCTTATTGATTCTTAAATCACCCCAAATAGGTCGACAACTAAGATATCTAGAAGCTCTAGAAAAAATTCAACGCCCCAACCACCCAGCCTAGGGTTCTTATCTCTTTGAAAACTATGCAACATCAATTTGAGCTCCTCCATCAAAACCTCCTCCATTATTTCCATCTTTTCCCCTTTGTCCAACATACATTGGAAGAGTTGAGAAACTTGAATAACTTCAACTATGGATCTCTCCATATGAGCTCTAAATAGATTTTCAAAATGACTCCTACCCATATTTTCCAATCCATCAAAAGAAGATACCTCATTTCCATTATCATCCTGCAGACACCATATAGTATTAACCATTTTCTGCCCCTTTGCAAAAACTTGAAAATTTTAGTGTTTCCATCACCACATTTTATGGCACATGGCTCAATTTTTTTGGCACCATGTTTCCTCCATGACTAAAAGAAAAAAATGATATTTATTATCATGCCAATTTTATCCACTTTTTCACATCAAATTGATTTAGGTGAAGGCATCCCAAAACATGAATAAACCAATTGAATAAAATAAAAAACATGGTATAGAGGCCAACTTTTGGTTAACCATTGAGCAGTCATAATGCCTTACCTCTATAATCATGTAAGATATCCTTTAATACCCATGTGATCCCTATAGTGTTGATATTTGGGCAATTATGTGGCCCATTAATGTTACAGGTCACAAAAAAGTCATTGGTAGTTGAGCATAAGTATGGATAGGTCACTCTTCCTCATAAATATTTGGATATTTGGCCCTCCTTTGTGTTAAGTTGAATACATGGAGCTCATTCTTGAAGCTTGGGCATTCCCACTTGAACCAATTACTCATCCAATATATATTTAACCAAAAAATATTAGCCATTTCCATGCATTATTAAATAACTTATGAATGTAAAATTATGTAGGTGTACTATAGAGAAATAGCAAAATGATCATTGCTTCCTGTTGTAGTGGCTGCAACGCCCTCCAAATTTTGGCCTACACTCAAATTTTGGAGCCTACTATGGATACTGTGTTCAGTTGTTCCTTAGTCACTTATTGGTCAACTAATGATTTCAAGATCCCTTCTTAGATCTTAAGAGTCGTTCACACTTTTATCTTTATATAGCAAGTGTCCTCTTTGGGAATAGGAATTATCGTTTGTCATGCAAAGGGGAGTTTTGGTTTTCTTCAAGGGGAAATATTTGTGAAAATGAGTTGTTCTCATCATATAGACATGTTTCACACTCATTTCCAAAGTTTCACATACTATTACACAAGTGTCGTCATTATCCTCATTAAGTGAAGTATGTTTTCTTATGTTTTGGGTCATGATCTATGTTGTATAACTAAGTGTCCAAGTGCATGGTCACAATCAAATTCTATCACTATTCACATCAGTTCCATTGATCACACACTTAGCCAAATTCTGGAGGATTCCTGGCAACCTAGCCTCATCCAGCCTTCCTAAACTGCACACTTCACATCTGCAACCCTCAATCTTTTTCCTTGCATGTTGGAATTGTGTAATGTGCAGAAATCCCAACCTCCCTTAGCACCCAAAACTAAGCAGATGCTTCCTCTAGTGTCCTTCCCTTAGTTGGAACTCACTGTCTCTAGAAACTGCACAGTTCTGTCCCTCAAGCCTCTAAGCTTCCTAGTCCCCCTTGCCTCCTGAAACTGCATAGCTTGTCCTCCCAGGGCCCCATCCCACAGTAGCCACTGATTTCTTGAACTACATAATTTTTTCCCTCAGTGGGCGCTGTGCAAAATTTTTCCCCGAGTGAGGACTTTGCATAAATTTTCCTCAGTCTGGCATGAGCTACGCACTGCACAGTCTCAATGATCAAGCTTGACCCTTGGCTACTTAAAATGCGCAAATCACGCAGTCAATGAGCCTTCTCCCCTGACCTGTCACTCAGTCCCGACCCAGTTCATGAATCCAAGTGCTCTATCTTAAGCTAGGGGTTTCAGGCTGATATCCTCTCATCATGAGCAAGTTGGAGATGCAAGTAATCTCTTTCACTATGGCAAGATGATAAAGAAGGATATGAATAAGTAGGACATACTAGATGACACTCAAGGAACTAAGGAGAAAAGATAATCATAAGATAAGAAAACCAAGGAACCTGGGGTATGATAGAAGATCGAGACCGCATGAAGACTCCATCTGATTCATAACACTTTAGAGGGTAGGTACGAAAAACAAAGCACATCTTTCATGAAGTTGAAACACACCTCTTAGCATAGTATGAAGGACAACTTATATCATTATGTCTTCAATGACATGTATGGTCACAAACACTGAAAGTCATTCCATGTGTTTTCGCTAAGTGTTTCGTTCCCTTTTTCATGTTGGGATAACTGTCGTCTTTTGGCATGTGTTGACTCATATGTAATGTTACGATCCTTTTCTAGTGGTTTCAAAGTTTGGTCTTTATGTGCACGAGTTTTCCTAGCCATTTAAACACTTGCCGCACTCATACACAAAGTATTGAGTGTCGTCGCACAAGTATCATCACAGTCGTCCTAATAGCCTATATCAAGTGTCACACTTGTCGCTTCTTGTGATGAGATAGTCACACAGAGAGTAATCCTTTGTTTTTTCCTTCGATGGTATATGTTGTCATTTCGTCGAAGTATGCTACAAGTTCAAGTTCATCACAAGTCTATCTTCTCCCACACTTAGCCACTTTTGGAAAACCTTCCCGACCAAGCAACTCATCTTCACCAGGCCCCGACTGAACTATGCATTGCGTAGTCTCAACCCTCATTGATGTGACATTGCTGCCTGGAACTATGCAGTGGGTAGTCACTTTCCTCCAGGGCAGTTATACTATGCAATTCTAGAGCCCAACAACCTTCCCAGATCCCAAAAATTGTGCAGTTGTTCCTCCAAGTCTGACTTGAACTGTGCTCTTCACACTTTCAATCCTCAAGCTTTTCCCTTGCATGTTGGAACCCTATAACAACCCAAAATAAACATGTAATTAATTAGATTAATCAAGTAATTATAATCAACATGAAATTATCAACTAATTAACATCAAAGTTCAAACCTATGAGTAGAGACACTTACCTGTGATTTCAGTTGAAGTTTGCTAACTGAAACAAGGTTTTGGGGATGACTCTCCACCCAACCGTAGTCTCAGTTGCACAAAAACTTGCTACAATTGGCCACCCCCACGCCCTCAATCAACGTACTACTGCCAGGGTATCCTTTGTCTCACAACAGTATTCTTCGAAGAGAATGAATGGTGGAATCATGGAATGATGGAATGCCTCTCATCTTCCTCACCATCTATTAAATAGAGCAAACATTAGAAGGGGAACCACATGCACACACTCCATGTGTCAACATGCAACTTTACTGCTTTCTTGTTTTATTCTTTTGTTTTTACTTTTTGATAGTTTTACTGATTTTTACTATTTTTCTTGTTTTATTTCTTTTGTTTTTACTTTTTGATAGCTTTACTGATTTTTACTATTTTTCTGTTTATTCTTATTTATATTTATTTAGAGCATGTAATTAATTTATTATTTATTATTAATTAATTAATTAATTTTATTTATTGTTTATTATTTATTTAATATTTAATATTTAACATTTTTATTATTTATTATTTTTATTATTAAGGGACATTACAAACCCCGCAATGCGTAGAGACCCCAACCTCCCTTGGCCTTCAAAACTGTGTAGATGTGTCCTCTAGTGTCCTTCCCTCAGCTGGAGCTCATTGACCTCAAGAACTACACAGATTTGTCCTCTAGGCCTCTCTATTGCCCAGTCCCCCTTGCCTCTAAAATTGCGCAGAATTGATCTCTCAGGGCCTCATCCCGCATCACCCACTGTTGGCTTGAACTACGCAATCCTGACTCCTAGTGGCCACTGCGCAATTTCTCTCCCTAGTAAGGATTGTGCTGAAAAGTTCCTCAGTCAAGCCTAAGTTGCGCTCTGTGCAGTCTTAGTGATCAAGCTCTCTCCCTGACACCTAGAACTGCATAATGCGTAGTTACTGGGCCCTCTCTCCTAGCTTGTCACTTGTCCTGGGCTCAGTTCATGGATAATAATGCATCATCTTAGACTAGGGAGTTTTCAGATTGATGTCATCCTGTCATGAGTAAATTATAGGAATAGGTACACTATCAAGTCATGATGAGATGATGAAGAAGGAGAAGAAGGAGGGAAGCATGCCTAAAGACTCACTTGTAGTTGAATGAACAAGTGGACCTACCAAGAACAAGCAAAGGAACACAAGTATGCAACCACCTACCAAGACCAAATATCATTAAAGACCTCGCATTATCAAGCTATGTGGAGGAGCAGAGAAAGAATATCCAAGAACACATCTAACACTCAACAACAACAACGACTTGACATTTCCAGATCATAAATCTAGTCCGTGGCAGTAGTGTCATGTCAAGTCATTTCATGACCTGTCATCTGCCACAACACTATTTTGGGCCATGCATATTGTAAATCAAATGTATTGTAAAGTTGAGGTCCAATGGAAACACATGAATGTAACAACCCCTCCTCCCAAGTCCACCCAAGCAACCGACTAGCTGGGGTAAACATGTGACGAGAGAGGTCACTATAAGGGATTCAACTTCCTTGGTGACCTTAAGGAAATGGAAACTGTTAGGGTCCTATAATTTATAGGATCTCAAGGTGATTAAGTATTTTATCTTAGAAATATCTTATTGTAAATAATTGTCAATCTGCAAATGATTTCCAAAAAAAAAAAAAAATAGAATAAAAAATGAAAAGAGGGTATAAATAGAAAAACAAAAAAAAGAGGAAAACAAAAAACATTGCAAAAAAGAAAAAAGACTCAACCCCATTAAAAAAAAAATAAAAAATAAAAATACAAAAAGTGTTGCAAATTTAAATGCCACTACTGATAGATAGTTTTCTTCATGATTAATAAATAAAGGTTGTGTGCAGCTTGTTTAAAATGCCACAATGACTAGTGATTTGCTTAATCGTACAATATATTCATGGTTAAACATGTTTTCGATTTCTCCAAATTAGACTAGAAAATAAAGGTTTTCCAAACAATTTAATCTTGGCAAATCAGTGGTTAGGTAGAAAATGACATTGATTCAATTGTCTAATCTGAATCAATAGGAGAAATAAGGGATATGATTAAGTAGTTTTTTCATAAAAGAAAATAATAGGGGTTTGCTAACCTAAGTGCAGCCCTTTAGAAAAATAAAAATGTTAGTTTAGTTAAAGGTTAGGGAGAAATAGTTGGTTTTATAAATATATTTATGCACGTTTTTTTCCCTAAGTCTCAAAGACATTGTAAAAAGAAAAAATGCATGATGGGATAAAGTGTTTTTATATATGTCGTATTTCAAACTTTATCTTAAGTTCAAAAGTAAGAAATTAAAGGTGCATATGGACAAAGCTTGTTCTGTCGTATATGGTTAAAGGACGTTGTTGTTAGAACATCGGGATTCTCCACCCCTCACAATCCACGACCCTCATTTGTTTTCGACCCCCCTCTCCATCCTACCTTTACCACTAGGGGTGGGGGGGGGGGTGTCCGAAAAGGCAGTTTTTCCCGACGGGCCCCATCTGTACATGGAGCCTTCTCTTTATTTCGCACCCCCCCTTGTGATACCACTAACTACCTTCTACCCCCTCCGAAACTGCCTTCCCCTCATCTGCTTGACCATGTCCCTACCCCGATACCTCCACCACTCATCTTGTGCCACATTGCATAGTCGTTGCCCAATTAAATGCTCTTCCGACAGAATTATCTTGGGCATCCAATTTACCTTTTCGGGTAACTTTTCAACCTTTAACGGTCCTGCACCAAACCTCCAACGGAAATTACCTCTCTAACTTTAAAAGCTTTCAAACCATCCTCTTTCTCCCTTTCACTGCTTATTCCCTGTAATTCACAGTTTCTACAAAGCGACCATTTTCCAAGCATTTGTTGAACTAGAACAGATCGAAATTGACAATGTTATGTCTCCTTCCCCTGACAACTCATTACCTCAAACTATTCCTGGTAAGATTTCCTTTCAATCACTGTTATATTTCACTAATCTAATCATTCCTCCAAAGAGAAAAAACCAGGATAAAACCTATCAATCCATTAACCCCTCCCTCCATAGATTTAGATCCCATTCCTTTAGCTGATAGGGATGACAGGATCAGTGAAATATAAGGCGATTGTGATTTTTTAGAACTCTACTATTTTCTGGAGGCAAAACATGTCGATAGAACAAATGAAATTGGGCTCTGGGAATCCAATCTCCCTCATTATATATTCCCTTTGACCTTGTTGGGTCCTGAATTCACTAGGAAATGACAAGCTTGTTATATCCCTAGCCAAAGAGCCATTATGACCCCATCTGGTGATATCATGTTTACAATTATTGCCCAATCCATAAACTAGATGATGCTAGCTCCCCTTGTGGAAAACAATGCCCCGTTTTCCTTAGAATCCCTCACCCAACTCTATCAGAAGCTTGATTTTGCTACCAAGGCCAATATTTTTTAGATCTTCTTACCTGAAAATGCCCAATTACCAAATAAGAATCCTACATACCCTTCCTCAATCTTCCTTGATCAAGCTAAATAGATTATAACCATAATTTCATACATTTTGTGTTATTATTCTAATCAGTGGGTAGATGAACCCATTCTAGGCTTCCTTTCTATCTTTTCCACAAACAACAAACCATCCATTTTGTTTAATTTCAGTCAATTCTTGGCTGATAACATCCATGAGAAGTTTTTGAAATTTCCAACAGAGCAAGTGTTTAATTACACTTCAATTTTAATTTACATGTTTCTTTATTATCAAGCAGTCAAGTTCAGTTTTCTATGCAGAAGCTAGATTATGAGGGAAACCAGCAGCCTGTGATATTTTGGACTTCATTAGTCATGAAAGAGCAACAAGAATTCTCATACAAATAGTTCATTGAGGAGTTTTTTCACCCAACTATGAACATCCTAAATAGTTCCACACAACCCAAAATCAGTGAAGACATCAAAAGGGTTTTGCATTTGACAGATTAGGCCAAGACTGGAGATTGGTATTTATACCAAAACTATACAGAAATCAGAGTTTATGGATGCGAATTAGCACCATATAAACTCCCAAAATACCTCCCCATGAGGATTTTTTCCCTGGAATACATCATACAAATGTTAAATTCATATGATATTCACTTCGTGGTGGCAAATAAGAAGTCTCAGTTTGGGATAAAGACACAGGTGGGCCCATTCATATGCAATACTAGGACAACAGGAGAAGAAGAAGAAAAAATTATTAAGGAGATGAAATTCAGTCTGAGTTTCACACGGTCTTATGACCCTTGGGGTATTATTTCCAAGTTAAGAGTAGAAAAAAAAACTACTCCATATATCCATACCTCAAGGCCTGAGATAGAAAAGTATGCAAATTAGTTAGAGTGGGCAGAGAATACATTGCAAGAAGCTGAAGAACAATTGTTTTCTACTTCCAATTTACAGACTCCTACTCCTTAAGAGAAAACAAGTAAAAGACAAAGAGAGGAGGGATCATCATCAACAACAGGTAGTGAGGCCAAAGACTTCAGAATCAGTTACAGGAAGAGAGCAAAGATCACTCCTAGGACAGATGCAGAAAAGGAAACAGAAGACCAAGTTGCCATTATAATTGGAGACTCACCACCTTCAAGCAGCAAGTTTGTTACATCTCCTATTGGAACTTCAGCATCACAAGGTCAAAAAGATATAGAGTTGGATTCACAGAATGTCCAAGGAGAGAAGGAAAAGAGTGTTTTTGACAGGTACCGAGAGATCAAACTTAAGAATGAAATTCTTAAGAACAACACCTACAATCAGTTTTGGAAGCAAACCTCCAACTCACAGAGTAGATTATTATCATTTTTTGACACAGAGTAGGGAAAGATGCAGATGGCCTTCCTTGAGGCCCAGATTCCACATCCAAAGACATCAACAGATTACAAGAGTACTACATTTGAATTCAGCACCAAAGATATCCATCCCATTGATCAAATGGAGATGCATAAACATATTGGTGAGATGATTTCTTCTACATTAACTAATATTGCCATGTCATTGTCTAAGTTGCAAGTTTCATATTCCAACATTCAGTCCCAGTTGAAAATGGAAAAGGTGTCTTCTTTAGCAAAGGACAATAGGATCAAATCTTTGGAAGATTTGGTAATCAAGATAGGATATGATCCTAAGGATATAAATGTTGCAGAGGAGATCATTAAGAATAAAAATCTGGACATTGCAGCATTGAGAAAGCAACTGAAACTGCCAGCCACAGAGGATCCCTTGGCCAAAGACATTGAAGAAAATGAAACACATAAGGCTGACATGATGAAGCTAATCATAGAGCAGAATATTCAGATGAGAAAAATGGAGGCAGAAATGGAGAAAATGATCAAAGAGAAAGAATAGAGTCAAAGGATGGCCTTAGTCCCCTTAGATGCCATGCCCATCACTTAGCTCCCATCTATAGGAACAACAACTGTGACAGGTTCTTCACCTCAAACTACAAGCATTGAATAGGTGACAAAGACACTGGAGAATATGTCAATCTAGTCAGAAGAAATTAAGACATTGCAAGGATAGCTCAAATCTCTAGAAGAACAGAAGGCCAAAGTTGAGGCTTCTCGTCTAGTTGAAGTGCAGAAGTCACAAAGGCTGCTAGAGAGGTTACAAAAGGTGGAGAAGGATACATCAATTGGTCAGACCTTGGCCCAAGCCAAGGAAACCATTTGGATGGGTATTCTGGATTCTATGAATGAGATTTGGCCATGTATCCAAATCATTTTTGAACAGAAAGAATTGATACAAAAGGCCACTGAAACCATTGTTCAGGTAAGGGAAAAGCTAGGAGATATGCCTTCAGAAGCCTCCAATATCATCAAATTCTTGAATTCAAAGACTAAATATGAACTTGAAGAATTAGGAATTAGTGACAGGACTGCCACCATCTTGGAAGTCAAGAAAGTTTTGACTAAAAGAAATCTCATTGATCAATTGGAGGAAAGGTGTGAAACACTAGAGCTGGGAGTAAACAGGTTTTCCAACAGGATTGAAGTATTGATTCAGAAAGGATTTCCCAACATATATGTGATTAATGATAAGTTGATAACTCAAGAAGATTATGTTCTGAAGATGAAGGAAGTGGCCAGAAGCAACATCAAATTTAGTGGGATAAAAGGCAGCATGACAACAAGAGCATTCTTAGAGACTATGGCAAATGACTTCTATATCCAGAATGAGGTAAAACATGTCTTCCCAGTAAAACCAACATTTGCCAAATATACTGAGGTTGATGAGATTTACTGAAGGGTAATTAAATTAACCATACCAGATGAAAAAAGGTGGGAAGAACTTTGTGATTTACTGGATTAAAAGGTAATTCAGATGCAATAAAAACAACAGCCAACACAATAGCCAATGCAACATGGTTTTAGGCTGATTCATCAACTGAATCCACCAAAACAGAGCCACCTCTTCATGTAGTTGTCTACCTTGCCTATCTTTCTGCTAAAGATCAATTTTATTGTTTAGAATTATGCTAATAATACACTGTTGTTTGAGACAACAATTTTTGTAATTATTCATATAAATACTTCAGAGTTTGAAGTATTAAGGGTTGATTTTTGAATATAATTTTCCTCTACAAAAATTGTAATTTCCCAGTTGTTGGACGCATCAATAATACAAGGACATTTTTATAGGATTCATGTGGTGTACCAAATGGTGATGTTTTTCTTCAGTTTATGTGTTTGATCATTGTTTTCTTTCTCTGTTATTTATGAAAATCTTAATTACTTAACAGAAACTGTGATGAATAGGATATGTTACACAGAGCACCCTATTCTGGTTGTTAGTAATTTACATGTTTTCTGTTGAATTCAAATTAAGGAATTCTTAATTACTCCTTAATTTCTACTGAATCTTACATTTTTGTTGTCTCATAATCCATTTAAATTTCTGAAAGAACTATTTAGTGCAACCTAGATTTCCCTGTGAAACTCCTCTAAAATTTGATGCCGATCTAGTTAATCTTTAGACTCCATAGCACAATGGAATTATATCAATTTAATCAACCAAACAATCCAATAAAAAACAACTAGTACAATAATAACTAGCCTAAAATTCACATAAAACAAAGCTAAATTTTACATAGATATCCCTCTCTGAAGCTGGCAGGGCTAGATCCCAACTTCCAAAGTGGTTTTGATGATGTCCTATGTGTTTACTCCCTCAACCTCAAAAATATAGAACGACAACATAGTGGCGACCATACTGGGGAATAATACTTTTTAAATTGAAAAATAATTATTCCATGGTATTCAATCAGTATTTCAATAAATTAAAGCTCTTATATCACAATGAAATACATGATCTGAGGTTGTAATCTTGTATATATTTGAGTGTGTTATTAATTTTGATTTTATTAGTTGTGTGATAAGTTTTCAATAGATTTGGCTCCTAAAAGAATTTTCACCAGAGCTCACCAGATCCCAACCTTGCTGAATTTTTAGATAATCCAGAGAAATTAGTGAGAAAGAAAAGTCTTACAGAGAGTTAGGGTAGTAATAGTCCTTTATCTAGGTTCAAATCTCTTCCTGAGAACAATCCTTTGTCTAGGTCTAACTCTCTTCCTGAGAAGTTTGAAACTATTCAAGACAGAGTTTGATTTGCCTTTCCAACATAGTTTGTTCAGATCAAAATCTGAGAGCTTTGTAGATCATACTGTCATTGATGAAGCTATACTGCAACCATATATACCCCAAACTCAACCTCCTGAATTAGATCCTGATCTACAATACCTACAACAATTTGATAAATTACAGGATCTAGTCTCGATTTTGAACCAAGCCATTGAAGAAGCTTATATTCAACAATTTATTGAATTTTCAGCTTTAACAGTTGCAACAGCTTCTTTTTCCACCCAGCCTTCGCAGTCTATTAATCTACAACCCCCTAGTCCTACTCATTCTATAGTCTCTACTTTTTCACCTATAATATCTCAGACTATTGTTCCTACTATCCCTGTAGTTATCACAACTACACCTTCTACAGGTCCATCTTCCAATCAAATTCTCACACCAGCTATGGCAGCTAGGTATGCACCTTTGGTGTTACCAGGCCAACTAAATGCTATGCCTGCAGACTATCAATAAAAAATTCTAACATTTGATAACACTGGTTCTCATACTACTCAACAACATGTAGACACCTTCAAGAAGTAGATGAGGCCTATGTAAAGATGAGATTGTTTGCTCAAATTTTAGGAGGTGATGTCAAAAAATGGTTTAGGAGTTTATATGTAGGAAGTGTTATATACCTAGGGGGGATAATATGGGGTACCAAGGGAGGTACCCAAGGTAATAATGTAATAATGGGATGGGCCATAGTAATAAATAAGGTGGTTAACCCATGTCATGTAAGGGACCACAAGTAGTTAGTAATAATGTAATGGGCCCATGGTATTAGTTGATGGTATGAGGAAACCATGGTAATGATGCATGGTATTGTATGTATGAGGCCTATATAAAGGCTAGAGACTCCACATATGAAGTGAATGAAGAGAAGTATTCTTGTATGAACAGGCATATGGCTTGTGGAGCGTTCTCCTTCCTTAAGGAGTGAATGTATGGTGTTACCCTACCGTAAGGGTTTTGATCAATAAAGTGAATCATTTCTATCTATTTTGATCTTTTTATTCTTGGGTTTATTTCTATTCTCTTATATTTTTGGATCAGAGCTACAACAATTGGTATCAGAGCTACAACAATTGGTATCAGAGCTCTTTCTTGGGCAAACCGTGGAGAATTTTTTTTTCATTTTTGCAGGGTTTCTGGGGCGGCGAGTTGCAGGTCAGATCTGTACGTTTTGGTGAAAGATCTGTAGAATCTAATTGCAGATCTGTATTCCTTGTGAAAAAATACCCAAATTCAAAAAAAAAATCAGTTGAATCGAAGTCCGGATGGAGGAGATATCGCTGATCTAAAAATCAGTAGGGTTGCACGAGAATTTTTAGGGCCAACGAATTTGCGGCGCAGATCTGGACGTCTTGGTTCCAGATCTGTAAGATCTAATTGTAGATCTGGAATCCTTGTGACAAAACACCTGATTTCAAAAAAAAAATCAGGCGAATCGGAGTCCGGATGAGGAAGATATCGCTAATTTAAAATCAGCTCTTTTTTAAGAAATTTTGGGTGACGGCGGGGAAAGTTGCAGCGCAGATCTGGAATTCTAGTGTCTGGATCATGATTTCTATCACATGGGTAGATGCAGAATGGTTGTTCCATTTCTAAAAACAGGTTATAATAAAGATTCTGAGCAATATTGACTAAACTGCAGCCACTTTAAATTTTCGCCAAGTGAGGAATTTTTCTCAAACCCTCTTCATGGAGATACTAGATTTTACAGGGAAAGATAATGGTCCTACTATTGAAGAATTCATACAAAGATCCAAGTCTACACATGGGAAATATTGGAGGATTCCGATAGTATGTAGTATGAGAGATGAGGCAAAAAAGTGGTGGTTATCACTTGACCGCCATCAGAAGATGGCCAACATCTCAGATGCAGAATTTGAAAAAGTCTTTTTGGACAAATGGTCTCGGGCTAGAAAAAAGGAGAATGAGACACATAAGGGTTTAATTGCTACGGGTGTCTCCTTATTGCAGGTTCATGGATTGATTCAGAAGGAGAAAATCATTGTGTATATAAATCCGAGTTGCAAGCAAAATCTCATAAATATCAACTTGACAAAGAAATTGCAAGTCCCAGCAAAACAAATTGAAAATACACAGGTAGATGATAAGGATGTTCAAATCTATAAGGATTTGAAGCTTTCTATGGATAAGTATGTGTTTCATGGTGATTTTTATGCTTCAGAGATGGATAATATCGATGTTGTTTTGGGATATCCTTGGATGGAATCTGTGGGTACTATCAATATTAATGTGCAGAAGAAATTCCTGAAGCTATGGTATAAAAAGAAGAAAATTACATTACAGCATATTTCCATCCATAAACAGGTAGAGCACATGGAGGCTGAAGCAGAAGATGTTCAAGGGACTGACATATCAGATGATGAGCCTTTGATGATCAACAATCAAACACAAACAGAGGCTGCAGAAGAAAAGGTTACAGGTGATGATACATCAGAGGAGGGCTCAGTGGTTGAAGTCATATTGACAAAGAAGACACCACAATAGGCACCACAGCAGGGTGAAGTCAAGCAAAAGCCATCGTGGGTTAAAACTTCAACATATCATCACCCACATCACCCAGCGAGACAACCATCAAGATGGAAACCAAGTCGTCACATGACGGATCGCGAGGAGAGAAGATCCACCCAATGCACATCAACACAGAAGAGCTGCCACGGTCAACTTCCATCTCAAGCGAGCGAGGCACCAGCGAGATCGAGGGTTCACCTTTCTCTTGGATGGCTAGATGCACGTGCATGGTATCAGTGGACTACTCTTTTGAGTAGATCTTATTATTTGTGTTCTTCCCATGTTTCGGGGACGAAACATGCTTAGGGGGGTGGAATGTTATATACCTAGGGGGGATAATATGGGGTACCAAGGGAGGTACCCAAGGTAATAATGTAATAATGGGATGGGACATAGTAATAAATAAGGTGGTTAACCCATGTCATGTAAGGGACCACAAGTAGTTAGTAATAATGTAATGGGCCCATGGTATTAGTTGATGGTATGAGGAAACCATGGTAATGATGCATGGTATTGTATGTATGAGGCCTATATAAAGGCTAGAGACTCCACATATGAAGTGAATGTAGAGAAGTATTCTTGTATGAACAGGCATATGGCTTGTGGAGTGTTCTCCTTCCTTAAGGAGTGAATGTATGGTGTTACCCTACCGTAAGGGTTTTGATCAATAAAGTGAATCATTTCTATCTATTTTGATCTTTTTATTCTTGGGTTTATTTCTATTCTCTTATATTTTTGGATCAGAGCTACAACAATTGGTATCAGAGCTACAACAATTGGTATCAGAGCTCTTTCTTGGGCAAACCGTGGAGAATTTTTTTTTTCATTTTTGTAGGGTTTCTGGGGCGGCGAGTTGCAAGTCAGATCTGTACGTTTTGGTGAAAGATCTGTAGAATCTAATTGCAGATCTGTATTCCTTGTGAAAAAATACCCAAATTCAAAAAAAAAAAAAATCAGTTGAATCGAAGTCCGGATGGAGGAGATATCGCTGATCTAAAAATCAGTAGGGTTGCACGAGAATTTTTAGGGCCAACGAATTTGCGGCGCAGATCTGGACGTCCTGGTGCTAGATATGTAAGATCTAATTGTAGATCTGGAATCCTTGTGACAAAACACCTGATTTCAAAAAAAAAATCAGGCGAATCGGAGTCCGGATGAGGAAGATATCGCTGATTTAAAATCAGCTCTTTTTTAAGAAATTTTGGGTGACGGCGGGGAAAGTTGCAGCGCAGATCTGGAATTCTAGTGCCTGGATCAGGATTTCTATCACATGGGCAGATGCAGAATGGTTGTTCCATTTCTAAAAACAGGTTATAATAAAGATTCTGAGCAATATTGACTAAACTGCAGCCACTTTAAATTTTCGCCAAGTGAGGAATTTTTCTCAAACCCTCTTCATGGAGATACTAGATTTTACAGGGAAAGATGATGGTCCTACTATTGAAGAATTCATACAAAGATCCAAGTCTACACATGGGAAATATTGGAGGATTCCAATAGTATGTAGTATGAGAGATGAGGCAAAAAAGTGGTGGTTATCACTTGACCGCCATTAGAAGATGGCCAACATCTCAGATGCAGAATTTGAAAAAGTCTTTTTGGACAAATGGTCTCGGGCTAGAAAAAAGGAGAATGAGACACATAAGGGTTTAATTGCTACGGGTGTCTCCTTATTGCAGGTTCATGGATTGATTCAGAAGGAGAAAATCATTGTGTATATAAATCCGAGTTGCAAGCAAAATCTCATAAATATCAACTTGACAAAGAAATTGCAAGTCCCAGCAAAACAAATTGAAAATACATAGGTAGATGATAAGGATGTTCAAATCTATAAGGATTTGAAGCTTTCTATGGATAAGTATGTGTTTCATGGTGATTTTTATGCTTCAGAGATGGATAATATCGATGTTGTTTTGGGATATCCTTGGATGGAATCTGTGGGTACTATCAATATTAATGTGCAGAAGAAATTCCTGAAGCTATGGTATAAAAAGAAGAAAATTACATTACAGGATATTTCCATCCATAAACAGGTAGAGCACATGGAGGCTGAAGCAGAAGATGTTCAAGGGACTGACATATCAGATGATGAGCCTTTGATGATCGACAATCAAACACAAACAGAGGCTGCAGAAGAAAAGGTTACAGGTGATGATACATCAGAGGAGGGCTCAGTGGTTGAAGTCATATTGACAAAGAAGACACCACAACAGGCACCACAGCAGGGTGAAGTCAAGCAAAAGCCATCGTGGGTTAAAACTTCAACATATCATCACCCACATCACCCAGCGAGACAACCATCAAGATGGAAACCAAGTCATCACATGACGGATCGCGAGGAGAGAAGATCCACCCAATGCACATCAACACAGAAGAGCTGCCACGGTCAACTTCCATCTCAAGTGAGCGAGGCACCAGCGAGATCGAGGGTTCACCTTTCTCTTGGATGGCTAGATGCACGTGCATGGTATCAGTGGACTACTCTTTTGAGTAGATCTTATTATTTGTGTTCTTCCCATGTTTCGGGGACGAAACATGCTTAGGGGGGTGGAATGTTATATACCTAGGGGGGATAATATGGGGTACCAAGGGAGGTACCCAAGGTAATAATGTAATAACGGGATGGGCCATAGTAATAAATAAGGTGGTTAACCCATGTCATGTAAGGGACCACAAGTAGTTAATAATAATGTAATGGGCCCATGGTATTAGTTGATGGTATGAGGAAACCATGGTAATGATGCATGGTATTGTATGTATGAGGCCTATATAAAGGCTAGAGACTCCACATATGAAGTGAATGAAGAGAAGTATTCTTGTATGAACAGGGATATGGCTTGTGGAGTGTTCTCCTTCCTTAAGGAGTGAATGTATGGTGTTACCCTACCGTAAGGGTTTTGATCAATAAAGTGAATCATTTCTATCTATTTTGATCTTTTTATTCTTGGTTTTATTTCTATTCTCTTATATTTTTGGATCAGAGCTACAACAGGAAGTATAGCCAACCTTGAGGCATTCCATCAAACTTTCTTAGCTAGATGGGAAATCAAGAAAAATCCACTTCAACTCCTAAATGAATACAAAAGACTTAAAAGAAAACCCAATGAAACTGTGGAGGAATACTGTGAACAATTTAACATTGTTTACAATGCAATTCCCACAGACATCAAACCCTCCCTTGGTCTAGCTTTAATTGATTTTCCTTATGGTTTTGATGTAGACATGGAATATCAACTTAGAGAGAGAGACTTGACAACTTTGGAAGAAATGAAAGCCAATGCTATTAAAGTTGAAGCTAACATCTTAGCTAAGAAGGTGAAACTAAAATCTGAACGTAGGGTTACCATTAAAGAAGAACGTTCCACTTCTACTTCTGATCAAAAAATTGATAATATGGTGAGGGTAATGGAATCAAACTACTCCTCAAAATAGGAATCAAAACTTTAGAAGAAATGTTCCCTAGATCAAACAATGAGAGAAAAAGGGTCCAGACCAGCAAGTCCGACCTCCTTTTCAGGAAAACTATATTGATGATGAGGGAAATATTATTGAAGGTTTAGATGAAAGTCAAATAAATCTGATGGGAATAAATGATGATGAATCTGTTTTTCTCACTCAAGAGGAGCATGAACTTTTCCTCCTAACTCAAACCGAACTTGACTTTGAGGAATCAGATGAATATAAACAAGGTTTTGAGAATGCCATCATGGAAGTTCATAGACAGTACAACCTTAGGAGAAAAAATAATTTAGACACTCTCAACAGTAGAATGTATGAGAATCCTGCTAAAAAATCCTTTGAAACTGATACTAGGAAGGCCACAAACAATTCTCTTAAGAAAATTTTTGATTATTCAAGTAAAAATAAAGTAGAAACTCTTACCAAAAAGATAGTTGATAATGTTTCCACAACTAATCAAATTGATATTCCAACCACAAGTCAGTGAAGGGAATCTATATCAAAAGAAATTACTGATCAATCTGGTTTTCCCAACCTGATTAAGATTCAAACATCGTTCAACATTGAAAATGAACTAGCGAAATTAAAAATTCATATTCCCCTAACAGAATTAATGAACAAGAATATGTACAAACCTCAAGTGATGAAAGATCTAAACATAGGGGGAAACACAGGATCTATTAATTTGAATGATGATCGGCCTGAACTCTTATTTGGACCAGTAGTTGAAGGCAAACCACAGGAAAGAGGTGTTCCTCCATTCTATGTTAGCCTAAATATTCATGATAAGATCCTCCATAATGTTATGCTAGATTTAGGTGCTTCCCACAATTTAATGCCTAAATCTGTTATGGAAAAACTAGGACTTGACATTACCAGACCTTATAAAGATTTATATTCATTAGTTTCCAGCAAAGTGAGGTGCCTAGGTCTCATCAAAGACCCATGTGTTACTTTAGCTCAATCCTAGCCAAAATTCTGGTAATGGACATAGTGGTTGCAGATATACCCCCTAAGTATGGCATGTTATTGTCATGCTCATGGGGAGAAAAGCTACAAGGGACCCTACAAATGGATATGACCTTTGCCACCATACCAGTGTTTGGTTAGCAAAGAAGATTATATAGGGAAACCTTGATGAAATTCATGGTGAGTAGTCAAGAGAAGCCTCACAACTATCCTCTTTACTCTGTCCACTCAGATTTAGACTCTTTCATTCTTTATAATGATGGAGACATCAATACTCAGGTGATCAAAGCAGAAACTGAGATTTCTAAAACAGATCCAAACCAAACACAAGCACTAGAACAAAACACTCTTCCTGAACCTCTTTGGAACATGAGCTTTGATGGCTCTTGTAGAAAATATGGTTCTGGAGCAGGAGTGTGGGTTGCAAATACAGGAAACAATCATGCTGAGGGTCATTCATACAAACTCAATTTTCAGTGTACAAACAACATAGCCGAGTATGAAGCTCTTATATTAGGATTGCAATTGTTGAAGAAATTGGGTGCTAAGAGAATCTCCATTCAAGGGGATGCCGAGTTAATCATAAAACAAATCAAAGGAGAATATTCAACCAAACACCCTAGATTAAGAGCATATATAAATGTTGTGCTTGATTTTCTAGAGAGTTTTGTGGAATATGACCTTTCTACAATTCCTAGAAATTAGAATATCTTGGCTAATAGTATGGATTTTTCAGCCATCTCCTGTAAAATTCCTTACCCTAATCGACAATATATAGTGAAAGTGAAACATCGACTAGTTGTACCAAATAATATGAAGTATTGGCAGGTGTTTGGCAGTGATAAACAAATTGAAATTTTTCTGCAATCTAAGGATGAATTTAAAGATTATACTATAGACTTAGAGTCTGAATTAGAAAATCAAATAGGTGTACAATCTAATGTAGAAATGCAGTTAGAAAAATCAGATGTAAATATACACATAAATAAAGTTGTAAATAAATTGGAATTGCTTGAGATAGATCCAGAAAAAGAAGAGATTGAAACACTTCAGTTGAAGGATAACATTTTACCTAGAGGTTTAGTTCCATTAGAAGAATTATTTGATTTTAATGATGTGGCTAGGAAACCTAAGATTGATCCCATTGGGGCAACAATAGAAGAGTGAAACATAGGTAGTGAAAAAGAGCCTAAAATCATAAAACTGTCCAAATCTTGGCCTACTGCTGAAAAACAAAAATATATTGCTTTATTCAAAGAATTCAATGATGTTTTTGCTTGGAGCTATGAAGATCTAAAAACTTATGATACAGGGATTATACAACATAAAATTCCAATTAAAGAGGATCAGAAACCATTTAAACAAAAACTTCGAAGAATAAATCCAATCCTGATGCCTCTAATTGAGAAAGAAATTAAAAGAATGTATGACTCTAAAATCATAGTCCCTCTTAGGTATTCTAAATGGGTTTCCAATATAGTGCCAACTAGGAAGAAAACAAGTGAAATCAGATTATGCATAGATTTTAGAAACCTTAATAAAGTTTCCCTAAAGGAAAACTACCCTTTACCAAAAATGGATCATATTCTATATAAGGTAGTTGGATCTTCTAAGATTTCTTTATTAGACGGTTTCTCAGGCTATAATCAGGTTTTAGTTCACCTTGATGATCAAGATAAAACAACCTTTACTACTCCATGGGGTACCTTCATGTATGTGAAGATGCCTTTTGGGTTAATGAATGTTGGAGCCACATTTCAAAGAGCAATGGATATTGCCTTTGCTGATGAAATTGGTAGGTTTATTGTGATCTATCTAGATGACATCACTGTTTATTCTAAAACTGATGAAGAACATTTGTTACATCTGAGAAGAGTATTTGAGAAATGTAGAAGGTTTGGAATTTCACTAAATCCTAAGAAAACACTTTTTGGCCTTGAAGAGGGAAAACTTCTCGGTCATATCATCTCTAAGGAAGGTATTAAAATTGATCCCAAAAGAATTGAAGCTATTTTAAAAATCAACCATCCTAGAAACATTAAGGAACTTCAATCATTTATTGGCAGAATAAACTTCCTAAGGAGATTCATCCCCAACCTTGCAGAACTCCTCAGAAACATAACGAATATGCTAAAAAGAGATTCAAAAATCAGATGGAACATTGAGGCTAGGCAATCATTTGACCAAGTTAAACAAGCATTGACAAAAGCACCAGTCCTAATTAGTCCAGATTTCACTAAGGATTTTATAATCTTCTCATTTTCTTCTGAACATACTGTTGCAGCTATTCTTTTACAGAAAAACAATGATGGATTTGAACAACCCATTGCTTTTTTCAGCAAGGCTTTAAGGGATGCTGCATTAAAATATAACATAATGGAAAAACAAGCCTTTGCATTAATTAAAGCAATCAAAGATTTCAGAGTGTATATCCTCCATTCTCACATTATTGCTTATGTACCAAATGTTGTGGTCAAGGATATTTTAACCCAAAATGGACCAGATGGTAAAAGAGGCAAATTGATTGCCATCATTCTTGAGTATGACATAGAAATCAAGCCCACCAAGCTTATTAAAGGACAAGGGTTAGCCAAATTGATGGCTGAGTCTAATTTTAATGCATTGGATATCAAATTTGTAGCTGCATTAGATGATCAAGAGGAACAAGCGACTCCACAATTAGATGAGGGCTTTATGACCTCACCCTGGTATGTAGACCTCATTTTTGTTTTATTGAATTTAAATGCTCCTCCTAGTTTAACTAAGACAAAGGCTAGATTTCTAAAATTAAAAGTAGTGAAATTTTGCATCATAGATAATGTTTTATATTGGAAATATGTTGGTGGTATTTTACTAAAGTGTCTATTGAAAGATGATGCAGAAAGAACAATGCAGGAATTCCATGAAGGTGATTGCAGTGGACATCTATACTAGAAAACCACTGCTAACAAGATCCTTAGAGTTGGTTTTTACTGGCCTACCCTTTTCCCTGATGTTCATAAGAAGGTAACCTCTTGCCACAAATGCCAAATATTTGAGGGAAAAAGAAAACTATTGCCTCTGCCTTTAAAACCCATATTTGTTGAAAGCCCTTTCCAACAATGGGGATTGGATTTCATTGGATAAATCCATCCACCATCCTCTGCCCAACATAAATGGATCCTCATAGCTACCGATTAATTCACCAAATGGATTGAGGCCACATCTTCCAGATTGGCTACTGATGTTGTTGTTGGCATTATGATACAGGTGTTGTCCTTGATGGCAACTCACTCAGAGGTATGATACAGGTGTTGTCCTTGATGGAAACTCACTCAGATGACAAATCATAGTGCAGCAGGTCAAGAGAGAGATATACACATGTTAACCTTGATGAAAGTGCATATACACACGGGTTAGCAGAACAAAAGGCGCGTATACGTACACATGCGGGTTAGCAGAACAAAAGGCGCGTATACGTACACACGCAGGTTCACTGAAGGAAAGGCGCGTACATGCTGGAAAACTAAGTTTTGGTCCGTGGTATTTGGTTCGTGGTATTTGGTCCATGGTATTTAGTCCAAAGTGTTGACCCAAAGTATTGGGTCCAAGGTACTAGTTCTACATGGTTTTGGACCATGGTATTGAGAGAAGCCTAAACCTATATAAGGAGAAGATCATTAGGCCAAGAGGGGTGCAAGAGTGCAAGTGATGAATATCTAGTGAAGTGTGAGATCTAGTATGCTGGTTATGGGTTTGTGATGCTTTGCTTGATCTGAACCAAGGATGCACCCATGTGAATGATGATGAACAATGGATCGAGAGCTTATGGCTTGGAATGTTTTGATTATGGATAGACTAGATCTGAATTATTGACGCATGTTTATTATGTAAATGTTATGTTCTAGGTATAATTGATGTCTGTAATAGCTGCAAAGTTATAAGTTAGAATTTGCAGATCTGTATGTGGGTTCGCTTTGGTAAAAGCACGTATACACGCAGGTTGGGTTCGTCAGAGTAGCGTATACAGTATGAAGTATGATATTCTAAAGTTGCAGTTGGATCTGGTTGTTATTGCAGAGTTTTGTTGTCTATTCTATGTTCTGGTGACTATGTTGTTGACAGGGTTTTAGTGTTTCACTATTGGGTGATTCAGAGATCGATGATGCAGGTGTAGCTGATGGGTGTTTTACAGTGGTGATTAATTTTGTGCTTTAATGTTGTTGATGGGTCCAGTATGAAAATTGGATGAAACGTGGCCTTGAAATTATGGTGTTGTGCTTCAGGAGTATCCAATATGAAAATTTATGAAACGTGGTCCCTGGAGGAAGAGAGAAGATCGTAGAGTTCTGTAGGTCGGAACCTACGTACTGGTAAACATATCGGCTAATACAAGAGCCAGGGGGTTGTAGCTCCCTTCTAGGAGCAACTGGAAAATGAGTGAAGGTTGGAGCCTTCAGTAGGCCGGTGCCTACATACTAGTAAATGGATCGGCTAGTACAAGAGGTAAGAAGTTTGTAGCCTTCTACAGGTAGAAGCTTGCGTACTAGTATAAGACTGCACCAATACATAAATATTGTAAAAAGAAGTTTCTTATTAAAGGAAGATAAAGACGAATTGAAGCAGGTGGTTTTCACCCACATTGGGTTTCCACCTTACATCTTGGTGTTCATGTGTGTTGCTTATGTGTGATGATTTATTCTATTTTACTGCTACTGGTTACTGTTCATATGGTTAATAATGTTCTGATGCACTCATTAAGGATCAATTAACTAAATCGTAAGTTTACTGGATATACGCTTGTTGCATTACACACAGTTGCGTATACATGCGGTTTCCTTTCACTGAAGTAGCGTATATGAATCTGAGTATGGAAATGAAAAAGTGTTTGATTTGATAATACTGATTCACCCCCCTCTCAATATTATCCCCAACAATTAGTATCAGAGCTAGGTTCTTTAGTAGAAACTTGATCGCTTGAAGGATATCCGTAGAACAATGGGAAAGAAAGCGCGTCAAAAGAAGAAGACAACTCAAAGGAATATGGACAGCTTGCCATTAGGCAGAAGCAAGCATTTAGATTCTGAATCACCTTAGATTGAAGATGAACAAGCAAATGAAGCATCAGATAAAATCATAGATCAACAAGATCTACTTAGCAAAAGGGAGAGTGCCCTCAAAGAAGAAGTTATTAGCTTAAAAGCTCAGCTAGAATGTGCCTCCAAAATTCATTAAATGCTGCAGGAGCTGAATGAAGAACAAGAAAAAGAGATTCTCAAACCAAGGCAACAAGTGGAAGAAGGAAGAAAGTCTGAAGAAATTTTGAAGAAGCAATGTCTGGAAAAGGAAGAACAACATCAAGTTGAGGTAAATATCTTGAAAGGTAAATTAGAAGAAAAGGATAAACTATTACGATTTCAAGACAGTACTAAGATTTTGGATGATATTCTTAGTAGTCAAAGGTCTCCTGCTATCAAAACTGGTCTTGGTTTTTATGAATCTGTTGAAGGTGAGGCAAGGAACTCTAATGAGAAATATGAAATGCTCAACAAGGAGATGAGAAGACAACCCCATCAACAACCAAGGAAAGAAATTCCTAAAAGAATATCTTTTGATCCTAACTGTGGAAGTGATAGATGATTATTTCCTTCGATGAATAATGTTGAATGTTATGTATGTCATAATCTTGGACATGTTGCAGCCAGATGCAGAAGTAGAATGGTTCATGACCATCACTCAGAAAGATCATCACATTCCAGATATTTTAAGGGATATTGTTTTTCTTGCAATATATTTGGTCACAAAGCTGTTGATTGCTACAGAAGGAATATGAAACATGTAAGATGTTATGCATGTAATAAGCTTGGACACACAACAAAGGAATGCAGGAGAATATTTTGGGCACCATACCAAAAGGAGAAAACATCATCACAGTTAAAGATATGGAAGAAAAAGGAAGTACACCTAGAAAGATGTGGCATAGCAGAATACACAGACATGACAGACTTAGAGGAAGCTGAAATTGTGGAACATCAGTGTTCTAAAACTCATACGCAGGTTTCATGAAGACAAGTCACGTATATACGCGAGTTAGATGCTGCATAGTCACGTATATGATGTTCTGAAGAAAAGTAGAAGTACAGAAGTATGATATGGTTCAGTCACTGTTTGATGATCGTATGGCACAGGTCAGGGGAGCATATACTTCTAATAATGCATTTTTGGCATTATGGTTAGAAGTCTTTGGTGATGCTTATGTGGCTAAATGATACATCTTGCTGGTTGGTCAAAAGAATGGTATTGCAGGTTACTGGGTTGGATGATGATGCTTATGTTGCAGATCAGATATGGTACCTTTCATGTGCTCAGGGGGAGCATGGATGGATTGGTACATCTTGGCATGTACAAAGGGGGAGGTCAATCAGAAACTTAAGCATGTACTCAGGGGGAGTATGGATAGCAGAATGTATATCAAGGAAGAGAATATATTGGTCCGCCCTTTGCCATTGATGTCAAAGGGGGAGAGTGACTTGGTGTGGTTGTTGCCATCAAGTCCAAAGGGGGAGATTGTTGGCATTATGATACAGGTGTTGTCCTTGATGGCAACTCACTCAGAGGTATGATACAGGTGTTTTCCTTGATGGAAACTCACTCAGATGACAGATCATAGTGCAGCAGGTCAAGAGAGAGATATACGCATGTTAACCTTGATGAAAGTGCGTATACATGCGGGTTAGCAGAACAAAAGGCATGTATACGTACACACGCAGGTTCACAGAAGGAAAGGCGTGTACATGTTGGAAAACTAAGTTTTGGTCTGTGGTATTTGGTCCGTGGTATTTGGTCCATGGTATTTGGTTGGAAGTGTTGACCCTAGGTATTGGGTCCAAGGTATTGGTTCTACATGGTTTTGGACCATGGTATTGAGAGAAGCCTAAACCTATATAAGGAGAAGATCATTAGGCCAAGAGGGATGCAAGAGTGCAAGTGATGAATATCTGGTGAAGTGTGAGATCTAGTATGCTGGTTATGGGTTTGTGATGCTTTGCTTGATCTGAACCAAGGATGCACCCATGTGAATGATGATGAACGATGGATCGAGATCTTATGGCTTGGAATGTTTTGATTATGGATATACTAGATCTGAATTATTGACACATGTTTATTCTGTAAATGTTATGTTCTGGGTATAATTGATGTCTGGAATAGCTGCAGAGTTATAAGTTAGAATTTGTAGATTTGTACGCGGGTTCGCTTTGGTAAAAGCACGTATAAACGCAGGTTGGGTTCATCAGAGTAGCGTATATAGTATGAAGTATGATATTCTAAAGTTGTAGTTGGATTTGGTTGTTATTGCTGAGTTTTGTTGTCTATTCTGTGTTTTGGTGACTGTGCTGTTGACAGGGTTTTAGTGTTTCAGTATTGGGTGATTCAAAGATCGATGATGCAGGTGTAGTTGATGGGTGTTTTGCAGTGGTGATTAATTTTGTGCTTAAATGTTGTTGATGGGTCCAGTATGAAAATTGGATAAAACGCCTTCAGATTATGGTGTTGTGCTTCAGGAGTATCCAATATGAAAATTTATGAAACGTGGTCCCTGGAGGAAGAGAGAAGATCGTAGAGTTTTATAGGCCGGCGCCTACGTACTGGTAAACCTATCGGCTAGTACAAAAGCCAAGGGGTTGTAGCTCCCTTCCAGGAGCAGCTGGAAAACGAGTGAAGGTTGGAGCCTTTAGTAGGCTGGTGCCTACGTACTAGTAAATGGATCGGCTAGTACAAGAGCTAAGAAGGTTGTAGCCTTTTGCATGTAGAAGCCTGCGTACTGGTATAAGACTGCACCAGTACATAGATATTGTAAAAAGAAGTTTCTTATTAAAGGAAGATAGAGACGAATTGCAGCAAGTGGTTTTCACCCACATTGGGTTTCCACCTTACATCTTGGTGTTCATGTGTGTTGCTTATGTGTGATTATCTGTTCTATTTTACTGCTCCTAGTTACTGTTCATATGGTTAATAATGTTCTGATGCACTCATTAAGGATCAATTAACTGAATCATAAGTTTACTGGATATACGCTTGTTGCATTACACACAGTTGCGTATACATGCGGTTTCCTTTCACTGAAGTAGCGTATATGAATCTTAGTATGGAAATGAAAAGGTGTTTGATTTGATAATACTGATCCCCCCCCCCAGTATTATTCCCAACAGTTGTTATTATCAAATTTTTGGAAACCAATATCCTGTTTAGATTTGGCTGCCCCAACAAGCTCGTTATAAACAATGATACAACTTTTAAATCCAAGAAAATGATAGACTTCTGCAATAAATATCATATTACTTTGGGACATTCAACTTCTTATTACCCATAGGGTAATGGGTTGTTTGAATCTTCAAATAAGAGTCTGGTTAACATTATTAAAAAGTTGTTAGAAGAGAACAAAAATTCATGGCACAACAAGTTAATAAATGCTCTTTGGGCTGATAGACTCACAACAAAGAAATCAATTGGCATGTCACCATACCAATTGGTTTATGGGATGGATGTTGTTTTTCCATCTTCTTTGGGAGTGCCAGTTGTGAAGATAATTTAGGAATTGTAGGTTGAGCCCAATGACATCCAAAGGAGGATTAATCAGACTATTCAATTTCAACAATCCAGGGAAGAAGTCTACAATAAAGCTCAAGTCATTCAGGAGAATATCAAAAAGAATTTTGATAAAAGAACTAAAGAAGATGATTTCACTTTGGGTGACAGAGTTTTAAAATTGGATTCCAGAAGAGAGGACAAAGGAAAGCATGGAAAATTTGACAATCTATGGATAGGACCTTATATCATTGATGCTTTCAGAGGACACAATGCATTTTCCCTCAAACTCCTAGATGGAACAGAAATACCTGGTGGACCTATGAATGGCAGAATGCTGAAGCATTATTTCTCTTAGCAGTAAAGTTTTTCTTACATCAAATCATTGTAAATATCATTGTTTTTACTATTTTGATTGGGTGATTGATTAAGAGAAGTTGAAGCCTGCAAAAAAGGCCCTAATATTCAACTGATATGTTGCCATAATTATTCAACAACAAAAGAAATAAGGAGTAGATATTTCTGAAATGGAACAATCAAGGATACTGATCAAATGTTCTTGGCACCTCACATGGAGAGTGCCATCCCCACTTGGAGCCACTGTTAGGGTCCAATAATTTGTAGGATCTCAAGGTGATTGAGTATTTAATTTCAGAAATATCTTATTGTAAATAATTTTCAATCTGAAAATGATTTCCAAATAAAAGAAAAAAATAGAATAAAAAATGAAAAGAGGGAATGAATAGAAAAAGAAGAAGAAGAGGAAAACAAAAAAAATTGAAAAAAAGAATAAAATACTCAACCCCATCAAAATTAAAAAAATACCGAAAGTGTTGCAAATTTAAATGCCACCACTGATAGATAGTTTTCTTCATGATTAATAAATAAAGGTTGTGCGCAACTTGTTTTAAATGCCATAATGACTAGTGATTTGTTTAATCATACAGTATAATCATGGTTAAATATGTTTTCAATTTCTGCAAATTAGACTAGAAAATAAAGATTTGCCAAATAGTTTAATCTTGGAAAATCAATAGTTAGGTAGAAAATGACATTGATTCAATTGTTTAATCTGAATCAATACGAGAAATAAGAGATAGGATTAAGTAGTTTTTTTCATTTTTCATAAAATAAATAATATGGGTTTGCTAGTCTAAGTGCACCCCTTTAGAAAAATAAAAATGTTAGTTTAGTTAAAGGGTAGGCAGAAATAGTTGGTTTTATAAATATATTTATGTACCTTTTTCCCCTAAGTCTCAAAGACATTGTAAAAAGAAAAAATGAACGATGGGATAACGTGTTTCTATATATTTCATATTTCAAACTTTATTGTAAGTTCAAAAGTAAGAAATTAAAGGCGCATATGGAAAAAGCTTGTTCTATCGTATATGGTTAAAGGACGTCATTATCAGAACATTGGGATTTTCCACCCCTCACAATCCACGACCCTCATTTGTTTTCGTCCCCCCTCTCCATCCTACTTTTACCCCCCGGGGGGTCCAAAAAAGCAGTTTTTCCCACTAGGCCTCATCCATACATGGCACCTTCTGCTTATTTCGCACCCCCCCCTGTGATACTACTTATCGCCTTCTACCCCCTCCAAAAGCGCCTTCCCCTCATTCGCTCAACCATGTCCCTACATCGATACCTCCGCCACTCATCTTGCGCCACATTGCATAGTCATTGCCGAATTAATGTTCTCCCAACATAATTACCATTGGGCATTCAATTTTCCTTTTCGGGTAACTATTCAACCTTTAATAGTCTCGCGCCAAACCTCCAACATAAATTACCTCTCTACCTTTAAAATATTTTGAACCATCCTCTTTCTCCCTTTCACTGCTTATTCCTTGTAATTCACAGTTTCTACAAGGCGATCATTTTCCAAGCATTTGTTGAACCAGACCAGATCGAAATTGGCAATGCTCCGTGTCCTTCCCCTGACAACTCATTACCTCAAACTATTCCTGGTAAGATTTCCTTTCAATTATTGTTATCTTTCACTGATCTAATGATGCCTCCAAAGAGCAAAAACAAGGAGAAACATGTCAATCCATTAACCCCTCCCTCCATAGATTTAGATCACATTCCTTTAGCTGATAAGGATTATAGGATTTGTGAAACACAGTGAGACTGTGATTTTTTAGAACTCTATTGTTTGCTAGAGGATAAACATGCTGACAGAACAGATGAAATTGGGCTCTGGAAATCCAATCCCCCTCATTATATCTTCCCTTTGACCTTCTAGGTCCCTGAATTCACTAGGAAATGCCAAGCCTATTATATCCCTAGCCAAAGAGCCATTATGACCCCATCTAGTTATCCTATTTACAATTACTGCCCAATCCATAAACGAGATGATTCTAGCTCCCCCTATGAAAACAATGTCCCATTTTCCTTGGAAGCCCTCACCCAATTCTATGAGAAGCTTGATTTTTTCTACCAGAGCCATTACCTGAAAATTCCTAATTACCAAAGAAGAATCCCCATACCCTTCCTCAATCTTTCCTAATCAAGATAAACAGATTATAACCACAATTTCATACATTTTGGGTTATTATTCTGATCAGTGGGTAGATGAACCCATTCTAGGCTTCCTTTCTATCTTTTCCACATACAACAAACCATCCATTTTGTTTAATTTCAGTCAATTCTTGGCTGATAACATCCATGAGTAGTTTTTGAAATTTCCAACAGAGAAAGTGTTTAATTATACTTCAATTATAATTTACATGTTTCTTTATTATCAATAAAACAAGTTTAGTTTTGCTATGCAGAAGCTAGATGATGAGGGAAACCAACAACCTCTGATATTTTGGACTTCATTAGTCATGAAAGAGCAACAAGAATTCTCATACAAACAGTTCATTGAGGAATTTGTTCACCCAGCTATGAACATCCTAAGTAGTTCCACACAACCCAAAATCAGTGAAGACATCAAAAGGGTGTTGCATTTGACAGATTAGGCCAGGACTAGGGATTGGTATTTATACCGAAACTATACAGAAATCAGAGTTTATGGATGCGAATTAGCACCATATAAACTTCCAAAATACCTCCCAATGAGGATTTTGCCCTGGAATACATCAGACAAATGTTAAATTTAGATGATATTCACTTCATGGTGGAAAAGAAGAAGTCACAATTTCGCATAAAGACACAGGTGGGCCCATTCATATGCAATACCAAGACAACAAGAGAAGAAGCAGAAAAAATTCTTAAGGAGATGAAATTCAGCCTGAGTTTCACATGGTATTATGACCCTTGGGGTATTATTTCCAAGTTGAGAGTAGAAAACAAAACTACTCCATATATCCATACCTCAAGGCCCGAGATAGAAAATTATGCAAATCAGTTAGAGTGGGCAGAGAATACATTGCAAGAAGCTGAAGAAAAACTGTTTTCTACTTCCAATTTACAGACTCCTACTCCTTAGGAGAAAACAAGTAAAAGACAAAGAGAGGAGGGATCACTCCTAGGACAAATGCAGAAAAGGAAATAGAAGACCAGGATGCCATTATAATTAGAGATTCACCACCTTCAAGCAGTAAGTTTGATACATCTCCTATTTGAATTTTAGCATCACAAGGTCAAAGAGATATAGATATGGATTCACAAAATGTCCAAGGAGAGAAGGAAAAGAGTGTCTTTGACAGGTAATGAGAGATCAAACTTAAGAATGAAATTCTTAAGAACAACAACTATAATTAGTTTTGGAAGCAGACCTAAAGCTCACAGAGTAGATTATTATTAGTTTCTAATACAGAGCAGGGAAAAATGCAGATGGCCTTCCTTGAGGCCCAGATTCCACATCCAAAGACATCAAGAGATTACAAGAGTACTACATTTGAATTCAGCACCAAAGATATCCATCCCATTGATCAAATGGAGATGCATAAACAGACTGGTGAGATGATTTCTTCTACATTAACTAATATTTCCATGTCATTGTCTAAGCTGTAGGTTTCATATGCCAACATTCAGTCCTAGTTGAAAATGGAAAGTGTGTATTCTTTAGCAAAGGACAATAGGATCAAATATTTGGAAGATTTGGTAATCAAGATAGGATATGATCCTAAGGATATAAATGTTGTAGAGGAGATCATCAAGAAGAAAAATATGGACATTGTAGCATTGAGAAAGCAGTTGAAACTGCTAGCCACAAGGGATCCCTTGGCTAAAGACATTGAAAAAAATAAAACATAGAAGGCTGACATGATGAAACTAATCATAGAGAAGAATATTCAAATTAGACAAATGGAGGCAGAAATGGAGAAAATGATCAAAGAGAAAGAACAAAGTCAAAGGATGGCCTTAGTCCCCTTGGATGCCATACCCATCACTCAGCTCCTAGCTACAGGAACAACAACTGCAACAGCTTCTTCAACTCAAACTACAAGCGTTGAACAGGTGACAAAGACACTGGAGAATATGTCAATCTAGTCAGAAGAAATTAAGACATTGCAAGGATAGCTCAAATCTCTAGAAGAACAGAAGGCCATAGTTGAGGCTTTCTTGTCTAGTTGAAGTGCATAAGTCACAAAGGTTGCTAAAGAGGTTATAGAAGGTGGAGAAGGATACATCAATTGATCAGACCTTGGCCCAAGCCAAGGAAACCATTTGGATGGGTATTATGGATTCTATGAATGAGATTTGGCCATGTATCCAAATCATTTTTGAACAGAAAGAATTGATACAAAAGGCCACTGAAACCATTGTTCAGGTAAGGGAAAAGCTAGGAGATATGCCTTCAGAAGCCTCCAATATCATCAAATTCCTGAATTCAAAGACTAAATATGAACTTGAAAAATTAGGAATTAGTGATAGGACTGCCACCATCTTGGAAGTCAAGAAAGTTTTGACTAAAAGAAATCTCATTGATTAATTGGAGGAAAGGTGTGAAATAATAGAGCTGGGTGTAAACAGGTTTTCCAACAGGATTGAAGTATTGATTCAAAAAGGATTGCCCAACATATATGTGATTAATGATAAGATGATAACTCAAGAAGATTATGTTCTGAAGATGAAGGAAGTGGCTAGAAGTAACATCAAATTCAGTGGGATAAAAGGAAACATGACAACAAGAGCATTCTTAGAGACTATGGAAAATGACTTCTATATCCAGAATGAAGTAAAACATGTCCTCCTGGTAAAACCAACATTTGCCAAATATACTGAGGTTGATGAAATTTACTAGAGGATAATTAAATTAACCATACCAGATGAAAAAAGGTGGGAATAACTTTGGGATTTACTAGATTAAAAGGTAATTCAGATGTAGCAAAATCAACAGCCAACAGAATAGTCAGCACAACAACCAGCACAACAGCCAGTACAACTAACAATATAGCACAATTTTAGGTTGATTTATCAACTGAATCCACCAAAACAGATCCACCTCTTCGTGCAGCTGTCTACCTCGCCTATCTTTCTGCTAAATATCAATTTTATTGTTTAGAATTATGCTAATAATACAATGTCAGTTGAGACAGTGATTTTTGTAATTATTTTATAATTATTCGTATAAATACTTTAGAGTTTGAAGTATTACGGGTTTATTTTTTAATATAATTTTCCTCTACAAAAAATTGTAATTTCCCAGTTGCTAGATGCATCAATAATACAAGGAAATTTTTACAGGATTCATGTGGTGTACCAAATGGTGATGTTTTTCTTCAGTTTATGTGGTTGATCATTGTTTTATTTCTCTGTTATTTCTAAAAATCTTAATTACTTAACAGAAACTGTGATGAATAGGATATGTTACACAAAGCACCCTATTCTGGCTGTTAGTAATTTACATGTTTTTGGCTGAAGTCAAATTAAGAATTTCTCCTTAATTTATACTAAATTTTACATTTATGTTGTCTCATAATCCATTTAAATTTCTAAAAGATCCAATTAGTGCAACCTAGCTTGCCCTGTGAAACTCCTCTAAAACTTGATGCATATCCAACTAATCTTTAGACTCCATAGCCCAATGAAATTATAGCAATTTAATCAACCAAACAATCAAGTAAAAATAATTAGTACAGTAATAACTAGCCTAAATTCACATAAAACAAAGCTAGATTTTATAGAGAGATCCCTCTTTGAAGCTGGCAAGGATAGATCCTAGCTTCCAAAGTGGTTTTGATGTTGTCCTATGTGTTTAATCCCTCAACCTCAAAAATACATAATGACAACAAAATCGATGTAACACCTTAAACAAACCCATCCACATCAGCAACAACACCCTTAGGTGACATGTCAACCACTCAAACATCCTGTCCTTGAGTATCACTGATGATTTAAGCCTTTTAATCTCTATTTTCTCTCATGATATAGGTAAGACAACGACCAAAAGCCAAAGTCCCTCTCATGGGCCTATGTTCCAGCGTCCCTAGACTCTTTTCAGTAAACCTGTGCTAGCGTTCCCGAGATTTAAGCCACTTTTCTAGACCAGAATCCCAACCTCTACCCAAAACTTGTTACAACCTCAAAAATCAATCAAAGACATGATGAAATTATAAACAAATCAAAATTTTACCTCAGGACTAGGTCTGAGCATCCCCAACCAATACTAACATTCTGTCAAACACTTGGCATCAATGCAACCTACAGGTCTAGGATAAAAGACAAAGCATAAATGACTGAAAGAACTTATTAAACATAACCAGAAGGATCACCACCTTCTCCATTGAACTATTATATCATCAATTAGGTCTTGCATCTATCCATTTAATAATTACAAGTAAATATATGAAATAACCATGACATGAACCAGTCACATAACCATGCTTATAACCAACATAAAACCATATAAATATCATAGATATGACAACCATTAAATCCACACATAAACAAGTGCAAAAGTAAGAGAACTTAACTTTTATTAATCATAGAAAAATCCAACTAGGTTCAAGGCTTCCACTTACCACTCGACCATAGACATGGCTGAACCAAATCTCTCTTTTAACCAGTCACCCTTGTGCCATATTCAAAGCATGAATGTGGGATCTCATAGAACAATCAATCCATGAACAACCAAGGGAATCTAGAGATTAAACCACCTCCACTCTCATCAAACCGTGATCACACCAAAACTGGTGCTTCGATCACAACCAAACCGAACTTGGAATTCCATCCGAAATCCATCACTATCCTCTAGGAATTTTTCATCTCCTTGTCTCTCAGGCTTTACCGCAATCCAATCCCCAGAACGCTAGGCCTTAAATCGAGACTAGTCTCTCAGGATTTACCGCAATCATAACCCAAATCACTAGGCCATAAACTACAATTTCTCCCTCAGGCTTTACCACAATCATAACCTAGATCACTAGGTCCTAAACTGAGATTTCTCCCTCAGGCTTTACTGTGTATCCCTCCAAAACTGGTCAAGGGATTGCTAGGCCTTTGGGAATGAAACTTGAGACTACCTCTGCCCCAGATTCTGAAATCCATCTAGAAACCAAAGCTGAAAACTGAGATAAACATCCAAATATACCATGGCATCCGGAAAAAGGCAAGGCTAGGCTGAAAACCACTGTCATAACCTGGCAAAACCATACCACTAACAACAAAAGATCCATACACCAACATGTAAAGACATGCATGTCCAAACCAATTATGAAATAACACATACAAAAGGTTACCTACAAGTATTCCTGTCGAAGCTGCCTAAACCTGCTCTTCTTCCTTAATCCTTGCTTTCCTTTCCTTTCCTTTCCTTGCTTTCCTTTCTTTCTCCATAGCTAGAGTGCCCCAAGGAAACTCTAAGTGACCAAGAGTAAGAGAGAGAGAGAGAGAGAATAACGAGAGAGCTCCAAACTTGAACTTACAAAAGGTTAACACTGACTAAGAGCTTTCCAACTGATCCTCAAAAGCCTTTTTATTAATGACGCCTCTAATTTCTTCATTTTCCATTAATTTCCTTCAATTTCCTCCTCACATGCAACTTGTGATATTTTACCTTAATTTTCTCATAATTTCCTTTATTTTCATAAATAAATGTGCCAAAAATGCCTTTTTGCCTTTTAATGCCTTTGCCGATTTTCCTTAGCCAAAACACACATCCGTGATGCCCACTAGGATATATTTTCCCAACATTCATCTTGGAATACATGTCCCTTACCTGTGGTCTTATTTTTTCCTTTATTTACATTATTACATGAATTTTCACCAAGGTTTTTACAGACCCTCCCCCTTGGGGAACACCGTCATTAGTGTTAAACCACACCAAGACCTTAGCAAAACCGCTGAAAACAAACATAATCCCCATGGAGCTTTATAACTTAGCTCATTGCAGTATTTACAATGAAAGACCTACTCAAAAGAAAAACATCATGACATCATGAAAATATAATAACCTTACTGCATACTAGAGCTTTATAGAAAAACTCATTACGATATTTACAACAACTACATATACACATATGCACATTTCCTAAACCAGCAAATAAAATGATACGATGCCCGTATCAATCAAAAAGGGAATCTAGTGGCTCACACCTCCACCCTTAAAGTAATACCAGGATTAACCTCCTTCCCAGGAAGTCAAAAATCCACTGCCACAGTCAAAGCTGCATCCAATGTTCAATGCTATAATCCTGTGCCACTTGTCCCCTCAGCGAACAATCACTAGCTCATTGTTCCAGGGCGGATTCCCAATGTGCATATGATTCCATATGGCAATGTTAATGACCAAAACAATATATTTGCGACCTTCCCTTCTTTGCTACACAGTCCCTCGAGAAATCTGGTCACCCCCTTCCATGCAGTCACTCACCTTCCAAGTTCCCTGAAATCCCCTATCCCGGGCGATCCATCCCTTGGCAACGCTTCCTCACATCAGAAGATACAAAAACCAAGGCATATACCTGCCTCAAAACCATCATATTGGTCATAGCATTCTCATGGAAATCAATGGACACTATTGAGTACCATTATCCCATAATGGCCCTGCTCCTGAAGTACTCTACCAACATGCTGCTATATGTTCCTATTTATTTTGTTGTTGTTACCAATTCTTGCAGTTTATTTCAACCACCCAATCAAGCATGTTCATGCATTGTTGTTCCAAACACATAATTTCCATTAGATTCAAATAAAATGGAAATAACCTCAAATCATACCTCATTGGTAGCTCATCAATAAGGTATACTTGCAATCCTGTTTACTTCTTGTCACAACAAGTCAAACTAGCATCTTTGACCAAATCATCATGTATAAACATATCACATCAGGTTAGCTCATAACACAACCATCATAGATCAACATCATAAATCACATGTAACCATCATAAACTAGAATCATAGATCACATATAATCATCATATACCATAGTCATATATCACATGCATAATAAAACTGGAATAAAATGTTGATACTTATCCTTTCATCAATCCTTAGCTTCTACCTTTGTCTTTATTTAGTACGCTCTCTGGATCAGTTGCCACACCTAACAAACACCCGGTGCCTTTTCCTCAACCATGTGCACATACACATAGGTCGCTTCACACACATACAACCACACATGACATACATCACCATGCAATACATGCACCTAGTATCGCATGCCTTCAACACGTCATGTATGACATGCGCACAATACCACACGTACACCTGTACCATATGTACAAAGCACCACTTGCACAATGTGTGCACAACATCACATGTACACGACACCACCTGCACAATGTGTACACAACGCCACATGTACACTGCACCACTATCCAACGTGTACACAATACCACATGTACACAGTAACACACACACACAACATGAATGTGACACCATATGTACACAACGTGACACAAACGAAATGTACACAATGTGATGCAGGAGCATTTAGGCCTAGTCAACAATGTGATAGCATGATCACATGTTGTGACTAACAAGGGGTTGGAAAATAAGAGATTAGTTAATTTTTACTTATTTAAATATGTGAGAGTGTTTATTTATTGTCAAATATGAAAAAAGGGAATAGTGGCTGATTGATCCTCCTTGTGTGAAGATCATGCCAAACAGTTAGATTTAATTGGTTTGAATTGAATATGAAGAAATTGAAAGCTTGATTTAGCGTTTGTTTAGAGAAGAGTGGAGTTGAAGAGACTTTTTAGGAGAGAGTGAGAGATTTATGGTTCTGAACCAGAATTGGTTCATGAACCCATTCTTGTATAAAATATGATTTATTGGTATAATTCAGGGGTTAGCGAGAGAGAAGCTAGAGAGGTTAGATAGGCTAGTTAGAGGTTCGAGAAAA
This sequence comes from Pinus tabuliformis, assembly GCA_031772625.1. Lineage (NCBI taxonomy): Eukaryota > Viridiplantae > Streptophyta > Pinopsida > Pinales > Pinaceae > Pinus > Pinus tabuliformis. The sequence goes on along the minus strand of CM062818.1, from coordinate 485,816,421 downwards.
GCCAGAGATGAGAGAGCGAGGATTTCAAGACTGAAATAGGGTCTTTTTATCGCTGTAGTCAAGCTAGAGGGCGAGAGTCTGTAAATATTACTATATTGAATAAATGTTTCAGTGTGTGTGTTAATGGGCTGTTTGTATTGAAGTACTTTGCTTGTCTCTGTATATATTAGCTTGCGGAACAAATGAGGCATTTCGTTCTGTGTTTATGCCTGAAATTATAAATCGTAGCAATTAAAGCATGATTGGGTCTTTATTGTTATAACCATGGCTGATAGCTTACTGTTACATATAAAAGTCTTGCGTGGGAACAGAGTATAGAGGAGAATCGTTTATAATGCAGAATCTGTTAAAAACAAGTGAGATCAAGTCCAAGAGGGAGTAGACGGATCAATGCACAATGGCCGTTAGATCTCTAAGATCAATGGACTAGATCTAATTGGAGAAAGCTGAGCACTTTATCGCATCGACAAAGATTGATATAAGGAGGATGGACCTTAGGCCTTACAAAGTTCCGATTGCGATCACACTGATATATCACATTGGCAGAAAGCCTTGGGCGATATCGGAACCGGGAGGTAGGACAGAGTGATTGCGACACGGCGATGAAGTGTGAACTGTTGGATCATATGCATGATCAATGACGAAGATAAGGCCCGCACATTAACCAGAAGGCGGTTTCCGAAAGGTGGTAAGCGGTTATCGGATGGCCTCAAAAGCCGTAAGCGGTTTTCCCAAACTGGACCCGATGAGGTAATGAACCACAATTTAATTAAATTGAAATATGGGCGTGATCGGACCATCCGCCGAATGGACGATCAAACGGATTTTGAGCGCGAATAAGTACGAAAGGTAATTTCCAATTCGGACCCGATGGACTTTATAAAGCGGCTTTAATTCCATTTGAGATCCGGCCTTAAGCTTCCGATCGGGTTTTTCATGTTTTCAATGTATAATCGTGTGTTGCGATAACATAGTAGTTCTGGGGTTTTAAAAGGAATAAAGCATATGAAGGGCGGACCCGAAGATTTATGAATGCGGGCTTATAATTTTTTGAGTTCCAGCTTATGTGTTTCGGAGCGGGTTTCCCGTGATTCTTTTATATTACGAAGAAGTGTATGACTAGGGTTTTTAATGTAAAAGCACACATAAAACGCTTCCAATTGATGATTGTGGCCATAACCATAAGTCCAGACTCGATAGTGTTTAGTATATGGAGGAATTTTCATTGTTTTTCGGGTTTCCTGCATCACAACGCCACTTGCACACAGTGCCACTTGTACAGCATGTACACAACACCACCTACATAGAGTGCCACTTGTACAACATGTACACAACACCACTTGTACAATCATGCACACAAAACCATATGTACATAGCACCACATGTACAACATGCATGCAACAACACCTGTACATATCATTGCATATCCAACATGTACACAGCATTATATGTACACAACACTGCATATCCAACATCTACATGGCACCATCAATACCTAGCACTTCATATGCAATATCCGCACAACACTACATCAACGTAACATCACATATGTAACATGTGCACAACAATAGTACCACACATCCAAAACCATATTGTCTTTACCAAGCAACCTTGCTTCCAGTGTCTTATCCATGCTTGTCCTAGTGTGTCGCAGACCACACCGCTTTCATTTCATTGTTGTATCCCTCGGTATAACCTATCCATAACATAGACATAATATAATCACATAATATCAACTCATAAACACATGATATTGACCTCATATATTTTTTAGGGCTACTCCCCCCCATTGATTCCTCGTAAGACCAAGAACCTCTTCATGTCATTTGCCTGCATAGGAAATCATTTCGCCACAAGAACGATTCCTGATGATCTGTCGGATAGTGACATAGATACATGGATACATACATACATATACGTAAACATTAGCATAAAAAATCATGATCCTATCATACAATGACATATGTACACACATATATATACATATAAATGTTAGCATTAATAATCATGATCCATGACGATCCTGTCAAACATGACATATATACACACCTATATATATATATATATATATATATATATAAACATCAACATAATCATGATCGTAACATAATTACCAGATAACATAAGGTCTAGGTTAAAAGAAATTCCTTTATTCATGCACATAATTGATAACAACAGTTCCAAACATAGCTAAGGCATCCAACACCTTAGATCCATTTACTTTACCTTTCATGGTTACCTTTCTCATGTTTGTATTGCCATCATCCATTTACCACAATGGACCAACCAGTCCAACCGACTATTATAGTCTTACCTTCCGCTGCACTTACTCATGCACAAAGCTTCATCTGAGTCTTACATTACCTATTGGGTACCACACTAGTCTCCCCGAGCTCCATTAACTTTCCTCTTTCCCAAACAATTCCCAAGACTCAAAGCATAAAAGGAAATACCAAGAAATGACCAAGAATAAAATCATGAAAACCAATAACGATATGACACTACAACAAAGTGGCATAGATATGCACCAAACATACGCAAAATCGCAAATCAAGTGCAACAATTGCAAAAGACCTGTTGTAGCAGCTACAAATACCCTCCAAAATTTTTCCTTAGCTTCATTTTGGAGCCTCCCTACCAACCATCCTCAGCAACATGTCTTGCACCGTCAAGCATATAGGACTTAGCTATTTCTCAATGTCTTGTCAGCCTGTACATGTTAGTTTGCTTCACTCCCCTCATAGGCTGTCTTTCTGGACTTAGACCATGTGCTATCCAAGCAGCTCCCCTAGAAAATTGTGCAATTCTGGGGGGAACCAACCTTCCCTCCAGAAATTGCATAAATCAACTGGCCAGCCTACTGAGCTTAAGAATTACACAAATTAGTTTGTCAGGCTTCCCTTAGAAAATTTTGCAATTCTGGAGGGGAACCAGCCTTTTCCTCCAGCAATTGTAAAAATCAACCTGTCAGCCTGTTGGGCTCTAGAATTGCGCAGAGAAGTCAGGTAATATTCCTCCATAAAACTATGCAATATGACCTAGCACGACTCTCAACCTAGAAATTGCGCAATTCTAGGAGGCAGTCACCTGCTGACCCCAGAAATTGCACAATCCCTCTGGGACAGCTAGCCCAGCTCAGCTCAGGAACTACACAAATTTTCATCCCAGGCTTGCAGACTGATGCATGTGCCTTCAGGTTGACTGGTTCCCTCTAGGACCGAGAAAAACTGATTTGCATGCATGGAATGCTTTTCCCAATGCAGCATGCAAAGGCATCCCTAGATTTAGGGATCTATTTTTAGCAGCTGGACATTATATGCAATGCTCATTTCAGAAACCTCCCACCAAGTGTCACTTTTCCTGTATTTGTGGCATGCACGTCATAACCTTGATTTTATCAAATCTTATGAACCAGATGCTTCAAATCTCATTCCTCACATCGATCTTGTAGCTCTGACATCCCACATCGCATTTAGGAGTCGTCGGCACATTCAACTCAACTGTTTCAGGGTAAGCCCGCTTTGCATGTCTTGCACTGTGTTTCTGTCACTTTTTTTGCTTCGGCTTGTGTGAGTGTTGTCTTCTTGATTTCAGTGAGTGCTTGCTGTCGTTTTGATGTATGTTAGCTTCTAGAAGCATTGTTTCAGTTTTTGTTCACATCTCACTGCTATCACATGCATGACACTGTTTTTGCACCAACAGATGTCGTTGCACCAATGGTCGTCGTTGCGGTGACTCACTTAACATGCATGCATGTTTTCTCGTTTTCTAAATCTTGCACTTGCTGTTTCCATGCATGATCATTCACTCTTGTTTACACTCAGTATTACCATGCATTCAGACTTCTCATGTTTTCAATTGCCTATCGGTGGGTCTGGGATGCCTTAGCCCGAACCTTGCCTTGCCCGGCTAGCATTACGCATTTCTGGAAGTGAAGGCCCTACCTTCCCTCTAGAAATTGTGAAATTCTTGCCCAACACTGGCCTCCATTCTTGCATTGCACAATTCTATGAGGGAGTGCATTGCTGGCCCCAGAAACTGCACAATGCAGTTTGCTGGTTTGCATGTCACTGCTGACTGAAATTGCGCATTATGCAGTTTCAGTCCTCAACAGGTGAGGCTGGATTGTGCATTATGTAGTTCCAGTAGTCAGTCAACCTCCTGACAGTCCAGACTGTGCCTTGCACAGTTTTGGCAGTTAGTCTCCCAGCCTCCTAGTGAAAATTGCACAATCTTCACAGACAATCACACAAGTATGTTGCATGTCATTCCTCCAGTTTGTTTTGGTTTTTGAATGACAAATTTCTTGTCATGAGTGTTGCTATGTCTCCAAGTATCAGAGGTGTTCATCTACCTCTCAGCAACACATGTACAATGGCTTCCAGGAGAGCAGAGTGAAAGACAATGTTTAGATCACAACTCGGAAGCAGTCGATCAAGTGTCTATGAACTTGCCTATCTATGAAGACATCAAGTTGTTCATGGACAAGGATATCAAGATGAAATAGCAGTGGTGTCATAGCGAGTGGCACCATCAGCAGCAGCAGAAGGTAGCAAACCTGCATGGGACAAATGCGAGAGGAAGGTTGTTGACAACGCAGAGGTAGAACAAAGTTGCAAGCTCAAGTGGATCCACTTGTGATGAAAGAAGATTTGGAGATTGAGGCTATGAGGTGATAGCATGACAAGAGGATCGCGCGAAGGTAGAGAGAGAAACACAAAAGGTGTTGCAGGTGCTAAAGTGTCAACTCAAAGAAGAACAAGAGATGCACTGACAAGAGAAGGAGTTGGAGTGGGAACAGGCACAACATGAGGCGCAACATGCACAAACTGATGAAATTGCACCCCTACAGGTTATGGATCTATCCAGTAATTGGCATGGAGCAGATAGAGTGAGAAATGTTGTCGATTTCATGCAAGGGTATTTAGGAGCATGGATGTCATTGTGCGCACGCATGCGATCCCACCAATTTGGCACACTCACCGAGGCAAAGACAAGAAGCAAGTCCGACTGAAGCTGAACATTTATTTTGACAAGTTGATATGCATGGTCACTAGCACACACTTAGAGATCAACATAGACACCATGCATCATTTTGTTGCTGGTCCAACTGCACTCAAGACAATGATGTGCATATTGTTAGACAAGTTGGACAGAGGAGCCATAATAGTGTACCTAGATGCAACAGAGGAAAGAGTTCTCTTTCATCAGGATGTCACCATTGAGTGCATGGACACCATCAAGGATGACCAAGATTCACATCAGTTCACCACTCTCGACCATCACAAGGATGTCAAAGAGTTGGTCTCACCACAACTGTCCGAGTCTTAGTGATGTCTTGCATGGCTTTCTCAAGCCTATTTTGTCTCACATGGGTACATGTGCATATTGTATGTAACATCTTGTCAAGTGGAATTTCAAGTGTCGATAGTTGGGTGTAACAGTCATAGAGTAGTTGAAGATTCATGAGGGTAGGTGAAAAATCAAAAAGGGAAATGTCAAGGGTCACCCCACCCTTTGCTATATATAGTACCTCCTAACTCATTGTAGAGGCTTTTGGTCAGCCAAGCTTCCATAGGAGTATCTTAGAGAATGCATGGACAGTATTGTAACAAGCCTTGGCTTCTTCACCATGCAGAGCTAGTATATCTTTTTGGAGGAGCAGGCGGCAGTGACTGTAACATTCTGCTGTCAAACTAGTGGTTGGTCATGGTTGTATTGTATGACTGAAACTATCACTTCTTAATATAACAGAGCCAACACGTTTCATGCATATGTCATATTGTATTTCAACTATCTTGTTTACTCTAAATGATATATGTGTCTGTTTGCTTACATGTGTGTGTATAGACTCTTTCTATATATGTATGTATGAATCTTATTGAAATGTGTTGTTGGTTTAACCATCACTTTGGATTGCTAGCTTACTTGCCTTCCAGTTTTTGATGCATCTTTGCTCGTGTGTTCCCTTCTTAACTTCGTGCTTTCATAGGTTCCCAAGGGGCGCACTCACCTCACCCTCCACGTGTCAGAATAGTTCATGCACCTTCCTTGAATTGATGCATATGTCACACCCTTGCTACCAATAGGGACATCTTACTTGCCTCTGCGTGCAATTGCGGTCAAGGAGATACCGTACGTCCCACTGCTTGGACTCCTACACCAAATGACCTGAGGTATAGTTGGGACTTGTTACCAGGGAGATCCCCTGACATGTTGACGGGTCCAGTACCGTCAACATTTTGGCACTAGAAGGAGGGCCAGATGACAAGCTATGCCCTCTCATCTTGTTTTGAAACTTTGCACATCTATCATGGATTCCATTACACTCATCCCTCCACGTTGTCTTTCGCATGCCAAACCTCTCAACATCACGAGGGAGTTTTTTGACCTCTTGTCTAAATTCACGTATGATGGTGAAGGCGAAGTAGCCTGGCCTGAGTACTTAGAAGACTTATATGAATTCCTTGATGATGTAGAAGAGGTCAGTCTGCTGCTTTCATACACACTTCGTAAATCCCCTCAACAGTGTTGCTTCAATCTGCCTCCTGGCAGTGTGCAATCACTTGAGCAGTTCTGTGATCTCATTGAATCTACTTTCCATCATTTTGATCCAAAACCTCTTGACCAAAAACTGTTACAACAACGGAATGACCCGCATGAATCCCCTATGGAATTTTGAGAATGCTTCCGTGTGTTACAGTTTCAAGCTTCGAAAAGTCAGATGAAATTTCCATATCTTTGGGATAGATTCAAATATTGTCTTAACAACTTAGTCAATCCCAAGAAGAAGTTCAAGTCCAAGCCCCGCTCAGCATACTTCGGTGATGGAGCTACATAATCATGGATGGACACGGTCACTTTCACAAGTGACTATCCGTCTTCCCCTCATCAAATAGCTCCACCGTGGCAAAGTGATGCGGGAGAGCATGCACACACATTTGTTCAACTGTCACATCCTCCCGACATCACTCCTTTCAATTTTTACGCAAGCTTGGTTGTGAATCCATTGGGTTATCACATGCATTTTTTACCTCAACCTCTGTCTTCATACTTGGATGATCCTCTGGATGACACTGTCTTGTGTTCTTCCATTCCAGACTCTACACTTGTTGTGAACGGGGATCAATCTATTGACGGAGTTGGTGTTGCAAAACTAGCCTGCGTTGTCATTCATGAAGAGTATGAATGGGATCTCGAGCATCAATCCTCGGTGAAGGATGACTCCCTTCTGTCTAAGCCTCCTCCATGTTTTCTTGACATCTGTGGTGATTTTGCCATCCTTGATTTCACATGTGTATCTCCGTCTATAGATGCACCCATTGTTGATCATTCGTAGAACACACCGGATTTCGGTCCATCATCCGACAACAAAGAGGATAAATCATTCATTGAACATATACTTGATTCTCCATCTACTTTTTTTGGGAATGCAGAGGGTGAACATTCTTTCTTTTCATCTACCCCTCTATGTGATTCATCAAATCATGAGGATGCTGACAAACATCTTGAATTTTTTGATCTTGGTTATCGTGATCTCTTTACTTCATATGATCACGGTGTTGATTCAATCGTTGTTAATCTGTTTAAGACACTGGTCTATGATGATCTATCTGTCGACGAGTCGAAACCTCGCACGCTATCGAGGCACTTCATCCGGAGCTGATGGTTATGTTAGGCCCTCGCTGTGCTGAGGTTGGTTTCACTTCCGATTAGGAAATTGTTCAAACACCCAAGGCTCCTCATCACTCATCTGTATGCACTGAAGATCAATCTCACACATATATTTTGCTTCCTCCACTCGAACTACATGATCCCATCACTCATGCGTTGGAGGAATCTTATATAACAAGCACACTTGCGCAACGTAAGTGGTCTACCTTTCTCGCATTTTCTTTCTTGTCACAGTCAAGAGAATGCATACACTTAACATCTACACACAGTGTCACACATCATCATGGTAAGTCCATGGATTGCATGCCATGCACTTGTACTCACTTATGTTCTGTGGATGCATCTAAACTCAGAGTGTGTTTGTATTCATTGTTATATCTTTCTTGTTTGCTGGTTCACGCAGCTATGTTGTTCACGAACCATGCCTTCACCAACATGGGTCGACCAATGTTCTGTGGCTGCATTGGAAGTATCACTTCACATGAGCAGGCCCATGCACCGTTAGCTTAGGAGTAGGAGTAGTGTTTGTTTCTGGTTTGTTTTCTTCCATGCTTGTTTGCATCTTACCTTGCATGTTTGTTTGCTCACTTGCTTGTTTTCTTACTCGCTTTGCTTATGCATTTACTTATGCTTCTACTTCGTTTTGTGTTTGTGTGCTTGTTTACGTTCGTAGGTTAGTTTCACATGAAACTGTGTGTGACTCTTGAAAAAAGCTGGATAAAGTACAAGAGGAATTATGCAGTTATCAATACTTGGTTATCTGTCATCCTGACTTTGTATGAGGAACTTGTTGTCTTCATTCCATGATACATCAATGGAAAATACGTACTATTCGAAGTGAAACTTGGTGAAAACACAATGTTTGCGCGTTGACTAGTATGACCTACTCTAGTCAGTTGTTTTGGGTTAATCCTTTTCATCTTAGTCAAGTAGAGTAAGGTGAGGGGGAAAACCTTAACAAGCACGTCGGAGGTATATATAAACTACTTCTTTGAAGGAATGAACTCTTTTTCTCTCAATAAGTCGGGATCCCTCTTCTACCTCTAAAATGAATAAGTGTTATGCACAATTATGAAAATGAAAATGTGAACAAATTTCGAAAAAATGAAAAATGAATAAGGAGAAAGAAGAGAAAGGCTTCCTACATAGAGAGGTAATGCAAGTAACTCTGTCGGGGTATTGACCAGGCTCGCTGGCAACGGAGCGATGCTTGTGTTCCCGCGTGACTCCGTCGGGGTACTGTCCAGGCCTGCTGGCAGTGGAGCAACACCAGAGATGAAACTAAAACTCTGACGATCATATGACTTGTGCACCAATATACCCCTCCTACCCAATCAAAACAATTGTGTTGACTTGGCTTGGAATGTGCGTCGACCAACCAAGGGCTTGGAAAATGCTACATCTTACAATCAAGCAAGTGTGGAAACCAAGATGAACAGAGAACTGAACAATACTTCCAGAGGTGTTAGACTTGCTTTTCACGAACAAGGTCCATTCAGAGAGCTGGAGTTCTACCAGTGTGTTGCCAAGTGTTGTAGTGGCTACAAACACCCTCCAAAATTTTTCCTTAGCTTCGTTTTGGAGCCTCCCTACCAACCATCCTCAACAACATGTCTTGCACCATCAAGCATATAGGCTTTAATTGTTTCTCAGTGTCTTGTCAGCCTGTGCATGTCATTTTTCTTCACTCCCCTCACAGGCTGTCTTTTCAGACTTAGACCATGTGCTGGCCAAGTAGCTCCCCCAGAAAATTGCGCAATTTTGGAGGGGAACCAACCTTCCCTCTAGAAATTGCACAAATCAGCTGGCCAACCTACTAAGCTCAAGAATTGCACAAATCAGTTTGTCAGGATTCCCTCATAAAATTGTGCAATTCTGGAGGGGAACCAACCTTCCCTTTAGCAATTGTGGCAAATCAGCCTGACAGCCTGCTGGGCTCTAGAATTGCGCAGAGCAGTTAGGCAGTCTTCCTCCAGAAAACTGCGCAATCTGACCTAGCACTACTGCTTAGCCCAGAAATTGCGCAATTCTGGGAGGTAGTCACCTGCTGACCCCAGAAATTGCACAATCCCTCTGGGATAGCTAGCCTAGCTCAGCCCAAGAACTGCACAAATTTTAATCCCAGGCTCACAGACCAATCCATGTGCCTTCAGGTTGATAGGTTCCCTCCGGGACTGAGCAAAACTGATTTTCATGCATGGACTGCTTTTCCCAATGCAACATGCAAAGGAATCCCTAGATTTATGGATATATTTTTAGCACCTGGAGGCTACATGCAATGATCATTTTAGAAACCTCCCGCCAAGTGTCGCTTTTCCTATATTTGTGGCATGCGCGTCATAAACTCAATTTTATCAAAGCTTATGAACTGGACGCTACAAATCTCATTCCTCGCCTTGATCTTGCAAGTTTGACGTCCCACATCGCATCTAGGAGTCGTCGGCACATTCAACTCAGTTGTTTTAGGGTAAGCCTGCTTTGCATGTCTTGTACTATGTTTCTGTCGCTTTTTTGTGTTTCAGCTTGTGTGAGTGTTGTCTTCTTGATTTCAGTGAGCGCTTGTTGTTGTTTTGATGTATATTAGCTTGTAGAAGCATCGTTTTAGTTTTCGTTTGCATCTCACTGTTGTTGCATGCATGACATTGTTTTTGCACTGTCGATCACAGTTGTGGCGACTCACTTCACACGCGTGCATGTTTTCTCATTTTTTGAATCCTGCACTTGCTATTTGCATGCATGATCGTTCACTATTGTTTACACTCAATATCACCATGCATTCAAACTTCTCAAGTTTTCAGTCGCCCATCGGCAGGTCTGGGCTACCTTAGCCCGGACCTTGCCTTGCCTAGCTAGCATTGCACATTTCTAGAAGTGAAGGTTTTTCCTTCCCTCTAGAAATTTCTTAAGTCTGGTCCATCACTGACCTCCAGGCTTGCGTTGCGGAATTCTGGGAGGCAGTGCCTTACTGGCCCCAGAAACTACGCAATGCAGTTTGCTGGTTTGCATGACACTATAAACTGAAATCGTGCATTGTGCAGTTTCAGTCCTCAACAAGCCATGTTGGACTATGCATTGCACAGTTCTAGTAGTCATCCATCCTCCCGACAATCTAGACTATGCGTTGCGTAGTTTTGACAGTCAGTCTCCCAACCTCCCGATGAAAATTGCACAATCTTCACAGACAGTCACACAAGTATGTTGCATGTCAGTCCTCCTGTTTGTTTTGGTTTTCAACTGATAGATTCCTTGTCATGCGTGTTTCTATGTCACCAGGTATCACAAGTGTTCGTCTACCTCTCAGCAGCACAGGTACAATGGATTCCAAGAGAGTAGATTTAAAGACATCGTTCAGAGCACAACTGGGATGCAGTCGATTAAATGCCTACGAACTTTCCTATCAATGAAGACATCAAGTTGTTCATGGAAAAGAATATCAAGATGAAATAACAGTGGTGTCATAGTGAGAAGCACCATTAGCATCAGTTGAAGGTAGCACACATTCATGCGACAAATGCGAGAGGAAGGTTGTTGACAACACAAAGGCAGAACAAAGTTGCAAGCTCAAGTGGATCCACTTGTGATGAAAGTAGCTTTGGAGATTGAGGCTACGAGGCGACGGCGTGACAAGAGGATTGCTTAAAGGTAGAGAGAGAAACACAGAAGGAGTTGCAGCTGCTGAAGCAACAACTCAAAGAAGAATAGGAGCTACACCGACAAGAGAAGAAGTTGTAGTGGGAACAAGCCAACCGGAGGCATAACATGTACACACTGATGAAACTGTGCCCCTATAGGTTATGGATCCATCTAGCAGCTGGCATGGAGCAGACAGGGTGAGAAGTGTTGTCGATTGCATGGAAGGGTATTCAGGAGCATGGATGTCATTATGCGCACACATGCGATCTTACCCATTTGGCATACTCATCGAGGCAAAGACAAGAAGCAAGTCCGATTGGAGTTGAACATGTATTTCGACAAGTTGATGTGCATGGTAACTAGCAAACACTCGGAGATCAACACAGACACCGTGCATCAGTGTGTTGTTGGTCTAGCTGCACTCAAGACAGTGATGTGCATATTATCAGACAAGTTGGACAGAGGAGCCATAATAGTGTACCCAGATGCAAGACTTTGCTTTCAACAGGATGTCACCATTGAGCACACGGACACCATCATGGACGACCAAGCTTGGCATCGGTTCACTGTCATCGATCATCACAAGGATGTCAAAGAGTTGATCTCACAACAACTGTCTGAATCTTAATGATGTCTTGCATGGCTTGCTCAAGCATATTTTGTCTCACATGGGTACATGTGCAGATTGTATGTAACATCTTGTCAAGTGGAAGTTCAAGTGTCGATAGTTGAGTGTAACAATCATAGAGTAGTTGAAGAGTCATAAGGGTAGGTGAACAATCACAAAGGGGAATGTCAAGGGTCACCCCACCCTTTGCTATATATAGTACCTCATAACTCATTATAGAGGCTTTTGGTCAGCCAAGATTCTGATAGGAGTGTCTTAGAGAAAGCTTGGAGAGTATTGTAACGAGCCTTAGCTTCTCCACTGTGCAGAGATAGTATATCTCTTTGGAGGAGCAGTTGGTAGTGACTGTAACGTTCTGCTGTCAGAACTAGTGGTTGTATTGTATGACAGGAACTTTCACTTCTTAATATAATAGAGCTAGCACGTTTCATGCATATGTCATATTGTATTTCAGCTATATTGTTTACTCTAAATTATATATGTATCTGTTTGCTTACAGATGTGTGTATAGACTCTTTTTGTATATGTATGTATAAATCTTACTGAAATGTGTTGTTGGTTTAACCATCACTTTGGATTGCTATCTTACTTGCCTTCCAGTTTGTGATGCATCTTTGCTCGTGTGTTCCCTTCTTAACTTTGTTCTTTCATATGTTCCCAAGGGGCGCACTCACCTCACCCTCCACATGTTAGAACAGTTCATGCACCTTCCTTGATTTGATGCATATGTCATGCCCTTTCTACCAACAGGGACATCTTACTTGCCTCTATGCGCAACCACGGTCAAGGGGATACCGTGCGACCCACTGCTGGGACTCCTACACCAAACGATCTGAGATATAGTTGGGACTTGTTACTGGGGAGATCCCCTAACATGTTTGCAGGTCCATCATCGTCAAGAAGACCAAAAGAACTAGAGTAGAAACAAACACCATTACTCAATCCCCATGGTTCCCAAGGAAAGCTCATCCTGAGCTATCTTCAAGATTTCATGACCACCTATTTTTCCATGCAATCCCCTGCATCATACTGCCATAAACACATAACTGTCAATGCGTAAATAAATATAACAATACACCAGATACCTTATCTTATTGTGCCAAGTATGTTGCCTTGCAACTGAACACATTCACGCCATCTCTCATGGAACTCCAATTCCTTGACAGATCCACCCATAACTAGAGACTAGCTAACATATCTTTCAAGTACATGTTCATGAATCTAGAACATATCCAATAATGTCAGACAATATTAAGGTCAAGAATATTTCCTGTATGTGAAGCACTCATTCGTTTGGAATTAGTGTTTCCAAACATAGCCAAAGGAATTATTACCCCAGTCCTTTCTTTTACCATTTATCTTGTTGCAATTGAGTCTTATTACATGATATCACATCATCCAACTATTAGTTATATAACCACATCAACTATTACCTTGTCACGCTAGTACTTAGCATGTTACCCTACAACTACTCACACATGTCAACCACATGTTACAAATATCAAGACAATCATATTTTTCAATTTTAAATCAACTTTTACAAACAATCATGTCATAACCCATAGTAAACTCATAATCATTAGACATAATGCTACAACTGTCAAATACATTCAAGTACATATCAATTGTCTCAACACATATGTGTTAGTACAAACATCTTAAAACAAAATCATTTGAACACATACTCACATTATTCAATTCATCAAATATTCAACTAAATTGCAACATATCATGTTAAATAAAAAAACTAGACAACATTATCAAACCGTCAAGCACCAAATATATGACATAAGCGAGCTCATACCTTATTGTATCTCAGGGAAGGCTATCTTGTCTGCACAATCAAGCTAGTTAGCACGATATAACTTCTTAACATATCAACTTAAACATACATAAGATCATATATCCATAATAGTCACTAACTAACATGTTCACATCATAAACTCATAAGCATTTATCGTTCAAGCATACCAATCACATATGTACGATCAGTCTAGATTAGTACAACACCATATCACAAATGTCGGCTCATACCTGAATATCATAGCCATAACCATATGCATAGGTCAAACCAGGTTAACACAATACATATAACATCAATATCTCCAATGTAAGGAACATAATCAGCACGCCTATGACCAATCCAAATTACAAAATAAAGATCTCATTGAAATAACCCTAATCATCAAGTTAATAACATATAACAACAATAAGCTATATATCATGCTCATCAACAACATATAACCTAATCATCAAGTTATCTAACATAAAAAACCAATAGCAATGCCTACAACTATTAGGTCCCTATAATACTAGTGATTACCCCATTACTATTGTAGTTGTATCCCTTATTAATATTGTTGTACCCCTATTGTCCCCATATTGTTATTACTGTGCCCCATAGAATCCCTCTATTGTTATTTTTGTGCCTTTCTATTTATTATTGTTAGGTCGACCGGGTTATATTGTGACTCCTTAGACTCCTATATATAGAAAGGAGGTTTTGTCATTTGAATCATCAAAGAATCATTCATTTGTGTAATGTAAAGGAGGTTGCCCCCTCGAAGAGGTTGAATTCTAAGGCATTGATCTATCTTTTCTATCTTTTTGTGAGCTTGTTTCATAACAACAACTATAGGTTACCATCATTCTTGACTATCTGACACGTGCATATAACTACACTAATCAACTAACATCTATCATGATTGTAACCATGACATCAAAATACATGTACATAAACCTAATGTATATAACCCTAATGCATATAACAATTCTTAACCTACATACTTGCATGACCAACATACAAACATATATGATGACATGCTCTTGCCTTGAGGTCAAATGTTGCAACTTCACCTTGATGATATGCATCTCCTACTCTATCTCAGCTAACACATTAGCATCATAACATACCGATATCACCCTGATGACCTAAATTTCATACCATGACTTCACAAGGCATGTTTGAACTACTATTCATGCATAGCCATAACCAAGACCATCCATGCATGACAACTACATATAGACATATAACACATGAGTACCAAACCATATACACATCATTCTAGCTAGAGTCCAATCATCAATGCATGACCATATCAACCACACAAACCATGGCATCATGTATGACGATAACCACTACTCCATTGTACACATTGCCACATGCAACTATCAACATGCATAAGCAACGGCTAATTAGCTACACACTCATGAACACATGTAGTCGAGCATGAGTGATCAATTCTTGTAACCAACCTACAAGATTGATACATGTAATCAAACATACCAAGAATGCAACCTACCATACAAGGATGTAATAAAGCTGCATAAGATCATGTAGCCAATCATATACTCATGACAATGCATTCCACAAAATCAACATCAAGTCCCTCATGACAACCCTTTCTATAACCATGATCAACAAGTTCAAATGCAACAAGCACATGGAATGAAAGTGTAAGAGACACACATGCATCTGACATGCATGCATGACCAACACATTCACCCAAGGAGAGCTCAACCACGTGTAGAAAATCTGTGTAGGCTAACCTGATAATGCAATATAAATCAAAGTAGAATACTATAACCTACTTCTAGTATCAATTTGCGGAAGCTTAAAGATCGAGCTGAACAATATAGCCAGAAGAAGAAGAATCAATCACACAATACACATGAAAATACTTTGGGGAAAACCTCAGCTAAAAACCCCACACTATTGTATTATCATACATGGTGGAAATACATAGGAATTATACAAAGCCTTAGCTCTCACAGCTAGCCAGCTCTCAGTACAATCCTCACACATGCTCAAAGGCAATCTTGGCTTCTATCCAACCTTCCTCTCTGCCCTCCAGGCTCCTATTTCCTTGCGTTGTTCCTTGTGGATGATCTGCCTTCAACCAAGTGGAAAACCTCCTGTTACCAAGTGGATGATCTCCTCCAAAACTGCGCAATCTTCAAGGATGATGCCTTGACTGCATGCATGAGTTTTCTTTATAAGAAAACACATGCAACTAATAGTACACTGTCCTTGACTTTAATCTCAACTGGGTCTTTCTCAGAATAGACATGCATGAGTTTCTGATGAGGGAATCTTTAGTTAACTGGAGTAGCACTAGTTGAGTGCATGCATGCATCAACTCACTGTTAACTCACTTTTAGTTCCTCAAACAGTTTGTAACTAATTTAACTCGACTTAACTTAATAAACTGAGTTAACTAATTACAACTCAAATATAACTCAATCTTATCTCCTTAATTTAAGGGATAACTCTTGCATGACTTCAGAAATACTTCTAACTTGAATTTCTCCAACTAATTAACTTGAAATAAATTAATTAATTATTTCCAAGTAGCTATTAAGACTAAATTCGATTTTAATTCACAATCTAATTCAAGGACAAATTAAATTGGAATATTCTTGTTGCCATATTTCAACACTCCCTCTCAACAAGAAAGAGATTATCTGCCACCCCGATCTTGTCTCTATGGAACTCGAATTTACACTTTGACAATGCCTTTGTAAAAATGTCAGCATCTTGCTCCTTTGTTGAAATATACTACAACAACATGATCCTCTTGACCTGTGAAAATCCATGGGCAACAAATATTGCCTTATGCTTCTCCACACTACCATCAACAACTTTCTTTACCTTGTAAAGCCAACAGGAACTCACAACTGACTTGTTCTCCAGTCTCGGAACCACGTCCCAAACACTGTTACAAACTATGGAGTCATACTCCTCCACCATAGCATCAACCCAAATCGGCTGCTACACTGCTTCCTCAAAGGAAGATGGCTTGATATCAACACATTCCCCAACAAGGGACATGTACCCAGTGTACCTCTCAAGTGACCTCCTCTGTCTGCGCTGAGAAGATGGTGCTCTCACATTCTCTCTCGCATCCTCCAACAATCTATCGGCTTCTCTTGTGTGCTTCAGTCCATCTCTAGAAGACTCTGCTTGAGAGGATGTCTCCACTCCTCGAACCTCTGCATGCGGCTTCTCCACATCAGTCTGAGGCTCCTCTTCCTTAGGAACCAATAGTTCCTCCACAACCTGTAGTTGGAGCTCCCTCTCTAGGGAAACTCACATGGCCTTCTACTCATCAAACTTGAGATCTCTGCGAACCACTGTCCTTCGACTGGTAGGCAAGTACACTCGATAGTTGTGAGGTGTATCACTGTACCCCACAAGTATCGCCAACTCTGTTATCGGCTCAAGCTTCTTCCATGCATCCTTTATCACATGGCAATATACCAATGAGCCAAAGATCCTGAAGTGACCCACATCTGGTCTCTTACCAGAGAAAGCTTCCTCTGGTGTCCTCATCCCAAGTATGCGATGCATGCTTCTATTATGCAAATATACCGTTGTGTTGCACGCTTCAGTCCACAAGTGAAGTGGTAGGCCTTGGTCATGCAGCATTGCTCGTGCTACCCCTACAATAGTTTTGTTCTTCCTCTCGGCCACCCCATTCTGCTGTGGGTTATGAGGTGTCGTAAACTCTTGTTTAATTCCTTCCACTGCACAAAAGTCCTTAAACTCTTGAGAAAAATATTCTCCACCATTGTCACTTCTCAAGGCCTTGATCTTCTTCCCCAGCTCTTTCTCGAACAAAGCTTTGAAATCACAAAACTTTGTGAAGGTTTGGTCCTTCTTCTGCATGAAATAAATCCAGCATTTACGAAAATAGTCATCAATGAAAATCAAATAATACCTTTGCTTCGCTGTGGATGTCGTCGAGAATGGTCCACACAAATCAGTGTGAACTCACTCTAAGATAGCCTCTGCTCGACTTTCTCGATCATGAAAGGAAGACTTGATGTACTTTCCCAGGGTACAACCTTTGCATGTGTCAACTTGCTCATGTTTACGTTTGGGAAGTCCTATAGATATCTGCTGCATTATCTTCAAAGCCTCATTGATATGAAAATGGGGCACTAAAGGCTTCTTGTGAACTTACAAGAACCTCTCCCACTTCCAAAGCTTAAATTATTCCCAAGACAACTATGATTAACCAATGTGGAACTAATAATGTGCTTGACAATAAGGTGTATGCTTATGTTTATTTTAATTGATTATATGCTTTAAAATCTGTTATTTGTGTTGATATGTAAATACATGTAACAGTGCAACAGTGCATCAAATAACAAACACATGGACATTAATATTAATTTGGATTTCACCCAAAACTCTTGGGTTATGTCTCCTTGATCTCTAGTCAACTCGACTAGGCTTTCTCGGATTATGGCATCAGTTATTTTACAAGCTTCACACTCAACTCCACTGTTTTACATAGAAACAATGGGCTTAGAACACCATCTCATCCCTGGCTCTGAAGCCCTCGACTTTCTGGCTCTGCGATCTGGCTCTAGCTCTTGGCTCTAGCTCTAGTTCTCGGCTCTGGCTCTGGCTCTTAGCTCTAGCTTCTCTGAGCTCTCTCTCTCGGCCTCTGCGTGCATCAATGGTTTGCTAGACCTCCCAGTGACCTTTAGCAACCTTCCAGCGACCTTTTTGCAGCTTTGATGCCTGTCAATCGTGCTCTTTGGCTTTTTTGCTCTTTTAGCTCTCTGCGCTACCTGCTTATGCCCCTCAATTGTGCTCTATGGCTCCTTTGAGGCATTTTTCCTGGCTTTGTGGCTTCCCCAGCCATTTCGTTGCGTGTCATTACTACTCTGCGGCTCTGTGGCTTCTCTGCTTCTTGTCTGTTCGACTAGCCATTTGGCTCTGTGGCTTCAAACACATCATTGTCTGTAAAAACGCCCGCTTGCAGCGTGGCACAATGATCAGGAGCCGTTATAGAGGATTCAGGGCCTTCCCTCAGGCGAAAACCTGAAAATGGAGAAAAATCCAATACATAGAGATTTTTCCGAAAATACACTATCGGGCGTGAATTCCGGACTTGAAATTTCATTAAATCGCCCCTATAAACCCTTTCAGGTCTGCCTTTTATGGCTATCGCAAGCCCACCATTGATTTGTGTGACCTCAGATCCACAACTAATATTCATTTCGAGTGGCTTATATGCACAGAGATTACCCACCCGAAAAGGCATTTTTCTCTCTCCTGCGCTAAGCCACGTGTCGGCTAGTGTATGGGATCAGGCGGAGCCCATCCAAAACCACTTACCGCCTGATGCCCGCTCGAAATCCTGCTCATTATGAAACTCAAATAATATAAGGCTGCGTCTATAATTCCTTTTGGGTCTGTTTTATCGCTCTGGGTGCATTTCCTTTGTATTTCAACTTTTCTATCGAAATCTGCTAATACACAGAAAACCCAACAAGTACCCTTTTATTAGAACTCAAAATTTATAAACTGCACTTATAAAATCCATCGGGTCCGGCGATCGCAAGTCGCATGTTATCGCCCCTTTATATCGCTGCGATGCAATGATGCATTGCGATATATCGTAATCACATGTCGCATAGCCCCGGGGGTCCTTCCCTTACCTCATGGCATCATCGACGCTGATCCACCGATCATCGCAGTCACATGTCACATTGGCCCGGCTTCCCGTCATTGGGCGAAGGCTTACCTCCGATGCAATAAGTTGGAGGTTGCAGTCGGGGTTTCCTTCCGCTCTGTGTTAAGTCCTCCTCTCGACCCATCTCCAATGCGATTTCCATTTGTAAGGTTTTTTTTTTTCCATTTTTTGAAGATTTTGCCTCTTTTTCCAAAGAACAAAGGGCAACTTCTTTCTGTGATAACTTCTACCTCCGAAGTCCATTTTAGCCCATTCGAGTTGCAGTAGATTTAGAAGGAGAATATCTATGCAATGGGGCTATTTCTAGGAACATCCTTGGACTTCCATTTTCCTCTGTAAGGAACACTTAGACTTATGAGTCTATCCAAAATCCATTTTGGATCACCTATGATGCAAATGGCCCAACCGCATGTGCCACAAATAGCTAATGTCTTGGCTTTGCACCAATTCTTCTTTCGTACTTAATGTTGCACAATCATCTACCTCTAGTTTATAGAGATTCTTCACCTGAATCCATATCCTCTTGGTCTGACCTGTGGCTATGTGTCTTAGGAACGCCTTTCCTTTACTGAAGACAACATCGTAGCCTTTGTCCTCCAACATTGCGACCGATACCAAGTTCTTCTTTAGTCCAGGCACATACTTCACATCTGTCAAGGTGATAGGAGCTCCATGCTCCCTCTTAAAAGCAACCGTGCCCACTCCTGAAACACTATACCTTCCATCGTCACCCATCTCTATGCGCATCTTGAGGTATTTCTCCTCCTAGGCACTGAATAAATTTTTATCATTGGACATGTGGAATGAGGCTCCACTGCCAAGATACCAGACACAACCCATCATCGATGACACCATGCATGTGATGAGGGTAAAGTCCATTTAAAACTGAGAGGATAATGCCTCACCTTCCGATCCTTCCGAGGATCCCTTCTTGGACTTCTTCAATGGGCAATGAGTCGCATAATGTCCCATCTTGTGACAATTAAAGCATCTTACTTTAGACATGTCACCCTTCTTCCCTCCATGAGAAGAATTCGATTTGAAATGGGAAGCCTTCCCCTTCCCTTTCTTTGCCTTACTTGCTAAGGCCATATTTTCTTCATCATCATTCTTTGATGAAGAACCATCTCGTGTGCTCCTCCTGATCTCCTCCTGCATAAGATCTGACCACAGTCGTTCCAAATCCAACAATTTCTCCCTTCCATTCACAGAGTCCTAGTTGCTATTCCAACTCTTTGGAAGGCCAAGGAGAGCGAGGCTCACCATATCATCATCGGCAATAGTTATTCCCACACTACCAAGCTCATCTCTGCAGGTGGTGAGCTTGTTTAGATATGTGGAAATAGTATCACCCTTCTCCATCTTGATTCTTCGAAGCTTATCCTTGAGCGCCAATTTTCTCTGGTCGCTACTATTCTGGTAGAGGTCCTTCAATGTCTTCCACATTGAAAATGGAGTATCCTTCCCATGGATACTCAAGACAATATGGTCTCAAACTCCCTCAAGGATGATCCGTCTCACGTTCACCACACACTTCTTCCACTCAGCCAACTCTTGTATATTAGTTGAAGTTGGCTTTGGGATTTCTTGATCAATGAATTCCTTCATGCCCTTGTCTTCTAATACAACCTCCATTCTATCTTTCTGTGCTATGTAATTCGAGCTACCTTCCAAGGCATACTCGAGTCTCAAGCCATAGAACGCCATTGGCCAACCTTGAAGTATGATATGAATTATATTTGCACCTGCAACTCCGAACTTCAAACTTCAAATTCTCTTCTCAGTATACAGTTCACAGCTCCAATACCATGTAGAAAATTTCTACAAATCCAGCTCTGATATCATGTAGAAAATCTCTACAAATCTAGCTCTAATACTATGTAGAAAATCTGTGTAGGTTAACCTGATAATGCAATATAAATCAAAGTAGAATGCTATAACCTACTTCTACTATCAATTTGTAGAAGCTTAAAGATCGAGCTGAACAATATAACCAAAAGAAGAAGAATCAATCGCAAAATACACATGAAAATAGTTTGGGGAAAGCCTCAGCTAAAAACCCCACACTATCATATTATCATACATGGTGGAAATACATAGGAATTATACAAAGCCTTAGCTCTCACAACTAGCCAACTCTTAGTATAATCCTCACAAATGCTCATAGGCAATCTTGGCTTCTCTCTAGCCTTCATATTTTCCCTCCAAGCTCCTATTTCCTTGCATTGTTCCTTGTGGATGATCTGCCTTCAACCAAGTGGAAAACCTCTTGTTACCAAGTGGATGATCTCCTCCAAAACTGCGCAATCTTCAAGGATGATGCCTTGACTGCATGCATGAGTTTTCTTTATAAGAAAACACATGCAATTGATAGTACATTGTCCTTGACTTTAATCTCAACTGGGTCTTTCTCAGAATAGACATGCATGAGATTTTGATGAGGGAATCTTCAGTTAACTAGAGTAGCACTAGTTGAGTGCATGCATGCATCAATTGTTTGTTAACTCACTTTTAGTTCCTCAAACAGTTTGGAACTAATTTAACTCGACTTAACTCAGTAAACTGAGTTAACTAATTACAACTCAAATATAACTCAATCTTATATCCTTAATTTAAGGGATAACTCTTGCATGACTTCATAAAGACTTCTAACTTGAATTTCTCCTACTAATTAACTTAAAATAAATAAATTAATTATTTCCAAGTAGTTGTTAAGACTAAATTCGATTTTAATTCACAATTTAATTCAAGGAAAAATTAAATTGGAATATTCTTGTTGCCATTTTTCAACACCACACTCTGATACCAATCTGTAACACCCCTCCTCCCAAGTCCACCCAAGCAACCGACCAGCCAGGGTAACCATGGGACAAGAGAGGTCAGTATAAGGGATTCAACTTCCTTGGTGAACTTAAGGAAATGGAATTGATGTAACACCTTAAACAAACCCATCCACATCAACAACAAAACCCTTAGGAGACATGTCAGCTACTTAGACATCCTGTCCCGGAGTTCCACTAAAGATTTAAGCATTTTAACCCTTGGTCTCTCTCATGCTATAGGCAAGACAACGACCAAAAGCCAAATTCGCTCTCATAGGCCTATGTGCCAGCGTCCTTGGACTCTTTTCAATAGAATTGTGCCAACATCCCTAGACTCTTTTCAACAGACCTATGCCAGCGTCCTCGAGATTTGAGCCACTTTTCTAGCTTAAAATCTCGGCCTCTGCTCAGAACTTGTTGCAACCTCGAGAATCCATAAAAGGCATGATGAAAATATAAACAAATAAAAATTCAACCTCATGACTAGGCCTAAGCATCCCCAATCGGGACTGAAATTCTGTCAAACACTTGGCATCAATGCAACCTGTTAGTGCTCGAATCTACCTTAGGCTGAAATAAGGTAAGACTCAAGGCTACATCAAACCACGCTCAGCCTCGTAGCTAGCCCTACGAGGACAGGAGAGGGCTCTCTCCGGTCAATCTCGGCAAAAGGTAATAAAAGAGGCTTGAGATGACTGGATTGATGACTAATTTTAGGCTAGGTATGAAGTACAAGGACTATGGAATTTATTTTTTGAAGTTTTGTTGAATTCAAGGGAAAGGCAATTTTGGGTGCAGGGATGAGGCACAGCTTTTGCAGAGGTCTACTTGGGGCAAGATAGGCGATTTTTTTGATGCCTTTAAAGTGATTGAATGAATAGACCTGACAGGGGAGGAGCTAAGGAGAGCAAAGAAGTCTCAGGGATTCTCCTTAAACTAAAGAAAACATGGAAAATTAAACAAATTTAAAGGCAGAGCATAGAAAATTTATGGATTCTACCTTAACACTTCATTTGTTTAATTGCAGAAGATTAAATAAGGAAAGTGGTACAGATACACAACTTACAAGTACTGAGAGAAACACACCATCAACACATAAGGCCACATGAATCCCAAATAGTGCTGCAAAACCCTGGTCTATCCTTTGCCAAAAATGCAGATAAAATATGTACAATAGTGTATCAAGCTATTCCCAAGAGTCCAACCCTGAAAATGACTAAGAAAATACATAATATAGGCAAGCTAACACATTCCCTTGCCTCTAGGGGTCGAGCTCATCATCCTAGGAGCTATTTCAACCAATTCTAACCAAAGCACTACAATCTAGGCAGTCAAAACAACTTGCCTCTATAAGCTAGGAAACCAATTCATTCATTAAATTTTTGCTATTTTATGAATGAATCATATAGAATAGGTAAATAAGTGTCAAGTCAACATAAAGTTCCATTAATTACATCAAGAAGGTGAAAAATCCCATCACAAGTCAAAACTGGTCAAACTGGCTACGTCTGAGCTGAAGATGAAAATTGTGCCAAAAAAACCTGATGCGCCGCGCGCCTGAGCCCTATGCGCCGTGCGCCTTTCAAAATGCATTTGGGGCACTTCTCGGCATCCAAATTGAGCTCAAGTTGGCTTGTTGGAAAGCCTTGGATGTCTACTTTCCAACCCAAGTGGAATTTTCCAATTTTATGTCCATTTGCCCCTCCAAAAGTGCATTCTCCCAAGGCTGCTTCCTGTGTGTCCAAAAAGGGGCAGTGAGGTCATTTTTTGCATGTTTTTTGACCTTTTGGGGACCCAAACCTTGATGAAATGCCTTGGCAATAGCTGAGCAGGTATATTTCATCATGAAAAATCCAGAAATGAAAACCATTTGTGATTTGGACCTCTCAATCTTATAGGTCGCGCGTTGCGCGCTACGCATTGAGCCAAAAAACCTGTTTTTTAGAGCCAAAAATTCAAAATTGACAAAATTTCTTCCAAATTCCTTGAAATTTGGGCTGGGGGTGTTATAGACATTTTTGTGCCTTACAGCATGAGGCATGAAATGTCAATAATCTAAGGGATCCAAAGTCCCTAAACATGTTGTTCCTACCCCTAGAGGAACAAGGTCAGCAAACCACAACACTGAATATCAGTTCTCCACCTGAAAACACTCAAAAACAAGCTAATTCTGGATCATGTCAACTGCTCCACTGAGCATCTGCGCTGAATGTCAACTGCTCCACTGTGTACCTGCGCTGAATCTCAACTGTAAAGAAGGCTACCTGCGCCGGGCGAGTTTGGCCAAGTGGCACAGTCATTCCTCAAGGTGTCAATGCCCAAGAAGCTTCCAAAATGACACTTGGATGAAGGAATTCGACTAGTGATGAGTAAGAGGGTCTAGATCTCCAAGTGGAAGCAAGAACCTCCAAGTGGACTCAAGAACTGAAGAATAACTGAAGTGGGAGAGGACACTAGTCAGCTTCATGCCAGCTACAAGCTGACTCATCCTTTCTCCAAAACTCCTATATATAGAGCTCTCTCATGAGGTCTAAGGAGGCTGGAATCTTGTGAATGTAAGGAAGTACTGTTGGTTTGAGTTTAGAACTATTGGGTGATTTGCTTTGAAGGAGGTGAAGAGGAGATTTCTTTCTGCTGGGAGGTGATGCTGGATTGGGCCTTTTATGGTTGTATCACTTCCTGAACTTTACTTCTTCCATTAATAAAGCATTTGAGGTTCTTCTATATGCATGTGTCTCAATGGTGTATTGTTATGCTTGTGTATTTGGTTTATTCTAATCCTTGAATCAATTATGAATGTATGCTTATTGTAGTTTCCCTCTTTTGCCATTTTGCAGGATCTTGGTGTAGCTGGGCCAGTGAAAGAGCAAGGAGCTGGGAGCAAGCAGTAAAGAGAAAAGATTGGATCAACCATTAGTGGAAGACATCGGTTAGTGGATCCCTTTCTCCCCTTATTTACTTTCATAAAGAAGAAATCTTGAATAGCTTTGCTTTGATTGTTGCTGAGGTACTATCACCCTTAGAGTGGGATAGGGTCATTCCGTATTGGATACTTTTCCCAACAACAGGGGGTCCCCAATCAAGTACTATGCTCAGCCAAAGAGGCTTCGGCCAAAATCTGAAGACGATCAAGCTCCTTTTGTATTTTTTGCTTCTTGACCGCTTTCTTCAATTTTGCCTTAAGACTCCTAATTCGCGCCTTGCAAACTAGGTTCTGTACCTTGTAATGCATAGCCATGTGTTTCAATAATGCATTGTCTCTATTTGCCTTTTTCAGCTGTTCCTCCAAGTAGATGTTGACCCTCTCGAGATTAGCCTCTAGATCCTCATTTACCTGTTGCTCTAGAGAGGTGAACTCAATTTCTCTATGTTGGGCAGCTTGGAGATTCTCATGGATATTCTGTAGCTCTATGATCACGTGCTGGTCCTCAAGATGTTTATTCCGCTACTCTAGATACCTGGTATTTGACTTTGCCATCTCCAGCTGAATGTGCAAAGCTCGAATGTCCATTCCTTGCTCTTTGATAATCCTGATATATTGGGTCTCCTCTGATTCTGAAGCTGTCTCATCATCATGAATAGTAACAAAACCTGATGGCTCACCTGAAGGCCTCTCCTCATGCTTAGGCTTCTTGCCCTTATGCTATACCTGCGGTGCTGCTGTCGAAAGCGAGGCCCCTTCCACACGAGGTGGATATAACACTCGCTGTGCTGATGAAGTCAACGAGACCCCTTCCACCCCGGGTGGAGATAGTACTCGTCGTGTAGATGCAAATAAGGCCTTGTAGCCTCGCTGGTATGTCACATATGGAGGAGCACTTATATGCTCAGTCTCGGGAATGTCTGGCTGGTGTGAAGGTCCTCCCTCATCATGAACTATCTCAGGAGGTGGCTGTAATGCTGCAAAGTAATCACGGGAGATGAAATCTTCCCAAGTAATGCCCTGCTGTGCCAACTGATGCATCACTACGATTTTAATCAATGCATAATGATAGATGCTCTTATGCTGATGTGCTGGGCTCTTCCTTTGTACTAAAGGCACCATCCTTTCTATGTTGCGACACATGAAAAACGGAATGTTCATCATACGTACCCTTGTGAAATGCATCAACAAACGAACATGGTACGCATAGAGTCGTGAGAATCTGCCCTCGCAACTGAAATATCGGATGATGAGTTTCATCAATGGTGCATACTCATCCTTTAGGAATCTGAAAGGAAAAACTGCACTCAAATGTCTTATATACCCAGGCTTGATATATGGCTCATAGTAGAATCTGTCTAACTGCTGGCGTTTACTCCATTCCTCCCCTACATTTGGTATCCCAGTGGCCTGAGCAATAGTCTCGGGTGACAAGGTGAAATTCACTCCGGAAAGGTTTACATGACCATCCTGCAAATGTAGAACAAATAAACAGACTAGTTCCCGATGATGCTGGATTTGTGAGATCCGCTCACAGTATTTAAAACATGATTGATACCGAAAACAGTCCATTGCAAGTGGACAGTCTTGCAATTGAGCCAAAGAGGTAGGCTCCTCCCTAACATGCTGTCCACTTTTTCCACCTTTGTGATACCTCCGTGGCACATTAGGTATATTTACCTCTGATTTAGAGTCATTATCATATTCCTGCTCATATACTGACTCAGTCTCTGACATCTTCTTTAAAAACAAGGTAGCTGGAATATATATATGCTGATATACAACTGTGTGCAAAATTGACTGTAGACTTTTTCTTTTTCTCAAAACGCTGTGACCAAGGGGACACAAATATACAAGGGAATTGTTAAGAAAGGGAAAACATTAGGGAAATGGGGAAATGGAAATAAAACAAGGAATTTAGGGAAGGGAAGGGGCATGGAAATCTTGAAGTTTTAGGGTTTGGGATGAGGTAGGGAATATATGTTTGTAGTAGAAGGGAGGGGTTAGGATTTGAGGGAGGATAGTGTAGGGTTCTATGAGGAATTATTGGGGAAAATATTGGTGAATATAGGGGATGGGAAACAAAGGAAATAGGAAAACCTTGGCAACATTTATTTTTGAAAACCCTACAGCAATCTTGGCATTTAAATCCTTACAGCAAATTAATGGACAAGGAGGGTTTTTACACTTGGTTTTTTCATGGCAAATATAGCATAATTTCTTTACATAAACCTTTCAAAACCAAGAATGAGCCGTGGATAAAAGCCTACCTATGATTTGATGCGTGAGAAGAGGTGTTTGAGTGTGTTTTGGACAAAGTCTGGGCATAAACTTCAATGCGCCGTGCGCCTCACCCAACGCGCCACGCGCTCCTGATGCGCCGCGCGCGTGTAAGATAGCACTGGAATTTGTCGCCTGATGCGCCGCACGCCCAACCTGATGCGCCGCGCGCCCTGGAAACGGCCCAATTTGCTCACAAACTCACAAAATCACCTGAGAACAATGCTCTTTGCTCTTGGAATGTGGAATGGGTTGCAAATGAGGAGAAATATCTTCATATAGACTCCTTGTTGATTTTTGCTTAACCCAAAACCCATTTTCTTATGTTTGGTTGTTGACACTTTTTCAAAATTAATAGGCTCTGACCTTTTTGGTTTCCCCTTTTAAAATTGGTTGAAATAATTATTTTCTCTGATAATTTTTTTGCAGGGATAGCCCTGATATGCTCTGGCAAAGGAGACCAAGGCTGCACTTGAACGATTGAAGAACTGAAAATTTTGACAATTTTTACAAAAATGAGATGGCGACTTATCTTCAAAACAAATTTTTGAAGAGAAGTCCTAATTCAGCTGTACAATGATGAAAATTATTGAAGTGATGATCTATCAAAGACATCCCTCTGGCCTGCTGGTCTTCTATGACTTTTCAAGACAAAA
This sequence comes from Pinus tabuliformis, assembly GCA_031772625.1. Lineage (NCBI taxonomy): Eukaryota > Viridiplantae > Streptophyta > Pinopsida > Pinales > Pinaceae > Pinus > Pinus tabuliformis. The sequence goes on along the minus strand of CM062818.1, from coordinate 485,788,315 downwards.
TTGACTCAACCCTAGACCTAAGACCTCAAAATTTAAAACATGATTGTAAATGACCTTTGAAGACTTATTTTAATAAACAGGCCTGAACCAGCAGTGCCAAGCACGAGGGGAATGAGTGACACAACCCGCTCCATCAGAGTTATGGCATGTCTAACGAAATGCAACTGATCAAAACTGATGGGACACCTAATCATGAAATGCAAAAGAGATTTGATCTCTGACGGAGGGATAACTAGACCGACTCTAACACAACCTATAGGTCTAGGATATAAGACAGAACATAAATGATTGAAGGAACTTATGAAACATAACCAGAAGGATTACCACCTTCTCCATTGAACTATTATATCATCAATTAGGTCTTGCATCCATCCATTTAACAATTACAAGTAAATACATGAAATAACCATGACATGAACTAGTCTCATAACCATGTTTATAACCAACATAAAACAATATAAATACTAGACATATGACAACCATTAAATCCACACATAAACAAGTGAAAAAGTAAGAGAACTTAGCTTTTATTAATCATAGGAAAATCCGACCAGGTTCGGGACTTCCACGTACCACTTGACCATAGACATGGCTGAACCAAATCTCTCTTTCAACCAGTCACCCCTGTGCCATATTCCAAGCATGAATGTGGGATCTCATAGAACAATCAATCCATGAAAAACTAAGGGAATATAGAGGTTAAGCCATCTCCGCCCTCATCAAACCATGATCACACCAAAACCAATGCTCCGATCACAACTGAACCGAACTTGGAATGCCATCTGGAATCCATCACTATCCTTGAGGAATTTTTTGTCTCCTTATCTCTCAGGCTTTATCGCAATCCAATCCCAGATCACTAGGCCCTAAACCGAGACTAATGTCTCAGGTGTTGAAAAGTGTGCAACAAGAAATTCTTGTTGATATTGCAACAAGATGATGGAGCTTAGTGAAAAGAGTCGCCTTCACTAAGTGGGCCCGCAGGTTATTTTTGGCGCAAGTCTATTTTTAGACTATGTCTATTTTTAGACATATGGATCATGTCTATGTTTATGGATGATTGATCAAGTTGGGAAAAATATATGGACTTATATTTTTGATGAAAGTGTGAGTGATCACAGTGTGAGTGATCAAAGTCTATTTTTAGACTGGCTGTCAAAAATAGAAAAGTCAAATATTATTATCTCACAATAATATTTGGACTATAAACTTGATCTTATTCTCTTGGAGCACTTCAGTTTGAGCTACAGAGGTGGCACATGTAGCTGTCAGAAGGAAATACGCTTTTCTTATGAGTCAGTTGAGTTGTTGCATGCATGACTTCAGTTAGAACTCAAGTGAGTTGAGTTTAGTGGACTGGAGGTACAGTTGATGGAGTTGTGTTCAGTTTGACTTAGTTAAACTAGTTGTAGTTAGTCTAACTGCAGATAGACTAATGATGAGTTTTTAAACTAATTATTAACTCATAATACAACTAAAGAATACATCAGTTAACTCAGTTGCATGTCAGTGCATGTTCAGTTCAACAGGGACAAGTGGTAGAGAATCAGATTGCTATCAGTTGTGACTATAGTTGTGCATCAGATCTTGCACAATCAAGGGATTGAGTATGCCAATGAGTTTGCTCACGTATTTGGCCCACATTTTAGCCTTTGCTCACGTCCACAAAGAGTGAGTGACTATTTTGCAGGTGAAAAACGAGTTTGGGAAGCTATTCTCATCAGTTCTTGAGCAGGTATTGAGCAGTGGAGGCAGGCAAGTAGCGTGGGAGATTTGGAGATCAAATCTAAGTTGTATTGTGTGTAACAGGTGGAGATACTTGTGAGAAGTATTATGCTTTGTATTGTTACATGATTCAATCAATATAATATACAGATAGTGTGGGGTTTTTAGCAAGATGCTTTCCCCGGGATACATACTGTGTTAACGAGTTTGATTGATGCTTCTATGTGTGCCTGTGAATGTTTCTGCTTCTGTAAATTGATGATCAACGTAGAGGAGATTATGTATTATACATGTTCCGCTTATAATTGTATGATCAGGATAATCTCTGTGAATATGTGTTAAATTATTCAAAATTTCTACATCAGGCTTTACCATTATCCAAACCTGGATCACTAGGAACTAAACCAAGACTTCTCCCTCAGGCTTTACCGTGTATCTCGCCAAAATTGTTAAAGGGATTTGTAGGCCTTTGGGAAAGAAATTTGAGACCACCTTCGCCCCAGATTCCGAAATCCACGTGACAACCAAAGCTCAAAACTGAGATAAACATCCCAACATACCATGACATCCTAAAAAAGGCAAGGCTAGGCTGAAAACCACTGTCATAACCCAACAAAACCATGCCACTTACAACAAAATAACCATACACCAACATGCAAAGCCGTGCATGTCCAAACTAGCTAAGAAATCAAACATGCAAAAGGTTACCTACAAGTATTCCTATTGAATTTGCATAATCCCGCTCTTCTTCCTTGATCCTTGCATTCCTTTCCTTTGCTTTCCTTGCTTTCCTTTCTTGCTCCAAAGCTAGAGTGCTCCAAGAAAACTCTAAGTGACCAAGAGTGAGAGAGAGAGAGAATAATGAGAAAGCTCCAAACTTGAACTGACAAAAGGTTAACACTAACTAAGAGCTTGCCAACTGATCCTCAGAAGCATTTTTATTAATGAGGCATCTAATTTCTTCATTTTCCAATAATTTCCTTCAATTTCCTCCTCACATGCAACCTGTGACCTTTTACCTTCCTTTTCTCCTAATTTCCTTTATTTTCATAAATAAATGTGCCAAAAATTCCTTTTTGCCTTTTAATGCCTTTACCAATTTTCCTTAGCCAAAACACACATCCAGTGATTCCCACTAGAATATATTTTCCCAACATTCATCTTGGAATACGTGTCCCTTACCTGTGGTCTTATTTTTGCCTTTATTTACATTATTACATGAATTTTCACCAAGGCTGTTACAATGAATATGAAGAGTCATGTAAGTTGAAAAGTCATATGAAGTTGAACAATCATGAGGGTAGTCAAAGAGTCATAAGAGGAAAGCATCACCCCTTGGTTATATATACCCCCTCATTGTGTGAGCAAAGGACATTTCACTGTGGCTCCTCCCGCAAGGCATTAGAAAGTCCAACTAGTTCTTTGAGGAGAAAGGAGTGGCTCTAATGTCCCACTATCGGGGCTAGTGATGTACAATGGAAATATCTGTCTTGGAAATTTTTCTTAACAACATAAACCTTTTAAGGCCAACACATTCTTCATGCATGACTTATGAATGTTTGTAAAACTATTATGTGGACATTTGTATTTCATGTTTGCTTTCACTTGTACTAAGATAGTTGAACTATTCCGGTTATTTGAGTGCTTATCTTGTTGAGAATGTGTTGTAATGGTTGTTATTGTTGTCGCATCATTGTGGACTATTCCGTAGGTAACTAGATAGATATTTCTTTACTTATGGGTTATAATGATTGTCACATTTTCCATGGACTATTGCATTGGACATTAGACGCACCTTCCCTTCTTTGTTGGTTGTAATGAATGTCGCGCCCACTATGGAATATTCTGCTGGATGCCAGACAGGTCCTTCTGGTTCATGTGTGTCTCTTCCTGGGTGGTACTATTACCTCTCACTTAGAGGATCACTTTTCTCCCCATTTTGTAGTAAGAGAACCTAGACACATTTGAATTGCACACTCACCAGACACACTCACCTTGCTTTTTGAAGATACCAGTGCATCACTCTCTTGTGTTGACAGCTAGAGCTAAGTCAAAATTTTAAGGATTCGGTAAACGAGCCATTATACTAGATGGGACTCCTACACCAGACGGTGTGAGGTATGATTGGTACTTCATATCAGGGATATCCCCTCGTTTGACGGATTTCCAGCACCATCAACAAAATGGAGCTAGAAGGAGGGCCAAATGATAGGTTGTACCCGTTGAGTCTGGTTTGAATCTCTTATTTAAAATGGCTCTTCCCCAAATCATGGTGAGGGTGAATCAAAATTTAGTGAACATTTGTTTGAAGTTGTCTGTCTTTGTCTTTCTCACGGAATATGTTCCAAACATGTCATAGCTAGATTACTTACCCTCACATTTGAAGGACGTGTTAATCGCTGGTGTCATACATTACCCATTGCTTCTATCCATTCATTCAACCAGCTTGCCAAGAAGCTTCATAAAGCCTTCGATAAGTATAACAACTTAGATATTTGTGGAATAATCAATCTTTTAAGAATGAAGCCTAATGAATTAGTTGAGGTTTTTTTATTATCAATTCTTTCACCTATGTTATGAAATTCCTAAAAAATAACCGAACTGACATTTCTTGAAACAAGAGTTTGAGCGCTTGGTTCTTGTCTCTTTACATGGTGAGCTTGAACCTCTTGATTTTTCTGCTTCCCCAGCTCTTGTGAATCACCACAACCCGCTTGATCAATTTTCTCCAACAATCGTTTCTTCACATTCTCTTGATTCTCAAGCTGCTGGCTCAAATTGCGATCAGGTACAAAACAATCACATTATGCAGGTAGAGGAGCAGAAAGGTGAAGATGCTTTCAATATTTCCTCTCTTTTTCAGAATGTTCCATGTCAAGATATTGCGTTTCCATTCTTGAATGATTCTCCATCTACAAATCTTGATAGAGAATCTAATGCGATCAATTCTTTCAGTCACCCCCAACCTTGGGTAGTGATCATTCCAATGATGATAACTCTATTTTTGTATGCCACGACGAATGCCCAAGCACATCATATGATCTTTCAGTTTCTCATGAAGATTTTAATTTAGATCTAGAATCTTCTTTGGTCAAAGAATATGTTCATATCGAAACTTCCTCTTCACCTCACCATCCCTTGTGTCATATCATTTGCAATACATCTACTTGTAATGGAGATGCCTCATGCTCTTTAGTTTCTTCATCCGATGAGTTATCCACTCGATTGACACAAAGCGATGAGGTTGTCCACGATGAAATTGAAAAAAAAAACAAATCATAGAGAACCCTTCCCACCCTGCATCATCTCTTCTCTTGCATGAGGACAACTCTTCAAATTAGTTGGCTCATGAGATCTCACCAATTCATTTATCTTTAAATTTGAGATCAAAAGTGTCTTCTAATTTGAGAAAATCTAATTGTTGTAGTTGAAAAATTTGGTAAAATTTGTGACAAATATGACTGTTATCCGATGAGAAGTGGTCTTACTAAAATCAGCAATAGCAACTATCCTTAAACCATGCATGATCTGGTTCAAGCTTCAAAATGCGATTCTACAATCTTGGGAAGTTTCGAGACCTATCAGGGAGTCGAAGCACTTTAACTTCTGTTGATGGTTATGTCAGGATCTCGTGATTCTGGTAAGCCCCTTGAAATAAGTAAGATTTGGTTTTTGTCACACAATCTGTCTCTTTACATGGTTTCACTTGATGTAATTTTCCTTGTGAAATATGTTTGGTATTCCGGGTGTGACCTTTCAAATTTTCAAGAATTCACTTCTGACCGGATTCAAGAATTTTTTACAGTTCATTCATCTTCATGCAAATCTCTCTCATCAAACTTAGGTTGGAAATGTGCATCTCTCATAGAGTCATGGAATTGTAAAGTTGACCATCTCAAAGACTATCTTTTCCCGAAGGAATCAGGCTTATCGAATTTATCCCTTAATGGTCAACTCTTTGGTCTTCTTGCAAAGTTGATGTTGCAAATTTGTCCTCTCATCACACCAGAAATTCTCTTGAGTGATAATCAACACACGAATCAAGTTATTCTTCATTCCCCATGTCCCAACTTCTCTCATGCATTTGTGGTGCTAGCATCCTTTTTAAACTCTTTTAATGAATATGATGCTTGTACCATTTGTCACATGTTGTAGGAAGCTGGTCTATCATGTTTGGTTCATAAGGAACTTGGTTCGATTGTTAAGAGCATTCACAAGTTTGTTCAAATCGATTTTTATTTGTTTATTGCAAATTGGGAATATGATGCTTCAATAAACTCATCTGACCATTTCTCCGTATTTGGTGATTGTCATTCAACTTATCATTTTCCCATCAGCACATCTAATGACAGCTGTTTCACACTCCTTGATCTTCATTGTTCAACATCCCCCTATCCATATTTTTTTTAAGCAGGTGAGGCACTTTAGCCTTCGCTGATGGTTATGGCAGGTCCTCATTGTCTTGGCATGACTGTTCAGAATGATCAGATCTATTTTCCCTTACTAGATTCCCATCATGATCCCACTCCTCTAATTGAAAATTCATCTTTTCCTAGATTACGGGGTTTTCAAGAGGTCCGTGATGAATTTTATGATCTGATCATTGAATGGCTGGAACAATCTTACCTGGAAAGCTCTATAACAAACAAAAAGTTTCAATCTTTCGTCGTGCTTGCTAAGGGCCTCAGTGTAGATGAAGACACATCCGCAAGAAACTCCCTAGGTTTGTTGAAAAATGGTATTCATCGAAAAGGTAAGCATGTGAATTGGATAAAAATAGTGGGTGTGACACACCTTTCTACCCATAGGCAAGACCTTCCTTTTCTTGTACATTTTTTCAATTTTTTATATCTTCTATTGCACATCACTTTTTATCTGTTTTAATTGTTCATATCTTTGTGGATGTAGGTTGGGAACGATTACGATGGCTTCGCTGGAAATTTCATTGTATGTGACCCTGACCTTCTAGCTATTAGGTTAGGATTAGGATTAGTTGCATCCTGGTTTTCCCTTTCTTGCATTCATTCCCTATAGTTTGTCCTCGTTTTATTATTCTAATTCTACATCATGTTTGCTTTAGCCATTTTGTTCTCTTGTCTTCTGTTTATGTTTCCTTGTTGTGTGTTTTCTTTCTTTTCATATTGCTTTATTTCTTGTTGATTTTTTTTCTCCTTTTGTTTCATCATGTGAATAAGTGTTGTTCTTGGACCTGTTTGGCTTCCTAGTATGTGTGTGGCCAAACTATAAAGAGTCTTGTGACACTTTAACATTTGGCTAACCATTTGTCCGTCTTCCTTGTATTGGTTACATATTTTGGCCAATGAAGTTTTGATGGAAAATATGATCCATCTGTAAGGAGAGTTTTGGTCCAACCATGAACCCACGTCTAGTCTAGAAACCTCATGCCTATACTCAATTTTTATGCTTTGGTGTTATTAATCTTATCCAAATAGTAGAAGCAGAGAAGGAGAAAAATCTAAACAAGCAAATATAAATCAGAGGTCTTTATATGCTTCTCTGAAGGAAAAACCTCTTCTACTCTCAATAAGTTAGGATCCCTCTTCTACCCCAAAATAAATAAGTGCCAATGCATAGTTCTCTTTAAATAAATAAATAAAGGTGAAAGAAGAGAAAGGCTTCCCGCACAGAGAAGTGAAGCAATCAACATCGCCGAGGTATTGTCTAGGCTCGCTGGGAGCAGAGAAATGTTTATGTTCCTACGTGACCCTGAAAAGGTACTGTCTAGCCCTATTGGCAGTAGAGCAACACCAGAGATGAAAAATTATACTCATAAAATTTTAAGCTCGAGAGCTACACTACCCTCCCCAACTTGAAACATTGCGATTATGTTGAATATTATGTTCTGTTCAACTAAGGAGGTATACAGGGGATGGTGTTTGTTCAAGGGGTAAGTGGAAAGGCCAAGGTAATCTGCACATTGAATCAATACTCCTTGAAGAACCAAGGCCATGTATGGAAGGAGTTAACCAAAACAGAGAAGATGGATTCTACCAGTGTGTTGCCAAGTGTTGTAGCAGCTGCAACACCTTCCAAATTTTGGTCTACACTCAAATTTTGGAGCTTACTGTGGATCCTATGATTGATCATTCCTTAGTCACTTATTGGTCAGCGAAATATTTCAAACTCCCTTCTTGGATCTTAAGAGTCATTCACACTTTTATCTTTATTCAGAAAGTGTCATCTTCAGGCATGGGAATTATCGCTTTTCATGGAAAGGGGAGTTTTAGTTTTCTTCAAGGGTAATTCTTTGTGAAAATGAGTTTTTATCTTCATATATACATGTTTTTCACTCATTTATAAAGTTTCACACACTATTACACAAGTGTCGTCATTATCCTCACAAAGTCTATCGTCGGAGCCACACTTGTCGTAAGTTGCTAGAAAGGTTGTTGCATTAAGCGAAGTATGTTTTCATATGTTTTGGATGATCTATGTTGTATCACTAAGTGTCCAAGTGTGTGGTCACAGTGAATTTCTATCATTTTTCACATCGATTCCATTGATCCCACACTTAGCCAAATTTTGGAGGATTCTTAGCAACCTAGCCTCATCCAACCTTCCTAAACTACACGCTTCGCATCCTCAACCCTCAAAAATTTTCCTTGCCTTCTGGAACTGCACAATACATAGAAATCCTAGCCTCCCTTGGCACCCAAAACTATGCAGATGCTTCCTCTAGTGTCTTTCCCTTAGCTGGAACTCACTGTCTCCAAAAACTGTGTAGTTCTGTCCCTCAAGCTTCTCAGCTACCCAATCCCCCTTACCTCCTAAAACTGCGTAGTTTTTCGTCCTAGGGCCCCATCTTGTAGCAACCAGTACTTTCTTGAACTATTCAATTTTGTCCCTCAATAGGCACTACACAAAATTTTTCTCTCAGTGAGGACTAGGTAGAAATTTCCCTCAGTCTAGCCTAATCTGTGCACTGCGCAGTCTCAATGATCAAGCTTAACCCTTGGCTGCTTGAACTGTGCAAATCATGAAGTCACTGGGCCTTCTCCCCTGACCAGTCACTTAGTCCTGACCCAGTTCATGAATGCAAGAGCTCTATCTTAGGCTAGGGGTTTCAGATTGATGTCGTCTCGTCATGAGTAAGTTGTAGATATAGGTACTCCCTTTCACTATGGTAAGATGATAAAGAAGGAGACGAAGAATGAGGACATACTAGATGAGACTCTAGGATTTGAGGAGAAAATATAATCATCAGATAAGAAGACTAAGGAACTTGGGGATATGATAGAAGATCGAGACCACATGAAGACTCCATTTGATTCACAACCCTTTGGAGGGTAGGTATGAAAAACAAAGCACATATTTCATGAAGTCGGAATACACCTCTTAGTGTAGTATGAAGGACAACTTACCGTTGTCATATCATTATGTCTTCAATGACATGTATGGTCGCAAACACTAAAAGTCATTCCATGTGTTTTCACAAAGTGTTTCGTTCCCTTTTGCATGTTGGGCTAACTGTCATCGTTTGGCATGTTTGACTGATATGTAATGTTACGATCCTTTTCTGGTGGTTTTGAACGTTGGTCTTTATGTAGATGAGTTGTCCTAGCCATGTAAACACCTATCGCACTCCAACACAAAGTCTTGAGCACTGTCGCACAAGTTTTGTCACAGTGGTCCTAAAACCTATCTCAAGTGTCGCAATTGTTGCTCCTTTTCATGGGACAATCACACAGAGGGTAATGCTTTATTTATTGCTCCGATGGTCTATGTTTTTTTTCATCGAAGTATGCTAAGTGTGTGATCACAAGTTCAAGTTCATCACAAGTCTATCTTCCTCTCACACTTAGCCATTTTCGGGAAAACTTCCCGACCAGGCAACATAGCTTCACTGGGCCCCAAATGAACTGCGCACTATGTAGTCTCAACCCTCATTGATGTGACTTGAAACTGTGCAATGCATAGTCATTGTCCTCCCGGGCAGTTTTACTGCACAATTCTAGAGCCTGGCAGCCTTCCTTGACTCCCAGAATTGTGCAGTTGTTCCACCCTATATGACTTGAACTTGCACTTCACACTTTCATTCCTCAAGATTTTCCCTTGCCTGCTGGAACCCCGTAATGCATAGTTACCCTAGCCTCCCTTGGCCTCCAGAACTGCACAAATGTGTCCTCCAATGTCCTTCCCTTAGCAGGAGCTCACTAACCTCAAGAACTACGCAGATTTGTCCTCTAGGCCTCTCTGCTTCCTAGTCCCCCTTGCCTCTGAAAATTGTGTAGAACTAATATATAAGGGCCTAATCCTGCATCACCCACTATTGGATTGAACTACACAATGCTAACTCCCACTGGCCACTATGCAATTTATCTCCCCAGTGGGGACTGTGCTAAAATGTTCCTTAGTCAAGCCTGAGTTGCGCTCTGCACAACATCAGTGATCAAGCTCTCTCCCTAACACCTGGAACTACACAATGCATAGTTACTGGGCCCTCTCTCCTAACCTGTCACTTATCCTGGGCTTGATTCATGGATAATAATGCATCATCTTAGACTAGGGAGTTTTTGGATTGATGTTGTCTCGTCATGAGTAAATTGTAGGAGAACGTATCCTATCAAGTCATGGCGAGATGATGGAGAAGGATATGAAGGAGGGAAGCATGCCTAAAGACTCACTTGTAGTTGAATGGACAAGTGGACCTACCAAGAGCAAGCAAAGGAACACAAGTATGCAACCACCTGCCAAGACTAAAGATCATTGAAGACCCCACATTATCAAGCTATGTAGAGGAGAAGAGAAAGCATATCCAAGAACACATATAGCACTCAGCAACAACAACGACTTGACATTACCACATCATCAAGCCAGTCCATGTCAGTAGTGTCATGTCAAGTCGTGTCATGAGTTTTCATATGCCACATCACTATTGTGGGCCATGTATATTGTAAATCAAATGTATTGTAAAGTGGAAGTCCAATGGACACACATGAATATGAAGATTCATGTAAGTTGAAAAGTCATAGGAAGTTGAACAGTCATGAGGGTAGTCAAAGAGTCACAAGGGGAAAGCATCACCCCTTGGTTATATATACCCCCTCATTGTATGAGCAAAGGAATTTTCACCTTGGCTCCTCCCGCAAGGCATTAGAGAGACCAACTAGTTCTTTGAGGAGCAAGGAGTGGCTCCAATGTCCCACTATTAGGGCTAGTGATGTACAATGTAAACATGTGTCTTGAAACTGTTTATTAATAACATAAGCCTTTTAAGGCCAATAATTCTTCATGCATGAATTAGGAATGTTTGTAAGACTATTATGTGGACATTTGTATTTCATGTTTGCTTTCACATGTACTAAGATAGTTGAACTATTTCGGTTATTTTAGTGCTTATCTTATTGAGAATGTGATGTAATGGTTGTTATTTTTGTCCCATCCTTGTGGACTATTCCATAGGATACTAGAAAAATATTTTTTTACTTATTAGTTATAACGATTGTCATATCTGTTGTGGACTATTCTGCTGGATGTTAGATGAACCTTCCCTTCTTTGTTGGTTGTAACGATTGTCATGTTCGTTGTGGACTATTCCACTAGATGCCAGACAAGTCCTTCTGGTTCATGTGTGTCTCTTCCTAGGTCGCACTATTACCTCTCACTTAGAGGCTCACTTTTCTCCCCCCTTTTGCAGTAAGAGAACCTAGACACAATTGTACTACACACTTACCTTGCTTTTCAAAGATACAATTGCATCTTGTGCCGACAACTAGAGCCAACGCAAGTATTTAAGGATTCGATAATCGAGCCTTTATATCGGATGGGACTCCTACACAAAACAATGTGAGGTATGATTGGGACTTCACATCGGGGACATCCCCTTGGTTGATGGATTTCCAACACTGTCAACACTTCCATTCACTTCCATGTGTTTTGTTGCCATCGTGTTGTTTATTTTTTCCCCTCTAAAATGCCAACACATAAGGGGGCTCTATCATATATTCATCCTCAAGCTAAAGAGACCTTTTGGAAGACGAAATGACCCTCCTGTGGAGAAGGTTGGAGTCCACATCCTACATACTTCTTCCCATGTGATATATTTCATGTTTTATTGCTCATTTCATTAGATAATAAAGAGCTTCTTCTATTTCCCCCCAAACAATTCTTGGCTAAATCATCAAAACCTAGTATTGAATGTTTTGTTGGTAAATACACACCCTTAAGGGTTATCTTTGTTTGTTTGTTTTATCACTCACTGAATATTTATCTACTCTCAATTTTATTAACCAACTATAATTGGTTTTTGGGTAACCATGTGCACAATATCCCCACATGCAAAATGGAAACTCCATTAGGGAGTTTGACCCATTAATCTCATTCTCAGTTGTTCCTAGTTCTATCATCTAATCTCGATTAATTTGTGGTTTCCCTTTAGGCCCTATCTTGGCCTAACTCTTAGTTGAAGGGTCTCCATTTTCAAAAGTTTTTATATTTGAAATTCATAGGAATTTGTACAACTACCTTACTAGGCCCTTCACGCTCATGTAGGTTTTTCTTCAAAACCGAATTTAGAAAAATCATGTAAGAAGGCTTTAATTGGTTTGCCCAATCACACAAATGTTTCTTTTGTGACCCACCTATTGCTTCTATGACCTGCAAAATTCCCCTAAAATTTAGCTTTTCTTAGGGTTTGGCTTTTATTTAAAGTATTGTGGGTGGTTTATTTTTATTTTTCCAAAATTGATTGATTGTTCTAATCATTTCGTTTATCAATCTTATTTTTTAGAATTTAAAATTTATTGATAAATAAATAAATTCTATATTTATTGTGTTTATTGTTGTTTAGCCTCTATTCCTCACATTCCCACTCAACAATTTACTTTCCATATTGTCAATCTCTATTTATCACCACATTTTTGCTTACAAAAAGGGACCTAAAACTTGTCTAACATCAAAATATGTTTTTCACCTTAAATTTTTAAGTGATATGAGTGATTGAGAAATATTGTGATAGTGAAATACCTCCTTTAGCACTCCTTAATGATAAATGGGTTTGGTTTATGTTGTTAGGCCAAGACTTTTATAAGTAAGCAACTTAGTCTAAACGACTAAATCTTCCCTTAAGGACAAAATAATTTATGGTTTAAGTTAAAATCAAGGAGTTATGCATCCATATAACACTCCATGATTGATTCTCATTAACACATCACTATTTTCCTAAGGTACCTAAGATCCTTCCTAATAGATGTTTCACTAGGAAAAGGGATTCTCTATCTTTTGAGCTTAATCTAACCTACTGAATCCTCCCTTGATGACATAAAAATGTATGGTTTAGGTTAAAATTAGATAGTTATGCATCCAAATAACACGTCATGGTTGTTTCTCATAAACATGTAATTTCTTTCCTAGGGTACCTGAGATCCTTTCTAACATATTTGTTTTCCTAGTGCAAGGGATTCTCTCTCTTGTGAGTGTTAATTCTTAGGTTGGTTATAGTAATTTGATAGAGCCCCATAACTCTTTTAAGTTGTGTGTCACCCCTTCACCATTTGAATCATATAACCTCGTGTCCATAATATACAAAGAGGTATCCTAGTTACCAAATCTTAGGTATAACGTCAGGTGGTTCTTATGGAATTCTGAGATAATATGAGATGGATACTTGTTTACCCCATGAATTTCATCACTTTATTACTATAATTGTTTCTATCATATCTTCACTTTGCCTCATTCTATGGATTTCGTCACAAGTTTTTGAGATATTTGGAAGGTCTAATTACCAATTGCGATTGTTTAAGCATTTTCAGAGTCTTAGGAGTTTTTTTTTACTTCTTTTTCACTCACAAACATGTTGCCAAAAACCATTTCTTACCATCATTGAGAAATATTAAAAATTATGCATCATTACATCCTTCAAACCCTTTACTAGCTTTTTTTTTTTTAATATTTTACTAGTGTGTGTCACATTTTTGTGACATATATTTTTTGTTGAGTTTGTGCCCTAGTTGTGATACAAAATATAGCATGTGCTCCATCCTTGCATCGTTAAGTTGATGCATGTTTGAGGCAATATTAATAAAAAATTATTAAAAAATGATGGAAAAGATTTGGTGGGGCACTCAATAGGATAAGGCAAGGGAGATTTATGGGCATCACTAGATCAAAGGTAAATTTTTGTCATCTCCACCATTCCTCACCCACCCACCCCAATATTTTATTTTATTTTATTTATTTCAAAATTTTTCAAATTTAAAATAATATGGAATTTGGATTTTTCACATAGAAGATGGGATTTGCATAAAAAAGAGGTAGGTTCATGGAATATATATTCCTCCCTTCCTCTTCATCTCCCTCCTTTCCTTCTTCTTCCTTTCTTTCTCTTCTTGTTCCTTTCTTTCTCTCCCTCTTCCTCTTTACTTCCTCTTTTTCTTTATCTTGTTTTATAAGTTATAAACATTTCCAAGTTAAACAATGCATGTATATTCTTTGTTATCATCAAAAAATGATCACCTAGCCATTTCTAACTAGGTGGATCGTAATACACCATGTAGGATTAATCTTACCATAGTAAAATCACTTTCACCATGAGAAATAATTTAGTAAACCATTTTTATTAAATTATTTTCTGATTAAAATAAAAAAGAACCCATGAGAATAATTGAATAAATAATTATTTATTTAATTTTCTCTATGAATAATTATTTGATAACTATTCCTTGTCACATTTGACTAAATCCCCTAAGAACAATTAAATACATCACTATTTATTTATTATTCCTTAAATCTATTGTTGGAATAATTGTTAAATCACTATTTAATCATTATTTCAATTTCACACCATTCTTAATCCTCGCGAAATAATTAATAAATCATTTTATTTGTTAATTATGTCTAAATAAAGATATTTGACCAATTTGAATATATTTTCCCTCTCCAAAAAATATAATAAAATATTCATAATGGTTAGATCTTGATTTGGTCAACATTATTTTATTATTCTTCATTTTCGAGATTAACTCAATACTTTGTTATAAATATGAGGGTTTTCCATTCATTATTGACCATGATCATTATCATCGTCACCATTATCGTTTCTTTTCACTTGAGCTCCCATTTGATTTCTCCACATTGTTTTGGGTTTTTTCATACGTTGAAAGAGTTAATTGGTTACTGAGGCATCAAGGACAGCAAAGGACCCATCCCGCAGAGGGGGATTTGTAGACACTTTTTGTAAATCTCCTTCACCAAGTGTTATCAATAAAAGATTTATTCATTTTAAAGTCTTTCCATTTGGGTTATTGCATTGGATATCTATATTGTTGTTTGTTGTTTTGGATCATATAAATTGTTTTGTTGCATGTTTTCCAAGTTTTGTCATAAATTTGAAGCGTAAGCAGCCAAAAATTGTTGTTAGGGTAACGTGTCACCTAGTGACTTAAGTGAGGTATTTTTGGTACACCTTCCAAGAAATTTCACACTAACAAATGGCGACTCCACTGGCTTTTTAGTTACATTTGTTGTCAACAAATGGCGACTCCACTGGTGTAATAAAAACGTTCTTAGGTGACTGAAGTTTCAGTAAATTTCAGGGTTTTATACAACTATTTTTAGCCTCTAAATTTCTATTTATAGTATTATTTATTTTTTTGTCAAATTTTTGGATTATGGTGGTTTTCTAGTTATTTCCGCAAGTCATAGGTACCAGCCGAGCAGGAAATGACAAAATCTATGCAATATTTGTTGACAGAGAGTCCTGGGAGAAAAACTCACTTTTCAGCCCCTTTTGTGAGTTCCAAAGCGCACGTTTTAGCCGAAAAACTGTGTTTTCCACAGTTCTGGAGGTTAGTACTTGCATTTTGAAAATTAAAAAAAAAAAATTAGATTTGTCGAGAGCATTGTGGAAGGGTACTTTATCTTTGTTTTTAGTCTCCCCTAGATCTATATTCTCTTATTCCTTCTCTTTGAGGAAGGAAAAATCCCCCCAAGGTTTAGAGTACACCTCCATATTGTTAGGAAGAGATTGATTGAGTGAGGAGTCTAGGGTTTCAGCATTTTCAACCACTAATTTTCAGAGTTTGATCCATTACTTTTCAACACTTTTGGGTAGGTTTATTTTACCTTTTCTCCCTTTATAGTTTAGGTTTTGCCTTTCCCCCTTAGGATCCCCTTTGGCATCCTAGGTTTTGGAGCTTCATACCTATCCTTTGCAGCATTTGTCACCTCTGATTTTTGCTGTGTGTCTGCATCATTTTCAACAGATTAGTGCCTCTAGATCTCAGTCCCTTTGACATTAGTTATTTTATGCATTTTACATGTCTTTGAGTAGCTTGTTTGCCTTCTCTTGCTTAGCTGCTTGATATCCTTTTCGAGTGGGGTTTTGTGTGCTTGATTGATTGTTTATTTTTCTGTCATTTTCAACATTATTTATAGTATTTCAACACTTTATTTTCAGCATCACATGGCATTATAAAACATTCTCAATTAACTCATCTGCTTGACACATTATTTTCACATAGTCACACCCTAAGCAAACGTGAGCTTCGTTAACACCGCCAGGCCAAGACTTGTAACACTACACCTTAATAACTCAACCTACATAGATTAAGCCCACTTGGGCACCAGGGCCAAACAATCTTTGTAGTTTAGGTGTAGGATCTATGGGGTAGGCTTCCAATAACACCCATCGATTGCTTTCATTAAGACATAGAACTTGACACATTAGGGAGCTTAAAATAGTTCACCATCCCATGGTACAAAGCCAGAGTGCGTCAGAAACCCGATTCAGAGGGGGTTAGGCTAGGTCATTGTGCGAGCGGTTTCTCCTCAGGGCTATCTAACTGTGGGAGGGAATCCCATGTGTTGGCTGACTACCAATAAGCTCAAGACTCGACCACTCCCATGGGACGAAGGTAACGATAACGATCAATCTTAGGAAAACACTCTATAGGATTGGTTGTGGGAAGCAGTTGGTTCTCTACCCTACCTTTCTCTAGACAACTCTCTTTGCAGGGATGAGATTTTATCAAGTAAGAAGTTCTTTGAAAGGCCATATGAAAGAGTAGATTTAGGATTGTTTGAGGATTTAGACCACCTATAGGCTAGAGGTATTTTTTATTTGATAAGACGTGCTTGCTTGTATTAGAGTAAAATTATTAATATAGATAGTTTACACTTGGCACCACTGCACTAGGTGTTTGCTTGTTGTTTGTTTCTCTTTTATTCTTATCACCATTCTTTAGTCCTTAGACTCATCATTGTCTTGACATCATTACACCCCTATGCATTTTTCATGGACAATTAGAGGCCTTCGCCCTCAGTTCCTGTTAGGACATATTACTCCCCCCTGTCAAGTTAGAGTACATCCTCCGAGTCCTCCATTGAGTCATTATTTTGATTTTGATTCTACTGATTCTTCCAGTTATTCCTTTGATTCCGCGTCTTCTCAACCCCGCACTGTCACCATGTTAGGCACCAACATGGGTGCGAGAAACCAAAGTGGTAACCCAGTTACCAACTAGGGTAACCCCACAAGCGGAACCTCCATCAGTATGGTCACTCCTCCTCCATTGCATCCTTTTATGGCTGATTGAGTCTCCCTGATTTCAACCAGCTCATTAATGATCCTCTTCTCCATGATCCCAATTGGCCAGCTATGCCTACTAAAATTCCTTCATACATCCCAAAGTTTGAAGGTAATCCTGGAGAAGATCCCACAAATCATGTTCACTCATTCCATATGTGGTGTTCATCCAATTCTATCACTAAAGACTCCATCTGTCTTCATTTGTTCCAACACACTCTTACTGGAGCTGCTACTAAGTGGTATGTCGATCAACCCAGAGCCACTCATTCCACTTTTGTGACTCTTGCCAAATATTTTCTTGCTTATTTCCAGTTACCTCTCTATTATGACACTAGTACCGAACTATTGACTTCTTTCCGTCAAACTTCTGCCACTCGCCTATCCAACCATGTTCAGGAATGGCGTAGAAGGAGGAGCATATGTAGAGCTCCTAAATTTGAAGATGCATCTATATGGATTAGTTCCTTAGATTGCTTTTGGCCCCCATTTCTAAAGATGTTGTGTCACACTTCCCCTAGTCCGAGGAAGATGTAATCTAAGTAGCCTTGAAATTTGATCTGATCTATGCTTAGTCAGGTTATGTTTATACTTTCATTCCCAATCTTCCTCAGCCAGGTGCTGCTAATGCACCAAGGGCATCTCATGCCATTGATGGTATTATTGGAACCATTTCACACCCTCAGCCATATGCTCCACCTTCGATGGTTTATGATCAAACTCAAGGAGGGGATAGTTCCTCTTACATTTATCCCTCCCCCCATCTTTCACATGGAAAATCTTATTCAGGTCCCAACACGCCATATGCATATACCCATTTGCATCAACAAATGCCAGGGCCAATTGTTTCTGCACCTATTTTCCCATCTCCTTACTATCTGTATGCACCATCTAGCGTTCCAGCCCCTCTGACACTAGCGCCCCATCCCCTCCGGCACCAACGCCCCAACCCCCCATGCCTGCTCCACCTTTGCCATAATAGCAACCTCCTCCACAAGGTCAAGTGTATGTTCAATAGAGCACAACCAATCCCCCCAACCCCAAGAAAATGAAAAAGGGGAAAGGTAACCGAAACCAACAATTTCAAGGTAATCAAGGTAGCCAGGGTCCACCATCCAATGCACCTTAGGGACCCCAACCTAATCTTGCAACCCAGCAATAGGGCGGGCAACCCCAGCAAAACAAGGGTCTTCTTACGAACATACCTCGTGCTTGTTGCAATGTATATGGCCATTATACTCATGAGTGTCCCTTTTTACCTTAGATGCATCAAGTATGGGAAGCTCAAGCAAATTCTTCTAGAGGACCTCAGCCCATAGCTCCTCCTCCCCTTCCTGCTTCATCTCAACGGTAGTGCCTGCTAATCCTTTTCCTCACCAATGATATCTTGTTACTCAACCTACACAAGGTCAGGCAGCCCCACCAGCTCCACCATCTGGTCACCATGATTATTAGATTCTTATGATGAATTCTGATGAGGTCAATACTGCACATGTCAACCTCCAGACTCGATCGTGCCAATTTGACAAGCCACCCACTAAGTCAGTGACTGAGTCCCAACCCCAAAATTCCATTGAGCCTCTGTCATCATCTAATGGTACCTTACAGACCCCTTTTCCTAAGGCAAAGGTTATTCCTAAGATCCACAAAGGTCCATTATGTCGAAACACTACTTTTGCTAAAGCTGCTCATACTTATAGCATGGTAGCTGACTTGGTGCAATCCCCTGCTCCCATGTTAACGTTGGAAGTTCTCCAAATGTGCTCATCCCAATATAACGCTCTACTCTCTACTTTGGGTGTTTTGGATCCCCAAGATGATCATATGATTATCTTTCATGTTGATAAGTCAGAAAATCCTCCCCTACCTTCATCTATTGCATTTCAAATACCAGTCTCCATAAGAAATGCCACTATTCAACGTGTATCATAGATGAAGGTGCCTCCACCTGTGTGATGGCTGTCAGTGTTTGGAAGAAACCTAGTTCACCTGACCTATTTCCTTCCACAATCACACTCCGTGCTTAGGATGGTCATCCCTCACAACCCCTTGGCTTATATCGCAACTATCCAATCACTGTTTCTAGCAAGAATGTCTCTATTGATATAGAAGTCATGAATGCCCCATTAGACTACAACATCCTTTTGGGTCATAGTTATACCTATGTTATGTTAGTTGTTACATATGCAGTTCACCATAAGATATGCTTTCCCCATAATGGAAAGATCATCATTGTCGATCAGTTTATGTACTACAATCCCAAATCTTAGACTTCACCTCAGTCCAATATCTCGTCAGTGACTAACAATAAGACTATCTTGTCCCTCACCAATGTCTCTCCTGGAGTATACAAAGGTTCCACCTTGCTTGGTGCTTTTTATGGTCCAATACTTACTCCTTTTGAGCCTAGCTCATCTAGTGTTTTCATGCTCCAAGCATCACAGTTTGCCCACAAACAGTCTGGTATGCCTTCATAACAACCAACACCTCCGTAACCTGCTGTTCGCAAATAAACCTAGCGTTCTGGTACTACTCCTTAAGGACCACTTCCTTCTTCTGATATCTCTCCTAGTCCATTTCTACTCGAAACCATTCCCCCAGGCCTTAACCATCTCAGAGCATTTCCCCTAGGCCATTACCCTTCTGGTAATATATTGTTCTTATTCCCCCCCTATATTTTATTCTACACCTGTCATGGTTACATTGAGTTTACCTTACATTAGCTTGGGGATTCCAGTTTGGTACATCGATCCTTCCATAAAAATCCCCCCAATCCAATCAAACCTTACACTACTTTGAACTCGGTCCAACCCGTTGTTCCTACCCTTTCATTTTCTTCAGTTCCATAACACTCTCAGTAGGAACCTACTCTTGTTGCAAAAGCATCTAGCGAGGGGGGAAAAGCCCAGAAAAATGGAACCAAAGATAAGGCACCCCAAATAACTCTAGCTCCTCCTAAGCCGCCAAAGCTTATTCCTCCATGTGCTTTGTGTGATGTTTTTAGTCATTCCACCTATAATTATATTAAACTCCCTCATATCAAGAATGTGGTCTCTGATACCTTCCCTGATTCTAACATTCCTGAGGTCCATGTCACCTTACTTGAGTCAGCTAAGAAGAATAAATCATTACACATGAATCACCCTTGTGCTTTGTGTGATAATTATGGCCATTATTCTCATCATTGTCCCCATCTCGAATATTTTTGTGATACACTATAAGTGCTTCATGAATTAGAGGTCGCATGTAGTGAATCCACCTCTCCTCTACCTGCAGGTTTTGATCTCACTCCTACACAAAAATAGGAAGTCTCTTAACCACCCATTGTGATCCCTCGCCATGATGTCAAGAAGACAGATCACACCGCTACCATTCTCTACATGTTGTCATCCATGAGATTGATGCATTGGAACTCCCTTAATGTCTCATATTGTGATTTTTTTGAACCTTCTTCGACGAACATTTTGGTCTCAACATTGGTGGATCTTCGATCTACTAGTCACTTGTCTCTTAGCCTTGTCAATGTGTATGTGAACCCTGTCTCTCATGAAGATGCCTCAGGTAGCTCCTCTTCATCATGTTGTCTCTCTTCCTCCCATCACCCCATCTTCCATTCTGATGAAGACATCATGGAAGCCATGACCATCCCTAAGTATCCTTGGGATGATATGCACCATCATGTGTACTTCCTTCTGTAGCAAAACCATGACCAATATGTTGTGGAGTCCAAAGATTTCATCCATGGTGAGGTCAATTGGTTCAATAACCCCTTACTTCGAACCCATGAATTTGAACCACATCCACCTTGTGGCCATTACATTGCCACACAATGTTTGGGTAAGGAGGCATCCATTTTTGAGAGTCCAGGAGAAGTAATTCTCCCCAACCCTCCTAGTGCATTTGGTAGTGTCGACTCTAGTACCATCCTTATTCCCCATTTAGAAGAACCTCTAGAGTCTCATATCACTTCAGATCACTCTTGGGATGATCCACTTAATCATTCCTCCATCTTACCTTAATAACCTAGTCCCTTAGACATTGTTGTTGTTCAACCACAATAGTTTTAACTGAGCATGAATTCATTATATCCGAAGCCACTCTTTGGTATAGTGACACCATGTATGCGAACCCAGAAATTCAGTCCATTTGATTCATATATACAATGCTAAATGAGATTTGTAATCCATCGTTTCCTTTCCCTAACTGTATCTATCCACTCTTCTCACAAGAAAACACCCATAACATAAACAAATGGCGAACAACATCATCAAAATGTGTTTGGAGTCCTTTACTCTAAATACATAGGGTATGCCCATAACATGCCACATTTATCCATACAATACTGGGGGTCACATATGCCCCTACATATCCTCATGATCCTTTGGAGGATCTCATTATAGTTGGGCAGAGATGCTTGAATCCCTTATTCAACCACTTGGAACACAATGATGCTCCACAAAATCCTCCTACTAAGGGACATCATTCCCACCTTTGCATACCAGATCAGTCTCCTCCATCACATATGCTGGGGGGTAACATCCCATGCTTGGGGGCATAATGGTTCCCCCCTTATGCACCTTATCACTTGATCCACATAAGTCTCGGCCTAGAACCCACTGATCTAGGTATGGTCAACTATGCTTTCATTCCTTGGATAGTTTGTCCTACCGACCTCTCTAGTGAGCCATATCGACATCGCATATCGTAGAATCTTGATACCATATATTAAAATATTATACTCTATGTGATACCACAATTACCACCAGGTCCCCATGTTTAACCTTGTGGGTTGGGATGATCCTATACCTTCTCTAGAAGTTCATTCTTGTATTCATTTCTTACCTTGATTATTCACTAGGAACCATCCTTCCAAGAAGCATTAAGGGCATCCTTAGACAACTAAGGTCACCCACCTGCAAGTCGTAGATCCAAATTTTAACAGTTGATTTATCCACTATGATCTCGACAAGATTTAATGCCTTCTCCTCCTTTCCAAATTCTCTAATAACTCACTATGCAAATGAATTGGATTTGGGGGCAAGAAGCCCTTTTATAGGAAAAACCCTAGTCTTTATATCGCCCATTACGATCAAACCATAGCTCCGTTTGATGAGTCATCAGCACCGTTGGAAAATTCTCATTGAGTTCTATAATGGGTCTCCCTTTGCTTTTGGTAATTTGACACTTCACTAGGAAATCATTTTTCCCATGAGATCTTACTTTGCTGCCTATTAAAATACAATTTCTTCACTTGAGCCACCTGTACTCTAGTACCACTTTACCTTTGCACCAATTGAATCATGTGTCAATTTTCGTCATGAATGACCATCATTTACTCATGTTTTTATGGTCCCCTTCACACCCACCCCCCCGCACGTGGCAGCATCATCGAGTCACCCTTGTTTAGAGCATCTGAGATGAGTCACCCTTGTATATATGGAGTCTGTTCTAAGTCCCCTTGAGTCCAATTACAATGTTTCATACATTGTTGTGTCGCATCCATCCCATTATATTTACATCTGGCCTCCATCCCTACTGCTCTATCTTTTCCAAACCCCCGTTTGAGTCACTAGCCATCCCCTCCATAATCGAGTCAGGAACTATCAAGTCAACCATACATATCATGCTCTGACAAGGGAATTCACCAGTCTGCCACTCATCTTGTTTCTTTCCATCATCATCCCTAGTGTCAATCCATCAGTCACTCTGCACCTTGTGCCTTTGTTAAGGATTCCTTATTGCCTTAACTTTGGCGAGCCCTCTTCTGTCGACTTCAACAAATTTATTCCAAAAGTGTGGTCTAGAGGGTAGTGTACCTTGGTTCCAACTTTCATCTTTGTTCGGTGCCTCATATCAAGAAAAGGGAATCATCATTGCCCTATGACTTGATTGTTTCTCACGTGGTTGACGCCAGCTCATTATCACACATTTGAGATTCATACACTTGATGGTTTGGTGATCCAGACGATTGTTCCAGTGATTCCTGGGTATGTGTGAGATGTTCCAAACCTCATGAGGGGGTGGCCTTTCAAGTATCCCCCCACATTCTTGGATGTCCACAAATGTTGATCCAACCTTAGATGCAGTTCCACATATGTGATGGGTTCAATTTCCGCTACTTGTAATGCCCATAGCATGCATGTCTCCTTAAGATGACCCATTCAGATATTCAAAGCGCCTTCCAGTTCAACAGGGCTTCTTTGGTTGTGACCCTCCCTCACCATGATAGCTTGAGGGGAATTATGTCTCGTGTACTAATATGTCATTGTATTCAGTCCTGACCTATTTCTTTCCAAGTGCATTATGTATATGGGATCCTTTGTATTATTGTCTGGCCCATTGATGCCAGCATATCATGTATCATGTAATTTGTAGCTCAGTCCCACATTGTTGGGTTCACCATTATTCTTTGTATGCAATTATCTCAACGGATATGGGTATACCTCCCCCGCCTCATTTGAGATCATTTACTCCCACATAAAAGGAGACTTATATCAGTTTAGTAGGTCTCGCCCCCTCCACTTTTGTATTTCTTTGCATTTCTCTCTCTCTCTCTTTCTAACTCCCCTTTGGTGTCTCGTGGAAGTGTAACTTACAACGTAGTTCGGTCATATGATTTTCTTCTAATACTCATACATTGGGGGGCAATTTGTTATCACCAAAAAATGATCACATAACCATTTCTAACTAGGTGGATCGAAATATATAATGTAGGATTAATTTTACCATAGTAAAATCACTTTCACCATGGGAAATAATTTAGTAAACCATTTTAATTAAACTATTTTCTTATTAAAATAAAAAAACCCCATGAGAATAATTGAATAAATCAATATTTATTTAATTTTCTCTAGGAATAATTATTAAATCATTATTTGATAATTATTCTTTGTCACATTTGACTAAATACCCTAGGAATAATTAAATAAATCACTATTTATTTATTATTCCTTAATTCTATTATTGGAATAATTCTTAAATCTCTATTCAATAGATATTTCAATTTCACACCATTCTTAATCCTCGCGAAATAATTAATAAATCATTTTATTTGTTAGTTATTACTAAATAAATATATTTGACCATTTTGAATATATTTTCTTTCTCCAAAAAATATAATAAAATATTTCCAATGGTTAGATATTGATTTGGTCAATATTATTTTATTATTCTCCATTTTCGAGATTAACTCAATACTTTGTTATAAATAGGAGGGTTTTCCATTCATTCTTGACCATGATCATTATCATCATCACCATTATTGTATCTTTTCACTTGAGCTCCCATTTGAGTTCTCCACATTGTTTCAGGTTTTTTCATACATTGATAAAGAATCTATTGTTGAAGCATCAAGGACATCAAAGGGACCATCCCACGAAGGGAGATTTGCAGACCATTTTTGTAAATCTCCTTCATCATGTGTTATGAATAAAATATTTATTCATTTTAAAGTATTTCCATTTGGGTTATTGCATTGGATATCTATATTGTTGTTTGTTGTTTTGGATCGTATAAACTGTTTTGTTGTAGGTTTTCCAAGTTTTATCATAGATCTGAAGCGTAAATAACCAAAAATTGTTGTTAGGGTCATGTGTCACCTAGTGACTTAAGTGAAGTATTTTTGGCACACCTTACAATAAATTTCACATTAACATTATTAAGAATAGGTAGTAAACAACATCACACACTTAGTACACAAATATTTACTCTAGAAACTCTTAACCAAGAAAACTTGCAAAAATTAGAGCCATACCTCTCATTTCTTCATTATATGAACTTCATCTTTTTATTTATAGAAGAACCATAACAAGAGGCTAAAAAATACATTATATCATAATGTCCAAAAACCATAAAATCCAAAACCCTAACTCTAGGAGATAATGTGATGACACAATTATGGGCCCTATGGGGCCTAATTGGTCTATAAACTTCCCAATGCCATAACTTTCTCATATAAACTTATTTTGGGGTGTTCTTTATCCCATTGGAAATATTTTGATAGGAGTTTTAGGAGGGGATGTACAAATTGAGGGAAACATTTCACTTTTACCTTACTTGCAATGTAAGCCCCACAAATATTGTTTAGGGCCTAGAAAAATTGTCAAAATTTCACAACCAAAAAATGTTGTAAATATGATTATAGGGTTCAAAATCAGTTTTCAAAATGTGGCAACATTGAATGGCCATCTAAATCATAATTTTTTATTCTTCCCCTTACTCTTGTATCTTATCCTCCTATTTTATTTTTTAACTCCTCCTTCCTCCTCCTCTTTCTTTTTATTATTGTTATAGCCCTATTTGCCACTCCACTATAGTGAGAGAGACCCAAGTTCAACATACTTCAGTTGTTAGCCATAATGCATCCCATTTCACCTTTTATTTTACTTATGTGGGTCTTACAAGGGAGTTATTCCATGTTAAAAGCGTGAAATTACATAATTGAGTAATTTCTCGTAATTATTTTTTCACAATTTCATAATTATAAAATAATAATTATTATACAATTGAAAAAATACTCTTAATTAAGAAAAAAGGTTCTAGAGTTTTTCATTCTCAAGGAGATCAACTTGAACTACTTATGTATGTTGAAAAGTGTGCAACAAGAAATGCTTGTTGAGAATGCAACAAGATGATGGAGCTTAGTGAAAAGAGTCGCCTTCACTAAGTGGGCCCGCAGGCAAATTATGACACAAGTTCTATTTTTGATCCCAGCAGGGATGATCACAGTATGAGTGATCACAGTGTGGGTGATCACAGTGTGGGTGACCACAGTGTGAGTGATCACAGTGTGAGTGATCAAAGTCTTTTTTTAGACTGGCTGTCAAAAAATAGAAAAGTCAAATATTATTGTCTCATCATAATATTTGGACTATAAACTTGATCTTATTCTCTTGGAGCACTTCAGGATGAGCTACGGATGTGGTACATGCAGATCCCAGAGGGAAATACGTGGTTACCTATGGGATGACTAATATTTTCATGCAGGACTTCAGTTAGAACTCAAGTGAGTTGAGTTTAGTGGACTAGAGGTGCAGTTGATGGAGTTGTGTTCAGTTTAGCCTTGTTAAACTAGCTGTATTTAGTCTAACCGATCAATAGACTAGAGATGAGTTGGGTGAATTAGTTATTAATTAATTCACAAGTTATTAACTCATAATGAAACTATAGAATACATCAGTTAACTCAGTTGCATGTCAGTGCATGTTTAGTTCAACAGGGATAGGTGTTAGAGGATCAGATTGCTATCAGTTGTGACTATAGTTGTGCATGATGATTTGCACAATCAGAGGGATTGAGTATGCCAATGAATTGGCCAATATCAAGAATTGTAGCTTGTGCTCACGTCCAACAGAGTGTGAGTGATTATTTGCAGGTCAAATACGAGTTTGGTAAGCCATTCTCATCAGTTCTTGAGCAGGTATTGAGATGGAGAGGCAGGCAAGCAGTGGAATAGATTTGGAGATCAGATCTGAGCTGTATTGTGTGTAACAGGTGGAGCTGGTACTGGATTGCTTGTGATAAGAATTGTACTTTTTAATGTTACATGATTCAATCAATATAATATACAGATAGTGTGGGGTTTTTAGCGAGATGCTTTCCCCGGGATACATACTGTGTTTATGAGTTTGATTGATGCTTCTATGTGTGCCTGTGAATGTTTCTGCTTCTGTAAATTGATGATCAACATAGAGGAGGTTATGTATTATGCATGTTTCGCTTATAAGTGTATAATCTCTGTGAATATGTGTCATATTATTCAAAATTTCTACATGGTATCAGAGCTAGATAATTGTAGAAAAAGTTTCTACATGGTATCAGAGCTGCTTGATTTGTAGAAGATATTTTTACAGGATATCAAGCGAGGATTGATCATCAGATCTATTATTCAGGAAGTGTTTACATTTTATTTCTTCAGGCAGAGTCTGTAATCGGGCCAGGTAGCCTCTGGATTCATCCTTCTTTTGGAAGGTGAGATATCCGGTGAATGCCCAGACAGTCAATCTCTGTACAAGAAATACTTTGTTCTCACGAATTCTAGATCAGAAGTGGTTGAGTTTTTGAGCTGGTGGAATTCGAATTTAATTCCAAAGCAAGAGATAAAACTCAGAAACATTCAGTGTGAGAATGGAGACAGTATGCCCCAGTATCTCACAAAGTTCACCCAATGCCGGGATGAGCTGGGAAGTGTGGGGGTGACTGTCGGATGAGGATGGTGAGTCTAGGACTCCTTGACCTTCCTAAGAGTTGGCATAGCTACCAGGACTTGGTGAATGGAAGGAAGAAACTACTAGGATGGGAGAGACTTTGGTCGGATATTTTGCAAGAGAAGATTAGATGGAGCACCACAGACAGTTCTTCATCCATGCAGGATGAGGAGAACTTTGCCTTAGTGAGTAAGGCGAAGAAGGGGAAGGGGAAGGTTTCTCTTTCCAAATCCAATTCTTCCAATGATGGGAAGAAGGTTGACAAGGCGAAGGTGAGATGCTTTCGTTTTCATGAGTTGGGTCATTATGATACTAATTGCCCAAAGAAGAAGTCCAAGAAGGGATCCGGGGAAGGATCTGAAGGTGAGGCACTTGCTTCGCAATTTGAGTTGGATTTCACATCTTTGCATGCATGGTTTCATCCATGGTGGGAAGTGGTTGGTTTCTTGACAGTGGAGCTTCTTTGCACATGACCGGTGAAAAAAGTTTGTTCAGTACTTTGGAGGAGAAAGATCTCCAGGTACACATAGTGATGGTTAATGATGAGAAGTATAGTGTCTCAGGTGTAGGCACGGTTATTTTTCAGAGGGAGCATGGAGCTCGCCTTACCTTGACTGATGTCAAGTATGTACCAGGACTGAAAAGAAACTTGGTGTCGATCGCGATGTTGGAAGACAGAGGCTATGATGTAGTCTTCAGTAAGGGAAAGGTTTTCCTTAGACACATCATCACCAGACAGGTGAAGTAGATTGGTTCACGGGTCAAGAACCTGTATGCTCTTGAGGTTCAAGATGCATGCAAAGCCTTGAGCAGCGAGGCAACTGATGGAGACTTGGTGGTTGAGAGGGAGCGTATATTACCTCTCAACATGCAGAGCCAGAAGAAGCCTCAGACTATTGTGGAGGAGCCACGACTGGTGCAGCAGCTTCAGGAGGTTGTGGAGGAGCCACAACAAGGGAAGCTGAGAGGAGATCGAGTAGAGACATCTACTGTTGGCATTATGATTCTGGTATGGCTCTATGTTACAGGTGTTGTACTTGATGGCAACTCTCTTAAGTGGCAATGCTCTGTTCAGGCTCTCAAAATGTGGGAAATTAAGAGGTACGCAGGTGAATGGTTCAAAAGGTGCGGACCCGCAGGTACACCGGCCAGGAAGTGCGTACATACTCGCAGGTACACCATGTAAAAGGTGCGGACCCCAGTTCACTCACTTCAAGGCAGAGAAGCGTGCTCACGTGGGGTTTTTTATGTTTGGCCCGTGGTATTTAACCCGCCGTTCTTGTTTCTATGGTTTTGGCCCGTGGTATAGGATCTAATTTAGCCCCGGTTTGGATTCCTTGTATTGGTTATTGATGGTTTTGTCCCATGGTGTGAATGAGGGCTTGACTATAAATAGGGAAGGAGATCACTTGGCCAAAGCATATTTTTGCAAATTGAATATCTTAAGATCTGAAATATTGGGTTATCGGTTTAAAAGCTTGATCTATATAAAAGTGAAGTTGAAAGTGAATCTATGAAGAGTGATCTCTCGGGCGCATGATCAGATCTGGGCATCTGACTATTTGTGGTACACTGGTGAACTGCCAATTTGGCCCTAATCAGAGGTTCGCAGGTAATTAACTGTGCAAGTGCGGAGGTACGCAGAGCAGAAACAGGCGCAGTGCGTGGGTACGCAGAGCAGAAGAAGGCGCAGTGCGTGGGTACGCAGAGCAGCAGAAGGCGCAGTGAGTGGGTACGCAGTGCGATAGAAGGTTCAAGTGCGGAGGCACAATAAAGATACGCGGCGCGACAGAAGCCGCAGGTGCGGAGCTACAGTAGAGGTATGCGGCGCGATAGAAGCCGCAGGTGCGGAGCTACAGTATATGTACGCGGCGCGACAGAAGGTGCAGGTGCGTAGATACACAGTGCAGCAGAAGGCTCTCTGCGGGTATACGCAGGGGAGCAGAAGGTGAAGTGCGGAGCCACGCAGGCCAGATAAAGAAAAACTGCGGATCTGTCTTAAGACTTTTGTTGGCTGAATTTTTCTATTGATAAGGTGTTCTGGGTTTAGTTTACTGTTATTGTTGATCTGGTTACTGCAGTTGACTGTATGATTTACATGTACTTGATGATCATTTGATGTTTATGGATCCAGTTTGAAAATTTATGAAAAGTGGTCCTTGAAAGAAAAGAAGTAGGGGGTTGTAGCTCCCTTCCAGGAGAGACTGGAAAACGAGAGAGAGTTGTAGCTCTCTACATCTTGTAGCCTGCGTACTGGTAAAGGACTGCACCAGTACAAAATCATTGTAAAAGGAGTTTCTAATTTGAAAGAAGATAGAGACATATTGCAGCAGGTGGTTTTCACCCACATTGGGTTTCCACTTTATATCTGGTGTTCTTTGGTGTGTCTATCTGTTTTTCTTGTTCATGCTCATTATTTTATGGTACTGACATGCAAAAATAATTCAAAGTATAAATAAGGAAGATTTATTAAAAGAACTTGATAATACAGATTCACCCCCCCTCTCAGTATTATTTCCAACATCTACTCATCCAGAGACCTCCAGTAGCGGGAAACTTCGAGCCAGGTGGGCTGAGGGATTGCATGTAGCCATACCTCCAGGTAGGAGGTGGGGTGATATGGATTTATTGTCCCAAGGAGGAGGGGCAGGATCCTTGAGGTACCCAACCTCTTGGATGAGACCTTGCTACGGGAGCCCCAGATGTGTAGTAGCAGGAATTGACTGATTGGGTAGAGACAGATGCGGATGGAGCGGCAAAGAGAGCGATAGTGCAGGGAATCCCAGGACAACGCATAGCTAGCAGGCTGCAACAATGCGAGAGGCACACGTGTTTTTCACAGTGCTAGGTGGCACAGAGAGGTGTGAAATGGTGCGATATGCATGGAGATGTTGCAGTAGCGCAGATGTCAGAGAGGGAGCACTTGTTAGTAGCAGGTAGAGCTTTAGCATCAGAGGGTGTTTCTATCCCAATAGGGAGGTCATTTGTGAGGTGCAGTGCAGATGCAATGCTAGGAGATAGAACCAGCAACAGCACGGATGCAGTCAGAGATCAAAGTGACAGAGGCTAGAGCAGTCAGATACTGAAGAGCACAGAGATGCAGAGTTTCAGTCGACAGAGGCAATAGCAGTCAGAGACTTTGATAACAGAGCAAGTGGACCGGCCATATGTGTTACATGGAGAACGTTCCAGAGTTACAAGATCGGGTTTGAGAGGAAGAATTTCTTGTTGAGAGGGAGTGTTGAAAAGTGTGCAACAAGAAATGCTTGTTGAGAATGCAACAAGATGATGGAGCTTAGTGAAAAGAGTCGCCTTCACTAAGTGGGCCCGCAGGCAAATTATGGTGCAAGTTCTATTTTTGATCCTAGCAGGGATGATCACAGTATGAGTGATCACAGTGTGGGTGATCATAGTGTGGGTGATCACAGTGTGGGTAACCACAGTGCGAGTGATCACAGTGTGAGTGATCAAAGTCTATTTTTAGACTAGCTCTCAAAAAACAGAAAAGTCAAATATTATTGTCTCATAATAATATTTGGACTATAAACTTGATCTTATTCTCTTGGAGCACTTCAGGATGAGCTACGGATGTGGTACATGCAGATCCCAGAGGGAAATACGTGGTTACCTATGGGATGACTAATATTTGCATGCAGGACTTTAGTTAGAACTCAAGTGAGTTGAGTTTAGTGGACTGGAGGTGCAGTTGATGGAGTTGTGTTCAGTTTAGCCTTGTTAAACTAGTTGTGTTTAGTCTAACTGATCAATAGACTAGAGATGAGTTGGGTGAATTAGTTATTAATTAATTCACAAGTTATTAACTCATAATGCAACTATAGAATACATCAGTTAACTCAATTGCATTTCAGTGCATGTTCAGTTCAGCAGGGACAAGTGTTAGAGGATCAGATTGCTATCAGTTGTGACTATAGTTGTGCATGATGATTTGCAAAATCTGAGGGATTGAGTATGCCAATGAATTGGCCAATATCAAGAATTGTAGCCTGTGCTCACGTCCAACAGAGTGTGAGTGATTATTTGCAGGTCAAATACGAGTTTGGTAAGCCATTCTCATCAGTTCTTGAGCAGGTATTGAGCTGGAGAGGCAGGCAAGCAGTGGAATAGATTTGGAGATCAGATATGAGCTGTATTGTGTGTAACATGTGGAGCTGGTACTGGATTGCTTGTGATAAGCATTGTACTTTGTAATGTTACATGATTCAATCAATATAATATACAGATAGTGTGGGGTTTTTAGCGAGATGCTTTCCCCGGGATACATACTGTGTTTATGAGTTTGATTGAAGCTTCTATGTGTGCCTGTGAATGTTTCTGCTTCTGTAAATTGATGATCAACGTAGAGGAGGTTATGTATTATGCATGTTCCGCTTATAAGTGTATAATCAGGATAATCTCTGTGAATATGTGTCATATTATTCAAAATTTCTACAATGTATGAGTTGGCTAGGGGTCCATTATTGTAGAATTTTCCTGACTTCTCAAGCCCATAGGTGTCTAGATACATTCTCCTAGAGGATAGAATGAACCTATATAATCTCACCCTATCAAGAGAAAAGGGGCTAGATCCATCCAAATCCAGTTATATCTAGATCTAGAGAGTCTGATATACCATGAGGGCTCTACTAATTTGTGAGGTTATCCTTTGCTAGAGGGGGAGACTAGGATTGCATGTTGGAGAGGAGGACTTATTACTGAAGGTATACCAATAAATTTTTATCCACTTGATTATTTTATGAAAATATACGATTTCACTTCTCTACATGATATGTTTATCATGCTAGTGTTTCTATTTTATTCACGCTAATCTTCCCTCTGCCGAAGGAAAACTTGTCATGTTTGGTTATGTTTGTGTGTTGGATTTTTTGTTCAAGATTGCTAGGAGCAAGATCTTCGGGAAGAAGTAGGTTCTTAGCTTAAGGCCCTAGATCGAACATCCATAACCAACATGTGAGGGTTAATGTTCCTTTCCTCAAGTTATTTGTTTGAGATGTTATGCATGAATGTAATTGACATTTAGGGTTTTCATTGATCTTTTCATGCACATTTGTCTGGTGAGTCTCAAGCAAGGCTCACAGAGTAATAAATCCTTGTGATTGGGTGTTTTTTATCACAACAAAATTAGTGAATATACTAGGGAGTATACCCTAGTGTTTCCAATCTCCTCTTTTGCTTACTATTTTGGTTTTCTATTGGTTTTTAAGTTTTCTTTGTTTCTTTTTAACCTGATCTAGGTCTGTTTCAGTCTTATTAGCTTTATATCTTATTAGATATGGATTACATCCGAGCTTTAAAGTCATATTATTCAAATGGAATTGGATCCGAGTTCATTACAGAGTTCTATACAACATTGGCACTGGTTTCCCTGTGTAAATCCAAGCCACTGGCTTTGGTTTTCCATTGCTTAACCCATGCCAATCTTCTTAAATTGAGTTTTCAAAGGGCCATAGAATGCAAAAAACACTATTTTTTCTCGAAATTGTTTCTAGGATTTTTCTTGCAAACCCTAGGGAGTCTATTGTTTGAGAAGACACCATTAGGAACCTCTTTTGTGATTGATTTTTTATGATTCCTTTCATACTAAAAAGAGGAAAAAGAAAAACTAGTTTTTGCAAAGGTCCTTGTTTGATGCCTTTTTAGTATGTTCTGATTTGCATCTTTTTTCCAAAGCTTAGATATATTATCTATCATTTTTATAGGTTCATATCCGCATCAAATTGTTAGACTCTCTCATAAAACAATAATAAATCCAAAAATAAATAAATAAATTAAATATTCCAAGTTAGGAATTTGTGCCTAACTCTTGGGTTGTTCCTCTAAGATAGGAGTTAGTTTAGGTAACTCCTATATTGGTGTGTGTCTGGTGAGAAATTATCTCAACCAAAGGAGAAATTATCTCAACCAAAAGTGTCTAAGATAGCACGCACTATCTTGAGAACATTGTCTCTCATCTATTTATTTGTAACACTATATTCAATTATTTTAGTGATGAATGAAAATGTGAGAGAGGAAGCATGAGGCTGAACCTTTTTCCGCCAATATTTTGTCTGGTTTTTATGTTTTCTTTTCTGTAATTTGTCTGAGTTAATCTCATTTTCAATATGTGGTATCAGAGCCCTTATGGCCTCATCCATGGCCCTTCGAGTTCGAGGGAGTATGCGTGTTTGTTGAGTGTACTGTTGTTTAGTTTGTCCATCAACACGGACTTCTGGACATCTTGAATGCGTTGTGTGTGCGTTAGATCTTACTTTGAATTCTGTGCAAACTGGTCTCACATACATCTGATGTTGGTGCTGGAATTTCTACCTCCTGAATGTGTTTCATTTCGAAATTTTTAGTTGTTGCTTCTGAGATCTGCAATTTTGCCTTTCCCAACACTCTTGACCACTCTACCAGCTAGCATCTATGAAGATGCACACCATTTGAATTTGATTGTTCCCCATTTAGATCCTGCAGCAGTGCGATGCAGTAAAGCGCTGAAGGTCGTGACTGCTTGTTGTGAGCATGGAGAGCCTGTAGCTGAATTGGATCATGTGAACCTGCTGCGTTGTATAGCCTATGTTCACAATATGCTCATTCGTTGTGTTGAGCAGATGGTGGAAGTCTCGTGTTGCTATCGACTTGTGAGGAGACATCTTGATAACAAAAAATCAGTAGGAAGAGGAGAGGTCCGTTCTTTGGCACCAGAGAGGTAATTGGAGCACAGAGATGTGAGGATTGTGAGTAATTGAGCTTATAGAGCCAAAGATTGAATTGACGTGTATATGAATCAGGCTTCCCTTGTTGCAATGGCATTCGGGCTTTGCGCAAAATGCGGATGAATGGAGTGCAATAGTGTTCCTTTGCTCTGTAGCCCAACTGGTTTTTTTTCCACCATTGGAAAACCTGCAAAGCCTCCGCTGCCTGGTCACCAGCCTTGAGATAATCAACCTTGTAAGTCGGCTTGATAGAAAAATCCCATCGTTGCTTGGTGTTGCCATCAAGAAATTCGTTGTCATCATTTTTCCTTCGAAATCATTCAAACGGTCGCTTTGAGAGCAGTCCAAATTCATCATTAATGGTCGAGGCTCGAGGTTTCCATTGCTAACGAGAAGGATAGGAAACAGTTCTATTTGTTTTTTTCCTTGCAGATTTGACTGCGAAGATTCTGACAGTGTTTTTTCGATGATCGCATCAAGGCTGAGGAGTAGCACCCCAAACAAGTGCAGTTGAACTCCCATTGCTTAAATATTCGACATCTCTGAGTAAAAGACCCATGATTTCTTCGTTTCAGTTTGAGCATGTACCTACAGCAAACAAATATGTTTCTGACACAGATCAATCATTTGAAGGAAGCTCAGCCGAAGCATGGTGGATCTGCTATGCTCAGAAAGTTCGAGATTCTTTTTCATCTAGCTTGCCAGAAGGATATTAGCCGTGAGTGATATAGAGGTCACTCAATTCTACGCTTGAGGTCTCAGAACCAAATTTTTTCAATATCTATGTAGATATCCCTTTTCACTGATAGCAGATCACACAAACCTTGGGCTTGCTTTGTTGATCAAGAACCGGTGTTGATTTTTATGAACAACAGATATAGTAGCATTATTTTTTGGATTGTTGAATCCTGTCTTTAACTACCTTGCATTTGTGGTGGTATCATTAGCTGCAGATACTGTGCTTCTCTTATAACCTTCAATTGTGCTATCTCGATTGGCGATTGGTGATCTGGCAACTCAACACTTTGCAGATATAGATATTTCTGTGCAGAAACACGAAGGCACACCCAATGCATGAAGCATGTGGAGCCAACTAGCGAAACAGAATTCCAAAAATATCGACCATCATTTTGCACAAAGTTCTTTATAGCCTGAGAATCACATGAGGACTAGCCAAGGTGTGAAAGCATGAAGCCGAGTTCTGCTCTTGGTGTGGCTACTGTAGTGTCCTGAGCGTTTGTTTGTGCATTGAGCCAGCGTGGGATATGGTTAAGTGATATTTCAACAAGTGATAAATTATTTTTTATTTTTGGGAGTAATAAGGTGATAAAGTGTGTTTTTTAGGAGAGATAAGGAGTGGATAAAATCATTTATTTGTAATGGAGAGATAAGGTAAATTTTATTTTGTAATTTTGGAGCAATAAGTGTGCATTTTTTAAGTTTGGAGTGGCAAGTGAGATTCTTTTATAAAGTAAGGGATTATTTCCCTGTAATGGAGTGATAAGGATTGAGTTTTCTTTCTTTGTAAGTTTGAAGTGATCGGATTTTCAAAGCAAAGCTCATTGATGTAGGAGGTTGCGTTAGGTCTTTGAACGCATTTTCTTCCAAATTTGTGAGTGTCAAATTATCATTGTTTGAGAAAGATTTCATGGCAATGTTGTAAAAGATGAAAGGTTGATGATCTCAATACTCAATAAAGACATATTATTTGTGGTGTTGATGTGTCCTAGATCCGCCCGAAATTGAATAAGGGGATCTTAGGTACACCATGTGTATTTGTGATCGCAAGTGTTTTTATGGCTTCATGTTGTTGCCTATGAGTTGTGTCTAGTTTTGACACATAAATGATCACATTTACCACACACATAAATTTCAATGCAAGCAAGCACAACACTTGTAACAGAATAGCACCAAGGAAGGATAATTAAGCTGAACACATGCATTTGCGTCACTACAACAAATAATCAAAGTTTTCAACATCGACATTCTACTTCAACAAACAAATTCAATCAAGTTAATGATTTTGTAAACTTCAACGTTTCAAAGCAAAGTCTACATCAACATTGTTGAACTTGTAATCAAACTCAGATCACATTGAATTGTAAGGGTGCATTCTCGGTTGAAACCGACACCCAAGTCTTGAATTGAGTCAAATTGAATTCATTGTAGTGAATCATTGAAATCATTGTAAGCTTTTTTGGGTGCATTTTCGACAGTGTTCGACACCCTTCCTTTAAAGCACAATTAAGTGAGTCCATGAGTTTTAACTCCAAATGAAACAAGCAACAAGTTCACATCTCCTGCAAGCGAGCGTGAGTATTCATTCAAGCAATTTGTGTCAAAACTGTACAAGGTTCAAACCTTCAAGTGAGCCAGAGTGAAGATCATTAAAACAACCATCAAAGCAACCAAACAAGTTCAACTCTAACACCAATCAAGCAAGTTGAGATCGACATCAAGCGAGCGTGGCTATTCCTTCAAGTGAGCGTGAAGTCATTAAGTAAGGCAAGTGAGCATTCATGCAAATACGATCATCATCAAGTGAGCGTGAATTCCAGAGTTTAAGTAAGAAAGTTCTACAACTCTAGCAAGTGTTCCCAGCAAGTGCAATAAGAAACAAATCAAGCGAGCATGCCATTCAAGTCCCATAGCAAGCGAGCCTGTCATTCAAGTAACAAAATCAAGTGAAACAGTTCAAAGCACGACATCTACGACAAGAGAGCCTGACTTCAAGTGAGCAAGTTCAGATGGCGCAACATATTCAGTGGTTAAACATTCTTCACAGTTTGATCATCTCCAGTGATGAAGACATGGTGCACATCAGCAAAGAAACTCTTGCTGATCTTTCACGGCATCTACAACAAACACATGAAACCATTGAGTTTCTTCAACTAGAGTCGCAACTACAAAGAGATGAGCTGCAACAAAAGAGTGCTTCTTCCAAGTCATTCAACCATACAGATGAAGATAAAGATGTTGATTCCAAATAACTCATCCAAACAACTTCCAGTGTTGAATTTGTTCATGATCAAAATCAAATTTCTTCCAAACCCATCATCAAGCCCTGGGAAGAGATTCAAAATAACAAGAATCGACGAGGCTTAGGATATGTCACTGATGACACCAACTTACCTATCCCAGATTATTCCAAGCCAATTAAGTTTGTGAGTGCATGATTTCTTGAACAACTCATCTCAGAAGGTTCTGAGAAAATTGCAGACAAACAGAATTGCATGCAACCTGAAGTTCATGTCCAACCGAAATGCTCTCATTGTCAAAGAGCCGGTCATATGGAAGATCAATGTTTTGATCTCCATCTGTGTTGCCATTGTAGCAAGCCTAATCATTCCTTAGAAAAATGTCGCAACCAATAAAAATCAGCCAGATTGAAGATACATTATGAATGGATTGATCCTTGGGAATGGTCATCCACAGTCAAACGATTGTCTCAGTTCTACAACGAACTACAATCACACATAGTGCAGCCAGCAGTGAACAGATGATGGTACTCTCATGCAGTTGAATGTACAACAGTGAAACTCTCCTACACCTGAAGGGGGGGAGTTCAAATATATTTTGGAGAAGATTGTCTCTCCTTTCAGTTGACAAAGGGGGGAAAATGTCAATGAAATTGACAAGTGGTTGTTAGACTGAAAGTCTCGACAACATCGGCGAAGTAGCCAGAGGGCATCTTCATCAGCTAGTGGGCATTTGTCATCAGCCGTGAGCATCAAAAAATTCACCAGTGGGCGATCGACAGCCAAAGCAGCAGTGAGCAGCTTTCATCATAACAAAAGCAACATTGAGTTGTTTTTCGACATCTTCAGCCAGTGGGCAATCATCATCAGCAAACACGCCAGTGACACGGATGCTGTTTTCAAACAAAGGACAGTTGGATCCTTTTGCGGCTTGGAACATGATGGAGTTGTCAAGCAACATTCAGAGATGAATCAGGCATGCAGCTGATTCATGTTCTCTTCAGATTTGAGTTTTTTCCAGCATCCAGTTTTGGCGGTTTTTTCAGGCAATGTTTTTGAGGATCAACATGAGAACTTGAAAGATGGTTCTCGTTCTTATTTTTGGATTTATCATTGAGGGGGGGAATGTTAGACTCTCTCATAAAACAATAATAAATCCAAAAATAAATAAATAAATTAAATATTCCAAGTTAGGAATTTGTGCCTAACTCTTGGGTTGTTCCTCTAAGATAGGAGTTAGTTTAGGTAACTCGTATATTGGTGTGTGTTTGGTGAGAAATTATCTCAACCAAAAGTGTCTAAGATAGCACGCACTATCTTGAGAACACTGTCTCTCATCTATTTATTTGTAACACTATATTCAATTATTTTAGTGATGAATGAAAATGTGAGAGAGGAAGCATGAGGCTGAACCTTTTTCCGCCAATATTTTGTTTGGTTTTTATGTTTGCTTTTCTGTAATTTGTCTAAGTTAATCTCATTTTCAATACAAATCTGATTTAGCACATCTATTTTGAGTTAGATCTACTCAAATTTTTAATTTTAGTGCCTTAATCAAAGTTGTCTTGCTTTGCTTTCATTGCTTTTGGGAGTACCTTTTCCCCTTATTGTTTGTGGTTATGCAAATATAGATCTGAGAGGTTTGGTTGAGAATTTTAGATCTATTCACTTTATCAGATTTGAATGGTTATCTTTTTTGTTTTTTTCCATACTTCTCTAGTCTTGGCCTTGAATTATGGTTTCATTTTTTTACTATTGTAGTTCAATATTGCTAGTTGGTTTTGTTGTCTTCATTGGACCAAAATCATAAAAATTTCTTTACGCTTCCTCTTTATGTTTATAAGTTTTTGATAGATTTATTTTAGTGACATTTTTGGTTTCAAATCCAAGTTTATGATTTTGAGTGCTTGGTGTTCTTGCTTGATTTTTCTTTGAGATCTTTTTGAGTGTCATCTTGAGTTGTTTTTTGGGTCGGTTTCTATTATAAATTTAGCGAATTTTAGAGTGGAAATTTAGAGTGTGTGACGTTGTTTTCTTTCATCTGAAATGGAAAAGAATTTCTTCCCTTATGTCGCTAGAGTTCATTGAATTAAAAAAGGAAAAAAAATGCATTTCCATATAGCTTGCATTAGGTTTGTGTCTTGAGTCTTTACACACCATTTCAATTTGCACACGCTTCTTGTTGAGTAAATAAAAACCATTACATTAATGCTTAATAAAATCAATTCAAGACTTTTACATTTCATTGGTAGCACACCAACAATAGCTTGGGATAGGGTCTTAGAATAGGGTCTAACATCTTGTGGTAGGGAGGGAAAATCCATTTGTGTGGCACTTTTCCTAGGAAGCCCTTTTTAGGGTTAATCACAGGGTCACATAAGGGCTAGCGAGTAATATATCCCACTTTGTCGATATTGGTGTCATTGATCTACACATATTACTTGGGGAATCACTTGAGAGGAGTATGAATCTCTTTGAGCAATATCTTAAGGGGCTTCAGGTGTATTTTCCTTGCCCTTGCTTGTAGACCCAATTGAATATTGTCCCCCCAGGTTAGGTTGTTGTATGTGGTAGCTCTAGTGGCTATAATCTTAGGTGTCTTAGATGATTGACGACAAGTAGGATGTCCTTGCTATAACTTGGGCAAGCATTGGTCACACTCACTCAGACCTCCAGGGGGTACCCCATGGCTAATAACAATGCTTGTTGTTGAGAAATCTGTTGGCATTATGGTACATGTGTTGTCCTTGATGGCAACCCACATACAGGTCAGTTCAGAATTGATAAAGGGAAACTCACATTGTAACAGGTCTATTAAGAGGCAACAAAGTAATTTTACATAAGAATAGGATGGTGGGACAAAGGATTACAGATCAAAATCAAGAAATTATGAAAAAGAATGGTTTAAGTTGTATATGCTATTTACCCTAGTCCAAGTAGCATATACACGCGAGTACGTAGCATAAAAGGAGTGTATACGTATGCAAGCAGTTTCAGAGAAAGAAAAGTGCATATGGGATGGAAAATTAAGGTTATAGAATACCAAGGGTCCATACCATGGTATTAGCCCACATTATTGAGCGGAATAACGGTTACTTGATCCTGTCTAAGAATACTACAGGTTCTAAGTGTTGTTTTGGTACGAGGTATTAAAAAAGGCTCTAAGTATATAAGGAGGAGAAGAACAAATGGCTAAGTGTGAAAGTGAAAGGGTTTTACATGAATACTTCTATCTGAAGTATATTTTTGGTTGTAAGGGCTATGGTTATGATATAGATTTAAAATATCTTGTGCACCCTTGGATAAAATGTTGGATCAGGATCATGAGACCTGAAATGAATTATCATTGTATGATCTGATAATGGATAGTCTAGATCTGATTGCTAATTCATGTTTTATCCTTTATATGCTATGATCTGGGTATATCTGAAGTCTGGAATAGCTGCGAAGTTATAAGTTATTATTTGTAGATCTATACGCTAGTTTGCCTTAGTGAAGGCGCGTATACACGCTGGTTCGGCACTTCCAAGTAGCGTATGCAAAAGAAAAGCTTATTGTTTAGAGATGACTGATCTATCTGATCAATGTTGTTGTTTTACTAATGTTTGTCAATGATGTCTTCATTAGATCTGAAAATAAAACTGATTGTATAAGGAGATTGAGTCTGGTTGATTGATTTATTGAGTAAGAAGGGTGATCTTTGTTGTTATTTGTTTAGAACTCTATAATATGACATTAGATATTTAGAATGTCACTGGTTGGTATAATTTTTGGTTCAAAGGTTTTGTGATTCAGTATCTTTAGATGTATATTCAAGTTGGGTTACAGAAAGTAGCGTATACATGTAGGTTGGCTTCATTGAAGTAGCGTATACATTTTGACATATGATTTTGAGGTTGCAATTGGTTCTGTTTGTTGATGTAGTGTTCTAGGTTTAGCTCTATGTTCTAGTGATAATGATCTGACTGTTCAGATTGAATGATTGTTGATAGATGTAGTTGTATTTGATGGGTGTATTGCAATGGTGATTTATTTCGAGCTTAAATGTTATTGAAGGGTATAGTATGAAAATCTGATGAAACATGGCCTACATATTACATTAATGTGTACAAGGAGTATCCAGTCTAAAAATTTATAAAACGTGGTCCCTAGAGGAAGAGTGAAGGTAGTAGCCTTCTGTAGGTCGGCGCCCACGTACTGGTAAACTTATCAGCCAGTACAAGAGCTAGGGGGTTGGAGCTCCCTTCCAGTAGAAGCTGGAAAATGAGTGAAGGTTGTAGCCTTCAGTAGGTAGATGCTTGCGTACTGGAAAAACTCTGCACCAATACAAAACTCATAAACATATTTTATAATAAGAATATTGAAGATTGAGACGACAACAACAGTGGTTTTTTCCTACATTGGGTTTCCACCTGAAAAATCATGGTGTTCATGTTTGCTACTTATGTGTGTCGATTTATTCTATTTTTACTGCATATGTCTATTTCCTAGTAAATACATCACATTTTGATTTAAGTTCAACAGACAATGAATTAGTTATTTTACTAGTTTATTATATATATGCTGGTTCCATTCATTATAGTCGCAGACATACGCTGTTTGGTTTCTGTAAAATAGTGTATACAATTTGAAAAGGAAAAAATATTATTCTGAAAGTTTAAATATTGATTCACCCCCCCTCTCAGTATTTTTCCCAACAATTGGTATCAGAGCAGGTCCTTCAGAAGAACCTTGATCGCTTGAAGGAACATCTCTCAAGATGAGCAATCATGAAGGAATGGGATCTATCAAACCACCAATATTCAACGGAAATAACTTAACATTTTGGAAGACAAGAACCAGAGCCTATATTCAGTCACTTGGAGCTGATGTTTGGGCAATTGTGGAAGGAGGATACCAATATCCAGCAATAGTCCCCACAGATCTAGCAAAAAAGAAAGCATATGAAAACAATGCCAAAGTTGTCAATGCATTATTGGGAAGTCTATCAGAATCAGAATTTGTCAAAGTCATGCAGCTTAACACAACCAAAGAAATATGGGACAAAATCATTCAGAGCTACGAAGGAGACTCCCAGGTAAAACAGGCTAAGATCCAAACTCTCAGAATTCAATATGAAACTCTCAAGATGCATAGTGATGAAAGTATTACTAGTTAACTTTTACGATTAGATGAGATTGTAAATGTATGAATAATCTAGGTGAAGAAATAAAGGAGGCTACAATAATAGAGAAAATTTTAAGATCTCTATCTTCTAAATTTGAGTCAAAAGTATCTGCCATTGAAGAGAAGCAAGATCTACAATCTGTTACTATTGTTCAACTTCATGGAATTTTAATTGCCTTTGAAATGAGGAAAGGAGGTCCATAAGAAATCAGAGAAGCCAAAGCCTCTGCAAAGGGAAAAGAAAAGGAAGATCTCAAGGAATCAGGATATATATCAGAAGAAGACGAGGTAAATTTTGTGAAGAAACTTCAACTGGGTACCGAAAGATTCAAAGGTAAGATTCCCTTCAAATGTTTTGCTTGTGGTGTAGTTAGTCATTATGTTGCCAAATGTCATAAAGATAACCATGACAAAGGAAAGGATTCTGCAACAGGTAATGGGAAACAATTTATTAATAAAAGAAGTTATTATATTCATGAAGATAGTGATGGCTTGTCTAATAGTGAGGAAGGTGAATTTGAACAAGATATTAAACTAGTCATGGCTTATGAAAATGATGCGTTTATGGATGCCTTAGAAGAAGAAGATTTTCTTGAAGAAATCACTCATCTTAAAATATGTTTGGAAGAAAATAATATGGTCATAGACACTTTGACACATAAACTCACTGAAAGGGAAAAGCACAATGAGAAATTAGAATGTGTAGTAGTGAGTCTAAGAAAAGAACTTGAGAAGACAAATATCTGAATCT
The DNA here is from genome assembly GCA_031772625.1 of Pinus tabuliformis. Taxonomy (NCBI): domain Eukaryota; kingdom Viridiplantae; phylum Streptophyta; class Pinopsida; order Pinales; family Pinaceae; genus Pinus; species Pinus tabuliformis. The sequence goes on along the minus strand of CM062818.1, from coordinate 485,745,230 downwards.
TATATTTGCTAAAGGATTAGAAACCTTAGATGAAATCATCAAGGTTCAATGTTATCCTCTTATAAAGACTGGTCTTGGATACACTGGAGAAGCATCCCAACCAGAAAAGCCTTCAGCCATCACCAGAAGCTATCTTGATGCAACAAAAACCAGTGAACAATGCATCAATCCTCAACAAAAGCCTAAAGGTACTCCCCATGTAAATCATTCTCATTTTACTCCAAAGGTGAACATCAATAGAAGCACCAACCAAAAGGTGAACAATACCAAAATATTTTATGATAAAAAAAACTTCTTCTTTAATGGACAATGTTCTTCATGCCATAAATTTAGTCATAAGGCTTCTCAATGTGTTGCTTACAAAAGTATCATGACTAGAGAAGCAAGAAAATAAAGGAGCATGACCGAAATCAAGAAGAGCTCTTATAATATCTTTTCTCCTCTTGAAGAAGAAATTGAATGTTCATTTTGCAGTAACTTTGGTCATGAAGAGTACGAATGCAGGAGCAAATTTTGGCCAACATATCAAAAGGAGTAAACATCATTCAACTCCAAAGTATGGAAAAAGAAGGAACAACAGTTAGAAAGATGTTGCATAGCTCTATTTGCAAAAGGACAAGAAAATCAGTGGTACATTGATAGTGGATGCTCAAAACACACGACAGGTGATAAAGATAAACTCATTTCATACAATGCTTTAGAAAAGAAAAGAAAGTCTCTTTTGGAAATGACACACCAGTTGGCATTAAGGGTAAAGGTTCTGTTTATCTAAAATAAAAGGTTAAAGATTGAAATGTTATGTATTTTGATGGTTTAAAGCATAACTTATTGAGTGTTAGTCAAATGTCTGATCAAGGAAATGAAGTTGTGTTTTGATCAAAAGAATGTGTGGTTCATGAGATTGACATAGGAAAGATCATAATCAAAGGTACAAGAACTCCAAGCAATCTATATATACTAAAAGGAGGTCAAGAATAATGTTATCTAAGAAAAACAGAAGAGAATTGATTATGGCACAGAAGATTGGGACATCTATGTTTTTCTCAAATAAGAAAATCATGTAGGCTCAAGGCGGTTCGTGATCTTCCAATTATCATCATCCCAGAAAATACCATCTGTAAACCATGTCAATTCGGTAAGAAAACTAGAGTTCAATTCAATGCCAAAGAAGGATCAGCAAGTAATCCTCTTGAACTCATTCATACTGATTTGTGTAGGCCAATAAGGAAAAAGTCACCTCGTGGAGAAGAATACTACATTTTATTCATTGATGATTTTTCTAGAATGTGATGGATTGGTTTACTAAAAGATAAAGATGAAGCATTTGAAAAGTTTAAAGTATTCAAAGCTTTAGTTGAAAATGAATTAGATCTAAAAATAAAATGTCTCATATCTTATTGGGAGGAGAATTCATATCAGATAATTTTTTTGAATTTTGTGAACAACATGGAATAAAGAGACAATTCTATGTTGCCAAAACTCCTCAACAAAATGGCATGGTGGAAAGAATGAATAGAATAGTTCAACAAATGGCTCGAGCTATGCTTGATGAGTCTGGAACTCCTGATACCTTCTGGGGTGAAGTTGCACATACTGCAGTAAATATTCTCAACAAAGCTCATGTACGTGTAAATAGTGATCAAACTCCATATGAACTTTGGTATGGTAAGCCTCCCATTGTAAAACACTTTAGAGTTTTTGGAAGCAAATGTTTCATCAAAAAGACCGATGAAAAACTTGGTAAGTTTGAACCTAAAGTAGACAAAGGAATATTTCTTCGTTATTCTTCTGGAAGTAAAGGATACAAATGCTATAATAATAGACTTCAAAAAACTGTTGAATGCATTGATGTTGTAATTGATGAATCATGTAGAAATCCGAAATAAGAGACATCAACAAAGGAATATGATAATAATGAAGACGGTGAATGATTTACCATATCAAATCAAAATAATATAGAGGAATAAACCACTGAAACATCATAATAAAAACACTTGATGGGGAAAAGGCTTCATCCAGCTATATTTAAAAGAATCATCCAGAATCTCAAATTCTTGGAGAAAAAGGGTCTAGAGTACAAACAACGAGAACTCTTGTAGGATATTCTAGTTATCTAGCATTATTATCCTCCATATAACCACAAAATGTAAATGAAGCTAGCAGAGATGAATGTTGGATTAAGGTCGTGGATGAATAGCTTGACCAAACTGAAAGAATGATACTTGGGAACTAGTTCCTAGAACTCATGATAAAAATGTTATAGGAACAAAATGGATATTCAAGAATAAGTTGAATGAAAATGGAGAGGTGATTAGGAACAAAGTAAGGCTTGTTTGTAAAGGGCATGCTCAACAAGAAGGTATAAACTTTGAAGAAACTTTTGCACCTATTTCTAGACTTGAAGCCATAAGAATGTTTCTTTCTCTTTCAAGTTTTCGAAAATTCAAAGTTTGTCAAATGGATATAAAATCTGCATTTCTTAATGGAGATTTAGAAGAAGAAGTATACGTTGAAAACCTAGAAGGATTCATTCTACGAAATGATGCAAATCTTGTATGCAAACTCAAAAAGGCTTTATATGGACTAAAACAAGCTCCGAGGGCATGGTATTATCATCTTGACAAATATCTTCAACAACAAGGTTTCATAAAAGGATTTGTAGACAACAACTTATATACACAAAATGAGAATGATAAACTGCTAATTATTTTTGTTTATGTTGATGATATCATCTTTAGCACTAATGAAGAATTTATGAGTCAAAACTTTGCTTTTGTTATGCACCAAGAATTTGAAATGTCTTCACTTGGAGAACTAACCTATTTTCTTGGTTTACAAGTGCAACAAAAAAAAGATGACATCTTTCTTTCATAGACTAAATATCGCAAGCAGATTCTGAAGAAGTACAAAATGGAAGATTCCAAACTAGTATGCACTCCAAGACTAAGCACATACCCATTAAGTACCACTTTCTACGAGAAAAAATGCTTGAACAAAAGGTTAAATTGGAGTATGCTCCCTCCAAAGAATAGGTTTCTAATATATTTACCAAACCTCTTTCCAGAGAAACATTTGAATATCTCAGACAAAAGCTGGGAGTTGTTTCTGCCTCATCCTGCTGTTAAAACTAGTTTTCAGAGGAATGTTTCCTATACACGGATTTCATGAAGCAGAGTCGCGTATATACGCGAATTTTTGTGCCTGCAGTGGCATATGTGTTTTTCTGATAGAAAAATAGTGGGTCAGACTCAAAATCAGATTCTGACATGGGTGTTCAGTCTAATATTGATGGTTACAGTCTACTGATATGATTTTCTCATTGATGTTTATTTTGATTGATGAAGATGCCTTGATAAGTGAATTGTTGACAATGCACAGGTAGCATAGGTTCAGGGGGAGCATTGGCCTTCAAAACATTATGCATTTTTGGCATCATGGTTGTTGAATTCAACTATGGTCTCAGTTATTAATATCATTTGTAGAAAAGGTCATGTAAAGACCTATGGTGTCTCTTTTTGTCATAGTCTATTATGAATGAGTCCTTTTGGACATATGATGTAATTTGTACCCCCACTATGCATGGGCAGGATGATGTAATAATTGCAATTTTCAGTCATGTATGAACATTTGGTATATCCCCACTTGGTTGGGTGATTGATGTATGTATGAGTCATTGGTGATAGGAAGGTCATACTCACATAGTTGAGTTATAGAGTCATGTTATTCTTTTGAAAAATATATCTGTAAACTTTGCATGTGCTAAGGGGGAGCATGGACAATATAGTGCATCTCAACATGTACTAAGGGGGAGAATATCTTGGTCTGCCCTTTTCCCTTGATGTCAAAGGGGGAGAGTATCTTGGTGTTGCTTGATATATCTAACATGTTCTACAACTTGAAGTGATCAACACTAATATGGTTTCCATCAAGTCCAAAGGGGTAGATTGTTGGCATTATGGTACATGTGTTGTCCTTGATGGCAACCCACATACAGGTCAGTTCAAAATTGATAAAGGGAAACTCACATTGTAACAGGTCTATTCAGAGGCAACAAAGTAATGGTATAGAAGAACAGGATGGTGGGACAAAGGATTACAGATCAGAATCAAGAAATTAAGGAAATAGAATGGTTTAAGTTGTATACACTGTTTACCCTAGTCCAAGTAGTGTATACACATGGGTACACAACATAAAAGAAGCGTATACATATGCACACAGTTTCACAGAAAGAAAAGCACGTATGGGATGGAAAATTAAGGTTATAGAATACCAAGGGTCCATACCATGGTATTAGCCCACAATATTGAGCGGAATAATGGTTACTTGATCCTATCTAAGAATACCACAGGTTCTAAGTGTTGTTTTGGTCCGAGGTATTGAAAAAGTCTCTAAGTATATAAGGAGGAGAATATCAAAGGGCTAAGTGTGCAAGTAAAAGGTTTTTTCATGAATACTTCTATCTGAAGTATATTTTGGGTTGTAAGGGCTATGGTTATGATATAGATCTGAAATATCTTGTGCACCCTTGGATACAATGTTGGATCAGGATCATGAGACCTGAAATGACTTATCATTGTATGATATGATAATGGATAGTCTAGATATGATTGCTAATTCATGTTTTATCCTTTATATGCTATGATATGGGTATATCTGAAGTCTGGAATAGCTGCGAAGTTATAAGTTATTATTTGCAGATCTATACGTTGGTTCGCCTTGGTGAAGGTGCGTATACATGTTGGTTTGGCACTTCCAAGTAGCGTATGTAGAATAAAAGCTTGTTGTTTAGAGATGACTAATCTATCTGATCAATGTTGTTGTTTTACTGTTGTTTGTCAATGATGTCTTCATTAGATCTAAAAATAAATCTGATTGTATAAGGAGATTGAGTCTAGTTGATTGATTGATTGAGTAAGAAGGGTGATATTTGCTGCTATCTGTTTAGAACTCTGTAATATGACAATTAGATCTTTAGAATGTCATTGGTTGGTATAGTTTTTGGTTCAGAGGTTTTATGATTTAGTATCTTTAGAGGTATATGCAAGTTGGGTTACAGAAAGTAGTGTATACATGCAAGTTGGCTTCGTTGAAGTAGCGTATTCATTCTAACATATGATTTTGAGGTTGCAGTTGGTTCTGGTTGTTGATGCAGTGTTCTAGGTTCAGCTCTGTGTTTTGGTGATAGTGATCTGACTATTCAGATTGACTAATTGTTGATAGATGAAGTTGTATTTGATGGGTGTATTTCAATGGCGATCGGTTTTGAGCTTCAATGTTACTGATGGGTCCAGTAAGAAAATTTGATGAAACATGGCCTACATATTGTGTTGATGTGTACCAGTAGTATCCAGTCTGAAAATTTATGAAACGTGGTGCTTGGAGGAAGAGTGAAAGTAGTAGCCTTCTATAGGCCGGCACCTACGTAATTGTAAACTTATCAGCTAGTACAAGAGCTAGGGGGTTGGAGCTCCCTTCCAGTAGATGCTAGAAAACGAGTGAAGGTTGTATCCTTTAGTAGGTAGATGACTGCATACTGGAAAAAATCTATACTAGTACAAAACTTGTAAACATCTTTTATAATAAGAAGATTGAAGACTGAGATGACAGTAGCAGTGGTTTTTTCCTACATTGGGTTTCCACGTGAAAATCTTGATGTTCATGTGTGCTGCTTATGTGTGTTGATTTATTTTGTTTTGACGACATCTGTCTACTGCCTAGTAAATACATCACACTCTGATTTAAGTTCAACAGATAATGAGTTAGCTGTTTTACTAGTTTATTATATATACGTTGATTCCATTCATTATAGTCATGGACATACACTGTTCGATTTCTATAAAATATCATATACAGTTTGAAAAGGAAAAAATATTATTCTGAAAGTTTAAATACTGATTCATCCCCCCTCTCAGTATTTTTCCCAACGAAATCAATGTTAGTAGGATTTAGGGTTTGATTCCTCTTTCTTGATAATTACTTGTGAATTGTGTTGGTTTCCTTTCATTATTAATCACTTTATCTTTCATCCAGCAATTACCAATTTATATGTGGATGAATATCTCAAGAACAAGAGACATAAGATGTAGGAACTCAACTAGGGAAAAACCCCTATAAGGGGAAAACCTAGTCAAGAACTCTTCCTTCAGTAGATTCAAATCAAAATGAGACACTTCCAGACTTGTTAGACCTAGACAAATACCTCCTCCAACCACCAAGTCAACTCTTCCCTGCAACAGATGATCTTGAGAAAATACTCCAAGTGACAGCTTCCCAACAAAAACTTTAGTCTAGGATTTTAGCCCCCCGACACCAGAATTGCGACCCCCAGCTTTAGAATTTCAGATTTGCAGTAGACATAGATTTTTGGCCACAACAACTGCCCATAAAGATTTTCATGTGTGAGAGAAACATATCCCAAAAATCATCTTAGGTTTTCCTAGCAAACTTCGTCCTCTTCTAGCTACTTCACACTCTTTTTCTGCCTCTCTTTCTTGAAGATCAAACTTGTTGAGTGAATGTGACAAATAGGTTGAATTTCCTCTCCTTACATACCCTTTCTCTTGGGTCAAATTGCCTTCATGTAGGACGACTTCTTGGGGACAAGGCCAACTCGGTGTGGAGGTGACAAATTACCTTTTTGACTCAAAATAATTCCTTTTACATGATACAAAAGCCCAAGAAGGGTCTAATAAAAATGACAATAAATCTTATGACTCAAGACAAAACCTAGAAGCCTTTAGTGGAGGCTTTGACATAGAAAACATTGACCCAAACATGAAACCCATGCTTTAATAAGTCATTTTCTTTAATAATATTTTTTTTCTTTTTGACAAATACAATTATGAAGACTGAAGCTAGTTACATTCTTCAACACCCCCTCTTAACTAGGGAGGTATTCATAATTACATACATATGAAAATACATGGAATATTTCAAAATGAAATGAACTACGAAGAGTTCTAGGACACGCAGTGCTTTGGACTATATACTTGACTAGGGTAATCTATTCGGGTGGGACTAAGATGGACTCAAGTTTTCAGCCACTCTAGGTATCGTCAGACTTACTTGGTAACCATCAACCCAGGGATCTAGGTGTGTATCCAAGGTCAAAGCTCCATGATCAACACCACCCTCACTCTTTAGCATCTAGAAATCAACAAACAGGTCAACCATATGTCCTCCCAAGCATCCACCATTAGATGATTCATCTCTCCTTATTGACTGTTAGGTCCCTATACTACTAGTGTGACCCCTTATTTTTATTAGTGCAACCCCCTTATTATATTGTTGTGCCCATGTAGTCCCCATATTGTTATTATTGTGCCCCATAGAAGCCCACTATTGTTATTTCTGTGCCCTTACATTATTATTGTTATGCCAAATCTGATTATATTATGACCCCTTAGACTCCTATATATAGAAAGGAGGTCTTGTAATTTGTATCATCCAAGATTTTTTCATTTGTGTAATGTAAATGAGGATGCCCCCTCGAAGAGGTTGATTTTTAAGTCATTGATCTATCTTTTCTCTATTTTTGTGAGACGGTTTCATAACATTTGGTATCAGAGCTTTGGATTCTAGGGTTTCACTACTCCAAACAGGTCATCATGTAATTTTCGATATAACTTTTTTTCTACGAATTTTCAGAAGCTAAAAAAAAAAACCCATTTGAGCTGAAATCATTTTAAATCTCGGGTCCGAATTTCAGGTCTCGCTATATTTTCGGAGATATGATGTGAGGAAGTTAGGATTTTTTCAAGCTCTAGAATTCCATCTCAAACAGGTCATCGTGAAATTTTCGATATAATTTTTTTTCTATGAAGGTTCAGTCTCTGAAATTAAAATCCATTTGAGCCGAAACCGTGGTGAAGCTCAGGCCTGAATATCAAATCTTGTTTCCCTATATTTTTGGAGATATAGTCCAAGACATTTAGGGTTTCTGTAGGCTCCTGAATTACATACCAAACAGGTGACCTGGGGAAAATCGTCATAACTTTCTCTCTGAGCATTAGATTGAAATTTAGTAAGAATCTACAAAAAGAGGATGGAATGTACTTTTATGTGTATTTTTTTGTAGGTCCGAAGGTCGAAACATTAACATGTGGCACTTCGTACAAGTTTCCTCTATTAAAAAAGTATATAAGGAGGTCATATTGGGAGATTGGGCATAACTCTTACTTGGAGAATCCAATTTTGATAAGACTGGTGGCATTCGAAAGAGGACATAAAGGGATACTGTAGGTAACAATTTCAGATCTTGGAGATCCAAAATTTCAGATATACAATAGATTCGAGATTGAGATACTAAAAGCAAGAAAAAGAATGACTCGAATCAAGAAAATAGAAACACCTAGTAAGCAAAATTGGATGGAGGATTTGAAGAATGTGATCGAAGCTAAGATAAATAGTTTTATATGTTCCATGGAAACTAATATCGATGGTAGGGAAGAAGATTTGAAGAAAGGCATGGAAGATTTGAATAAAGACATGGAAGGTTTGAAGGAAGGTGGGACAAAGATGCTACAAGAAAGGCCTCCTATTGACGAAAATGTAGTAGAGGAAACTCATGATGAGAAAAAAACAAATGTTAATCATGATTTCATAGAATCTAAAATTGGATTGAATACCCACCATATTCCAAATATCGATATGAGGAAGTTTGATGGCAAGGATCCCATAACATGGATACTACAGATGGAGAAATATTTTGATCTACATGATGTGCAACTGTTACAAAAGGTACATATTGCATATTTATATTTAGAACCAAATCAATTTTTATGGTATAAAGGGCTTTGTTCTCATAAACCACTTGTCACCTGGTCAATTTTCACGGAGGAAATGATAGCACATTATGAGGATACATAGAGCAACACCTTCTTTAGCCAATTGATAAATCTCAAACAAAAGGGTTCAATGGGAGAGCACATTGAGGACTTCCAAAAATTGAATATAAGGTTAAATGATATTCCAAAGAAGTAGAGGATTGATGTCTTCATAGGGACTTTAAAGGATAACATTCAACATGAGGTTCGCCTTTGGGAACCTGATTCATTAGAGAAGGCATACAAGTTGGAAAGAAAAATTGAAAGAGAAATTATGACAACAGGCAAGCCTACCACTCCTAACTATAAAGATGGAAGTGTTGTTTCTCCTAGCCTTTCACCACCTACGAGGTTGAGACCACAAAAATTGGAAGAAAAAAGAGTAAAAGGGCTTTGCTACAATTATGATAGAAAATACACTAAAGGTCATAAGTGGGTTGAGAAGAAATTAATTTACATAGATGGGGAAGAGGAGAAAGAAAAGGAACAAGAAATGTCAAAAGAAGAGGATATAGACCAGGAACCAATCCCAGAGAAAGAAGAAATAAATTTAACCATATCTTGTAATGCATTGAAAATAATTACCAGTCCTCAAACTCTCAAGATAGAAGGGCATATCAAGAAGCAAAAGGTAACAATGTTGATTGATTCGAGTAGTACCCATAATTTTTTTCATTGTAAGATAGCCAAGGAATTGAATTGCTTCGTATATCCAACACCAGAGTGTCAAGTAATGGTTGCAAATGGAGGAACCATAAATTTATCTAGAAAGTGCCATAATATCAAGCTATCCATGGGAGAATATGTCTTGAATAGTCCAATGCTTTCCATTCCAATGGGTGGTGCGGATGTTGTACTAGGATTTCAATGGCTACAATCTTTGGGTATGATAGCTTTTAATTTTCAAGAACTTTTCTTGAAATTTTTTTGGGAAGGAAAGGAGGTTGAATTAAGGGGTATCACAAGGAAACTGGGAAAGATAATTAGCTCTAACATGATGACAAATCTTCTAAAGAAATAACAATAGGGCGAAATTACACAATTATGTTCACTAGAGGTACCCACATCGAAATCATCTATTTCTCCAAATCTCCAAAAAGTTTTGGACAATCATTCCAAGGTATTTGAGACTACCAAAGGCATCCCACCTATTCATGATCATGATCATGCTATTCATTTGATTCCAGAAAGTGTTCCCCCAAACATCAGGCCTTATAGATATCCATATGCCCAAAAGAGTGAAATTGAACGTATGGTTACAAAAATGCTAGAGTTTGGTATAATTCAACCTAGTCAAAGTTCTTTCTTAGCTCCAGTGGTATCGATACATAAGAAGGATGGATCATGGCGCATGTGTCCGGATTATAGGGAGATCAACAAGCTTACTATTAAAGATAAATTTCCCATTCCTGTCATTCTTGAATTATTGGATGAATTACATGGAGAAATTTACTTCACCAAGTTGGATCTTTGTTTAGGATATCATTAAATCATAATGAAGATTGAATACATTCCAAAAAAATCATTTAGAACTCATGAGAGTCATTATGAATTTTTGGTCATGCATTTTGGCCTTACCAATGCACCTTCTACATTTCAAGGTTTGATGAATTCCATTTTCAAACCCTTACTTAGAAAATTTGTGTTAGTATTTTTTGATAATATACTAATCTACATCAAGTCTTGGAAGGATCATGTTCAACATGTTGACAGGGTGCTCAAACTATTGGAGGAGAAACAATTATATGAAAAAATCTCCAATTGTTTCTTTGGAGTACAAGAGGTGGAATATTTGGGTACTCAGTTAGCTCATAACTCATCTTATCATCCTGAATCTGATGGGAAAACTGTGATAGTGAACAAATGTTTGGAAGGATATCTTCGTTGCTTTGTATCTGATAAACAAACACAATGGGTCAAGTGGTTTCCTCTGGTTGAATGGTGGTATAACACTTCCTTCCATACTGCAGCAAAAATGACCCCATTTATGGCACTTTATGGATATCATCCACCGTCCATCACATCATCTTTAAAAGAAAATTCTAAGGTTCAAGTAGTGGAGGATCACATCGAGCATCAACAACAAGTTCTCAAACTCTTAAAGGATAACCTCACTTTAGCGCATAATAGAATGAAACAACATGCATATCATCATTGCAACGAAAGAATTTTTGATGTAGGTGACTGGATATTTCTACAACTACAACTATACAAAAAAATGTCCCTCAAGAAAGCTAAGAAGGACAAGAAATTATCGCCAAAGTATTATGGTCCGTACAAGGTGTTAAAAAAGCTTGGTAATATGGCATACAAATTGGAGCTTCTTGCATCTTCCCAAGTGCACCCAATTTTCCATGTTTCATGCTTAAAGAGTGTTATAGGTGAGAATATCCTAGTTCAAACAATATTGTCGGAACTTTACGTGGAAGGAAAAATCATATTGGAACCTGAAGCAGTCACGGAAACAAGAACTCGACAGCTACGAAATCAATCAATTTCAGAGTATCTCATCAAGTGGAAGAACTTACTTGCTGAAGATTCCACATGGGAGGATGGCAATTTTATACAGAAGCATCCATAACTACTCAAGCGTCGAGGACAACACTTTTTGAAGGAGAGGGGCATGTTAGGTCCCTATACTACTAATGTAACCCCTTATTGTTATTAGTGAAACCCCCTTAGTATATTGTTGTGCCCATGTAGTCCCCATATTGTTACTATTGTGCCCCATAGAAGCCCACTATTGTTATTATTGTGCCCTTACATTATTATTGTTATGTCAGCTCTGATTATATTATGACCCCTTAGACTCCTATATATAGAAAGGAGGTATTGTCATTTGTAGCATCTAAGAATTATTCATTTGTGTAATGTAAAGGAGGTTTCCCCTCGAAGAGGCTGATTTTTAAGTCGTTGATCTATATTTTCTATCTTTTTTGTGAGATGGTTTAATAACATTGACCAAATCTGTAATATCAACTAATCCAAGCATGCTTCTAAAATATTCAAACTTCTTTTTCGGAAGTTATTTCGTCAGTACATCAACTACTTATTCATCTATCAGAATATACTGTAGCTTCACGACCCATATTGTACCAAGATCCTAATGTAGTGGCATTTGTTGTTGATATGATTCGTCCTTGTATGGAATACAGGGTCTTCAAACATCTTGATGTTTCTTTGATTATCACAATTTATCACTGTAGGATCTAGAGGATTTCCAAACAAATCTGACAAAAGTTTTCTCAACCAGATAGCTTCCTTTCCTACTTCACATGCAACAACATATTTTTCTTCGACACTACTCAACGCAACAATATATAGTTTTCTACTAATCCATGAAATCATCATAGATCCAAAATTAAAACATCAATCGATAGTGCTTCTTCCATTAATGTCATTGCCACCCCAATCAGAATATGTAAAACCTGTTAACTTAACTTCCTTTCCATCATATTTCAGGCAGTGATGTATAGTTCTACGTGGATATCTCAAAATATGCTTGGTAGTTGTTGGGTGATTTAATTGTGAGTTAAATCCCTGTCATTAATTGTCAACCCGGGGTTCGTACAACTAACAAGGTATACCTATACTATATGTACTAGGTAGATATTTATCAGAATAGACTAATCTAATTCAATTGAAACTAACTACAAAGTTAATGAAATCAATCCAATCCAAACCAAACCAAACATAAATAAATTAAAATCACACTTGCATAAAGGAAATCACACTTGCGTGAAAATGAAAATCACACTTGTAGAATTGAAATCACACCACACTTGCATAAATGAAATCACACTTGTAGAATTGGAATCACACCACACTTGCATAAATGAAATCACACCGCACTTGCATAATTGAAATCACTCTCACACATGATGAAATGAAATCACACTTGATGAAAGGAAAAACACACTTGCATAAAATGAAAACACACTTTCTGAAAAGAAATGAAATAACACAACTATACTATGTTACCAATATGTACAAACTTGTGCAAAATGTGGTTGATGGGGGGCGTCCATTCCTTAGCAAGCACACTGAAAAACTATCACATCTTGGAGATCAAAGTGGCAGTATGTATTTCATAAAATGAAGTTATAAGATATTACAAGAATTCTCTCTCCTCACTTTATAAATCACATCTTGGATGGAACTTGGAACCTCAAACTAGCAACTAACACTAACATTAACACTTAACAACTAACCACTAGCTAGTTACAACCCTTTGTATGAAGGGTGCACTCCTATTTATACAAAAATTGAGAATAACTATTCAATAAATATAATCCTTAGATCCCTCCTAAATCCACATTTATCTCTTGTGGTTACAACCAATCTCCTAAAAATGTAAGATACAAATCCTCTCAAAATTCTCTCATCCATGATTCTTCTCCTTTGAATATGCAAAGTTAATGAACCACATCTTCTTCAATTATTCCACATATATTCATTAGTTGGAATTTGAAATTCGAATTTGTGGTTGGGTGGCCAAATAGGACCCTTCTAGAATCTCCCAGTAGGCCTACAATATCACAAAACTCATAACACTTTTATATATATATGAAATTATGTTAATTTCCTAATGTTTAATCACAATTTCTCTTAAAATACTTAAAATCAATGACTTTGAAAATAATAATGATAAACCCATACAATCATGAAAATGGTTACTTAATGTAAGGTTATGGGGTTATAGAGTTACGAAATGGGGGTAAAATGATGGAAATGAAAGTGAAAGTGGATGACATTTTGGAGGCCCAACATACCCCCCAATTGAAGATGTTGCATGTCCTCATGCAACTATTGCATTGATTCCCTTAATCATAAGTTGAACTTCTTGAAATGTTTTGCTTCTTTATGAGCTTTGGCTTTATATTGATTCTCTTTTAACTTTGCATGATCATATCATTTGATAACTTTATTAGTTTTTCAAAGTGTACTTTGAAATACATTTTATTGCAACATATATTTTTTTATGGTTGGTTATTGTGTGACAACCAAAATTTTATGAGCATTGGCTCTTGTGTAATAATACTTTTGTTATTTCCGTTGCATCAAAATACTTGAAAAAATTGAGAACTCCCATAGTAGTTTTCAACCATTTAATGTGCTCATCAATTGATCATTGCAAAACATATAAATTTTACGAATCAAAATGAAATAATAGTTGATTGGGAAAAATATGTTGGTTATCATGAAATGAAATGTGAGATGTGGAATGAAATGTGAATATGAATTGATATCCCTTCCCCACAACTAAAGGTGTTTTCATTTTTTGACAAATGAGAAAGGGAATATAAATGAGATGAGGGATTTTTCGAAATCACAATTTTAGAATTTAAGGAATTACGTGATTAAATATTAGAAAATCACATACCTTCACTTACCTGAAAAGTGGACAAGCTAGGTATATAGAATAGTGTGGATGTTGTTGCTGGATCATGGAATATGAAGTAAAAGAATATGGTATACCTCTTCTTTCTCTTGGTTGTATGAATAGAGGATGAGATTGGAATCTTTATTGCTATGGTTGCTTAATTCTGAATTGAGTCTTGATGCAAACTGCTGAAATATATGTAGTCTTCATTCGTTCCCACTCAGTGGCATAATTCTTATCTATGTGAATAGATGTGCCGATGTCGAAAATAGAAAAGAAATTATTGGATTATTGGCCATTAATGAATTCCATTAACCAACACGAGACTACTCACCATTGATGTCAATGAGAGTTAAGATGCATAAGCACATCTTACTAGGTACGAATAGATGTTTTGTAGTTGAGTCACCTAGAAGATCCGACAAACACGAGACATTGATGTATTTCCACTATTTATTGGTGTGAGAACTTGCCATTAAGGCATGAAAGCCTCAAGGTACTTGAAAGATCTCTAGTTTTGATCCCAGATGATGTGTCAGAGTCGATGGGTCAAAACTTGTTAGGAGTGAGGCCTTAATGAATCCACCATCATCTAACATGAGTATGAAATAATAATTTGAAGAACTATAGATGGAAAATTTTCATTGAAGAAAGGTTTATTTGAAAGAAAGGAAAAGGAAAATGGGGTGACTCATCTTTGTAAGGGGCCTGGATTACTTTATTTCTGAGTTAAGGGTGAGTGAGTGAAAATGAGGTAGGAAAATATGAAGATTGCAAAGGAAATGAGTTTTTGGTGGTAGGGAGATGGACAATTATGGATCGACTATAGGATTAGAATGAGTAGCAATGGTAAAGTTGGTATCTGTTTATTAGAAATGGTGTAATGGATTTCATTTGACATGGAATGATCACGCTCTTCAGAAACTTGGTCTTTAAGAAGGTACTCATGCATATGGTGATCTTCTTTCATCGCCCTAGAGCCTACAAAAACTTAGCAATTTATGCAATAAAATGTAAGACTATAGAGAGAGAGAGAGAGATTATTAGTCTCTCTTTATCTGATATATACACAAAAACTCAGAAATAGTGCTAATAAAACAAATTCCAGAAACAAATTCAAGAAAAAATTAAATTCACTTTTACCTATTTAGAAAGCAATACCTTCTTTGTTGTCTTTCTAACCAATTTTGGGCTTGATACCTCTTCTCCATACGCTTAATGCTTTTTCAATAGAACATAAACCAAATTTGCATAAGTTACTGAATTGTGTCGATTCTACAGCTACCAAAAATCTGGATCGTTGCATTGCCTTGCCGCTTTACAACTTGCAATTAGTCTTGAATGGTGGTTTGTCAATTATTGCAGTTGAGTTTTTAATGTTTGCAAGTTTTTATGAAATTCTAAGTCCATAACTGCGTTTTTTCTTTTTCTCTAGTGCTTCAGCCTTGTCCATGATCCCGTGGACCAAGAAAATTCTCAAAATTCAAAATTCTTGGATTAGCTTGAAACCAATGCAAAAGTGTATATCTCGTCACTTGGAATCGAATGCAACTCGTTTCACTAAAATCCGACTTTAGATGCTCCCAAAATTGTGTTCTATTCGTTTTAGGAAACAACAAAAAAATGAATTTTGAGTTGCAGGAATGCCCAATCAGTAGTCCGTATGCTAACTGGGTCATGACTTGGCAATTTTGACTAGATCTTCATTGGCCAATGAGTGTTTGACACTTGGCATTGTTTAATTGGTTGACACGTTTTTATTTTTTATTGGTCAACAGGTTGATGTGGTGGCCCAACGAGGGAGTGCCACGTGGCCTCCTTGTGGAGGATCAAATTTTTGTGTGAGGCTGAATGACCTCCACCAGAATCAAAACCGAGACCTCATATAAGCCAACAAAGTGCCTATACCAATCCGGCTACCATGTGTTTGTTATTAACCAAAGTTTTGAACATGTATTTAACGTTGATGGGCATGCCATTTGGGGGAGGGGCCCGGCTAAGGCCTAGCCCCTGGTCACTCCAACACCATAGAACTACAGGTGGGGCCAAGGGCTAGGCCTTAGCCCAACCCATGGTCCCATGAACCATAATATGACCAACATAAAAGGAAAAAGAGGCGCAATGGATGAATTTAGCCCAATCCAAGGTCATATGGCCCTCCATATGACCACACCGGCGGAAAAATTAGGCTTAGTGACAGTTTTAACCATCCCACAAATTTGATTGTGAATTGGGAATATAGGGTAGGTTTTCATGTAGTTTTCACGTTCAGGGCGCACAGACCGAGTTCAATTCAAATTGTGGGATTATTAACAACAGAATTGGGCAAAAACTTGAAACAATGATATTTTACTCAATTTTTGGCCAAATGAGGTACAAAAAGAGTCAAAACAACGCTTTTTGACAATGATGGATCCATTGAAGACATCAATTTTGAAGTTTTATCTTTTTAAAATCCTTTTATTATACTTTTGAGTATGAATTTAGATCTCTTATCCAATTTTTATTGCAAAATTTTAAAACTAACTTGGTTCGATTTTATTTTATGATCTTCCAAATCGCAGAGAGCACAAGAAGAGAGAATACTCAATATTGAAACTCTTTATTTATTTCAAATGTGAAATTTAAAAGAAAAAATGAAAGGATTTGATCTCTAACTTCACATTATGGCTCTCAAAACTCTATTTGTCTCCTTCTTCTCAAATATTCCTTCTCTTTCTACATCTCCCTGCAAATGATTAGTGAGTTGGGTGGCTCTTATTGCACCACCAATAAATGAAATTGCAAATAAAATGAAATCTGACTTAAAAACAAAAAAAAAATCATCAAACTTAGTTTTATTCATTAATTCTATCCTATTCTACTCTACTGGAAATAGAAAAAATTGTTTCAAGTGTATGCATATTTCCAGTGTAACCATGTGCGTGACAGAAGTAAAAAGATATTCATGCTTAGTTTTGAAAAATATGCATTAAAATACATCAAAGCATGAAATACCAGTTGTTTTGATAATACAATCAAGAAGTAAGGAAGAATGAAAGAGTGACATGACTTGATCCTTAATTGCAACCATCTTTCAATAAAGCTATGCCATTCTTGATTCCTTTCTTGGTTTAGATCACATTGAATATCCTCCTTTATTATGCATTCCTCAATCTTAGATTCTTATGGTTTCTCCCCATCAAAAGTATTTCATGATTCTTTCGTCTCTTCAACAGATTAACAAGAGGAATCAAAAGAAACTTAAATATCTTCTTGTGGAGGTGGAGATACAGACAAGTTTCTACATGCAGTAAAATATAATCTTCCTGAGTGGCAAATGTCCTAGTTGTTGCTAAGATTCGAAAAATTTCTTGGAAGAAGATTCTTCAAATTCTTAATTGTCTGTGAATTACTCCAACTGGTTGATAATTCTTGTCATGCACACAGATTAGTACAAAGTTTTGAAAAATTATTGAAATCTAATATGCATCCTAAATGATTTTAATATTATTTTAACCATGCATCTAAGAATGAATGCAACTATAATGAGTTGTCTAAACTTTCAAAATAAACACCTATGTATACCTCCTCGACAACAACACCAAAATGTTGGGTGATTTAATTGTGAGTTAAATCCCTGTCATTAATTGTCAACCCGGGGTTCATAGAACTGATGAGGTATACCTGTACTATATGTACTAGGTAGTTATTTATCACAATATATTAATCTAATGAAATTGAAACTAACTACAAATTTAATTAAATCAATCCAATCCAAACTAAACCAAACATGAAGAAATTGAAATCACACTTGCTTGAAAATGAAAATCACACTTGCATAAATGATATCACACCACACTTGCATAAATGAAATCACACTTGTAGAATTGAAATCACATCACACTTGCATAAATGAAATCACATTTGCAGAATTGAAATCACACCACACTTTCATAAATGAAATCATGCCACACTTGCATAGTTGAAATCACACTTGCTGAAAGGAAAAACACACTAGCATAAAATGAAAACACACTTGATGAAAAGAAATGAAATAACACAACTATACTATGTTACCAACATGTACAAAGGTGTGCAAACTGTGGTTGATGGGGTCCCTCCATTCCTCAGCAATCACAATGAACAACTATCATATCTTGGGGATCAAAGTCGCAGTATGTATTTCATAAAATGAAGTTACAAGATATTACACGAATTATCTCTCCTCACTTTACAAATCACACCTTGGATGGAGCTTGGAATGTCTGTTGGCTTATGGGGGCCTGATCCAAGTTCGAAGTTATTTAGCCAAAAAAATCCCTACACTACCGGTCCTTTTGGCATCAGCTCATGGAGCACGAACTGAAGTCTCACCCGAAGCAGTATAGGGGGATGCTAGAATCAAGTTCCTGCACCCTTATTCCTTGCCTTCATGCAGGTTGCTTCATACTCTGGTCTAACCTTCAACACCTTTGTGATCTGTTACAATTAGTTTTCACATAGCCCTAACCAGGGACTGAGATGCTTTTGCTACGATATCTCCTAAACTATACCAAGTATCTTACTTATCTTATTATTCGATCTTAGTTATCTTTGCATAAGTAGATATTCTCACTTGCGTTCACTTAACCAATAAAATTATACATATTCATGTATCATACCAGCATTAGAAGTGAAATTTATACCCAAGATAAAAGATGCATAAATGGGAAATAAATACACACAAATGATAGAAACTTCTATTTATTAATATTTCCAACTGTTTACAGACTTGACTCGCCCTACGCACTTCGCTGCAGGGGTCCGTGCACTCAGCTGTGGACTTCTAAGCCTCTGTGCACTCAGTTGTAGAGCCTCTTCCTATGCTACGACCCAAAACTAGACTTTACACTTCAGATCTATCTCACATACATCATATTGATTCTTTGACTATCCTCTCAAACTACTTAGAGCTTCGCTCTATTTATACAACCCATGGTCCGTGGGCCATGGGTAGATCTTCTACAGCCGACATTACATTAACAAAATAAGGGTGGACAACCTTATGACGCATTAACAACTACGTGCTCCGTGCCCACGAAATGCGGAGTCTTTATAATGGAGTTACAAAATAGGACCAAAATCAGGGCTCTAAGCCCCAAAACTACCCTTGGGGGATCCTGCGCCCAACAGGCCCACAACACAAACATTGTAACTCGCCCTCGAGTCACTGTGTAGGTGCAGAGATATTTGCGCGAAGACCTCCCAACTTTTATTGGATCATTTCAAGTTCGGAAACACACTGAGCAACTGCCTGCTGAACTTCCTCTATGCGCTGTTCGGTGACCGCTGTCATTGAACTGCTGCCCTGAATCCTCTCATGTGTTTCTTGCAGCTGCACGAGCTTTGCTTCAATGGATACTGTAATTGTATACACCTCATCAATTGATCCGAATTGGATTCTAAAGAACTCTCTAAGTTTTCATGACTCTGTAAAATTCATGCCAAAGTTTCAAAGTCTTACAAAGGTCGAGCTTATCAGAAATATCCTCTAACAGTTGTATTTTTTGAGTAGCGCCAAGCAATGAGGACCCTCGGTCAAGTGAGCCAACCGTTGGCCCATGGTAACGCATGCTACCACAAAACAACAAAATGGGAAGCCTTTTTGAGAAACGGGGGAGGTTTTTAATATGTGATATCGCTGGGCAAACCCCTCAGAGAAGAAAAAGCCCCGAGCGACCCAGACCTGAAAAGTAAAAAACCGTATGGAATTCGCCGATTCTGTCAGAGGCGGGTCCCACACAAAAACTGACAGGATATCAGAAGGGCTTCGAGTGGTAAGCAGTTTCAACTGAGTCCCTCCGATGCCACACACTGGGTGCCACTCGTCCGGCGGAAGGGAGAGAAAACAGCTCACATTGGACGAGTAAATGTCATGTAACTTACCCACCCGATATGGACGGAGACTATAGGATTTGGAGGCTCCAGATCGACGGCAGAAATGCAATCCGATGGATGACCAGATTCAACGGGGTGAACAGGCCGAGTTGTATAAAGGTTTGAAGTCCAGCATGAATGATGAGTTGGCAGAGGAATCATGTTCGTGGGCATTCTGGGAAGTTAAACGGAAATAACGGCAGTTCAAACATTTCCAAGAGAACTGACACTCAGTTCGTTATGAAATAGGTGGCCACCTACTTGTGAAGCGTTACACAGTGATGATGATGCAAAACAGGGGAATTAAAACAAACATATGTAGAAGAACCAGAATGCCGGGAAGTGAAAACAAACAGTTAGGAAGTAGATTGGCTTTAAAGCCACGAATTGACAGAGATAAAGCAATCAGTGAGAAAAGTGAGTAAGAAAGCTAAGAGCAAAGAACAGAGAGAGGAAGCCGAGATGACTTGAAGGCAACATCGAGCTAGACAGAGCCAAAGAGAGTTAGAGAGTTTGTGTACTCCAGAGAAGGCTTGAGAGGTTCAAGCGAAATCCTCTATACATGCCTGTCATGTATGAGTCTCAGATTGGGCTCATACTACTGTGACCAATAGAGGTTGAGTTTCAATAAGGAGAGTCTGTGTACTCCAGAGACTTGGGGGATCCAAGTCCAGTCCTACTGATTTATATCTGTTGAGTGAGACTCAAATTGAGCTCACTATTGTAAAACTCTGCTTTGAAAACATAATAGAGAGGCCACCATTAGAGGCTAGACCAGGAGACATAGCCTAGGAGCATTGGGTGAACTCCTTATTAAACTTGTTGTATTTACATGTTTTCCTGTTATGTTTTCTCTAACTGATTCAGTGTCTATGTATTTCTCAATCTTATCGATCCGTTTCATAAAGTAACATAGGCATATCCATGCACATGAGTCTGTAATACCTTTAAATATTTGTCTTGGATAAATTCCAGATCAAGTGGTATCAGAGCTCTAGGTTACTAAGGTTAGACAAGCTTGTGCTAGATTTTGTTGTTGAATGCTAACTAAATCAAAGCTTAAACTAGGAGAAGGAGAGTTGGTTGAAACTAACCCTAAAATTGAAAGAGTCTATCCTAAGAGGAAAATGTCAAAAGAAAGTCCCTTGGAATCAGACCCTCAGTTCATGGATAGTTTCATGACCATGAGAGCCATGGTAGAGGAAATGTATAGAGAATTTAAGAAAGGTAGAGAGGAAGATTCATCAAGCTCCAAACGAGATAAAGGACCTGAAGAATATCTCCTCTATGACCACTCTAAAGACAAAGGGAAAGAAGAAAAACTTCCCACACCTCCTAGTAGCCCTGAAAACAAAAAGAAAACATCTTTTATTAAATTAGATGTTAAATTTGATTTACCAATATATGATGGGGAGTTGAATGCAGAGAAGTGGGATAATTGGATTAGACAGATTGATGTTTATTGCAGAGTGCAGAGCATTGATTTAGACAGTAGTAAGATTTAGCTAGCCAGCCTATGCCTTGGAGGCACTGCCTTGGTATGGTGGGAAGGCAGGACACAAGCTGACATGAAGAAGCATGGTAAAATTCTTTCTGTCTGGAGTGAATTTTTTTCTGCAATTAAAAAGAAATTCTATCCACTAGCCTATGTGCAGCAAGCCATGATGAGCTTGCAAACTCTTCGCTAGTTAAAAGTGCAAAGTGTACAAGGCTACACTCAATAATTTAGGAAAAGAGCTTTGATTCTAGGAATTTCTTTAGGCTCACCTGAAACTTTGCTGAAGTACATAGGTGGTATACACAGCTACTTAAGGCACACTATTCTCATGTTTAATCCCACTAGCATAGATGAGCTATTTGTTCAAGATACACATCTAGAGGCTAGAGGCAAGAATGTGAACCTAGAAGTTGGGGGATAATAAAAACCCATTGCAAGCAAGAATAAGGAGAAAAGAAAACAGAAATGGAAAGAGAGGAAGACAAATACTGTATAAAAGACCAAATCTTCATGCACTCACTGTAAGAAGGATGGGCATGATGATGAACACTGCTGGATTCTGCATCCGGAGCTGAAACCCAAGAAGTATGATGGCAAGAAGAAGAAGACTGTTGCAGCTATTCAAAAGGATTTGGGGTCAGACTCAGGAGATGAAACAACAATTGCAGCCATAGGTATAAAAGGTAAAAATTCTGAAGCATCTACTAGTAATTCTGCACAATCTACTGACAATGAAGAAAATGAGAGGAAAAGACATGAGCTTTTTCATATTTGAGTTGTTTCCAATCATCAAAAGATTGATATGTTGTTTGATAGTGGCTCACAAGTAAATTTAATTTTTGAAGCAATTGTAAAGAAGTTGGGATTACTAACCACACCTCACAAAAAGCCATATCCATTAGGTTGGTTATGTGATAAAGCACAACTACAAGTGACTAGACAATGTAAACTTAGGTTTTCTTTTGGATTAGCATTTGTAGATGAGGTTGAGTTAGATATTGTTCCCTTGCATATATGTGGATTTGTTTTAGGAAGTCCTTACTTGTATGATAGAAAAGCGATTTTCTATAGAGCTAAAAACAAGTATCAACCCGTTAAAGATAGAATCGAATATATTGTAAGAGCTCATAAACTCAAAAATAATTATACTCTCATAAACTCAGGGCAGATGAAAAGAATTGTAAATTCATGAAAACAATTTTTATTGATGGTTGTAAAGGAAAAAAAAACTGATAAAACCAATGTATTTGAGGGTTGTAATGCTAAACAACGAGTTGATTTAGAATTTTTTTTTTCAGAATATGATATACTATTTCAAGAACCTAAAGGCCTGCCACCCAAAAAGTAAATAGTACATGATATTAATTTGCAGCAAGATGCTCCATTGCCAAACATCGGAATGTACAAGTTGTCCGCTTTAGAGAATGCAAAAATCAAGAAGCAGGTGTAGGAATTTACAGGGTAAGTTCCTCAGAAAGAATACCAAAAGGACACCGCTCACAACCAGATCTCAAATCAATACACCAGTATTTTTGACGTGGTTAAAACCCTCAAAGTGCAAGGAGGGAAACAGTCCACGGCCTGTCCCAACGTGGGTACTACAGGCAATTTATTAATCAAAGAATGAAAATTTACATAAGCTTCTCTCATGCACGGATTACCCGAACAATGACCCTCCATGCGCTTTAAATAGAACTCATGGACCAATCGGGTGTCAAGCCACGGATCAAGTGTCGGTAATACCGAGGAGAGAATGAACCGTCGGATCACTACATATCGTGACCGTCGGATTGTAAGTTACAAAATGTACAACGGTAAAGAAACACACTTTACCTAACTCTAACCTAACTCTATACTAGACCAAGTTGAACTTAACTATATCCTATGTGTCGGAATATCCTAACATCCCCCCTTAAGAACAACTTGGGATAGGATTGAAGGATTTACAAATATGACACAATAGGAGAAGGAAGGAGGCACTAGAGCCTATCCCCCCTTAGTGACAACTTCCTGAACTCCAAGCATATATCGAAGTTTAGTGAACTTCGCCTCTGTGAGAGCCTTTGTGAAGATGTCTGCAACCTGATCATCTGTTGGACAATATTGCACTTCAAGAACATGGTCATGAATGAGCTTTCTGATGAAGTGCATGTGTAGTTCAATGTGTTTGCTGCGCTGATGCTGGACTGGATCTTTGCATAGCTGAATGGCACTTTGATTATCACACCAAAGTGTGGTTGGATGCTGCTGCTCAAAGCCAAACTCTGATAGGATCTGACGAAGCCACAAGGCTTCCTTACTAGCTTCCACGGCACCACGATACTCTGCTTCTGCTGACGAAAGAGAAATGGCAGCCTGTTTCTTACAAGCCCATGTAATAGGTCCTGAACCAAGAGTGAAGACATAACCGGCAGTAGACTTCCGATCATCAGGGTCACCAGCCCAATCAGAATCAGTGAAACCAACTAACAGAGGAGCTGCTTTGGCACTGTAATGAATCCAAAACTGTACTGTACCTCGAACATAACGAAGTATTCTTTTAGCTGCTTTCCAATGACTTTCACGGGGGTTTTGCATAAAACGAGCAACAAGGCCAACAGCAAAGGAAAGATCAGGACGAGTATGGGTTAAATACAAGAGTTTTCCGACAAGTTGACGGTATAAGGTAGCATCAACTTCAGGAGAAGTACAAGAGACTGAAAGTTTGACTCCAGACTGAAAGGGAGAAGGGGCTGGCTTACAGTCTTCCATGTGAAAATGACGAAGAATATCACAAGCATACTTGGACTGGGAAAGGAAAATACCCTCCTGGGATTGCAAGACTTGAAGACCGAGAAAATAGTGTAAGTGTCCTAAGTCTGTCATTTCAAATTTCTTTTTAAGGCTGGACTTCACATGGTTTATAAGGTTGGGATCACTACCAGTAAGAATAAGATCATCAACATAAAGAACAAGGATGATAAGAGAGTTGCCCACTTTCTTGGTGTAGACAGTATTGTCAGAATGACACCTAGAAAAGCCAGATTCTAAAAGAAAGCTATCCATTTTGGCATACCAAGCCCGAGGAGCTTGCTTGAGGCCATAAAGGGATTTCTTAAGTCGACAAACAAGGCTGGAGTCTGTTTGTATGAAGCCAATGGGTTGTTCCATATAGATTTCTTCCTGCAAGTCCCCATGCAAGAAGGCAGATTTAACATCCATCTGATGGACTTCCCATTTTAAAGAGGCAGCAAGGGAAAGAACAAGGCGGATAGAGTTCATTTTGGCAACAGGGGAGAAGGTTTCAGTGTAGTCAATGCCTTCAACCTGTGAAAAGCCCTTAGCAAAGAGACGAGCTTTATGTTTATCAACTTTCCCATCTGGTCCATACTTGGTTCTGTAAACCCATTTACATCTAACAAGTTTGCGTCCCTTTGGTAGAGGAACAAGATCCCATGTATCATTTGTCATCAATGAATGATATTCTTCATTCATAGCTGCTTCCCAATGTGGATGGCCTGAAGCTTCTGCAAAAGTGTCAGGATCATGATTTACTGGAGCTTGAGCCAGTAAAGAAGAGGCTCTTTCAAACTGAGAACGTGTACGTCGCTGATCTGTAGGATCACCGGCAAGATCACCTGCTGCATCCCGAGTAGCACGGACCCATCTTGGAAGTTGAGGATCCTGAGAAGGTGGGGGAGGATTATCATCCTCGCTTTCATCATCTGAAGAAGAAATGTTTTCAAAAGTAGAAGAGATAGGAAGAGGTGGCACATCCGCCGGACTAGGCTCGCAGGCCGATTTATTTTCATCAAATTTTACATCTCTTCTAATGATAACATTTTTGGACTTAAATGGAATAAGTCTATAACCTTTTACATCTTCAGAATATCCAACAAAAGTACATTTCTCACTCTTAGGTTCTAAAGCTTTATGCTTTTCATCTGGAATATGGGCCCATGCTTCACTTCCAAACACACGAAAGTGACTTACATCTGGTTTAATGGAACTCCAAGCTTCTTCTGGAGTGATATTCTCTAGAACCTTAGTAGGAGTGCGATTGATTATATAATTTGCACAATTAATTGCTTCGGCCCAAAAACTAAGACTGAGTCCTTTAGATTGCAGCATACAATTAGCCATTTCCTTTAAGGTGCGATTTTTCCTTTCAGCTACACCATTTTGTTGTGGAGTGTATGGAACAGTATGTTGCATTTGAATTCCATTTTCGGTGCAAAAGTTGATGAATGTGTTTTTAACATATTCTCCACCATTATCAGTTCTTAGCTTAAGAATTTGATGTCCAGATTGTTTTTCAACAAAGGCTTTGAAGGCCAAAAAGGTGTTAAATACTTCGCTCTTGAGTTTTAAGAAGTATACCCAAGTGCGTCTGGAGAAATCATCAATGAAAGTTAAGAAGTACTTGCAGCCAGAGAATGAAGCAACAGGAAGAGGACCACATAAATCACTGTGCACAAGCTGTAAAGGGGCTGAGGCGTGCCAAGAGGCACGTTTGTCAAAACTGTCCCGATGATGTTTTCCGAGTACACATCCGGAACAAACACCATCTCTGCAAGATACCATAGGAAGACCTGTCACCATATTTTCTTTACATAGATGCTGAAGGGAGCGATAGTTTAAGTGACCAAATCGCTCATGCCAAAGTTTGCTCACTTCATCATTATGAGCAACAAATACTGAGGGAAGATTTGATGACCCAAAGTTGTGAAACTTATACAACCTTTTGGAATCATCAGCAAGACCAGTAGCTAGAATCTGTTTAGGATCTTTTAGATCCTTGATTACAACATCATGAGGTGAAAATTCAACAATTTTACCTTCACCTGAATGAGTTATCTGATAGACAGATAGAAGGTTGCAGGATAAGGTTGGAACACATAATACATCATTAAACTGACCATTGTCTAGATGAACAGTTCCAGTCCCTACAACATTAAGAGATCTATCATCACCAACATATATATTTTTGGTGTTACAATCATTTAAAGAAGAAAACATGGCTTGGTTTTTGGCCATGTGACAAGAGGCTCCAGAATCAATGAGCCACTCATGAGAATGAGAAGAAGAAGAAGATACATTTAATGCATAACCAGACTGAGATGATTGACAATGACATGCAGAAAGTGCCATTCCGGAAGTTGAAGTTGAAGTAGGCTCCACATGGATGTTATGTTTCTTCATTGCGGCTTCCAAGGCTTCCATCTTCTTAAAGCATTTAGATTCTAAGTGGCCATCTCGATTACAAAAGTTACAATGTCTATCAGTCTTCTTCCATTTGTTTTTATTGGTCTTATCATTTTGCTGAAATGATCTTTCATTTTGAGGCTGAGATGGTTTAGGACCATTCTTTTGAGGATATGACTTCTTAGGATTCTTTGAATTTGGTTGCTGCTGGGCGGCTAACGCTTTCGTGGAAGAGTTTCCAAGATTAAGAAGACCAAGGTGTAAGAGTTTTTCTTGTTCTCTTATTAAGGAATCACAAAAGGAGTCAAAGGAAGGGGCCTTGTAGTCTTTTCCTTGACAAATGAAAGCTTCCCTTGTAGAATGGAAAGTGGAAACAAATACAGAGTAGGCTGGTCCCAACTTAGTAAGGATGGAATAAATAAGGTTACCATCTTCTTTCTTAACTTTAACACCTTCCAAGAGATATCTAAGGGTCTTGAATTTGGACAAGAAATCTTCAATGCAAGAAAAATTATTAGGATCCAAAGTAAGCAACTCATTTTCAAGTTGATGGGCTCTAATTTCATTTTTAATCCCAAAAACTTTAGCGAGTTTTTCTAATGCTTCATGAGGAGTCTCAAGGTCTGCAATGTGGAATCTAAGATCAGGAGAAATAGACATCCCTATCAAACCACGTGCTTGATCTTGTCTATTTTCCCATTTTGCAACCTTGTCTTCATCTTTTGGTTTCTTCTCTTGGTCTGTGGCTATTCTGAAGAGACCTTTACTTCTAAGTAAATCTTCCATGTAGGCTACCCATTGGAAGTAGTTAGTGCTGTCAAGAATGACTTGGCATGGACTTTCCATTTTAAGAAAAACTGAAGCTGAAGATGCTGAAAGTAAGTGTTTCAATGGATAGATCTCGAAAAAATAGGCGGTTTTAAAAAAAAACGGCTCTGAAAAAGGCTTCCGGATGAAGAAGTTATGGCTTTTTGAAAAAAAATTGTTGAAGTTGCCGGCAAAGTGCGCGAATGTGCGGGAA
Organism: Pinus tabuliformis; assembly: GCA_031772625.1. Taxonomy (NCBI): domain Eukaryota; kingdom Viridiplantae; phylum Streptophyta; class Pinopsida; order Pinales; family Pinaceae; genus Pinus; species Pinus tabuliformis. The sequence continues at coordinate 485,717,421 of CM062818.1, read as the reverse complement.
TGAAAAAATCCGCCCCCACAAAATGGAGACTTGAACCCAAGACCTCTACTCTCTTAAAATAGCTTTGAACCAATTGATCTATACAAAAAATTTGTGAGAGAGAGAGAGAGAGAGAGAGAGAGAGAGAGAGAGCCTTGGTTTGCGTGCTTGCCTTGAGAAAGCTCTTTTTCCCTACAAAACACAAAACACAAAACCCAACACGAATATGCAAAGAAAAACGAACCTTGCAACTCGAAGTTAGCTTTAGAAAACTAGAAATAAAAAAAAAAAAAAAAAAAATCTCAAAGTTAGCTTTAGCCGATAAACTAAATATTTTTCTCAATGTTTCTGATTTTCCAAGATCACACTAAGGTGCAGGGAAAAGAGCATACGCATGAGAAAAATCCTTCCTTTCTGTTTTTGATTTGCCCAGATCGCACAGAGTCGCAGGGCAAAGAGCATACGCAGAAATGAAAGGTATAGATCCGGTTAAAAAAAAGGCTAAATAAACTGAGACCGAAATAAGCAGAGAGAAAATAACAGTAAACTGAAAAAAAAACACTGTATACCTCCCGATCTGAAAAAATGACGCAGCTAGGGCTACCGGAAACCTTTTCGCGTGAAACGAAAGGGGTTCCTCACTGGAACAGATGCTCCGAACGCAACAGAGCAGTCCTCTCGGCTCGAAAGCAGTCAGAAACAGCAGATCTAGGAAACGACAGTCGCATGCAGTTATACCGGCTTCAAATTTGGATCACCAACGGACGCGGCCCTCAAATAGCTTTGATACCATGTAGGAATTTACAGGGTAAGTTCCTCAGAAAGAATACCAAAAGGACACCGCTCACAACCATATCTCAAATCAATACACCAATATTTTTGACGTGGTTAAAACCCTCAAAGTGCAAGGAGGGAAACAGTCCACGGCCTGTCCCAACGTGGGTACTACAGGCAATTTATTAATCAAAGAATGAAAATTTACATAAGCTTCTCTCATGCACGGATTACCCGAACAATGACCCTCCATGCGCTTTAAATAGAACTCATGGACCAATCGGGTGTCAAGCCACGAATCAAGTGTCGGTAATACCGAGGAGAGAATGAACCGTCGGATCACTACATATCATGACTGTCGGATTGTAAGTTACAAAATGTACAACAGTAAAGAAACACACGTTACCTAACTCTAACCTAACTCTATACTAGAACAAGTTGAACTTAACTATATCCTATGTGTCGGAATATCCTAACAGCCGGTACAGGAGCTGCTCGAGAAAGGGTTCATAAGACCTAGCACATCGCCTTGTGGGTCTCCAATTGTCTTGGTGAGAAAGAAAGATGGCTCATGGAGAATGTGTATTGATTACCAAGCATTGAATAAGATAACAATAAAAAATCGTTATCCCCTTCCTCACATAGATGATCTACTAGATCAGTTGAAAGAAGCTGTTTATTTTTCCAAGTTGGACTTGCATAGTGGTTATCATCAGGTCAGAGTTGCAGAACAAGATGCATGGAAGACTTATTTCAAAACAAAGCAGGGATTGTATGAGTGGTTGCTTATGCCTTTTGGATTAACTAATGCTCCTCTTACTTTCATGAGAATAATGAATGATGTACTCAGACCTTTTATTGATGATTTTGTCATTGTATATTTAGATAACACTCTTATATTTAGTAAAACATGGGAAGAACATTTAAAGCATGTCAAGCAGACTCTAGATGTTTTGGAAAAAGAGAATATTTATGTTAAGCTATCAAAATGTGAATTTGGAAAAACATCTTTGAATTATTTGGGTCATATTGTAGGGGGTGGTGAATTGAAGACAGATCCCTCTAAGGTTGCAGTCACTGTAAACTGGCCTAAACCCAAATCTGCTATAGAAGTTAGAAGTTTCTTAGGAGTAGCACAATATTGGAGAAAGTTTATTTTTAACTTTTCCTTGATTGCATCTCCCTTACATGCTTTAACAGGATTGAACAAGGTGCTTCAGTGGGGAGGCAAACAACAGAAAGCCTTCGACACCTTAAAAGAAACGATTAGTACAGCACCCGTACTAGCACTGCTTGATCTTCAAAGACCATTTGATATTGAAACAGATGCCAGTGACTATGCCATGGGAGCAGTGTTGATGCAGCGCGGTAAACCCATATGTTATCATTCTGAGACATTTAATTATGCAGTAGTTAATTATCCCACATATGATAAGGAATTGTATGCATTAGTACATAGTGTGAAAAAGTACATTATTTAATGGGCAAAGAGACAGTTATACATACTAATCATCAACCACTTCAAAATTTGCACTCACAAAATAAGTTGCAGAAATCAAGACACTATAGGTGGATGGGTTTTCTACAACGGTTTCATCTTGTCATCAGATATAAAAAAGGCATACACAACAAAGTTGCATATATGTTGTCTAGACCAATCATAAATGCATCCACTATACTTAAACATAATTCAGTATTGCATGAAAGCTACATCAAACAGTATGCTCAAGATATAGATTTTATAGATGTATATGTAACTTTAAGTCATGGCAAACAAGTAGAAGAATTGGATTATCATGTTAAGGACCAACTCTTGTATCATTTGGGAAAGTTATGCATTCCTCAAACAAAAAGAGTAAAGATAATTCGGGAAGTAAACACTTCTCTAATATCAGGTCACTTTGGTGTAAGTAAAACAATTGCACAACTGCAAAGATTTTCTTATTGGCCAAAAATGCATGAGACAATTTCTCGATATGTAAGAGGGTGTACCATGTGTGCTAAAAGCAAGCCCAGCAATAGAAAACTAGGCTTGTACACTCCATTACCAGTTCCTCCTCACCCCTGGGAAAGTGTTTCCATGGACTTCGTTGGGGGACTGCCTAAATCTAGAAAAGGTCATGACTATTTATATGTGGTTGTGGATAGGTTCAACAAAATGTGTATTTTAATACCTTCAAACAGATTACAGCTGAACAAAGTGCAAAGTTGTTCTTTCAGCATGTATGGGTTCATTTTGGATTACCCACTTCCATTATATCTGATCGAGATACCCGATTTGTTGGGAAATTTTGGTCAATTTTGTGGGAATTGATGGACACCAGACTGAAGAAGAGCACGACTTTTCATCTGCAAACAGATGGCCAAATAGAAGTGGTCAATAGGATAGTGATCCAGTTGCTCAAAGGCTATTGCAACAAGCATCCCAAGCTTTGGGATGAACATTTATGTTATGTGCAGCATGCTTACAACCGAGCTAAACATTCTTCTACACAAAGATCTCCTTTTGAGATCTATTTTGGTTTCACACCAAGGTCTCCCTTATATTTTGTCTTTAGTAAAGACATAGCAGTTGAGGGAAACAGTGATGTGGACAAGGAAATCAAGTTCATCGAACAAATCCAAGATATTCAGCAGGCAGTACAAGAAAAACTGGAAAAGAGCCAAGCCAAGTACAAGGCAAGGCATGATAAGCATCGGATTGAGCATAGTTTCCAAGTTGGTGATCAAGTCTGGCTGTATATCAGCAAAGACAAAATGCAAGGTGAAGGTAAGAAGCTGAAGCCAAAAAGGTATGGACCTTTCAAGCTACTTGAGAAAATTGGTGAGAATTACTTTTGCCTTGATTTACTAGCTTACATGCACATCTACTCAGTTGTTAATGAAGATAGCTTGAGACTATTTGAACCTTCATTGGTTGAAGATCCCGAAGAGCAGAGTCAATTGCCTTCTATTGATGATCTGTTACCTGAATATCTCAATGAGTTGTAGTAAGATACAGTTTTGGACAGGAAGGTGAGAACTACGCGCAGGGGGGATGTTGAGTACCTGAGGATTGGACTCAAAGGTTCAAAACCAAGCAGTGCGAAATGGATAGAAATTGGGCAAGAGAGGAATCTGTACCCTCAGTTGATTGATGCTTATAAACCAACTTTTGGTGGTTCAAAATATTTTTCAGTGGGAAGGCCATGATCCAAATTGGATCCTAAATAAATCTCTAAGTTTTCATAACTCTGTAAAATTCATGCCAAAGTTTCAAAGTCTTACAAAGGTCGAGCTTATCAGAAATATCCTCGAACATTGTAATTTATGAGTAGCGCCAAGCAACGAGGACCCTCGGTCAAGCACGTCGACCGTTGGCCCATGGTAACGTGTGCTGCTACAAAACAGAAAAATGGGAAGCCTTTTTGAGAAACGGGGGAGGTTTTTGATATGCAATATCGCCGGGCAAACCCCTCAGAGAAGAAAAATCCCCGAGCGACCCAGACTGGAAAAGTCAAAAACTGTACGGAATTCACCGATTCCGTTAGAGGTGGGTCCCACATGAAAACTGGCAGGATATCAGAAGGGCTTCAAGCGGTAAGCGGTTTCAATCGAGTCCCACCCAATGCCACACACTAGGTGCCATGCGTCTGGTGGAAGAGAGAGAAAACCGCTCACATTGGACGGGTAAACGTCATGCCACTTACCTGCCCAATATGGATGGAGACCATAGGATCTGGAGGCTCGAGATTGACGACGGACATGAAATTTGATAGATGACCGGGTTCAACGGGGTTAACAGGCCGAGTTGTATAAAGGTTTGAATTCCGGCATGAATGATGAGTTGGTAGAGGAATCATGTTCACGGGAATTATGGGAAGTTAAACCGAAATAACGGTAGTTCAAAAATTTCCAAGAGAACTGACACTCAGTTGGTTATGAAACAGGTGGCCACCTCCCTTTGAAGCATTACACAGTGATGATGACAGAGAATAGGGGAATTCAAACGGACAGAGGCAGAAGAACCAAAACACTAGGAAGCGAAAATGAACAGTCAGGAAGCAGAATGGCTTTAAAGCCACAAACTGACAGAGACAAATCAAGCAGTGAGAAAAGCGAGTAAGAAAGCTAAGAGCAGAGAACAAAGAGAGGAAGTCGAGCTAACCTGAAGGCAGCATCGAGCTAGACAAAGCTAGAGAGAGTCATAGAATCTGTGTACTCCAGAGAAGGCTTGAGAGGTTCAAGCAAACTCCTCTGTACATGCCTGTCATTTATGAGTCACAGATTGGGCTCATACTACTGTGACCAATAGAGGTCGAGTTTCAGTAAGGAGAGTCTGTGTACTCCATAGACTTGGGGGATCCAAGTCTAGTCCTACTGATTTATATCTGTTGAGTGAGACTCAAATTGAGCTCACAGTTGTAAAACTCTGCTTTGAAAACATAATAGAGAGGCCAACCACTGAAGGTTGGACCAGGAGACATAGCCCAAGAGCATTGGGTGAACTCCTTATTAAACTTGTTGTATTTACATGTTTTCCTGTTATGTTTTCTCTAACTGCTTTAGTTTCACAATCTTATCAATCCATTGCATAAAGTAACATAGGCAAATCCATGCACATGAGTCTGTAATAACTTTAAATCTTTGTCCTGGATAAATTCCAGATCATCAATCCATGCGCTTTCAAAACTAATTCTTTATGTCGAGTGACATCCACTTGTTCCTTGAGCGCCATGGCTTCTCCATCCTTTCAAGCCTTTGTGTGAGGGAAACTGTCTGTGTGGTCCCTTTTATCTTGTTATACTTCTGTTGTAGCTCGCGCACCTCTGTCTCTAGGTGCTCTATGTTTGGGTCCTCTTGTAGGGTGGTTAGGTCCTCGAATGATTTCTTGAACAACTTCATGTAGTCTGTCACTGCACTGTCAACCGCCACCATTGCTATTGTGATCGTGGTGGTGCGCTGTTCCTTAACCTCCGATGGAGTTGAAGGCTAGGCCTTCCACTGTAGTTCTGCTATTTGAAGGTTCAACTCCAATTGAATCCTAGCCATTTCTGCTCTGGTGTCATGCACCCTTGCTGGTAACTTACGTATGCATGCCTCCATCGGTTCCTCTGCTTGGATGGCCAACTCTAGGACCATCTAGAAGGCTTCCTCCATGAATTGCGCTATCCGTTTGTTCTGCTCTAGGGCCTCATTGTGCTGTAGGCTCAACTGCTCAATGTTGATGCCTTTCTCACTCATTAAATGTAGCACACAATTCTCCCTAACTCGAAGTTCTGCAGTGACTCCATCTAGCAAAAGATAAAGCGTCTCCTGAGGGAGCGCAACCATGTTTAACTCGATCCCTTTCAAGCTGCTGACCATAGGCCTGTCGGCCTCATTCTCTATCATGAGTGCTCCATCTGGAATCACTATTGTGTTGGTCATCTTGGTGCACAACATTTCCTCGGTCGTGGAAGTGTTGATTGCAAGTTTGGTTGACACTGTGCCAGCCTATGAAGTGCGCACCTGGAACTCCTGTATTTGTGCCCGGAGAACCCCTAATACCAAGTGGTGTTCCTCCTCAAACTGCTGGAGGGCTTCTGCGATGACGTCCCGCACCATTTCGCTATATCGTATAGATCCTCTTCAGTAAGGGTGATAGGGTCGAACAAAGTCTTTGGGGCCTTCATCTTCTTTCGCGGCCCTACCTGTTCTCTTGGGCGTGGATGTTTTAGCTGGCTGGACATTGTTTATGGGTCCATGGCACCTTGCTCTGTATCGGTCTCTAGCTCAAGCGAAGGCGACTTCTGTCCTTCGTGCTCTTCTTCCGTTGTCTTTCGCTGCTCCTCGGCCAACTTCGCAACATTGCACGCCGCCAAGGCCTTAGCCGCTGCTTCTTCTTTCCTACGTTTTCTGCCAGCTGTGCCATCCGCATTTTGGTCTCTTCCTTCTTCCAATGCACGCCAGACTTCTATGCTTCCATCACAGAGCTAGCTAGAGCACGCCACTTCAATGTCCAAGACTCAAGGAACACAAAAATTGCATCGTCGGTCGCCAAGTATGGGAACTCATGCCACGTCTTCATGGGGTCCTTCCTTCCCCTGATGAAGACATGGTGAACTGTGTGAAGCTCTACAGACTATTGTAGACCATGGGTGATAACCACGACTAGAGATTAATCCCCATTCTAATGTTCATCTCCATGAGCACCCAAAAGATCTTGCTCTCCCTCATCCTCTATGCATCCCTAGTTGCCCACAACGAAGTGTACTTCGCTGCCTTTGGAAGGTCCTGCGTGATCGATGGGAAATGGCTATCTTTAGTCCACTTTCATGCCACCAGTACTATCAACAACATGAACCATGCATAATGGAATGTCTTACCCTACTCCTGCGCCTCATGACAGTTCTCAAGGAACTAACCACATAGATAGTTTTCCCAGTTGAACTGGACCCCTTTTGCGCATTGCATTACTAGTGCAACCACTAGCGCGAGCAACTCATCCACGCGGCACTTCCGCATCACCTTCTCTGCCAATATCTGAGTCGCGAAATTGATAGTAGGGTTGTTGATGCTAGAAATAATGTACCCTCGCTTCTTCTTTTCCAACTTAAACTTCTTTTTCATGGCCTCCGCAATGGCCAAATCGTCACTCTTTCCTTCTAAAATGTTCACTGGGTCCTCCCCTGAACAAGGGAGCTATGTAATCCTATGAATCAGATGGTCTATGATGGGGATGGGCTCCTCCAGTGACAAGCACCCATCATGCACCAAGCAGAGCAACTACCTGATGATAAAAATGGTCACTGGGGCGTGATGGTAATGTGGCACCCAGAGCAGGTTTAGCAACCTTGGTTTCTCAACACCTCTGAGCCATTTGCGTGGCTCCAACTATATTATTCCATCCTGCATGTATTTCTTCTGGCGCATTAGCTATGTGGTCGCTAGATGTAGGAACTTCTCGTGGTCCGCGATGTCCCAATCTTCAAATTTTAACACGGGCACCCGTCCTAAGTGCGCTCCTTCAAACACAATATCATTTGGGAGCAACGAAGTTTGCAAAGAGCTCTTGCTCTCATATATATCCTTGGGCACCTTGGTTTTACCCTTTCGCGGAGGAACATATGCAGGTAACTTGGTGAGAAGGTTTGCACCCTGGGTTTCGACCTCCATCTCTACATCCTCCTCCTCCACCAGGATTTCATCACACTCTTCCTCCTCATCGGCCTCCAAATTGATGGCCTTCTCCTTTTCTTCCATTATGAGCTTGGCCCTCACATTTCTAGGTGAGACGTGCACCAGTATCATGGCCTGCTTGTCCTTCTTAGGTCTCGGCGTGCGTGGTGATTTAGGGATCTCAGCAACTATCCCAGCGCTCTCTGGGGCTTCCACTTCCGCAATTCCCTACATGGCTTCCTTGGTTTTCATTGCTCCGTATCCATGGCTTCTTCAAGTGCTGCCATAGTGTGATTCCACAGTTCTCTCACTGTCTTTGGTAATTGCTCAAGCAAAGAATTCACTTTTAGAATATCTAACAAGTCTCGATTCATGAATTCTCAAGCGCACAACAAATCAGTTCTCAAATTTCCAAGTGTTTTTTGCTGGGAATTCATTTGTAATTTATAGTCCCTTTTGAATTTGAATTTGACCATTCCCCCCACATTTGGTCCATTAATGCTAGATTGGCAGCAGATTTTCAAGAATCTAGCCCATAAAGTTCGACTTAAATGCTTGCCATCCACTCCATTTGGCCTCAAACCAAGCATCACATTGTGGATAGTGACTTTAATGGTCGCTTTCCGGCTGATCCGCGTGGCAGCACAACTGTCCTTGTGCTGTCGCAGACCCTGTGACACTTTTCTACTGCATGCAGTTCTCAAGTAGAGTAGTTTATAGTCCCGCACCTTGTTTCAGCTGCCTGGAGTGCTAAGACCGTGCTTCTGTCAGCTAGTCAGATGGTCGGGCCACCTGTGTATGGCTTCAGACAACTGCCATTCAATTTTCTTGGGAACGGATCTCCATTTAACTTTACCAACTGCACCGTGCCACCATCGGTAAATTCCTTAATAACATACAGTCCCAGCCAATGCATTTTGAGCTTCCCTCAAAATTTATCAAACTTACTATCATACAACAACACCGAATCATTCACCTTGAATGTGCGCAACTTAATATGTCAATAGTGCCATGCTTTTTCGTGTTGCTTTTGGACTTGCTGGTGAAATCCAGCGAAAAATTGTTCTTCTTCGAGCTCATCTAGCTGTACGAGCCTCTCTTCCAGGGCTTCACAATTTGTCATACCTGTAAGCGCTGCTATGCGTAGACTAGGAACGATGTATTCCATAACCATTACGGCTTCCACTCCATAGACAAGCCTAAAAGGTGTCTGTCCCGTCAGTGTCTTGCATGTCCTTCTGTAATCCCATAACACTGCAGGTACATGTAGGTCCCAATCACTCCGCTGCACATTGCATACCTTGGTCAGCGCGTTGCATAACTTGTTGAATGCTTCTGTGCATAGAATCTTCTACATGGTTGCTCTTCCTGCATAATTTTTTCTCGACATTAACAGCCATTTGCAAGTTTACCCCCCCAACACATGCTTATTGGCCAAGTGTTTTAGCATGGAGTACATGTGCTTCTGCGTAGGTTGGGGCTTTTCTCCATAGGCCTGCGTCCACTTGGCCAGATGCATGCACAGGTCATCCTGTCCATTGTACTTTTTTGTTAGTCACACTTTAGGCTTCCCAAATTGCACTTGCATCATTCTCCTACATTTGCGCCAATTATCAAAACTTCCTTTTTGCGTACCCCACCATCTCGCAGGTGTAGCACGCAGTACCCAATCCAAGGCTTGGAAGCATTGCTTTTTCAGTACCTCACTTTCAAATGCATCCAATAAGGTATCTACCTCATTCAGACCATCATAAGTAGGCAGATCTCTTACTTCTGTCGACACGTAGCGCAGTGACCTGGTCATCATATTGCAATGCAGTGTAGTTACCTCATGTAACCAATTCTTCTTCAGGAACTTTGCGCTGGCTGCCATGTTTTCACTGATACTCTTTAATCCTGATCTGATACCCTTTGATCTTTTCAACTCTATTTATCTCTGTCTGGTATTTAGCCCAAAATTTCCCTTTTTCCAAGGGTAACAGTGCAGCTATGGATCTCTCTGTGGCTGGTATGTTGAGTCCTGTGGAGATTGCTGGAGGAGCCACGGTAATTGATGCACTGATAGCCATTTATTGAGAAAGTTTAAAGGTACCCGTGTCAAAAGAGGAGGAAACTGTAAAATGGCAGGTTGGTTGAGCCTGCGAGCTCGCCATGGAGCTTCTCTAGTTAGGTGGCGGTTGAGGAACTGGAACATTGATTTCGGTCTTTATTTTGCAGGAGAGCATGGTGCGCAATGCATTATAGTGAAAAAATGGCGTTTTATCATTTATTTGACAAAACTGAGGTTTGGCGGGAGTTTTTTTATTCAACCGGGCGGATGACGTAAGCGGTACCCGACCTGACATTAGTGGAGGCTGGATGACATAAGAGGATGACGTCAGCAGAGGGTCGTAAGCGGTTTACCCCGCACTACTTTTGGGGCTGGGTGGTATTGAGCAGAGGAAGAGCGAGCACCCCGGATGGGTGACGTGTGGCAGAGGTACGGGCGGAAAACCGTCGGCCGATCGCAAGTTAACGTGAGGTCAAAAGGGGGGTCGCGATATCAATATAGGCCGTTGGATGATCGGGAGATGATCGGACGGTGGACGACGTCAGAGATGACGAGGGTTTATGCGGCGGGCCCGATGTATTTAAAATAATGTTTAATCATATTGGGGCTATTTTGATTGGTCGGGATTGGTTATTAATTAACCCAGGTGGTTAATCAAACCCATTATCGCGCGGTGGGGAGGTTATTAACAGATTTTCAATAAACCTATTAATCCTCGTTAAATGGTGTTTATGATCGTAATCGACTGGGGTGGGATGTATAAAGTATTTGGGTTTTTTTTTTTAATATATTCACATAGTATGGGAAGGGTAATGTTTTATGGGATTTAAATAATAAGTGTTAATCGTTAATATGAAATAAAACGAAAATAAGCGCTAAGCCAATGTTCACAAGTTACATTAAAACTTAGGCTAAAGTGGAAATGGAGTTTTTAGGTGATATTATGCATTTTCCTAAGTAAAGTAGGAATTTACTTGAGAAATATTTATAAAATGAGATGAAGTGGTTTATGAGTGATATTAAGAACATATCTGAATACTTTGGGGAAATTAGTGAAATCTTCAGGGAAAAGTATGAAGGGGAGTTAGTTATTGAATCTTGTCTTGCTTGCACTGCTTCAAGTATACTGTCCACCTTGTACTTGTGATAGAGATAAAGATTAACACTTTTAGAGACATAATCTATCAATGGTATCATTTTGCAACACCAATATGCCTACCCTGCCTACTTAGGCCTAGCATTTTTTCCTTCTTTATTTGGGTGCACTTGGACTCGTAAACCCTCATCAACTTTTCTTTTCTTTGCATAGTAAGCCTACCTAAGTCTTCACTTATTACTTCCAAGGGATCAGATTAAACTATTGAGCTCCTTTTTATTTACTCTACCTATCTACTTATCTGCCAAGATTAAAAAATTTGGTTAGATTTTATTCTCTATCTCTAAAACAGGAAATTCAAATATGAACTAGCCAAGATTAAGCTGTTTGGCCATTCATCAATTGTGGCATAAATTAACAAGCTGCACACAATGCTTATTACAGAAAATGAAAAAGTAGTGGCATTTTGGACTTGTACACTTCCCTAGTATTTCTTTGTTTGGGGTTCATTTCTTTCACTTTTTTGACCATTCTATTCTTTTTTACCCTTTGATTTTTCTTTTAGGGCATACGCTCTTTAAATTTTTTAAACTTTTTGATTTTTTGATAATATGGAAAACCTTTGCAACAAGGAAATGAATGAATATATTACAGAGCTTATCAAGTCAATCATGAAATATGACACCTATTGGTATAGGAGTATAACAATGGCTCCACTTGGGGATGGCTTTCCCTGGTGGAAAGTCAAGAACAACAAGTCAAATGGCCTTCTGAATAAATTTTACTGTGCTCTGAAATCTCCTTTTGCTGGTTGCTTTATTGTATATATGACAACACACTTGTGAAGCTTAGGGCCTTCTCTTCGGGCTTCAACTCCAGCATGTTACTATCCAATCCAAACTATGACATTATTAAGGATATAGTATGTACATGTTAGAGTCAGAATACATTAAAAAACTGGATCAAATTAGTGTTTCAACATTCGACCATTCACTGGTCCTTCTTCTATTTCTGTACCATCCAGGCTCTTCAGAAAGTAAGTATTATTCCCTTGCAATGCCTGGATGATAAATGGTCCTTTCCACAGGAAGTCAAACTTCCCATGTTTTCCTTTGTCTTCTCTCTTGGAATCCCATCTTAGAACTTTGTCTCTAAGGTAAAAGTCTTCTACTTTGGTCCTTTTATCAAATATTTTCTTGAGTTTTCTTGTACCACTTGGGATCTTTGGTGCACTTCTTCTCTGGTCTGCTACAAATGGATGGTCTGATTTACTCTCCTTTGAATGTCATTGGGTTCGACCTGAGATTTTTGAAGTAATTTCATTACAGGAACTCCTAAAGATGAAGGAAATACAACTTCCATGCCATAAACTAACTCATAAGGGCTAATTCCAACAGATCTCTTTGTAGTAAGTCTGTCTGCCCATAGTGCATTTATAAGTTTCTTGTGCCAGTTTTTCTTGTTCTCTTCCAACAATTTCTTAATAATATTAATCAGGCTTTTATTGGAAGATTCAACTAGACCATTACCTTGAGGGTAATAGGCTGTGGAATGGCCTAAAGTCATATGGTATTTGTTACAAAAATTTATCATTTTCTTGGACTTGAAGGTAGTGTTAGCCTCCTATCGCAATAGGTGTTCATATTTCATGATTGACAGTTGAAAGTGCCAAATATGTCAATTTTTCATGCTGCAAGGTTCCATATTTCCAGAAAGAGGCCAAAGAAGAGGCCATGAAAGTGTGCCAGTCTAAATGCCACTACTGTATTCTAAATTTTGATGAGTTAATCCATTTTGATGAGTTTTTTAGTTAAGGGAAGTCCAAACAGCTTAATCTTGGCTTCCCTAGGTTTCAATTTCTTGTTGTAGAATATAGAGAATGAATATCAGTCCAAACAGCTTAATCTTGGAAGATTTGTAGATAGGTAGAGAAACAAGGGTGCTCGACAGCTTAGTCTGAGCCCTTGGATGATATAAGGGTACGTTTAGATAGGAGGGCAGTGAAAAGAAAAAAGGATAATCAGGGTCTGCAAGTCCAAGTGCACCCATGCAAAAAGAAGAAAAAATGCTAGGTAAGTAGGCTGGGTAAGTAGTTTTGTGGTTGCAGAATCAAGCTATGTGATCCATTTCATGTTTTTTAATGTTATATCTATTCAGATCACAAGTATAAGGCAATTTCCCTTTGGAGGAGCTCAAGCGAGGCATGTCTAATTCCCCTTTCTTCTAAATCTCCAAATCACTCACTAACATCCCCTTGAGGACCTTGGGATCTGCCCAACCAGTCCTGTTATCACTTCATTTTTGTAAAATACCAAGTCCAGCTTTGACTTTCTTCAGTGAAAAGAAGCCAGATTTCTTGTGTAAAAATCATGTCTCCACAATCCATTCACTTCCTATGTCTCAGTTTCAGCTCACAAACTTAGCCTCTCCCCTGCCACGTCACTGCCACCATACTGCCACGTCACCCCTGCCATACTGCCATGTCACCCTGCTAACGTCACCCTGCCATGTCACCGTCGTACTGGGACCCACCGCTGACGTCATCACCGAAAAGGGTGCAAAGCGCGAAATTTGCAACAAGGGATGCCCAGAATGAAAAACCGAGGCAGTTTTTGATGCGCGATTAGCGCTAAGTGCTAATCGAGCATCGCTAAGAAAAATAGGCCAAAATGGAAGCCCTCTCATGGCTCGGCTACCAGCAGGCTCGAAATTCGCAAATTGACAGGAATTTCTTCACGCAGGATTCAGAAAAGGGGCGAAAACAATTCTTAAAGCAACAGAGGGCCGGACAGCAGCCATAAAATGTCGATGGGACAATTTAAGGCATTCAGAAGACAACAAGGAGCCCAGGTTCAGTGAAAGTGTATCAGAGGAAGCAGCGAAGACTATCAGTTAGTATTTTTGGTGGAAATCCGTATTTCCAAAGCAGGCAAACATTAAGAGGCCCCCATCAAAGTCAATAAAGCAGTATTGGGCCATCAAAGCTCACCTGATCAAAGTTAATGCATAAGGCCACCTAAGGGCAGCGCTGCAGAAATCAAAGCACAGTTATGGCCAAATGCCGGCACAGGGCTCTAAGGACATCATAGTTACTCATTTTTTGAGGCAGCTGCCCCCAGCGCAGCATTAGATAGATATTTTGGCATTTATTTCAAGCATATGTTAGGTTAAAGAAACTTATTGCAACAAATCTGTCTCAGATCTGATTCTTGTAGATATTTTGCTTATAAAACCACCCTAATTTACTATTTAGAGGGTTGGTTGGTTGATTTGCTCCACTAGAGACTCACTCTGTATAATTGATGTTTTCCTTAATCAAAGACTGCTGAAAAGCTTGGAGGAAGGACTGTCTGCTGTGTTATTAATGTTTTGAAGAATGAATATGGAATTCTTGTGCTGCAACATGACTCAATAAGTGTCTTCTACCTCTGTTTTCCATTGATATATGCTCATGTCATACATATATCACCATCTAAATAGCAGATAGTAAGATTAGCTTAGAACTTGCTTGGCTGCACTCTATGCTCAATTTCTGTTGTTTCTTTATGTCTTCCTCTAAATCGGTAATGAGTATGAATTCCCTTTGGCTCATATTTCCCCTAATTCACCCATGTTTGATAGTTATCTAGGGATTCTTTACTGCTCCTAGATAGAGCTCATTCACCTTCCCTCTGTTAAGCTGAAAGAGAGATTCTTAATTGCCTCTCATTCCTTAGCCTCCAATCCATCTCCATTTAGCTTGAATGTTGTTTCATTTGCTGCTATCTTGCTCCATATTCCTCTTGTGACCAAGAAAACGCACCAGCAGTCCTACTCTATGACTCCATGCCCAATGGTTTGAACTTATCATACTATGCATTACCTCTCTACTTGAAAGCTTCATCCTTCCCACCAAAACTCAAACAAAACCTCTTGAACTCAATAACTAGCCTAAAATAATCATCAACAAAACTAAATCATTAAGAGAGAGCCCTCTCAGATTGCAGGTGGGCTAGAACCTACAGTCCAAAGATTGGTTAGTGGTTACCTCGGCCGCATTCCCTTGGGAGTCAAAGGGAACAACCTGAGTGTTAACAGGTAGCAGCATTATCGGTTATGATCTTTTCAGGACAGCCAAATCTAGACAATATGTTGGTTTCTAGGAATCCTATAATCACTGTATCATTGGCTTGTCTAGAAGGAATGGCTTCTATCCATTTGGTGAAATAAATTGTGGCAGTTAGGATCCATTTATGTTGGCCAGAAGAGGGAGGATGGATTTCTCCAATGAAGTCCAAACCCCATTGTTGAAAGGGCTTTTCAGTGGAAATTGGTCTCAAGGGTAAGGGTAACATTTTCCTTTTGCCTTCAAAAATTTGGCATTTGTGTCAAGCAGTGACAAACTTCTTTACATCAGCGAACAAGGTTGGCCAGTAAAATCCAGCCCTTAGGATTTTGTCTGCAGTCAATTTCCAGTAAAGGTGTCCACCATAGTCCCCTGCATGAAATTCTTTGAGAACCTTGTTAGCTTCTTCTTTTATTAAACAATTCAATAGAATACTTTCATGATTTTTCCAAAAGAGAGCATTATCTAAAATAAAAAATTTTGAAGCTTTCATCTTTAAAAACCTTCTCTTTGTTCTGGATAACCCTGGAGGAGCCTGCAGGTTTAATAATACATGAGTTATATCAGCGTACCAAGGTGATTCTAAGAAGGCCTGGCTGATTTGTGGAGTCGCCATTTCCTGTTCATTATCTAGTTCATTAATATCCAGGGCTTGAAAGTTTGTTTCAGTCATGAGTTTAGCCAATCCCTGTCCTTTTATAAGCTTTGTAGGTTTTATTTCAATATCATACTCCAATATATTAGCTATCCATTTACCTCGTTTGCCTTCAATTCCATCCCGAGTCAGGATGTCTTTGACAATAGCATTTGGTACATAGGCTATTACATGGGAGTACAGTATATAGACTCTGAAGTCATTAATAGCTTTCATAAGTGCAAAAGCTTGTTTTTCCATGATTTTATAATTTAGAGGTGCATCTCTAAGTGCTTTACTAAAAAAGGCTATGGGTTTTTCACACCCTTGATCATCTTTTTGCAGTAAAACAACTGCTATAGTGTGTTCTGATGCAAATGAAAAAATTATGAAGTCTCTATTGAACTTTGGACTTGTAAGGACTGGTGTTCTGGTCAAAGCCATTTTAATTTCTTAAAATGCTTGTTTGACTTCTACTGTCCATTTAACCTTTGAATCCTTTTTTAACATATTGTTCAGCAATCTAACTACTTCAGCCAAATTAGATATGAATCTTCTTAAAAAGTTAATCTTTCCTAGGAAAGCTTGAAGTTTTTTGACATTTCTGGGGTGGGGTATTTGCAGAATAGCTTCTATTCTAGCAGGATCAATTCTGATGCCATCTTTGGAGATGATATGGCCTAACAGTTTGCCTTCTTCTAGACCAAACAAATATTTTTTAGGATTTACCGAAATACCATAATTTCTGCATTTTAAAAACACTTGTTTGAGATGATCTAAATGTTACGGATTTGAATCGGAAAATACAGTCAGGTCATTTAGAAATATAACCATAAAATCATGAATTTCTTTTGCAAAATCTATGTCCATTTCTCGTTGAAAGGTTTTCCCTGCATTCTTAAGTCCGAATGGTATTTTAACATATTTGAATGTACCCCATGGTGTTGTAAATGCAGTCTTTTCCTGGCCATCAAGATGAACCAGAATCTGATTATAACCTGAAAACCCATCCAAAAGTGAAATCCTAGAAGCACCTACTACCCTTTGTAAAATATGATCCATCTTAGGTAAAGGGTAATTGTCTTTCAAAGAAGCCTTGTTTACATTTCTTAAGTCAACACATAATTTGATTTCTCCTATTTTCTTCTTGGTAGGCACTAAATTAGACACCCACTCTGAAAATCTAATTGGAGCAATTATCCCTGCATCATGCATTCGTTTGATTTCTTTTTCAATTAAAGGAAGCAATATAGGGTTAATTCTTCTGAGCTTTTGTTTGAATGGTTTTTGATTTTCCTTGAGGGGTATTGTATGTTGAATTATAGAGGTGTCATAAGATTTCAGGTCTTCATAGCTCTAGGCAAAAACATCCTGGAATTCTTTGATCAGTTCAACATACTTAAGTTTTTGATTAGGGGGCAAAGATTTGGATAATTTTACCATTTTTGGATTCTCTTCAGTTCCTATGTTGTATTCTTCAATGTCTACTTTTAGAGGTTCCATCTTGGGTTTCTTTGGAATATCATTGAGATTAAAGAGATCTTCCAAAGGAGTTAATCCTTGGGCAAATGATTGTCTTTCAAATTGATAACTTCATATTCTCCTTCAATAATCTCATCAATGTCTATTTTTTTAAGATCCTTTATTTCCTTTTCGGTAAATTTTGTTGGATGAAGCATTTGAGTTGCATTTTCTGCTGAAATGTCCATTTCTTCTGATTTGTTTGATCAAACTCACTAATTGTATCTACATCTATGTTAGTGCTAGAAAATTCTTCTTCTAGGGTTAAAAAATTGTTGATTTGATTATCACTGTCAAACACTTGCCAGTTCTTTACATTATCAGGTATGGCTTGCCTGTGAATTGATGATTTGGTTCAAATGGTAATTTACAGGTGCTGGCAAACGTTGTCAGGCTATGAGCTTGCAAGTTATGTTTTCTCAGGATTTTGGCAAGCTGAGTTTCTAGAAATGTATTGAGGATCTCTATAGCTGTTCCTCTGTACTCTCTTAATCTGGGATCATTTGTTAAGAACTTCCCTTTTATCTGTTGAATGATTAAATCAGAATCTCCTAGGACTGACACTCTAGTTGCTCCCAATTTCTTGACTAGTTTAAGACCTAGCAATAGAGCTTTATATTCAGCCATATTATTAGTGCACCTAAAGTTTAATTTGTAGGCATGGCCTTCAACATGATTGTTTTCAAGATTGTGCACCCAGACTCCTGCTCCTGCTCCTAATTTGTTCACAGAACCATCAAATTCTAAGTACCAAAGGATTTCATGTTCATAATTAATATCTGGAGTTTCAGGGATCTGTTTAATAAGGAGATCTAGTTTTTTAGTTTCTTCTGGTTTATCTGATGTTTCATGATTTCCAGAAATTTCTTGGATTCAGACACTAGACCTTTCATTTGTAATTTGCTTTGGTTCATCTGCTAAAACTTTTATTTCATGTGGGGGATCAATTTCAACATTGTAAAGGATAAAAGAATCCATATCTGAATGTACTGAATAGATAGGGAAATTTTGAGGTTTCTCTTAACTACTTACTACATACTTCATTGAGTTTTCTCTGTATAGTCTCTTGGGTTGACCAAACACTGAAATAGTAGCGTAAGACATGTCTAACTGTAGAGATCCTTGAAGCTTTGCACCCCAAGATCTAGACAATAACATGCCATACTTTGGTGGAATATCAGCTACTACTATGTCCATTAAGATGGTTTTGGCAGGATATTGGACTAGTGATACACATAAGTCTTTGATTAAACCTAAACATCTGACCTGACTTGAATCAAAAGAGAAAAGGTCTTTATATGGCCTGGTGATGTCAAGGTCTAGTCTCTCCATTACAGATTTAGGCATTAAGTTATGAGAAGCACTAGAATCAAACATGGCATTATGAAGTATTTTATCATGTATGTTTAAACTTACATAGAAAGGAGGAACTTCTCCATCTATTGCTTTTCCATTTACTCCAGGGCCAAATATCAATTCAGGCTGGTCATCAAAAACATTTACTGAATCTTCGTTCATAGAAATTTTGAGTGATCTACTGATTTGACTTCTGTAGACATCATGTTTAGCTAATTCTGATAATGGAACAACTATCTTTAGTTTTCCTACTTCTGTCTCAAGATTAAAAGGTTTTTCGGTTTGAGTTCTTGTATTTCAGACATCTAGATTTTGTTCGTTCTCTCATTTTCAGGAGTGGGATTATGGGCTGAAGTTGTTTCCAAATCAAGTTCTAGTGGCTCTTCTACATTTCCTTTAGAAGGAATAGAAGTGGAAGGTTTTTTTTTCTTTGGTTGATTATCTGATACATCTTCAACAATTGAGTTATTAGGGTTAGGATATGTTCTAGAAGGAATATGTACAGGGGGCACTGATCTTACCTTTGTTAGGCGGCTTGGTACCTTTCTGTTTATTGGTTTCAAGGACATCTATTCTTCTGCTACTCAGACTGTATTGTTTTTGGACTTCATAAATGGCTGTATCATATCCCTCCCTAAAGTCAAATGATTCACGTAACTAAGTTTGGAATTGTTTAAGAATGTGAGCTTCTTGATCCTCTTGGGTCAAGAAAACTTGTTGTTCATTATTGAGTCCCATCAAATTAATTTGAGTGTCTTCTGTTGGTTCATTAGAAGTTGAGGCTCCAGCATAATTTTCTTGAAATGGGGGCCTAATATATTGGTCAGGCCCTATCTTTCCAGTGTTAGGATTTTGGTTCTTCCTGAAATTTGGATTTCTCCCAGTATTGCCTGGTTGACCATCCCAAGGGGATTTTCTCTCGATTTTTTCTACTCTATATCCAAGTCTATCCATTCCTTTAATAATAGCAACTAATTTCTGTTCAAAGGCAGAAGGTTCTTCTTTGAAAGGTGCCCTCCTTTCAACGCTGGCTCTAGATCATTTAGATATCAGGTTGGCCTCAACACTGACAGCTATACTTTGCATCTCTTCTAACTTTCGAGGAGCTCTTTCCCTAAGTTGGTATGCCATATTAGAATCAAATGCATCAAGGAATTTTATCAAGGCCAAATCTGGAGGAGGTCTGAGATTTTGAGGAATAGCATTGTAGACATTATTGAATCTGGTACAGTAATCTTGGATAGTTTCTTGTGTGCCTCTTCTTAGGTTTTCATATTCTGATAAAATGTGGAGAGGATCTTTATTCTTTTCCCATATGTTCAAGAACGTCTGATAAAGAGCTTGTGGTTCATTGATACTATTTGCAGGGAGGGCTCTAAACCATGTTCTAACATCTCCAATTAAACTTTGAACAAATACTTTCATTCTAACATCATCAACATCAACCTCATATATTTCAAAATAGTCGATCATTTTCTTGGTATGTTGTTGAGCTGTGTAAGTTCCAATACCTTCAAAAGAAGTGATTTTACTTTGATAGTCTTGGGGCATAGCCCCTGGATTGGCAGGTAAGTGCAGGGGAGTATATCGGTTTGCCATGGTTGCAGAAATAAATGTGACAAATGGAGGAGTAGGGATAACAATGGGAATGTGTGTTGTAGATGGAGGAGTGGAAGGGGTTTGCTGATGGTGAACTTGGAGAAGCTGTAGTAATCACAGATAGGTTTGGTGTTCTTTCAGAGGTAAGCTCAGATTGAATGGAGTTCTACAAATGTCTGTCAAGGTGTGAAGTAACAACTTCAATTTGCAAATTTTCAATGAATATTGGATCTTGAACTGTGTGGGTTAACCCAGATTCTAAAAAGGTCACAAATGAAGAGCTTTCCAAATACTCATCAAAAGGCTCGTCCTCAGGGTAGATCCACTTCATAGGACAAGATCTTGATCTGTATAGAGGCCGAGAACTAGCAGAATTTTCTTGGCTCTCTTGTCTTCTAAGAATCCTAGGAATCAGATTAGGATTTTCAAACACAGGTGGGGGATTAGGATCAGGATTTGATCTGGTGTAATGAATCCTTTCTGAAGCCAAGTTTCTAGGTGTGTTTTTGGTTTTTTCTTGAAATATATTTGACAATACAACTTTAACAGTCTCTTTAAGAGGTTTTAGATGTGGGAGTTTTGAATTTTCTTAAAGACTTATTTGAAAAGAGGAACTGATCAAGTATTTGAAACAAACTGTCCAATCTATAAGATAGACCAGAGATACACTGAAGTAGCATTCATTTACTTCTGCAATTGCAAAGCAAAAGCATTTCAAAGGCTACCTGGCTAACTTTAGGCTCCGTCTGTAGCTTATACAGAAAACAATAGTAACAAACAAATTATTCAGTCCCCAGCAGAGTCGCCATTGATGTTATCACTCAGGTTTTCCCAAAAGTTGTAAGAAAGGGAAAGGAGGCCGAGGTAACCACTAACCAATATTTTAGATACAGAATCTAGCCAATCTGTATCCAGAGAGGGCTCTCTCTTTATGATTTAGCTTTGTTTTTAAAGGTATTAGGCTAGTTATGAAGTTCAAGGGTTTTGTTTGAGTTTGGGTGGTGAGATTCAATAGAGCAGAGAGGTAAAACAGAGTAGTTCAGTCCATTGGGCTAATGGAGTCAAAGAAGATGGCTTTCTGGATTTGGTTTCTTAATAGAGGATGGTTTCATAGAGCAAGGTGGTCAAACAGGGAACAAATAAAGACTTGAAACAGATGGAATGGGCTCAAATGGGGTGAAGGGCAATTGAGAATCCTTCAACCTATTTAAAGAGGGAAATTGGATGATTATTGATCAGGAGCAATTAAGTATTCTTTAGCAAATAATCAACATGAAAGAATTAGGAAACAAGAGCAATTAAGATTTCATTGCTTATCCTAATTCTGAAGAAAACACATAGAACAATAATGACTGAAAATAGAGTGCAATCAAGCATATTCTGAAATTAAATCTTTTCTTTATCATACAGATTTTGAAACACTGATGATATAATAAAATAAGAATACTTTAAAACACAAGATATAGAGGACTTATTGATCCAGTGGTTGATTCAAGAAATTTGTGACAAGTCCTTTGCTTCAATTCTTCATCTAGTAAGCCATGCAACAGTTGATTCCAACAGCTCTTTATTCCAAAAAATCAATATTACAACAAAGTCTAGGAATCCACCCACAATACTCCATTTGAGGGGGTATTTATGCAGAAAATTATGCAAAAAAATCTCATAACACAGTGAGATAATATCTAGGAAGACTAAAAATAGTTTCACAAGAAAATAGAAATAGCTAGTCTGGAAAATAGGAAAAAGATAAACTGATGTTGTGCTGGTCCTGTTTTTGTTGAATGTGCTGGAGGCAGGCCCTATGATTTGGCTTGCAGCTGTCTTCTTCAGGAACTCTGCGCTGGCTGCCATGTTTTCACTGATACTCTTTAATCCTGATCTGATACCCTTTGACCTTTTCAACTCTGTTCATCTCTGTCTGGTATTTAGCCCAAAATTTCCCTTTTTCCAAGGGTAATAGTGCAGCTATGGATCTCTCTATGGCTGGTATGTTGAGTCCTGTGGAGATTGCTGGAGGAGCCACAATAATTGATGCACTGATAGCCATTTATTGAGAAAGTTTAAAGGTACCTGTGTCAAAAGAGGAGGAAACTGTAAAATGGCAGGTCGGTTGAGTCTGCGAGCTCACCGCGGAGCTTCTTTGGTTAGGTGGCGGTTGAGGAACTGGAACATTGATTTCGGTCTTTATTTTGCAGGAGAGCGTGGGGCGCAATGCATTACAGTGAAAAAATGGCGTTTTATCATTTATTTGACAAAACTGAGGTTTGGCGGGAGTTTTTGTATTCAACCGGGCATATGATGTAAGCGGTACTCGACCTGACGTCAGCGAAGGGCGGATGACGTCAGCGGAGGGTGGTAAGCGGTTTACCCCGCACCGCTTTTGGGGCTGGGCGGTATTGAGCGGAGGGCGAGCGAGCACCCCGGATGGGCGATGCATGGCAGAGGTACGGGCAGAAAACCGCCGGCCGATCGCGAGTTAACGTGAGGTCAAAAGGGGGGTCGCGATATCAATATAGGCCGTTGGATGATCGGGAGACGATCGGACGACGGACGGGCATCAGAGATGACGGGGGTTTATGCGGCGGGCCCGATGTATTTAAAATAATGTTTAATCATATCAGGGCTATTTTGATTGGTTGGGATTGGTTATTAATTAACCCAGGTGGTTAATCAAACCCATTATCGCGCGGTGGGGAGATTATTAACAGATTTTCGATAAACCTATTAATCCTCGTTAAACGATGTTTATGATCGTAATTGATCGGGGCGGGATGTATAAAGTATTTGGGTTTTTTTTTTAAATATATTCACATAATATGGGAAGGGTAATGTTTTATGGGATTTAAATAATAAGTGTTAATCATTAATATGAAATAAAACGAAAATAAGCGCTAAGCCAATGTTCACAAGTTACATTAAAACTTAGGCTAAAGTGGAAATGGAGTTTTTAGGTGATATTATGCATTTTCCTAAGTAAAGTAGGAATTTACTTGAGAAATCTTTATAAAATGAGATGAAGTGGTTTATGAGTGATATTAAGAAAATATCTTAATACTTTGGGGAAATTAGTGAAATCTTCAGGGAAAAGTATGAAGGGGAGTTAGTTATTGAATCTTGTCTTTCTTGCACTGCTTCAAGTATACTGTCCACCTTGTACTTGTGATAGAGATAAAGATTAACACTTTTAGAGACATAATCTATCAATGGTATCATTCTGCAACACCAATCTACCTACCTTGCCTACTTAGGCCTAGCATTTTTTCCTTCTTTATTTGGGTGCACTTGGACTGGCAAACCCTCATCAACTTTTCTTTTCTTTGCATAGTAAGCCTATCTAAGTCTATAATTATTAATTTTAAGGGTTCAGATTAAACTGTTGAGCTCCTTTTTATTTACTCTACCTATCTACTTATCTGCCAAGATTAAACAGTTTGTTCAGATTTTATTCTCTATCTCTAAAACAGGAAATTCAAATATGAACTAGCCAAGATTAAGTTGTTTGGCAATTCATCAATTATGGCATAAATTAACAAGCTGCAAACAATGCTTATTACAGAAAATGAAAAAGTAGTGGCATTTTGGACTTGCACACTTCCCTGGTCTTTCTTTGTTTGGGGTTCATTTCTTTCACTTTTTTGACCATTCTATTCTTTTTTACCCTTTGATTTTTCTTTTAGGGCATACCCTCTTTACATTTTTTAAACTTTTTTATTTTTTGATAATATGGAAAACCTTTGCAACAAGGAAAGGAATGAACATATTACAGAGCTCATCAAGTCAATCATGAAATATGACACCTATTGGTATAGGAGTATAACAACACACCACAAAGCAGGCGCCACACTAGGTTCTGCTTGAGCTTCTGACCTTAAAGGCATCGGTCCTCCTCTTGCGAGGTAATTTGTAAAAATCGGGTAGTCGTATTTGTCATGACCCTGACCCTTGCATTTCACACACCACACTTCTTCGCGCACTTCTAGTTAAACCATCCTATCCTGTTTCAGACTCTGCATCTCAAGACATAGATTATTCAGCTGCGCGTGGAACTGTTGAACTCCTAGGTTAGGATCCTATATCAGGGTCTCATGAATCCTCATAGCAATCTCTAGAGCCTCTGCTTGAGTTGTTATCTTCTGTTGTGATAGCGCACTCCTTAAATGTGGTAATAGCGAAGCTACAAACCACTCGCAATGATGTCCATCTGTCAGATTCATATTGGCTTCGTGAATCATACATTTCAGCCTCTGATCTAGCTCCCAAGGAGTCTCTCTTGGTAGCATCATAATCTCTTTAAATACAATGATTAGCTGCACTTCAGAATTAGGCCTGCTAAATTCTTTATTTAGTGTTGTTTGAATATCCGCGACTCCCGCATTTGGATTATCGTTGGAGTACTTAATATACTAGGTTAGCACATGATCCTGCAGGGTGCTAACCAACGTCACTTTCTATATATGGTCACCTGTAACACCTTGCTCTTCCCATACAACCCTTACAATGAACTAGAATTGGTTCAGGTCCTCATTTCCCAAACCTTTGAATACAGGAAACTTCACTGCGCTTGCCATATTGAATCGCGGTGGTGGTGGAGTTGTTACGGGTGAAGATGGAGGTGACGGTGGTGAAGCCAGTGGTGGTGTGGGTGGAAGTGGTATTCGCAAAATTCTTTGTCTTGTTAGCTGAATAACACTTCACGGTGAGACCTCGTGAGCTCTTCCTCGTCCCCTCGTGGAGGTGAAATCAAGGGGCTATTTTCTGGACCCTTATTTCTTTTGTTCCTGTAAACCTTTCCTCTTCGCGTAGCCCCAAACATCAAGGTAACTGCATAATACGCTTTTTGCACAACAACATTTTAATCCAAGTATTCAAAGACTTTACGTACTTACCTCGTAGTCCTTTGAGAAAGGGTCGCTCTGCATCACTGTAGCTAAATGAGGTGTCAACCACGAACTCAGTAACGAATCCTCCTATAATATGATAAAGCCAATGATCAATAGTGCACACGATCTTATCCTCTGACGCTTCCAACCTTCACACTAGCTCTGGGGTCCACACAATAGGACTGTCAAGCTTCCACCTTCCCTGACTATCTGCTATCTTCGCGATCCACTTGTATAGCTCAGTAGGGAAGGATGCAAAGAATATTTCATGGATATCTGTGTATAGGTAGTTATCTATCCACTCTTCTTTTGACAGTTGCAGGTTTCTGTTCTCTTGCGCCATGAACTCGTGAATTCTTCTGTCCAAACAGCCTTCAATTTATTTCTTAGTTGGATTCCAATGATACAACATCACACATCTCTATGCAGATTCCGGTCCCGACAATGGAACCATTTGTTGGCTTATGGGGGCCTGACCTAGGTTCAAATTTATTTAGACAAACAAATCCCTACACTACTAGCCCCTTTGGCATCAGCCCGCGGAGCGCGGATTGAAGTCTCACTCGAAGCAGTATGGGGGGATGCTAGAACCAAGTTTCCACACCCTTGAGATGTCTGTGATGTCGGTTTAGTCCAACCAGACCTGTCTTCGTGTAGGTCACTTCACGCACTATTCCACCCTTCAGTACCTTCGCGATTTCTTACAATCGGCCTTCGCGCAGCCCTAACCAGGGGCTAAATTCCTTTTGCGATGCTAAGGAAACAAACTACACTAATTTTTGGATTAGACTAAGTATCTTACTTATCTTAGTGACAGATCTTAATTATATTCATGTAAGCAGATATTCTAACTTGCATTCACTTAATCAATACAATTATACACATTCGCGCATCATATAAGCATTAGAAGTGAAACTTATACCCAAGATAACAGATGCATGAACGGGAAATAAATACACACAAATGATAGAAAATTATCTTTATTAATACTTCCAATTGTTTATAGAATTGACTTGCCTTGTGCACTCATCTACAGGGGTCCGCGCACTCAACTGCGGACTACTAGGCCTCTGCACACTCAGCTGCAGAGCCTCTTCCTACGCTATGACCCAAAACTATACTTTACACTTTAGATCTATCTCGTATACATCATATTGATTCTTCGATGATGCTATCAAACTACTTAGAGCTTTGCTCTATTTATACAATCCCATGGTCCACAGACCATGGGTAGATCTTCTAGAACCGACATTACATTAACAAAATAAGGGCGGACAACCTTATGACACTTTAACAACTATGCACTCCACGCCCACAAAATGCAAAGTTTTTACATTGGAGTTACAAAATCGGACCAAAATATGGGCTCTAAGCCCGAAAACTGCCCTTGGGGGATCCCGCGCCTAACAACCTCCAACTAGCAACTAACAATAACACTAACACTAACACTTAACAACTAATCACTAGCTAGTTACAACCATTTATATGAAGTGTGCACTCCTATTTATACAAAAAATGAGGATAACTATTCAATAAATATAATCCTTGGATCTCTCCTAAATCCACATTTATCTCTTGTGGTTACAACAAATCTCCTAAAAATGTAAGATACAAATCCTCTCAAATTTCTCTCATCCATGATTATTCTCCTTTGAATATGCATAGTTAATGATCCACATCTTCTTCAATCATTCCAAAAATCTTCATTAGTTGGAATTTAAAATTCGAATTTGTGGTTGGGTGGCCAATTAAGACCCTTCTAGAATCTCCAAGTAGGCCTACAATATCAAAAAACTCACAACACTTTTAGATATCTATGAAAATATGTTAATTTCCTAATGTTTAATCACAAATTCTCTTAAAATGCTTAAAAACAATGAATTGGAAAATAATAATGATAAGCCCATACAATCATGAAAATGGTACTTAATGTAAGGTTATGGGGTTATAGAGTTACAAAATGAGGGTAAAATGATGGAAATGAAAGTGAAAGTGGATGACATTTTGGAGGCCCAACAAGAGTTATCCAATGGTCATGACAAGGTTCCAACTGAAATTTAGTATAAATATTTACGGAAAAAACATATATCAGGCCCTGTATTTACCAGGTACATCAAGGAGCCCACTAACTTACAATAGCTAGTAGGATCAATGATACTAGAGTCAAAACATCTCAACTTCTTGAGATTAGTGATCGTGGGAGTAGTCATAGGCTTGGAATCCATCATATCGAATCTCCGTAATATCTCGATTACGTATTTCCCTTGACCTAGAGATATATATATATATATATACAAGTTTCTGCGAGACTTCCAAGCCAAAGTAATAGTGCATAATTCCTAAATATTTCATTTCGAATTCGACAGCCAACATTTTCTTGTATTCTTGTATTTTGCGCTCCACACTTGTGATAAAAAAGTCATCCACATATAATAGTATAATTATTGGTTCATTCTTCACCACCTTGATGTAGAGATTTGGGTCTGCAAAATTTTTGATGAACCCAATTATTAAGAGATATGCATCCATTCTTGCATACCATACCCTGAGAGCTTGCTTCAAGACATATAGGGTTTTCTCGAGTCTACAAACATGTGTATCCTTTCTATTTCTTTTGAAAGCTCTGGTTGTTCAATGTACATTTTTTCATCAATGGTTCCATTTAGAAACATTGTTTTGACATCCATTTGATAGATATTCTATCCCATAGTAGCAACTAGTGAAACCAAAGATCTTATAGTAGTATACCTAGCAATAGGAGAAAATGTTTCTTCATAGTCTATGCCTTCCCTTTGTGAGAGACCTCTTGCAATGAATCTTGCTTTGTATTTGTCTATGCTTCCATCAATCACATGTTTGATTTTGAAAATCCATTTTGAAGTGACAACCGATTTGTCACTTGGTCTAGGAATGATTTCCCAAACCCCATTTTTCAAGATGGATTGATATTCTTCTTGCATCACCTTCTTCCATTCTTCTTGATGAGCAACTTCTTCAAATGTAGTTAGTTTAGATCCTATCAATTTTGTCAAATATGTTGCATATCCTGAATATCTCTTTGGTCTTTTGCTTTCTCTAAAGGTTATTTTAGTAGCTCCATGTCATTCGACATATTTAATTTTAACTTTTAACCAATATGGCCTTTTCCTTGTTTCAGGAATGATCACAGGTTGAATAGGCTCACTTGGTCCTTCTTCTTCTTCTTGGTTTGTAGTTGTCTTATCATGATTCTCTTATTCTTCAAATAGTAGTATATATTTGTTATTAGAATCAATTGGAATATCCTTGGATATTTTGTAGGCATGATTCTCATCAAATATAACATCCCTACTCACTTCAATTTTTCTTCCTTCCTTTATGTAGATTCCATATGCTTTTGAAGAAATGTTGTAGCCAACGAAGTTCCCTTTAATTCTTGTAGAATATAATTTCTTTCGCTTGTCCTTTGGAACATGGATGTATGCGGGACACCCAAATATTCGAAGATGGTCCACACATGGCTTCTTCCTTGTGAATGCTTCTTCAGGTATCCTATTCTCAAGGATTCTATGAGTATTTCTATTTTGTATATATACTATTGCCATTGTTGCTTCTCCCCATAGAAAATTTGGTAGATCACGATCAAATATCATAGTTCGTATACATTGATCAATTGTTCTATTTTTCCTTTCTGAAACTCCAATTTGTTCGGGATTGTATGGAATAATGAGCTCCTTCTTAATACCTATTTCTTTACAATATGCAATTAGTTCTTTTGAAGTGTATTCCCCACCATTGTCGGATATCAAAGTCTTTATCTTTATTTTGGTTAAGGTCTCCACTTCAGATCTAAACTCCTTAAACTTTTCAAATACTTCATCCTCTTTCTTAAGAAGGTAGAGCCATGTTTTTCTAGAATTATCATCAACCACTCATAAAATAAGGTCAAATATTAAATATGGACTCAAAGATATTTGTTAGACACTAGCCCAGACACATAATAATGAATGAGGTCTAGTATTTCCTTAGAATTTGTATCACTACTTGTAAAAGGTGATAAAAATGGCAATGTTTGTATTAATGAAAATAAAACCCATTGGTCAGCTCTACAAAAGAGAGTCTAAACCAGGAGAGTCTGGCTCTGCAGAACACTCTACATTGTTCATCAACATTACACATTAAATAGAATACATGGTTTTAGGGAAGTTAGAACAACATCCTAAGAAATAGAAACTAATTCCTATCCTGAGGCTACGTGAACCAACTCTACCTATTCTAGGATATTCTCCATTATCTTCAACACTCCCCCTTAATGGAGAAGGGGTTCATGTATATACCTAACATCTCCCTAAACATTTGAAATTTTACTTTTCCAAGAGGCTTAGTGAAAATGTCCGCAACATTATCACATGTATTACAATATTCCAGATGAATTTCTTTAGATTTCACTTTCTCCCTTACAAAATGGAATTGAGTATCAATATGTTTCATGTTTTTGTGAAACACCAGATTGTTGGCTAGCTTGATTGAACTTTGATTGTCGCATCTGATTGTTGTTGCGACTGTCTGTTCTTCCCCAACATCCTGGAGAAGTCTCTGCAACCAAACCACCTCGCACATTGCTGCACACATGGCTTGATACTCTGCTTCTGCTGAGGACAAGGAGACTGTGTTCTACTTCTTGCTGCTCCAAGTGATCACCCCGGATCCAAGACTGAATGCATAACTTGTTATAGATCTGTGATCATCTACATTTCCTGCCCAATCTGAATTTGAAAATCCTGCCAATTTAACATTAGAAGAGTCAGTGTAAATAATTCCATAATCTACAATACCTTGTAGATACCTCAAAACATTATTCGCTACATTCTAGTGGCTTAGACATAAATTGTCTTAACATGATGACTGCATAAGCCAAATCAGGTCTAGTGGTGGTTAGGTAGATCAGACTCCCAACCAGTTGTCTGTAAAGTGTTGCATCTGTTGCTTTTGAGCCATCCTCCACTACAATTTGATGTTCTGTTGAAATGGTACTGGTGCAGACTTACACTGATCCATTCTAAACTTTTCTAACAGGCCTTTGACATACTTTGCTTGAGATAGAAATGTTTGACCTGAATCTCTCCAGATCTCGAGACCTAAAAAGTATATGAGTTCTCCAAGATGATTCATCTCAAACATCTATGACATCTGCTGCTTGATTTCATCAATTATATATATATAACATCGCCTGTAATTATCAAATCATCTACATATAATGAAATCATCACTACACACCCTTGTTCATATTTCATGGCGTAGATATTAGGGTCATTCTTGCTTCGAGTATAGCTAGTTTGCAGAAAAAATGAATCGATTTTCTCATACCATGACTTGGGAGCTTGTTTTAATCCATAGAGTGCTTTCTTCAACCTATAGACTAAATGTTCTTTTCCCTTCTAGACAAACCCTTCTAGTTGCTCTAAATAAACCTCTTCTTCCAGTTCCCCATTCAGAAATGCATACTTTACATCTAGTTGGTGCATCATCCAATGTTTCTTAGTAGCTAAGGCGATTAACATTATGATGGTGTTCAATTTAGCTACAGGGGCGAAGGTTTCTTCATAGTCTATCCCTTCTTTTTTTGTATACCCCTTTGCAAAAAATCTAGCTTTTAGTTTTTCTATAGTTCCATCTGCAACCTATGACCTATTTTCCTCTAGAAAGTTCTACCAATTCCCAAGTGTTGTTTCTGATTATTGAATCATATTCCTGTTCCATGGCTCTTTTCCATTCATTACTTTCATTTGCTTCTTTATAACTAGACGGTTCAACAACATTCATCATACTAGTTATAAATGCATTTTCCCTATATCTTGCAAGGATTTGAGCTTTCCTACCTGATCTCCTGAGTGGTGGGGTGGTGGTTTCAAACCTTATTTCTTCCTACTGCTACTACTGTTACTGCTGTTGCTGTTGTTGTTGTTGTTGTTGTAGTTGTTGTAGTTGTTGTAGTTGCTGCTGCTGTTGCTGTTCATCCTCTGCCTTTGTTTGCTGCTGACCCTGATTGTTCTCTACTTCTTCTTCTTCAAAGTATAGGATGTCCCATCCACCATAGTGCTTATCAGTTTCTTCACTATCCTGCTCATGGAATTTAACATCTCTACTAACAAAGATCTTGTGAGTAGAGGGATTAAATAATCTTTATGCTTTATATGACGAACAATACCTTATAAAAGTGCATCTGATGGCTTTTGAGTCTAATTTCTTTCTATCTTCCTTGGGTATGTGGGTAAATGTTTTACATCCAAATATTCTTAAGTGTTTTACTGTAG
The DNA here is from genome assembly GCA_031772625.1 of Pinus tabuliformis. Lineage (NCBI taxonomy): Eukaryota > Viridiplantae > Streptophyta > Pinopsida > Pinales > Pinaceae > Pinus > Pinus tabuliformis. The sequence goes on along the minus strand of CM062818.1, from coordinate 485,685,991 downwards.
GCTTATATCCATACAAAGCTTCAAAAGGAGTTTTAAACTCAAGACTTCTTGTAGGACTCCTATTTTTTAAATAAACCGTAGTACTCACTACTTCAGCCCAAAAACCATTTGAAATATTCCTAGCTTTCAACATACTTCTTGCACATTCCACCAGAGTTCTATTCTTCCTTTCTGTTACTCCATTTTTCTGTGGAGTATGGGGTACTGTACACTGCTGCAAAATTCCATGATCTTTACGATATCTGATTAGCTCATCTTTCTTATATTCTCCCCCTTGATCAGAACGAAGAATTTTTATCTGTTTCCCTATTTGTCTTTGATCATATTTTTAAACTGCTTAAAGTATTCGAATGTATGACTCTTCTTACTTAATAAATACACCCAAGAAAACTTCGTACAGTCATCAATAAATAGTAGGAAATACACTGCACCTCCTAATGATTTTTTTGCATGGGACCACACAGGTCTGTGTGCACTAACTCTAGTATATCCCTCTGTTTCTTTTCTACTCTAACAGGGAATTCTTCTCTATGCATTTTTACTAAAGTACAAGCATCACAATCATTATGTACTTGCTTTATCATAGGAAGATCTCTTACCATTTCTTTCCTCTGTAGTAACAACAAATCATTGTAGTTGATGTGGCCAAATATCTGGTGCCAAAGCTCTTCTGTAGTCAGGCTCGCTGCTATCAATGCTCAAATCAGTGCAGGTCTGACATCCAACTTGTACAGTCCTCCTGTTCAGATTCCTGTTGCAATTGTCTTCATTCCATCTAGCAGATCCTTAATGTAGCAGTTAGATTTTAAAAATTCAACTTTCAAATCTTGATCTGTAATCATTGATACAGAAATCAAGTTCTTTTCTATGCCAGGCACATACATTACATTATAAATTTTTTTTATATTACCATCAGGTAGAATAACAAAAACTTTCCCACATCCTTTGATTTGATGGCTTCTTTCATCTCCTAGGTAAATCTGTGCACCTTCGTTGATCTCTTTAAAATCCTCTAACCAGTTCTTGTTCCCTGTCATGTGTGTTCACACTCCTGAATCTACATACCAAATGTCTGCATCAACATTTTCATCACAATCTGCCATTAACAATCTCAAATTCTGCACCTGATCATTGTTCGCAAGATGACCTGCACGTCTCTTTGACTTCTGCTATTTTTCATGATACTTGTTTTTCCTACATTCCCTGGCAATATGACCCAATTTTCCGCAGTAAAAGCATTTAGTTTCAGAATAGTTTTTATTCGGTTGCATACCTTGGGTCAGATTTGGCTGTTTATGTGAACTTGCTCCATTTTGCTGTTGTGGACTCCTTTCCCTTTGTAGAAGTTCTTCCTCTCCATCAATGCAAGATCGACACTCTGGGGCTTCAAAGTCGATCTCCTCTCTTCTTCCTGCATCAGTATACCTGTCAGCTCTTCAAATTTCGGGATCTTTTCTCTGGCATTGATCCTAGTGATGAACATCTGATAATCATCAGTGACACCATTCATTGTAATGGTCACAAGATCTGTATTGTCCATTGTATGACCAATAAGCGATAATTTGTTTTTCAGATCCTTGATCCTTGCTACAAATGAAGCAATCATTTCATTCTCCTCCATCTTCATGGACAGGATCTTACTCTTGAGGAACAAAAGACGATTTGAATTTCTGATCTCGTACAATTCCTTCAGAGTTCCCCAGATCTTGTTAGCTGACTTACCTTCTCTGATGTGTGGTATAATACAATCTTTCACTGACATATTTAACATTGTCCTTGCTTTGCTTTCTTTTTTCTCCCAATCTAGGACCGATGCTGATCCAGCCACAGACCTTGGCTCATCCCCATTCACAATCGTCTAATCACTCTGCGCTTCTAGCAGAGTCTGCATCTTAAACTTCCAATTTGCATAATTGGAACCATCAATCTTGTTATGCTCGTTCATGCATGCTTCAAATATATTGTTATTCATCTTGGCGATTTAGAAAAAAAAAATCGACAGGTAAAAAATGTTAAATTTACCCCAGATCTGTGACAGAGACAGATCACTATTGTTTGATCTCGCAACACATGCGCAGATCACTGTGGCTTTCTTCTCAGCTTCCAGACAACCTCCTGTTATCAGCTACAACCTTGTTCTTAGCTTCCCCACTCAACTTCTCTGATAGCTACAACCTTGTTCTTAGATCCCTTTGCAATTTATTTGATTTACATGATCGTCGCAGATATTTGCCCCATATCCGAGAGTAGTCGCAGAAAGACACCAATTTTCCGAGACTAGTCACAAAAATACACCAATTTACCGAGACTAGTCGCAACTGTACATTGGAAAACTGTGACGATCGAAAAAATGAAATTTTTGAGAAGTGTAGTAGTGTATCATCGCAGTTGTCCACTCAAAACCTACGACAATTTCGGTTCAAAGAACCACCCACCAGCAAGTGTATAGGTTCCTTAGCCCTGACGCTCTGATACCATGATAAAAATGGCAATGTTTGTATGAATGAAAATAAAACCCACTCGTCAGCTCTACGAAAGAGAGTCTGAACCAGGAGAGTATAGCTCTGCAGAATACTCTACATTGTTCATCAATATTACACATTAAATAGAATATATGGTTTTAGGGAAGTTAGAACAACATCCTAAGAAATAGAAACTAATTCCTATCTTGAGGTTACGTGAACCAACTCTACCTATTCTAGGATATTCTCCATTATCTTCAACAAAAGGTTTCCTTGTATTCTTTCCCAAAGTACATCCCTTACATACTCCTTCATGATCTTCCTTGATGTTGGGGATGTCATTTACTATTTGGCTGAGATAGGGTATTATCTTGTAATGAATATGCCCATATCTTCTATGCCATAATTCGATAGGATTGGTCTCCATGTGAACTAGGGATTGAGGAGATAGTATTATAAATCTATATAACCTTCCCTCATGAACTCCAATAAATTTTTCCTTATCAATGCTTGAATCCTTTTCCCAAACCAAAAATTTACCATTTACAAAGGTGACCCTATCTCCTTTATCTTCTAAACAAGAAATTGAAATTAAATCCTTTTTCAAAACTGAAACATAGAGTATATTGTTGAGGTGTATCTTTGCTCCTTTTTCCAGCTTCAATGATGTATATCCAAGGCCCTTGACTAAATAAATATTGCTATCTCCTAGATCCACTACATGAGATGATGGTTCCTTTGATAGAGTATGAAGTTGTTCATTTTCTCCCGTCAAATGTCTTGATGCTCCACTATCAATGATCCATGCATTTTCATCATCGAGAGTACCTGTAAGTGCAACCAAGAAGTCTTCTCTTTTGACTTTCCTAGATAGGTTGTAGATGATCCCTCTAATCCAACTTCCCGCAATTCATATGATATTGAATCCCATATTCAAGTAAATTTCCATAGAGGGAGTAATATTTTCTTCCAAGCCAACAAAGTGATCTCGAGCCTTCTTTGACCTTAGCTTTGATACCATGCTGAGAAATCAATGCTAGTAGGATTTAGGGTTTGATTCCTCTTTCTTGATAATTACTTATGAATTATGTTGGCTTCCTTTATTGCTTAATTAGTTTATATTTCATCAAGAAATTACCAAATTATATTGTGTATGAATATCACAAGAACAAGAGACACAAGATGTAGGAACTCAGCCAGGGAAAAACCCCCATAAGGGGAAAACCCAATCAAGAACTCTTCCTTCAGTAGATTAAAATCAAGACGAGACACTTCCATACTTCTTAGACCTATACAAATACCTCCTCCAACTGCCAAGTCAACCCTTTCTTGCAACAAATTACCTTGAAAAAATACCCCAAGTGGCAACTTCGCAACAATAGCTTTAGTCCAGAATTTTGGTCCCCCTAGCAACATAACTTCGACCCCCAATTTCAAAAGTTCAGACCTGTAGTAGACACATATTTTCGGACATAGCAACCACCAAGAAAAATTCACACATGTGAGAGAAAGATAGCCCAAAAATTATCTTAGGTTTTCCCAGCAAAATTTGTCCTCTTCCATCTACTTCACACTCTTTTTTTCCTCTCTCGCTTAAAGATCAAACTTGTTAAGTGAATGTGACAAAAAGTCAAATTTCCTCTCCTTAATATAGGCATTTTGCTGGGTCAAGTTTCCCTCATGTAGGCCGACTTCTTGGGGACAGGGTCGCGACAAAAACCTTTTTGGCTAAAAAATAATTATTTTTAAATGATACAAAAGTGCAAGAAAGGTATAATAAAAATGGAAATGACTCTAATGACTCAAGACAAAACCTAAAAGCCTTCAATGGAGGATTTGACCTAAAAAACATTGACCCAAGTATGAAATCCACACTTTAATAAGTCATTTTATTTAATAATATTTTTTCTTTTTGACAAGTACAATTATGAGGAACGAAGCTAGTTACATTCTTCAACACTTGTGTCTGGTCTAAAGGATTGTTAAGCAGGCCACCATCATAACTATCCCAAACACATCTTCACCATCAAATTTGGCCCTCATAAAGTAGGATCCAATAATGAGAAGATCACTTTCTCCCTCTTTCTTTGTGTCTGCATGATTCCTGATATTTTCTAGCATGTCTTGTTTGGTCCAAGTCTAGGTTGGCCATAGGGTTGTCTTAATTAATTTAATTTCTCAATAAAATATATTAAAAATAGCTAAAAAAACATCTGATGATATTATATAATTTTAAACCTTTCTCCCAGAGAGGAAGGTCCACCACCTTGCAGGTGTAGGATAACATTGATAATTGAGGTCTTAGACCATACTTGAGTTAGGGGAGACAACCTTGGTCTTGGGAGGGAAGATTTTGTTACTTTCAAAGTGATTGAAAAGAGTCCATTACAACATGTAAGCCCACCTTTGACTAACCCTTTCGGCCTTGTTTAGTGCAACTAAGACCTTATGGTAGTAAACCCTTTTCACCTTTTTCTCATCCTAGGTCTAGTGAGAGTATTACTTCTACTATGGGGGATATGGGTGCCTTTTTACCCTCTACATCGAAATCCTTTACTATCATGTCATCATTACCACCACTTAGTGTGTCGATATCTATTCCTCCTACAACACCTCTATGATCTTCTTGGGGCATTCCTATACTCACTTCTATGACTCCTATAAGTTTTCTGTTGTTGTCTGTGTATATGCTTGCCTCCACCTTTGTGTTTGGAATGGGAAGAAACCTTGGTCAACCTACGAGATCTGGGATTTTTACTCCTAATTCATTTATACCTACGGTCACTTAACCTAACATGGTCATACATACTTCGAGGAACATGTAGGGGGGATCAACATTTGTCTCTAGCCAGGTTGAAGGCAATAATGTTTCTGGTAGTACATACCAACCTTTGAACAATTCTATGTTAGGTGGGATTCCTTTCTATAGAGGTTCCTTTTCCTTTGAAGGGGATATTTTATGTGGGGGCACCAACCCCATTGGTACGACTATGCCTACAACATCTAATGCTTACGATGCTTTTTTTGCACAGGGAGTTTTTTCCTCTTATGTTGGGTACAATCCCTTCAACAGTCATGCTTTTGGGAGTCCTTTGTTTAGGGGCACTTACCCTGGGGGGAAACATTCTTACACCAAATCTATTGGTCTAGGAAATCAATATACTAAGATGAAATTGTAACACCCTCCTCCCATATCTACCCTGGTAATCGTCCAACCCGGTTAAAAGAGGATATTGTGATTGGATTCAACCTCCTATATGACCTTACAGAAATGGAATTAAAAAAAAACACAACACACAAAACTTCCACATCAGCTCCAGGTTCCTTAAGAACCATGCCAAAACTTCAGGCAACTTACCCTTGGGTCATACTGAAGTTTTTGATCACTTGACCTCTAGATGATCTCACTGGCATGCAAGCCAGTGTCTATGGACCATTTTGTCATGGTCTGTGTCAGCGTCCCTTCGATTTAAGCCACTCTTTCAGGCACAGAGCCTAGGTCACTGCCCAGAATGGAATGACATCTTTAAAGTAGTAACATAATAGGGAAACAATGATGCAACAACAATTAGTTGAACAAGCCCTTAACTAGACCCCCACTAGCCATGATTAGCATTTCATCAAACATATCACAAACATGTAATCTACAAGTGTAAACAACAAATTTAAGCATAGGGATCTTGTACTTATCTGAGAATCGCTAAGAACCATTGTTCCCTCATGTCATTTGCTGCATTATCATCTATTAGGTCATAGATACATTGTCCATTCATTTACAAGTAAAAACATGATGAGAGCCATACATAGTTGTTGTCATAAAACATATACATAACCAACATAGTAACAACAGAAATACCATAAATACATCAGCCATAGAATCCACATATAAACCAGTACATTTACACATGAAAACCAAAGGGATGAATTTCTCATTAATGAATGTAGAAACCAACCAGGGATGGGACTACCATGTTCCACCCGACCATAGATTGGTTGAGCCAAATCTCTCTTCAGCCAATCACCCTCGTGCCATATTCCAAGCATGAATGTGGGACTCATAACCAACCAAAAATTACCAAATAAGCATGGCTTCTATCGTAGTTCTCCATCTACACCATGAGGGATTTGAGTGCCTCCTAGTCTCTCAGGATTTATCACAATCCACAATCTGATCCAGGGATCACTAGGCCCTACACCAAGACTCACTATCTAGGACTTATAGTACATCCAAACTTGGGACTACTAGGCCCAATGGAGAAAAATCCACCTCTTGGCTTTATCTTATATCCCACCATTCACCGACAAGGATTCCTAGGCCCATCGAGACATACAATATTTTTACCACAACCCACAATCTAGTTTAGGGGTTACTAGGTGTCACACGGAATCAGTCAAGGGTGCGGACACAACTGACCTTCCTAGAAGTCTAAGACATTCTAATGACAAACAAAACAAACTGGAGCTATCCTTCTCTAAACATACATTATGATATGAGAAATCAGGTGTTTCGTTCTTACCTTTGTCCAAACGCTGTTGTAGAAGTCCAAGCTTTGCTGATCTGGATGAGCTCCTCCTTTTCTCCAAAACCTGCAATCACCAACAGTCAAACAATTAAATAGCACCTGATTATAACATAAAACAAAGCATATCCAACACATAGACCAAGGAGTACATGAAATAACCCATTAACAACAAGTTATTGAGAAGAATGAACCAATTTGCATTAAAGGTAATCAAAAGGAACCATTACAACCTGAGCCTTGGTGTTGTGCAAGCTCCTTCCAGGGTCCACAAGAGTCTTCCTCTACTTTGACAAAGCTCACCCACCTCCAAATAGAACAAGTAAAGATGACAATCTCTCTTCACAAGCTTCTAAATGGGAGTCCTAATTCCTGCAGCATTTACCCTTAGAAATCTATAGCTTTCAATCTCCCTCCTTCTGGCCCAATGCCTGTACTTATAGTGCTCAAGAGGAAGTTAATCAGGTCCACCATCAATGGGATAGTCCCCTCTTTGGATGGGATAGCTCCCCTATTGATGGGATAAGTTCCTCTTTGGTAGGAGTGCATGAACCATCTGGAGGCGCTCAATACACGTCAAACAACCTTCTAGAATGCTCTAGAAATTACCACAAGTAAGTTTTTGAAGATAAAACTTGCGCATTTTAACCTTTTCAGAGGGACGCACCTGCCCCTTTAGATACAGAGCGTCCTTGGACGCAGACCTTATGAACAATAGGTGCGTACCCGCAAGCAAGGTTTGAGAGAACCTGCGTACCCAGAGATAAACATATTTTTAAAGACTTTCTCTCTTTCTTGGAGTTTGACATGAATAGCAAGGGCATAAGACTTGCTTAAGAGGGTAGTATGACTGTTGATAGAGCCATACCAACTGTAAATAGCCATGGTGACATTTTTTAGTGTAACAGATTGCCCCCTAAAGTGTGAAGCCTGGAATAGATTAGGGTTTTGTATTATCTAGGAAGGGTGAAGCGCTTTATCATTTCGCGGATTATCTCGTGGAGAACCTGGTCAGAACCTGCAATTTTCAACACAAAATACATGTATAAGATTATATCATCACTGAGGTAGGCATTCCCATATTCAGATTAAAACTTTAACTAACAGACTAACTACTCTGATACAGGAATGATTTTGCAGTACATCATAATCATAGACTTTTGTAAACACAGTATGGGCGCAGCCATCTGTTTATGATTAGTCTACTTAGATAATGAATACAAAACTCCTCGCAGCCTAGATGGTGGAAACTAGATCCAGGGTCTTCATTTCTACTTCTCGAATTGGTACGATTCTAGCCATGCGAATAAATCAGTTGATGTCGAACATGGTAGAAACCACTTGATTACCAGTCGATGATGTAAACTGTTAACAAGCGTGAGAGAGACCACCAGTAATGTCAATGGTTCTCAAAGTACCCAGTACAATCCATGATATGTGAATGAATGAGTTGATGTCGAACATTTCACGGAATCCTTTGATCGAAAGTCAATGATGTAAACTGACGTCAAAGGCGAGAAACCTGCCATTGATGCATGCAGACTTCAAGGTACTGACGATTTCTAAGTCATCTCTCTAGATAATGTGCTGACGTCGATTGAAAGTGACCCGTTGCAGGCAAGCCCACAACACGAAATCATTGTTCAAGTTGAAGAAATGTTGCTGTAAGGACTGACTCAGGGATGGTCAAATGGATGATAAGTATTTTGCAGATGAAAGTTTTTTTTGCAGACCTCTTGAACACATAACGACACGACAGATGGTTTGGTGCTAAATAGCTCAAAGTTAATCCCCGGAACCCGGTTGAAGACTTTCAAAAGTGGTTTGATCAACTGTGAGGTGAAAGATTTCCCAACCCAGGTGAATGAAAAGTGTCGTGTCCAAGAGTGGTAATAAAGTTTCTTCTGAGACAAAAGGTAACAAATAGGCTCATTCTTCTCTCTTTTCCCCCACCATTTCTCGCAAGTACCTTTTTATTTTTAACAAGCTTGAGGAGGATAACATATGCTTGATTATAAGCTCATCCTTCGGATGAGTCCAACCTAGTTTTGATTCGAACCCTAGGAAGGAGTGGTTCGTTCCTGTTTGTAATTGAACAGGTCCTTTACTGTGAAATGTTTAACGAGCCCAGTATAGGAGAAACTCGGCGTTTTTCAATTTTAGAGAGTCTGAAAAACTTAAGGAGACTCCAAGTTGAACTTTTTCGTAAATTTGTGTCCCTCAAGCCCGAAAAAGTATAAAATAATACCCGAGGGAACCGCTTGATTTTGCGACCAAGGAGTACTTTCATAATTAGTGTCATTGACCTGAAAAGTAAAAAGCGACCAAGGACACGTCGTTTTATTTCCGTATCGAGTTTGAAACGACAAAAACCCGGCAATATTTTCCTATTTTACGGTCAGAAAAGAGCTATAAGGGGACCGTCTTTTAATTCCGTTTTAACGAGTTTAAAAGAAACGCTCGGCAATCTTTTCATGTTTTAGGAGTCAGAAAAGGGCTTAAAAGATGACTCTGAGTTTTCAATTTTTCGTAAGTTTTAACGAGTTCAAAAAAGGGATAAAAATGTACTCATGTGGCCGACTTTCAATTTAATTTACGAGCAGGAAAAGACGGAAAGAACTCGGCATTTTCATTTGTTTTACGAGAATGAAAGATAGCAAAATAATCTCGGTATTTTCATGAGTTTAACGAGTCTTGAAAATAACTAAAATTGACTCGAGATAGGTTTCATTTTTACAAAAGCTTGAAACAGAGAAAAACTATGCTTCAAAGTAGTTTCATTTTTTACACAAGCTTGAAACAGAGATAAAACTGTGCTTGATGCCCCCTAAGCGTAACTACTAGAGCGCATGCCCCCTCAGCTTCATTTCATTCAACCAGTTGGATGAAATGAAGGTTGAGTTACGAGATCATTTGAAAGACTCGACCTAAAACTATAAGAAAATTATGCAAAAAACTGAAATAACTAACCTAAATACACAACTTAACATCTATGAGGTCTAGTCAAACTCTCGACTCAATTAGAGGAGGATTTGTTTCATTTTTTAATGAGCTTGACACAGGAAAAGAACTATGCTCGGAAAAATTCGCATGCCCCCAGTATAATGATGCAAAGCGAGGTACATGCCCCCCAAGCTTCATTGCATTCAACCAGATGGATGGAATGAAGGTGTACTTCCAATATTTACCTTGAAAAGGGAGTTGTTTCATTTTTAAAGAGGTTGACACAAGAAAAGAACTATCCTCATACCTGATTCATTTTTTAACGAGGTTGACTCAGTAACAGGAACTAGCCTCACACCTGATTCATTTTTTAACGAGGTTGACTCAGTAACAGGAACTATCCTCAAAACCCTACTTTCTACAATCTACCTACATAACCTAAAATCTACCTGATTCATTTTTTAATGAAGTTGACTCAGTAAAAGAACTATCCTCATGATAGCCTATTTCATTTTTTAACGAGGTTGATACAGGAAAAAACTGTCCTCGTAACTGATTCATTTTTTAACGAGGTTGACACAGGAAAAGAACTATCCTCGTTACATCCAGTTTCATTTTTTAACGAGGTTGAGACAGGAAAAAACTATCCTCGCACCATCCAATTTGATTTTTTAACGAGGTTGAGAGAGGAACAAACTATCCTCGTACCATCCAATTTCATTTTTTAACGAGGTTGAGAGAGGAACAAACTATCCTCGTACCATCCAATTTCATTTTTTAACGAGGTTGAGAGAGGAACAAACTATCCTCGTTCACTGATCATGGCTTCCAACTGGAAGAAAGACATGTCAATGGACACACCTTGATCATGGCTTCCAAGAGGTCTTCATCAGAAGGAAGAATAGTTCTCTCGAAGGAACACATGTCAAGGGACTCAAAAGGGATAAGAACATCGTGTTCAAATAATCCCATAGAGTTTTCCATGTCAATTACCAGATCTAAATCAACAGTGAGAGGCTCACTTACATCGGTAACTGAAAACATGGGACCGGTTGCCACATAATTAACCCGAGGTAGGGTAGATACCACTTTAGAATCAGGAACATTTAGGGGTGTCATATTATTGGTAGTTGAAACAAGACTAGGGAATGAAAGCTGGTCTACAGTCACAATATGTCCATTGTGAGGGAAAGACATCACGCGAAAGAGTGTCGATACGACAGCTTTCATTGCATAAACATAGTCTCGTCCAAGGAGTAAATTGAAATCCAAGGGACCTCGCACTACCATAAGATCAATACAGACAGTTTTACCTTCCAAGGTAATAGAAAACTTAGGAAGGATCCCTAAAGGTTCACTAATGGTTCTGTTAAAAGCTTTCAGATTCTGCGTAATAGGCGCAAGCTGAGGGGAACCCAAAGCTTTCCAAACAGTTGAGGATAAAATACTAACAGAAGCACCTTCATCTACCTGAGTACGATGTATGTCCCTACCACCAGCCTTGAAAATGATTTGGAAAGGGATGGAGGAAGGAAGACGAGGTTCTGTCAGTCTATTCCAATCAAAGGAAAAGACCTCAGTATTTGGAGGGGGTTCTGTAGAAACAGGTGAAATGCCCCCTGGCGTAGAAGAATCTGATGTAACAAGAAGAACCTGAGCGGTATGAAGTTCACTCTCTAAAGGGAAAGTGGGATCAACCGAATCTGAAATTGAATCGACCACTTGATCAACTAAAGGATCATCAACCTGAGTGACATGAGTTTCACTCTCCAATGGAAGAGTGTGATCGACTGTATTTGAATTTAGATCAATCACTCCGTTAGTTGACGGTAGGTTGGGAGAAAGTTTACGGTAACCAGTTGGAAATTCTTGCTGTGGAACAATAAGGTTTTCCAACAATGTTGAGGCTTCATCCATGTGAGGGCAAATGTGAGTTTGATGACTCCCTTTGCATAACTTACAAGGAAACCTAACTTTACCCTTTTTCCCAGGAACCTGACTATCACTGGTTGATGGATCAACGGAAAGTTGATGAGATTTTTCTGACCATACTTCCAAGACCTTTGGAATACCAGGACAATTGACAAGGAAGTGGTCACCCTTACAAAGCCTGCAAGGGTATTTGGGTTTACGATGCATGTCAGAATTTTCCTCAACACAACTAACACTTACAGCCACAATTGGTTGGTTGACTTCTTTCTTATCTTGCTTCTTTTTCTTCTTCTTCTTCTTCCCTTTCTTCTTCTTCTTAGCCTCCTGGTTACTAGCATCAAGGCTTTTACCAGGCGAAGAGGAAGAAATGGAGGAAGAAAAATTAGGCGAAGAAGGTAAAGGGTCAACAGGAGGTTGTTGATGTTGAGATGGTGAACTCTGTTGAGGTGAAGCATCCGGTTGAGATGGAACAATTGGAGTACTTTGGGCCAACGAAGTTGAAAATAACCATATCGGTAATCCTATTGTAAATCCAGGTAATGACAAAGTAGCCATATAAGGAGGACCAACATTTCCAAAGTAAGGAAAAGTACTAGGATTCTCATTAGGAGGGGTTCCTAGGTTGATAAATTCCGGAACATTTTCCATTATATTCAACTTCAGTGAATTTTATTAACAATTTATAACTAAAACTAAAATTAACAATTCACAATTCACACTTAACAATTAAAATTCACAAATCACACCTATGGTCTCTAAAAGTAAACATAATCAAATTAACACGCGCTATCAAATCTAGGAGTCAAACCACACACAAACAGTAAGCTCTCCGGACCGAAAACACTAGTTGGTGATTAAGCCCAACCTCGCGAAATCCAGTACAGAAATAGTGGGTGGAACAGTTACCCTGGCAACCTGCTTAATGAATAGACCGGCACAAGTTCCTCCACTTTAACCGTCTCGAAGTGAAGCGAACCCCCCGGAAAATCCAAGTGAGTATAACGACGTCTGCTCCAGGTACAGTGGGATCTTCCCTCCACCGTCACCTTGGGTAGAATCCTAGAGATTATGGTCACTAAGGTTACCAACGGCCACAAGTACACCTGGGGGAACAGTCTAAACTCCGACAGCACGCAAGGGCAGAGTAGTAAGCTCAATCCCCTTACCGGCTCCTTGACAGTAATCCAAGGTTTACCGATAAGTGACCCTTGGCTCCTCGACAATGGTTAATCCGAGGTTTACCATTTGTAATACGTACTGTCTGGCGTCGTTCCCAACGAGGGGGGAATGATCCCCTCACTGGTTCGGACACGAGCTCGTGCTTCTCCTTTAAGAGGAGCTTTCCCAGAGTGTAAATGTAACAATTGGATTTGATTCTATCACAAGATCGGCTACTTGTTTGGTTTTACTGTCTTGGAGAGTTAAGTACTCACCTACTCCAAGACACTAGCCTAAGCTATGTTGGTGCTTCAGGGCCCTAGAAATGTAAAAATTACTAGATGAATTTTAATTAAGCGCTGTGTTATTAAGGCTGTTATTACTCAAATGGGTAAATGGATATGAAACCAATGGTGTTATGACCCGACTCAACTGAATGCAATCAAATATGATAATGTAATCTTTTCAATTCGATGAATCCTAACTAAAGTAAGGATAGAGTTTCAATTTACTTCCAACAATGCAAAAAATTGATCACTAAGAGAAAATATAACAAATTCTCTAATGCACTAATTTCATCAAGACAAACTAATGCAAATCAATTCCAAACCTTTTTTTTTTATTTTTATTTTTGTGTAAATTCAAATCAAAGAAAGCTGATCTAAATCTACAATTGATTTTTCAGAATGTAAACTATGCAATTGTCATCTATGCACAATTCACTTGAAAAGTATGCAAATGTAATCTATGCACATTTTTCATTCATATTCCGAAAATGAGAATTCTAATTATGCAAATGTGATCTATGCAAGAGAATTCTCAAACACAAGATGATTCTAATGTGATCTAAGAACCAATCAAGTGCAAGTCGAGAAAATTGGGTGAGAGTTCCAAAGATCAAAAAATAAAAACACTCAAAGGCGATTAACACTCATACACAATGAAAGCTTAAAACAGGAATGCCAATGAAACAAGCTTAGGTGAAGATTTATGGCAGGTAACTAGTGGATCTGGGCGGTAAAAACTAAGAAAAAGAAAAATCTAAGAGCAAAAATGCAAAAAATGGAATTTTCTCAAATTTTAGCAGGGGACGCAGGCAACCCGTTAAGACAGGTGCGGGCCCGCACTGTGCACACAGCGACAGTGCGTACAGGGACGCACTGTGCAATACTCAGAGGGTGCTTCCTACTGGAAAATTCAAGAAAAACTAAAATGAAACTAACCCTAAGCTAACCCACCCAAAAACAAAGTCACAGAGCCAAAAACCAGAAAAATAAACCAATTTTCTCAAAGCAAAGTTCACACAAAGGAAAAGACTTTTCTCATCAATGGAATCCCCAGCGGAGTCGCCAATTTGTCACACGGAATCAGTCAAGGGTGCGGACACAACTGACCTTCCTAGAAGTCTAAGACATTCTAATGACAAACAAAACAAACTGGAGCTATCCTTCTCTAAACATACATTATGATATGAGAAATCAGGTGTTTCGTTCTTACCTTTGTCCAAACGCTGTTGTAGAAGTCCAAGCTTTGTTGATCTGGATGAACTCCTCCTTTTCTCCAAAACCTGCAATCACCAACAGTCAAACAATTAAATAACACCTGATTATAACATAAAACAAAGCATATCCAACACATAGACCAAGAGTACATGAAATAACCCATTAACAACAAGTTATTGAGAAGAATGAACCAATTTGCATTAAAGGTAATCAAAAGGAACCATTACAACCTGAGCCTTGGTGTTGTGCAAGCTCCTTCCAGGGTCCACAAGAGTCTTCCTCTACTTTGACAAAGCTCACCCACCTCCAAATAGAACAAGTAAAGATGACAATCTCTCCTCACAAGCTTCTAAATGGGAGTCCTAATTCCTGCAGCATTTACCCTTAGAAATCTATAGCTTTCAACTTCCCTCCTTCTGGCCCAATGCCTGTACTTATAGTGCTCAAGAGGAAGTTAATCAGGTCCACCATCAATGGGATAGTCCCCTCTTTGGATGGGATAGCTCCCCTATTGATGGGATAAGTTCCTCTTTGGTAGGAGTGCATGAACCATCTGGAGGTGCTCAATACACGTCAAACAACCTTCTAGAATGCTCTAGAAATGACCACAAGTAAGTTTTTGAAGATAAAACTTGCGCATTTTAACCTTTTCAAAGGGACGCACCTGCCCCTTTAGATACAGAGCGTCCTTGGACGCAGACCTTATGAACAATAAGTGCGTACCCGCAAGCAAGGTTTGAGAGAACCTGCGTACCCAGAGATAAACATATTTATAAAGACTTTCTCTCTTTCTTGGAGTTTGACATGAATAGCAAGGGCATAAGACTTGCTTAAGAGGGTAGTATGACTGTTGATAGAGCCATACCAACTGTAAATAGCCATGGTGACATTTTTTAGTCTAACACTAGGCCAGTGGCTTTACCCTGATCCACAGTCTGGTTCAGGGACCACTAGACCATGTGTTTTTCATTTCAGAGATCCACCTTGTTATATACATATTTGGGCACTGCAACCCCAATCACATATGTAGATAAACCAAGGGATCTCAAACCCCTAAAAGTGTTGTTTCATACCCAAAAGGATCAATGTCAATTGATTACATCATTTCCCAAAAGTTCTCTCTGAAAAACTACTCATAACTGGTCAAAACTGGACCATACAGACTGCTCCATGCTGAGGGTATGATGCATCTCACCTGCTACACACAAAGGGTGAGATGCATACTGAAAAGCCCTTCTGTAGGGTGCGATGAGTGAGAGAAAACAAATGGCAGAAGCATTTTTCCAGGTGGAAACTCAAAGAATCTTCTAGAAACTGCTCATATGACACTTGCCTCTCTGAATTCGCTCAGGGATGAGTAAGAGATCATGAAATATCCAAGTGGAACCAAGAACTATTAGTGAAATGACACTAATCAAAATCGCAGAAGCTGACTCACTCTCCTGCAAACATCTATATATGGATCCCTCATCCTAGAGATCCAAAGGCTGGAATTTTGTAATTTGTAAGGAAGTGTTGTTGGTTTCTCTTTGAGACATTGTATTGTTGGGTGATCTTACTTTTTATGAAGTGAAGAGGGCTTTCATGCTAGGAGGATGATGCTAGATCAGACAACTTGGCTGTAATCCTCTCTTCTACTACTTCTATGAATAAAGCTATTTGAGTTTTCCTCCATATACTTGTATATCTCTGAATCTTGTATTGGTATGGTTAATGTACATCTGATCCTATATTGTTTATGGTTATAGATCTCTATGCTTTGATGGTATTTTGCGGCCTTGACTCTACAGGTGTTCTTTGAAGCGGGACAAGTGAGAAAGCAGTGGCAAAAGCTCTATCAAGGGAGAGAGGAAACAAGCAAGGAGACTAGCAAAAGACTGAGGTTGGTACTCTCTGCTTCTCTCTCATCTATCTCCCATAAAGGAAAACACAAGTAACTTTGGTTTGTTTGTTTCTAAGATAGCTACCTGTCTTAGTGGGACTAGCAGCTCTGAATGGACACTAGTTTTCCTGATAACACACCCCAGTCATCTTTGAATCCATCCGGCAATCCAGCTCAACCGAAGTATGAAAACCCATCTCATCAAGGCTATCAGGAAATGACAAGGCTATGCTGAAAACACTATCATGTTTAGCAAAACCCATGCCATAACAACAAAATAACTACATGCAGTACCATGCATGCCAAATCTAGCAAGGAAAATATACATGCAAATCGATACCTGCAAAGAATCATGATGTAGTTTCTTGATCCTGCTTTTCCTTGCTTGATCTTTGCTTTGTCTTGCCTTCTTTCCCTTTCTTGATCCAATGCCCAAGTGCTCCAAGAAAAATCTAAGTATCCAGGAGTGAGAGAGAGAGAGGGAGAGAGAATAATGAGAGAGCTCAAAAACTTAACTAGAAAAGGTTACTAACTGATCCTCAGAAGCCTTTTTATTAATGAGGCCTCTATTTCTTCATTTTCCATTATTTTCCTTTAGTTTCCTCCTCCCATGCAACCTATGACCTTTCACATCCCTTTTCTCCTAATTTCCATTATTTTCATAACTAAATGTGCCAAAAATTCCATTTTCCCTTTCCAAAGCCTTAGCCATTTCCTTTTTCAATTTCCTTAGCCATAATAAACCAAATGAACACCCCCTAGGATTTCTTGACCAACATTTAACTTGGAGTAAGTGTCCCATTAACAATGGTTATTATTTTTAACTTTTATTAGATGGAATTTTCACCAGTGCTGTTACAGAATCTCCCCCCACCTTGGGGGAAACCATCCTCGGTGTTCAATCACACATATACCACAACAAAAACACAGGAAATAAGACATACTCCTCATGGAGATTTATAACATAGCTCGATGCAGTATTTACAATGATCACCTTGTTGAATGCCAACCCACATGGCAACATAACAACATGATATCATAATAACATGACAACATAATAACATGACAACATAATAGCATGACAACATAATAACATGACAGCATGACACGTATACCACTTACTGGAGCTTTATAACATAGCTCATGGTGGTATTTACATCCATTCACATATGTACATATACAAAAATCACCAAAAATATACCAAGACATATACCAAAACACCATACCAAAACACCATGCCAAAACTGGTTCACCTCAACCGGAAAACAACGAAGAATACATAGCCCGCATCTGATTCACCATCTCCCATGTAGTTTCATCAGGCCCAAGGTGCTTCCACTACACCTTAACTTGCTCAATTTCTTGATTCCAGAGCATGATCACCTTTTTCTACAATATACACTGAGGTGATCCACTTGCAATACAGACCAGTCAATCACATTATCAACATCTTTAACATACTTCTTAAGTAATGACACATGGAAAACATCATGGAAATTTACTGTTAGAGGCAGTGAAAGTCAATAGGCTACTGGTCCAATCCTCTCAACAATACTGAAGGGTCCACAAAACCATGGTGCCATATTGGCACATGATCCAATCTGCAAGGAGCTCTTGTTTGGTTTGATGCACAAGTAAAATTGTTCCCTAACCTGGAACTCCTTGAACAACTTGTTCCAATTTACATATATCTTCTGCCTATCCTATGCTACCTTTATATTCTTATTTATAACCTCCATCTCCTATTACATGTCTGCCAACATGTATGACCCAATCAACACCCTATTAACTGGATTGCTCCAACTGATCGGAGTATTGCAACTTTGCCCATAAAATTCCTCAAAAAGTCTCATCCTCAATGACTCATAACCACTGTTGTATGTGAACTCAACCAAGGGAAGATACTCCTCTCACTTCCGCTGCTGATGCATAACATACATCCTCAACATGCCCTCCAATATCCCGTTGACCCTCTCTATCTGCCCATCAGTCTGAGTGTGATAAGTTGTACTGAAGGCCAACTATGTGCCCAAACATGAAAAAAACTCCTTCCAAAACTTGGAAGTGAAATTTTCATCCATGTCAAACACAATTGTCTTTGGAACACCATGCAATCTAACCACATCTTTGATGAATATCTGTGCTACATTACTAGCTGAGAATGTAGACTTCACTGGGATGAAGTGTGGAACCTTTGTCAACCCGTCCACAACCACCATTATGGAATCATGTCGTCTCACTGTATTTGACAATATTGTGATGAAGTCCATGGAAATGATGTCCCATTTCCATTTTGGAATCACAATCGATTGTAGCAGTCCACCTGAATTTTTACATTCTACCTTCACACTCTAACAATCAAAACACCAGCCACAAAATCTGCTACATCCCTCTTCAGGTTCGGCCAATAATAAAATCTCTTCACTGTTGTTAGTGTCTTCTGATAACCTCAGTGACCCGAATATGGTTTCACATGAAACTCTCTCAAGATCACCTTCTTGAGATCACTGCTACCAGACACATATATGTTGTCTCTGAATCTAACCAATCCCTTTGTTGTAAGGCAATAGTCCACATCCTGTGCACCTGCACCTGTACCTGTGCCACCACTTGTACCTATGTCACTACCTATACCTGTACTATCACTTGTACTTGTACCACTACCCTGCTTCAACCTGTGCATAATGTCCATATATCTGACATCCTTTTGAACTTTCGGCAAGACCCTGTCCTGTAAGTCTATCCCATAGTAACTTATAGCTACTAAGTGATTTACCTGTATCCATATACTAAGAGCATATGCCATCTTTTTCTCCTTCCCTTTGATGTACTTGATCTAGAAATCAAACTCACTAATCGTGGCCAACCATCTAGCTTGCCTAGAGTTCAGATTTAGCTGGTCAAACAAATACCTCAACCCAATGTGATCACTCATCAATACAAACCTCCTACCTAGAAGACAGTGCCTCCACATATTCAAGGCATGTATGATCAATGCTAGCTCCAAATCATGCATTGGGTAGTTCTGCTCGTGCTCATTCATTTTTCACAACTCATAGCACACAACCTATTTGTCCTACATAAGGACCCCACTAAGTCCTCTCTTGCAAGCACATGTGCATACTAAAAACTCCTTGTTTGGATCTGCAATCTTTAACACTGATGCATGTGTCAAAAACTATTTAAGATGCTCAAAACTAGCCTCACACTCCTCTGTCCATTCAAAATTCTTACCTTTCCTCTGCAATGATGTGATGGGATAAGAAATCTGTGAGAAGTTCCTGATGAACCTCCTATAATAGCCTGCCAACCCCATAAAAGATCTCACCTCATCCACATTCTTAGGAGCTACCCACTCCATGATGGCCCTTATCTTTTTTGGGTCTATTGAAATTCCCTCCTTGGATATGACATGTCCCAAGTAGTGTACCTCAGTCTGAAAGAAACTACACTTGCTAAGATTAGCTTACAGCTGATGCTCTCTTAATAACCTCAACACTGCTGCTAAATGCTCGACATGATCTTCATCATTTTTAGAATATAACAGTATATCATCAATGAACACAATAAAAAACTTATCCAAATACGAATGCAACACATTATTCATCAAACACATAAATGTAGTTGGAGCATTAGTCAAACCGAATGGAACTACAACAAACTCATAATTCCCATACCTGGTCCAAAAATTTGTCTTGTAAATTTCCTCCTCTTTGATGCGTACTTGATGGTATCTGGATCTCAAGTCAATCTTAGAGAACATTACTGCTCCCTTCAGCTTATCAAACAAATCATCAATTCTCGGTAATGGGTACCTGTTCTTGATGGTCACCTTGTTCAATTTCCTATAGTCAATGCACAATCTAAGAGTACCATCTTTCTTCTTCACAAACAATATTGGTGCACCCCAAAGTGATACACTCGGCCTAATGTATCCCTTGTCAAGCATCTCCTTCAGCTGCAACTTTAACTCTACCAACTTAGGTGTGCTCATCTTGTAAGGTGCTTTTGATATTGGAGTTGCCCCTGGCACTAACTCATTAGAAAATTTTACCTCCTTGTGAGGTGGAAACTCTGAGATGTCCTCAGGAAACACATCCTTGAACTTCTGTAGAACTAGGTATCTTCTCAACATCTGCATCCTCAACTTCCTTACCCTTGTCACTATAAATGTGAACTACAAATAACATACACCCTTTCCTGCAACTACGCTTTGCCTACATAGTTGTCACCATTCTAACTGATGTGGCTTTCTTCTTACCCTATAAGAATCTTGGTTCCCCATT
This sequence comes from Pinus tabuliformis, assembly GCA_031772625.1. Classification (NCBI taxonomy): domain Eukaryota; kingdom Viridiplantae; phylum Streptophyta; class Pinopsida; order Pinales; family Pinaceae; genus Pinus; species Pinus tabuliformis. Next base: position 485,665,306 of record CM062818.1, on the reverse strand, counting down.
TTCATCAACACACTCAATGGATTTGTCATAACAATCTACCTTGGTTCTATGAAGATACAACCAATCCATGCCCAACAACATACTGTATGATCCCAATGGTAATATATTCAGATGTGCTATGGTAGGCATACCATTTAAATCAAACGCACAAGCTCTTACCTAATGATGAAATCGATTCTTTCTACCTATAGCCAACTATAGTAACCAAGATTCTACATGAAATTCCTTACTCAAACCATACTTATCCACCAAGTCAGGACTAACATAGCTATAATTAGATCCAGGGTCAATCAAAATAGAAATAACTTGATCACAAAACTTACCGTCCATCTCAACTATAAATTCTTGGTGCTCTGCTTTTTTGTTGTCCATGGTTGCATAAATACGAGGAATGCTCTACCCAACATCCCCAATAGTCTATGCCTCCTGTGCACTGTATACCTTAGGCCTACCACCCTGGCTCTATGGACATTCTCTCCTAAGGCGTTCCTCACCACATGTCCAACATTCCAACCATCCATTACCATTACCTTTATGCCGCTGATGTGATCCATGTCCCCCGCATTAAACTTCTTTTGAGGTGTCACATTTTCTTTCTCCTCTGCATTTTGAGGCCTTTCTCTCTTAGGTCTTCATTTACCTTTACCTTTAACTTTCCCTTTCCATCTTTGTTGAGATTCATTCTTACACTTTGACTATTCATAGCAATGCTTCAATTTCCCAATGACTTCCTCAAGTGACCGAGGCTCATCATACTTAGTCCAATATCTAAATGATAATGGAAAACCACTGACAAATCACTGAAATTTAGCCTTTTCATTCGTAAGATATGTTACATACCTCAATAGATCTAGAAACTTGGTCACTTACTCTTCATATTTCATTGACCCCATCTTTAGCTCATAGAATTATTTGGCCTTACTGTCGTAGTACCATTTTGACAAGTACTTCTTTCTGAAAATCCTCTTGAACTCATGCCAACTCAATTCATTTGCCTTGATGTCTCTGACCTACTTTACATCTTCCCACAAAATGTCTGCTTTACCTTTCAACCTAAAGATATCAATTCTGGCATTCATTTTATCTATGTACTCATGCAACTCAAAGAATTTGTTCATCCTAAGTATCCAAGCCTCTGCATCTTTTGGATTCTTTGCATCTCCATCAAAATTAGGTGGCTTGGATTTCTTAGATTCATCTGGCAAGTATCCCCTATCACTCCTCCTGTAATGATGATAACGATGATGATAATGAGGCTTGTCAGCACCATAACTAGAATAGTACCTGTACTCATCACCCCTCCTATTCGGAGTGTCCAACAACCTGCCATCTCTCACCGTGTCAGCTTTATCTAACCTGTGTCTACCTAGATACCTACTTCCATATGCCCCATTATTTCTTTCTTCCTATCCATGACTGATCCGAAGTGGCCCTTGTTGCTACAGTTTTGACAAACTTTGAAGGAGTATCGCATTAACCTCTGCCTGTTTCTCTTGTGCTTGTATTACCCTATCATTTTCTTCCTTAAAACTCCTTATCTCTTCCTTTAATCTTCTCATGTGACTGCCAAATCATAAGAGTTCCCACCATGCTACTCATCCGATTCATAGGGAGAGTCTTTGTAGTCTACCATCTTGCTATTCATTTTGACCTTTTTCCTGTAAGGCATAATATGTCACATAAACCAAATCATAAAAAACCAACACACCTTAGTATAATTTGGGGAGGATACCTCATCTGCAAGATCATCCAAATCAGCGTGACACATGTATAACATGATCATAACAGTATATAGACATATACAAATAAGCACATTAACACATAAACATCATTCTAGTTAGAGTCTAGTCATCAATGCATGACCATATCGACTACACATACCATGACCTCATGCATGCCAACAACAACCATTATGCCATTGTACACATGGCCACATGCAACCATCAACATGCATAAGAAATGCATAATCAACCATACATACACATGAACACATGTAATCAAGAATAAGCGAACAATACTTGTAACCAAACCTACAAGACTGATACGTGTAACCAAACATACAAGAATGCAACTTAACCTACAAGAATTTAACCAAACGACACATAACAACATGTAAGCAGCATATAATAACATGTATCCAGTCATACACTCATGATGATACATTCCATAATAACAACATCAAGTTCCTCTTAACAACATCACTACAACCGTGATCAACATTATGCAATGCAACAAGCACATGGAATGCAAGTGTAAGAGACACACATGCAACTAACATGCATGCATGACTAACACAAAACCCATCTAGTCTGAGCGGTGAACCATGCTTTGATACCATTCTGTAACACCCTCCTCCCACATCTACCCAAGTAACTGGCCAACCAGGGTAGACATGTGACAAGAGGTTACTGTGATTGGATTAACCTCCTATGTGACCTTAAGGAAACGGAATTGATGAAAACAAAACATACAAAACTTCCACATCAGCTATAGGATCCTTGAGAAGCATCCCAACACTTCAGGTAGCATGCCCCTAGGTCCTACTAAATTTTTTAATCACTTGACCTCTAGACACTTTCATACTATGGGAACGCCAACGTACAAGAACCTTTGAACGCTCTCACAGGCCTACAAGCTAGTGTCTAGGGAGAATTTTGTCCAGTTCTGTGCCAGCGTCCCTGGGATTTGAGCCACTCTTTCAGGCTCAGAGCCTAGGTCACTACTCGGAATGGAATGACATCTTCAAAGCAGTAAAATAACAAGGAAACAATGATGCAAAAGTAATTAGTTCAACAAGCCCTTAACCAAACCCTTATTATCCATGACATGAATTTCGTCAAACATATCACAAACATGTAATCTATAGGTGTAAACAACAGATTTAAGCATAGGGATCTCATACTTATCTGATAATTGCTAAGAACCTGTTATCACAAAATCACTACTAAGGGCTGCAACCAAGCAAGATTTCATGTAACTCTTTCAACCTAACTTTAGATCAAAGCTTAGCCTCTTTGATCAGAGAGGGCTCTCTCACAAACTCTTGATAAAAATCATTCACTACAACAGATGGCTAACTCTTTACTCAGTCATGAAAGCAAAAGGCTGGTTGGAAACATATCAAACTGGTTCTCATTGGGCTATGGAGTCTCATATACTAAGTAAACAAGAAAAACATATTCATTTCATGGAAGTCAAGGCTCTTTGCATTACATGTCAAACATACTCCATCAAAACCACAGCTTGCCAAACACACAGGAAGTCAGAGCATAAGATTATGAATTCTGAGTGATTGTGTTACAACAAGGCTGTAAAAGAACATAAAATATAAAATACCATCATTATATTTGAACACAATAATCCATCGAGAATCTTGAGAAGAAATCAACACTGTTTTACTATTACTGTCACAAGTCTTACAATGGCCCAAATAACTCTGTTTTTGTATAAAATGTCCAACCTTTTTTACATCAGAGTCATTTCTATATATAGCAAACCAAAATAATACTACCTGAGACTCCTCAACAAGCATGAAGGGAGCTCGGAATTCTATCATTAATTATCTTATCTATATCTTAAACAAACTAATTAATTACAAAGGTATTGTGCTACGAAAACAGAGGATTCCATTCCCATTGAAACTTCAAGTCTATCTCCTCGTGTGCATTGATGCGTTCTTGAAACTTGACACCTGTAGCACTTCAATAATAGCCAAGCCAAGCTGGAAGAACATTCACTGAATGAGCAGCTTCGGATGCCTGATATATGGATGATTCATCAACAAATAAGAATCTGTGCCCTATGTTCACGGTCTCTGTCTCCCATTAGTGTTCATGCATTTAAGATCATGCTTCAAGCCATTTAATCCTCTAATAGTCACGTATGATGGAAGAAATCTTATGATCTGGCCATCTCACAAACTGAACAAGTGTACCACTCAACACCTCGGCAACCCTACCAGAACCCTAAAAATTCGGACATAAAGTGAAAACTTTAACAAAAGACAAAATTTCACCTTTTCCTTGAATACTTACACCTGGCACCTTTTTAAACATCTGAATGACTTTCTATAATCTCCATGCTAGCCTCGAGTCATCCCTTTAAGATTTGCTGACCTCAGCACTCAATCTCAAATTTTTCACATAAACAGTCATCTACAGCAGTTTCGTAGCGCGCTACGAAACTGCTGTAGGTAATCAAAACTAAGCATATGAACCTTAAAGCAACAATGACTTAACTCTGCGATTTCTTCAACCATTTTATACAGGTGTAAGGACTTCAAAAAGTTTCAAAAAGTTTCAAAATGATGACAGCCAAAATTTACCAAAATTTGGAAGGCAAATTTCCCCTTGGATCAATTAGCTAGTTTGCCTAGCTTCCTTTTAAAGCTGCTAACTTCTTCCTTTAACACCTTGTTTTCTGCTCTTAAGCTTGTATTCATTTGTTTCATGATTTTTGCCTGCTTCAGAGCTGGCACTGTCCACACATATGCATCAGATACTGAGTCAGCTTGGCTAATCAAACTTGTTCTGCCTTTCATTACAGCCTTTTTATAATTTGTATATCTTACTGCCCTTTCCTTAGAAACATTTTTAATCTGAGGTATTTCTTCCTTTGTTGCTCCAGCTTGTTTCTTAATAGCAATAACATTTCCACTTTGACTGATGATAACCTTATTATCCTTGTTCTTGCTTTTGGCTGCTTGAACTATTCCGGTGAAAACCTCAAGTACCTCTGTCCTAGGCACTTCTAAAGGTGCCTTCTCTTTCTGCGCTTTCTCCACTTCTTTGATTTGCCTTCTTGTAACTGGTCTGCATGGCTTAAAAGCATATTCTTTACTTGGCTCTTCAAATTTCAATCTTTTAGAAGCCCTTGATTTTTTAGAACTTTCAGGTGAGGACTGAGTGAGGTCAATATGCATTGGCTGCACCGAGTGATCTTGCTCAAATTCTAGTGGTTCAATTTGTATTGGCTGATCTTGCTCCAGTTCAATGGCTTCAAGTAAGTCATTTAAACTACCCTTTGAAATAGGACCTTCTTCCACAGTGACTGACTTTCCTTTTTCCTTGTTTAGTTGACCTCTGGTTCTCACCCTTGAAATCTTTTCAACTTCACTTGTTTTAGCTTCATCCTTCCTTTTCTGAATATTCTGCTTTGATGACTGAGGTGTTTCCTTAGATGATGACTTAGGGGTTTCCTTTTCAGATACTCTAGATGACTTAGGAGTTTTCTCCACTGATGCTTCAGGTGTCTCTTTAGCTAATGGCTTAGGAGTTTTCTTCACTGATGCTTCAGGTGTCTCTTTAGCTGCCACAAACTTCTCTGATTTCCTTGATTTAGTTTTAGGCTTCTTATGGTCTGTCACTTCTCTTCTAAGTTCAGCCAAAGTGGGTTCTTCACTCCTTTCTTCCCTTTCTCTCACAGGCAATGGAGTGAGGCCTGTTTTTCTTGGGAAGCCGGCCATAAACACAAATGAATCCCAATCTCTACCAATTTTTTGTAAACTATCCAACACCAGCAACTTTACTAGACCGTGATGAAAAAGGGATGTTTCACAACCATCTTTCTTTAACTGAATTTTATCACACATTTTGCTAATGCTCCTGAACAAATAGAAAGGTATGTCTATTGAAACCTTACCTGTGAAATGTAACAGAAGTTTGAAGTGGTAGGAGTAAACTTTATTGTACCTACCCTCACATGTCAGGTATTTCTGGATGCATGTGAGGAGCATAGCATAATTCTCTTTTATATAACTCCTTGGCACCGCTTTGGTGAGGTCTTCATCTACATAAGGTTCCTTCAAAAACTCTTTGCAGGGACTCATGTCGAACTTGAAGTTTTTGAACCATTCTTGGCCACCCCTCGGAATTTCAGTGACAGTGGAAATAACTTCAGGAGACACCGGAAACTATAACATTGCCACCTTCGAATTCAGTCCAGTGAAATTTAATGCGAAAGCCTTCGTCACCTTTGCATGTCCTCCCTTCAATTTTTCACAAAACCGCCAGCAGCCAGCATTTCGAAAGGCTCTTGCTACACCTTCATCCCTGAGAGTAACATCTAACCCCTCCGGCTCTGTCCTCACACACTTACCAGATCGGTGTTCCCTCCTTTCCATCCTGCTTTGAATATTTTCACACAGGAAACTAATGGTAGCTTGTAGCACGAAAACAAACTTTGACTTTGGAGTGCAGGCTCGCTTGCAGTAGTCCTTTTAAATAAGAACTTGGGCTTCTCATACAGCAAACATGTTTACATATTATGAAAAACCCATTATGATATAACCATTCCTTGTAACATCCCTTAAACTAACACTCAAATGCATGACTTTGGACCTTATGGCGGAATAATGGTTTATCATGACATGGAGAGGACGTAAACTGACAATCATGAACGGACCTATGACTCACTTCTCTCAGATTTGACATTCAAAGGAAAAGCGCTACAAAAAACCCTGAAACCCCGATTTCGTAGCGCGGGCAGTTCAAATTTAACAAGATGCGCTACGAAATCGCTGACAAACAGAACGCTGCGAAAAAACGAAAACATCATTTCGCAGCTAAACTGACCAATCAAACCTGCGCTGCGAAACTGCGCAAAGTACTAATGACATCAAACCTGCGTTGCGAAACTGCGCAAAGTACCAATGACATGACATGCTTTAACTAACAATGATGGAGGGTGTCTAATGATTTTTCCTTTACACGAATTCACATCAATACCTTTTGAAATTCAAATTTCAAATTGACATACACCAATAAACCTATTCACAAGACTTAAAAGCTTTATATAAAACTTATGGACAACCTTATATACATGAACTATAGTTCTAAGTGATAACAGTGGCTCCACTTGGGATAGTGTGCCCCTGTGGTACACTAAGAACACGCAGTACCAGTGCCTTTATCCATTTATTACACTCACATATGGCTGACGAGCATCCCTTTCAAACCTTGTGGGCCTTCTCCTCGGGCTAAAGTCTTCTTGTTCAGCTTGTCACTTATTACTAACATGAAACACTCAGAAAATGATTATTTACAATGATCATGGACTACTTGGCAGATTTTTCACTGATAATAATGCTTTAAGAACCTGCCATTAACAGGTCCACCAGCATACTGTGATCCATCAACTTCTTGTAGAATATAAGTATTGTTTCCATGGAAAGCAGAGATCAAATATGGCCCCTTCCATAAATTCTCAAATTTGCCATGTTTGCCTTTTTCTTCAATCTTGGCTTCCCACTTCAAAACCTTGTCATCAATCTGAAAGGTCACATCTTTAATCTTCTTGTCAAAAGCCCTCTTGACTCTATTCTGATTTTGTTGATAGTCTTCAACCACTTCATTCCTTTTCTCTTGTAATGCTATCAATTGATTAATCCTCCGCTGTATGGCATTTGGCTCTTCTTCAAGTCCTTGAATTAGCTTCATAACTGGTACACCAAGAGACGTTGGAAAAATAGCTTCTGCTCCATACACAAGTTCATAAGGTGAGGTTCCAATAGATCTTTTAGTGCAAATGCGATCAGCCCACAATGCATACTTCAGCTTTAAGTGCCAAGTCTTTTTGTTTTCTTGCAGCAGTTTTTTGATAATCCTCACAAGACTTTTGTTTGAGCTTTCAGCTAGACCATTGCCCTGTGGATAATAGGCTGTTGAGTGACCAAGAGTAATATGGTATTGGTGACAAAAATTTATCATTCTCTTAGACTTAAAAGCCTGAGCATTGTCTGTGATAAGCTTGAGTGGACATCCAAACCTTGATAAGATGTTGTTCTCTAAAAAGGAAATAATGACTGCATCATTAGCTTGCCTAGTTGGTACCGCTTCTATCCACTTTGTAAAATAATCAGTGGCTATAAGTATCCACCGATGTTGGCCTGATGAAGAGGGATGTATCTCACCTATAAAATCTAGCCCCCACTGCTGAAAGGGTGCTTCTACATAAATAGGAACTAGTGGCATAGGCATAAGCTTCCTTTTACCTTCAAACAACTGACATTCATGACAAGCTGCAACCTTCTTGTAAATGTCTTTGAACATGGTGGGCCAAAAATACCCGGCTCTCAATATTTTATTAGCAGTAGCCTTCCAATAATGGTGGCCTCCACAATCTCCCTTATGAAATTCCTCAATCACCCTATCAGCCTCTTCTTCAATCAAACGACTTAATAGAATTCCTCCAGCATCCTTCGAAAATAAATTCTGCTCATAAACAAAATATCTAAGGGATTTCAGCTTGATGAAACGAGCTTTAGACTTGGAAAGGTTGTCAGGGGCTCTGTTGTGCTGTAGAACAAATGAGACATCCTTATACCATTCAGATATCAGAAATTTTTCATTGATCTGAACCAACTCTTCCTCTTCTTCAAAAATTTCTGATATTTCTGCATTGAAATTAATGTCACTGCTGTCTAGATTTGAGTGAGTTAACAGCTCTGCCAACCCTTGACCCTTCACCAATTTAGTTGGCCTAATTTCAATATCATATTCCAACAATTTGGCTATCCATTTTCCTCTTTTACCATCCGGGTCTGCTTGTGTAAGAATTTCTTTAATAACAGCACTTGGCACAAATGCAACAATATGAGAATGTAACACATAGATTCTAAAATCTTTGATTTCCTTTACCAATGCATATGCCTGCTTCTCTAAAATGTTATACTTTAATTCAGCATTAGCCAATGTTTTACTAAAGAATGAAATAGGCTGCTCAGTACCTTGATTTCCTTTTTGCAATAGAACTCCAGCAATTGTATCCTCAGAGGCATATGTGAATATTAGAAATTCCTTGGCGAAATCAGGGCTGATAAGAACTGGTGCTTGAGTGAGTGCTTTCTTAATTTCTTCAAATGACTTCCTTGCCTCAGCTGTCCACTTGAAATCTGCTCCCTTCTTTAGCATTTTTGTGATGTGCTTAACCACCTCCGCAAAGTTGGGAATGAACCTCCTAACAAAATTAACTTTACCAAGAAAAGACTGAACCTCTTTCTTGCTCCTTGGCAAATCCAACTTTGAAATAGCACTGACTCTATTAGGATCTATCTTAATTCCTTCTTGAGAAATGATATGCCCAAGCAATTTACCAGAAGTCAAAGCAAAGATACTTTTGGTTGGGTTCAAAGAAATGCCAAACCTCCTACACTTCAATAGTATCTTTTCAAGATGCTTTAAATGATCTTCCTCTCTCTTTGAAAAGACTGTGATATCATCAAGATATACCACTACTGATTTATCTTTTTCCTCTGCAAAAGCAATGTCCATAGCCCTTTGGAAAGTCGCCCCTGCATTCATGAGGCCAAAAGGCATCTTTGCATACATAAATGTGCCCCATGGTGTAGTAAAGGTTGTCTTCTCCTGATCCTCTGGATGAACAAGGATTTGATTGTATCCTGAAAAGCCATCTAACATTGACATTCTTTGAGAGCCAACAATATTCTGCAACATAAGATCCATTTTAGGAAGAGGATAATTGTCTTTCAGTGAAGCCTTGTTCAAATTCCTGAAGTCTATGCAAATCCTTATCTCTCCATTCTTTTTCCTAACTGGTACCAAGTTAGCTAACCAATTTGAAAATCTGATAGGAACAATAATCTTTGCATCAAAAAGCTTCTTGACTTCTTTCTCAATCAATGGCATTAGCAGAGGATTAATTCTTCTCAATTTTTGCTTAAAAGGTTTCTCATTTGGCTTGATTGGGATTGTATGCTGTATAACTGAGGAATCATATTGTTTCAGATCAGTATAATTCCATGCAAACACATCAATGAACTTCTTCATTAACTCAATGTACTTAACTTTTAGATCAGCTGATAAAAATTTTGAAATTTTGACCAATTTAGGCGCTACTAAATCACCTAGATTGCAACTCTCTATTTCCTCTTCATTTGCTTGCAACCTTGGCGCCTTAAACACATCATTCTGATCAAAGAGTTTCTCAAGTGGAATCAGACCTTTAGGAATCAGATTATTTTGCAGCTGTAACACTTCAAACTTTTCTTTTGTTTCTACTAACATGTTTTGCTGATCAATTTGACAATGTTCAAATTCTCCTTTCAATTCTAGGAAACTTTTCACCTGCTGGTCATCTTCAAAGACTTGCCAATTTAGTATATTATCCGGGATCACTGGCCTATGGCGGACTTTCACTTCATAACTATCAGAAGCATGTTTGGGAATGACAAAAAGACTAGCTGCTACAGCAAGAGAATCTGCCATGGAATTCTGATCTCTGGTTTTGATATTGAAAGTATATGACTGAAATTTCTCCAACATTTCCAACACCAAGTTCCTATAAGCTCTCATTCTTGCATCTTTTGTTTGATAAGCACCTTGAACTTGCTTTATAACTAGCTCAGAATCTCCATACACAGCAATGTTCTTTGCCTTAAACTCAATCAAATTTTCTAAGCCTAAAACCAGGGACTCATACTCGGCCATGTTATTTGTGCAATCAAAATTGAGTTTATAAGACAGAAACTTACTTTCATCAGCTGGACTCATGATCCAAATTCCAGCCCCAGCACCTTCTTTCCCTGCTGCTCCATCAAAATACAAAGACCAGCAACCAGAAATATCTTCTTCATCACTTTGCTGCAACTCTTCACACTGATTTTCTGCTTTTTCTTTCTGTGATTCTTCTCCCACTGATTCATTAAATAGAATAGCTGATCCCAGGCCTGTGTCACAAGAATAAATGGGAAAATTCTGTGGTTTATCCTTGCTGCTCACCATATATGCCATCCTTGTTTCACGGTATAACCTTCTCTGCTCTCCAAATACTGGAATAGTAGCATAAGTCAAATCCATCTGCATGGTACCTTTAATTTTAGCTGCCCATGACCTTGAGAGTAATATTCCAAATTTAGGTGGAACATCTGCCACAACAATATCCATGACAGTGGTTTTAGTTGGGATTTGTGTGAGTGCCACAACCACATCCTTTATCAACCCAATACAATGAACCCTCTTTGAATCAAAAGAAAATAAGTCTTTATAAGGCCTGGTCACTTCTAATCCTAACCTTTCCATAATGACTTTAGGCATAAGGTTATGAGATGCCCCTGAATCCAACATGGCATTATGAAGAGTCATCTCATGTATATTGATGCTTATATAAAAAGGAGGAAACTCATCATTATGCTCATCTTCAAGCCTTGGGCCTAAACAAATGATAGGATTGTCTTCTTGCAAATTTAAAATATCAGCTCCTCCTGGGGGAGAATTAAGCATTTCCACAATCTTACTTCTATACTTGTTCACTTTCAAGATTTCATTAAATGGGACTGATATTTTAATTTTAGCAATCTCATTTTCTATATTGAACACAGGGGTAGTCCTTTCAATTTCCTTAGGAAAAGCAAGAGTTTGATTATCCTTCTTCTCAAGAGGAGAATCACTTTTTTCATCAGCTTGTTTTGGCTTTTCTTTTTTGTCTTCCACTGCTTTTGAAACATTCTTCTTGGGCTGAACCTTATTTGCTGTAATGGGGACATCTCTATTTCTGAGGTTGTATTGCTTTTGGATTTCAAATATGGCATGCTGATAACCCTTTAAGAAATCTGAAGGTTCTTCCTCAGCTTTTAGTTGGCTGGACTCATCATGTTCCTCCTTTGTTAGAAAGATCTCTGAATCTTCTTCACCAAGAAAATGAATAGATTCCTCAGGTTCCTCAGGTTCTTCCTCTCCATCTACCATATTTTGCTGAAACGGAGGTCTTACAGGAGGATCGGCTTGTTGATTTCTATTCTCCCTTGGCCTTTGCTGATTTTGAGGTCTTCTAAACAGAGGGTTTCTAAACCGAGGTTCTTGTTGTGCTTGAGGAGCAGCAGTATTCCCAAGTGCTAATTGGTCCATCAATTTCTCCATAGTCTTCATCATGGTTTCAAATTTGTCTTCTTGAGCAGAGGTAGAAGGCCTCTCCTCTTCCTTTATCTTAGTCTTAGCCATCTTGGACTTTTTAGCAGCAAGTATATTCACCTCCACTTTGATAGCATCATTTTGCATGTCAGCTAGTGTAGCAGACTCTCTTTCTCTGAGTAAGAGAGAAAAATCAGAATCAAAAGACTCAGCATATCTTAACTGCGCCAAAGCTCCAGGAGGTTTCAAGTGAGCTGGAATGGAATTATAAATTTTATTAAACCTCTTAGAAAAATTTTGAATAGTCTCATCTGGAGCTCTTCTTAAGTTATTGTATTCAGTGAGGGCCTGAACTGGATTAGTTCTATTTCCCCATTTCCTCAGAAAGCTATCTTCAAACTCAGCCAAACTGTGAATGCTACCAGCTCCCAAGGCTTTAAACCATTTCCTGACCTCCCCAATGAAAGACTGAGCAAACAATCTCAATTTGACATCTTCATCATCCACTTCATACCTATCAATAAAGTCATTAAATCTATCCACATGCTCTTCAGCTGTAATGTCTTCATCTCCTCCCCATGTTGGAATCCTAGCAACATATTTATTTGGTAGATCATGCAGAACAGCAGGGAGAGCTAAAGGAGCATACCTAGCAGGTACGGCCATAATGAAAGGAGGAACAGTGACAATAGGTATGATATGACCAGAAGGACCAGAACTAGTATGAGATGTAGTCTGAGGGCTATTTGGACTAGCAGAGGCAGAAGACAAAGTATGAGTACGGAAAGGGCTATTGGGGCTTTGTAAACCACTAACAAAAGAACTCCAATTTGGGAGAGGTAAACCAATCTTTGAGTTAAGCAGAATTTCGAAAGGGTCAAGCTCCTTGAGCTGTTTTAAATCTTCTTTCTCTAATAATAGCTCAGAAGAAACAATTTCCCAAAACTCCTCTTTATCTTTTTGTGAAACTAAAGAAGAAGTATCAATACCTCTCTTTTGTAGATCCAAAATAATACCAATTAGTTCTTCTTCATTTTCAGACCTTAATATAACCTCTTGAACTTTATCATCAACAAGTTTATTCTCAGGACTTCTAGAAAACTCAGGAAATAATGACTTTGAAATACTTGAAGTACCTGGTATATCAGAGAATCTTTGTTTACTCCTTGAGATGATATTAGGATTTTCCACAGGACTAGGTGGGTTTGGATCATGGTTACTCCTTGTGTATCTTCCTTTCGAAGCCACCTTTAAACTTTAAAAACAAATGGAGTCACCAAGGTAGAATGCAGCCTCGAAAATCATTTGAACTCCTGCTACCTTCAGAAATTCAATCTTAAGCTCCCGGCAGACGCACCAAAATGTTATCACAAAATCACTACTGAGGGCTGCAACCAAGCAAGATTTCATGTAACTCTTTCAACCTAACTTTAGATCAAAGCTTAGCCTCTTTGATCAGAGAGGGCTCTCTCACAAACTCTTGATAAAAATCATTCACTACAACAGATGGCTAACTCTTTACTCAGTCATGAAAGCAAAAGGCTGGTTGGAAACATATCAAACTGGTTCTCATTGGGCTATGGAGTCTCATATACTAAGTAAACAAGAAAAACATATTCATTTCATGGAAGTCAAGGCTCTTTGCATTACATGTCAAACATACTCCATCAAAACCACAGCTTGCCAAACACACAGGAAGTCAGAGCATAAGATTATGAATTCTGAGTGATTGTGTTACAACAAGGCTGTAAAAGAACATAAAATATAAAACACCATAATTATATTTGAACACAATAATCCATCGAGAATCTTGAGAAGAAATCAACACTGTTTTACTATTACTGTCACAAGTCTTACAATGGCCCAAATAACTCTGTTTTTGTATAAAATGTCCAACCTTTTTTACATCAGAGTCATTTCTATATATAGCAAACCAAAATACTACTACCTGAGACTCCTCAACAAGCATGAAGGGAGCTCGGAATTCTATCATTAATTATCTTATCTATATCTTAAACAAACTAATTAATTACAAAGGTATTGTGCTACGAAAACAGAGGATTCCATTCCCATTGAAACTTCAAGTCTATCTCCTCGTGTGCATTGATGCGTTCTTGAAACTTGACACCTGTAGCACTTCAATAATAGCCAAGCCAAGCTGGAAGAACATTCACTGAATGAGCAGCTTCGGATGCCTGATATATGGATGATTCATCAACAAATAAGAATCTGTGCCCTATGTTCACGGTCTCTGTCTCCCATTAGTGTTCATGCATTTAAGATCATGCTTCAATCCATTTAATCCTCTAATAGTCACGTATGATGGAAGAAATCTTATGATCTGGCCATCTCACAAACTGAACAAGTGTACCACTCAACACCTCGGCAACCCTACCAGAACCCTAAAAATTCGGACATAAAGTGAAAACTTTAACAAAAGACAAAATTTCACCTTTTCCTTGAATACTTACACCTGGCACCTTTTTAAACATCTGAATGACTTTCTATAATCTCCATGCTAGCCTCGAGTCATCCCTTTAAGATTTGCTGACCTCAGCACTCAATCTCAAATTTTTCACATAAACAGTCATCTACAGCAGTTTCGTAGCGCGCTACGAAACTGCTGTAGGTAATCAAAACTAAGCATATGAACCTTAAAGCAACAATGACTTAACTCTGTGATTTCTTCAGCCATTTTACACAGGTGTAAGGACTTCAAAAAGTTTCAAAAAGTTTCAAAATGATGACAGCCAAAATTTACCAAAATTTGGAAGGCAAATTTCCCCTTGGATCAATTAGCTAGTTTGCCTAGCTTCCTTTTCAAGCTGCTAACTTCTTCCTTTAACACCTTGTTTTCTGCTCTTAAGCTTGTATTCATTTGTTTCATGATTTTTGCCTGCTTCAGAGCTAGCACTGTCCACACATATGCATCAGATACTGAGTCAGCTTGGCTAATCAAACTTGTTCTGCCTTTCATTACAGCCTTTTTATAATTTGTATATCTTACTGCTCTTTCCTTAGAAACATTTTTAATCTGAGGTATTTCTTCCTTTGTTGCTCCAGCTTGTTTCTTAATAGCAATAACATTTCCACTTTGACTGATGATAACCTTATTATCCTTGTTCTTGCTTTTGGCTGCTTGAACTATTCCGGTGAAAACCTCAAGTACCTCTGTCCTAGGCACTTCTAAAGGTGCCTTCTCTTTCTGCGCTTTCTCCACTTCTTTGATTTGCCTTCTTGTAACTGGTCTGCGTGGCTTAAAAGCATATTCTTTACTTGGCTCTTCAAATTTCAATCTTTTAGAAGCCCTTGATTTTTTAGAACTTTCAGGTGAGGACTGAGTGAGGTCAATATGCATTGGCTGCACCGAGTGATCTTGCTCAAATTCTAGTGGTTCAATTTGTATTGGCTGATCTTGCTCCAGTTCAATGGCTTCAAGTAAGTCATTTAAACTACCCTTTGAAATAGGACTTTCTTCCACAGTGACTGACTTTCCTTTTTCCTTGTTTAGTTGACCTCTGGTTCTCACCCTTGAAATCTTTTCAACTTCACTTGTTTTAGCTTCATCCTTCCTTTTCTGAATCTTCTGCTTTGATGACTGAGGTGTTTCCTTAGATGATGACTTAGGGGTTTCCTTTTCAGATACTCTAGATGACTTAGGAGTTTTCTCCACTGATGCTTCAGGTGTCTCTTTAGCTAATGGCTTAGGAGTTTTCTTCACTGATGCTTCAGGTGTCTCTTTAGCTGCCACAGACTTCTCTGATTTCCTTGATTTAGTTTTAGGCTTCTTATGGTCTGTCACTTCTCTTCTAAGTTCAGCCAAAGTGGGTTCTTCACTCCTTTCTTCCCTTTCTCTCACAGGCAATGGAGTGAGGCCTGTTTTGCTTGGGAAGCCGGCCATAAACACAAATGAATCCCAATCTCTACCAAATTTTTGTAAACTATCCAACACCAGCAACTTTACTAGACCATGATGAAAAAGGGATGTTTCACAACCATCTTTCTTTAACTGAATTTTATCACACATTTTGCTAATGCTCCTGAACAAATAGAAAGGTATGTCTATTGAAACCTTACCTGTGAAATGTAACAGAAGTTTGAAGTGGTAGGAGTAAACTTTATTGTACCTACCCTCACATGTCAGGTATTTCTGGATGCATGTGAGGAGCATAGCATAATTCTCTTTTATATAACTCCTTGGCACCGCTTTGGTGAGGTCTTCATCTACATAAGGTTCCTTCAAAAACTCTTTGCAGGGACTCATGTCGAACTTGAAGTTTTTGAACCATTCTTGGCCACCCCTCGGAATTTCAGTGACAGTGGAAATAACTTCAAGAGACACCGGAAACTCTAACATTGCCACCTTCGAATTCAGTCCAGTGAAATTTAATGCGAAAGCCTTCGTCACCTCTGCATGTCCTCCCTTCAATTTTTCGCAAAACCGCCAGCAGCCAGCATTTCGAAAGGCTCTTGCTACACCTTCATCCCTGAGAGTAACATCTAACCCCTCCGGCTCTGTCCTCACACACTTACCGGATCGGTGTTCCCTCCTTTCCATCCTGCTTTGAATATTTTCACACAGGAAACTAATGGTAGCTTGTAGCACGAAAACAAACTTCGACTTTGGAGTGCAGGCTCGCTTGCAGTAGTCCTTTTAAATAAGAACTTGGGCTTCTCATACAGCAAACATGTTTACATATTATGAAAAACCCATTATGATATAACCATTCCTTGTAACATCCCTTAAACTAACACTCAAATGCATGACTTTGGACCTTATGGCGGAATAATGGTTTATCATGACATGGAGAGGACGTAAACTGACAATCATGAATGGACCTATGACTCACTTCTCTCGGATTTGACATTCAAAGGAAAAGCGCTACAAAAAACCCTGAAACCCCGATTTCGTAGCGCGGGCAGTTCAAATTTAACAAGATGCGCTACGAAATCGCTGATAAACAGAACGCTGCGAAAAAACGAAAACATCATTTCGCAGCTAAACTGACCAATCAAACCTGCGCTGCGAAACTGCGCAAAGTACTAATGACATCAAACCTGCGCTGCGAAACTGCGCAAAGTACCAATGACATGACATGCTTTAACTAACAATGATGGAGGGTGTCTAATGATTTTTCCTTTACACGAATTCACATCAATACCTTTTGAAATTCAAATTTCAAATTGACATACACCAATAAACCTATTCACAAGACTTAAAAGCTTTATATAAAACTTATGGACAACCTTATATACATGAACTATAGTTCTAAGTGATAACAGAACCATTGTTCCCTCATGTCATTTACCACATTATCATCTATTAGGTCATAGATACATTGTCCATTCATTTACAAGTAACAACATGATGAGATCCATACATAGTTGTTGTCATAAAACATATACATAACCAACATAGTAACAATAGAAATACCATAAATACATTAGCCATATAATCCAGATTTAAACACATACATTTATACATGAAAACCAAACAGATGAATTTCTCATTAATGAATGTAGAAATTGGCTGGGGATTGGACTACCACGTTCCACCCGATCATAGATTGGTTGAGCCAAATCTCTCTTTAGCCAATCACCCTCATGCCATATTCCAAGCATGAATGTGGGACTCATAACCAACCGAAAATAACCAACAAGCATGGATGCTACCAAATTTCTACACCTACACCATGAGGAATTTGAGTGACTTCTAGTCTTTCAGGCTTTACCGCAATCCATTGTCTAATTCGGGGATCACTAGGCCCTACACTGAGACCCACTCTGCAGGCTTTACCATACATCCCATCCCTGGAATACTAGGCCCAACGGAGAGCAATCCACATTTTAGATTTACTGTATATACTACCATTCACCAAAAATGATGCCTAGGCCCACTGAGGCACACAATCTTGGCTTTACCACAACCCACTGTCTAGTTCAGGGGTTGCTAGGCCAGTGGCTTTATCGTGATCCATGGCCCAGTTCAAGGACCACTAGGCCATGTGTTTGTCATTTCGGAGATCCACCCACTCAGCTTTGAATCCATCCGACAATCCAGCTGAACTAAAGTACGAGAAACCATCTCATCAAGGCTATCAAGAAATGGCAAGGCTAGGATGAAAACACTATCACATCTGGTAAAACCCATGACATAACAAAAAAATAACCACATGCAGTACCATGCATTCCAAATATAGCAAGGAAAATACACATGCAAATTGATACCTACAAAGAATCATGTTATATATTCTTGATTCTACTTTTCCTTACTTGATCTTCGCTTCCTCTTGCCTTCTTTGCCTTTCTTGATCCAATGCCCAAGTGATCCAAGGAAACTCTAAGTATCAAGAGTGAGAGAGAGAGAGAGAATAATGAGAGAGCTCCAAAACTGAACTAAAAAAATGCTACTAACTGTTCCTCATAAGCCTTTTTATTAATGAGGCCTCTGTTTCTTTATTTTCCATTATTTTCCTTCAATTTCCTCCTCCCATGAAACCTGTGACCTCTCACATCCCTATTCTCCTAATTTCCATTTCAAAAATGCCATTTTTCCTTTCCAAAGCCTTAACCATTTACTTTGCCAATTTCATTAGCCATAATAAACCAAATGAACACCCCCTAGAATGTCTTTCCCAACATTGAGCTTGGAATAAGTGCCCCATCAACTGTGGTTATTATTTTTAACTTTTATTACATGGAATTTTCACCAGGGATGTTACGGAAATATAACGCCAATCAAAGTTCATCTACCACCAACTATATTATGGGGTGACCATATGGTCCGACAAGGGGTCGTTATTTTACTTATGATCGATTTAATCAACAACAAATTCCATTTCTAACACCTCTTGATTTTCCATAATTGGATAAGTTGAAAAATGACCCCTTATGCCATGATCCTAGGTGGCCACCCATGCTTGTTAAACTTCCTTATGATATTCCTAAGTTTGAAGGGAGGCAGGGATAAAACCCTTTCACACACATCACCACCTACCATCTATGGACTTCCTCTAATTCTTTGGTGGATTATTATGTGAGGTTGAGACTTTTCCAAAGAACCCTAACCGTAGATGCTGCCAAATGGTATATAAACTTGATAGGGAATATTATAGTGAGTTTGCTTCCTTGGCTAATACATTTTTCAATCACTTCTAGCTACCTTCATGGTAGGATCTCAAGATTGATCGTTGGAGTAGAAATAACAATAGGGTCATGACCCTAGGTTCAGGCATATGGGCCAACAAGGCTCCGATGTAGTCTAGCACAACGGTGACATTTTCACATTACCTAGAATGGCTAAGGAGTCTCACTCGAGGCGTGCCACGACCTTAGTTAGATGAGAGCTGGAATCTAGTATCAGGAAGAATCATATAAGAAAATGAAGAAGTAGAGAACACTGAATCATTCTACAAGGAAGTATGATTGCAATAGGCCATACATACTATGAAAGAGATATTTCTTAAATATACACATACTTAAATTTTTTAAAGAACAAGATTAACATACGACTAACACACGATGGTGTAGATAGCAATATTCATCATTAATCTGAGTACGAATGCATTACATCTAGCTTAATGTCTCTTTTCCAACATAAAACACTCTGTACATGACAATACATAAGCATAGAAATAATAGATACAGAGCAACTCTCTTAGCTCCACACCACCACCAACAATAACAACAACCATTTTCTGTTTTCCTTTTTGCCCTTTGAATTGTTCTTCTTTCTCTCTGTGCACCAACCTGGAGTCTAGGACTAGGTCTGACCATCACTTATTGGAGCCTTTTGAGATGCTTTAGGACTAGGACTGAGACTAGGACTATGGTATCCTGATCTCATATCAATCTTCAAGAACATTGTTGCTCCCTTCAACTGATCGAATAAGTCATCAATCCTCAACAATGAATACATGTTCTTGATGGTCACTTTGTTCAAATACCTATAATCAATTCATAAATTGAGAGTAACCGACCAACCAGGGTAAACATGCAATGAGAGAGGCCACTATGAAGGGATTCAACCTCCTTGGTGACCTTAAGGAAATGGAATCGATGAAACACATCAACCATAACTTCCACATCAACAACAACACCTCCAGGATACATCTCAGCCACTCAGGCATCCTTCCCCTGGCTCCCACTGATATTTTAGACCTCTTGACCTCTGGAAACTCTCACTCTATGGGCATGTCAGTGTCTAGGGACCTATGGATGCTCTCATAGGCTTGTAATCCAGCTTTCAGGGACTTTTTCCAACATACCTGTGCCAACATCCGTAGAATTTAAGGCACTTTTCTAGCCCAAAATTCCGGCCACTACCCAGAACTTGTTGTAACATTCACAATCCATCAAAGACACGATGACGAGGCTAATAAACGAAAAATTAACTTCAAGACTAGGTTTGACCATCCCCAGTAAGTGGTATGGTTGTTATATGGTCATTTTTTCATGATGTTTTTCTTTTGAATAGGTGATTCATTATAAATACTGCAACGAGCTAAGTTATAAAGCTCCATTGGCAATATGTTTATTTTTTAGCGGTTTTACTGAGGTCTTGGTGTGGTTTAACACTGAGGATAATGTTCCCCAAGGGGGAGGGTTCTGTAACAACCGTTGGGGATGGTCAGGCCTAGTCCTAAAGTTGATTTTTGGTTTATTAGCCTTGTCATCATGTCTTTGATGGATTGTGAATGTTACGACAAGTTCTAGGCAGTGGATAGAATTCTGGTCTAGAAAAGTGCCTTAAATTCTATGGACACTGGCACAAGTATGCTGGCAAAATTCCCCGGATGCTGGATTATAGGCCTGTGAGAGTGTCCAGAGGTCCTTGGACACTAACATGCCCATAGAATGAGAGTGTCAAGAGGTCAAAAGGTCTAAAATATTAGTAGGAGCTAGGGGAAGGATGGCTGAGTGGCTGAGATGTCTCCTGGAGGTGTTGTTGCTGATGTGGAAGTTATGGTTGATGTGTTTCGTCGATTCCATTTCCTTAAGGTCACCAAGGAGGTTGAATCCCTTCATAGTGTCCTCTATCATCACATGTTTACCCTGGTTGGCCGTTTACTCGCAGGTTAGGCATTAATTATAGGTATTTGAACAAAGTGACCATCAAGAACATGTATTCATTGTCGAGGATTGATGACTTGTTCGATCAGTTGAAGGGAGAAACAATGTTCTTGAAGATTGAGCTCAGATTAGGATACCATCAGGTACGCATCAAAGAATAGGAAATATACAATACTACATCCCAGACTGGGTGTGGGCATTATGAGTTTGCTATATGTTAGGTTCATATACCAATAGGAGTCATAATTTTGAATGACTAAGGTTAAGCCTTGTAATATTGTACATACCTTTGATTTCTACAAATGTTTTCATTATTATAAAAATTAAAAAATGTAAAGAGGGTATGTCCTAAAAGAAAAATCAAAGGACAAAAATAATAAGAGAAGGTCAAAAGAAAATAAAAATATATGAACCCCAAAAAAACAAAAAGACCATGAAAGTGTGCAAGTCTAAATTCCACTACTATTTACTTTTATGCATAATAAAGATTGTTTTCAACTTGTTATTCATGCCACAACCCATGGTAATCAAACTATTTAATCTTGGTTATTTCATGCTTTGAATTTTATGTTTATAGATTAGAGAATAAAATCTAACCAAACAGTTTAATCTTGGTAGATCTTAGTTAGGTGGAGAAAATAAAAGGAGCTCATAAGCTTAATTTGAGCCCTTGGATGATGTAAGGTTAGAATTATATAGATTACTTTTCAAAAGAAAAATAGATGAATAAGGGTTTGCTAGCCTAAATGCACCCAAAGAAATGAAAATTAGAGGTAAGAAATGGGTAAGTAGAAGAAAGGTTGATGAATTGCAAAGTTAATTGGATCAAAGCACATGCATCATGCTTAGATACATTTTTGACATGTATGGTCAACTATCGAAGCAAAGACAAAGGTTTACAAGTTCATGTGATCAACTCCCCCTCATTCACTTTTCCCCTTTACTTACTAATTTCCTATCCACAATTATGTTCTAAGTACTTTTAATCCTACAAGTCAAAGAGGCTCAGAGCATTTCTCTGACTTTTGGTGGGACCGGACCCTCGGCTTAATGACTTATGGACACAAGTGCTAGAATCCCCTTCACAAAATCATTTCCCCTTCATACAAACCATTTCCCTTCATCACCCTAAGAAAACCCATTTTCCTAAGGTTTAAACACAATTTGCCTAAGAAAAGTGAAAACCCCCCATGCAAATCCCTTTCCGATCAAAAAACCCACAAAAAAACTTTTTAACCTAAGTATAAAGTTTAGTGCACGAATGCATACCTTTTACCCTTTTACTAAGGAAAACCACTCCGCCATCGCTTTCATGTTAATTATTAATTTTATTATATAAATCCGATATAACCCTTTTCCTGTATATAAACTAAATCCCTATGCAAATACCCCCAACCCTTAGTTTTAATAAAAACTATATGAATTACCCATATCCCGATACAACCTTACTTAATTTACCTAATCCCGGTAAACCTAAATTAATCCCGTCATTAACCTCACCCGATTCCCAAATCCCGTGATTAAGCCTTGCCCGATCGCTTAACCCAGGATTAATTCCTAAATTAATCCCAAACCGTTGTAATTAAGACCCCTGCCCCACCCAACTCCCGTTCATTTCCTCCGTGCAGCTTCTCTGCCTAGCTACCATTGGATCACAATCACCCAAATCTAACGGACCACAGCCATATCCACCAAGCCTGATAGTCGACCTTTACCCACCCGATAAGGAAGTTTTCCTTGACCCCCGATGGCTACGTGTCATGCTCTAATGTAGATCGGGTGATCCCTCCTAAAAACTGCCCACACCACAAAAGTAGTGTGACAAGCCCCAGTACTACCTCCCCGCTAACTCAATAAACCGCTAGTTATTTGTAAATATGAAATTTCATGCCTTATTTGAAAAGTTGCCCGTTAAGCTTTAAATCTTGAAAACCTGTGTTTGTGTGCCTTTCGCCTGTTTAACAGTGTAAACCCATAAAACCCTTCAGTGCCACCCTGAACCTCTGTGATGCATTTCCACCTCCATTCACGTCCAAAACACTACCATGACCCCTTTCCCAGGCATCCCTGTGCAAATAAATCCATCAAGTGTCTTTCCAGCTGACCGAAGTTTTCTTAATTATTGTTGAATTTTACAAGTAATTAGTCGAAGACCAAAGCTTGGATAAACAATTTTGATACTAGTCGCAGAACCTGTTTACTCCAAGACTCAACAAGAAACCTATTAAAATCCTATATTAAGAAGAAAAGGACAATTATACAAGGAATAAAATATGAAGACAATTACACACAGAGCCGAGAAGAAAACACTTATACAAAGACATGGACAGTCAAAATAGAGGAACCAGACCAAAGATGCAGTTAGAAGACAAATGAATAAAACATACTGAGACTTGATCAATATCCCCTTCCCAATGCTGATACATGTAAAAATAAAAAAACTTACTGTTGAAACACACAATAAAAGGTTAAATTATATAGTAAAAAGGAAAGACACAGAAAGGATAAAGACAAGTCATCAGAGTGAAATAGTATCAGAGTCAGAGTATCATATGAAAGCCAGAAGTAAATAAAGCCTCCAGCGTGATAATTCAAACAAAAAAGAGCATAAAGAGCTAAAATCAAACCATAAAAGCCAGCAATACCACAATAAAAGGGACAACATGAAAGCAATTCAATAGCTACCTCTATCTTCCTGCGAGAAGATATTTGTATTTCCTAGATTAAATCTCAAGTTAGTTTGAGATATTTGTAATAAAACCTTAGTATAAATACTTCACAATTTGAAGTATGTAGGGTGGATTCTTAGACATTTCTATAGACTTCTTGATCGAAAGACTGTAAATCCATTGTAGCATTGACTGAGACAGCAAGCTGGATTGATGAATACAAACCAGATATTTCAAAGGATTCATGTGTAGAGCGAAGTGTAGGCAAGTATTTTCTCACATTGTTGTTATATCTTAAAGTTTTTCCATAACTGGAGTATTGTATTAGAATTTTTTTAATTACACTCTGTTATAACAGTTAGGCAAATACATGTTTTCTACTGATAATCTAAGTTAAGGAATTCTTAATTGCTCCTTAGTTTAGGTTGTTTATTTATAATTTATAGCAAAGGATTCTTAATTGCCCTTTGTTTCCGATCACCCTTTGTTCGTCGTTTCAATCCTGGTTTGAGAATTCTTAATTTCTCTCTCACCCTGGTTAAAGCCTTTTCCACCCCTCTGGCCTAAAGACCTACACTTTACTATGTTATCTTGTCCTTTGAACATTCCCTTTAGTGAGTCGATCCAGTCCTGTTGCTCTTTTGTTGACTCCATAGCCCAATGGACTAGAGACATCATCCTATCCATCTATTTAAAGAACCCCACCACCCAATCTTCAATACAAACCAAAACCCCCTTGAACTTTCATAACTAGCATAAAATCCCATCAAACAAAGCTAAATCATATAGAGAGAGCCCTCTCTGAGCATTAGGAAGGCTAGGTCATGATCTCCAAAAGTGGTTTATGGTTACCCCGGTGATCTCTTTCATTAACCTTGGGAAATTACTGGGTGATAACACTGTAGTTCCATTTGGTTTTACTAATTCTCGAGCTCTTTTATGTGCTTGATGAATAGTGTGTGGCATCCTTATCTGTACAAGTTTGTTATTGTATTCATTGATGATATATTGGTATATTCTAAAAATGAGGAAGAATATGTCAAAAACCTAGCAACAGTATTGATATTTCTAAGAAAGCATCAGTTGTATTCCAAGCTTAGCAAATGAAGTTTCCTTTAGATAAAGGTACACTACTTGGGGCATGTGGTTTCCAAGGAAGGCATAATATTGAATTCAGAAAAGATAAAGGCTATCATGGAGTGGGCAGCTCCTAGGAATTTGGATGAGGTAAGATCATTCATGGGGTTAGCAGGTTATTACAAGAGGTTCATCAAGAAATTATCACATATTGCTTACCCTATTACATCGTTACAAAGGAAAGGTAAGAAATTTGGATGGATAGAGGAATGTGAAGCCAGTTTTGAGAAATTGAAGCAGTTGCTGAAAAATGCTCCAGTTTTAAAGATTGCAGATCTGGAAAAATAATTTGTGGTATGTACAGATGCTTGCAAGAGAGGAATTGGTGGAGTCCCAATGCAAGAAGGATAAGTAATGTGTTATGAATCAGGGAAATAGAATGAGCACGATCAGAATTATGCGACACATGATCTTGAGTTGGCAACAATTGTCCATGCATTGAATATGTGGAGGCACTATCTTCTTGGATGGATATTTGTATTGATGAGTGATCATAGTGGATTGAGGTATCTATTTGATCAACTAAACCTGCATGCCAAACAAGCTAGATGGCTGGCGACGATAAATGAGTTTGATTTCGAGATTAGGTACATTAAGAGTAAAGAGAACAGGGTTGCATATGCTCTTAGTAGGAGGGTATATGTAAATTACATAGCAACTACGAGTTCATATGAGACAGATCTACATGATCAAATCTCGCAGGTAGGACAATAGGATGATAGGTACATAAATCTTATGCATAGGTTACAACAGGGTAAAGGTGACTAGGATGTGGACTATTGTCTCACAGGAGATGTTTTGGTAAAATTTAGGGATATGATATATGTAACAGACATTAGTGAGCTCAACTAACATTGACAACGGTGAAGAATTTCTATTATTGGCTGAATTTGAAGAAGGAAGTGGTAGATTTTGTGTCTAGATGCTTGGATTTCCATCAGGTAAAGGAAGAATGTAAGAATTCAGGTGGATTACTACAACCGATTCTGATTCCATAGTGGAAATGGGAGATCATTTCCATGGATTTTATCCTAGGTTTTCCGAGGAAATCTAGACAATATTATTCTATTATGGTTGTGGTTGACAGGTTGACAAAGGTATCTCTGATACCACTTGTAATAAATATGACCCATAAATATATGAGAATACAAATATACCCAGAAATAACAAGATAGAAATAGATAGAAATGCTTCTTTATTGATCAAAACCCTTAAGGTAGGGAAACACCATACAATCGCTCCTTAAGGAAGGAGAACACTCCACAAGCCATATTCTTATCAATACAATATTCCTTGACATCTCTCAATGTGTAGTCTCTAGCCTCTATATAGGCCTCATACATACAATAACATGGGTCATTACCATGGTTCCCTCAATACCATCTATCTAATACCATGGGCTTATCACATTATTTCTAACTACTTGTGGTCCCTTATATGATGCGGTTTAACCACTTTATTTATTAACTATAGCCCATCCTGTTATTACGTTATTCCCTTGGGTACCTCCCTTTGTACCCCATAGTATCCGCTCTGGGTATACTACATCATTCCAGTGAAGTCTATGTATTCAACTAATGATGTCGCAGAAGTATTCATCAGAGATGTAGTGATGTAGTGAGGTTGTATGGTGTTTCAAAGAAGATTGTGTCAGACAGGGATGCTAAGTTTACTTCTAGATTTTGGAAAGAGTTATTTGCAGGTTTGGGGACAAAGTTGGCCTTCAACACAACTTATCATCCACAGATAGATAGACAGACAGAGAGGGTCAAAAGGACATTTTGAGGATGTATGTGATGCATCAACAATGAAGGTGGGAAGAGTATCTTCCACTTGTTGAGTTTGCTTACAACAATGGGTACCAGGATTATTTGAGGATGAGTTCATTTGAGGCATTGTATGGGAAAAGTTGTAATACTCCCATCATTATAGAGTGTTATAATTAACAGGGTGTTGAGAGGACCAACCATGTTGGCATAAATGGAACAGGAAACAAAGGTTATCAAGAAGAATTTAAAGGTAGTACAGGACATGAAGAAAATTTATGTAGATCTAAACAGGTTGTTTAAGGAGTTTCAGGATGGGGAACAAGTGTACTTCCGTATCAAGCCCAAGAAGAGCTACTTGAGGATTTTATCATGTGCCAAGCTGACACCTCGGTTTTTTGAACCTTTCAATATTCTTGAGAGGATTAGACCAGTAGCCTATTGAATTGCACTACCTCTGAAAGTGAAAGTCCATGATGTTTTACACGTGTCATTTCTTAAGAAGTATGTGAAATATGTTGATCATGTGATTGACTAGTTTGTATTACAGGTGGAGCTAGAAGGACAATTCCAGTCGGAACCTCAGTGCATTTCGTGGGGGAAGATGTTCATGTTTTGGAACCGAGAAATCAAGCTGGTTAAAGTGTAGTGGAAGAAATTTGGGCTTGATGAAGGTACATGGGAAATGACTGATCAGATGTAGGCTATGTATCCTTCTCTATTTGTTGGTTGATCTAACTTTTTTGGCATATGTTTTAGTGTGGTATATGTATATATGTATATGGATGTAAATACCACCAATATTTGTGTTATAATGTAGAAAATCCTATATATTCAGAAGATCATGTAATGTACTAAAGCACAAGACAAGAATCTACTTCTACTTTCAACCAGCAAAAGCCAATAGATTGATGAAAATAATATGAAAAACAAGAAGATAATCAATGGCACATAACACAAGATGTATTTGGGGAAAGCCACTGCTCAAAACCCTACTATTTGTATTGCATATATCGGAAATATGAGTGAAGATACACAACGTTTTCTCACTAGAACAATTCTACACAAGTATGCTCAACTCTCTCAGCTCACAAGCTAGTTCAAGCCAAATCTTTAGCTTATCCAGTAACTCTCCAAGCCCCTAATCT
Source organism: Pinus tabuliformis (assembly GCA_031772625.1). Classification (NCBI taxonomy): domain Eukaryota; kingdom Viridiplantae; phylum Streptophyta; class Pinopsida; order Pinales; family Pinaceae; genus Pinus; species Pinus tabuliformis. The sequence goes on along the minus strand of CM062818.1, from coordinate 485,637,650 downwards.
CTTGTGTAATTCCTAGGATGAATAGATCACATTTAAAGGGAATTCATGCTTCCAAAACTAAAAAATCCAAACATAGGATCAACCTCTGATGCATGCATCATATTTACACTCCAGTAAATAATACAACTGATAGTACATTGTCCTTGCACTCTAGTCTCAACTGGGTCTTTCTTAGAATCAACATGCATGAGTTTCTAATGAGGGAATCTTCAGTTAACTAGAGTGACACTTGTGGATGCACTAGTGCACCAAATAACTGTTAACTCTCTATTAGTTCCACAAACAATTTGGAACTAATTTAACTGAAATTAACTCAGTAAACAGAGTAATCTAATTTCCAACTCAATTTAAACTCATACTGGAACCATAAAATTTAAAGAGAACATATACATGACTACAGAAAGACTTCCAACTCGAAATTCCTAAGCTAATTAAGTTAATTAAACTTAATTAACTATTTACACGTTGCTATGAGAATAGAATTCAATTTTAATTCTCATTTTAATTCGAGGACAAATTAAACTAGAATTTCTTGTTTCCATTTATCAACATATAAAGCTCCAATAAGCAGTATGAGTGTCATGTCATTATGGTTGTCAAGTTGTTATGTTCCTCATGTTGGTTTGATTCTCAACAAGATGATCATTGAAAATATTGCAACAAGATATGTTATAAAGCTCCATGGGAAGTATCTTTTTCTTTTTAGTAATCTTGGTGGTTGTACGTGTCATTAAACACCAAGGATAGTGTTCCCCCAATGGGGAGGGTTCTGTAATAACCCTGGTCAAAAATCTGTGTAATAAAGTTAATAAAGAAAAAATAATAACCATGGTCATGGGGCACATATTACAACTAAATGTTGGGAAAAAAAAAAAGTGATGGGGATCACTTGTGATTAATTAGTGGCTATGGAAATTGGCAAAGGTAATGACAAAGGATTTGGAAAGGAAAAGTGGAATTAATTGGCATTTTATTTATGAAAATAATGGAAAATAGGAGAAAAGGAAGGTGAAAGGTTACAAGTTGCATGTGAGGAGGAAAATGAAGGAAAATAATGGAAAATGAAGAAAACAGAGGTCTCGTTAATAAAAAAGGATTTTGAGGATCAGTTTGTATCTTTTTTCAAGTGTTATACTTTTTTAGTTTTAGCTTGGAGCTCTCTATTCTATTCTCTCTCATACTCTTGGACACATTTCTTGGAGCACTCTTGTAGGAGTGTGGCATACTTGGCATTTGGAGCAAAAAGGAAAAGGAAAAGTAAGAAGGAGCATGAGGACATCATGATTAGTAGCTACAACCGTTTTACTTTCAGATACTGAGCTACATGCATGAATTCCTTGCTAGTTATGGCATGCATGACACATGCATGTGGTTTCTTAGTTATGATCTACCATTGGCATGGAGGATTTCCTAGATTGACAGTGGATTTTCCTATCCTGTCCATTTATTTGATATCCATGGTGTTGTGGGTGTCTTTCCTTTTATTTTCGGGTTGGTTCTCATATTCCTTATGGCTGTGGGCTGAGTTACTAGTCCCTAGAAGCCTTGGTTGGACAAATGCTCTGGAAGCCCTGTAAAAACTTGGGTTGAGTTACTAGTCCTGGAAGCCTTGGTTGGAAAAATTCTTTGGAAGCCCTAGTTGGAAAAATTCTCTAGAAGCCTAACAACAGCTGTGGGTTGAGTTACTAGTCCTGGAAGACCTGGTTGGAACACATGTTCTGGAACCATCGACAACTTGGGTAGAGACATATCTGGTGATGGTTAGTGATGTTCGATTGTGAGGTGGAATCAATGGTTGAGGGTTGAGGTGGTTTTGCCTCTGGAATCCCTGGTTTGGTTTTGTTTGATTTTTTCCATGAGATCCCACATTCATGCTTGGAATATGGCACATGAGTGATTGGCTGAAAGAAAGATTTGGTTCAACCAATCTAAGGTCGGGTGGTATGTGCGTGGAAGTCCTAGACCTGATCAAATTTTTCATATGTTGATAAGAGCTCCTTTCCTCTTGTATTTGATGGGTAAGTATGCTTGTTCATATATGGTCTTTATGGCTGTTATATATTTTTTAATTCTGTTAAATATATGCTAGTTATGAGGATGTTTTATGACAATCTTGATGTATGGATCTCATCATGTTTTGATTAGAAAAAAAGTGAATTAATATATGATCTATTAGATGATATTGAAACTATTGTGATAAGGCATCAATGCTTTCTTACGAATCTCATTTACTTTTGAGACCCCTATGCTCAAATTTGTTGTTATGACCTGTAGATTACATATTTGTGATATGTTTGATGAAATGAATGTCATGGTTAGTAGGGGTCCAATCAAGTAATTGATCAAATGTTTGGATTAGTAACCTTATTTCAATGTTATTTATCATTTCTGAAGGTTTCATGAAGTTTTGATAAGTGGCCTAAGACCTAGCCCTAAAAAAATGGCACTGAATCTGGTGTCATTGGCTCAAAACTAGTTGAAAAAGTCCAAATTTGTTGGAATGCCTTGCTGTGGGAGGCCTTAATCGCATGAATGGCTTGTCATGGGAGTGACTGGGGGTCCAGATCAATGAAATGTCAAGTTGTCTCAGGTGTTAGTCACCTGGAAGGGTTGGTTGGCTCCTGAAGGTTTTGTAGTATGTGTGGAAGGTCAGAATGGTTTTGTTTTGGTGGTTCCACTTAACTATAAATGGGGAGTTGAAGCACATCATAGTAGCCTCTTGTCACATGTTCACCCTAGTGGACCGGTTAACTTGGGTAAATGTGTGTGGAAGGTGTTACACTGTGGACCTAAACGTGCATTAGGCTAAAATGAGCTCATCATATGCTATTGCACCAAATTGTACTCATCAAACTACCACACTGCTACCATACGCTCCCCTTGAGGTTATGCACCTCTCACGAACTTTATAGTCCTCTATGAATATATATGAATAATCATGGACTTCAAGAAGGACTATTATTTACTACTTGAAGAGTGATTGCTATTTTTTTCTCCATATGGTCTTTGGCTGCTTCTTTTCTTCTTTCACTGGTTTTGTGCTAGGTCCTATTTTATTTTGCTGCTTTCGTTAATTTTTCCTTGAGTAACGGGGAAACAAACAGTCTCTTTCCATATGGCCAAAGTTATGACATGTATAACACTCTGCATGACCAAGATACAAAGAAATAGGATCAAAACTCCTGCTGCTCATACCAGATTTATACCTTGCTTGAAATGTGCTTCTCCTTCATTGGTTATATTTGCAATCACATGCCTTATGGCCAAACAGGGAACATGAGAAACAATAACCATAAAAACCACAATTATACATGTTGGCCAATCTCCTTGGCTGCTAAAATTGATGCAAGCTCCACTGATTTGATCTATACATTCCGCTCTTGCAGTAAGCTGCAACATGTCCAAACTTGTGACAACTGTAACATTATACTTTATACACGAAATAAAAAAGGACTCTAGTTCCTTTGAAATTTTATAGATCTGCCATGATCTTCTCTAGTAGAAAAATATTTTCTGAATGTAGGAGGAGCTCCTTGAGATTTTCTTCTTTACTGCTACTGGTTTTGCTACTTGATCTTCTCCTAGTTCTACTTATTGTTTCCTTTTTTCTCACTCTTGTTTCTAGTATTGTTTGCTATAGGATTCTTGGGTTCTTCTTTGTTGTTTTTACATACATGCAAACTTGACTCACCCTTTTGAAATCCAAGACTGGATTAATCGAATGGTGATATTTTAATCTCAAGTAAAGTATCCAAGGCCTATTGGGTTGTGTTATATTATTTCCACGACTAGCCCTATATTAGGTTGGGTGGACCTACCTATGGTTTTGTGCATAGTCTTCGCACATGGTTTTGGATACAATGGTTTTTGGTTCATGTCAGGCGGAAAGAGTCGATTGTGCGGACACAACCAACCTCCCTAGGAGCCTAAGACTCTCTAGTGACAAACAAGACAAACAAGAGCAATCCTTCTCTAAACATGCATTTACTATATGGGAAATCAAGTGTTTAGATCCTACCTGTAGTCCAACGCTATTGTAGCAGTCCAACTCCGCTGATCCGGATGAGCTCCTCCTTCACTTTGAAACCTGCATCCACTAACAATCAAACGATTAAATAGCACTTGATAATCTCATAAAATAAAACATATTTAACACATAGACCAAGGAGTACATGAAACAACTCATAAATAACAAGTTATTGAGAAGAACGGACTCATTTGCATTAATAGGTAACAAAAGGAACAAATACAACCTGAGCCTTGGTGTTGTGCAAGTCCCTCCCAGGGTCCATCAAGAGTTCTCCTTTACTTTGACAAAGCTCACCCACTTCCAAATAGAACAAGCAAATATGGCAATCTCTCCTCACAAGCTTCTAAATGGGAGTCCTAATTCCTGCAACATCTACCCTTAGAAATGTTTAGCTTCCAACCTCCCCTCCTTCTGGCCCAATGCCTGTATTTATAGTGCTCAAGAGGAAGTTATTCAGGTCCACCATCAATGGGATAATCCCCTCTTTGGATGGGATAACTCCCTTATTGATGGGATAAGTTCCTCTTTGGTAGGGGTACATGAACCATCTGGAGGCGCTCAATACACGTCGAACAATCTTCTAGAATGCTCTAGAAATGACCACAAGTAACTTTTTAAAGATGAAACTTGCGCATTTTGACCTTTACAGGGGGACGCACCTGCCCCTTTACATACAGAGCGTACAAGGACGCAGCTTTTGTGAACATGGGATGCGTACCCGCAGGTAAGGTTGAGAGAACCTGCGTACCCAGAGATAAATACATTTATAAAGACTTTCTCTCTTTTTAGAGTTTGACATGGAGAGCAGAGGCATAAGACTTGCCTAAGAGGATAGCATGACTATTGATAGAGCCATACTAACTGTAAATAGCCATGGTGACATTTTGTAGTGTAACAGATTGCCCCCTAAAGTGCGAAGCCTGTAATAGATTAGGGTTTTGTATTATCTAGGAAGGGTGAAGCACTTTATCATTTCAAGGATTATCTCGTGGAGAGCCTGGTCAGAACCTACAATTTTCAACACAAAATACATGTATAAGATTATATCATCACTGAGGTAGGCATTCCCATACTCAGATCAAAACTTTAACTAACAGACTAACTACTCTGATACAGGAATGATCTTGCAGTACATCATAATCATAGACTTTTGTAGACACAGTATGGGCGCAGCCATCTGTTTATGATTAGTCTACTTAGATAATGAATACAAAACTCCTCGCAGCCTGGATGGTGGAAACTAGATCCAGGGTCTTCATTTCTACTTCCCGAATTGGTACGATTCTAGCCATGCGAATAAATTAGTTGATGTCGAACATGGTAGAAACCACTTGATTACCAGTCGATGATGTAAATTGTTAACAAGTGTGAGAGAGACCACCAGTAATGTCAATGGTTCTCAAAGTACCCAATACAACCCATGATATGTGAATGAATGAGTTGATGTCGAACATTTCACGGAATCCTTTGATCGAAAGTCAATGATGTAAACTGACGTCAAAGGCGAGAAACCTGCCATTGATGCATGCAGACTTCAAGGTACTGACGATTTCTAAGTCATCTCTCTAGATAATGTGCTGATGTCGATAGAAAGTGACCCGTTGTTGTTCAAGTTGAAGAAATGTTGCTGTAAGGACTGACTCAGGGATGGTCAAATGGATGACAAGTATTTTGCAGATGAAATTTTTGCTTGCAGACCTCTTGAACACATAACGACACGACAGATGGCTTGGTGATGAATAACTCAAAGTTAATCCCCTGACCCGGCTAAAGACTTTCAAAGTGGTTTGATCAACTGTGAGGTAAAAGATTTCCCAACCCAGGTGAATGAAAAGTGTCGTGTTCAAGAGTGGTAATAAAGTTTCTTCTGAGACAAAAGATAACAAATAGGCTCATTCTTCTCTCTTTTCCCCCACCATTTCTGGCAAGTACCTCTTTACTTTTAACAAGGTTGAGGAGGATAACATATGCTTGATTATAAGCTCACCCTTCGGATGAGTCCAACCTAGTTTTGATTCGAACCCTAGGAAGGAGTGGTTCATTCCTGTTTGTAATTGAACAGGTCCTTTACTGTGAAATGTTTAACGAGCCCAGTATAGGAGAAACTCGGCGTTTTTCAATTTTAGAGAGTCTGAAAAACTTAAGAAGACTCCAGGTTGAACTTTTTCGTAGATTTGTGTCCCTCAAGCCCGAAAAAGTATAAAATAATACCTGGGGGAACCGCTTGATCTTGTGACCAAGGAGTACTTTCATAATTAGTGTCACTGACCTGAAAAGTAAAAAGTGATCAAAGACACGTCGTTTTATTTCCATATCGAGTTTGAAACGACAAAAACCCGGCAATCTTTTCCTGATTTTACGGTCAGAAAAGAGCTATAAGGGGACCGTCTTTTAATTCCGTTTTAACGAGTGTAAAAGAAACGCTCGGCAATCTTTTCATATTTTAGGAGTCAGAAAAGGGCTTAAAAGATGACTCTGATATTTTGGTTCGTGAAAAATGACAATTTTCCCTCTAAATCCCTTTGTCCTGCACAAAAACGACACATTACTCATACCTGTTTAAGATAGGCAAAAATACCTTGAAAAATATCCTTCCATGGTGAAAAATGAACAAACCTAGCATTCATTCATCCAAAAAACCTATAAAAAGACTTTTTACCATGTCATTTTTACCATTTTACTATTGAGGTTGAAAAAAGGGTTTTTGGCAAGAAACTTCCCGTGGTTGCTGCGAAGAATCCGACCATCAAAATCGAACGCCGTCTCTTCCAGGTATTTCACAACATCCTCCTCTTCAATTTCATCCAATTAAAAGTTTGTTTTAGGTTTTAGTTTTGATTTTTGGGGGGTTTTGGGTTTCAAAAATCGCTCTGCGGGGTACGCAGGTGCCCTTAGGGTGACCTGCATCCCCCGACTTTTTCCTATACAGGAAAAAGCTCGGGGGACGCAGCCCACCTTCAGGCCAGCTGCGTCCCGACGCTCTGTGTCCTAAACGCGGGGTGCGTCCCCTGCGAAAGGCGGAATTTGAAACCCCAAACTCCACAAACAACCATTTGAATTTCCCCAAATTAATTCTAATCTTTGTTTCTTGGTGTGTAGGGCACTCACCATGTTGGATTGGAGAGAAAGAGAGCACGAGGACCTTGATTTAGCCGCAATTAATCATCAACCTTCCATTGATGCCCTAAAAGCATGCGGACTATATAAATACTGGGCCATACCTGGCATGAGGGTTCAGGTGAGATTCTTGGAGTGGCTGGTTGAGAGATGAAACATTCATGAGCAATGCTTTTACATCGGAGGGCACCAGCTCGAGATAGAGCCCTCTGACATATACTTTCTCACTGGCTTGCCAAATAGGGGCGAGCAACTCAATCTAGCCGGGACTAGGCCGGGTGGCCAATCCCTTGCTAGTCTCCGGGCAGATTGGTGCACACCCAATGCACACCATGCGAAAGGCGTGGAAATCAAACACATCTCTCTGCGTGAACTCAAGGTTATAGCTTTCACGATTACCAGAATTTGCGGTGCAGCCGCTTTACATATTTCCACCGGGTCCCAAATGCGGATGGCGATTGACTGTTTCCAAGGCACCATTTTCAACTGGTGTGATGCTGTGTCGGCCAATATGAAGGGCCAACTGACTAGGGCAAAGAACAGACAACTGAAGACCTTTGGATATGGGCCTCTAGTTGTGAGCTTTGCCTTAGAGAGAGTTCCGATGCTGATCCCTCAGCAACTCACTGTTGAAATCTTGGGTCCTCGGGAGCCAAAGCTGATACGATGGGTTACGGTGATGGCCCGGCATCCTGACGAGGGCACGACGGTTGTTCGATTCCCTGATAGTTATTTTCACTGGTTAGAGGACCAGGTTTTTTCGATTCAAGACTTTCCGTATGCCGAAGTAGATTTTTGAGGTGATCCGGACATGGTTCTTCCACAGGGAGAACAATGGGATGACAGAGGTACTTTATTTTTCACAAGTTTTCAAATTATATATATTTTTTGTTTTTTATATATATCGTCTCAAAACTGACAGTAAAAATTTTCAAAATGCAGATGGTGGTCCACGACGCCCAGCCAATCTCCAGCCTTTTGAGAGGAGACATCCAGTTGCACCGGTACCGGCTCCACAGGACGCGGCTGCAGAGTCACTAGCTGAGTTGGAGCAGGATCTAGAGCGTCTGACGGTGGATATACCTGAGACTACCATAGATGATATTCCTATCAGACTTCAGCGCTATGTAGTCGCAGTCCCTGGGCCGTTTAGGAGATTTTTGTGTAAGGTAGCCCGTGCAGTGGTGTCGTATAGAGAGCACCACCAGTGATTGGCTAGTCACTTTTGTAGACACATGACATTTTTGGCTTGACTTATCATTTTTGCCGATCATAAGGTGTTTTTCAACCTATGATCGAAGACGATGTATATTTTTTGACACACTCCTATCTATATATATATCACTATTACCGGCTTATCTTGTTTAACATATGTGATGAAATGTTTTTAAATTTACTTGCATGATTATCGTAAATGTCTGTCCAACATTCGAGAAGCAATTGCATCTGCTAATGTATTTAAAGACCTTGGAATATGCTGATATTCAATGTAATCAAATTCACGTTCCAAGAGACGCACTCTCAAAAAAAACCTTAATAACACAGGATTTCTAATGGCATATACTCTATTAAGCTGTAATACAACAAGTTCAGAATCTAACCTCACTATCAAACGTCGAATTCCAAATGAAATAGATTCGGATAATAATTCAACCACTGCACTGTATTCTGCAATGTTGTTCGTTGTTTGACCGAGGCTTACCCCATGCATAGAAACTAACTCGTCAGAGGGCGAATAGATAACCCAAGCTGCGGAAGAGATATTCCGTGTACTACGACAAGCACCATCAGCAAATCCAATGTATGTTTGGAGAGGCGTCGACATCTGCAATATCAAGAGTAAAACCAAGATAAGCCAGAATAACGACGAAAAACACACTCTCTAAGCTAAGCACACTGACTAAACTAACAAACATACTAGCTAGAAAGAAAACCTAACCTAACTAAAAATTCTCCATACCCACCATTTAAGCATAATACCTCTTTAGGTAAAGTCCATTTCTGGGTTTACCCAAAGAGTCCCCATCAAAATCTACCAGCTCATAAGCCCCTTTTGCTAGCTTTCGCTTTACAATGTAGGGTCCATGCCACATAGGAACGAATTTTCCAGCACCTAGCTTATCGTTAGCTTGATCATATAATAGCACTAGGTCTCCCTCCGAAAAACTTCGAGGGGTCACATTTCTATCATACTGAGCTTTCATTCGTTTCGCGTGAGTCTCGATTGCCAATGCAGCGTCACGTCGAGTCTCATCTAATTTAGCTAAGTATAATAAACGTTTCTCCTCTTCGGAAGTAGCTGGAAGTAATTCGACAGCCATTTGAAGTGATGGGATTTCGCATTCAATGGGTAACACAGCTTCCAAGCCATAAACTAGCTGGAAAGGAGTGAACCCTGTTGAAGTTTTCACTGAGGTTCGGTATGCCCATAGCGCTGAAAATAACATGTTGTGCCAATTCGACCGATGAATACCAATGGTTCGTCGGATCATGATAACCAGAACTTTGTTGATAGACTCAACCAAACCGTTGGCTTGCGGATAATAAGGAGTAGAGCTATCGTGGCGCAAACCAAGCTGGCTTGTAAGCTCAGTCATCATGATGTTTCGAAAATGGCTCCCATGGTCAGTAATGATTGCTTGTGGGACACCAAACCTAGTTATAATATGATTGAATACGAAAACTGCAGCTGTTTTGCCGCTTGCGTCGAATGTAGGCATCGCCTCGGCCCATTTAGTAAAATAATCAACCGCGAGGATGATATACGCATGCCCCCCGGCCGAGTGAGGGTTACAAGTAATAAAATCGATACCCCATTTGGCGAATGGACCAACGACAATTATAGGGTGGAGAGGAGCAGGTGGTGCGCGCATCTTGCGATCAAACACTTGACAGTTGTGGCACTTCCGGACTGCAATGATACAATCTTTAAACATAGACGGCCAGAAATAGCCAGCGCGCAACACCTTCTGAGCTGTGGCATACCCAGACATATGACCGCCACATGCTCCAGAGTGACAATCATTCAAAACCCTCTCAGCCTCTTCGTGAGTTAAACAACGTCGAAAAACTAAGTCTGCCCCCCGGCGATAAAGTGTATCTCCAATAATTTTGTATTGCTGGGATTGAAACCGAATTTTTCGACGTTCCGACTTTGAAGCTTCAGGCCGAAAGGTTTGGGTTTGGAGATAGATGATTATATCCCCGTACCACGGATCTAAAGTACTGATAAGAAACAAAGATTCGTCCGCAATGGACTCCTCTGCCACAGTCTCTGTGTCAGCACGCGGGAAATCACACATCAATTCCGCAAAAACTAAGGATTTCTTAGACTTGGACTTCTCGAACTCCAAGTCGAACTCTTGCAGGATAACGATCCATTTAGAGTACTTGCCCCCTAGCAGTTGTTTTGTCAAAATATAAATCATAGGGTTGCAATCCGAAATAACTGTAGTTTTACGGAGAAGAATGTAGTGACGAAAACGCTGGACAGCTTGAACGGCTGCCAGGGCCAATTTCTCCACATGCGAATATTTTAGCTCAGTGGGATTTAAGGTCCTACTAAGATAATATATCACATGTTCCGCTCTGAATTCATCTTCTTGAACTAACACCATTCCAATGGTGGAATGCGAAGCTGCGAGGTATAAGAAGTAGTCCTGGTTGTAGTTGGGAGGATGCAACAACGGTGCATGGGTCAACGCGTGTTTAAGTGCATCAAAAGATTGTTGGGCAATCTCGTCCCAAAAGAATTGAGCGTTCTGTTTCAACAACCGTGTAAAACCTTTAGTGACCTCGGCGTAGTTTGGAATGAATCGGCGTAAAAAGTTCGCTTTCCCTTGCAAACTTTGGAGTTGGCGCAAACTCGAAGGAGGAGGCAATTTGATGATAGCTTCGACCTTCGAGGGATCGACGCGAATGCCGGCTTTTGAAACAACAAATCCCAGCAATCGACCCGTCTCTATACAGAAAACACACTTGTGGGGATTCAACCGAATTCGATAATGCCTACACCTCATAAAGATTGCTCGTAAGTGGACAAGGTGATCAGCTCGATGTAAAGAATGAGCAGGCAAATCATCGAGATACGGTTGCACAATGTGCTTGATGTCATGAAATGCATAAGACATCGCCCGTTGAAAAGTGGCCCCGGCATTCTTAAGCCCAAAAGGTAATTTGCAATAAGCAAATGTCCCCCATGGACAAATGAATGCCGTTTTTGGTTGGTCGGCAGGTAGAATATTGATTTGATTATAGCCCGAAAAACCATCCATAAAGGAAAACATTTCACTTCCGGCACAATCATCAATAATTTGATCGATATAAGGCGTAGGATAGTTGTCTTTTGGACAAGCTCGATTTATATCCCTATAGTCGATACAGATTCTTATTGTTCCTTGTTTCTTGTTGACCGGAACAATATTCGATACCCAATCCGTTAACGGGATCGGATAAATGAAACCTGCTTTCAACAGCTTTTCGACTTCTGCTTTAATCGCAGCCGCTTTCCGAGGGTGAATCTGACGCAACCGTTGCCGGACGGGTTTAGCATCCGGGTAGGTCTTTATTTCATGAACAACAATGGCAGGATCGATTCCCGGCATTTCCTCGTAAGACCAGGCAAACACATCGCGGAATTCTTGGAATAGGGCCTTGTAAGTTTGGATTTCATCTTCTGTACATGAGGCACCTATATGAATGTTTTCCTCAATTCCGGGCTTCACTGAAATATCAATGGGAATAGTACGAGAAATATTCCCTAAATTCAACTCTGAATCAGAATGTTTCGTTGGATTCTGAGCGTCTTTGACATATTCAGCGGTAAAGATAGATGAAAAATCATTTTCAAAAGCATCATCCTTAGGTAAAAACGAAGATCTGTGATGGAGATCTTCCCATGGTAGATCGTCTACACTTAGGATTTCGCGAAGTTGTTCGTCAGATGACACGACTTCGGGAAACGCTATCCGTTCTAAGGTTGAGGTGAAAAGTGATTCTTCACTGACCACATTCATTTGGTCGAGCTCGGTTGAACGCGAGTCGGTAAAAGACATGACAGCTTCATAAGCAATTTCATATGGACTCAAAGGCATAGCATCACCGAATGAGTCTATCTCAGATTCAGATGGGACGATCCAAGGATCATCATAAATAATGTTTTCTGATGTAATCATATGAATTGTTGCAAATGAAGGGTCTGCGTTGATTGGAGGGAAAGGAAAAGTTCCCAGTAAACCGGAATCTTTAACTAAACCTACGCCAACGTCCCTATAAGGGATTGTCGTCTTACCGACATGCTGGATACTCTCTGAAGAGGCTGGGTCGGATGAAAAGTATGTCAGCTGATCAATGGTCACGATCTTACCGTTATATGGAAACTTTATTACTCTGAAGACCGATGAAACGACCGCTGTCATAGCATATGACCAACTTCGACCCAAAAGAAGGTTGTAGTCTAGAGGGGCATCAACCACCTCCACATCCAGACTAACGGTTTTACCTTCTACCCCTATAGGCAATTCCTGTAGAATACCAAACGGACGGAACCCACGGCCATCAAAGGCCTTAAGGATGGTCGGGGATTGGTTCAACGAAGGAGAACCAAGCGATCTCCAACATTGAATCGACATAATACACGTAGAAGCTCCCTCATCAATCACAGTCCGATGAATAGGCCTGTTTTTTACTATCACTGGAATTTGGAAAGCCATTTGATGGGGTAGACGCGGTGTACTATTTTCTAGATCGAAGATTATCAGGTTCGGGTCCTGAACATCAACAGCTCCGATAGCCGACAAAAGTAATTTTCGTTGTGCTGGGCATGATTGCAGCACTTCTAAAGCCGACATTGCTGAGGGTGAAACAGCTAAGTCCTCAACAATGTTGTAATTCTGGGCCGCTCTCGCATGTGGATTGAAAGCAGACCTTCGAAGTACACCCTTGGCGGGCGGTTTAATTACTAAGTCCGGGTTAGGTTTCTCGATCTGTAGTGGATCGGAACCAGGAGCTGAGGTTGATGGGTTAGAGTGAGAAGATTCTGCTTCCTTACCATCAACAGGAGCCTTACTACCATAATCTTGCGATCGAGTCGCAATCCTCACATGAGACATCATCAAAATGGGTTCTTCACTGGCAGTCGAGGAAGAACCTATCATCTTACTTTCCTGCTTTGGAAATGGATCTTTTAACACAGCAGGAGTGGGAGAACCTTTGACTATTTTCACAACCTCGGCCCGATGAGGGCAATCTCTTGTAAAATGATCCTCTTCACAAATAAGACAAGGATATCGAGGTTTGCGCTTTTCGTCATTGGTTTCCGACTTTTCCATTTTCTCCTTCGGAGCCTTGTCTGCTTTAGCCTTCTTCTTTCCTTTCTTCTTTCCACCGTTTTTTGATTTGGCCGTAGATGACTCTACAGCGTGAATATCGGCGGAAAGTTCAGGAGAAGACTCTCCTGTCGGGGAATCAGGCAAAGTGATAATAGGAGTAGTTGAAGCCTTGGAAGACTTCTTCTTGCTCTTTGTATTCACGATACCAATCATACCATCAGCGGCATGAGATCCCGAAGGAGCAGCAGCGATTTGATTCGACTTTGGAAGATCTGGAATCTTCTCGTGTAACGTACCCGACTGAGTATAAACTAAGTCAAGGTATTGCGCCTGAGCAATGACTTGCTCCTCAGTAACTACTCCGGCCTTAGCTACATCTTCAGTAATCTTCGGTAATAATGATTTAACAAACCATTCAGCTAAGATTTGGTCCGGGATAAAAACTTTCACTAACCTTCTTCGACGTCTCCACTCATGAATGTGATCAGAAATATACGTGGACGTTGATTGTTTTAGTGAAGTTAATAACTTCGTGCCGTTATCGTATCTGACCGGCAACTGAAAGTGAGTTAAGAACGAGGTAGCTAACTGGCTAAAATTGTAAAAAGAGGCCCGTGGTAACTCAATGTACCACTTGGCCGCGAGACCAATGAGTGTACGCTGGAAAAGACGTAAGCGGATCGAATCATCCGAGATAGAATTTGAAGCACACCAGAGGTGGTAAGTCATCACATGATTGGACGGATCCTCTCCAGACTTACCTTCGAACTTGGGTATATCACTGGGCAACTTATTTGGCATTGGCGGCCAGAACGAAAGATATTGAATTGGATCGTTCGTTAGGCGCGTCAAGTCTGGTAAATCCAAAGTTGCGATAAACGGTAACTGCCGGTTAGGATCTCTAAAACTCTGGGTCACAAGACCAGTCCCAGGAGGAGGATATCCAGGATAACTAGGAACAGGAGTCGCATTTGGGATATTATATCCTCCTGGAAAACCAGGATTAACCGGACCGTACTGGGGTTGTTGAGGTTGTTGATAAGTGTACCCAGGATACGGTTGATACTGGTAAACCGGCTGTTGGACAGCTTGCCCAGGTTGGTACTGTCCCTGGTACGGTGGTTGAACAAATTGAGGTTGAGTAGTGACAACCGTACTTATACCAGGCTGACCTGTAGGCATCTGGACCGTGGTTTGAATCGTAGATCCAGACAACGGTAAAGATGTCTAAGGAGTGGTTACAGAGACAGTAGAAACCGGAGCTGTCGATACTCCAGAAGTGTGGCAGATGTAGCGGTAGTTGCAGCAGCCGTTTGAGATGGAGTACTAGGTGCAATTGGCGGCTGAGTAACTACCGAAGTTACAGAAGTTTGAACATTTGACTGGACAGGTTGCGGTTGCTGGGGTGGACCAAAAACTACGGGTTGTCCAGCTTGAGGTACCAACTGTAAACTTGGCTGCAACACCTGTTGACCCTGTGATGGATCCCACACTAACATTCCGGGGTATTGACCCGTAACAGGTTGAGGATACTGAGATCCATAACCGGATTGAGGATAGGATTGATAATTGTAAGGTGCAGTTCCCATACCTTGAACATATGACTGACCTTGAGGTGGTTGATAACCTTGACCTGAGTATTGACCTTGAGGTTGATAACCTTGAGGTAAATACGGATACTGGGGTTGACCTTGACCTTGAGGTTGATACCCTTGAGGTTGATACCCTTGGGGTTGATACCCTTGAGGTTGCCATCCTTGAGGTTGCCATCCTTGAGGTTGATATTGATACTGAGGTTGACCCTGGGGTACATATTGAGGCTGGGGTTGACCTTGAGGCATGTATTGCACCATAGGTACATACTGACCTTGAGGTTTCCCCCCAGACACGATTTGTGTACCTTGAGGTTGCCCCCCAGGCGTTAACTGAGGTTGCCCCCCAGGCGGTAATTGGCCACCTTGAGGTTGGGAAACGGGAACTGAACCTGACATCATGTAAATGTCTCCTACACCCAATGGTATATTACCACTGTTTCCAGCTAATAACCCATGATCAATGGGTTGAGGAGATGCCCCCGCAAAGGTACCAGAAAGTGATTGATACCCGATGGGAACAGAAGGACCGCCGTGTAAGAAAGATTCAGGACTTTGAGTAAACACGGACGACTGACCAGACATATTTACAGGAGTATAAATACCTCCAGGTGGAAAAGGAGTACGAGGTGTAGAAAAACCTACCCCTGAGTTGTCTAAATAATTGGTTAACGAAAGGTACCAAGTAGTACTTCTAGGAGGACTGTAAAAGATAGATTCACGCTCCCTTAGATCAATAGTAAGTTGATCTTCAAGGTTAGAGACGCCTATTTCTTCCTCTGGAGCAAGTTCTTCAATAGCAATCAGACCAGTAGGAAGATTTTCGGTGATAACTCGTTCTACTCTTGGTGAATCCGGAACACTAGAAGTCGGAGTAACAGGTTCAGATATTTCAGGTTCTTCGCCTGTATCACTAGCAGACGAAAAACTACCAAAAAGCTCAGAAACTGTAACAGCTTCGGTTATAACCTATCTCTAAGCCTTGGTAATCTGAATGGACTACCAAGGAAGATTCTCCTTCTTCAGGTGAACCTACTCTACTGCCACTAGGAGGAGTTACAAGGACCTTTAAACCTTCTAGATTACCGAGGTCGTCTCGAGGAGGTGATCCCCTAAGTCTACGAGATCTTCTCAACAATTCGGCCACAGAAACAACTTCAGGAGACTGGCCCCGAAGTCTACGGGACTGTCTCGGTAATTCCGCCACAGCTAAAAACTTTTAACTACTACACACGAAAACAAAGTAAAATTTCAAATCAAACCACCTAAAGTCTCTAAAGAACCAAACAAATTTGAATCACACGCCTAAAGAATCTAGGGCGTCAAACCAAGCACAAACAGTAGCCTTCCAGACCGAAAGCGCTAGTTGGTGATGAAACCCAACATCGCCGGATTCAGTACAGAAGTGGCGGGTGGAACAGTTACCCCGGCAACCTGCTTAATGAATAGACCGGCACAAGTTCCTCCACTTTAACCGTCTCGAGTGAAGTGAACCCCCCGGAAAATCCAAGTGAGTCTAGCCGACATCTGCTCCAGGTACAGTGGGATCTTCCCTCCACCGTCACCTCAGTAGAATCCTAAAGATAATGGTCACTAAGGTTACCAACTGCAACAAATGCACCTGGGGGAACAGTCTACACTCCGACAGCACGCAAGGGCAGAGTATCAAGCTCAATCCCCTTGCCGACTCCTTGACAATAATCCAAGGTTTACCGACAAGTGACCCCTGGCTCCTCGACAATGGTTAATCCGAGGTTTACCGTTTGTAATACGTGCATGTCTGGCGTCGTTCCCAACGAGGGGGGATTGATCCCCTCACTGGTTCGGACACGAGCTCGTGCTTCTCCTTTAAGAGGAGCTTTCCCAGAGTACAAATGAGACAATTGGATTTATTCTATCACAAGATAAGCTACTTGTTTGGTTTTGTTGTCTTGGAGAGTTAATTACTCACCTACTCCAAGACACTAGCCTGATCTAAATTGGTGTTTCAGAGCCCTAGTAAATAAAAGTTACTACGTTGATTTTACTTTAAGCGTTAATTTTATGGTTTTTCTTAAAGACAAAAGGTAGCGGAAGTGAAACCAATGGTGTGTAGACTCGACTCAAACCACTACAAAGATGCACCTAAGATGATTTACGCTACTTTCCTTTTTTCAATGAAATTCTTAACTAAGAGAGTTGAGAGATGCAAATTTTATAGAAAACAACTTTCTTAGTAAAGACAATCAAAGAAACAATTCTCTTTATCTTTTCAAGCATACAAACATGACCACTCTTTACGTGCACGAAAAAACTCTTTTTCTTTCAAAAACTCTTCAAAGCTACTTGAAACAAAACTTTTCAAAGGAGATGTTTTTGTATTTTCTCTTTTTTAATAAAGCATATAAATCTATCTTAACGAAAATCAATCTTTAAAGCTATAAAATCTATGAAAACTTGACTCACAAGCAAATCAAAAAGAAATTTATTCTAAGCAAACCTAACGAGGCAAAAGCCTACAAAGATGATTCTAGGTTGTTTTACTTGACCAAAATCAAGTCAAGGACTAGCTAATGCAGAATCAAAAGGCTAGTCAAAACAAAACTCAAATATTTTTGTTCTTTTTGTAAAATGGAATTCAATACTCAATCAACAAGCACCTCGAAATTTGCCAAAGAGACAACTCAATGGTAAGTTGCTCTCACAGGTAGACTTTATGACATATCTAACTTCTAAGAATGCTGACAAAACCAGAGAGATCTAAGGCTTGACAACTTCTACCGCCAAAGTCACTACAAGACCTACTCAAAAATCAAACCCTAGGGCTTAAACTTCTATGAAATCCACTAAAACACTCAATGCTATCGAAACAAGTTCAGGTCAAGATCTTTGACAAGAGACTAATGGATCTGGGCAGTAAAAACTAAGAAAAAGCAAAATCTAAGAGAAAAAATGCAAAAAATGGAATTTTCTTAAATTTTAGCAGGGGACGCAGGCAACCCGTTAAGATAGGTGCGGGCCCTCTCTGTGCACACAGCGACAGTGCGTCCAGGGACGCACTGTGCAATACTCAGAGGGTGCATCCTACTGGAAAATTCAAGAAAAACTAAATTGAAACTAACCCTAAGCTAACCCACCCAGAAACAAATTCACAGAGCCAAAAACCAGAAAATAAATGACTTTTCTCAGAGCAAAGTTACATATAAAGGAAAAGACTTTCACATCAATGGAGTCCCCAGTGGAGTCGCCAATTTGTCAGGCGGAAAGAGTCGATTGTGCGGACACAACCAACCTCCCTAGGAGCCTAAGACTCTCTAGTGACAAACAAGACAAACAAGAGAAATCCTTCTCTAAACATGCATTTACTATATGGGAAATCAAGTGTTTGGATCCTACCTGTAGTCCAACGTTGTTGTAGCAGTCCAAATCCGCTGATCCGGATGAGCTCCTCCTTCACTTTGAAACCTACATCCACTAACAATCAAACGATTAAATAGCACTTGATAATCTCATAAAATAAAACATATTTAACACATAGACCAAGGAGTACATGAAACAACTCATAAATAACAAGTTATTGAGAAGAACGGACTCATTTGCATTAATAGGTAACAAAAGGAACAAATACAACCTGAGCCTTGGTGTTGTGCAAGTCCCTTCCAGGGTCCATCAAGAGTTCTCCTTTACTTTGACAAAGCTCACCCACTTCCAAATAGAACAAGCAAAGATGGCAATCTCTCCTCACAAGCTTCTAAATGGGAGTCCTAATTCCTGCAGCATCTACCCTTAGAAATGTTTAGCTTCCAACCTCCCCTCCTTCTGGCCCAATGCCTGCATTTATAGTGCTCAAGAGGAAGTTATTCAGGTCCACCATCAATGGGATAATCCCCTCTTTGGATGGGATATCTCCCTTATTGATGGGATAAGTTCCTCTTTGGTAGGGGTACATGAACCATCTGGAGGCGCTCAATACACGTCGAACAACCTTCTAGAATGCTCTAGAAATGACCACAAGTAACTTTTTAAAGATGAAACTTGCGCATTTTGACCTTTACAGGGGGACGCACCTGCCCCTTTACATACAGAGCGTACAAGGACGCAGCTTTTGTGAACATGGGATGCGTACCCGCAGGTAAGGTTGAGAGAACCTGCATACCCAGAGATAAATACATTTATAAAGACTTTCTCTCTTTTTGGAGTTTGACATGGAGAGCAGAGGCATAAGACTTGCCTAAGAGGATAGCATGACTATTGATAGAGCCATACTAACTGTAAATAGCCATGGTGACATTTTGTAGTGTAACAGTTCATGGGATGCGATGGTTTTCGGTCCATGGTATTGGATGTTTTGAAATGTATAAATATGTATTGTAACATTGAAAAGAAAATAATGAAAAATCAATATGGCAGTCCCGGTTTTGGGATCCAGGGGAAAATCTCTATGTATATGTGTTATTCTCTTGCATTGTTTATTTCATATGTTTTAGAATTCGTATGTAGGTAATTTCTGTATGGGGTTAAAACCTACATTTGGTATCAAAGCTATTTTGGCTTCAAGGGGATGCCTTTGTTGCTGAGGGGTTTTGCTCAGGCCTGTGGTAAACCCTGTTCAGTGGAAGATCTGCAGGACTGATTCTGCTAGTGAAAGTAGATGGCGAGCAGTGGAAAGATAAAGATCGAGAAATTTAATGGTTAGAGTTTTGAGTTGTGGAAACTCAAGATGGAGGATCTGTTGGTGGATAAAGATCAGTGAATCATAGTAGATCCGGGTACTAAACCAATGGGAGTCTCCGATGAAGAATGGAAGAAGTTGGATCAGAAGGTAAAGAGCACAATACGATTGTGTGTCGCGGATTCAGTATTGTTGAATGTATCAGGGGAAGCTACGGCTAAGGCTTTGTGGGACAAGTTAGGTACTTTGTACCAATCTAAGTCTCTGGTGAATAAACTATTCCTACGAAAAAATCTGTATAACTTGAGGATGAAAGATGGAGACTTGGTGACAGAGCATCTGAACGCATTTAATACTATGGTAAGTCAGTTATTATATGATGATATTAAAATTTCAAATGAAGATAAGTGCATTAGTTTGTTGTGTTCTCTACCAGATTCGTGGGATAGTCTGGTTATTGCAATAGGTAGAAATGCAACTACCTTGTAGTTTGATGAAATAGTCTCATCCTTGCTGACGGAGGAGATGAGCCGGAAAAATATGGAGAGCCAAAATGGTGATGCCTTGTCTCTATGAGGACGGTCCTAGAACAGAAAGAAAAATAAGTCATCGAGTGGAAGATCCAAATCTAGAGGGATATATAAATCTCTAGGAAAACCTGTAAAGGTAGTTTGTTGGAAATGCAGAAAGGAAGGGCACTACAAAAGGGAGCTCCTGACAAAGGAAAAGGATCTAATGATGCTCCTTTTTTAGAGGTGAAAACCACTTCAGATGAAGGTGGGGATGTGTACTTGGCTTCTTCAAGTACACATGTAGATCATGAGACATGGTTGATTGACTCAGGTGCATCCTTTCACTTCACTCCCCATAGAGACTGGTTTTGTGAGTATGAGAAATACGATGGTGGTGATGTCTTCTTAGGGGATGATAGGAAGGCTAGAATTGTTGGTCGTGGAAAAGTAAAGTTGAAGTTGCAAGGTAGAAGGGTTAAAACACTTCCAGGTGTTTTTCATATTCCTGCATTGGCTAGAAATCTGATTTCTGTAAGCAAAGTTGGATGATGCTGGTGTAAAAACAGTGTTCGAGAAGGATACGTACAAGATGGTTCGAGGAGAATTGGTATTGATGTGGGGAGTTCGGATTGGAACTGTGTACAAGCTACAAGGTAGCACTATTGTTGATGGGTGTAACAGTTCTATGGTTCTTGAAAGTGGAGCAGAAAATCTAGTGGTCTCTGGAGAGAAGACCAGGTTGTGGCATCAAAGGCTTGGACATATTGGAGAGAAGGGCCTTCAAATACTTCATGGTAAAGGTATGGTAGAAGGTATGAGTAATAACTCTCTGGATTTTGATTTCTATGAAAATTGTGTATATGGGATGCATAATCAGGTAAGTTTGCCCTCTAGTGGTAAGAGGGTGAAATAGATATTAAAGCTTGTGCATAGTGATGTATTTGGACCTGTGAGGGTTCCATCACTGGGTAAGTCTGTGTACTATGTATAATTTATAGATGACTTCTCAAGGAATACATGGATATATTCCTTAAGAAGAAATATGAAGTCTTTGATAGGTTTAAAGAATTTAAGGCTATGGTGGAAAACCAGGCAGAGAAGAAGATAAAGGTGTTGAGGACAAATAACAGTGGAGAGTTATGTAGTAAGGAATTTGAAGAATTCTATAAGAAGTGTGGTATAAAACGACAAAATACTACTCCATATACACCTGAGAAAAATGGAGTTGTAGAAAGAATGAACAATAAGTTGATGGAAAGGGAAATAAACAGGCTCAATGGTGTCAAGTTAGGACAAATTCTAGGAAGAGGTGGTGGAGACAACATGTTACCTGGTCAACTGATCACCTTCATTAGAGTTGGAGGATAAGACTGCACAAGAGATATGGACTGGTAAGAAACCCTCTCTTTCACATCTGAGGATATTTGGATGTGATGCGTATGTACATGTTCCAAAGGAGAAAAGAACCATGTTGGATAGTAAATCTGAAAAGTGCATCTTTATTGGGTATAAGGATGGTTTAAAGGGTTATAAGCTTTGGAACCCAGTAACAAGGAAGGTTGTGTGTAGTTGAGATGTGGTGTTCAGAGAGGTTAAAGATGTTATTAAACATTAAGTCCCATCAAAGGAACCTAAGAAGATAGAGTTTGAGCTAAAGGAGGAAGAATCAGACTCTACAGTAGAGAAGGAATCAGAAGATGAAGAGCCACAAACTCTGGGCGTGAGAAGATTAGTTCAAGAAAGAAGGAAACCATAAAGGTATAGTTCATCTGCTTTCTGTTCAAATTTTGCTTTATTTATTACTGATGATGATCCTAGAACTGTGAAGGAAACAGTAGATTCAAGGGATGCAAAACTATGGAAAGAGGCCATGGTTGATGAAATGGCATATTTGTACAAAAATGAAGCTTGGGATCTGGTGGAGTTTCTGGCTAGAAGGAAACCCATTGGCAGGAAATGGGTTTTCAAGAATAAGATAAATGCAGAAGGAAAGGTGGAAAAATACAAAGGTCGATTGGTAGCAAAAGATTATTCCCAGGTGCTGAGAATTGATTTTGGTGATATTTTTTCTCCTGTTTCCAAGGTAGCTTCTATTAGATTACTTCTATCTCTTGTTGTTGCTTTTGATTTTGAGGTAGAACAGATGGATGTAAGACAACATTTCTTCACGGGGATCTAGAAGAGGAGATATACATGAAGCAACATGAAGATTTTGCAGTGAAGGGTAAGAAAGAACTGGTATGCAAGTTAAAGAAGTCTCTGTATGGGTTAAAACAGTCACCATGGATGTGGTATCATAAATTTGATACATTTTTACGGGGACTTGGCTTCACTAGAAGCAAAGCAGATCACTGTGTGTATTTTAAATTAATTGGTGAGCATGTTATTTATCTGGTCATGTATGTGGATGATATGTTACTGGTTGGAAATGACAAATAAATTATCTAGGATTTGAAGACCCAATTGTCCTCCAAATTCAACATGAAAGATCTTGGTGTCGCACACTATATTTTGGGCATAGAAATTAAAAGAGATCGGGCAAAGAGGAAGCTCTGGTTAAACCAGAGGAAGTATGTCGAGACAATATTGCAAATGTTTAATATGCAGGATAGTAAACCGATGAAGGTTCCTATTTCTGTAGGTGTGAAGTTATCTGCTGAACAGTGTCCCAAGACACAAGAAGAGGAAGAGGACATGTCCTGTGTTCCATACGCAAGTGCATTTGGTAGCCTAATGTATGCAATGGTCTGTACTAGACCAGACATTGCACATGGAGTGGGAGTATTGAGAAGGTTTATGTCAAAACCAGGAAAGGAGCATTGGAGAACAGTGAAGCAGGTTTTCAAGTATTTGCGTGGAACTAGTGATTATGGTTTGTGCTACCAAGGAAGACCAGGATTGGACAGAGTGTTGGATATTCATGGCTTTTTTGATGCAGACTGGGCTGGAGATCTGGATCAGAGAAGATCTACAAGTGGTTATGTGTTTAACCTATTTGGATGTGCAGTTAGTTGGATGAGTAAGAAACAATCTGTAGTGGCACTATCAAATATAGAGGTAGAATACATGACAGCCACTCATGCAAGCAAGGAAGCAGTTTTGTTGCAGAGATTGTGTTCAAGTATGGGGTTAGTACAGGGAGCTATAAGGATACACTGTGACGGCCAAAGTGAAATTTTCTTGGAAAAGAACCCTGCTTATCATTCAAAGACAAAACACATTGACGTTCAATACACTTTATGAGGGATATGATAGAAGACAAAAAGGTGTTGCTGGTAAAGGTGGACACTTTGAAGAATAATGTAGATGCATTGAAAAAATCTGTGAGCTCTAAGAAGTTCTCTTGGTGTAGAGAAACAATGGGTGTTCTAGGGCTGGATAAATGACTAAGCTCTCCTATGGCCCCTTGTGGAAAGAAAAGAACAAGTGGGATAATGTTGGGTTGTGTTATATTCTTTTCACGACTAGCCCTATATTAGGTTGGGCGGACCTACCTATGGTTTTGTGCATGGTTTTCGGGTTTTGGACGTGATGGTTTTTGGTCCATGGTTTTGGATGCGTTGGTTTTCGGTCCATGGTATTGGATGCTTCGGCATGTATAAATATGTATTGTAACATTGAAAGGAAAATAATGAAAAATAAATCTAGTGGTCCTGATTTTGGGATCCAGGGGAAAATATCTGTGTATATGTGTTTGATGTGTTATTATCTCGCATTGTTTATTTTCTATGTTTTAGAATTCGTATGCAGGTAATTTTTGTACGGGGTTAAAACTTACAAGGCCACGATGCTCTTCTCCATATTCCGCTTCTTTCTGAAGGACATCACTTCAGATTCTAATCTTTTACACTCATATTCATTCTCTTTGTACTACTTCCTCATGCCTTCCTCAACTCTTTCCGATTCTACCAATTTAATCTTTAAGATGATGATCTCCTCCTTGAGTTTGGCCTCCTTATCATCACAAATATGCAATATTTTTTCTTGGCCCTTGCACGTGGTTGTTAATATATAAATATCAACTCTAAGAACCTTAACATTATCCTCATTTTCACTAGTCAATGCAACATGATCAAAATATGAATCCTGAAAATTGTAACTCAACAGAATATCATTAACACTTATACCTTTGGATTAATTTTGCTGCAAAACCTTTGGTTCTTGATCTCTCGATTTTTTCGTATTATTTGTTGAACTGCTTGCACTAGGAAGATGAGACTCTTGTGGCCAAGCTTCCTTATTTTGAAAGACATTCCTTTTTTGAAATTGTTTCCTCTTATTCTTGGCCATTCTGATTTTTTTTTTTTCAAAATTTTCGCCAACAAACCCCAAATCTACTCTCTTGCGATAGAGTTGCAACCAAGAGCCCCGCTCTGATACCAATTGTTGGAAACCTTTTAACACTACTTAGAGGGGGGAAATGGTGGGGTGAATCAGTAGTGTGATTTATATATTATTTTTAGCAAATTAAAATTCACTTACTAAATCATGCATATAACCATCTACATATTATATCATCACATGAATATAACAATGTAAGTAGCTAAATCAAACAACCATGAGAGAAACAAAACCATAAAATACAACCATAAAAACCATCACAAAAGAGACACAAGATATTTGGATGAAATCCCTTCACTGAGCAAAAAATCATCCTTGCTGCTATTGCGTTGCTCTGAATATTCTATTAATGCAATTATAGTCTTTTTACATAGATTGGTGACTTCGATCAGCTAGGAGATTCGACCTCATATACAATCAGCCAAATCCCATCAGCTTGGATACTCTATCTACTAATCAACTTAGAAGAATATGCTCTCACATGGATCTACGAACTACGATTTTCTGAAAGGCACCATGATCAATCAATCCTAACCCAACTCCAATTGGACTATCCAACTATCATTGGATTGAGAAACCATTCCTTTTGTTGAAACTTCATAATCACTACTCCACATCCATGAATTCACTACTCCTCTACTATATGTAGAACTCATTTCATATATTTTCATACTAGTTCCCAAGACTTTATGCTCAACTTGATTTAGCTTTGCAATACGATCTATAACGATAAGACATTTGTTGGGTAGGGTCCCCGTAGGTCAAATTTTTTTAAAGAATCCATATTTTGGGGAGAGGAATTCGATTCACGTAGTGTTTTAGGAGTCCAAGGGGCTTTAGGGTGGGTCAAAGCCCCTTATTTTGTAAAATAATGGGATTAAATTTTATGTTTTGAGTCCTCCCATGGTTTGCGGACCATGGTATTGTAAGGAAACAAAATATATAAAGGGATGTCTTAGTAAGTCAAAGGTGATGGGCCTCTAAATTAGACATAAATAAAGGCCCATGTTTCTAAATTAAACATAAATTAAGGCCCATATGACCATATTCAGCACATTAAACCTCTCTTTTTGCATTAGATAATGTATTTTTAGCTTTAATATATTCATTAGGAAGGTTTATGGATAATTGCATATTTGTGCCTAATATTATTTATTTTTGTGGAATATTGTGAGAATATTGGGTAGATTATTAAGATTTGGAGGAGGAGATAACTTAGGGACTTTCTCCCTACTACGGGAGGATCAACATTAAATAATAAATCAACAAGATATTATGGAATTATGGCATAAATTGTGGAGCTCCAAAGATTGAGAAAATCTAGGAATGTGTTCCCTGCCATTTAATGCAAATTCCTAGTATTGGGAACCAAATCCACTAATCAAGGGATTTTAGTGGGGGAAGCTTCCTCCTTTCAAAAGGAATGATTCCTAATCATTTTGTATAAGTACCAAGTCAAATTTTCCTCTAGGGGTGGATTTTTATTAGTCTTCTTGTGGAGAGAACTCACATTTTTGCAGCTCCATTGCCATTTCTTGCAGGGATGTAGTTGTATTGATGGAAATAATGAATACTGGTGACATGTTCAACTTCTAAATATTGGTCTCCTCAATAGGATTCTGCTTTTCCTTGGTCTTGGCCATCCCAGGATCCTCAAATCCCTTTTCTATGATTTTATTTTCTTCTTTTCACTTCTTTTTCACATGCATCTCTTGTTCTTGTTTCTTTCTATTTCAGCATTTAGTATTAATGATTTCTTGTTGTAGGATTGGGTTAAATGGTTGATGTAAGTTACTTTGCAGGATCAAAAGCATCATTTCATCCTTATAAAAATTTGTAAGGTAATAATAATCTTTGAGCTACTTCTATTAGTTTTCTTATTCCCAAATCTAGATTTCTGGAACTCCTTTGTGGCAAATAACAAGAATTTTTTGCTATTTTTTAGAGCATGATAACGAGATTCAATCGAGTTGGTTCCACTTGTATTAAATTAAAAAAACATTCTAGTTAATAACAAAAATCACCCCATTGAATTTTCACTTGGTTAGGTTAGGCATTTGATATATTTACTAGCTCATTAGTTCTCGAATTTCTAGATTTTAGACTAGTAATTTTCTTCCATTTTTTAGAATGGGTTTACAGAGGTATTTTTGAGTGATTCCACTTGGAATGGAGTCTCGTGACATCCTAGTCAATAAAAAAAATTTCCCATCCAATTTGGATTTGATTTGGTTGGTAATTTGGTGAATTATAACTCCTTATAGGAAATATGTTGTTTCTTGTAGTAGTACTATAGGAAACCCTGTAGAAGCCTTCCAACATGTATATACTTGCCCAGATTCACTCAAGAAGCTTGGTTATTGTCCCTTAGGGTTGAATCAAGACCCCTTGGCTATAAATCAATTATTAGGGAAGACTAAATACTGCTTAGGATTTTCCTCTTTACCCATGCAAAACATTTCAATGATTTGTGCTAATGGACAGATTTATGGATTGGATAATACAATGACGATTTTCTTGAATGCCACATCTAATGAGCTATGTTAATGGATCTAAAATCTTTGAAATGTAATGGTTTCAATTTAGTTCATGATCTTTACTTTATGCAATTAGAATAGGTTTCTTTCCCTATCCTTTATTTCTTGCTATAGGTTAAGGTTTCCATTTCAAGCATTTCATTTTCTGCAATTAGTTTAGAATTTGACTTTATTACATGCACTCCATTACATCATGAGATCAAGGGAAGAACACATTGTATGCTGCACATATAGTGTTAATACCTCTTAAGTTTGTATGAACCTCGGTTTGATAATTAAAGTTGGTAGCCTTGGGAGTTGCAACATTCTTGTTGCAAAACCAAGGTTCATCAAAAGGCATGTTATGTTACGCTTGGACGTTTTGAGTCTATAAATATCTTTTTGTATTTGAGTGAAGGGGAAGGCTCTTGCAGCTATGTGTGTGAAGACCATGGTAAGTCTGCAGCTGCGTGTGTAGGATAAGAAATATCGTAATTCAAAAGATTTGAAGATAATAAAGAAGATTGTGAAGGAAAATCTGTGTACTAACATGTTGTGCTTATTTTATGTAATTACTATTTACTTTCATGTTGTGCAAGTAAAAGATAGATCAAAATTGATATATGAATGTTTTTATAGTTAATTACAGTTAAGATCCATTTATTTATGCATAATAGATAGAATTTGGATCTGTGAGTAGTCTTTTTGTATGAATAGATTAGATTCGGTATAATACTAAGTAAGATTGCATAACGTAGATATAGATCTAACACTAAGTCAAGATCCACACTCCATATCCTTCTGGATGCAGAAACCTGGTTCCAACATCCCCCAATATCACCTTGGGTGAGATTGCGGTCTACGCAAGTAGGTCGTTGCTGAAAGGGCTAGTGGTATAGGGTTTTGTTGGTTAGTGCAGCTAACTCTGAACTTGGGTCTTAGTCCCTCAAGCCAACAAATGGTTCCGTTGTCAGGACCAGGATCTGTCTGAGTGATATGTGATGTGGCATCTGACCAGAAAAGAGATTCAAGACTACGTTGATCTGAAGTTGCGTTAATTTGCAGCACAAGAGAATAGAAATATGTGCTTGTCAAAAGAAAGGTGGTTGCAGAGGTATATCTATACATAACATCATGATATCTTTTTTGCATCGTTCCCTTAAGAGTTGCACACGTGGCTTTCAAAAATAGCTAGACAAAAGACCCGTTGGAAGCGTGACGAGCCTACTGCATGGACCCCAGAGCTGATTAAGTGGCTCAAGGATATTGGAAATATGATCACAAGAGTTGTTTATTCCCAGATTGATAGTGTTCTCGGACGCTTTATTACTGAATTCGAAATTGACACATCGGTATCCTACAGTGAAGCTAAGTGCCATTTTTTCAAGGGTTCGATAGATAAGTATTTGAATTCCTTAAATCTCTGGATTATGATGCTATTATGTAAAAAGGGCATACTGCGCGTGCAAGTGGATTGATGTTTAAATGGAACAAGACGAGACCTACACGTAGTAGAAAGAGATTCAGAATATACTACGATAATTTTGCTGAAGCTATTAACAATACGTTATTGGGTGAATCAGAAAGCGAAGAAGAAAGGCACAACCATAGTACACCTAGAGTGCATTGCGGTCAGATAATCAAGGCACTTTTTGGATTCCCCATCCGACCACTCCATCTCCACCTTCACCTCCACCTCATAGAACTACACCTCCACCTCCACCTCCACCTCCACTTCCCTCATTTAATATGGCTAACACAGTAAATATGCCTATTTTTAAGGGTGAGGGATCAGAGGATCCTGAGAAATTTTGGTTTGTCATAGAAGCTGTATGGAAACAACAATAGATCAATGATGAAGATATGAAGAAAGCTCAACTTGTCACAGTGTTGTAGGACAGAGCGCTATCATGGTATATTAAGTACAATACAACAAACCTAGTTGCTTCGCTAGATGAGACGAAGAAAGTACTGAACGCAAATTTCAAGAAACCAAAGTCACAGTCATAATTCAAAGAGATAGTCAATGAGACTTCCTGGGAATTAGATTAGAGACTAAAATGTTTGTTGGTACAAGTCAACTCTAAGATCTCTAATGAGCAGCACAAAGAGTGTTATATAACTATGCTATTACCACATCTCATATTATCGCTATCACAATAAAATATGGCATCACAAGCTGAGGCATTAGAAATTGTAATGAAGCTAGAAGCATCACCGGTAGAGGATACTCACATAGGAGTTCAACATATACATACCCAATTAGCGATCTTACATATGGAGCTATAAGATTTGATGAAGGGATAAGAAATTTGGCCTGATACGTACTCAGACGTTTGGTTCATAAAGTGTAAAGTGGAAGGTCACTATTAGGATGAGTCATCTATCCTAATTATTTGGCCATTGGAGGTCCTAATCCTCTAAAGACAAAACCTAATGCTGGACCAAGTACTGAGTCGATTGTTTGGTGTAGTATTTGTCGAGTTGTAGGCCAGCAAACGACTAACCACTGTTACCTATTACAGAAGCATGTGCAGGCGCCAAAGAAATTATTTTGTAACTTCTGTGAGTTAGTAGGACATGACGAAATAAATTGTTGTAGCTATGATTTAATGATAGATTAAACTGCAGCATACCGAATGTAAGCTCAAGGTCATGCGCAGGAAGATCATGGTTCACCTGCAGCCTGCGGACGATTTTAGGGCTAAGGACATGGTTGATGAGGGGGTGCTAGATGAGGTGAGGGTCAAATTATATGTTATAAATATGGTGAAGTTGGGCATTTTGCATGGGATTGTCAGAATCCTACCACCCCTTCCTGTAAGTATTGTATATAGTACGACCATGTAATAGAGGATTGTATCGTTTTGATGGCTAAAATGCAGGAAAAGAAGAATCATCAGCCTGCGTAGAACTTGCAAGTAATGAGGGCTGAACCATGTGGAGATGATCCAAGTGTTAACATAGTGTCACGAAGTGGCACAACTACAGGAGAAGATAAAAAAAAGGGAAAGAAGCCTATGGGAGATACATGGGTTAGGAAGGTTGGAGAAAAGAGTACCTAGTTCAATATGTAGAGGGAGAAAGAAACCTTCATGGAAGTGAAGAAGAGTTTCATGGACCCAAGATCTTTGACATCAAAGATGCGGATGCAACTAGTACCACAAAAGAATAATCCTAAAGTGGTTACTATGAGGGAGAACCCTAATCCGACCATTCTAAAGTGCTTTCGGTAGACCTGTATGAAGTTGCTAAGGGATCAAAAAGCAGTGGAAGGATTGCAAGAACTAATCGACAACTACGCTAGTAAAGAGAAGCCACAGCCTGAACAACACGTGGTAAACAAAGTAAAAAAAAATAAGAAAAAAACTGGCCGAGAAATGTGATTAACTGCGCAGATTGGCAAATTCAAAATGGATCAAGTAATTTTGGACTTGTGCTTGGATGCGAATGTATTACCGAAGTAGAATTGGGAGCATATGGGGCGACCAAAGCTACAATGGTCAATGATTCAGCTGTGCATGGCCAATCATCAGAAAATTATTCTGATCGGTCGATTGAAGGGCATTGTTGTGGACATGGAAGGAGCAAGTGTGATGGCAGATTTTGAAGTCATTGAGATTGTGGACAACAAAAATTTGTATCCTACTTTACTTGGAATCAATTGAGCTTTTGATATGGATTCCATAATCAATATGATAATGAGAAGTATGGTATTCAAGAATAATGGTACCAGGGTC
Organism: Pinus tabuliformis; assembly: GCA_031772625.1. Lineage (NCBI taxonomy): Eukaryota > Viridiplantae > Streptophyta > Pinopsida > Pinales > Pinaceae > Pinus > Pinus tabuliformis. Next base: position 485,606,822 of record CM062818.1, on the reverse strand, counting down.
ATTGTTCCTTTGGACCCCTCTAAAGGAGAGCGATATACATAACCTGTCCACGAAGAATATGGTGATGAAGATATTGACCATATATATAAGTTAATTGCATGGGACGAAGATTGGATCAACTCCACAATAGATGGGAAGATAAGATTGGAAAAGGATGGGTCGTGTGTCTTCGACTCTGATGAAGAATTGGAGAAGTTTCTACTCTGCAATGTAATAAACTTACAAAATCTCTTCACTGCATCTCAACAGAGGTAAGTAATTTACCTTACTATGCTAGGCTAGGTGATGCCAGCTTATTTCTTAATGAGTTTGAAAGGGATGTACCGGAAGAACAATGATTCCAAGCCTTGGCTATAGCTTTGAGTACTACACCTGTGCGATGGTGGGGCACACATAAGAACATTATAGGAGATTGGAAGGAGAATCGCTGATTGATGAGGCTTAGGTTTGGTCATGCAAACACAAGACTCATAGAGAAGTAAAAAGGGAAGGATGATCCCCAGGAACACTTGTCTCATTGTACTATGGCATGGGGTGAGAACCTCGAACAGAATGGGTACATATATTTTTACACACTTTAGATGTGATACCGATGAATTGGTATCTCAAAACAGAGCTACGCCATGGCACTGCCGACTAGTACAATTTGAAGGAAAGCTTCATATTGACCTTTATTTTTAAAGATGGTTTTTAGTGTATCGATGATGCTCTTTAGAAAATCAGAGAAACAATTTTCCAGACACCAAATGAGACAACGACTTGGGTACAACCCAATTTGAATGCACAGTTGTAGCATGCAATTGAATGCTATAATATGATCATAGAGGAGGGCGAGGAATATCCATGCAACATTAACATCCATGAATTAGAAGGACAACAAAAGGTTATAGGATCATAAGTTGAGATACTTGACATAACACAACCTGTTAAGATGAAGCAAGTCAATATAGGCTCAAAGGCGGAGCCCAAATTTGCACACATCATAGATTACTGGGATGAGGATACAATATATAAGGTCACCGAATTACTACATGAGTACTAGGAGTTGTTTTTGATGAATTTCACTGAGTTAAAAGGTATTGTAGGAGATCTGGGCATAATGAAGATCACTTTGAAGCTAGATGTGAACCTCTAAAACAAAGATCATATAGCCTAAACCCAAAATACAAAGAGAAGGTGAAGGAGGAGCTCGAGAAGATGGTCATAGCTGGAATAATTGAAACTATGGAAGAATCCGAATGGGTGAGCCTGATGGTAGTGCAAGAGAAAGGGACTAAGGGAGAATTAAGGATTATTGTCGATTTAAGAAAGTTGAACAATGCATGTGTGCATGACGTGTTCCCAACACCATTTACTGATGAAGTTTTGGATAATGTAGGAGGATAACAGGCCTACTCCTTTACAAATGATTTTTCGGGTAACCATCAGATTAAGATCTCAATGGAAGATAGGAGTAAGACCACTTTTTCTACTGAATGGGGACCGTTTCAGTATCCAGTCATTTCATTTGGATTGAAGAATGCCCTGATGATATTCTCTAAAGTTGTCATCGCAACTTTTAAAGAATTCATTCACAAATTTCTAGAGGTTTACTTTGATGATTAGATAATGTTTGGCCTATTAAAGAAGCATGTTTCGAGCATGCGCTTGATGTGGGATGCCTGCAGGAAATATCAAATCTCACTAAACATAAAAAAAATGTATTTTTTGTGTACCCTATAGAATACTATTGGGACATGTTGTTTTCAATCAGGGGTTGATGGTGGACCCTGTAAAAATTGTTGTTGTTATCAATCTAGATCTATCGAATCACATAAATCAACTACGCATGATTCTAGGGAATAATGATTATTATCGAAAGTTCATAAAGGCCTACGTGTAGATCACTGTGTCGATGGAAAAATTACTGAAGAAATATGTCACCTTTTGTTGGGACGATGAATGTCAAAAGAGCCTTGACATGTTAAGGATAAAATGGTCACTGTGGTGATTCTAGTGTTTCCAGATTGGAAGAAGGAGTTCCACGTTCATGTAGATGTGTCGTGCATAGATTTGGGGGCTATTTAAGCACAACTAGGAGAAGGGGATCTTAATCACCCCATCGCATTTGTGAGTTGAAAGTTATCTAGGGAAAAAATAAATTATTCCAGAATGGAATGGGAGGGCTTAGCTAGGGTGTATGTGCTGAAAAAATTCAGGCATTACTTACTAGGCACACACTTCAAGATGTTCACGAACCATTTTACACTGAAGTACTTGATGAACAAGCTTGTATTGGGGGGGAGAAGATTTGTAGGTGGCTATTTCTATTCCAAGAGTACAATTTTGAGGTAATAGTTAAGCCAGAATGATTGAACGATGGGCCAGATCATTTATCCATAATTGAGACTGACAAGGAACCAATGAATATTGAAGAAGGATTGCCCGATGCACAACTCTTTGCAATAAGGGTTGTTGATTATCATTCCACTGATATCATTTACTATTTGTCTACTAGAGTAACCCTTTAAGAATATATGACTTAACATAAGAGAGAACTCGTATGTAGAGCTACAAATTTTTCTCTGATTACCAAACATTTGTATAAAATGGTCCCCAATGAGATATTACACAAATATGCCCCTGAGCATGAAATACACTGCATTTTGGCAGAAGCACATGGTGGTGTCGTGGGAGGAAACTATGTAGGAAAAAAAATTGTGCAAAAGATTTTAAGAGCATGACTGTGGTGGCCCACGATGCAAAAGGATTCCAAAAAATATTTTAGTGCTTGCGATGTCTGCCAAATGATCGAAAGACTGTTGAGAAGGGATGAGTTACCATTGAATCCACAAGTCACCTTGAAGGCCTTTGCTAAGTGGGCAATTGACTTTATTGGGCTGATCAATCTGCTGGGAAAGAATACTGGTTCGCGATACATTATTATTGTGACAGATTATCTGACCAGGTGGGATGAAGCACAACCGGTAAAGGATTGCAACATAGACACTGTTGTGCACTTCATCTTTGAATATATCTTATCGATATTTGGGTGTCCAAAGATCTTGATGAGCGATTGAGGATCACATTTCCTACACAACACTATTGAAGCATTAATGGAGGAGTTTCAGGTACATCATCAGAAGAGCACGCCTTATCATCCTCAGGCGAATGACATGGTTGAGGCTTTCAACAAAATTTTGGAGAATGATCTAACTAAAGTATGAAACGTCAAAAAAAATGATTGGGATGTGTGTATACCAGTAGTTTTGTGGGCATAGAGGACTACCTACAAGAAATTGTCGGGATAGACTTCGTTTAGATTGGTTTATGGACAAGAAGCCATAATGCCTATGGAATACATAGTATCGAGTCTTAGAATTTCCATAGCCATGGACACGGTGGACAATGAAATTATGGAGGAGATATTGGAACAACTTCTCACACTCAAGGAAGATCGCTTTATTTCAGGATTTCACCAAAAAGTGCAGAAAGGAAGGGAAAAGGCCCGACATGACCAACATATTAAGCAGAAAATTTTAAAGAATTTAGACTTGGTGTTATTGTATGATAGCAAGTTCGCAAAATTCCCATGAAATTAAAAAATGCATTTGTGAGGACCACATTGTTTGGGTTATCTTAGATGGTGGCGCAGTTCAGCCTGCGAAGTTGAATGGAGAATTATTTCCAGGACGAGTAAATGGGAGTAGGTTGAAACTCTATAGGGACGATTATGTCCTTGGTCGAACTACGCAATGAATACATGAAAGAAGAAGAGTCTTAGAGCTACAGGAAGTTGGAAGGAAGCACAAGACTTTAAACTACGTTGCCAAAGAAGGACTTCCTCGAGGAGGAAGTGCTGCGCAATATTAAGGAGGATTGCATAGGTGGAGGAAGATGAAACGAAGAAGGAGTAACTATGTTGCAGGGAGGGGTTTGACATAGTTCATCTAGAATATGACCATTGGGATTGATACAGTTGACTTGACAGGGAAATTGCCATTAAAAGGAGTGGGAGGGATGCATTTAATGAGCAAATCAGGGAAAATCTGCCACCAAATTCACATTTATAAGATGGATCTGAAGGAGATCATGAAGTTTGAAATTCAAAAGGGTTATAAATATGGAAACCTGCTCCACATTTGAACACTTTTCTCACTGAGATTTAGACTAGTGGTTTTTCACTTAAGTGTGATCTTAGCGTTCTGTTACATGAATTGGGAGGATATTGAGCACAAATTTCTTAGACGAGGGCTAGGATTCCTAATGAATGCTACACCACCAACACCTGTCATTGGGCCGAGGTCCCCAAGGATGAAAACTACTGGCACAAGCACGCAGAAGCAGAAGACAAAGTAGCCTCCAGTTAGGCAATCATTGAGAAAAATCACTAAGGAATAAAGAACTAAGGAGAGGATGGACAAGCAGAAACAACCGATGGAGCCCCAAGATTCAGATGTGGAAGAAGTGGCCGATGGAATAGAAGATATCACCACAAAAGATGTAGAACCAATCTCCAAGTTTCCACCTTATATGCCATCGTGAAAACCAACCTCAAAAGCTACCAAGGACCCAAATGCTATAAAATTCAAAGTATTTACACCACTGCTACTGGATGAGGTGCCGATTGAGGGAGAGTTGTTGGAAAGGGTACCACAACTGCGCATGGAGGACTTGGATCTTAATGATCAGAGCAAGTATCCCCAGTTCAAGCCCAAAAAGTATCTAAAATTAGTTTACTATGAAGAAATTGGAGTAACAAGGGTTGAAACACTACTGTGGGTGACAAAAATTCAGTGAGTTGGGCTATTGAATATGTTATATATTCTGCACTTTGGGCATAGCAATATCAACACAATTTGTGTGCGCCAGCTATTGGCGTTGGTGCATGATGGATATCTGTGGCTGGGGGTGAGGATCCCCATTGATGATATGTTGATTAGAAGGATAATTGTGCTTCCCTACCAAGGAGCGAATCTTGCTGACGCATTCGTCAGAAAATATCAAGAGAAAAAGCTGGCTGAGAAGATGAAGGAGTATGATCTAATCATGAAGTCTAGAAGATTTCTCATCAACTCCATTAATGATCTAGCTGTGCACTTTTCCACGTACATTTTGGCTGGGAAAATAATGAGAAAGTGTTAGGTGGATGAGGTATCCACGTCAGTTGTATCATTTGCTGCGTAGTGCAGTAAGGGTGTCCAGTTTAACTAGGCAGGATATTTGTCTCAAAAAAAATTGGATGACTGTCGGGAGGCATAAGAGGAGGGAATACAATTCCACTATACGTGGTTATTTCTCTTGATAACATTGACAACATGGAGAACACTAGAGGAGTCATAGTTCCCCACTAGGGATCCACATATCTAAGAGGCTACAAGGTTTTCCTCGTTGTGGGCTTCCAAGGAGCTGACCTTTATTACAGAGAACAAGATGTTTTGGGTCTTGGTTGAAATGGAGTTGCACACGATGATTAGCCAGAAGCTAAGGCTATCACCAGTTTTATTTGAGAAATACAAAGTAATTGTAGACTTCAAGGTTGAATTTCACCATGTACACATCTGCGCCAAGAAGGACCTGGAGGAGGTATGGTAAAAGCTACCATTCTTGGTCACTGATGATGACATCGCGTAAGTGGTGAGCAACTGGCCAAGTGATTGGCTAACTCCACCAATAGAAGGAGAAAAGAAAGAACAAGTAGGCACCGATCGAGCAACAACAAATTTTTTAGGTGCATGGACTGAGAAGCAGCCAACTAAGAAGGGAAACAAGAAAGGCAAAAAGAAGTGACTGAGAAAGTCACAGTTGAGCTAGACAAGGACACTGCGCTGGAGATGGAGTGCACAACCGATAAAGAAGAGGAGGCCACTGAAGGCGGTGATTAGGGTGGTGAGGACCCTTTTTTTGACACTGAGGAGGTAGATTACCCATTCATAGTTAAAAGTTAGAGACAAAATGATGGAGGAGCGCAAAAGAAGAAAAAATGAGACAGGTCCACTAGTGAAGAGTTGATGGTCCTCACTGAGCGGGACATCGAAGAGATTGGGGACACAGTTCAAGAAATTTCGGAGGAAATGTGGGGAAGCATTGAACACGAGTACAAAAAAACGTTGACAGAGGTCCAACAGGGCCTCAAGAAGCTAGAAGTTCAGGCAAGTGCAGTTCATGCAAGCGTGACATAGGCGAGTGTGGGTCAAGTGAGCATGGCACCATTTAGTACAACTACATAAATCACATACGAGCTTCGGGCTATGCAACTACCAGGGGGATCTCTACATTTCGAGATAGTTGAAGACTAAGAGCACGCGCAACACTGGAAAAATCTGAGTCTCAACCTTGCGGTGCTCCCCATTGAGACATTGCGCAAGTTACATTAGGGAGTCACTAGTGAATTGAAGATACGAGAACAACATGCTCTGTTGGTGATTAAAGAAGTTAGATATGACAACCAACAGATGTTCGAGGCTAAGAATTAGGCCATAATGGAGCATGATGAGGTCGCCATGCACAGACAAAAACTAGAAGAGGCCATCACCAAAGCATGCAGTGAGCTACCAAAGCTTCAGATCCAGATAGAGGTAGTACCAGAAGAGAAGCTTCAGAAGCTTGCGACAGTAGTAAAAGACTCAAAGGTGCAAGTTTAAAAATAAAATTTGAGCTGGAAATGCATATTGTAGAGTTGCAAATGAGGCTGCAGTCAACAACTCCACTAGAGGTTCGCCAACAACGCGCAACAGACATCAAGGCTACTATGGAAGATATAGCCACTACAGTCAAGGATGGTAGTCAAATCTTTGAAGACACTACGAAGATATGGACCTCACTGTAGGAGGACCCACATGTACAGAAGATACAAGCAGAGATCCGTGACACACAACAAAAGTTTGGCGAAATCAAAGTGATGACGCAGACCTTAGCACCTACACAACGGTTTTTCCTGTCTCTAGGAGGGATAATTTTTACAGGGATAGATTGATGAGATGTGGTGAAAAGAGAAAATCATTTCAACATTGACGCAATCATGGACCGAGTGTTATAGAAATTTTTGTGCCTTACAGCATGAAGCATGAAATTTCAATAATCTAAGGGATCCAAAGTCCCTAAACATGTTGTTCCTACCCCTAGAGGAACAAGGTCAGCAAACCACAGCACTGAATATCAGTTCTCCACCTGAAAACACTCAAAAACAAGCTAATTCTGGATCATGTCAACTGCTCCACTAAGCATCTGTGCTGAATGTCAACTGCTCCACTGTCTACCTGCGCTGAATGTCAACTGCAAGGAAGGCTACCTGCGCTGGGCGAGTTGGGACATGTGGCACAGTCATTCCTCAAGGTGTCAATGCCCAGGAAGCTTCCAAAATGACACTTGGATCAAGGAATTCGACTGGTGATGAGTAAGAGGGTCTAGATCTCCAAGTGGAAGCAAGAACCTCCAAGTGGACTCAAGAACTGAAGAACAACTGAAGTGGGAGAGGACACTAGTCAGCTTCATGCCAGCTACAAGCTGACTCATCCTTTCTCCAAAACTCCTATATATAGAGCTCTCTCATGAGGTCTAAGGAGGCTGGAATCTTGTGAATGTAAGGAAGTGTTGTTGGTTTGAGTATAGAACTATTGGGTGATTTGCTTTGAAGGAGGTGAAGAGGAGATTTCTTTCTGCTGGGAGGTGATGCTGGATTGGGCCTCTTATGGTTGTGTCACTTCCTGAACTTTACTTCTTCCATTAATAAAGCATTTGAGGTTCTTCTATATGCATGTGTTTCAATGGTGTGTTTTTATACTTGTGTATTTGATTTATTCTAATCCTTGAATCAATTATGAATGTATGCTTCTTGTAGTTTCCCTCTCTTGTTATTTTGCAGGATCTTGGTGTAGCTGGGCCAGTGAAAGAGCAAGGAGCTGGGAGCAAGCAACAAAGAGAGAAGATTGGATCAATCATTAGCGGAAGACATCGGTTAGTGGATCTCTTTCTCCCCTCTCTTACATCTCATAAAGAAGTAATCTCAAATAGCTTTGCTTTGATTGTTGCTGAGGTACTATCACCCTTAGAGTGGGATAAGGTCATTTCGTATTGGATACTTTTCCCAACAACAAATTGGCGACTCCCCTGGGGAGCGTATCTTGTTGGTTGTTTGTGTTTTTTCTATTCATTTCATAAACACATGGAGTACCGAATCGAACTGCATTTGGATCTTTCAAATGCAAAGTAGAGGGCAGCTACTCTAGCTCAGTTGCTGGGCATGTTTATGACTTGAAGAGCTGATCCACAAGGACTCTAAATAGCTCTTAGTGATAGCTTTTCATCCTCCTTTTCATCCCTTAGTGTGTACTTGATTGATAGCTTCTGATTTGGCCAAAAACTGTTGATTTTTGAGCAATCTATGACCCGGAAACTGAGAAAAACGAAAGTTTATCTCTTCAGTGCAGGCACTGTGAAGGCAGCCTGCATTTCAGCGCAGATCCCGAAGGGGCTACCTGTGCTGAATGTCAAACTGACAGTGTACTACCTGCGCTGAACCAGTTTTTCCTAGTGCTACTGGGGTTCCCTCCTGTTTGTTGCCCTGTTTTCACCCTTGTTTTTGCAGCCTATTATCAGTCAATGTACCTATCTGAAACCAACTTTCCTTGCCACTATTCCGCCTCGGTTGTATAAAGAAACTGTATTTGTTCTTTTTGTATTTCTTATATCATTTGCAGTTTCCCGTAACGAAAGTGAACTAGTCTTGCTGTGGCCTCTTAGATCTAGACCTGTGATAAGTGTCGTTTTGATCTTAAGAGTTAGTTTGTTTGCTGTTCATAGCTGATTGAGATTTTGCTTTCGTCATATGGTTTGAATTTATATATTTCTAGTGTCGAAACAAGTAAATCTTAAGGTGTCTTTTGATTTTGGAAAAGCTTGTTTGTTGGGTGTGGAGCCTTATTATCTTCTATAGTACCGGCATTTGGACCCCAGTTCAAAATGGGGCGGCAACGCCGCCCGTAAAATGATCGCTGCCGTGGGGGGTCCAGGGGGGGGGCGGCAGCGACTTTATGGAGCCCCCCCCTAGCGGGGGGTTTCGGGGGCAGCACCCCCGAAGCTAAAAACAGCTATAAAATTGCCTTGTAAAAGTATAGTAATTTCTAGTCAATCTGGGCCGTTCATTAGGCGGATGATCTGACGGTAGAACTTATGTTTAGTTTAGGGTTTTTTTCCCTAGAAGGCAACCCCTCTCTTTATATGAGGGCATTGTATTTGAGGCTGATATAGATGTGTATTCGGTGAGCGAGAAACATAGAGGTGAGACTGTGAGAGAAAACAGAGGATATTACAGCGGTTTTGCTGTAGGTTGTATCTCTTCATTTTGCTGGATAATAGAAAGGAAGGACTGGCTGTTCGGGGTGGACGTAGCCCAAACTGGGTGAACCACGTATATCTGTGTCTCTCTTGTTTTGTGCATTTTCTGTGTTTATATTTCTGCAATATTTTATGTGTTCCATTGCTCCGTAATATATAATTTTCTAACAACTGGTATCAGAGCCGAAGGTCTATTTGGCTGATAAACTCGCAGGAAAGAAGGGTTCCTGGTTCGAGTGGGAGCAATGGCGGAAGATGGTAAGTTTAGGGTCGAGAAATTCAACGGCCAAAACTTCTCGCTGTGGAAGATGCAGATGGAAGATTATCTGTATCAGAAAGATCTATACCTACAATTGGGCGGAAAAACAAAGATGCCGACGGGTATGAAAGACGAAGAATGGAACCTTCTCGATAGAAAGGCACTCGGAACAATACGGTTGTGCCTTGCTGCGTCAGTCGCCTTCAACATTTCGAAGGAAACCACGACAGAGGGTTTGATGCAGACGTTGTCGAAACTATATGAAAAACCCTCGGCCTCAAACAAGGTATTTCTTATGAAACGGTTATTTAATATGAATATGTCGGAAGGTGGATCTGTTGCAAACCATTTAAATGATTTTAATACAGTTACAAGCCAGTTAAGTTCTGTAGGGGTAAACTTTGATGATGAAGTTAGAGCTCTGTTATTCTTGTGCTCATTACCAGAAAGTTGGAATGGTTTGGTAATGGCCATTAGTAACTCCGTTTCTGGATCTATTACTTTAAAGTTTGATGATGTTGTCGGTGCTATCCTTAGCGAGGAAATGCGACGGAAAAGCTCCGGTGAGACATCGGGAAATGCTTTGAGTGCAGAGTCTAGAGGAAGAAAAATGGAAAGAGGAAAGAGCTCAGGATATCGCAGTAAATCAAGGAAAGGCAGATCCAAGTCCAGGTCGGGGATAGTGTGCTGGAAATGTGGAAAGAAAGGACACCTAAAGAAAGACTGTAGATCTCAGAAGGGAAAAGAAGGAAATGCACAGCAAGAAAACAATCATGAAGCAAATGTGACAGGTGAGGTGTTACAAGATGCTTTGATTCTTTCTTTCGAAAATATTACTGATTCCTGGGTGGTAGATTCAGGGGCCTCATTCCATGCCACACCTAAAAAGAAATACTTTTATGACTATGTTCAAGGAGATTTTGGACAAGTTCGTCTGGGTGATGACAAACCCTGTAAAATTGTTGGAATGGGTAAGGTTCTTGTAAAACAGCAGAATGGAAACCAATGGCTACTAAAGGAGGTAAGGCATGTTCTAGATCTAAAGAAAAATATGATTTCAACAGGGCAGTTAGGCAGTGAAGGTTGTGTGACAACTTTCACAGATAAAGCTTGGAAGGTCACAAAAGGAGCCCTGGTAATAGCAAAAGGTGAAAAGGTTGGTACATTGTATTTATGCAATGGTATTTCTAACTCTGTTAATGCTTTGACTTCCAAAGGAGCAGATGCAGCATTATGGCATCATAGGCTCGGACACATGAGTGAAAAAGGGATGAAGATTCTTCACTCAAGGAATTTGTTGCCAGGTTTGAAGAATGTTGATTTGGATTTCTGTGAGAACTGCATTTATGGAAAACAGAAGAGAGTCAGATTTCTCAGAGTTGGGAAAGAAAAGAAGAACGAAAAATTAGAGCTTGTGCATACAGACGTATGGGGACCTGCTCATGTATCATCTCTCGGTGGCTCTCGTTATTATGTTACTTTTATTGATGATGCAACTAGAAAAACATGGATTTATTGTATTAAGAATAAATCTGATGTATTTGATACTTTCAAGAAATGGAAAGCTTTGGTTGAGATTGAGACAGGAAAGAAATTGAAGTGTCTTAGATCAGACAATGGAGGTGAATATTGCAGCAAAGAGTTTGATAGGTACTGTTCAGAGAATGGAATTCACAGAGAGAAGACAGTTCCAAGAACACCACAAGAAAATGGTGTGTCAGAAAGGATGAACAGAACAATCATGGAGCGTGCAAGGTGCATGAGATTGCATGCAGGATTGCCTTTACAGTTTTGGGCAGATGCTGTAGATACTGCTGTTTATTTAATAAAAAGAGGACCTTCAAGTTCCTTGGATGGTGGTGTTCCAGAGGAAGCATGGACAGGGAAAAAGGTAAACTACTCTATTTTAAAACCTTTTGGTTGTGAAGCCTTTGTCCATATTGATAAAGAAAATAGAACAAAGCTTGAGGCAAAGTCAAAGAAATGTACCTTTATTGGATATGGTGTTAATGATTTTGGTTATCGCTTATATGATTATGAAAATCACAAAATCATTAGGAGCAGAGATGTAATATTCAATGAAAAGGTCTTGTATAAGAATCAGTTGCAGGAAAAGAAACAAGAAAAAGGAAACAAGGAATACGCAGTTCTTGATGAAATTACTGAAAAAGTAAAGGTGCCTGAAAATAATAATAATCAACAACCACAACAACAGAAACCATCACAACAACAGCAGGCACTCCAAACACCTGAAAGTGGTGTTAGAAGATCTACCAGGACAAGTAGATCTCCTGAACGATACTCTCCTTCATTATATTATTTATTGTTGACTGATTCCGGTGAACCTGAATGTTATGAAGAAGCAATGCAGGTTCAAAGCAAGAAGAAGTGGGAGGTAGCCATGGAAGAAGAGATGGACTCCTTAATGCATAACCAGACTTGGGATTTAGTCAGGTTGCCTGTAGGAAAAACTACATTGAAGAATAAATGGGTTTACAGGCTGAAGGAAGAAGATGGAGGAAAGCAAAGGTACAAAGCTAGACTTGTGGTGAAGGGGTTTGCATAGAAGAAAGGTATTGATTTTGATGAAATATTTTCTCCTGTTGTTAAAATGACTTCAATCAGAACTATTTTAAGTCTTGTAGCAGCTGAAGATTTGCATCTTGAGCAGTTAGATGTAAAGACAGCCTTTCTCCATGGGGATTTGGAGGAAGAGATATATATGCAGCAACCACAAGGATATGAGGTGAAAGGGAAGGAGAAACTTGTGTGCAGGTTGAAGAAGAGCTTGTATGGTTTAAAACAAGCTCCAAGGCAGTGGTATCTAAAATTTGACAAGTTTATGTCTGAACAAGGTTATACTAGATGTCACTCTGATCATTGTGTTTATCTGAAAAAGCAAAATGATGGCAGCTATATTATATTGTTATTGTATGTAGATGACATGCTTGTTGCAGGATCTAACATGCAGGAAATAAATGTGCTCAAAAGAAAATTGGCAAATTCATTTGCAATGAAGGATTTGGGTGCTGCAAAACAAATCCTTGGCATGAGAATAACTAGAGACAGGAAAAATAGAAAATTAACATTGTCTCAGAATGAGTACATACAAAAGGTGTTGAAAATATTTAACATGGAAAATGCAAAACCAGTTAGTACACCTTTTGCTAGCCATTTCAAACTTAGCAAAGAAATGTGCCCAAAGACCCAAGAAGACATGGATTATATGTCTAAAGTTCCATATGCATCAGCAGTTGGAAGTTTAATGTATGCAATGGTCTGCACAAGGCCTGATATTGCACATGCAGTGGGAGTTGTAAGCAGGTACATGAACAATCCAGGAAAGGAACATTGGATGGTAGTGAAATGGATTCTCAGATATTTGAGAGGTACCACAAATCAGGCATTATGCTTTGGTGGTTCAAACATATCCCTACAAGGATATGTTGATGCAGATATGGCAGGTGACAGAGATAATAGGAGGAGCACTACAGGATATGTATTTACTATCGGAGGAACAGCTGTCAGTTGGGTTTCAAAAATCCAAAGTGTTGTTGCACTCTCAACAACAGAAGCAGAGTATGTTGCTGCTACAGAGGCTAGTAAAGAAATGATTTGGTTACAAAGGTTTATGGGTGAATTGGGTAAGGAGCATGATATGGGCACGTTATACAGTGATAGTCAAAGTGCCATTCATCTTGCAAAGAACTCAGCATTTCATTCCAGGACAAAACACATACAGCTCAAGTACCATTTCATACGATCAGTGTTGGAAGATGGAGAGTTGAAGCTGGAAAAGATACACACTAGTCAGAACCCTGCAGATATGCTAACAAAAGTTGTAACCAGGGAGAAACTGAGAATATGCTCAGTTTCAGTTGGTCTTCAAGGATGACGATGAAGATGAGAAATAGCTAGGTCCAAAGAGGAGTCATTGTCCAGCAAATGGAGCAGCGGTGGAGTTGCTACAATCTGTCTCCAAGTGGGAGATTGTTGGGTGTGGAGCCTGATTATCTTCTATAGTACCGGCATTTTGGACCCCAGTTCAAAATGGGGCGGCAACGCCGCCCGTAAAATGATCGCTGTCGTGGGGGGTCCAGGGGGGGGCCGTTCATTAGGCGGATGATCTGACGGTAGAACTTATGTTTAGTTTAGGGTTTTTTGCCCTAGAAGGCAACCCCTCTCTTTATATGAGGGCATTGTATTTGAGGCTGATATAGATGTGTATTCGGTGAGCGAGAAACATAGAGGTGAGACTGTGAGAGAAAACAGAGGATATTACAGCGGTTTTGCTGTAGGTTGTATCTCTTCATTTTGCTGGATAATAGAAAGGAAGGACTAGCTGTTCGGGGTGGACGTAGCCCAAACTGGGTGAACCACGTATATCTGTGTCTCTCTTGTTTTGTGCGTTTTCTGTGTTTATATTTCTGCAATATTTTATGTGTTCCATTGCTCCGTAATATATAATTTTCTAACATTGTTTGCTTTCACTTGAAATTGAATTCAAAGTTATAAAACAACTTTCTTTTTTGTATTACGTCAACATTAAGAAAGAGAAAAGAAATACCTGCATTGTGCATGTGCATTTTGACAGTTTGCATGTTGATTTAGGAAAAAGTGCATTAGTGTGTGCTCTATGATCTGTGTGAAAAGATGATGTCTTTCTTTTCCCTCGGTAGTTAAGATTTTCAAAGTTGAAAGATTGAAAAGCTTGCTTATCATCTTAGACTGCATTTAGGAGTGTTACTATACATCTCGTGGTGATCCATAAAGGCAAACTGCTAAACAAGATCAACCTTAAAATAAATTGAATTTACATAACAACGCATTGAAACATAACGCAAACACATAGAGGTCTAAGCTAGAGACGTGTTCCGGTGTCGTTAAACGTGATATCTTAGCGTTGAGTGGTTGGGTGATTCCTCCACGGTGAAGCGATAAGTATCGATACGGACTTGTGCTCCCACGTACTGTCGCGTATATATTGGGAGAACCCTATAGGAACAAAGCCTTTATCCATAGGAAGCCGTGTCGGCCGCCCTACTGATCGCAATGTAGTGAACACAGCATTCACGAAGATCGACCACTCGTACCGTAAAACGTATTCTGTGGTTTTGCGAAAAGTTTGGCACACCCTCTGCCTAGAACTCCAGAGTAGTTTCTTTTGGCCTTTTTCAAAATCTATAACTGAAAATGTCCATCCGTGCATTTGTCACTTCAGGCTCGTTAAAACATCGAAGGAGACTAGAGTCATCTTTAGCTTTTTCTCAACTCTTAAAAAGTGAAAAAGCAAGTTGTGTCTAAAGCGTCGTTATAAAATTTATTTTAAATGGAACATAATCACCTTCTATTCCTGCATTGATCTGTAAGTTGAGAACATGGAACGCCCCAACCAAGGAATTCCACATGATGGAAATCCTAGTCCTTTCTCCTCTTGGGGAGAAGTTGGTGCGCCCCACATGGCCACATTGTCGCTTCTAGGACTGACAATTGGCCTGCCTATTTGGCTATTCTCAACCAATGTAGTTCAGAACACCATGGTTCCTGAACAGTCGAGTCAACAGTTAGATCAGTCTAGAGCTGCCCACCAGCCTTCTACTTCCTATAACTCTTCCTCCAATCCTTCATCTTCGCAAGGTAGAGTCGGCAAAAGCCAAGCTCCCATGGAGAAGAAGGAGAAGAAGAAGAGAGAGAAGAAGAAGAAGGAGCCTAAGGCGACTGGGGGCAAGCAAAAGACATCTGACAAAAATCCACACACAGCACAGACCGGGCCTAAATCGCCATGTGTCATATGTAAAGGAGACCACTTCCATAGATATTGTCCCTGTATTCCCCGGATACTAAGGGACTGGTCCCCTCGGTTGCACAATTCGGGAGCATCAACCTCTGATAATCATGTTGAATGCTTACCGTCAACCAACGAAAGTGAAGGTTCAAGGCAAGGAGGGGAGCAAGATCCCCCTGTAGACTGTGTGAAGGCGATCACGCCATCCACCGTTGTCCCTTCTTAGACGAAGCGAAGAGAGTTTTGGAAGATCGTCCGGCTTCACTGTTGAGACTTCCTCCTGGATACAAAAAACTCGTGCCAAGTCCTTCGTTGGTTGAGAATACAGCTGGCCCACTCAAGTGGTCAGCTGAAGCGTCAGTCATTGAAAATGAACCTACTGAATCCAGACCGGACGAAAGTCCAAAGGTCGAAATGGCAGTTGACCCGGTTCTTCCTTCAGAGGTTTCATCCTCAAATGACACCGTCACTGAAGATTCATCTTCAAATGAAACCCTCACTGAAGAGAATAAGGATGACACCATCCAGATTCTTTTCATCAACACAGACTCTGATGAGCGTCAGGGAAATGCGCCCATTCCTTTATCGTAGGAAGGAACATCGTCAGGGTCATATCCGGCCGTGTATTCGGTCCCACCACCAAGCAACCTGGTTGTATCCTTTGATTGGAACCAACTAGGCAGACCCAGGTTTCCAGCCAGTATACCATTCAGAATCATCGTCCAAATTTATAGAATGGTAATGGCTGGCACTATCATTGGTGAAGGGGCATCTGTGAGTATCCTTTCCTCTATTGCTTGGAAGGCACTGGGTTCCCCGGCGCTTTTGCCTGAGATAAGAAATCTATCGGGTTTCGATAAAGGAACCAGTCGACCATTATGGATCCTCCCCAATGTACCTATTACATTGAAAGGGAAGACCATTCAAATGAACGTGGTGGTCGTTCAAGGACCCTTGGATTATAACCTACTCCTTGGACGAGACTATATATATTGCATGGGAGCTATAGTCTCCTCACTCTTTAGAGTAATGTGTTTTCCACATGAAGGAAGGGTGGTCAAGCTCGTAGACCAACTTTCATTTCCGGGATCACACATCGCAAATAGTCACCTACCAACCCTCAATGGTCTATTCAATCAAGAAATGTCTCCACCCCCAGTCCTCCTTCCCGATGAGTGCGATTGATTCGGAAAGATGGGACTGGAACCCAGGGGGCATGCATCCTAGTCTGCTTCAGGCAGAGGAAAACCTCGGGTGTAAGATAGAATTTCCGCGAGAGAATATGACTAGTCCGTACCCCGTCCGTGGATGGAAGAGGGGTTGTTATGGAATAAGATTCTTTTGTCAAAGTTATGTGTTTGACGGAACAGGGTCATTCACCGTTGTCTATTTAGGTAGACATCGCCGAAGAAGTGTTCAGTTTGAAAGATTAACAGAACAATATTTGGGTAACCTGAAAGAGGTAAGCCTCCCTCAATAACACCAATGTTTTATCTTTGAGTAGTGTTCTTCTCTTGTCGCAAGTAGCTGCTCTCTTGTCGCAAGTAGCTGCTCTCTTGCGATCTTGCAAAAGATCTGTCAAAAGTTGGGCTGACGGGAAGACAAGTACCGCATAAGACCCGTTAAAAATAACGAGAAGACAAGTATCGTTAGAATTAGACTGGCAATACGACAAGTAGCTGTGAACACCCAAAGAAAAGCAGAGGTGAAGGAGAGGAGGGGCAGCCTTGAAATTGTATTTTATACCTGGGGGCATGCAAACCTTTTGGAGTGCAAGCTAAGAGCGGTTATTTATCTGTTTTTGGGATTAGCCGTTTCCGAACTTGCATAAAGAAAGGATGAGAGGGAGCATAGCTTTGGTAAGGCGCGAGCTCTATAAAAAATGGGATCTTACAGGGGACATTTCTTATCTTATGACTGGTATATTCGAGCAGTTTTACCGCGGAATTTATGCTCGTTAAAAAATAGAAAAGCGAGATCCGAGCAGTTTTAGTACATAGTTCATGCTTGTTAAAAAATAAACATAAGATTGAGCATTCAAGCTCATTAAAAAATGAACATACCCCGGTAAATAACCATTGTGATCGTAAATTTATTGGCCATAAAAAGCCTTGGTCATGTTTTGCACCTGCCACCTCCATTCCATTTGGCCGATCGTTCACCTCCATATGATTGTTTACCTATTTTGAGGAACAGCTGTGAAGAGTGATTTCATCTAGCCATCCTTGTGACACTGCCGTGATTGGAAAATTCCAACTTGTACCTGGAATCTTCTGCTATCCCTGTTTATCACTCGTTCCTCAAAAGACGAGTCTTCTTTAAGCTCTTTTCATCTGACTTGTAAAATATGAAAAGTTTGCCGAGTTTTGGCCTTCCAGCTCGTTAAAGTGACCGGAAGAGCTATCCCTCCTCTAGATTTTAATCTTTTTGGACATGAGGGATTATTGCACAAAAAGGTCGAGCGCTTGTTTTATTCGGCTCGTTAAAGTTATCGAAAATTCATTCCTTCTGTATTGTTTTATAATTTTTCGGACTTAAGGGATTAGATGACGAAAAAGGAATTTTGGAGTTAACTTTCTGTACCTTTTCAGACTCTCTAAAAATGAAAAGGACCGAGTTTTCCTTGTCGTTAGACTCGTTAAAATGATTAAATAGTGACAAACTTGTCTTTAGACTAGAACGAGTTTCCCTATCGCTAGGCTCGTTAAAACATAGCGATGGGCTTGCCCGAAGGGCAGGTTATAGAACAAGCATATGTTATCCTCCTCAAGCTTGACAAAAATAAAGAGGTACTGGTCAGAAATGACTGGGGAAAAATTGGGAGAACCTCAAAGCTTTAATGGTAGCAAGTCGCTCTTGAACATGACACTTTTCCTCCGTATCACATCGGGTTGGGTTGTTTCATTCACCGATCTCATCACCATGGTCTCGCCAAATCATCCACATTTGGGGTAATGCTACCGATCCATCGCATCAGTGTCGTTATATGTTCAAGAGATGTTGTTCAGAAAGAGTCAACCGTGTCTCATCCACTGCCATACATTATCCTTCATCCATCCATGATCGCCACCCTGAATCATATGTCACAGATTGTTTTCACCTCCACTAAAATCATTAGCTCCGTTCCGTGTCACTGATGTGGGATTCATTAAGGCCCTCCTTTGACAGATCACTTCTTGTAGACTTCAACTCATTATCCAAGAGGTTGATCTAGGAACACCCCCCTCAGTACTTTGAAGCTTGCATGCCTCAATGGCAAGTTTCTCACTTCCGGCGATAGGTATACATCAATGACCTTCGACCAGAAGATTTTGCGTGGTGTTTGACGCCAAGTCCTATATTCACACCACGTGAATTGTACTGCAGTACCTTGAGGGTCATTATCATTATCGGTGATTCCTCTTGCGCTTGTTAACGGTTTACATCATTGACCGGTAATCAAGCGATGTCTTTCCATGTTCGACTTCAGCGCAATTCTCACATGGATCGACTTGTACTTAGAGTGAAGATCGAACGAGTTTGAAGACCCCGGATCTAGTTTCATCCATCCGGGCTGCGATATATATTCAGGAAATATAAATACATTTGACATGTACATCATTGCAGCAGATGATCATCCTACTCAAAGGATGATAATTTCAGCAGAGAATTATCAGTCTACCATCAGACGATCGTCTGTTCTATGTTCCAAAATGAATTTATAAAGCTGAGCATGGGAATGCCCGCCTCAGCTAGATCATGAAAGCAGAATGAAAAATAATGTATTGTATTGTATTTTATTACAGGTCACCTCTCAGCGATTGAATGAACTTCGGATCCTCCTGATAAAGCATTTCACCCGATAAACGACCTCATACTTTAGGGGGCAACTGTTATAGACATTTTTGTGCCTTACAGCATGAAGCATGAAATGTCAATAATCTAAGGGATCCAAAGTCCCTAAACATGTTGTTCCTACCCCTAGAGGAACAAGGTTAGCAAACCACAGCACTAAATATCATTTCTCCACCTGAAAACACTCAAAAACAAGCTAATTCTGGATCATGTCAACTGCTCCACTGAGCATCTGCGCTGAATGTCAACTGCTCCACTGTCTACCTGCGCTGAATGTCAACTGCAAGGAAGGCTACCTGCGCTGGGCGAGTTGGGACATGTGGCACAATCATTCCTCAAGGTGTCAATGCCCAGGAAGCTTCCAAAATGACACTTGGATCAAGGAATTCGACTGGTGATGAGTAAGAGGGTCTAGATATCCAAGTGGAAGCAAGAACCTCCAAGTGGACTCAAGAACTGAAGAATAACTGAAGTGGGAGAGGACACTAGTCAGCTTCATGCCAGCTACAAGCTGACTCATCCTTTCTCCAAAACTCCTATATATAGAGCTCTCTCATGAGGTCTAAGGAGGCTGGAATCTTGTGAATGTAAGGAAGTGCTATTGGTTTGAGTATAGAACTATTGGGTGATTTTCTTTGAAGGAGGTGAAGAGGAGATTTCTTTCTGCTGGGAGGTGATGCTAGATTGGGCCTCTTATGGTTGTATCACTTCCTGAACTTTACTTCTTCCATTAATAAAGCATTTGAGGTTCTTCTATATGCATGTGTTTCAATGGTGTGTTGTTATACTTGTGCATTTGATTTATTCTAATTCTTGAATCAATTATGAATGTATGCTTCTTGTAGTTTCCCTCTCTTGTTATTTTGCAGGATCTTGGTTTAGCTGGGCCAGTGAAAGAGCAAGGAGCTGGGAGCAAGAAGCAAAGAGAGAAGATTGGATCAATCATTAGCGGAAGACATCGGTTAGTGGATCTCTTTCTCCCCTCTCTTACATCTCATAAAGAAGTAATCTCAAATAGCTTTGCTTTGATTGTTGCTGAGGTACTATCACCCTTAGAGTGGGATAGGGTCATTCCGTATTGGATACTTTTCCCAACAACACCGAGGAGGCCATTTAGCTTTCACAAACATTAGAGAACAAGATGAAGAACATCAGGCAGGCACAAAGAACCATTGAATTGGCGACAACGGGGATGATAATTGAGAAGTTGGTCAAGGAAGTCCGACAGGCTACCACGTAGTGCCTAGAGATAGTTCAGCCTGTGAAGGATGCATACAATAGTCTCAAAGAAAATATTCAGGACATACCAGCTCAGTGACTCGGGATGAGTGACATCTTTGTGTTAGGGGCATGTTGGGTAGGGTCCCCCTAGGTCAAAGTTTTGTAAAAAATACACATTTTGAGGAGCGGATTTCGATTCATGTAGTGTTTTAGAAGTCATAGGGTCTTTAAGGCAGGTCAAAGCCCCTTATTTTGTAAAAGAATGGGATTAAATTGTATGTTTTGAGTCCACCCATGGTTTGTGGACCATGGTATTGTAAGGAAAAAAGATATACGAAGGGATTTCTTAGCAAGTCAAAGGCATGTTATGTTACACTTGGAAATTTTGAGTATGTAATTATCTTTCTGTATTCAGGTGAAGGGGAAGGCTCCTGAAGTTGTGTGCATGGAGACCCTGGTAATTCTACAACTGTGTGTGTAGGGTAATAAAGATTGTAATTCTAAATACCTGAAGATAATAAAGAAGATTTTGAAGGCATATCTATGTACTTACATGTTGTGCTATTATATTCTTACTATTTACTTCTGTGTTGTGCAAGTAAAATATAGATTATAATTGATGTATGAATGCTGTTACAGTTAAGATGCATTGATTTATGCACAGTAGATAGAGTTTAGATCTATGAGTAGTCTTTTTACATAAATAGATTAGATTCGGTATAATAATAAGTAATATCATATGAAGTAGATATAGATCTAATACTAGGTCAAGATCCACACTCCATATCCTTCTAGATGCAGAAACCTGGCTCCAACATCCCCCAATATTGCCTCGGGTGAGATTACGGTCTACGTGAGCAGATCCTTGTTGAAAGGGTCGATGGTATAGGGTTTTTTTGGTTAGCGCAACTAACTCTAAACCAGGGTATGAATGTTGTTATAGTTTATTATAGTTAAGATCCATTGATTTATGCATAGTAGATAGAGTTTAGATCTGCGAGTAGTCTTTTTGTATGAATAGAACAGATTTGGTATAATACTAAGTAAGATTGCATATCGCAGATATAGATCCAAGACTAAGTCAAGATCCACACTCCGTATCATTCTGGATGCGGAAACCTGGTTCCAACGTCCCCCAATATTGCCTTGAGAGAGAATGTGGTTTGCACAAGTAGATCATTACTGAAAGGGCTAGTGGTATAAGGTTTTTTTGATCAACACAACTAACTATGAACCTGGGTCTGAGCCCCTCAAGCCAACAACAATATCATCAAATCAAAATAACAACACAAATATTCTCTCTAATCTAGAAAAATAGTGGCCACAATCTATCAAATAAAATTGAATAATATCATCACCAACAACATAAAAATATCACACACTCAACCGTAATATCAAACCCTCACTGAAAAATATAATTGCTACATACTATAATTAGAAACATACAACACAATGGCTATGTGCCAAATGCATTAGCAATCCCTGTAAGAACAAATGTGAGAGTCACCAACAAAATATACTCCAACAACATGCAAAAAATCTCCAAACAATATTTGCTACAACAGCCTCAAATATGATATAAACATTGATGCAATGCTTCAACAATCTAGTGCATTCACTGCCATTTACAATGACTCACTAAAGCAATTCTTCTCACAACTAGGTTTGAAGCATACTCACATTATGCAACTTTCTCTTCGTCACATACACACATCATCAACCCTCACTTAACTCCAAAGTGAAATATATAAAACATGAAGGGAAAAATTGGCCTATGGGCTGAGATCAAAGGTACACAAATTGTACTAAGTCAATCCACTAACATCAGTACTTGTGCACTAAATGTGTTCACATCATTGGAGGACCTTTTCAAATCATTCTCGACCTTTACAACTTAATATAGGAGCCTATGGGAATTTCCATGCCAATTTTCATTCGATTTGCGTGAGGATGCAAAGGATTTTTCCTGAAAAACCTCAGTCGCACACACAACACTAGCTTAAATTGACTGTTCTCATGCACATGTCTCCTTCCTAGCAAATTGTTGGCTTATGGGGACCTGACCTAGGTTCAGAGTTAGTTAGCCAAATAAATCCCTACACTACTGGCCCTTTCGGCATCAGCCCGAGGAGCGCGGACTGAAGTCTCACCCAAAGCGGTATGGGGGATGCTGGAACCAAGTTTCCACACCCTTGAGATGGTTGTGATGTTAGATTATTCCAACTATACCTTCTTTCATATAGGTTGCTTCATGCTCTATTCTAACCTTTAATACTTTTGCAAAGTGTTACAATCGGCCTTTGTGCAGCCCTAACCAGGGGCTGAGATGCTTTCGCGCTGCTAGGGCATTGAACTACACTATTTCTCGAACTAGACTAAGTATCTTACTTATCTTAGTGACAGATCTTAATTATCTTCGCGTAAGCAGATATTCTACCTTATTTTCACTTAACCAATACAATTATACTCATTCGTACATCATATAAGCATTAGAAGTGAAATTCATACCCAATATAACAAATGCAGAAATAGAAAATAAAGACGCAAAAATGATAGAAACTTCTCTTTATTAATACTTCCAGATGATTACAGACTCGACTCTCCCTGTGCAGTCAGCTGCAAGGGTCCACGCACTTAGTTGCAGACTACTAGGCCTCTGTGCACTCAGCTACAGAGCCTCTACCTATGCTATGACCCAAAACTTAGACTTACACTTTAGATCTTTCTTGCATACATCTTCATTATCTCCTCTATGAATTATGCTATCAAACTACTTCGAGCTTCACTCTATTTATACAATCCCATGGTCTGTGGACCATGGGTAGATATTCTATAGCCGACATCACATTATCAAAATAAGGGTGGACAACCCTATGACTCTTTAATAGTTATGAGCTCCACGCCCACAAAATGCAGAGTCTTTACATTGGAATTACAAAATTAGACCAAAATCTGGGCTCTAAGCCACAAAACTGCCCTTGGGGGATCCTGCACCCAACAGGCCCCTGACACAAACATCATGACTCACCCTCGAGTCACTCTGTAGGTGCAGAGATCTTAGCGCAAAGACCTCACAACTCCGATTGGATTGCTACAAGTTCAACAACGCACTGACAGAGAAATCGGCCACACAATGACAGATAAATTGGGCGCACGCACTACTAATTCCTTCTTTTGCTGGACAAAGTATCCTTTTGGTGCAGTTCTAGTTGTTAGAAAGTGAATTATATCTTCAAAATGTCCATCCGGTACGCGCACAACAAAGAGTTGCGCGTCGGGTAATCCTTCCTCCAAACTAGTAGGTTCTTCCCCTATCTTGATGTGCGATAGGTGATCTGGTCCTGTATTCAATCGTCCAGGCTTCAAAACAACTTCAAAGTCATATTCTTGGAATAATAAAAGCCATCTGTAGATTCACCTCCCCAACACAGGCTTATTGACTAGGTATTTTAGCACAGAGTGATCTGTATACATCTTAAAGTGACCTCCTAGCAAGTAGTGTTGATACTTCTGGAGCGCATATACCATAGCTAGCCCCTCACACATAGTGGTGGAATAGTTCTTCTCTGCTTTGGATAATCTGTGACTTGCGAAAATGATAGGGTGATCCAAGCCTTCTCCACCATCCTGTGTTAGTATTGCCCCCAGCGCTATACACGACGCGTCAACATGGACATGAAACTATTTCTTCTAGTTCGAGAAGACAAGAATTGGTGTAGTGACCATCTTTTCTTTCAATATATCCAGGCTTTTCTTACAGTCATCGTTCCAACAGAACATGACATCCTTCTTCAATAATTTTTCCATCGGCATAGTGATTTGGACATAGCATTTGATAAAATTTCTGTAATATCCTGTATGTCCCAGAGTAGCGTGCAACTGTTTCACACTTCTTGACTCTTTCAAGTTCAGAATCACCATGATCTTCGTGGGGTCTACCATTAGCCCTTGTCTGCAAACCACGTGACCCAATAGGTTTCTAAAAGGAACAAGAAACACACACTTCTTGAGGTTAAGCGTGATTTGGTATCTTCGGCAGGTATCTAGCATCAAGCGCAAGCTAGCTACATGGCGCTTAACCAACCCAAATATAGTCCAGTCATCGAAATAGACTTCCAAGAACTTATGAATATATTCCTTAAATGCCACAACAACCATGCGCGAAAAGATAGCAGACACATTCTTCAATCCAAATAGCATGACAGTATATTGAAAGCAACCCCACTCAGTTGCGAAGGTTGTCTTGTTCCTATCCTCTGGCATTATTTTGATCTGGTGGTACCTTAAGAATCCATTAGTGAAAGAATATGCTTCCTGATGCACATGTCTGCTTCCTAGCAAATTGTTGGCTTATGGGGTCCTGACCTAGGTTCAGAGTTAGTTAGCCAAACAAATCCCTACACTATTGGCCCTTTCGGGATCATCCAGCGGAGCGTGGAATGAAGTCTCACTCGAAGCAGTATGGGGGATGCTGGAACCAAGTTTCTGTACCCTTGAGATGGTTGTGCTGTTAGTTTATTCCAACTACACCTGCCTTCGTGCAGGTTGCTTCGTGCTCTATTCTAACCTTTAATACTTTCGTGAAGTGTTACAATCGGCCTTCACATAACCCTAACCAGGGGCTGAGATGCTTTCACGCTGCTAGGGCAGCGAACTACACTGTTTCCTGAACTAGACTAAGTATCTTACTTATCTTAGTGACAGATCTTAATTATCTTCACGTAAGCAGATATTATAACTTACGTTCACTTAACCAATACAATTATACTCATTCGTACATCATATAAGCATTAGAAGTGAAATTCATACCCAATGTGAAAAATGCATAAACAGAAAATAAAGATGCAAAAATGATAGAAACTTCTCTTTGTTAATACTTCCAGATGATTACAGACTCGAATCACCCTATGTAGTCAGCTGCAGGGGTCCATGCACTTAGCTGCAGACTACTAGGCCTCTGCACACTCAGCTATAGAGCCTCTACCTATGTTACGACCCAAAACTTAGACTTACACTTCAGATCTTTCTTGCATACATATTTATTATCTCCTCTATGAATTATGCTATCAAACTACTTAGAGCTTCGCTCTATTTATACAATCCCATGGTCCATGGACCATGGGTAGATATTCTATAGCCGACATTACATTATCAAAATAAGGGTAGAAAACCCTATGACTCTTTAATAACTACGCGCTCCGCGCCCACAAAATGCAGATTCTTTACATTGAAATTACAAAATTGGACCAAAATCTAGGCTTTAAGCCCCAAAACTACCCTTGGGGGATCCTGCACCCAACATGCCCCCAAAATAAACATCGTGACTCGCCCTCGAGTCACTCTATAGGTGTGGAGATCTTAACGCGAAGACCTCCCAACTCTAATTGGATTTCTACAAGTTTGGTAGCGCACTAACAGAGAAATCGGCCACACAAGGACAAAGAAATTGGGCACGCGCACTACTAATTCCTTCTTTTGATGGACAGAGTATCCTTCCAATGAAGTTCTAGTTGTTAGAAAGTGAATTGTATCTTCAAAATGTCCATCCGCTATGCACACAGCAAAGAGTTGCGCATCGGGTAATCCTTCCTCCAAACTATTAGGTTCTTCCCCTACCTCGATGCGCGATAGGTGATTTGGTCCTGCGTTCAATTGTCCAGGCTTCACAACAACTTCAAAGTCATATTCTTGGAATAATAAAATCCATCTGCAGATGCACCCCCCCCAAAACAGGCTTATTGACCAGGTATTTTAGAGCAGAGTGATCTGTATACATCTTAAAGTGACCTCCTAGCAAGTAGTGTTGATACTTCTGGAGCACATATACCATAGCTAGCCCGTCACGTGCAGTGGTGGAATAGTTATTCTCTTCTTTGGATAATCTGTGACTTGTGAACATGATAGGCTGATCCAAGCCTTCTCCACCATCCTGTGTTAGTACTGCCGCTGGCGCTATACACGATGCGTCAACATGGACATGAAACTCTTTCTTCCAGTTTGGGAAGACAAGAATCGACGCAGTGACCATCCTTTCTTTCAATATATCTAGGCTTTTGTTACAATCATCGTTCCAACAGAACGTGACATCCTTCTTCAATAATTTTTCCATCGGCACGGTGATCTGGGCATAGCCTTTGATAAACTTTCTGAAATATCATGTATGTCCCAGAGTAGCGCACAATTGTTTCACACTTCTTGACGCTTCCAAGTTCAGAATCACCGCGATCTTCGTGGGGTCTACAATCAACCCTTGTCTGCAAACCACGTGCCCCAATAGGTTCCAAAAAGGAACAAGAAACACACACTTCTTGAGGTTGAGAGCGTTTTGGAATCTTTGGCAGATATCTAGCATCAAGCACAAGCTCACTACATTGCGCTTAACCAACCCAAATACAGTCCAGTCATTGAAATAGATCTCAAAGAACTTATGAATATATTCCTTAAATGCCGCAAAAACCACACGCTAAAAGATAGCTGACACATTCTTCAATTGAAACAACATGACAATATATTGAAAGCAACCCCACTCAATCGCGAAGGTTTTCTTGCTCCTATCCTCTGGCGCGTTTTGATCTGATGGTACCCTGAGAATTCATCAGTGAAAGAATATGCTTCCTGACCACCTACATTGTCCAACACATCATCCGTGAACGGAGTTGGGAATGGATCATGTACACAAGAATCATTCAATTTTCTGAGATCCATGCATATCCTTATCTCGTCCTTCTGCTTCTTCTCTTGCACCACCATTGGGCTTACCCAGTCGGATTCTTCCACAGGCTTAATGATGCCTGCCACGAGCATTTTGTCTAGTTCTACGCAGACCTTCTCCTTGTATTTCGTATTTAAGTGGCAAGGCCTCTGCTTAACTAGCTTCACGTCAGGTTTTAATGTGATCTTCATTACTCCTAAATCTCTGATTATTCCTTTCAAATATGTATACTTGGTCAGGAATAAGTCCTGATACTTTCAGAGTAACTCAACGACCTTATCCAGTGTCGTGTAATCCCAGTAATCTCTGATCTTTTTGAATTTGGGTTCTGCCTCCATACCAATATTCACCTGCTTTGTTTTAACTGGCGTGGTTATATTAGGATTCTCAATTAGTGGTCCTTGAACCTTGTAGTGGCCTTCTAGTTTTGGAATGTTAATATTCTATGGATCCTCATCCTCCTCTTCAGTAGTTACATTATAACATTCCAGTGCACAACTCAGCTAAGTAGCCCATTCAGGCTGTGTCAAGTCTAAAGAATCCCGGGGGATCCTAAAGATGGTTGCTTTCACTTCTTGTAGCGATTCCTTAATACTTTCAAACCCATCCTCAAAAATAAATGTCATCATGAACCCTTCACGTAGGATATCCCATTCTCCTATCCCACGGAAAAGCTTTGTTTCTACATACCAATTCATTGGAATAACATCCAGGGTATGATAGAATAGTTGAACCCACTCAGGTTGTGGCTTTTCTCCATACGCCAGTGTCCACTTGGCCAGATGCACACGTGGATCATCATATCCATTATACCTGTTTGTCAGTTGCATATTAGGCTTCCCAAATTGTACTCACATCATTCTCCTACATTCGTGCCAATCATCAAAACTCCATTTTTTTGTAACCCACCATCTTGCACGTGTAGCACGCAGTACCCAGTCTAAGGCCTGGAAGCATTGTTGTTTCAGCACCTCCCTTTCAAATGCATCCAAGAAGGTATCAACCTTATTCAGTCCATCATAAGTAGGAAACTTTCTTACTTTTGTCGATACGCATCGCAACGACCTGGTCATCATATTGCAATTCAACGTAGTTACCTCATGTAACCGATTCTACCATCGTTCTATTTCTTCATCAGAATCCAAAGTGCAGGAGCTTTGGTACTCCCATGTAATCCGTCCATCTATGGTGGGATTCGCCCAATCTTGGTCTCGTGCTGTTATCTTATAAATCCAGTCCAGATCATCATCACTCTCATAGTCGCAGACCGGCTCCGTATAACTTGATCCTTCAACAGGGTCCAGGGGTACAATTATGCGCAGTGACTTCTTCTCAAAGATCATTTTCCTCTTCTTCATATTAATTACCCCGTTCATGTCAGTGTCCCAGTCAATTCCTAAGAGCGCGGGGCAGGGATCGCTGTCATTAATAATCTTTATCACTTTGAAATTTGCCAGCGTGCTCACTCCCTCGATATCCATAGTTATTCCCTGCAATCAGCCCATGAGTATTATTTTCTGTTGATTCGCCATCCTTAGCTGAATTGGAGACCATTGCAGCGTAGGTCTCCCCATTCGCTCCCATGTCTATTTTGGTAGAACATTCGCATCTGATCCCAAATCTAGAATGACTTGATCCATCTCGTATTCTCTGATATGTACGGTTAGTCTCATTTCTTGTCCTGTTCTTGTATTATGTTTTCCAATCTTGCGGACTATGCGCAGTTCACCTGGCATGGTCCCAACGCATCTGTTGATGAGTTCTTGTAGCCCTTTCACAGCCTTACTGTTGCGCATTAACTTCATACATGTTTCCAGGAAAGTTGTGAGCATAGGTGGGTCCATTTCTGGCCCGGGCATATCTTTGCTTCTTGAAGTGGAGGCCTCCACGAAGCTCTTCTTAGCTTCCATGAAGGTTTCCTGAGAGTGCTCCAAATCAAACTCGGCCTCTTTCGTCGAGGCTTTACGAACCCATGTACTATCTTATAGTTGTTTTGCGATTCCACTTCGGAGCACAATGTTTACGTTCAGATCTTCCTCACATGGCTCAGACCTCATCATCTGCAGGTTCTGAGTTGGGGGAGGCGGTACCATTCCTTTGTCATGTATCATAGCTATCAATGTTGGAAAATATTTTGTCTCATGATCAAACAATGTGCAATACTTGCACGATGGGCGCATTGGATTAGTGCAATCGCAGTCATATTGTCTCGACCCTCTGCAATTGTAGCAAATCAACTGTCCACGACCTCTACTAGGTCCTCCTTTGCCTCGGCCTCGTCTGCGCCCCTGAAATCTTGTTCACCCATTCCTACATTCTGGTCAAGGGGCCGCATTTTGGCCTGAACCCTGTAGGTGGGAGTTCTATCCATCATCAATTCATAGCTTATACAAGTACGCTCGTCATGTCCCACCGACCTAAAAGAGTTGTAGAACAACTGTTGCAAAGTTTACGTATACTTCTGTAACAGGTGGCATGTTTTTCGGCTATTTGACAGATAGTGCACCACAAAGTAGGTGTCGTGCTAGGTACTGCTTGAGCTTCTGACCTTAAAGGAATCGGTCCTCCTCCTGCGAGGTAGTTTGTAAAGACCGGGCAGTGGTCTTTGTCATGACCTTGACTTTTGCATTTCATGCACGATACTTCTTCGCGCACTTCTAGTTGGGCCGTTCTGTCCTGTTTCAGAATTTGCATCTCAAGGCATAGATTCTTCAGCTGCGCGTGGATCTGATGAACCCTTAGTTTAGGATCTTGCATTGGGGTCTCATATAGTCTCATGGAAATCTCTAGGGCCTCTGCCTAAGTCGTTATCTTCCGCTACGAAAACGCACTCCTTAAATGTAGTAGTAGCGAAGCTACAAACCACTCGCGATGTTTTCCATCTGTCAAATTCATATTGGCTTCTTGGATCGTACATTTCATTCTATGATCTAGTTCCCACAGAGTCTCACCTGGTAGCATCGTGATCTCTTTGAATCCCACAATCGAGTACGTTTCAAACTTAGGCCTGCTAAATTATCTATTTAGCGATGTTTGGATATCCGCGACACTCCCATTTGGGTTATCATTGGAGTACTTAATATACCAGGTTAGCACGTGATCCTGAAGGGTGCTAACCAGCGTCACTTTCTTTATATGGTCATCTGTAATACCTTCCGCTTCCCATACAGCCCTTACAACGAACCAGAATTCGTTTGGATCATCATTTCCCAAACCTTTGAACATAGGAAACTTCTCTATGTTTTCCATACTGAACCACAGTGATGGTGGAGTTGGTATGGGAGAATATGGAGGTGATGGCGGTGAAGTTGGTGGTGGTGTGGGTGAAGGTGCGATTCGCGAAATTCTTTGCCTTATCAAATGAATAACACTTCATAGAGAGACCTTTGCGAGCTCTTCCTCATCCCCTCGCGGAGGTGAAATCAAGGGGATATTTTTAGGACCATTATTTCCTTCGTTCCTGTAAACCTTTTTGCTTCGCATAGCCCTGAACATCAAGGTAACTGCATGACCCACTTTTCGTACAAGAACGTTTTAATCCAAGTATTCAAAGATTTTATGTACTTACCTCGCAGTCCTTTGAGAAAGTGTCATTCTACCTTGCTGTAGCTAACTGAGGTGTCAACCACAAACTCAGTAACGAATCCTCCTATAATCCGATCGAGCCAATGATCAATGGCACACGCGATCTTATCCTTTGATGCTTCCAACCTTCGCACTAGCTCCGGGGTCCACACAATAGGAGCGTCAAGTTTCCACCTTCGTTGGCTATCTACTAGGTTCATGATCCACTCGTATAGATCAGTAAGGAAGGACACAAAAAATATTTCATGGATCTCCGTATATAGGTAGTTGTCTAACCACTCTTCTTTTGACAGTCGCAGGTTTCTATTCTCTTGTGTCGTGAATTCTTTTGTCCAACGAACCTTCGATTTCTTTCTTAGTTGGATTCCAATGATATGACATCACACATCTCTCATGCAGATTCTGGTCTCGACAACGAAACCATTTGTTGGCTTATGGGGGTCTGACCCAAGTCCAGAGTTAGTTAGCCAAAAAAAATACCTACAGTACTGGCCCTTTCAGCATCAGCTTGTGGAGTGCGGATTGAAGTCTCACCCGAAGCAGTATGGGGGGATGTTGGAACCAAGTTTCTGCACCCTTGAGATGGATGTGATGTTGGTTTATTCCAACTATACCTACCTTCACGCAGGTTTCTTCGTGCTCTATTCTAACCTTCAGTATGTTCACGAAGTGTTACAATCGGCCTTCGCGTAGCCCTAACAGGGGCTAGATGTTTCCGCACTGTTAGGGCAGCGAACTGCCCTATTTCCTGAACTAGACTAAGTATCTTACTTATCTTAGTGGAAGATCTTCATTATCTTCGCGTAAGTAGATATTATAACTTAGGTTCACTTAACCAGTACAGTTATACTCATTCATACATCATATAAGCATTAGAAGTGAAATTCATACCCAATATAACAAATGCGTAAACAAAAGCGTAGAAATGGTAGAAACTTCTCTTTATTAATATTTCTAGATGATTACAAACTCGACTCGCCCTACGCACTCAGATGTAGGGGTCCACGCACTCAGTTATGGAATATTAGGCCTTTGCGCACTCAGCTACAGAGCCTCTACCTATGCTACGACCCAAAACTTAGACTTACACTTCAGATCTATCTCGCATACATCTTCATTATTTCCTCTATGAATTATGCTATCAAACTACTTAGAGCTTCACTCTATTTATACAATCCCATGGTTCACGGACCATGGGTAGATCTTCTACAGCCAACATTACATTATCAAAATAAGGGCGGACAACCCTATGACTCTGTAATAACTATGCGCTCCACACCCACAAAATGCAGAGTCTTTACATTGGAATTACAAAATTGGACCAAAATCTAGGCTCTAAGCCCAAAAACTACCCTTGGGGGATCCCGCGCCTAACACAACTTGTGCTTCTAAGTCGCATGCATAAGCCTACATGTGAGTGACTAGGCTAGAGCATAAGTAAAAATGATGGAACTTCAGTTCAGAAATTCTACCACCTTTTGGATCACCTTCTCCAACATTTGTACATACCTCTAAACCTTTTCCAAGCTCAACGAAACCTCAAAAAATGGATTAAACAAGTCTCCCAAGTGTCATTTCCAAATTGACCTAAAGGCCAACAAACAAGGTTGATAAGAGTGCTAATAATTCCTCCACTCTCCAAAAAAAATCTACAAAAAATGCAACACATGTGTATTCTACTGAAGCATCTCTGCAAAATCATCATCAAGAGAACACACTACTACAACAATTCATCCTCATGAGCATAAGTATGAGGACCTAGATGAAGACCTAGTATGCCAATTCATCAAGTGTGGCAACTCCATCCATGAACACCATACAACCAACATGCTACATCATCAAGGCTTACATCATACAGTTGACATCAATCCCAACACAATCATCCAAATGCCAACTTAACTAGTTGCAACCATGCTACAAGGAAGACATCCAAATCACCAACTAGTATACAATGGGTTGACATCAATGCCAACATTAGCTATCTGGAACCATGCACACCATAATGTGAGAATCCAAAAATCTAGTTCATTGGAAGAAGTGGAGTTTATATCTTTTCTAGATAAGAATATTTTGGATCTCTAAGAATCTATATAAATAGATCAAACCTTGTATTTAAATGTATTTATTGGAACTTCTAGATGGTAGATGTTCTAGATATATGGTAAACTAGATATGTTTGAGTTTTCAAGTAAAAAGAATTATTTGAAAAACACATATCTATGTGTTGACCTAAAAGGCCATGTGTTCAACTTGTGGACACGGTACAATGTATTGGTGACATGTGGGTCAAGGATTACCATATTTCATATGACATGGCATAATATGACATCGAGAAACATGAGAAAAATACTGCCACATGTTAGTGGTATGGATTACTGACATGGCCTAGAACAATGAAACTTTTTAGGGCCATAACTTTGTGTCAGAGCTTAGAATTTGATGAAATTTATATCATTGGGAAGCGCTCAATGAGTAGAAGATGAAAATGGCCTTATAAAGTAGGTTTGAAATGGTTAAAATAAGAGAAATTTGATACCCCACCTACATAAAGTACCTTAGGGTTTGCAAATGTACAATTTGTAAACTAAAAAAGGTGTGGAGGGGATTGGGTGTGTTACAGTTATGGATTGTATTATTTTTCCACACTCTATCTTTATTATTTAATTTATATTCTATTTAATTTTCACTAAGTCTCTAATTATGTGCTTACCTTGTTATATATATGATTTTAGGTGGACGTAAATCTATAGGTCATGATATGTAGGAGAAAGTATCAGGGAAAGTAAAAGTGAAAAAGGTCAGGCAATTGTAAAAAAATGAAAAAAAAAAAGGTGAATACTGATCACTTATCACACATTTTATTTTATGCATGAATATTAAATCATGATGGAGGGAGAGATTTCAATTTCCAAAAAAGTACACCACTTACTACAAATAGAATTGCACTACCATGAATTTTATATTTTATATTTTCGTAGTAATGTAATCCCACAAATGAGGAATTAAAGTATGTTGTAACACATCATTTTCCCCTAGTTTGTAAATATAATTAGGTCTCGATGTTTCCATGAGTCATAACATAAATGTTTCATCAACATTTAAGAATGGAATGGACAATTTAAAAATAATGGAAATGTATTTTGATTATTAACGAGAAAATTATCAAATAACTAATTGAAGGTTGGAGTTCCTACACGAGCCATGAAGCCTTGAGAAAGAATTAGCGAAGGACTTAGGAGATCACTATGCCTATCGAATAAATAATCTTCATTGAAATACACATTTCCAAATTACCAAACTCAATTTGAATTTTTCTTTCCCTCTCTTTTCACTTTCCCAAATATCATTTATTGAGGGATTTCGGTAGCTAGGTATAGAACCTCCCACAATTATGGAAGTATGAAGAGATGGATGTGATAGTTGAAAATTTCAAGCAAAGGTACCAACAAGTACCCATCCCTATTTGTCATGACTGACCATGAATTCCTCTATCAGCAAAGGAAAAATTGTGAGTCTTCTTGGGTAAGGAAAAGAGGACACATGTGGGGGTGGCAAGAGCAACCATTTTTGACACGTGGAGAATAAATAATGTAGTGTGCATGTAGGAATGGAGTTTTCATGATTAAATACAACACCCATGAGTGGAAGGAGAGAATTTTTTGAATAGATTTATTGTTGAGTTTCTATATGAAATTATAACTCAATTTGGCTATAAAAAATCATGCAAAATGTTGTCAAAAGTGATATGGGTGAATTAAAAGCAATGGGACCTACTAAACCTTGAATTTCAATTTTGAATTTGGGTAGAAAAGCATGAACCCAACTTGGGAAAAGAGGGTTGCAAATTTGATGCTTCCTAGGCAAGTAAGCGAGCACCGAGAGGTAGGGGTGTTGAGGGACTACATAGGAAGTGAAGGTACTTCTTGGTGCTAAAATAAACGAGATAAGAACACATCTATAAGAATTTATGGAGGTCATGGGTCTGTTGTTAGAGGGTCTTCTACCATTTGACTACTTGTGAAGGAGAGTGGCCTTCACACCAATCAATTTCCTTGAGAAAACTAAGTTATCCTATTGGTATCATGGCCTAGCTAGGGGGTGGTTGGTTCTAGAAAGAGACAAGCACAACTAAACCTATGGATAGGTAGAAAAATCGAGCAAATAATTTTTAGAAAAGTATCTTCATTTGTATTATTGGTGTATATTTGTTATAATTTACTTTATATTTAATGTTTGAATGGATTCTTTCTACTAGATATGACTATGTCATATTGATTTAGTTCCATGGCTAAGTATGTTGGTTTAGTGGGAAATGATATTGATGATGTCAATGGGAACTTAGACACATTACCTTGTTGATGAGATTCATAGGTGGAATATTAATTTTTTACAAGACTAAGAAAGTCTTAGTCTTCATAGAACATCTAATGATGAGATTTGAAATGTCACCAATGTACACATTTTTAATATAGATCTAATCCACGAGTCATCTTGGGATACTAAACATGGCATAAGTGACATATTATTCCTTAAGATTATCTAAAGAATAACATTAATATTCCTCATATATCATTCTTTAGTTGAGCATGGATCTAGGATGATGATATATAGTGTGATATCGTGGATTGGCTAGAAAAGTGTTAGCCTTGTCATAATAAATACTTAAGGGCTTTGCACCCCTCTAGGATCGAGTGCAGAAGCTAGGCGTAACCATTTGGTTTACATATGGGCTAATTCAACAAGGTTCCTACTTTCTCAAGGAGGAATTCCTACTTTCTTGAGAGGAGAATACCTTGATAATTTGAAGTGGACATTCATAACTCCCATTTGGGATCATCTTGGAAGTACTTCTCCAACCTGCCTAATCAAGCTTGATGGATACGCTAATATAACTTTCAAAATATAGAATTGAATATATATATATATATATATATATATATAGACACACACATATTAGCACCTACTAAGAATTATATTTACTAATGGCATGCCATGGGCCAAGGTGGCTTACTAGCCATGAAAGCATGGGTGTATCTTTATCCTAGGCCTATGAGTATAACTATACATTACTTAAGCGGGAAGGGGATTCTCAATATAATAGTAATGCATGGTGGTGCCAAATAATTCCCCTAGGGAATTGTAATTTATGTGTAGGCTTATGGGTTAACAGGTATTTTTTTTTACCTTGCTATAGGCTAGCTACATAGGTTTGATTATTTTGTATGTATAAATATGCTAGCTTATCTTGGGATGTTTCACATAAGGGAAGAAGGGTTAGATTTTGGATTCCATTGTCATTTCTATAATAGTCAATAGAGAGGAAAATATAACGATGATGGAGGCATTTCAGTTGGTCACAATCGGGTCTCACCCAATCCTCAGATTGTGGGAACCTTCATCCAAGCATGTTATCGCTTGAATTTGAAGCAAATTGTTGGGCATGGAATCCCCCCATAACATGTTTTGGGGCTCAAAGCCCAAGTTTTTAGTGATATTATTATAAAACTCCGCAAATTGCAGGCGCGAAATGTATGCTAGAGTCATAGGGCTGTCCGCCCTAAGTTTGAATGTCATGTCAGCCTACCCATGGTCCGCAGACCATGGGATTGTATAAATAGAGTGAGGCTCTAGGTGGTAAAGAAGATCAGATGAGAGAATCTAATGGATAGAATGAGATAGCGAGCATAGAAGAAGAGTCTAAGTGTGTCTTGGGTCGTAGTAGTAGGAAGAGGCTTTGCAGCTGAGTGCATAGAGGCCTAGTAGAGTTTGCAGCTAAGTGCGCGGACCCCTGCAGTTGAGTGTGCAGGGTAGAGTTGAGTCTGTAACCAGAGAAAATATTAATAAAGAAAGGTTTTGTTACAAATTCTGTGCATTTATTCTGAGTTATTACATGTTTGATCACAATTGCAATGATACTGTTTATTTACTATGCGCACTTGTATGGATGGTGAATATTGTTAAGTATAACTAAAAACTTACAAATAAGCTAAGTTAATCAACTAATACCGGGCTACTATAAGGACTAGGGTAATAACACTCTTTGGTCCCCGAGTAGGGCTTTCGAAAAGGCAACATCACAGGCTGAAAGGAAAGGGTAAGTGCGCATAACGACGGGAACGTAGGGTTGAACCGCGGACCACTTGAAACCATCAGACATCCCCAGGGTGTGTAAACCTAGTTCTAGCACCATCCCATACTACTTCGGGTGACACCTCAGTCTGCGCTCCACGGACTATTGCCGAAAGGGCTAGTAGTACTAGGATTTGTTTGGCTAAATCACCTCTGAACCTGTGTCAAGCCCCAATAAGCCAACAAGTGGTTCCATTGTTGGCAACGGGATCTGCATAAAGGATGTCTGATTTCATGTCACTGGAATCCAATAAAGAAAGAAATTGAAGAGTGGTTGGACAGAAAAATTCACAAGTTCATGATGTAGGAAAACAGGAATCCATGAGTATCAAAGGAACAGTGGTTAGAGCGCTACCTAGATATGGAAATGCATGCAATTTTCTTTGCATCCTTCCCCTCTGAGTTGTATGAGTGGATCGCGAAGCTAGAAGATAGTCAGGGAAGGTGTAGACTCGACAAACCGATTGTGTGGACTCCAAAATTATTACACAGACTAGAAGTGTTGGAAGATAAGATCGCACGCGCTGTGGACCATTGGCTCGATTGAATTATAGGAGGATTTATCACTGAGTTCGTGGTAGACATGAAAATAAGCTACAGTGAGGTGGAACAACGCTTCCTCAAAGGACCGCAAGGTAAGTACATTAAATCTTTGAACACTTGGATTAAAATGCTATTGTGTGAAAAGTGGGTTATGCGAATAAATTGATGTTTGGGGCTATGTGAAGTGGGAGGATCTATAGAAACGAAGGTAGCACAGAGATAGAAAATATCCCCTTGATTTCGCCTCGGCAGGAAAACGAGGAAGAGCTCGCAAAAGTTTCTCGAGAAGCACGGTTAGTCTGATAAGGCAGCAAATTCCACGCCTACCACCTCCACCTACACCACCACCACTCTCACCATCGTCACCTCCATCTCCGCCCACACCACCTTCGCCACCACAACAGTTCAATATGGTGAGCGCGATAAAATTTTCGGTATTTAGAGGAGTAGGGAATGAAGATCCAGACCAATTTTGGTTCGTGGTAAAGGCCATATAGGAAGCACAAGGAGTTGTGGATGAAAATATAAATAAGGCAACGCTGGTAAGCGCATTGCAGGATCACACACTAATATGGTACATTAAACATTCTAATGACCATCCAAACGCAGGGATCACAAATATCCAGGCTGCACTGGATAGGGAATTTAGCAGGACAAAATCAGAGACACAATCGATTATTTGGTTTAAGGAAATCGCGATGCTTCTAGGCGAAACCCCATGGGAGCTAGATCAGAGACTAAAGAGTATGATTCGTGAAGCCAACATGACCTTGACAAATGGGCAACACCGTGCATGGTTTGTAGCGTCACTAACGCCACATTTAAGGATGACGTTTTCACAGCAGAAGTTATCCACCCAGGCCAAAGCTTTGGAGATTGCAATGAGACTGGACGAGACCCCAATATAAGATCCTAGCCTGGGAGTCCAACAAATCCACATGTGACTGCAAAATTTGTGTCTGGAAATGCAGAGCTTGAAACAGGATAGGACAACTCGGCCAGAAGCATGTGAGGAGGTATGGTGCATAAAATGCAAAGGCCAGGGGCATGACAAGGACCATTATCCAGTCTTCACGAACTATCTAGCTGCAGGAGGGCCGATGCCATTAAGACTAGAGGCACAAGTAGGAACGAGCGCGACGCCTGCATTATGGTGAGAGATTTTTCATATATGAGGAAAACACGCTACAGATAACTGTCACCTATTACAGAAGTATATGTAGACGTCCCAGCAATTGTTTTGCATTTTCTGCAGGTTGGTAGGCCATGATGAGTGCACCTGCAGAAGTTATGAGCTAATGATGGATCAGGCTCCTGCCTATAGAGTGCAGACTGAAACACGAGCCCTCGATCCAAGTATAAAAAAGACTGAAACTTTATGATTGAAGAATAGGCAACAAAACACCTTTGCAAGTTAACAACACAAGACGAGTGAAAAATTAACAAAAAAAAATGTGTTTCAAGATGCTCTTAACAATAAAAATCAGCAACAAAAAGCTTGGCAACAAAGACCAAAAATATTAAAAAGACAACTTTCAAGAAAGTGTCAATCAACAAATTTCAGAAAGTAGGAAAAGCAGATGGTCACAAAGATGTAGTTTTGACATGCAAACAAAAAAGTCATCAAAACAAGATTTGACACAAAGATTGAGATCAATCTTTTTGCCCTGGAAGACCAGAGTAGCGAAGATTCCCAGAAAGAAATCTTGTGTGCTTAAACAAAAACGATGATGCTTGCCACAAAACAAAACAAGACCAACACTTCTCACAATTGGAGAGAGTTTGAAATCATATACTTGCTGTAAAAATAAAGACTGACACAAAAAAAGTAACTATTCATGACCGATTCAGACCAACAGAGAGATCTTCAGAAACAAAAATATTTGAAAAATCTTGAAAATTTTAAGATATATGCGACTGTGTTAGTGCACAGCTGTGTGTATACGCTATTCAGCCGAAGGAAACATGCGTACATATGCCTCTGTAAACTAGGAAAACAACGTATATAACAGATTACAAGAAAAAACAAAAAACAGTCTGAAGAAACTGATCAAACTTACAATTCAAGTTCCTACAGGAACAGACTACTCAGTCATAGCAAGTAAATAAACAGTTGAGCCCTAATTGGCTTGAACAAACCCAAACTAGGAACAACAATATTGTTGTCCCCAACGGAGTCACCAATTATGTTAAGGGAGAATGTCCCCTAGGGTCTTTGGGTCACTACCCTAGTAGAGCGGGGGTTATCTATAAAGAAAAACACACGTTCCACATAGCCATTATGCTAATATAAACAAACTATGTGAAGAGGGGTGCACCTGGGAGTCTTTCGTTTGGGAAGATCCAGCCAAAGTCCAAACCCTCTTGGAGTTCCTTTTGCTCCTTCAACCTGCAAAACAATCAATTCAAGAAAGCACAATAGTATATAGACTAAACATCATAAAGAAATCAATCTTCATATCATATTGAAAGTTAGTTAAGCAATTGAAATAATCATTCATTCATAAATCATAACATTGATATCATAAACATGGAGAAGATTCATATCAGGAACAAGACAAGTGTTTCTTTTATTATAGATAACTAAAGTACAGAAAGGAATTATTTCACCTGAGTCTTCCTTTCCAAGCTCCAAGTGGAACCGTCCTCCAGATTCATCCAATCTCAAGCCTTCAACAAGGTCCTTCCATAACTCACTCAAGGATATCTCAACAAAAAAGACATCATAACTCAAGGAAACAAGGGTTTCCTGTAATGGGGGAAGTGCTGGAAGCACAGGGATCTTCAGACCTGATCTGGGATAATCTCAACAGAGTGATTTTTCTCTCTATTCTCTCCTCCCTTAGGCCTTCCCATTGAATCCTTTTTATACTTCTCTGAAAGTATTTTTTTAGTTGGGAATTCGTTGGGAACAGTTGGGCCATGGGAACTAATAGGTAATCAACAGGTAAAACCCGCGATCTCCACTTGAAATTAAGGAAATTTAATTTTCTTAAGTGTTTTAAGACATATACACGGGTTGGGTATACACAGACCCGCATACACATGCATTTATTTTAAGGCAATGTCACGTATAGGGAGTAAAACATTGTTTTTTAAGTATTTGGACTAGGTTTGGAAGGAGGGGTTGCCCTAGGCCATGAGTACAACATCACAAACATCAAGAGTGAGATTTGGAGCTATAACATATGTGCAACACATGAAACTTCCACCTTGACCAATCCATGTGATTAGGTCACATATGGATGGTTCAGATGGATTATGGAATTTTTTGATGGAGTTGATGGTTTTGTGTTTCATACTTGATTGAATAACTACTCACTGGGAATCTCATTTGGACATTTTTTCTTACCCTCTATGGATAGAGAGATTCTCAACGATGGGTTAGGGTTTGGACATAGTTTCTCATATTTATTTTGAGAGAGAAAATGGGTTCGCTCCACCCTTTGGCCACGCCTCAAGTTGCAAGCGATAAGTAAGGTTACATTTTTCTTTGTTGGTTAGTCTAATTTTTACAATTAAGGTACATTAGTGTTTACCTAAGCTTGATAGTTTAAACTTTGATTAACATTCTCTTTTTTGGGTTTTACCAATTTTTGTGTGTTTTTTTAATTATTATTATATATATTAAGCAAGCAAATTAATCATTCATGTTTATTGCAATTCAATCATTATATTTTTGAAATTCAACAAACCATTTTTTAAAGCCATCAAACCATCATTATTCATAGCATAAACTGATCCTTCTGTTGGGCTAGTTTCATTGATCAAATTTTTTGGTATTTGTCTATATTCTTGACCGTCTAGGTCTACAGTATTGATCTATTCATTAAGGTATATTTTAACATTGATAACAAATATCCCACAAATCTGATTTAAACTTCTTCTTAACGCATGTGCAATTTTGTTTTCCTTTCCCGTAATGTGTTTGATGCTAAAATAAACTTCACTAATGAAATTCATCCACCTTTCTTGCCTTGCATTTAGATTAGGTTGACTAAAGAAAGATTTCATGTTGATATGATTAGTTACCAATGTGAATTTCTTACCCAAAATATGGTGTCGTCACATTTTCTAAGCATGAGTTATTGCAACTAATTCTATATCATACATTGCATAATTCTTCTCATGATCCTTTATCTTTCTAGATTCGTATGCTATAACACGATTATCTTGTAATGATACTTCACATAATCATTTTATACAAGAATATGTGCACATTGCATAGTCTTTATTGGGATAAGCAATCTTCAGTATAGAATCTATAGTTGGAAAATATTTTAACCGATCAAAGTTTTCTTGACATTTTTGGGTCCATACAAACTTAACTGCTTTTTCTGTAAGGAAATTATAGGATAGTACAATTCAGAGAAACCTTCAATGAATATATGGTAATAACCTTTGATTCCCAGAAAGGATATGATGTTAGCTAGATCTTTAAGAATGCGCCAATTTGGAATTGCCTTGACCTTTTTAGGGGCTACTACAAATCCTTCTTTGGATATTACATACCCCAATTACTGAATCTTATTTTGATAAAACTCACGCTTACTAAATTTTGCATATAGATGATGCTCTCTAAGTGTTTCCAATACTATTCTTAAGTGTTTTTCATGTTCTTCTGATGTTTTATAGTAAACTAGAATTCCACCAATGAATATCAATACAAATATGTCTAAGTACTGGGTAAACATAACATTCATTAGACACATAAATGTGGTTGGGGCGTTTGTGAGTCCCAAAGGAAGAAAAATGAACTCATAATGGCCATATCTGGTTCTAAAAGAAATCTTAATAATATTTTCATATTTAATTCTAATTTGGTGGTAACTAAGAGAAGAATATTGCTCCCATTACTTGATCAAATAGATCATCAATTCTAGGTAATGGGTATTTATTTTTTATTTTTGACTTGTTTAGTTGTCTATAATCAATGCATAACTGAAGAGTCTCATCCTCCTTCCTTACAAAAAGTACTAGTGCTCCCCAAAGTGAGACACTTGGTCTTATGCATCCCTTGTCCAACAATTCTTGAAGTTGCATCTTTGACTCAGCTAACCCTGGTACACTCATTCTATAAGGTGCCCTTGACATTGGTGTTTCACCAAGTACCAACTCAATGGTAAAATAAATCTATTTTTCGTAGAAACCTCATAATTTCATCCGAGAATACATCTTTGAATCCTAATACCATTGCAAAGTAATCCAAAGTCTTTGATTTACTTTCCCGTGTTAATGTTCCACCTATATTCCAAATAGTTTACATCCCTTACTTGCACATGGTTTTGATTGCGGGTACGATATTTGTCTTCTTGATATTGGCCTGGGTATACCACTAATTATATGTACTACTCCTCCCTCATTGGTACAAGTAATAGTATTTTTTAGCAATTAGCATGATAGCTATATGATTTTCTAGCCAATCCATATCCACTAACACATCATATGATCCTATAGGTAGAATTCTCAAATTCATTTCTGCATTCAACCCATTTGAATTAATAGGACAGTCTCTAACCAAATTGGTAATCTTGATTTTTTCACAAGTTGTTAAATGTACTAGCGAGGATTTTTTATGCTTTTCCATTTTCAACTTACATTTGTCCACTATTTTTGAACTTACAGAACTTAAAATACCTCCTGGGTCTAATGGAATTGACACAACTTGGTTAGAATGTTGCCTTCTATTTTGATCATAGTAGATTGAACTTCAGCTTATCATTCCTTCAGGATTGCATTCATTCTGGGAAGACTCCTAGCCATATCATTTACCTTGGAAGCATCTTGTACGTTATGTAAATGTTGATTAGATTTAACATTATACATACAATTTCAAAGTAAATGAGGCTTTTCACAGCACCAACAATTTAAGGATTCTCTTTCCTTTTCATTGACTCTTTTACCATTTAGATTAATTTGTCTAGTTCGTATTTGTGACTAATTATTATACTAGTTATTGTTCCTATTATAATTTCTATTTTGATGATTCTTGACAGAATTCTTAAAAGAAGAGGAGTTGAACCCTTTATTCTTTGTATGAATCTATCCTTTTTATTACTTTTCCAGGTTTTAAGTTACCATTCCTTTGTTTATATTGTTTCTAACATATTCTGTCCTTTCAGATAGCTTCATGCATTACCTTGGGATTGTCATACTCGATATTCTCTCTAAAGGAAAGGGGTAAATAGTTGATGAATCATCTAATTTTATCTTTCTCCTTATGAATGTATGATACATATCACAAGAGATAGGATAATTAGTGACTAAATCATCCATGGTCATCTGGCCAAGATTCAACTCATGAAACACTTTAGCTATATCAACATAATACCTTTTTTGTTAGATATTTTCCTTTGAAGTGTTTTTGAAAATTCTCCCAACTGATATTCTTGTGTTCTGTTATGTATAGTTCTAATTTCATACCACCACAGGGATGCCTTACCTTGTAGCTAGTATGTGGCCAATATGTCTTTCAGATTTCTTGAATATGTGCATGCTTGAAAATATTTATTCATGTTTAATAACCA
Source organism: Pinus tabuliformis (assembly GCA_031772625.1). Lineage (NCBI taxonomy): Eukaryota > Viridiplantae > Streptophyta > Pinopsida > Pinales > Pinaceae > Pinus > Pinus tabuliformis. The sequence continues at coordinate 485,562,912 of CM062818.1, read as the reverse complement.
TGCTCAACTTCCTTATCTGATTCACCATCAAATACTGGAAGCATAATCTTCTTAAGTTATCCTTGCAATTCTAATTTTTATTTCTTCACTCAATTAGGTTCCACTAGTGGCATTTTGGATGAAATATGTTCAATTCATTCTACATCTATTTCCTTTTAATTTTCATATTTGAGATATTCTCTCTCATCTATACCATCATGATCCTTCCTTTTGATGGATTCCTATTTATCTCCATTATTAAAGGCTTTTCCTAATGTTTTTTTATTTGGATTTTTTTTTACACTCTTTATAAGTTTCTCTTGGTAAGAACTAGCTTTCAACGATTTTTTATTATTTGCTCTAATGCTTGCTAATTCTTCTTTTAGACCTTTCAAAATCTCTAACAACTTCATTGAATGTGATGATGCCTCACCACCAAGTTGTACCCAAATTTCCCCTCCATCAAGAGGTCTTGAATATGGTTATATCATGACTAATTCTTTATGTTGCTCCTTACTGTGTAAGACAAAAAATTTACTCTGTTAAATTGTAGTTGTGATCTAGCTCATAGGATTCAGTGCTGTAACTTTACTTCTATGATACCACATGTAATGTACTTCTAAATTGTACACTAAAAAAATTGTTACCCTTACTTAATTCCAATGTTGGAATGTTATCATTGATAATTGACCAAAGATTACTCCAAGGCTATATAGAGAAAATATCTTTTGATGTATATAACCCTAAATGTGATTTTTCCTTCTAACATGTATATATATTTGAGGAAAATAAAGAGGTTTGAACCTTTAACCTTAGGTTCCATTGTATTTAAACAACGTTTGTTTATCCAAAATCTCGCAATCATCAAGTGATATGGTTTCACTTTGATGATATAAAAATATGTTTGGGTATTTAGGTAATATCACATCATTGTTAGTCTCATGATTACTTGAACTTAGTACATACACACTATTATCATTTTGATGACTCACATTAACCATTGTATCAACAATCTTGAGCTATGTAATTTATCTACTATGGTCCAAAGTCTAGTTATATTCATGAGTGTTTACATGGCCTTGAGAATGAACCCAATGCGAATCAAACCGACAACCTTTTTATTCGTAGTGAAACATGCTTCTACTACACCACAGATCCATACTTTGATTCACAGTTGGGATTAAATTTATGTGAGTCCCATGCTATGTGTAACACATGCAACTTCCACCCTAACCAATCCATGTGATTGGATCACATATGGATGGCTCAGATGGACTATGGAATTTTTTGATGGCATTGATGGTTTTGTGTTTCATACCTGATTGAATGACTACTCACTAGACATCTCATTTGGACATTTTTTCTTACCCTCTATGGATAGAGAGATTCTCGACAATGGGTTAGGGTTTGGGCATAGTTATTTAACTTTCTCATGTTTATTTTGAGAGAGAAAATGGGTTCACTCCACCCTTTGGCTACGCCTCAAGTTGCGAGAGGTAGGTAAGGATACATTTTTCTTTGTTGGTTAGTCTAATTTGAACAATTAAGGTACATTGGTGTTGACTTAAGCTTGACATTTTAAACTTTGATTAACATTATATTTTTTGGGTTTTTACCCGTTTTTGTGTTTATATATATATAAAGCAAGATAATTAATCATTCATGTTTCTTGCAGGTCCTTCAAGAGCTTTTGAGAAACCTTCTACTCACAGCTAATTCATTTGGGGTTTCAAGTTTTTTCTTTAGGCCTTTAGAGAGGGTCTTTCTTAAATAATACCCTTGAGCATGTTTTTCCCTTTACATATTTTTGTTTAAGGTTTCCCCTACAGATAAGACAACTGGTTCAAGCTTAAAATGTCTCAGACTTTTATGAGCGCTACTACTCCAAAAAATTTGAACCTATGGCATCTAGAAAATAGATTCACCTTTAGGGGTTCATGTTCATATAACATATGATTTTTTTTCTCTTGCTCGCATAATTTTCTGGAGTCTTGGTTCAATAGTTTTTTACTTAGTTTTTATTTCTTATTTCTAGGGTTTTAGTATGAGGGTTTCATCAGTATGAGGAAACTTATGCTAGCTCTTCATCGAACTTGTCGTGAACAATGAAATTATATAACTAGGTAACAAACCCTAAACCATAATTTCCTTTCTTTGTTACTCTCCTTAGGTATGCCTAATTTAGATTGTTACCTTCTGATTTTATTTAATTAAGTGTTTTTCTTTCAAATTTCCTTTACATATTTCCAATTGAACATTATTAGTCAAATAAACCCCTGTGAGCAAAATATCAAAGCTTTCCATGGATGTAGAAGATTCATCCAAGTAACAAACTCTTCTTAACTAATCATATCTAACTCTTAGTACTAGGGTTTATGGATCTTCAAGTCTTTTCTCATTCTTTTGGCACATTTTTCTTTTCAGAATATTGTTCCTATTTAGGAACTTAAGGGTATTGAAAACCCTTGTACTTGGCTATAACTATATCAGTATTTGGATTTGAGAACCCCAAATACTATTTTGAAAGGGGGTGTTTATGGTTCATGAATATATATAGTAGAGACAAGGGATTCATATTTGTTAATCTTGTCTTACTTCTTTTTTTAAATATTTACATACTCAGATTCCTAACCACCCATATGGGTTAATGGGCTTATAAGGCCATGATTGTTGAAAAATATTAAAGGTAAGTTTTCTTTTATTTTAATACTATCAATTCTTTCAATTTTTAAATATCATATGAGGGTTATAATATAATTCCTTTAATGTTACAAGTTTTTCTTTCAATATCCCAACTCATGGATGCTCAATAAAGTAATTTAGTTTTTCTTCTTACTAGGTATGCACCTTTCTTATCATCTCTCTCTTTTCTACAAGCTTAGAATGCAAAAAAGATTGAGGCCAACTAATGACAACCATAGATACTTCTTACAGTATTCAAATAGAGATCATCATACTTGGTCTTGAGTTATGCCACTAGTTTAAGAGTGAACTTTGATGTTCTTCATGTTAAACAATTTATGTTAGTTTGACTCCAAATAATTCTAGGAAGACTCGTTTTGGAGTAATCATGTTTTATGATAATCTCTACATCTGTTTTGGATGTCTAGGGTTCTTGAAACCATGAATTCTACTTAATTATTTTATATATTTTAAGAAAATAATTTAAATTTACTATTATGTGCATGTGTACTTAGTCTATGAAATTCCCATTATTCTGTGGTTTATTTCAATATGATTCTTGATCAAGAATGTATGGTTTCTCTTTTTTAATAATTTAATATCTCTTTGGCTTTAACAATATATACTTCCTCCATTTTCCATAATGTCCCTATTTGCATCAATAACTCCTTTCTTTACTTTTTGGACAAAATCCATACTTAGAATTCTTCTAGACAAACTCTATGTAAATAGGGTGGTTATATGATGCCTTATGCAATAGCTTCTTTCACTACTTCCTGAATGTAATTTTGCTTAACCGACTAGTATTGCATGCATTAGATGTTATTTCCCAAGGTTATCCCTCCATTCTAACCACAAGCATGTATAACGTGTTAGATTAGTATACTGACTATATAGTAATTTACAATAAGTCTATCTACTAATTTCTCTTTTTATCTAATATTATGACCCTAAAACAAAACAAAAATAGTTCCCCAAAAATACTACCATATTTTAAATTTAATGTTCAGATGAGTTACTATGTATCTACCTCTACATACTAACTATTTTTTTTCTTTCGCTAATCAATACATGCATTATTTTTGTCCATGCTTAATAAAATCACCTACATGTGTAATCACACTTAGTAGAAACATGATAGAAAAACATATATTCCTAATAAAAGAGTAGTTGCAACATTCTTTTTACTTACCTGACACTTTGGAAATACAGTAGGAAATAGCATGTTCCTCCCAACCAATGAATGCAACCACAAAACCCCCCCCTAAACCTCAAGCTTCTCTGTTGTTAGAAACTTATCATCCCTTTATGGTTTTCTTCCTCCTTTCCTCACAAATTTTAGTAGTGTCTTTCCCTTTTATGTTTGTTCTTTTTTTCTTTCCTATACCTAAGATTTTACAAGTATCTCTTTTCTTAGCCTCTTGCATTGCATTTCTCTCCAGCTATGCTTATCATTTCTCCCCCACCGAACATAACATCTCTCTCCAGTTACATTCTCTTACTGGTAGTTATTCCTCTTGGAATCTTGGGAAAACATGGGAGGGTATAACTATGACAAATATCATATTTTTTCTGTCCACTACTTGGGACTCAACCACTTTAGTAGTTTTATGGTAGCAGAAAATGTGACTACTCACAAGCTCATTCCCATAACATTTCCAAAAATAATTATATTTATTATTGGACATAAATATTTACATATGTCATTCAAAATGTTTTGGATTTATTCTTGGCCCCATGGCCAATGTCTCTAACATAAATGATTACAAGTACATTTAAATCATAATATCTTGAAAAGGTATTAGAAATAGGGGTATTAAGACACGCAAACACTTGTTGAGAGAATATATCTCCCACACACCAATATAGGAAGATAACTAGTTGGAGAGAGCCTCTCAACCTATAATGATGAATAATACAATAATTAATTATGATCACACTCATAAGACAAGTAGGAGGTGTATACTCCAACAATCCCCCTCAATGACTACATGTCTTAATACAAATCAACAAAGTCTATACATTGTCCAACACATGATCATTATCAAAATGTGTACATCCATATAAAGGATCAACAATCTATTAGAATGCATGGGTACCTAACCATTGAAACCACTAGTATACTAAGATGTCCCTTTAAGTACATGGTTCATTCAATAGATATCCTTTACCTTTAATTACCCTTGCACCACCATCATCCCAAGTTTTCTTAGATTACCCATAACCATGCTCTGAGTTTTTTCGACTAATCCTCAACCATGCTACATGAATCTGTATCCACTTCCATCTCATAATTGGTTTCTAGCTCAACACAAACCAACACTACAAAGTGGTTTCTAGTTGACCAAAAACCTACACTTACAAGGTGTTTTTAATATTACCACGAACTTCATAGGGGTACACATGCCTTATCAATCTTACATTACAACATACTTAGGTGCATAATATTAAAAACCTTGCAATGACCACTATAAAATATCATAGACTTGCTACAACTACAATGTGTGACTCATACTACAATTCGGTAATGAGTATGTTTTTTTCCCAAGAAAAAAATCATAATTTCCATTGTCAAAAAATAAAATTTCATGTTGTATCATCTGCATAAAGCTTACACTAATATTAGAGATGGACCAAACCACCTATCTAGTGTCACAACATAGTTCCAAAAGAGGACCATAAATATTTACATAAAAAGTCATATAATATAAACATGATAATAACTTCATAACAATCATAAAATATGTATCAAAAATCAAAATCATCTCAATGATCATGGAATATCATCCTATATCATTCCCCCAACGTGCTCGATGAATGGCCTATGGAAGAACTGATATATTTCATGTTCTCTATGTTCTTAAATTATCCACTGCCCCCTAGGTTGTTGCATGACTTCCTTGGAAAGGTTGTCAGAAATCTTGTTCCTTTCCTTGTATATGTGCGAGCAGACAATAAAATCAAAGAGTGATTTAGTGTAATGACCTCATCTAGTAATCCGCTGAGTGTGTGCATGTGACAATGATATGCAAAGTTGAACCATTTATGACAATATTTGAGTCCCCAAAGATCTGTATCCTATTGCAATTTTTCTCAAGTGAAAAAATGAGTAGGTGTCTGAGGCTATTTAGGTATGAATAATTGTTAGTGCCCCATCCTAATCCCATTTTGAGCTTTTAATAACATCTTTCTGATATGAATAGTATTTCTCCTCCCCCACAACCAGTGTCTTGGGCCGATCAATCAAAATAAGCCCATGGTAAAATTCAATCAATAACTTCACGAGTAACAATACGAGTCGGTTTCTATATTTTCTCCTCAGGTACTAAGTGATGTAGTGCTTCAATGTTATTGCATATTTATGTCCACTAAATGAGGGAATCCTGAAATAGGATCCGATTCCTGGCCAGCCACATACACTAATAGATAAGTAGGGGGAGATTTCAATTTTTTGTGATGTTGTTGAGGTCCACCATGTTTTCCAAGTAGTCATGGGTTGTGCCCCATACCATCTGATATTGATGTCGAGAGAGATATATATCTGATTCCACACCTGCTTTTTTGCTGGGAAATGAAGGAAGATATGGTCTATGTCTTTAACCTATTCCTTGCAAAGGCAACATCTTGATGGTCCATGTATAGAAAAATGATTTAGGTTATCATCAGTAGGTGCTTTGTTTGATAATATACACCACATGAACAACTGAGATTTGTGGTGCCTTTAGCTTCCAAAGGGGTCACCACCAGACAACCTCCACTATTTCCTGTTCTGATATAAGGAAAGTATATCCATCTGGGGGTGTCTAATGACTGCAAGGGGATGCAGCCCAGATGATTCATCCTCTTGATCCATAATTATGACAAGTGACTAATAAAGTGGCCCAATGTACCTGGTCTAATTGTTTCTCCAAATATATGGTAACACTAGGTCCTGTGATGATAACCATGCCTGTGAAAGCCATGAAGTGTTTCTCCCATCTGCAATTTGGGAGAGATGAGTGATACCGACCAATTCAAGATACTGTCTAAGTGCCAGTGGTAGTATATGTGCATTTCCACAGCCCAACCATGCATCAATTCCAAGGCGTATATGCTCACCTGATCCAATCTACCATGCCAGTCCTATTTTTATGATTGATATGGAATGATAGTTTTCTACATGATGGAGGAACCAATACTACCCTTGTTTTGCCTTCGAACCCATTCCATAATTTTAAGAGGGTATATGTATTTGTGATAACCACCTCTTTCCATAAACTATATAATGTTATTATATGTGAGGCCATTTTTGTTGCCAGAGCTGATGAAAATATATTAAAATCCTTTATACCCTAGCCTCCCCATTTTTTGGGCTTTCCAATTTTCTCCCATTTCACCCAGGAAAAGGTCATTCCAACATGCTTCCCTCTCCATAAGAATATGTGGCATATTTTTTGTATTCTGTTGGTGATGCCTTTTGGTATCCATGCCAGAGCCATCTAGTATATTGGTATAGCCTCTATTACTGATTTAATTAGTACTAATATGCCTACTCTAGATATCCATCTTTGTTGCTAGATGTTGATGCGGCCTTCAATTTTTACAATGAACCAAGACCAGTCCTCTATGTGGTAATCCTTTGGTTTGAGTCTAAATCTAAGATACTTGAGTCCGACATCCATGTCTAGTCTTGTGAATTGAAATTGTTGTAGTGCATGTCTTTGTTCATTTAGTAAACAACATACAAGCATAATGGTTTATTTCTTGTAATTGGGCATCATTCTTGTAGCTTACAAAATAGGGACAAAATATGCTTGAAACAAGTGGTGTCTCGAATAGATCCATCTAAAAATATTAGTACATCATCAACAAATAAAATATGCATAAGATAGGATACATTTGTCATCTTGAACCCACTTAAATACCTAGATGCTCGGGCATTGGATATGAGCCGACTTAAACCTTCCATGATCAGGAGGAATAAGAGGGGTGATAAAGGACACCCCTATTTGAGGCCGCATTCATCATGGAAAATTTTGGATGCAGCCCCATTGATGAGTATGCTATATTAGGTCCCTATAATACTAGTGATTCCACCATTACTATTGTCATTGTAGCCTTTATTGTTCTTATTGTGCCCCTATTTTCCCCATATTGTTATTAGTGTGCCCCATAGAAGCCCACTATTATTATTGTTGTACCCTTATATTACTATTGTTATGTCGGCTTTGATTATATTGTAATGTAAAGGATATTTTCCCTTAGAAGAGGCTGATTTTGAAGTCGTTGATCTATCTTTTCTATCTTTTTGTGAGTTGGTTCATAACATTTGGTATCAGAGGCTTGGATTCTAGGTTTTCGTTGCTCCAAACATGTCATCGTAGAATTTTCGCTATAATTTTTTTTCTGTTATGGTTTAGAAGCTAAAAAAACCCCATTTGATACAAAATCTAGACGATCCTCAGGTCCAAATTTCAGATCTTGTCTCGCAATATTTTCAGATATATGATCTAAGGAAATTAATGTTTTTGCAGGCTCCCGAATTACATCCCAAATAGGTGACCTTGGGAAAATCGTCATAGCTTTCTCTCTGAGTATCAAATTGAAATTTAGTAAGAAGTTTCATAAACATAATAGAATTTATTTTTATTTACATCTTTGTCAAAATCGAAGGTTGAAACAGTGACATGTGGCACTTCGTACAAGTTAGTTCTACTGAAAACATGTATAATCAGATCATCTTGGGAGATTGGGCATAACTCTTCCTTGGAGAATCCAATTTTGATCAGACTGGTGGCATTGGAAAGAGGACTCATAGGGCTACTACAGTTCGCAATTTCAGACCTTGGAGATCCAAAATTTCTGAGATACATCAGATTTAATATCAAGTTCCTACAAAGAGAAAAAAAGGTGTGTAGTTTTTTTTTTTTGCATGAATTTGGCTTGAAAAATTAGTTTGAAGGAATTCAAAGAGAATAGCGAAGCATAATTATCATTAGTTGATGCCCCAAAGAAAGAAAATGGAAAACCTAGTAAGCGACCTAAAATCTCTAGCATGACTCATGAAGAAGAGGAAGAAATGCAACATGATATATCAAAATTACGAGACCAAGTGCAATAAAATTCACTCTCACAAAAAGTAACAGAAGATAAAATGGATGGTTTAAAGAAAGGCATGGAAGCTAAGATGAATGAGATGGAAGATAAGATGGATGGTTTATTGAAAGGCGTGGAAGCTAAGATGAATGATGTGGAAGCTAAGATGGAAGGAAAAATGGAAGAGTTGAACACAAATTTGACAAAGTTGCTACAAGAAATGTTTACTAATGGTGAAAGGGTAGTAAAGAAATGCATGATGAAAACAAAATAAATGTTAATCATGATTTCATTGACTCTAACGTTGGATTGAAGACCCACCATGTTCCAAAAATCGGTATGATGAAGTTTGATGGCAATGATCCCGTAACATGGATACTACAAATGGAGCAATATTTCGATCTCCATACTATACAAAACTCACAAAAGGTATGCATTGCAACTTTGTATTTGGAACAAAATCAGTTTGTATGGTATTGATGGATTTTCTCTCGTAAACAAATTGTCACTTGGGAAATTTTTACAAAAGAAATGATAGCACATTATGAGGATACAAAAAAAACACCTTTTTTAGCCAATTGTTAAATCTCAAACAAAAGGGTTCAATGATGGAGCACATTAAGGACTTCCAAAAATTGAATATAAGGGTAAAATTTATTCCAGAGGAGAATAGGATTGATGTGTTCATAGGGACTTTATAGGATAACATCCAACATAAGGTTCGCCTTTGGGAACCTGATTCATTGGAGAAGGCATTCAGGTTGGAAAGAAAAGTGGAAAGCAAAATTATGGCAACTAAGAAGCCTATCACTCACAACTATAAATATGGAAGTGTTGTTGCCCCTACCCTTTCACAACCTACAACGTTTAAACCAAAACAATTGGAATAAAAATGAGAAAAAGGGCTTTTTTACAGTTGTGATATAAAATACACTAAAGGTCATAAGTGTGTTGAGAAGAAATTATTTTACATAAATTGTGAATAGGAGGAAGAAAAGGAACAAGAAATGTCAAAAGAAGAGGATATACACCAGGAACAAACCCTAGAGAAAGAAGAAATGAATCTAACCATATATTGTAATGCATTGGCTAGAATTATCACTCCTCAAACTATCAAGATAGAAGGACATATCAAGAAGAAAAAGGTAATAGTTTTGATTGATTCGGGCAGTACTCATAATTTATTCATTGTAAGATAGCCAAGGAATTGAATTGCTTCCTATATCCAGCACCAGAGTGTCAAGTGATGGTTGAAAGTGGAGGAACCATAAATTTCTCTGGAAAGTGCCATAATATCAAGTTATCCATGGGAGAATATGTATTTAATATCCCAATGCTTTCCATTCCAATGGGTGGTGCTGATGTTTTACTAGGAGTCCAATGGTTACAATTCTTGGGTACAATAGATTTTAATTTTCAAAAACTTTTCATGAAATTTTGTTCAGAAGGAAAGGAAGTTGAATTAAAGGGTATCACAGGGAAATCGGGAAAGATAATCAGTTCTAACATAATGACAAATCTTCTAAAGAAAGAACAACGATGAGTAATTGCATAATCATGTTCACTAGAGGTTCCCACATCAAAATCATATATTTCTCCAGATCTCCAAAAAGCCTTGGACAATCATTCCAAGGTATTTGAGACTCCCGAAGGCCTCCCACCTATTCGTGATCATGATCATGCTATTCATTTGATTCCAGTAAGTGTTCCTCCAAACATCAAGCCTTACAAATATCCCTATGCCCAAAAGAGTGAAATTGAATGTATGGTTGCAGAAATGCTAGAGGATGGTATAATTCAACCTAGTCAAAGTTCTTTCTCTGCTCCAGTAGTATTGGTTCACAAGAAGGATGGATCATGGTGCATGTGTCTGGATTATAGGGAGTCAATAAGCTCACTATTAAAGATAAATTTCCCATTCTTGTCATTGATGAATTATTGGATGAATTGCATGGATCAATTTACTTCACCAAGTTGGATCTTCATTCAGGATATCATCAAATCAAAATGAAGATTGAAGACATTCTGAAAACATCATTTAGAACTCATGAGGGTCATTATGAATTTTTGGTCATGCCTTTTGGCCTTACCAATGCATCTTCTACATTTCAAGGTTTGATGAATTCCATTTTCAAACCCTTAGAAAATTTGTGTTAGTATTTTTTGATTATATACTAATTTACAACAAGTCTTGGAAGGATCATGTTCAACATGTTGACAAGGTGCTCAAACTATTGGAGGAGAAACAATTATATGCAAAAAGCTACAAATGTTTCTTTGGAGTACAAGAGGTGGAATATCTGGGTCATATTGTATCTCATGAAGGTGTTAAGGTAGACCCTAGCAAAATTAAATCCATTAAGGAATGGAAAATCCCCACATCCATAAAGCATCTGGGAGGATTTATCGGGTTGACAATATATTATCACAAGTTTGTTAAGAATTATGGGAGAATAGCAGCACCTCTAACAACATTATTGAAGAAAGACGCATTTTCATGAACTCTAGAAGCAACAAAGGCCTTTGAACCTCGTAAAGAGACAATGTGCCAAGCACCAGTCTTAGCTATGTCGGACTTCACAAAAACCTTTATTGTGGAATGTGATGCCTCAAGAAATGGAATTGGTGTTGTTTTAATGCAAGAAGAAAGAGTCCCCATTGCTTTTGAAAGTCGTCCAATTGAAGGAAAGTATTTACACAAATCTATTTATGAGAAGGAAATGTTGACAATACTACATGCACTTAAGAAATGACGACCCTACCTAATGGGAAGACACTTCAAGGTAAAAACAGATCATGATAGTCTTAAATACTTTTTAGAACAAATATTATCTTCAGAAGAACAACAAAAATGGGTCACAAAGATGTTGGATTATGACATTGAAATCATCTACAAAAAATGGAAGCAAAATGTTGTGGCAGATGCACTCTCAAGAAAGGATGAGGATGTGGAAGCATTGTTTTGTTCCATTTCTATTATCCAACTAGATTGGATAAACGAAGAAAGGGATGAATGGAAGAATGAAAAAAAGGTTTGGGCACTCATTCAAAAGTTACAACAAGATCCCAGTACATCTAATACATTTAGTTGGAAAAATGATTCGTTATGGTACAAAGATAGCTTTTACCTATGTAATAATTCCCAACTCAAACAAAAGATTCTTATGGAATTGCACACTTCTCCCTTAGGAGGGCACTTAATATTTTTAAAATCTTACCACGGGGTTAAGAAGGATTTTTTTGGGATGGCCTTAAATTGGATATCCAAAAGTCTATGGCAAAATGTTTGGTTTGCCAACAAAATAAAGTTGAAACAATTAAGATCCCAGGCCTATTACAACCTTTATCAATTCCAAGCCAATGTTGGGAAGAGTTTTCAATGGATTTTATCATAGGTTTATCCAAGTCCGAAGGAAAGAGTGTTGTCATGGTGGTAGTTGATAGACTTACCAAGTATGAACACTTTTGTGCATTATCTCATCCATTTAAAGCCAGTACAGTTTCTACTGCATTTATGGAAATAATTCAAAAGCTACATGGAAACCCATAGATTATTGTAAGTGAAAGAGATCCAATTTTCACTGGAAATTTTTGGAGAGATTTATTTTCCTGTCTCGATACTCAGTTAGCTCATAGCTCATCGTATCATCCTCAATCTGATGGGAAAAATGAAATAGTAAACAAAAGTTCGGAAGGATATCTTCGTTGCTTTGTCTTTGATAAACAGACACAATGGGTCAAATGGTTGCCTCTGGCTGAATAGTGGTATAACGCTTCCTTCCATGCTGTAGCAAAAATGACCCCATTTATGGCACTTTATGGATGTCATCCACCATCCATCACATCATATTTAAGAGAAAATTCTAAGGTTCAAGCAATGGAAGATCACATCGGGCATCAACAACAAGTTTGCAAACTCTTAAAGGATAACCTAACTTTGGCACAGAATAGAATGAAACAACATGTAGATCAACATCACAACGAAAGAAATTTTGATGTAGATGACTGGGTATTCCTACGGCTACAACCATATAAACAAATGTTCCTCAAGCAAGCTAAGAAGTATAATAAATTATCACCAAAGTACTATGGTCCATACAAGGTGTTGCAAAAGATTGGTACTATGACATACAAATTGGAGCTTCATGCAGCTTCCCGAGTGCACCTAGTTTTCCATGTTTCATGTTTAAAGAAGGTTATTGGTGACAAGCTCCCAGTTCTAACAATATTGTCAGAACTTGACGAGGAAGGAAAAATCATATTAGAACCTGAAGCAGTCACAGAAACAAGAACTTGCTAGCTATGAAATCAATAAATTTCAGAGTATCTCATCAAGTGGAAGAACTTACCCGCTGAAGATTCCACATAGGAGGATGAGAATTTTATACAGAAGCATCCAGAATTACTCAAGCGTTGAGGACAACTTTTTTTTGAAGGAGAGGGGAATGTTAGGTCCCTATAATACTAGTTATTCCCCCATTATTATTGTCATTGTAGCCCTTATTGTTATTATTGTGCCCCTATTGTCCCCATATTGTTATTAGTGTGCCCCATAGAAGCCCACTATTATTATTGTTGTACCCTTATATTATTATTGTTATGTCGGCTTTGATTATCGTGTGACCCCTTAGACTCCTATATATATAAATGATGTTTATTCATTTGTATCATCCAAGAATTTTTCATTTGTGTAATGTAAAGGAGGTTGCCCCCTCGAAGAGGCTGATTTTGAAATCGTTGATCTATCTTTTCTATCTTTTTGTGAGATGGTTCATAACATGGTATATGATGCAGATGTGAAGCAACACATAATCCATTTTATGAAAGTATGTGGAAGGCCAATATGGGTAAGAATAAGTTAAAGATATGTCTAGCATGCTCTCTCAAATGCTTTAGAAAGGTTTGTCTTGAGAATGATTCTCTTAATGTTCTTGAGCTTAATGGAATGTAGCCCTTCTTGTCTAGTACCAATGGCTTCATGGATCTGTCTATGATTGAGGAATGCAAATTGCTCCTTGGATATGTTCTTGGATAAGATGGGCTTGATGAAAATAGCAATGATCTTGGATATGATTTTGTATATGCAATTGCATAAGGAAATAGGTAGATAATCATAAAAAATCCAGGGTTTATCAACTTTGGGGATGAGTGCTATAAATGTAGAATTAAACCCCTTGTGCATCTTCCTAGATAGTCTGCAATCCTTGATAGCCATGAGGAGATCTAAACCAATATGGTCAAAAAAGGTAAGATAAAATTCAATAGGCCATCCATCTGGTCCAGGGCTTTTGTCTTTTTTGAACCACTTCAGAACAACTTCAATCTCCCCCAGTGTGACAGGCTTGTTCAATTTCTCCACATCCTCCTCATCCACAAATCAAGGCATTGTCCCGACAATGCAGAGTACTTCTGCAATGGTAGCTTCTCGTGGGGCTCTAAACATTTGGGAGAAATGTCTAGTGCCTATATTTGCAAGCTGACTAAATGTGTTGGCCTCCCTGCCATTTTGATATCTTAAATTCCAAATCGTATTGATTAATTTCCTCCCCCTCGCACATTGTTGGAAGAATTTAGTATTTTCATCCCCGTCCTATAGCCAAATAGCCCTACTTTTTAATCGCCAAGTATACTCTTTCTGTCTTAAGAGTTTAATCTTTTTTGCTTCCAACTTGATAAGTTGTCCGTTCCTTTCAATGCATATATAACCTGAATTGTTAGTGCCCTCCATCTCCTTAATTTCTACTTCAATTTTCAGTATTGTAGCGTCATCTCTTATCCTTTTCCCTTTTTCCCATGATATGGTCCTGTGCTTGATCCGGGGTAAATTACCAGATATGACTGCGGCTGGTGAGGAGTTGTTATCTTGGCCACAATGAATCCAAGATTCCTTTACAATATTATGCAATTATGCTTCCTCAAGTTGTTGAGGGTAGCCGCTTCATCCTCCATCTCAGATATAAATGCCCCAACATAGACGTCCGGTACATGGGGGTTCTCCGATGTTTTCCTGGCTAGATGTTGAGGTGGATCAATCGTCCAAATTGGTGTTGTATCCATTGAGTCTGATGAGTAGTCAACCAACTCTTCCTCCATGCAAACGATGTTTGTTACGGTTATTGTTGTTTCGATGTATTGTGCACAAATAAGTTCTATCTGCTTCAAACAATACCCTGGCCCAGTGAATATTCTAAGCAGACCTCTAGCCAGTCTGTTTCCCTTCCACAGCTTGCATTCTATCCTCACCCGCGCCAATAACTATTATCCCCATCCAAAGTCAGTTAGGTGCCCAAAGGTCATCGTTCATTGAAACTGTCGTCGCCATTTTGACAATGTTCTCATGTCGTCCCAAAGTTCCGCCGCGATTCTAGGGTTCCATAACCCTCTCGTAATGAGTATGTTATTATTCTACACACAATTTTACATTTTTTGTCTATCATCATTCAACTTCTCCACATTCATCTTTAATATGAATTTAATAAATGTCTTAAATCTCCATATTTTACTTTACTTGCTATTTGTTTACTATTTGTTAGAATTGAGAATTCTAACCAAAAAAAAACTTCATATTAAAGTCATGAATCCCAATATGCTTTAATAAATCCAAGATTACAAAAACAATAAGAATAGGTCCTCGCCATCTTGTTCACATATTATAGTAGGTCTAATACGCTGGCCATTACCTATCAAACTATCTCATCAACATGAACAAAATTACTTTACTACCACCTTTAAATTGCCTTCAAAATGCTTCACATTTGGATAGACTGCTACTTATCTTTAATGTTTCTAATCCAATACATTGTTGATATTTATGTGCTTCAGCAGCTGTGATCTTTTGGATCAATGCCCATGATTAAAAAATCTGTTATTGGATCATGCCCAATGATCAAAGAACCATCACCATTTCTCATGCCCAAAACTAGTTGCGATTCTCCTATGTTATTCATCACTCGGCCTTTTCCCTGTAAATGAATGTCATACATTATTTTGTTAGTAAACACCAGACTCACTGGCTTCAATGCTGGGAATTTCAGATCGGCGTCATAATCGATCCCTGGCATAATGACCAACACATTGGTATTGGCGCCATAATGATCCCTGGCTTGAGCCCCCACTGCATATATTTGTACCAGTCTGCCATATGATCTCTTGCCTCTGAATTTATTGTGTAAACTCATTCCAACGAACATTGTCGTGCCCTTGAAACAGGTGGTCATGTGAACAGAACTTTTCTACGTGAATTGACAAATAACTACTCATCAACGTAATCCTCGACATGGGCTCTTCTTTTCAGCACATCGTCATCCTCTCAACTCTTAGAGTGTCGCTTAGATTTTGAATGGCGGACAGTGCGGTGGTTATCTGCATCCCTGATGATGAAGAAAAAGAAAAACAAATGGATCATTGTTCAAATTACACAAACTAGGAATGTAGTTTTAACTTTTCAACAATAGTGCTATGATCAGCTAATCAACAGCAACGGGTGCCAGTAGTTCCCTTCGTTAATACGTAAGCATCCACTCACAACCATACGGTATTCGCTAGTCGTTTTTCTTGCACTCCTCAAATTTCTCAACCAATCAATGGACACAACACCGAGAGAATCATAGACAATCCTATACCCTCATGTATAAGGTTTTTTTGAGTTGTTTTTGTGTGATTTTTTGGATTTTCTGGTGCTGGAATAAGTAGAAAAATTAGAAGTAAAATGTTGATGTATTATTTAAATTGGTTTTTTGACTATCTGAAAAGCACCCAGGGCATTTCGATCGTGCAGCGGTTACCATTAATCTTGTGATTTCAATAAATTCCGACAGGATTTTACGAAAATTAAACCGGAAAAACTTCTACAAAATCTCACTAAAAACAACTCACTTTTGGTTCTCCTGGATAGACTACTTACTTCTACTACAACAACTCCCACAGTCTCTTCTCCTTTAACAACTCATTAAAAAAGTGGACAAAAAACACACACACTGCAAAACAATAATATTCTACTCTACCCATGCCCTTGCGTCTTCTACTAAAGAGTGAAACCTAAACCTACTATAAAACCATATCAAAAATTTATAAACATATTTTGTTAATTGAATAATGTTACATATAAATACATGTTATTTTATGAGAGAAGTTATCTTCAACAAAACAATCTCATGGTTCATAAAATATCTTAATCTTAAAACTCTACCTATTATAATTAATAATACAATAATTAATTATAAACACATTCAGAAAACAAACAAAAATTATATACTTAATTAATTATAAACACATTCAGAAAACAAACAAAAATTATATACTTATATATGGGAGTTATATATACACTTACTATTAAAAAATTATAAGACATTTCCGACCAAAAATATCATCTATACACGGTGATGTAAAATTTATATATAATATAATAGTATTATAATGAAATGGCATGGATTTATTTTAAATTTAAATATATTAAATATTAAGAAATCATTTTTTTTTAATTTTACATTCAAATAAATATTTATATTTTAAAATCATCGACCCTACTTTCCATTTGTTCAAGAATCTTTAGGTTCATTCTCTTGTAATTTAATAAACGAACTTTTTAGTATATTAAATTGATTATAATGATAAACGAACTTTTTAGTATATTAAATTGATCATAATGATGCTATGGGTAACTATATCCATCTTTAAAATTATAATGGATATTTTTTTATAATTTATTTTAAATTTTAATAAAATTATAAAATTTAACTTTTTGTAATATGCTTTATTATAATAATTGAGTGGGTTTAATGGTTAAGAGCATGTGTTTTTTTATCAGAGGTTACAGGCTCACTAGAGGGGTAGAGTATGTATGCCTTTATAGACTTAGTATTCAAATCGTGGGTCCCTTATCCTATAAACAAAAAAGTCTTATACACCAATTTGATGTCTGGCTTGATGTGACCTTAAAAATAAATATTATTATTATTATATATTTTATTATATTCCCATAAATAAATAGTATTTCAAAATTATTTAATTTAATTAATACATTATATTAATTTTAAGATTGTATATATCATAATTATTTATATTTATTTTAATTAAATTTAGATAATTTTATTCTTATGATATACAATTTTTTTTTAATAATTTGAAAAAGAATTATATTAATTTAAAACAAAATATATATAAAACTGAGATATCTGGAGAGTCGGTTGTGGACGAATACGATTATGCTAAAGGTTGGTTACGTGGAAAGTTGGTTGTGCACGTTTTCAGTATACTTAACAAAATGGCAAAGTTGTGTATGATAGTCTATGTGAGAGGAAGGTGTGTAAAACGCAGATTTTTTTTAAATGAAATAAATACACATGACTAAGTTATTTTATGACAAAATGAAGTGAGATGATATATAAATATAAAGATAATATTAATATAAGGAAAATGTTGCAGTAAAATGTTAAATTAATAAGAAAATAAAATATTCCTTTAAGTTTTTTAAATTAATAAAATTATAGAAAATAAAAAAAAATTAAGTTGAATAATGTGTTAACTAATTTTATACATAAAAATTAATATTTATAATATATATTTTTTTATAAGATATATGTATTTTTTTATTTATTTCTATTTACATATAATATAAATAGTATTACATAGAATTGATATAGGTTCAATTTAATCTTGAATTTATTAAATATGGAGAGGGATTGAAAGTTTAAAGATATAATTTTTTTTAATTTACTATTAAAAAATAAAATGAAAGGATTTTTTTAACTTTTAATAAATTTAAAGTCAAAATAAATATATGTTAGTTTTAATAACAATTATGTTATAAAAAAGTTACTCTAACTAATAAAATCACTATTTTTAAAATTCTAATTTATTTATTTAATTTTATCTTAATAAAATAAATAGTTTACAGTATTAAATGGGCAAATATATTAAGTGGTTAGCTCATAGTTTTGCAACATCAATTGTATGAACAATAGTTTATTGTTGTGAGGAGAGGCACTCTATAATAGCTAAAAGAAAGTTTAATGTAATATAAAAGTTCTTTCTAATTCAAAGTTTAATATAAATCTGACATGTAATATTTTAAAAAGTATTAATAAAAAAATAATTCTCTATATTATATGAAACAAGTGAAAAATAAAAGTTTTTTATAATTAAAATATTTTATTAGTGTGTTGTTCAAATCGGTATAGATTGGTTTTAACTCCACACATATTAAGAATAGAGAGGAATCACATCTCCTAAGGTGTAAATCTTTAGTCAATTTTTTCAATAAAAAGGAGACTCCATATCTACCAAGAATTGATATGAATAAAATCTCTTGATGTATGATCTTTTTATTAATTTTGTATCTTAATGGGTTTAATCCCTCCGAGAGTTGGGTAGATTTTTAGTTAAAATGTATCTACGCTCGTAAATATGAAATTTCACTGAAACTTGCTTTCTGTTACAATATTATATTCGCTGGAAAAAAATATTAAGATTTATGTTTCATGTAATTTAATTATTTTTTTTATATCAAATTAATAATATTGATTATTTTTTTGTAGATCAAATTAATAATATTGATGATAGATGATTATTTATATTTTATATTTTATCATTATTTTCAAATATAAAAGTCAAATAAATTTACTTAGAGTGATGTGAAAAAATGATTAAAACCCTCTTCATCTACATTTAAATCTGATAAATTTTATGTAATAGGTTAAATATAAAAATAGTTTAAGATAGACTATATACTAAACTAAATGCGTATGTAGTAAATAACTATTTCTTATGACTAAATAAGATGTTTCATCAGACAGTAAAAAGTATTTGTAAATAACATTATGGATTTTATGTAATGGATTAAATATAAAAATAGTGCAAGATAGACTGTGATAAGCTAAATGTGTATGCAGTGAATAACTATTTCTTAGGACTCAATAAGATATTTTACAAGAGAGTACAAATGTCAGTGATATATAGTAATTTAAAGTTAATAGATGTAATGCATGGAAATTGGAAGATCGTGTAATGAACCATTACATTAAAAAATAACAATTAAAAGAAAGTATAGGATAGATTCCATTCTATGTTATATTGTAATGGTTTTTAATAATAAAATTATAAAATTGTTTTATATATAATGATGAGTTATATTGGTATATATATAAAAATTAAAATAATGGTAATTTATATTATTAATTAGTATATTTAAATATTACATTGAAATTTAATTAATAAACATATAAAAACTTAATATTATAATTTAATATAAAAACTTAATATTACAATTTAACATTTTTTATAAGTTATATATTTTTTTATATATAATTTATACAAGTTAGGTTATTCTTACATATATGAAACATAAAATCTATGTTATAATATGAAATTAAAAAAAAAAAATTAAAAAAAAATTGAAAGGAAAATTATATATAGAGAGATAAAGAGAAGGCACATAGTGTACATCATTTTTAACCATGGAGTTAGCAAGTCAAATCTTTTGAGTTACAAATCTCTTTAAGAATGAAAAACCTAAAAAAGTTTGCACCTCAATAGATTGAATTCTCTGGGTGTTTGATAGATCTATGGTTAAGATGAAACTATACTAATTATGTATGTATGCATATACCATATATATTTTTCATCATTTAAATTGCATTTTTGAATAATATGACTATATAAACGTTTTAATCATAAGAATATATATATATGAATGACATTAGAATATTTTACAACCCATATTGTCCCCCCACCCCCACACACACACATATAATACTTAACCTTGAAATATTTTGTTTATGATTCACATTAAATTTTAATATTATTATTAATATTTTTTAAATAGCACATATTTATATATATGAAGAATTGAATGAATTTCACATCTACCTCATATAATACTTAACCTTGAAATATTTTGTTTATGATTCACATTAAATTTTAATATTATTATTAATATTTTTTAAATAGCACATATTTATATATATGAAGAATTGAATGAATTTCACATCTACCTCTTATTAAGAAATAATTAAATTTTGCATTTTCAATTACTTCTTCTCTTTTAACATTGAAATATTTTATTATGATTCTCTCTCTCTCTCACACACATATAAAGTATAATTAACATGCATATTCAAATAATTTATTTAAGTTTTATATTAAAATATTTTTAAAAATATATAAGAATTATACATTTTCCTCATATTTAAAAGTGAATTGTTAGCTTAGTGGGTCTTGACCTAGGTTCAAAGTTAGTTGCGCCAAACAAATCCCTACACTTCTGGCCCTTTCGGCATCAATCCACAGAGCACGGATTAAAGTCTCACCCGAAGCAGTATGGGGAGATGTTGGAACCAAGTTTCACACCTAGAGATCAATGTGATGTCATTTTATGCCCTAAATCTGCCTTCGCGCAGATCGATAAGCCTTTATGGATTATCGATATAACTCCCTTTAATCAGCCTCTAGATCTCCACGAAGGTCTACGACTGTCTTTTGCAGACCTTGAACATGCTAAGCTGCTACTTACGTGCCTCAAATATTTCTCTTAACCTAGTAATTACTCAGATCGACCTAAGTGTTCGATAACTTTAACATACAACAAGATACTCTTCATGTAAGCAATTAACATCAATTGCGTTCATATAGCAATATAAATTGTGTAAGGTCACGCATCTATACATCATTATTTCATAAACCCATCACAACATAAAGCACATTGATATAAACAGAAGTAAAGAGATAAACATGGGTATTTCTGCAACAATCTTCTTTATTAATATTCAGTTCATCTTACATACTCAAACTTCCCTGCACACTCAGTTGCAGGGGTCCGTGCACTTAGTTATGAACTCTACTCTAGGCCTCTGCACACACAACTGTAGAGCATTTCTTCCTACTCTTCTCCGCTAACTCTCTAGACTTCTCCCATAGATAAAACTTCCTTACTTTCTTGCCTTAGACATCCTAAGACACACCTATTTATACAATCCCATGGTCCACGGACCATGGGTAGATCCTCAAAAAGCTGACTCAACTTACATAAAGAAGGGTAAAACCCTTTATGATTCTTTAACTAACTATGCACTCCGTGACCACAATTTGCAGAGACTTTACATATTTATACAACAAAAATTGGGCTTTTGCCCCAAAATTGACCCTAGGGGACCCCATCCTAATAGGCCCCTAACACAAAGATCGTGACTCACCCTTGAGTCACTTGGTTGGAGCGGAGATCTTACTATGAATATCCCCAAGCTCCACTTGTGCAACTGCTACCTCAAACACGCTTTGCATGGTTTCCTGCTTGATTTGTTCCGCTAGGTGGCCGGTCCTTCACTGTCCTGCTTGATTTTATGTTGCGTGCTCAACAAGTTCGCCAATTTCTCCTGAATATTGGTAGAGACAATGTAGGCCTCATCCAACCAAGGCCCCATTCTAGCCTTAAGAATGGCCTCTTTCTTCTGCGCTACTTCCACCTATGTAAGCAGTTGCTTCGCCTCCTGTAGCTTGGCAAGGCATTGTGCTGTAGAAATGGTGCACACTGTCACCCTCACTTCATCATATTATTGTTGGAGTTCGCGGACTTCCGTATTTAAGACCTGTAGGGTGTGATCTTCCTGTAGGGCCGTGACTACCTCCATAAATTTCTTAAACAATGCAGTGCAGTCCACCACCATGGCATCCATCGTCGCGACTCCATATTTCATAGTGGCTTCACGCTGTTCCCTTACCTCTGGTGGGGTTGAAGGCTGCGACTTGAGATCCAGTTCTGTTATCTTCAGGTTCAGCTCAAACTAGACTCTAGCCACCTCTGCCTTAGCGTCACGCACACCCATAGCAATTTTTCTGATCTTTTCCTCCAACGGTGTGTCCTCTGGGATATGTAGTTCCGGCACTGTCCTACATGCTTTTGCCACTGCGGCAGCGAGCTAGGTTCTCTGTGCCTGAATTTTTTCCTTGGCCTGCAATGCCTCCGACTTCTCAACGAACATTTGTTCGTTGTTCACTCTATATTCACTTATGAGACTGAGCGCGCACTGCTCCTAAGCTCTAAAATCTGTTGTCAAACCTACCTGTAGCGTGTGAAGGTACTTATTGGGGAGTGTGGCCAGGTTGAGGCTAATGTTCTTCAAAGAACTTATGATGACCTTGTCATCGGCCATCTCTGTGCTCAAGGATCCATATAGCACTGTGACTGCCCAAAGATCCAATGATCGAACCATATCTACTGCTTGAGTGGTCCTTGGTGCCAAACTCGTTGATGCAGTGTTGATCTACCCTGTGCCTACCTAGATCCTACTTGTCTGAATTTGCAGCTCATGCAAATCCTTCTGGGTGGTACTTAGCGCCTGCTGGTGGTGTTGTTTGAACTGCTGGAACAGTTTTGCTGTGGTATTATGCATCTTGTCACATATTTTGTCTAGGTCATCGTTTGTAAGAGTAATTGGATCCAGCAACGGCTTGGTCGCTTTTGATTTCTTCCGCGGTCCTTCCTTTCCTTATTCCTGTACCATTTGGTCTGGAAGGGAGTGCTCTACTCCTCCTAACCACCGCCACCTTGCTCTGAGTGTTCCTCCACTATTTGGGGTGAAGGAGACTTACCACTACGCTTGGAGCCTCTCTCTTCTTGTTCGGCCTACTGCTTTGTGGTGCGCTCCTCTTCCACCTAGGACTTCTCCTTGGCCTCTTTTCTCTGCTTCTCATCCAACTGCTGGACCTTCTACTTTGATGCTTCCTTCTTATTCTCTTCTGCGGATTTTTTGGTGCCCGCAACCAAATTAGATGGAGTATGCCAATCTGTCGGCCAGCGCTTGATGACCTCCTGAATAGTGTCTTCTGTAGCAAGGTAAGGTAGTTCAAACCATATTTGTTATGGATCCTTCTGTGCTCGGATGTATACGCAGTGGAAGTCAGCTTTAAAGTCCACGTACTCTGAAAGTTGTTCAAACATGGTTGGTGTTAACCATGGCTTCTAGTTGATGGCCATGCGAATGCTCGCCTCCATCAGCACCCAGAAGACTTTGGTCTCTATGGTGCGTGCGATGTCCTTTGTTGCCCAGAGGGATGTAAACTGTGCAGCCTCTGATAAATCCTTATCCACGGGAGGAAACTAGCTGTCCTCTGACAGATCCCAAGAAAATAGCACAATGGAGAGAAAAAACCATGAATAGGGGAATGTTTTACTCTCATCTTGCGCCTCTCGACAGTTCATGAGGAACTGTCTACAAAGGTAGCGCGCCGAGTTGAACTGCACACCCTACGCGCACTGTGCATCCAAAGAAATCAATGGCGTTGGAACCTCGTCCACACAACATTTCCTCATGACTTTTCCCACAAGGATCTGCACGGCAATTTTAACTGTAGGGCTGGTGATTGAGGTAATAGAGTACCCACGCGGCTTCTTCACGAGCTTGAATTTGTACTTCATTTTCTCTGCGAGTTTGCGCTCGCTCGTCTTTCCACCAGACTCCTTTTCCAGATTTAACCCTGAGTGCAGAAACAGCGTGATCCGATGGATCAACATATCAGTGATAGGGATCGGTGCGCTCAGCCACAAGCATCTGTCATGCACTAGGGTCAACAATTGTTTGATCACTTTGAAGTTAATTTTGGAGTGGTGGTAGTGGGGCACCCACAATAGGTTCAACAACCCTGACTGATTCACTCCATAGGCTCCAGTGCGGTGACAAATTATTCTTTGTAAAAGACCCTCTTCATATAGTTCTTTGTTGCCAAGTGGGGGAACCTCTCATGGTCTGCCAGATCCCAGTCTTCCAGTTTGAGATGGAGAATCTGCGCGAAGCGCGAACCTTCAAAAGTGATGTTCTCCAGTAATAGGGTTGTATTGAGGAGGAATTTTCTTGCATATGGGTCCTTAGGGACCTTCACTTTTCCCTTGCGCGGAGGGATATAATCCAGAAACTTGGATATAGGATCCACCCCCTCGGTGTCTATGTCCTCCGCGCCCTCTTCGGCCTCCAAATCCACCACTTTCCCCTTATCCTTAACGCTCAATTTTTCTTTCTTCTGGGCCTGGGTAGCGAAATTCTTTCTCAGTGACTCACGCACTGGCATGGGCTTCTTCTACTTCTCCTTCTTAGGTTTGGTCACTTCTCTCACTAGTGTAGGATTCGGCCTAGGCGACCTCGGCGTCGTAGGCACAACAGTTGGAGACTCCCTACCCATTACCTCTGGAGAAGCTCCCTCAGTGGCCATAGCTCCTCTAGTACTAATATTCTCTCTTCGTGTGGACATCATGCTGAGAATAAACCACTGATTATCCTCTGATAACTTATCAAATATAGAACTAGTGACTAAATCAGCGAAAAACTAAGGATTCATAAACAATCGACAGCTCAACACAGAAATTCTAAGGATGTAAAGTGTTTTTCGCTAGATGGGCAAGTGTAATTTATAGGCGAATTCAAATTCAAATTCAACCATTCCTCCCTAAATCCGTCCATAAATGTTGAATTGGCGGCAGATTTCCAAAGATTTCAATCTTAATTTTAGCCTTAAATTCTGCTCCCTGCTCCTCTTAACCATTTCCTCACTGTCAAGTCATGAATAGTGATTGTAACAATCACTTTTTGGCTGTGCTGCATAGTCTCCCCCCCTATAGCGCAGCTCCCTTCTAGCTTCTTCTGGTACTGTGACATCATCCTATTTCACATAGCCCCCCTCTCGCGTAGCTCTATAAACCAAGAGTGTAGTTTATAGTCCCATGCCTCCTTGCAGCTGCCTAGAGCGCTAAGACTATGCTACCATCATGTAGTCATTGGGCCAGTCCTTGGTGTATGGCTTCAATCGGCTTCCATTTACCCTTCTTGGAAATGGGTCTCCATTCAACTTCACAAGTTGAACTGCTCCACCATTTGTAATCTCTTTGATAACATATGGCCCCAGCCAGTGCATCTGAAATTTTCATGGAAACTTATCAAACTTACTGTCATATAACAAAACCAAATCATTTACCTAGAAGGTACACAATTTGATGTGTCAATCGTGGCAAGCTTTTTTACGTTCCTTCTGAACATGTTGATGGAATCCAACAAAAAACCTATCTTCCTCGAGCTCTGTTAGCTACGCGAGCCTTTTTTCTAAGGCTTCGCGGTAAGGCTCCGCGGTCTGCCATTCCTGTGAAAGCCATGATGCATAGACTAGGCACGATATACTCCATAGGCATGACAGCTTCCACACCATAGACCAACTTAAAAGGTGTCTGACCAATAATATTTTTTAAAGCAGTTTTGTAAGCCCATAACACTGCTCGTACGCGCATGTCCCAATCATTCCACTACGCGTTGCAAACCTTCATCGGCGCATTCTACAATATCTTATTAAAAGCCTCAACCATTGCATTAGCCTAAGTATGATATGGCATACTCTTCTGATGATAAACCTGGAACTCTTCTGCCAGCATGCTGATCATTTCATTGAGAAAATGTGTACCGCGATCACTCATCAAAACCTTTGGGCAACCAAACTTGGTCAACACATATTCAAATATAAATTTCGCTATTATTGCCCCTATACATTCCTCCACAGGTTGTGCCTCCACCCATCTGGTCAAGTATTCAGTTCTGATGATGATATACCATGCACCTATTTTCTTACCTGGAGGTTGAATCGGTCCTACAAAATCAATTGCCCATTTCTCAAATGACTGCAATGACACATGCGGATTTAGAGGTAGCTCATCCCTCTGTGATGGAGTACCCGTTCTCTGACATGCATCACATGCCCTACAATATGCTTTAGAGTCCTTATGCAGCGTCGACCACAACAACCCAAAGTGCAAAATCTTCTGCGTTGTTTCTTTTCCTGCATAATGCCCTCTGCAGCTCCTCCATGAGCTTCAGTGAGGATATTGTTCTGTTCAAAATTAGGAACATAACGTTGAAGTATCTTGTCTAATCCCATTTTATATAAATGGCTTGCGATCATAGAGAAATTTGCCGTGTGCACCACCAATTCTTTCTTCTGTTGGCTGGTGTATCCTTCTGGAGTCATTCCTGTGGTCAAGAAATGGATAATATCCGCAAAGTGATGATCTGCTATGCGCACCATGAAGAGTTTCATGTCAGGAAGCCCTTCTTCCAAATTAATAGGCTCCTCTCTTGTTTCAATGCGCAACAAATGGGCTAGTCCCGCGTTCAATCTTTCGGGCTTCACAATTACTTCAAAATCATATTCTTGAAACAACAGTAGCTATCTGCAGTCCCGCCCCCCCAACACAGGCTAATTAACTAAATATTTTAATGCAGAATGGTCTGAGTACATCTTGAAATGTCTGCCTAACAGGTAATGTCTAAACTTCTGGAGTGCATACACCATAGCCAAGCCTTCGCGCTCCGTCGTCAAATAATTTTTTTCATCCTTAGACAACTTCTTGCTCACAAACGCTATAGGATGATCCAGTTCTCCTTCGCCAACCTATGTCAGCACTACTCCTAGCACAATACATGAAGCATCCATATGCACATGAAATTCCTTCTTCCAATCAGGGAAGACTAGGATCAGGGCGGTGACCATTTTCTCCTTCAGTACATCCAAGCTGCGTTGGCATTATTCATCCCAATAGAATGTAGCGTCCTTTTTCAGTACTTTTCCATAGGCATGGTAATATGAGCATAACATTTGATGAACTTCCAATAATACCCAGTGTGGCCCAGTGTTGCGCGCAATTGTTTCACACTTCTTGGTGCCTCCAAATTAATTATTACCGCAGCCTTAGCAGGGTCCACCATAAGTCCTTGCCTGCATATGACATGACCCAGCAAGATTCCAAAAGGGACGTAGAACAAGCATTTCTTCAGGTTTAGTGCAATCTGATACCTTCAGCATGTATCCAACATCAGGCACAAATTGTCTACATGGTGCTTTACTAGCCCAAACATTGTCCAATCATCAAAATATACCTCCAAGAACTTGTGAATAAATTCTTTAAACGTTGCGATGACTATGCGCGAGAAGATCACCGACACATTCTTAAGTCCAAAAGGCATCACTGTATACTGAAAACATCCCCATTCTGTCACGAAGGTGGTCTTACTCCTATCTTCTAGCGTGATCTTAATCTGATGGTATCCAGAGAACCCATTAGTGAATGAGTAGGCCTCCTACCCTCCAACATTATCCAGTACTTCATCTGTGAACAGAGTTGGAAAAGGATCATGAACGCAAGCATCGTTAAGCTTCCTGAGATCTATGCAAATCCTTATTTCATCCTTTTGCTTCTTTTCTTGAACTACCATTGGACTCACCCAATCAGATTCCTCCACTGGTTCAATAATACCTGCTGTAAGCATCTTGTCCAACTCCAAGCAGACCTTTTCCTTGTATTTGGGATTAAGGCGATATGGACTTTGCTTAACGAGCTTCACATCTGGTTTCAAAGTTATTTTCATCACTCCCAAATTGCCTATGATGCCTTTTAAGTCTGAAATTTGGTAGGAAATAAGTCCTGATATTTGCAGAGCAACTCAGTGACTTTATCTACTGTAGCATCATCCCAGTAATCTCCAATATTTACAAACTTTGGCTCCGCCTCTGTGCCAATGTTCACTTGTCTAGTCTTCAATGGTGTGGTGATGTCTGGATTTTATATCTATGGTCCCTCAACTTCGCGGTGGCCTTCGGCCTTTGGGATGTTAATATTCCTTGGATCCTCATCATCTTCTTCAGTAGTCACATTATAGCACTCCAGCGCATGGCACAGATGGGTACTCCAATCCGGTTGAATCAATTCTAAAGGATTCTGTAGTATTCTAACGATTGTTGAATTAACATCCTACAGTGCTTCATCGATGCTTTAAAACCCATCCTCAAAGCTGAAGGTCATAAAAAATCATTCTCTTAAGATGTCCCACTCCACGGTAGCATGGCAGAGCTATGTTTCTAGGTACCAATTCATAGGAATGATGTCCAAAGTGTGACAGAAAATATGCACCCACTCTGGCTATGGCTCTATTCCATAGACCTTAGTCCATTTTGATAAATGATCATGTGGATCATTTCTCCCATCGTATTTTTCAGTTAACCGAAATTTTGGGTGAACAAATCACAATCTCTTCATTCTTCTGTACTCGTACCATTCATCAAAATTGTCTTTATGCATACCCCACCATCGTGTAGGCATAGTGTGCAATGCCAAACCCAGTGCTTGGAAGCGATGATTCTGCGGTACTTCCCTTTCAAATGAATCTAAAAATTTATCTACATAAGTCAAACCATCATAATAAGGTACATTTCTTACCTATGTTGACACAACATATTGATTTAGTCATCATATTACAATGCAGCGTAGATACTTCGTGCAAGCTATTCTGCCAGTGCTCCAATTCTTTGTCTGAATCTGATGTACAGGAGATTTTGCAGTCCCATGCGATTTTTCCATCTGCCGTTGGATTAACCCAACCTTGGTCCCATGCTGTTATTTTATAGATCTAGTCCAAATCATCATCGCCTTCCTCATAGTCACGGACTAGTTCAGTATAGCGCGGTCCTTCTGTAGGGTCCAATGGTATTACTACGTGGAGCTATTTCCTTTCAAACGACATCATCCACTTTTTCAAATTGATTACCCCACTCATGTCGATAGCCAAATCAATTACCAAGAGCGTGGGGTATGGACTGTTTTCATCAACAATCTCTATTACTTCAAAATCGTCCAACGCGCTCGCACCTTCTATATCTACGTCACTCCATGTAATCTCCCCATAGGGATAATATTCTATTGTTTTTCCATTTTAAATTGGATTAGAGACCACTGCAACACAGGTCTCCGCATTATTCCCCATGTCTGTTTAGGCAAAACATTCGCATCCAACCCGAGATCCAAAATAACTTGATCCATGTCATAGTCTCCTATTTGCGTGGTAAGCCTCATCTCGCACCTTGTTCTCATCTTGTGTTTGCCTCTCTTTCTAACCACGTGGTGTCCTTTAGGAGCACCTTCCGTACCAGCACACTTATTTATCAATTCTTGTAGCCATTTCACGGCCTTGTTGTCACACAACAGCTTCATACAATTCTCCAAGAAAGTGGTGAGCATAGAGGGGTCAACTTCTTCAAATAGATTGTCCTGCTTCCTAAGGTAGAGGCCTCAAAAAAGCTTTTCTTTTCTTCCATGAACATTTCCTTTGTGTGCTCCAGGCCAAACCCAACTTCCTTTTCTGGAGCCTTGCGAACCCACTCACTTTCTTCAGGTTGCTTTCCTTTATCATCACTGGTCATCATTCCGCTTTGCAGCATAATATTCACATTAGGATCCTCCTCGTAGGGCTCAACCCTAATTATTTGTAAATTCTGGGTAGGTTGTTGAGGTTGCGCCTTCTTCTCTTGCATCTTAGCTATCAGTATAAGGCATTCTTCTATCACGTGGACAAACTAAGTACAATATCAGCAAGATGGGTGTGTCTGGCTCATACACTCCTGTGTGTAGTGTCATAGCACTCCACAATTGTAACAAATAACTTGTCCTCAACCTCTACCATGTCCTCCTCCGCCTCGGGCTTGTCCGCACATGGATATCCTCTGCACGCTCCCCTAGTGCCTTGATCCAGAGGTTGAGTTTATGTTTGCATTCGATACGCAGGCATTCTTTCCATCATCAATTCATAGCTACAGTAGTTATGCTCATCGTGGCCCACCGATTTACAAAAATTTCATAATAACTCTTGCGGCGTCTACACAAATTTTTGCTGCAGGTGACAATTGTCCGTTACATGTTTTTCAGCTACCTGACAGATAGCGCACCATAGCACAGGCCCTGTACTTGGTCCTATGGCAGCCGCATACCTCAGGGGTATTGGCCCCCCTTGTAATATAACTTGTGAAGATATGCAATGATCTTTATCATGCCCCTCGCTTTTACATTTTAGGCACCAAACTTCTTCACACACCTCCAGTCGAGCAACTTTTTACTTCTTTAAGCTCTACAACTCCAAGCATAGGTTCTGCAACTCCGCATGAATTTGTTGGACTCCTAAAGCAACTTCCTAAATAGGTGTTTCATGTAATCTCATCATGATCTCCAGTGCTTCTGCTTGAGTCCTTATCTTTTGCTTCGATAAAGAAACCCTGAGGTGGGGTAGGAGCGAGGCTACAAACCATTCGTGGTGCTAATTATCTATGAGATTCATGTTAGCCTCACGGATCTAGCACTTTAGTCTCTAATCCAACTCCCAGGGTGTTTCTCCAGGCCTCATCATGATTTCCTTGAATCCAACGACTGATTGTGATTCATACTTGGTCCTACCGAATTCCTTATTTAGAGCAGTCTGGGTGTTCGCTAATGATGCCAATGGGTTATTGGTGCAATACTTAATGTACCATGTCAATGCACGATCTTGTAGAGCAATAACCAATAACACCTTCTTTATATGATCATCTATAATACTCTGTGTCATCCATACAGCATTCGCAACGAACCAAAACTGATCCAGGTCCTCACTTCCCAAGCCCTTGAAAACAATCAACTTCATGGTATTCGACCTATTGAATAGTGGCGGATGTGGTGGTGGTGTGGGTGAAGGTGTATGTTGTGGAGGTGAAGGTGGAGGTGGTGTGGGCGAATGAGGTATTCGCAGAAAACCCTACTTTATCAATTGTACAACACTTTGTAGTGAGGCCTGTACTGCTCCCGCATCATCACTCGAAGGAGGCTCTATCAATGGACTATATTCAAGACCCACTCTTTCCTGATTTCTAAATATTCGTCCACTTCGCATAGATCCAAACATCAAGGTAGTGACATAACCCGATTTTCACACAAGAGCATTTTAATTCAAGTATTCAAATATTTCAAATACTTACCTCGCGGTCCTTTGAAAAAGCGTTGCTTTACTTCACTGTAGCTGACTGAGGTATCGACCACAAATTCTGTCACAAATTCTCCTATGACTCGATCAAGCCAGTGATCGACAATGCGCGTGATCTTATCTTCAAAAGCTTCCAACCTTTGCACTAGCTCCAGGGTCCACACTATTGGATCGTCAAGCCTCTAGCTTCCTTGGTTGTCTCCCAATTTAGCAATCCACTCGTACAATTCGATCGGGAATGTGTAGAAGAATATTTCACGTATTTTCTCATATAGATACTTGTCCAAACACTGTTCTTTTTTCAAGCGCAGATTTCAGTTCTCTTGCGCTGCGAATTCGTGGATATTTCTATCCAACCACTTCTCAATTTCTTTCTTTGTTGGATTCCAGTGATGCAACATCACACATCTCTTTATGTAGATCCCGATCCCGACAACGAAACCATTTGTTGGCTTAGTGGGTCCTAACTCAGGTTCATAGCTAGTTGCACCAAACAAATCCCTACACTACTGGCCCTTTCAGCATCAATCAGTGGAGCATGGAATGAAGTCTCACCCGAAGCAGTATGGGGGGATGCTGGAACCAAGTTTCCACACCCAGAGATCAGCGTGATGTCGTTTTATGCCCTAAATCTACCTTCACGCAGATCGATAAGCCTTTATGGCTTATCGAT
This sequence comes from Pinus tabuliformis, assembly GCA_031772625.1. Classification (NCBI taxonomy): domain Eukaryota; kingdom Viridiplantae; phylum Streptophyta; class Pinopsida; order Pinales; family Pinaceae; genus Pinus; species Pinus tabuliformis. The sequence goes on along the minus strand of CM062818.1, from coordinate 485,530,698 downwards.
ATAACTCCCTTTAATCAGCCTCTAGACCTCCACGAAGGTCTATGACTATCTTTCGCAGACCTTGAACATGCAATCTTATACTTACGCACCTCAAAGATTATTCTTAACCTAGTAATTACTTAGATTGGCCTAAGTGTTTGATAACTTTAACATACAACAAGATACTGTTTACGTAAGCAGACATCAATTGTATTCATATAGCAATATAAATTATGTAAAGTCGCGCATCAATACATCATTATTTCATAAACCCATCACAACATAAAGCGCATTCATATAAATAGAAGTAAATAGATAAACATAGGTATTTCTACAACAATTAATATTCAGTTCAGCTTATAGACTCAAACTCCCCCCCCCCACTTAGTTGTAGGGGTCCGTGCACTTAGCTACGGACTCTACTCTAGGCCTCTGCGCACACAGCTACAGATCCTTTATTCCTACTCTTCTCCGCTAACTCTCTAGGCTTCTCCCATAGACAAAACTTCCTTACTTTCTTGCCTTAGACATCCTAAGACACACCTATTTATACAATCCCATGGTCTGCGGACCATGGGTAGATCCTCAAAAAGCCGACTCGATCTTACATAAAGAAGGGTAAAACCCTTTATGATTCTTTAACAAATTGCATGATCCACGACCACAATTTGCGGAGACTTTACATCTTTATACAACAAAACTTGGGCTTTTGTCCCAAAACTTGGGATTTTTCCCCAAAATTGACCCTGGGGACCCCAGTCCAACATGAAATACAAGATTTTTTTATATTTTTAATTACATTATCCCTCTCTAATAAAATTGTGTTACTCTATAGCTAACCAAAAAATTAGTATGTTACTGAATATGGACATGCAAATATTTTATTTGTAGTAAAATCTAAGTGTGAAATATTTTTACCACATCTCTTCTTCATACTGGATTGTAATATCAACAACGAATTTAGTAAACGCTTAGTGAAAGTGGGATTATTGATGTTTTATAATAGTTTTAAATAGAAATTGCACTAGATGTTGCAAGGGAAGCATTGTAAGTCAATAGTATATGGAGAAAGAGCATAGATGACGTAGATGTGATATGTTACAATTTGAGTGAGAAAAAACTTAATATTACTCAATAAGGTCTTCAAATATGATGAAGGAAAATTTCAAGGATGAAAAAATATCTTGAAGTTTAAAAACATTGGCGAATCTCACTAGTCCCTAATATTAAAACTATAAAATGTCTATTGATGTATTTGTAAAATTATTCAAATTTATAATGATTATATATATATTCTCTATATAATGTTGGATATTTTTAAGGTAAAATAATTTTATATTTTTAAATTTGGGCGAATGTTTTTTTTGGAAAAATCATGGAAAATTAGCCCACTTGCGAATATTAGCCCCTAAAATTTTCAATGAATATGATGTTAAACAACATAGATTTGTTGCAATGTAAGTGTTATGATACCTGAACATGTCACAATAGGGATTTGTTGAGTTGGATTATCTGTTAACAACCATGGATATTGCAATGGTTAGCTCACCAGAATAGATCTTAAAATTTCTACTACTACAATCAAGCTATGCTCGACTCAATGAGTGTTAGTAGAATGAAAAAGCACAACATAGATCCTGTGAAATGAATATGGGACATTAGAAAAGCCACATAATGCAACACCATGCAAGTAACATTTACCCTACAGAAGCGAGATGTGGGTAAAATCTCTAACAACATGAAGTATTATATATTACAGGTTATTTTTTATCAATAGTAAAGGAAAAAATAGAACAAGGAAATGGTTGGAGATATCTGGGCATATAGAGACATGAATAAGAATAAGCCTTCATCACATTATGAGATATTTCAACTACATTTATTCATAATACATAAGCACAACCCCACACAAGAAACACAATTTGCATTGTCCTTTCAAAGAAGTTAGTTGTCCAAATTCAAAATCAACTTCCAAACATTTCAAATAAGATAAAAAAAGGAGATAATAATATTGTCCTAGTCTACTCAACAATTGGATAAGTACGAGTAGTGTAACTACCTTCAATACGTGCTATACTTATGATGAGTATTATGCATGAGATAATAAAACCAATATAACCACTGTATGCTACACAGATTGGAAAAATGCTTCTTAGACCAAAGTTGCACAATTACATGGGATATTTCTTACAACCATACTTATGCTTCTTAGATGAGAGTTGCACAATTACATGGGATATTGATTACAACCATACTTATGCTTCTTAGATGAGAGTTGCACAATTACATTGGATATTGCCTACAACTATACTTAACGAACTTTAAAAGTAATATGGAAAATCTCATTTTGAACAAAAAATGTGTAAATCATTGGGTTGAACATTAGTGGCATAACATATGAACAAGATTGTTTTATTTGAGACAATATCTACTCCAAATACAAGAAGAATTTCACTATGAAATCTATACCAGCAATCTATCTTCACTGAGTTTGAAGAAACAAAATATATTTTCAGACATCAAATCTGTGTGGGAGGGTTTTAGTATTTATCATGCCATAACTCATTGTTGATATCATAACATTAATACCCTTATAAAGGCTCAGTCTAGCAATATAATTTAGTGAGCTAACATATCCAATGAAGCAATCTATTTAATTATAGTAGACCATGAATAAATATAAAGTATCTTCACATTCAATAATAATAAAACCAATATAAACACCATTTTATATGTAACACCCTCCACCCACATCTACCCAAGTAACCGTCCAACCGGGGTAAACATGTGATGAAATGCTACTACAATTGAATTCAACCTCCTAGATGACCCTAAGGAAATGGAATCGATGTAAACACATCATACATATCTTCCATATTAGCCACAATATCCCTAAGAACCATTCCAACACTTCTGGTAACAAACCCTTGGGTCCCACTGAGGTTTTAGGTCACTCGACCTTTGGATGCTCTCATGCTATGGGCTTGACAACATCCAGGAGGCTCTCGACGCTCTCATGACAAGGCATGCCAAAGTCTAGGGACTATTTTTCTTAGTTTTGTGCTAGAATCCCTGGTATTTGAGCCACTTTTTCAGGCCCGGAGCTCAAGTCACTGCCCATAATTGGATGACGCCTTTAGAACATAAAGATAACAAGGAAAAAATTATGCAAATGCAAACACTTGAACAAGCCCTTAACCAGACCTCTATTAGCCATGAGAGACATTTCGTCAAACATGTCACGAATATGTAATCTATAGGTGTAAACAACATATTTAAGCATAGGGGTCTCATACTTATCTGAGAATCACTATGAAGCATTGTTCCCTTATATAATTTGCTGCATAATCAACTATTATATCATAGATCAATGTTCACTCATTTACAAGTAAAAATATGATGAGATCCATACATAGTTGCTATCATAAAACATATACATAACTAGCATAATAATAACAAAAATACCATGAATACATGAGCCATAGAATCTACATATATGAAAATACATTTACACATGAAAAAAAAGGGAATAAATTTCTCATTAATGAATGAAGAGACCAACTAGGGATGGGACTACCATGTTCTACCTGACCATAGATTGGTTGAGCCAAATCTCTCTTCAGCCAATCACCCCCGTGCAATATTCCAAGCATGAATCTAAGACTCATAACCAACTGAAAAGAACCAAACAAGCATGAATGCTATTGGATTTCTTCACCTACACCTTGAGGAATTTTAGTGCCTCCTAGTCTCTTAGGGTTTACCGTAATCCACAGTCTGATCCAAGGATCACTAGGCCCCACACTGAGACCCGCTCTCTAGGATTTACCATACATCCCATCCAAGGACTACTAGGCCCAACAGAGAGAAATCCACCTCTTGTCTTTATTGTATATCCTGCCATTCACCAACAAGGATTCCTAAGCCCACCGAGGCACATAATCCTTGATTTACCACAACCCATAGTCTACCTCAAGGGTTACTAGGCTAGTGGCTTTACCACGATCCACAGTCCAGTTCAGGGACCACTAGACCATTTGTTTCTCATTTTGTAAATCCACCCCACTCAGGTTCAAATCCATCCATCGATCCATCTTGATCGAAGTATGAGAACCCGTCTCAACAAGACTATTAGGAAATGTCAAGGCTAGGCTGAAAACACTATCAAACCTAGCAAAACCCATGCCATGATAGAAAAGAACCACATGCAATACTATGCATGCCAAATCTAGAGAGGAAATCATAGATGAAAATCAATAGTTGCAATGAATCCTATTGTAGTTGCTTGATCCTGCTCTTCCTTGCTTGCTTTTTCCTTCCTCTTGCCTTCTTTTCCTTTCTTGATCCACTGTGAAAATGCTCCAAGAAAAATCTAAGTGTCCAAGAGTGAGAGAGAGAGAGACAGAATAATGAGAGAGCTCCAAAACTAAACTGATAAAAGGTACTAACTGATACTCAGAAGCGTTTTTATCAATTTGGCCTCTATTTTCTCCATTTTCCATTATTTTCCTTCAATTTCCTCCTTACATGCAACTTGTGACCTTTCCCCTTCCTTTTCTCCTAATTTTCATTATTTTTATAAATAATTGTGCCAAAAATGCCATTTTGTCTTTCCAATTCCTTAGGCATTGCCTTTTCCAATTTCCTTATCCATAATAGACCAAATGAACACCCCCTAGGATTTTTTTCCCAACATTCAGCTTGGAATAAGTGTCCCATCAACCGTGGTTATTATTTTTATTTTTTATTACATGGAATTTTCACCAGGGCTATTACATAACCCTCCCCATTGGGGAACATCGTTCTTGGTGTTTAATCACACATATACCTTAACAAAATAGCTGGAAAGAAAACATACTTCTCATGGATCTTTATAACATAGCTCGATGTAGTATTTACAATGATCACCCTGTTGAAAGAAAACCAACATGACAACATAACAACATGACAACTATAATGACATGACACCCATACCACTTATTGGATCTTTATAACATAGCTCATGGTGGTATTTACATCCATATACATATGTACATATATCAAAACATCACACCAAAACATATGCCAAAAAATATACCAACATCATACCAAAACCACTTTACCTCAACCGACAAACAATGAAGGATACATAGCCCATATCTGATCTTCCATTTCCCATGTAGCTTCATCGGGCCCAAAGTGCTTCCACTACACTTTAAGCTACTCGATCTCTCAGTTCCGGAGCATGAGCACCTTTTTCTGCAATATACATTGAGGCTCCAGTTGGAATTCTCCATCTGGTTCCACATGCAATACATACCAATCAATCACATGATCAAAATATCTAACATACTTCTTAAGCAATGACATGGAAAAAATCATGGACTTTCACTGTTGGAGGAAGTGCAAGTCGATAGGCTACTGGCCCAGTCCTCTCATTAATACTGAAGGGTCCACAAAATTGTGGTGCCAACATGGCACATGATCCAATGCACAAGGAGCTCTTTTTTGTTTTGATGTGCAAGTACACTTGTTCCCCAACTTGGAACTCCTTAAACAACTTGTTATGATCTACATAGCTCTTCTACCTATCCTATGTTGCCTTTAAATTCTTCTTTATAACCTGCATCTCATGTTCCATGTCTTCCAACATGTCTAGTCCAATCAACATCCCGTTAACTGGAGTGCTCCAACTGATGAGACTATTGTAAATCTGCCCATACAATGCCTCAAACAGACTCATCTTCAATGATTCATCATATCCATTGTTGTAAGCGAACTCTACCAGTGGGAGATACTCTTCCCACTTTCGTTGTTGATGCATCACATACATCCTCAACATGTCCTCCAATATCCTGCTGACCCTCTCTATATGTCCATCTGTCTGTGGATGATAAGTTGTACTAAAGGCCCACTTTATGCCCAAACCTGAAAACAACTCCTTCCAAAACTTGGAAGTAAACTTTGCATCATTTCTTGACACAATATTCTTTAGAACTCCATGCAAACTGACCACATCTCTAATGAATACATGTGCTACATTGCTAGTTGAGAATGTAGACTTCACTTGAATGAAGTGCACAACCTTTGTCAACTTGTCCACGACAACCATGATGGAATCATGTTGTCTCACTGGCCTCATAAAACCTATGATAAAGTCCATGGAAATGACCTCCAATTTCCATTCTGGAATTATAATCGGTTGTAGTAGTCCACCTGGATTCTTATACTCTGTCTTCACACACTGAAAATCAAAATACCTAGCCATAAACACTGTTACATCCTTCTTCAAATTCGACCAATAATAAAATTTATTTACTATGGTCAATGTATTCTGATAGTCTGGGTGACCTTAATATCATTTTGCATGAAACTCTCTCAATATCAACTTCTAGAGCTCACTACTTTCTGACACATATATCCTACCTTTGAATCTAACCAATCCATCTGTTGTAAGGCAATAGTCCCCATCTGACACACCTACACTTGTACCATTACCTATACTTGTACTTGTGCTACTACCTATACATGTACCTGTACTGCCACTTATACCTATACCTGTACTACCACCTATACCTATACTAGTACTCTGCTGCAACTTGTGCATAATATCCATGTACTTGACATCCTATTGTCCTGCTCACAAGATCCTATCCTGTAAGTCTATCCCATAGGAGCTTATAGCTATTAAGTGATTTACCTATATTCGCCTACTAAGAGCATCTAACACCCTATTCTCATTTCCTTTTATGTACCTGATCTTGAAGTCAAACTCATTGATCATGGCCAACCATCTAGTCTGTCAGGCATTCAGATTCAATTGTTCAAACAAATACCTCAACCCAATGTGATCACTCATCAATACAAAACTCCTACCAAGAAGATAATGCCTCCACATATTCAATGTATCTATGATCGTTGCTAACTCAAGATCATGCATCGGGTAGTTTTTCTTGTGATCATTTAATTTTCATGGCTCGTAGCATACCACCTATCCATCCTACATAAGGACCCCACCAAGTCCTCTCTTGCAAGCATCTGTGCATACTACAAACTCCTTATCTGAATCCGCAATATTTAAAATAGGAGCATGTGTCAACAACTACTTGAGCTGCTCAAAACTGGCCTCACACTCTTCTGTCCATTCAAAATTCTTACCTTTCCTCTGCAATGATTTAATAGGATAATAAATCTGTGAGAAGTTCCTGATGAACCTCCTATAATATCCTGTCAACCCCATGAAACATATCACCTCATCCACATTCCTAGGAGATACCCACTCTATGATGGCCCTTATAATTTTTGGATCTACTGCAATTCTCTCCTTAGAGACAACATGTCCCAAGTAATGTACTTGGGTCTAGAAGAAACTGCATTTGTTGAGCTTAGCATACAACTGATGCTCTCTCAAAAATATGAACACTGTTTCCAAATTATCGGCATGCTCTTCCTCATTTTCAGAATATACCAATATGTCATCAATGAACACAATAACAAACTTGTCCAAATAAGCACACAACACACTGTTCTTAAAACACATAAATGTAGCTAGGGCATTAGTCAAACCAAATGGAACTACAACAAAGACATAATGCCCATACCTAGTCCGGAATGTGGTCTTGTAGATGTCCTCTTCATTGATGTGTACTTGATGGTATCCTGACCTCAAGTTGATATTAGAGAACACTGCTTCTCCCTTCAGTTGATCAAACAAATCATCAATCCTCAGTAATGGATACATGTTCTTGATGGTCACTTTGTTCAACTAGCTACAACCAATGCATAATCTGAGAGCATCATCCTTCTTCTTCACAAAAAATACCGGTGCGCCCCAAGGTGATACACTTGTCCTAATGTATCCTTTGTCCAACATTTCCTTCAACTACAACTTCAACTCTACCAACTTAGGTGTGCTCATCCTGTAAGGTGATTTTGATGTTGGAGCTGCCCCTGGCACTAACTCAATAGAAAATTCTACTTCCCTGTGAGGTGGAAACTATGAAATCTCTTCGAGAAACACATCCTGAAACAACTGTAGGACTGGTACCTGCTCAAAAAAATTTCATCCTCAACTTACCTTTCTCACTAGAAATGTGCACTACAAATAACACACACCCTTTTCTGCGATTGCGCTTTGCCTGCATAGTTGTCACCATCCTAACTAATGTGGCTTTATTCTTTCCCTGCAAGACTCTTGGTTCCCATTTTCATCCACACACTCAATGGCTTTGACATAACAATCCACCTTGGTTCTATGAAGGTACAACCAATCCTGCCATTGTCTAACTTACAACTCCTTATTCTTCCTTCAATCTTCGCAATGTATCTGCCAAATCCGAAGAGTGCCCACCATGCTACTCATATAATTCATAGGGAGAGTCTCTGTAGTATACCATCTTGCTATTCATTTTGACCTTTCTCCTGCAAGGCATAATATGTCAGTTAAACCAAATCATAATAAACCAACATACCTTAGTATAATTTGGGGAGGATACCTCATCTGTAAGATCCAAATCAACGTGATACATGTATAAACATAATCATAACAACATATAAACATATAACAACTAAGTGCGCCAACCCATAACATCATTCTAGCTAGAGTCCAGCCATCACTGCATGACCATATCACTACACATATTATGACCTCATGCATGACGACATCAACCATACCAGTGTACGCAGACAATACACAATCATAAACATAGACGATACACCAGTGTACCCGCAGACAACACATTAGCATAAACATGGACCACACACATGCATAAACACATATAGTCATGCATAAACGAAAAATACTTGTATTTAAATAGGTGGCAACATGCAACCAAGCATAGAAGAACGATACATGGAAGAAACATATAACAACATGTAACCAATCACACACTCATTACAACATACTTCATACAACAACATCCTCTTTCACATGGTGACATCACTACAACCATCACTGACACCATGCATATGGAAAAATCACATAGACCACAAGAATGATTAACACACATGCAAACGACATGAATGCATGACCAACACACTGTCCATCTAGTCCGAGGGGCAAACCATGCTCTGATACCACTCTGTAACACCTTCTTCGCACATCTACCCAAGTAACCGGCCAAATGAGGTAAACATGTGACAAGAGGCTACTACAATTGGATTCAACCTCCTAGGTGAAGTTAAGGAAATGGAATTGATGGAAACACATCATACATACCTTCCATATCAACTACAGGACCCCTAAGAACCATCCCAACACTTATGGTAACCAACCCCTGGGTCATACTAAGGTTTTAGGTCACTTGACCTCTCGACGCTACAATGCTATGCGCCTGACAACATTCAAGAGGCACTAGAATCTCTCATGACAAGGCTGCCAATGTCCAGAGACTATTTTTCTCATTGTTGTGCCATCATCCCTGGGATTTGAGCCACTTTTTCAGGCCTAGAGTCCAGGTCACTACCCAGAGTTGGATGACACCTTCAAAACAGAAAGATAACAAGGAAACAATGATGCAAACACAAAAACTTGAACAAACCCTTAACTAGACCTCTACTAGCCATGACAGGAATTTTGTCAAATATGTAATCTACAGGTGCAAAAAGCATATTTAAGTATAGGGTCTCGCACTTATCTGAGAATCACTATGAAGCACTGTTACCTTATATCATTTTGTTGCATAATCGTCTATTAGGTCATAAATACATTATTCATTCACTTACAAGTAAAAACATGATGAGAGCCATACATAGTTACTGCCATAAAACATAAACATAACCAACATAATAAAAATAAAAATACCATGAATACATCAACCATATAATCCACATATAGGCCAGTACATTTACACGTGAAAAACCAGGGGAATAAATTTCTCATTAATGAATGCAAAAACCAATTGGGGATGAGGTTAACACATTCCACTCAACCATAGATTAGCTAAGCTAAATCTCTCTTTAGCCAATCACCCCCGTGCCATATTCCAAGCATGAATCTGGGACTCATAACCAACCAAAAATAACCAAACAAGCATGGACTCTACCAGAGTTTTCTGCCTACACCATGAGGAATTTTAGTGCCTCCTAGTCTCTCAGGCTTTACTGTAATCCACAGTCTGATCCAGGGATCACTATGCCCTACACCAAGACCCACTCTCTAGGATTTATTGTACATCCCATCCCAGGACTACTACGCCCAACAAAGAGAAATCCACCTCTTGGATTTACCATATATCCCGCCATTCACCAGCAAGGATTCCTAGGCCCACCGAGGCACACAATCATGGCTTTACCGCAACCCATAGTCTGGCTCAAGGGTTACTAGGCTAGTGGCTTTATTGTGATCCACAGTCCAGTTTAGGGACCACCATGCCATGTGTTTGTCATTTCGTAGATCCACCCCACTTAGCTTCAAATCCATCCAACAATCCAGCTCAACTAAAGTATCAGAACCCATCTCATCAAAGTTACCTAGAAATGGCAAGGCTAGGCTGAAAACATTGTCACGCTTGACAAAACCCATGCCATGGCAAAAAACAACCACATGCAATACCATGCATGCCAAATATAGCGAGGAAACCATACATGCAAATCAGTACCTACAAAGAATCCTACCGTACCTACTTGATTCCGCACTTCTTTGCTTTCTTTTTCTTGCCACTTGCCTTCTTTGTCTTTCTTGATCCAATGCCAAAGTGCTCCAAGAAAACTCTAAGTGTCCAAGAGTGAGAGAAAGAGAGATAATAGTGAGAGAGCTCCAAAACTGAACTGACAAAAGGTACCAACTAATATTCAGAAACCTTTTTATCAAGTAGGCTTCTATTTTCTTCATTTTCCATTATTTTCCTTCAATTTCCTCCTCTCATGCAACCTGTGAGCTTTCCCCTTCCTTTTCTCCGAATTTCCATTATTTTCATAAATAATTGTGCCAAAAATTCCAATTTTCCTTTACAAAGCCTTAGCCATTGTCTTTGCCAATTTCCTTAGCCATAATAATCCAAATGAACACCCTATAGGATGTTTTGCCCAACATTAGGCTTGGAATAAGTGTCCCATCAAACATGGTTATTATTTTTAAGTTTTATTACATGGAATTTTCACTAGGGTTGTTACATGCTACACAAATTGACAAAAATATTCTCCCTCGGATTGGATTGCATAATACACCCCTAAGCACAATGCAAATTTTAATACAATTAAAAATAATAACATTTCTATATATAAAAATGTGAAATTTACATATAATATAAAGAGTATGATAAAAAAAAAAAAAAATCTATATCTCTAAAATATTAAGAAAAAAAATGTTTTAAAGTATAAATCTTTTTTCAAAACATTCACATAAAAAATTTGAATTTAAAATTTTTTAATTACTCTTAATATATTCAAAATTAAAATAAATTTATAATAATTTTAATTATTAAAAAAATTATAAATAATAAAATTATTACTTTGTAAAATTCTAATTAATTTACTTGATATCACTAAAATGAATATCCTACAATTTTAAGTGGATAATTCATAGGTTTTCCATGTCAATGGTATGAGCTAGTTTATAAATATGGAGAACTGCCATGTTTCAATGAAACTTGCTTACCGAGTTATTCATCTAGCAATAATATATTTATTCAAGATTTTTTTAGGATTTATGAAATAAGTTTTTAATATATTAAATTGATTATAATAATAGGGATAGATGATCATTTACATATTTTATGTAAATGAAAATTAAAAGTAATACACCCTATCTTATTCTCCTTATAGAAGTAGGTATTTCCCCTATCGAGAGCCTAGCTATGATTAGGCTTCTGCTGTACAAGCACAAACTCAATAACATAGGAGATCATAGACTTCCTAAGCTAGCTTTAAATTCTAGCCAAAACCACCTAAGGCTCAAACGGGGGTGGTATAAAGACATGAGGGCTTGGTTAAACTATTGGGAGATCAACGAGAATGATGCATTGCAAAACATTAATAACATTAAAGATATTGTTACTTCTAAGTTCAAAGAAAAAATGTGGTGTGAGAAAGATTTAGCGGCTAAAAGAAAATTAAGTTATTATAAGAAGGTCATCAACCCCACCCTAGAAGATCAAAAGTATCTCTCTATTTTAACTAGCTCAAAGAAGAAAATTAATATAGCAAAGATTAGAACGAATTCTCATGAGCTCCATAGTGAAACAGGTCATTGGGCAGTTCCTAAAACACCATGGATAGAAAGGATCTGCCATTTATGTGAGAATAGGAACATTGAGGATGAAAACCACTTCCTCTTAGAGTGCCCCACGTACAACCACATTAGATCTCAGTTTCATAATCTTTGTCACAATACTGACCTTCCTAGCCTTTTACAATGTCAAAATTATAGTGAGCTTGGGAGACTTCTCTCCAAGCTTTTTGAGCATAGGAATAAAATCTTAAATGAATCTAAATAATTTGTTTCTTTAGGTCCGATAGACCAAAGATGGTCTCAGTGGACGTTAACCACCACCACCATCATCATCATCATGAATTTTTAATTTTTAATATTTGATATATAAAAAAAATATGTATTTTAACTCTAAAACTCTAAAATCCAATTTTACAATTTTTAATTTTTAATTTTTATTGTATTTAATTAAACAAATAATATTTCAAATTATTAATATATTTTATAACTTTAAAATTCCTATAAAACATCACTCTATTTTATATTTTTATTAATTAAATTTAAATGTCTTTGTTTTCATTTTTTTCCCTTTCAAAATAACTAAAGAATTATATTAATTTAAAACCAAATGCATTTAGTGGTAATGATATGTTAATTAAATTTAAATATCTTTGTTTTTATTTTTTATCCCTTCTAAAATAACTAAAGAATTATATTAATTTAAAACAAATTGCATTTAGTGGTAATGAATCGGATGTGCTTAGCTTTGGTTGTGTTAGAGTTAGTAGTGTATAGTGTTCTACATAGTTGCAAAACTATTATGTATCAATGTTGTGCAAAATAAATCATGCGATTAGGAGTGCTGGATTATTTATTGGGATGAAAAGTTTATATTTCGGAGATATGACTAACCCCTTTATGAAAAATGTAAATGATAGCTATGGTCAAATATGAAAGTAGTGGTTGCTTTAGGATATAATTTTCTCAAACTTACAATAGAACTATTTTAATAATACCATGGTCATTAGCGAATTGGGAAGCTAATGAAACTAAGGTTGTTATCTTTCGGAAAATAAATTTGGATAGAAAGATGATCCCTCCTTCTCCTCAACTCACTATAGTTTAATATTTAGTGATAAATTATTTTTATTTGTGCTTTTTTTTTTTATTTTATTAAGTTAAGCTTTGATGGTGCATCTAAGGGAATCTGTTGCAGGCGATTTTGTTGCACTTAGTCAAAATGCCCCAAACCCTGACCTCTCGTCATCTGTTACACTTCTCATTAATCCCCTTCAACGCCAAAAGAAAAATGTTCCCAAAAGTTATAAGAATCGTGGATTACATTGGATCAAAACCCTAATTTAATACTCCATCACACTTAGCCTCATGACAATCTATAATGATGCATATTGCATACATGCAACTTGCACTGGTCAGCACATGTTTCCTTTACTGAAAGTGCGATGACACCTAGAAATGAGGAAAAATAAAATAGAATTTCAAAGCTTCCTTCTCTAGAAGCTTTGGGAGTTGATTCATCCATTTTCTGTTGAATATGATCTCGAATTCCTACTAATGAGGCTTTATCCCTTATCTCATGGAACTTACCTCCTTTCAAAGTGGATCTAGCCCTAGTATGGTGGATCTAAAACTTCCTCATTTTCCCTATAAAAGTAGTACCTGCTATAGAGTCTGGGTTGACTTTTTGGAGACTATGAGTCATTATGCTGTCATTTTGAGTTTGGAGGTCCATAATCCATCCTTCTGCATTGATGATATTAAAGGCTTTATCATTGTGGAAAGGAAAGGACGAGAAGGTTGGGACAAATTTGCAACTTGAAAGCCTCAACAAGGGGTGTAATCTTTAATTGTTATCATTAATACAAAGTGCATTGTTTTTCCCATACATCATGCCTTTGGTTACACTTGTGTACAATAAGGTTCCTTGGTCTCTTATTTAAAGTTATTTTATTATACGATGTTGTATATCTCGATCTCTTTGCTTGCCTTGGCTAATTTGTAGGCTTTATTTCTAGGAGTTAAAGCTCTAGAGCTGGAGTTAACGAGTCAAGAGAAGAAGAAAGCTTGCACTGAACATCAGGTAGGTCTTCTTCTTATATTTCAAATATATCTAGGGAAAAATAGTGTATTTTGTTTAGTTATTTCTAGGTTAAGCCACTGAAGCAAGGGAGATCGTTTCTGTCCGCGTAAGGGATTTATATGGAAAATGGGTACCATAGGTTTGTTTCTCAGTCATTGGTCTATGGAATTTAACTCGACGATGGAAATTTCATATGCACATGTGTGGATCATATTTTCATTTCTCCCTCTCCTTTTTTGGGGTGAAGGAATTTTTAAAGATATAGGAGATAAACCAGGTTGATTTATTTTCAGTGACTTGGAACATGGAAATAATTTTTCATGTGCTGGAATTTGTGTTGAAATGGATTTCTCAAAAGGCCTCCTTGAGATGATTTAGCTAAATCTTAAAGGTTGGCCTCACCTCTAGGCTCACTATGGATTATGAATAAGTTCTAATCAAATGTAATATGTGTTACAAGTATAGAGATTTCGTGAAAAGTTGTCCAAAAACTTCGGTTTCTTAAAGTCTTCCAAATCCATCAGCTCCTCTTGAAGAAGAGAAATAAGAGAATAAGCATGGATTCATTCTCGTGAAAAGGAAACATAAGAAGCATGGAAATAATAAGCACCAAACATGTAAGGTTGAAGCTCTGCATCAACACCTTTGTAACAATAGTTTCAAAGTCCTGAATGTTTATGAGGTAGAAGGTGAGAATATTGAGGTCCAAGTGTATTAGCCACTGCCACATCTGATATCTTCAAAGAATACTCATGTTTCAAAGATCCCTCTTGAAGATGAATAAGGCCTAGATCAGGACTCTCCAAAGAAAACTTTTGCAGTGGAAAAGGTTTCTTGAAAGGTTCGTCATACATTGAATGATGAAGAAGCTGGTAAGGTGGATGAAAAGAAATTCAAATCCTCCTCTTCTTCCCCCTCCTCTTCAAATGGTATTAAAAATAAGTGTTCTTATCAGGCAATAAGAAGAAGCAATAAATATCATAGTAGAAAGAACTTTGGTTATGAGCTCAATCTTGCACCCCATGGGTCTAGTAGTGGACAATTTTCTAACAATTTATAGAAAAATTTTGTTTCTTCATTTTCTTGTTTAAACAATTCGTTAGAATTTCTCGTGCTCCCAAAAAGCATTAGGAATAAACATTTAAAGATTTAGCTTTAGAAGTTTGCCCCCTATTTTTATTGAGAGAATATTGGTTTTAAACCTTTTATAATTTTGTGACACCTAGATAATATAACACTTAATTTACAACAAATTTTCAATATAATCTAAATACCCATTCTTATTTAAATAATAATATAAAAAAAAATACCGTACTTCAATTAAACTTGCTTCCAAGTTATTCACCTCATAATATTACATTCGTTCAAGAATCGTTCAAGAATTTGAAATATTTATGTTTAATGTAATTTAATAAATAATTTTTTTAATATATTGAATTCATTATAATGATGGTGATGAGCGAATATTTATATCTTTTGTATATTTGTAATACTCAATATCTGTTTGTTGATTTATTTTATTTTAAAGAATATGAAATCTAAATTCACAATATTCTTTATTATATTTTTGATTTTATTGTAGTCAATAAAATAAAATAATAATTTAAAATTAATTTAATATAATTAGTTAATTTATTTTATTATATTTATAATTATATAAAACATTACCATTTTTATATTTTTAGTTATATATATGAAAAAATATACTAATTTAAAATTATAATATGTATATATACACACACGAATAAATATTTACGACTTTTGTATGTGTAATACTTAATATCTGTTTGTTCATTTATTTTATTTTAAAGAATATGAAATCTAAATTCACAATATTCTTTATTATATTTTTCATTTTATTATATTCAATCAAATAAAATAATAATTTAATATAATTAATTAATTTATTTTATTATATTTACAATCATACAAAATATTACAATTTTTATATTTAATTAATTATATATATATCAAAACAAAATATATAGTCATCCATGTGATTATTAATTTGTTAGTAAGGAAATTAGAATAGTAACATAAAAGAGAATATTTTAGTCATATGAACACTTTATCTAATGTCGCAAAAATATAAAGATATGAAAGTCTATAAAAGTATGATATTCTACTATAAGATTAGGTGTTTTCATCTCTTAAGATTCTATTTTTTTTGTTTTTAATATGAAAAATAAAAACTATAAAATAAAACATTTATGTCATTGGAGAGTCCACATGAATCATATCGGATACTTCTATTTCCTGCTTTAAATTGGATAAATTCAAATAAGTTATCTTTTTAGTTAATATTGATACTTTATCATTAATTTTCCTCAACGATATCTACACTTTGTCAATACTGAGTAAGATATCATATTGAGTTTTTAAGCATTCAACTAACACTTTTAGCATTATAAATTTTACCTTCCAATATATATCTATGGTATGAATATATCTAGCTATCTAGTTCTGGTATTCCCTGCTTTAGGAATTCAATTTCCCACTTCTTTATCCACTGCAGTATCGAAGATAAATCTCTACTCTACCCTTGCTTCCCACTAGGAATTTTGAATTTCCCTTTAAATATAAATTGGAGTGTTCTAAATATAAGATGTCATTTATTGCTCCACCACCAATTGAGTTATCAAACAAGGAGGTGTCAAGTTTCATTGCAACCTCAATGACCTATTGACCCAAGGAACTCTTATAATCATGGCACAAGGGATAGGAAACTAAGATAGATTATAATGGGTGGGTGAAATGAAAAATTGAGGTCCTCGTCTACAACCATATGTAAAAACCAAATACTTTGGGAGACATAGAGTTAGAGCTAATAAGAGCAACTAGAGAACCAAATTCGAACAAGAGACCAAGGGGAGGAACAAGACCCAAATACTCTCATAAGGGTGAAACGAAGGGAAGAATAAAGACAGATATCTACCAAAAACCAAGAATGTGACTAGCAAACTAACATTGATAGATAAGAATGGAACTAAGACCCACAAAGGAGCCAAACCAGAGCAAGAGACAAACGGGGGATTGAGACACAATGACCCCCCAAGTATCAAACTAAGGAGAGATGAAAGAAAAAATATAGAAAACAATAAAGGGACTTGCAAGGTTCCACTAATACACAAGGCTAAAATTAAAACCCAGAGAAGAACCAAAACCATAGGAGAAAATTAGAGAGTCACAACACCTCTATGCCAAAACACAAGAAAACAAATCTAGAAAGACTCTATCCCTACCACCATCTAGGAAAAGGTTTGTATTATGGCTGCTTAAAAATTGCAGAGAACAAAAATTTCAAGAGTAACAATGGCAAAGCACTACCCATTCTCTTACTTGAAACCTTTGTATGATGCCAACTATCCATAAGCTCACCTCTTTCTTTGCTATAAAAGATGTGTCATCACCATATTGTCATGTACATGGAATAGACCTTGATCCAAGTGCCAAATGGATGGATCATTACGCCAAGAGGAAATATACAGCTAGTATGGGGGAGATTTTGTAGTGAAGTGTTATATCAAAAATAATTATAAAAAAAAAAAGTATTGTGAGCTTAAATAAAAAAAGTAACTAACTTAGCCATAGAAATTAAATGGTTGGTAAACATCAATAGGGAATAATCCATGAGAAGCATAAAAAACACTCACATCAGAATACACATCACATTATCAAGATTTAAAAGATCATAAAAATTAACAAAATTATAACTTTATTTTAAATGATTTTACTATTATTATTATTATTTTAAAAATAAATGATATATGGGCTAAACATATGTACATTTAGAAAAACATGTAACACAATTTTAACTATGAAGTTTCACCTCCATTTTTCCATGGAGATTTTTAACCTATAAATAGGATTTGTTACAATACAATGGGGCAATATCATGGTTTATCAATACCATAGGCCAAAAAAACAATAACTCATTTCATATGACACTTGTTCATATGTTTTTTTTAATTAATCAATTTAATTAAAAGTGTAGAAAAGACATAACTATTTTTATATAGATATCAATCTTTGATGTGTGACTACTACTACAAATATTCAAAAATATTTCATGGAGGTTAAATCCTTGTGGTGACCGTGATTATTAATAATTAAAATAAAATTATAGAAGTCATATACCAATTCAGACACACCTCAAGATAATAAAAATATAAATACAAACAACAGTAGGAACAATTGTGTTCCTCAACATCAACGTCAAGTGCAATGTGACAGGGAGAAAATCATATGCGTCCAGCAATTACATTGTGCATCATTTTCCTCTGAGGAATCATTGAAGAAACACAAAGGAGGAGACGTGAAACGATTTTCATAGATGCGAATATCGGCCACGCAAACCAAAATATCGTATGATAGCGTACCCCAAACACTAACTCACGCCGTATCATTGGAAGTGTTGAATTGCGTTTGGAATCACGTCACCGAGGGCCCCAGCCACAAGGGTTATCAATAATGAGATTGTATCGCTAGTCTAAATGTCAATTTTTAGAATTGTACATCTATTTTAAATATGATTTTAAATATGAATTTAATAAGAGTACAAATTTTTATTTATTTATTTTTTTTAATTGTAAATCAAAATTTCCAGGTCCAATTTTTTTATGAACTGATATTATTTAAATATTTTATATAGTTATTTAATTTATTATTTATTTATTTATTTGGGTCGACACGAGTAAAATGTCAATTTTGATGATGGACGGACATAGTTTCACGTCATACTAGGCTGTAGAATGCGCTGCGAGGGATCCAATTTCTTTATGTGTAAATTTCAATTCAATTTTGATGACGGATGAATAATGTTACACATCATACTGGGTTGTAGAATGAGCCTCTGGACTCAACTAGCTAATTGCTAACTCCAATTGAATAAAAATGACAACCTATGATCGTATATTGGTAGATGGAGAAAAACAACTTTGTCCACACACTTACTGAGCTCTTCTAGACATGTTAGCTATCTTAATTGATAACATAAGGAGGGGATCCATTTTAGTGTTGATAATATATCATGCTTTTCAATGTGATTAGTGAATAGAACTTAAAGTCGATTGATCCATTTATAGAAATAAAATTTACAATTGATAAAGTAATCAACCAAGGGAAAATTAGTTTTACCTTTGAATGTTTGGAAAATTAGTTTCACCTTTGAATGTTTGCTTAGTATCTTACTAGAAGTTGTTATATTAAAATACTAACTTATGGCTTTATGGCCATTCAACCATTTGCATAGCTAAGCTCTTATGCATTCTCCATGGACATTCTTACACAACAAAATGTCTTTTGTCAATCTTGTGATATTTTAAGGATGACACTTGCATGTATCATACATATTATGTTTAGGCTAGTGAGTAGGGAATATGGGGCATGTGCATCTACGTATATATGTGTTTACGCTAGTGCGCCTATGTTATATTTTGAGGTTAGTGTCTTTTTTATTCTAGGCCAGGAAGCCTATGTGCTAAGAGGTTAGAAAGCCTTGCTTTGTAAGTATCTAATCACATGCATATTAATAAAATATATCATTGTCACAAACCATATCAAACAAGAGAATATGGGGAGTTAAGACTCCACATGTGGGAAAGTGGGTTTAAGTGCTAAGCGATGAGAAGCTTAAGCCTAGGGAGCTAACCCATTGTTAAATTATACCAAAAGTAAAAAATGACATCTTTTCACCCTAACTCCATAAAGCAAATTCCTTAAGTGCTAATTGTCAAAAAGGGTACATGTGTACAAAAGGGAGAATTTTAGTGTTGTTTAGGGATTTTGATGAGGGGATTCACATAAGGAACTTGGTTTATTATTGAATTTTTTTATGGGTGAATAAAGGCATGACCCTATGAATCTTGGAAGAGTAGTGGTACAACTCGATCCATTGTAGGTGTAGAGAAGGGAATACACTAACCTTGGGTTGTGTGAGCTGATGGGGGATGTGAAACTATTGGTTGGAGGTTACTAGGTTTTCGTACCTTGTCTATGTTAAGTAATGGTTATGTACTAGAGCAGGATTATGTAATCATCTTCCTCTATAAAGTCAAGGCCCCACCTAAAAGGTTACCCATTATTGCTAGAGCTGGAGTAGTGGATTCTATGGCTACGTGAAACTTTTGAGTTATGTATCCAATTGGCATTTCCTTTATAAGATAAGTGTTTATAATTATGTTTATGGTTATTCCATTGTATTTATTTTTTTGTATCTTCACATGCTAAATATGGTTAGCAATTTAAAATATATCTATTGTGCATTCATATTCATATACATATGAGCACTACACAATAAAATTCATTAGACACGCATTATAGATGCTCTAAAAATCATATTCAAGGGAAACTTTTCAGAAATTTAGTGTTAGAGGGAGTAATACACCCCAATGGTTGAATGAGGGTGTTACAAATCCAATTATAAGTAAGAAGATATGAGAAAAGATGGGGGTTAATGAGTAGAGAAGATATGAGAAGAGATGGGGGTTAATGAGTAGGCCAAAATACTTGACCTTTCATTGCTCATTCTTGACACTCTTGTCGCTTATTCTCATTTTCTTTTCCATTTAATTATTACTATTATTATTATTATCTTCTCTAATTTACCTTCTAAAGCTTGTATTGTGTTTTTATTTTTCTTAATCATTCTTTAATTTATTAACTACTTGTGGGTATTAAGTGTCACAACTACTTATTTTTGTTCGGGTCCATTTTGGATAACATTTCCCTATCGAGAGAATTTTTAGTCTCCAAAATATTTGAAGGAAACCAAACTCTATATCAATGTGCCCCACATTTACTTCTCTACAACATGGCTCTGAACTCTAACTTTTAGTTATATCTATGACTCTCACTCTAGCTCATGAGTTTGGCTCCTACATTTAGTCTTAGTTATGGCTCTAGATCATGTTTTTAATTGGATTTCTTTTGCAATACAAAAGTGCATTCACTAACTCCCGACACTAGGAAATATTCATATTAAAACTCTTGGATCAAAATTCAATCCAATATTTAGCATGCAAGTATTTTTCATTCTTATACTTCGAGATGGTCCATTTTGGTAGCCTATGGAATCTAAATGAAGTTCTCATCTTTGTGTGTTCTCACAAAATCCTAGCAAACCTATGCAATAATGTAGTGAATTAGACCAATTTCCTTTTTCATTGGGCTATGGAGTTATCCCAAACAATTATCTTGATCCAACAAATGCGTATTGGGAAAGAAAATTAAAAATTGCATATACGAGAAAAAATATATATACCTATCCTAACCAAACTTGGAAGAAATTGGAGGGGTCACTTTCAATTATAAGTGGACTTTCAGTGTAACCAATTGATTTGCTTGTCCAAGTCATGGTTGAAATTATTTGTTTATAGGCAATGTTCCAAAGAGATTCTTCCATCATTCAATAACAATAGTTCCATGGTGAAGTTGCAAAAATAAATTGTTGTTGAAAGTTTGTGCAGAACTATATGAAAAGCTCTTGTTGTTTACTAACAAGCTCATTATCTTCGAAACTAACATATACCATCCATCAATAGCATTGCAGATGCATGTTGGATTTTTATTTTAGGAAGATGTCTTCTTATTTAGACTTTACTCTAGACATGAAATCAATAGCTCAAAAGTTGAATGCAAAGTGGTAATCTTTAACATCACTTTTATTCATCCCATGTTCACATCCTTCTTATGGATTAGTAAAACCCATCTATGGCCATTGAGAATCCATTGGAACATCTTGCCCATCTCCATGAGCATTAGGGAAGGGTTCATCAAATCCCTCAAACTTATTTTCAACATTACTCTCCTTGAGTGAATATATGAGAGATCATAATTTCCCTCCCATGGAGCATGTGGTGAATGGTGTTCTTCTTAATTTGAGATATTAAGGTCTTCACTTTTATCTTCAGAGACATAATCTGATGTAGATAAATTTTCACATATTTCATTGGATTTCTCATCTAAATCCTCTTCTTAATTTTATTGGAACAATATTGGACCGTTTAGGATATCAACACCACATTAATCAATATTTTTTTAAATGAATTGACCCTACAGTAACTCTTTCCAACTGCACTTTCCCTGTTGCGTCAATAAAAATATCAAGTTCACATGAAAAAAATTCTAAAGCAATTAAAAAGGATGAATTGATTTGAAAACATTTCTTGGCGAATATCATAAAGGAATTTCATAAATCTGGTAGTGAAATTTTTAACTATATCTTTCTCATTCTCTAGATTTCAACCAACTTAAAGAAAAGAAAATGTTGGTCTTTCCTTGAGAAATATTTCTTAACAGAAAAAATATTATAATACATCCCAACTAGTGATGCTTTTGAGTAGTGATGAAGTAAGAAAATCACAAGCATTTCCTTGTACATTTTGGATGAGAAATCATCCACAAACATCACTGTTATCACCAAAAAATTGTACACATGTTTGCATAATCGAGAATATGCTAAAAGGCATCCAGAGGAATGCACAGGTGAATATTTTCTAGTTTAATGCATCATGAAGTTAAAAAAATTAAATTTCTCCTAAGGTCCAAAGTTTACAAAGATAAAAAAATTGATGTTGCCACAGCTATTTCTTTGATAGTCGCGCACGGGGCATATCCTCCAAAATCCACACAGTCGTAGAAATGGATGACTTAACGATTCAGGATCACTCCACACACTTGGAGCCGATTCTCTAACATGATCTCAATTCAAGACAGTCAAATTAGAGTCGCCCTGAAGATATGCAACCCTCAATGGAATCATATTTTCCTACTCATGTGTCATTATCATGCATGAACCAAGAGGGGGAAGATGGATTCAAAAAATTCTATATAAATAGGCCATGGGAGAGCCAAAATATGAGACATTGTTATGCTGGCCAAATTGATATTAGAGCAAACCACCATTCCATTATTGAAGCCAAAGAAGGGAAGAGCATTAGCATGCTAGCCATATTTCTTCTAAGCAATCCATCATCCTAATGAGATAATAGGAATCCACCACTGGAGATTCTTCATACTTCTTCAAGAGAGAGGAGAAACTTGCAAAGAAATTGAGGAAAAGAAGCTCCCTTGCAGAGGATTTTTGAGCACCATAGCTCAATTAATTCTCTTCAAGTGTCTAAGATTCATCAATTGTATTCAACCTCTACTACTAGCAGTCAATAAAGGGAGAATTTTCCATTATTTTGTTGACTTGTTTGCTCCATTGAGAATTGTTTGTGTATTTACCTCTTTTTTTAGTTTATGTTTATGTATGCATTATTTCGACTATTTAAAATGTTGCATTTATTTAAGTTTGTCCACTAACACCACCAATTCTAACTGTGATCCTTTGCAGGGAACAATAAAATATTAAGGAGGTGCCTTTTGGTACACCATTGCCACAAAAACACTACCACAGGAATGTCGACCATACTGCTTTATTTTCATTAATCTAAATATTGTGTTTGCAGGACCTCAGGGACCTATTCTGAGCACATGGAATTAAAATTTTCTTTTTCTTTGCTTGCATGCGTGGGTTTTTCTCTTACAGATGCGCATGCGCATCTTTGTGTGACTAAACTCACATGGTCGCTAGAAAGAAAAAATATCCTTGTATTGTTTCTTTTCTCAGGTGATTGGCAACCTTTAGTGAATTGCCTTCACCTCTGCATTTTGTATTTTTTGTTTAGTATGCCTAGTTGCTTTACTAACCTTAATTGGTGGAGAAATTAGAGTATTTTTCATTTTTATTTTCAATACACACATAGCTTAATTAGGGAGAGAAGTAAGTGGCCAAATTCCACATATGTTTTTCAAACTATTTTGCTAAAATTTTCTACAAATCACATAGCTTAATTAGTAAAGGAGTAAGTGGCCCATCATCCAAAAATATTACTACTAACCAAAGCATTTATTTCTTCATTTTTGGGACTAGAAGAAAGTTTTATTAGAGAAAGTAAGTAATATTTGTTTCCCTTACATATCATAGATGAACATGGGTTTTCATATGAAAAATTTCTTAAAGCATTTGAATTTCCATCTCCCTTATTGAAATTCACATAGTATAATAGGAAAAGAATAAGTGGCCCATAATCCACAACATATTTATTTTTCAATGCAAGGAACAATCAACACTTAGTGTAATTAGAATGATATTGTAAAGGATCATCGAATATATGCATCTTAACACACTTCGTATGCTCACTTCCATCACACACTAAGCTTCCATATGCTTTGTACTTGAATGCATTCAGTTTCCGGAGCTTTGGGTACTTAGTTTATTTTGGCTTACAAAATCACTTCATAAGTGAATTAAGACTCCTTAAAAACAACACTAACTTGAACCAACAAAGTTTCCCCACAGGGGCCACCAAAAAATGTATAATTTAGGTTAGGACCATTGGGGGTAGGCATCCCATAAGTCGTTGAATTTCTAGGGAGCTTAAAATCTTTCAATCATTCCACGGAAAAGAATACCCGAGCATGGCAGAGACCCAATTCAGAGGGGATTCAGCTTAGGTTCAGTGCGTACAGTACTCTTTGGGACTACCTAACCCATTTAGTGCTCAGTACTGGTAACTAACTACCAAGAAGCTGATGACTTGAATACTCACATGGGATGAAGGTACTTTAGTGGCCAAAATATAGGGAATCCTTTCCCTATAGGTGACAGTGTAGGCAACATTTGAGCCTCATTTCGATTACCTTGGTTTATTCTTTCACTACTAGAAGGTGTCACCAGTTCTTTCAGGACGTTGCCCTAGGACCCATCAAAAGATATCTTTACAAGCCCTAGTTACTTTGAGAGTGGCAAGGACAATTATGTCTACATAGGATTTTTTATCATACACAACAAGCAAAAAACCCTTTTTCTTGTTTGCTTGATCACATAGCTCGATTGTAAAAGGAAAGTAACCATATATATATATATATATATATATATATATATATATATATATATATATATATATATATATATATATATATATATATATATATCTATATATATATATATATATATATATCTATATATATATATATATAGATATATTATGTATGTGATATTATACTTATATCCTTCCCTCCCCATATAAAAAGTAGCACACTCTCTAATCGACACCATAAGGGACCCCACGTCTCTCCATCGATCTAGACATTTTTTGAACCTCCCCCCAATACCGGGAGGTGTGCCAAGACTCCCGCCATTTTGGCGTAGAGGACGTCATGCAACCACCATTATTGGATTTTCTTTTATTGGTGAATATTTTCTTCGGACCCCTCCCCGTCAAAGTACACCCTTCACCACTCCAGAAGCGTCCAAATGTGCTACCCCTTTGGGTAGCCCACACCACTCCTCTGGATAGTCCACAAGACACCCATCAAGGTAGTTCTCCTGAAACTTCCCCACAAAGGAACCCTTTGCATATAGCTATCCAAAATATTTTTCGTGACGGTAGATAACTCGCAGATCCCATTCTTAACTTCTTTAAATCTACCAGATTTAAGAAAGCTAACTAATGACCCGATTTCCTATGGAAAAAATTGGCTAGCTATACCCACCAAGCTCCCTTCAGACATTCCAAAGGTCGAAGGGAAACAACGTGAAGACCCAGGAAACCATGTCATGATTTTTCACCTGTGGTGTTCGTCTAATAGAATCATTGATGGTACTACTAGATTATGGCTATTTCAACACACCCTTACTAGGCTTGCAGCGAAATGGTACGTTGACTAGCCTTATGCGTCACACATAAACTTTGCTTCCCTAGTGACAAATTTCCTCAACTTCTTCCAGCTCTTGGTTCACCATGATTCAGGCCCGGAACTCCTCACCCACTTCAAACAAACACCTGCTACCCACATCTCAAATCATATACATGAATGGCAGAATGACGTAGCCTGTGCAAAGCTCAGTTTGAAGATAAAGTCCTCTTGGACTTATTTTTGAGATCCCTCACATCATAAATCTCCAAAGATGTGGAAAATTCATCCCCACATACTGAGGAAGAATCCATTAGTAAAGCCCTATAGTTGGAGCTTATCTACACCCACTTTGGGTACATTTATAAATATCACAAGCATTATCAAACTGAAATAAACTGTTTTATGCATCTTTTGAATTATCTCCAAAGAACATGGCAAATTTATCCATGGAAATATTTGTCAAGCAATGAACTTATCCTTACAAACTAAGGGGACTTGTGTACAATGATTTATTTCTTCGAGAACCTTATCCCTTTACCATAACTTGAAGAAATTATTTTTTGCTTCATGGAGAAGATGAAATATTATGACAACATGAAAAAAACTCTTCAGTGAATTCTTCATATAGATCTTATTGCAATTATGGATTTTTTTCGTAAACTTGACAAGGCATCTTTCATCAAAATATAGAGTTTCAATAATGGAGTTTCCATGGATTTCACCATCTAAAATCTTGGATTATTATTATGAAATTTGTTGAGTAAGTTGGCAGGGTTTCTCATTGATGTCAAGTGATGTCAAAATCAAGTGGAGCTTATAATGACTTAGTTGTTTACTAGGTATCCTATCTTTGAGGTAGTTTTTCTATAGATAACTTGTTAAAAATAACATGAGTAGTATTTTTTTGAATAGTCCTCTCAAATAGATTTCAAATGGTATATGTGATCCAGGTGCATATTGCTGGTCACCCACCTATCCCACCTAGGTCTCCAGTTAGTTTCTTTTGTTTCCTTGTTTATTTCAACATTTACTATTTTTAGCAATTTTTCGGGTCCTGAACTTCCGGAGCAGTTTTGACCCCCTAAACGGAGTTTTTTTGAGGTTCGTTGCAGGCCCATAGTCATAGGTAAGGGCTTGCTGTAAAACATTTAGTACATAGAGAAACCTTTCAAACAAGGTATCGTACACGCCAAACATAGATAATATGACTAAGTTATGACCCTGGAAAGTTGGCTACCCAACTAACCCCAACGAGGCCCACAAACTCTTGGTGTTACATCTCCTTGGGTTAGGGTTTTGGTTGTTTAGGGTTTTCTCATGTTTTTCAATAATAAATAGGCCCTTGGGCCTCATTGTAACACAGTTCAAAGGCATGTAACCGCTACATCTCTCCTGATAGATAAGCAACCATTGCCCAAGCTAGTCTTATTTCCATTCTGTTTGTAAGCATATTTTAGTATTTGATATTAATGAAATGAAGTGTTATTTCTATTGCATCTTTGTATTTATGGTTATGTCTATAATTTTTTGTGTTCTTGTTTAAATTCGTATCAGTGGTATTAGAGCGGTTTTCTCTTTCTATGTTTTTCTTTGCATGTCCCCAACGAGGTCGGGATATAAGGAGTTAGGGCTTGAACTGGTCGAACCTTTGCAAGACTGGCCTTGCAAATCCTAACGACCTCCCATTGGGGAAAAAATAAAGACGAGGGGGAAGAAGATCCTTTCAAAATCTTGCTCAAAGAAGCCGTTGAGTGACAGAGGAATGTGATGATGGACAACTTTGCTCAGATCCTTTAGCGACTACCCAAGGGTGACACATATACTTCCAACAACTACTCTGGAAGCACCACACCCTTTAAAGTACATGTCAACTTTGACATTCCCATATTTCAGGGTCAACTAGATGCGAACACCATAGATAAATGGTTAAATCTGTTAGAAGGATATTTTTTTGTTCATAATTTTTCCAACCGAGAAAAGATTACTTTTTCTCTTCTCAATGTCGCCCCCACATCAAGGGCTAGTGGGAAACCTACTGTGAGCAGAAGGATGAAAGTACACCCTCACTATTTTCGTCCACACCCACTTGGGATTTGTTTTAGGATGCCATCAAGGAGTAGTACTACCCTATAGGGAGCTATGAGGATAAATACATAAAGTGGACCACACTGCGACAGGGAAGGGACCAAGACGTGCTTTACCAATGTTTTTCATAACCTTTGCACAAAGTTGGGTATCAAGGATTCAAATAAAAATTTGGTACTCAAGTACCGCAACTTCCTACACACATTCATCCAGGATGAGATCGAGTTCCTAGACATCTCCTCACTTGGCATGGAATACCGATACGTTGTTAAAATCGAGTAGAAGCTTAAATAGAAAAAGTGAGACTTTGGATCTACGAATTCGAAGCAAGGGAAATTCTCCCCCAAACCTTAGAGCAAAGGGCAAAGCCAAGGCGGGGTGACCCAAGATAACTCGTCGAAGCCACAATAAAAAGAAACACCACGAGGACAAAGAAGGACACGGGAAAGTGGTGTGAGTTCCATAAGATCTCCACTCACAACACAAGTGAGTGTCGGGCCAAGCAATCACTAGTGGTCGAGCTGAAGGATTCTGAGTCTAACGCATGTTTCGACTCTGAGTTAGAACTCGATAAGGGGAATGACAAAGGGAAGCAAATCATTGACATGGAGCCCAGTGCCACTGTGGCCACCACCAAGATCTAGAAGATTGAGCCTGAAGATCCAGAGGAGGAGGAGCTCCTATTCCACTCACAAACGTGGGTGAAGGGTTCTCCGTTATATTTCATTATCAACAACAGGAGCCAAAAGAACCTCATTTCAGCAGAGGTCATGAAGCAGTTGGGCCTACCGACTACAACACATCCACAACTATATACCATCGGGTGGCTTCACCAAGGAAGATATCTTTGTGTCATCCAACAGTGCCACCTTCCATACAACATCAAGCCCTTCATATATGAGGTACTATGTGATGTTGCTCCTCTTGAAGTTTGTGATGTATTATTAGGAAAACCATACTTATGGAAGCGACATGTTGTATATGAGTCTAGACCTTTCTCTATTATTATTTCTTTGGGTACCAAGTTATACAAGATACTGGAGGTAGCTCCACCTACCACCATCTCTTTGATCTTTGCTAAGAAATGCAATAAGGTCATCTCCTAGACTGGGAATTTTTTTCTTTCTTATTCGCTCTCAAAGCAATGGGAGGGTCATAGCCATAGCCATGGCTCTCGGGAAGGGTTCCTCCAAGTAGCAAAAGTGGGTGGATACGTCATGGAAGAATATGGGAACATCTTCTCCTCGCCCACAGGGGTACACTTGCATTGTCAGGTCAAGCATTCAATTGATCTGACTCTCGTAGCACCTCTACCAAATGGGCCGATATATCATTGCTCCATTATATAAAATGAAGAGATCAAGCGTAAAATCTTGGAGTTGTTGCAGAAAGGGAACATCGGACCAAGTTACTCGCCTTGTAGGAGCTCGATTTTAATTGTACAGAAGAAGGATGGAACCTGGAAGCTCTGTATTTATTATTGAGGATTAAACAAAATCAATGTAAAGAATAGGTATCCAATCCCACAGATTGATGACCTGTTGGACCAACTCAGGGGAGCCAAGTATTTCAACAAGTTCGATCTAAAGTATGGTTATCACCAGGTTCCAATAGAGCCCACAGATGTATGGAAGACCGACTTTAAATTCAAGGAAGGCATTTTTTAATGGTTGACCATTGATAATGCCCTTCGGGTTGAAAATTCCCCCTGCTACTTTTATGTGGCTAATGGATGCCATCTTGCAACCCTTCACCAAATCGTTTGTGGTGGTTTATTTGGATGACATCCTCATCTTCAGCAAGAGTTGGGAAGAACACTTGCAACACATTAGACAGGTCCTTCAAAACCTTCAACATCACAAAATGTGTTCCAACTTGGAGAAATACACCTGTAGCATGAGCCAGGTTCAATACTTGGGTTACATCATAGATTACTGTGGCGTGCATGTGGACACGACCAAGATCCAAGTCATTTGGGACTTTCTATCCCAAACCACTCTAACAGAGCTTCACAACTTTTTAGGCCTTGAAAATTTATATTGAAGGTTCGTGTTGGGATTCTCCCATATCACTTGGCCTTTGAGTCAAATTACTAAGGGTGGGGCAAAATAATTTTTTCCTAGTTTGAGTCCCAATAGAAGGCATTCGTTGAGTTGAAGCACCGCCTCTGCTCTGCACCAGTACTCACACTGCCAGAAATGTAGCAGCCATTTGAAATCGAGACAGACACCTCAAACTATGTTATTGGTGCAGTCCTCACTCAGAACAGGAATCTAGTGGCCTATCATAGTGAGACACTTTATGATACAATTAAGAAGTACCCCACCTATGATAAAGAGATATATTCCATCATGCAGGCTTGCCAATAATGGAAGCGCTACATTCTGGGGAAGGAGACGGTCATCCATGCCGATCACCAACCTCTTCATTTTATACAAACACAGGGAAGTTTCAGAATGATCGCCACTAGAAGTGGTCTACATATCTGAAACAATTGTACTTGAACATTAAATACAAAAATGGTAGCACCAATCATGTTGCAGAGTAACTCAACCAACCCCCATTTGCAGTAGTGACTACTGTTCTCAACTCTTGTGTTCACGAGACCTTTGGACGGCCACAACTATACAAAAATGATTTAGAGTTCACCACGACATACAAGATGCTAGTAGCTGGAAATAAAGTTCATGATGTCCACATCCAAGACACATTATTATGCTACCTGGGCCACCTTTTTGTTCCTTCAAGCGAGCGTGCCACTCTTATTTGGGAGGTGCACTACAGTCGGCTAGCAGGACATTTTGGTGTGGAGAAAACTATGGTTGTACTACAAAAGTACTTTTATTGGCCCAAACTCTGACTAGATGTTGGGAAATATATTAGATACTTCACTGCCTGCACCATCGCCAAGGAAACCATCAAGAAGCAAGGCATGTACACTCCTCTTCCTACTCTGACTGTATGTTGGGAAATATATCAGATATTGCACTGCCTGCACCATTGCCAAGCCAACCATAAAGAAGCAATTCCTATACACTCCTTTTCCTACACCCATCTAGCCATGGGAATCCATCTCCATGGACTATATGTCTGGCCTCCCTTCTACCAAGAATGGTAATGACTGTGTATTTGTGATCGTGGACATATTTTCTAAGATGGATATATTGGCAGCTTGCAAGAAGAGTATCACAACAGAGGACACTGCCAAGCTCTTATTTGAATGATTATGGGTACATTTTGGGATCCCATAGACCATTATATCAAATCTGGATAACAGGTTCCTAAGCACATTTTGGTATATCCTCTGGACACTATTGGACACCAAATCAATTGCATTCCATCCCCAGACTGATGGCCAGATGGAGGTCATCAATAGGATGATAATGCACATACTCCGCATGTACAAATCCAAGAATCCTCAAACCCGGGATGAGAGTCTTCCATATGTACAACACAATTATAATAGAGCTCTCCATAGCTTGACTGGTCACAGTCCCTTTCAAGTGGGTCTAGGATTTCAACCATTGTGTCTGATTGATGTTGCCATGCCTCATGTGACTACGCAGAAAGAATCCACACATGTACTCTATGAGGTTGATAAAGCGACCATATTTATTGAACGCATCCAACAAATCCACTAGCAGGTTCACGACATCATAGAGAAGTCAAATTCCAAGTACAAGCAATGACATGATCAAAATCAGGTGTCACACAAGTTTCAGGTGGGCAACAAAGTCTGGTTTCATTTGCAGAAAGAACGCCTTACTGAAGCCCATTAGAAGCGCAGACCACTCCAATATGGTCCTTACACCATTACCAAGGTTATGGGAGACAATTCTTTTGAACTCAGCAATCCCCCATTCCTTGGCCTGCACCCAATGTTCAATGTGGACCGCCTTCGACCATACTTCCCACCATTGCAGGAACCATCAGACATTGCAGAACAACTCACACCAACAGAGTTAAACCTAGACTACATGGAGCATGCCACAACTAATCGGATTATGAACACACAGGTCAAGGAAACTCACCAACAAAAGATCCACTTATATCAGGTTGTCAAAGTTGGCCAACGCCTCCACCAAGGCAAGTGGCTCACTAGGGACCAGGTTCAACAGAAGTTTCCTCACCTCATGGAGGCTCTGCGTGCAATGGGGACCATTGCTTCCTAAGGGGGGAGGAATGATCCAGGTGGATATTGGTGGCCACCCACCTATCCCACCTAGATCTCCAATCAGTTTCTTTTGTTTCCTTGTTTATTTAAGCATTTACTATTTTTAGCAGTTTTTTGGTTCTTGAACTTCCGGAGCAGTTTTGACCCCCTAAACGACGTTTTTTTTAGGTTCATTGTAGGCCCATAACCATAGGCAGGGGCCTGTGGAAAAACCTATAGTACTGAGAAAGACCTTTCCAACAAGGTATCGTACACGCTAAACGGAGATAATATGACCAAGTTATGACCCCGGGAAGTTGGCTACCTAACTAACCCCAATGGGGCCCACAAATTCTTGCTATTACATCTCCTGGAGTTAGGGTTTTGGTTGTTTAGGGTTTTCTCATGTTTTTCAATAATAAATAGGCCTTTTAGCCTCATTGTAACACAGTTCATAGGCATGTCGCTGCCACATCTCTCCTCAGAGATAAGCTACCATTGCCTGATCTAGTCTTATTTCCATTTTGTTTGTAAGAATATTTCAGTATTTGATATTAATGAAATGAAGTGTTATTTTTGTTGTATCTTTGTATTTATGGTTATATCTAAATGTGATACATTCCTGTTTGAATTCAGATCAATATGGCACTTAGTCTAACTCCTCATGAATGATGAAATACTCAGTTTCACAATTTTGGAGTCTAGTCATGGTCCCAATGGGTCATAGTTCCAAATGGTCAGTAGATATCTAGCTATTCGGGGGGTTGACCCAAATCCTTGACTTAGCACCATTCTGAAGGTAAGGTGGACACCATAATAAAAGTCATCTAGGTTTATCTAGTTCTAGTAGGTAATCTCGTGATCTAGACATGCACGCAACATGCACTATTACAAAGCGCTCAGATCCAGATCTAATCAAGTAATGAAGACCCGCATTGAGGTTACACAAAGATAATGTTCTAGCATTTGATACATCCCGATATCCAAAAGTCAGGTGGTGCAAGTAGCTTGATGTTTGAAAGAGGGTCCAAGTTTCAGATTCCTAAATCGATTTCTTAGCACCTATTAGGGATAGGCCATCAGTTCTATCCCATGGTCATATGTGAAAGGGATGCTACTAAAAATAACTATCATTTGAAATTTGGTGGCGACGAGCACCAAATTTTGTTTAGAAACAAGCATGATTAAATCCCAAAATCGAAGAGGTCAGAGCTTGCATCTATAAGAAGATTGAAAGACAACATGAGAAAATAAGTTCACATGCATATTAAAGTGTTGTAATTGTAATAAAAAAAAAGAGCACAATAACTTAATTTTCATGCAGAGAAGAATGTGGAACTTAATTGCAGAACTTGAAAAGAAGGAAAACTAAGATAAAGAAGTAGACGAGTGTTGTTTAGTATGCTACGTGTGAAGATTGATAATATATGGAGTGGTCGTGAGTTTAAGTAATTTCATATTTGAAGCCTTAGTAGCGATTTTATAGAAAGGACGCAACAACCAAGAGCTAATCTAGGAGAGAGAAGTAGAGATGGTGAGGATTCTTAATTAGACTAGAGAATTAAAGGAAGAGAGGTGTCTACGAAGAATGGGGCTACAGATATGAGAATTAGACAATTATTTAAACAATATTTTAACTAAAGGATCCTTATATTTGAGTGTGAAAATTGATGAAAGAGGGATTTGAAAGGTTGATAAAATATGCGCTTGTAGATGTAAGGGTTTAGAGCTTCCTTTAGGTTGGTTCCTGTAAATATCAAAAAGGGGTTGGTGCCTACAAATAGTGGGAACAAGTGCTTTTATCAAGTTAGCGCTTACAAAGAAAATGGGGTTGGAGCCTCTAGTAGGTTGGTGCCTACATAACTTGATAAATATGGAGTTGGATCTCACATTTGTACC
The DNA here is from genome assembly GCA_031772625.1 of Pinus tabuliformis. Lineage (NCBI taxonomy): Eukaryota > Viridiplantae > Streptophyta > Pinopsida > Pinales > Pinaceae > Pinus > Pinus tabuliformis. The sequence continues at coordinate 485,496,669 of CM062818.1, read as the reverse complement.
ATAATAAAAAAGAATTTGTTGTTTTCTCTTTTATGGGCTTCCACGTAATGTTCTTGTGTTCAGAATTTATAAGATTGCTGAAACGTTGTCTATTATTGTATTGCGAAGTATTTTAAATTGGGAAAATAACTATTTAAAAGTTTTAAAATAATGATTCACCCCCCTTCTCAGTATTTTCCTAGTTTCTAACAATTGGAATCATAGCAGGTTCCTTCAGTAGCAGTCTAAACAATTGGAAGGTTGATTTGAGGCAATGGCTAACTAGGATAGAAATTTAAAAACAAAGGCTCCTACCTTTACTAGAATGAATTATGTATTTTGTAAGGTAAGAATGAGAACTTAAATAATGTCACTTGGTGCACATGTATGGGATACAATGTTGAGTGGCTATAAAAATATATATGTATCAATTGATAGAGATGATACACTAGAGTTTTGTTATAATGCTAAAGAAATGAATGCAATCTTAAGTGATTTACCTAAATTTGAATTGGTTAAAGTCATGCATTGCAAAATAGCCAAAGAAATATGGGACAAGGAGATGACCCACTATGAAGGCGATAGTAAGGTAAATAAATCCAAAATCCAAGTCTACATATTACAATTTGAATCATTAAACATAAATGAGGATGAGGATATATCTAAATTCTTCCTTCGAGTGGATGAAATATTTAACACAATAAGTGGACTTGATGAACCTGTGAATGATTCATTTGTAATTCAATAGGTGTTGAGATCACTTACTGCCAAATTCAATGCTAAAGTATCAGCCATTTAGGAGATGCAACATTTCAAAACATTTACGTTGGATCAACCGAATGGAATCTTGATTTCCTATGAAATGAGAACCTCGAAAGGAACATCTCCATCAAAGGATGGAATATTCAATGTTGATAAAAACACCAAATAATATCAGTAAGAGTCAGGCCATGGATTTGATGAAGAAGAAGCCACTTTTGGTAAAAATTTTAAGAGGGGATATGACAAATACAAATATAAGTTGCTCTTAAAATGTTTCATTTGTGGAACTATAGGTCATTATGCATCTAAATATCCATGTAAGAGAGATAAAAATGAATATGACCATAAGTATAAGTATAGAAAAGTAAAGAAGGAAAAGAAATCCAAGAGGAGATTTTATACTCAAGAAGAAAACAATTACTCAGAAGATGAAGATGAACAGTCCTTTGATGAAGATAGACTAAAAGAAAGAATGAAAGACTCCATTCTCATGGCTCTAGAAACCCAAGATGAAAGGAAATATTTTTTTGACGTAGATGAATAGGGAATTGTAGTATATCTGGAAGGAGAATTAATCAATGCCTTAGAATAAATACAAATCTAAAGAAAAATAATAAGAAGAAAAAAGATTTACTCATTGAGTATGAAAGAGGAGAAAAAATATAAATATTCAACACTTTTTCTTCTAAAAGTAGAGTTGGAGGAAACAAAAAAAATTAATGACTCTTTGTTACAAAAACTAAAATAAAAAGACAAGGAGTGTGAAAATCTAGAAAAAGAGATGGTCTCTCTTAGAAAGGAGTTATAGAAAATGAAGACTCAACTTGATTCGGTAGGATCCATAAATACAAGTGGCCTTGAAAATAGTTCAAAAATCAAAGTTGTTAGATGGAAGTGAGACTATGACTAGATCCTAGTGCTCGTCGACCTAATTCCAATGGCATGAACAAATCTCAAATCCAAGTTCGTATGGTCGAGATATGGCTTGTCAAAGTTTTGGTCTAAGTGGACAAGTGGTAGGCTTAAGGCGACTACAAATTGACCAGGACCGAGGCACGGAATACGGCTCTCGAGTACAGACAAAATTGTAGGACGGCTAATTTGTCTAAGAACCGCCAAAAATTGACAAAGTTGGTAAATATCAGTTGGCTATTTAAAAATAAATAAATATATATATATATATATATATATATATAATTGTTTGGGGGGGGCGCCATGCCTGCCACCCCCACTCTGCATTTAAATATTGCACATTGTATTAAAATGGAAAATATAATGTATATGGGTTGGGTCGAGGCCACCTAGTGCAGATCTCACCCACCATAAAAACATCACACCATAGTTTTGTGCCGAGACGGGCGGGGCTCGAACCCGCTTGACCCACGTGCCTGACCCCACCGAGAAGTCTCACAACCACCAAGAAAAATGATAGAGATACATATATATCCAATGACGGGTCACATGTCAATAGTTATCAAAGGTTTCAATAGTTAAAAAACCACACCCCATATTTATATCACGTTACAACAAAAATACCAAGAAAAATGACGGAGATACATATATATCCAATGATGGGTCACATGCCAATAGTTAGCAGAGGTTTCGACAGTTAACAAACCATGCCCCATGTTTATATCATGTTAGAACAAAAGTGCCAAGGTGGGGGGATTGGCGGGGTTAGAACCACCGACCTCCCCACCGCAATTTCTCCATCGAACCAACACGCCAGGGATGGAGGCTTTGTAAATTCCGCCACCCAACTACTTTATAATGTGGTATATCCCAAACGCATGGGGAGGATCCAATGGACGAGGAGTTGAGCCGAGAGGCAGAACCATGTGGGGTGGAACCAAGAGTGGTCCAGGGGCCCAAAAATCTGAGCAGAGGCATCAAAACGATTCTCTGAATATTCCCTAGAGGGTCAGGAGTGACCTTGTCAGAATTTGACAAGTTTATAGTCGTTTTTGGATGATTTTTTGCTAAGAAATCAATGGTGGCGTCAGTTTTAACAGTTGGGATCTCTGTTTTTAGGCCATCTTCCAGATTGGAGGTATAAGGGTCATTTATGTAATGTTGCTTGTACTTGATTTCTTCGATGCCACTTAATAAAAGAAGGCCTCCCCACTATGAAACAAGGCCCAGAGACATAGCCCACACTAGGTGAACTCCGTAATCAATCATGTGTCTTTGATCTTATTCTTGTTTATGTTTTTCTGCTTCTTTTCATGTGGATTATGTTTCATGGTTAAAAAATTTTGTCATATGTAACTCTTAATGCATCATTGAATTTAAAAGATCTAGATCAAGCTTGGTATCAAAGCAAGTCTTCTTGATGTGAGTTGCATGAGTGAATGCTAAACATGAACAACCTCCAAAAAGGTGGAGGAAAAATTAGGTGCTTTGATCCCAAAGTGGGGCGAGCACCACGAAGACACAACATGGCAGATGATGAAGCTCAAATCGAAGAAGAGCAAAACTATCACAAGGTTTTCTACAATATGGTAGAGAAAGTTGATGAGCTATTCGTAGAGTATGAGAAGACAATCAAGCCCAAGAAGAAAGAGCCATATGACCATGCATAAGTAAATCATGGAGACGGTGGAGAAGAGCCACCTCCCTCTGCATCTTCTAGTGATAGTTCTTCTTCTTCTTCATCATCATCTCATCACTCTAACAGGCATCAGAGGAATACATCTAAAAAGCCTTTTTTTAAACTAGATGTCAAATTTCATTTACCCATTTTTAGAGGATAATCAAATGCATAAAATCTAGATAACTGGATAAGACAGGTTTAAGTGTATTTCCACATACAATAAATCAAAGAGGATAAACTCAATATCTAGCTAGCATACATTCAATTGAGTTGAACCACTCTCATCTGGTGGGAAGGCAAGCTACAACAGGGTGGTAAGGATAGTCATGAAATTCTTTCATCTTGGTCTAAGTTAATTTGTGCTTTAAGGGGACAGTTTTACATATTGGGATACAAACAGAAAGCCATGATGGAATGGAAAATGTGAAAAAAAAGTAAAGGTCAAAGTGTTCATATTTTTATAGAGGAGTTTAGGAAATAAGCTCTAGTAATGAATATTCCACTAGACACTTCTGAGACATTGATGAAATATATTGGCTCTTTTCATGGTTATTTGCGTCATTCATTATTATTGTTTGAACATAAAACTATTGATGACACTAGTGTGAAGGTTGTGCATCTTGAAAACAAGGGGAAGCATGAGAAAGATGACCACCCAAAAAGGGCAGCAACAACTAAGAGAATATCTGCAAAGCCCTCTTGTACTCATTGTGAGAAAGAAGGGCATGATGAGGAGAACTGCTCGAAATTTCACCCAGAAGTAAGACCTAAGGGGAACAATAGAAAAGAGAAGCAAAAGAAAGTTGCAACCGTGCAACAAGACCAAGAGTCTGAATCAGAGGAGGATGAGAATATCACAGCTACATGATTTGCAGGCGGTGGACCAATTGACCTGGGATCAGACTCTGGTGACTAAATGAAGATTGCAGCACTTCAGATTACAACAGATGGACCCATCGACTTGGGTTCTAATTTAGGTGATGGGACAAAGATTTCAGCAGATGTTGTACCAAAAATGAAGAGGGAACCAAATGCGGCATGGCTTCAAGAAATCGAAGAAATCAACCAAGAATTCAGGAAGAGAATGTTGAATTGAGGAGACTCCTACAAGAAGCCGAGAAGGAGAAACAAAGGTTGCAACATCAATTACAAGCCAAGGAAGAGGCCTTGGGAAGGTTGCATCATAACAAGGTTGAGGTGAAAAGTGATTCTTCAATTTCATGTACTCTTTATGATGATGATTTCGCTGCTTTTGATAAAAATACTACAAGAATTGGATCAAAATTGTTGAGGAAAATGGGGTATCAAGGAAAGGGCCTCGACATTAATGGCCAAGGCATTGTGAACCCCATGAAGGTGGAGGAATTGCCTCATTATGTAGGACTTGGATACGTCAGAAAGGAAGTCAGGGAAAGCTCCAAGATAGCCAGTGACCAACCAATGACAGATGAGGAGAGCACTTCATCACATTCCAATGAAAGTGAGGGTTCCACGGGCACGTATCAAGGGCGCACCATAAATAAGTGTTCCTCTTATTTATTATTGAGGATTTCTATATCCTCTTGCTATAACCTTTATAGTTTCTTCATCTATAATTTTTCATTCAGTTGATGTAAATACAATTATGAGTCCTTTTTCAACCAATGGTACTACAATTAGAATATTTTTCTTTAGCCCTTTAAGTAATAATGCATCAGCTGCTTTTGTATACTTCTCAAGTTCGATTCTACTTTTTCCAATAAATTTTCTTGGAGCACTATTTCCAAGAATCACCTTACCATATTTTTTTTCTTGAGAAACTCAAACTTATCCTTACATCCAATCATGTGATGAGAGCATCTTCTATCTATGCACCATTCTTCTTCATCCTCAAATGAGCACAAAGCAAGACCACAACTTGTTTGTTCTTCTTCTTTCTGATTATTATTAGAAGTGTTGGTAGGTCCATTCTTCTTAGGTCTTTTGGAAACAATATTCTTATCTTATTGTTTGTCATGTTATCTGTGGAGGTCCATTGATTTGTTCCTACATTCTTGTGCTACATGCCCAAACTTGTTACAAGTATAACATCTTATATGACTAGAAAAGGGAGTAAAGGGATTATAATATTTTTGTTTCATATTCCTTCTATTGAAATCAATAGCTTTGTGACCAAATATGTTGCAAGCAAAGTAATATCCCTTAAAGAAACTTGAGAACCTGGGAACTTATGAATTTCCTGTGAAGTGGCTATTTACTTGAGATCGAAACAATTTACTTCTGCAATTAGCTACAACATGTCGATACTTATGACATATAGATAATTCAACATTGTTGACCAGAGGAGAGAATCAATTAATGTTTCTATTATTGGGGAAAATGATTTGTTTTAAAAATCCATATTCCTTGGATGTTGATCTGGTTGACCTTTTATCTCTTTAACAAGAATTCCATATGTCATATTTTTATCCTTCAAGATCCTTGCAAAATCCTATGGAATAGATTTTCCTTTTATAGCTTCATGAAAACCAAGACCAAACTTAATGGAGGGAGACATTTGGCTACTAAGAATGTTATCCAAAATTTTAGTACTATTTTGAAATTTCATATGTTTACCATTTTCTTTTGATTTACCTTTCAGAATGTTTACCTCAACTTCCTTTTTGTGGTATTGTTCTTCCTTTTCTAGATATTGCTTCCTCATTCCTTCTTCAACCTTTCTTCCTTCTTCCAATTTCTCTTTTAATTTGATAATTTCTTCCTTCATCCCTTTCTCTTGTTCTTCAAATGTTTGAAGTAGCTCTTCATTTCACTCGTTTGAATTTTCAAGATCTTCTCTTAGAGAGACGATCTCAGCTTCAAGACCTTCATAATATTGTTTATATTCTATTGCAACATTTACCGATTTGATATGATCCCTGTTATCATATACCTACAATTTATCCTTAATATTGATAATCCTTTTCAAAGAAAAATAAAGTTTTCTTCTAAGATTAAGAACTTATTCTAACCTATCTTCTTTTGAATCAATAACTCCATCTAACATAACATACTCATATTTTGGTACATCATTATTTTCTTTAGAAACATGATTACATGTTGGTTATGATGAAAAATCCTCCTTTGTTTTTCCTTCATGAATGTCCTGCAAATTATCCCATACTTATTTTGCAGTTTCATAGTGCATAACCTTTCCTAATGTTGAATCAAGTATGTTACCAAATATTTCATTTAAAGCTTCATTATTCTTTTGTAATTCTTCACTTGATGGAGGAGTTTTAGTGCAACCATTACATACTAAATTCCAAATATCAGATCCTAGGTTCATTAAATTAGACTTGATCTTTTCTTTCCATTCCTAGTAGTTATCATCACTTAGCATAAACGTACCTTTATTGTCTATTATTTTTGTCTTGCTTTGTTCTTCTGTTGCAGATTGTCCTTGATCCATGAATGCATATATTTCTACAACATCACATGCATCATTGTTATTGTTCCCCTAAATTGAATTCTTCCTTTTAGTTGCCTTCTTCTTTTGCTTCTTTCCCATCATCGTTGATCCACTACAAGAAATTAAGCTTCAACTGAAGTGACCTGCTCTGATACCAATTGTTGGGAAAAATACTAAGAGGGGGAGGAGTGAATAAAAGTTTTAATTTACTTCAAAATTTTCATTTCTTATTTTTCATTCTACACGCTACTATAACTTTTGCAACTCACGTGTGTACGTGATTTCTGTGAAGTAAAACCACATATATTCAGCTAACTAGTTTTTCATATGTTCCATAACATATTCATATGTAACCAATGCATCATTATGTCATTATTCATTTATTAAGCTAAAACTATGAGCAATAAATAACAGATAGATCATCAACACACAAGGAACATATCAACACACATGAACACTAGGGCTTTTAGGTGGAAACCCAATGTGGGAGAAAACGACCATTGTCGTTGTCTTTATCTTCTTATTTTATTATAAAGGAAAACATATTACAATCTTGTATTGGTGCAGCCTCATACCAATATGAAGGAACCTATCTATAAAAGACTACAACCTTCTCTCGTTCTCCAATAACCACTAGAAGGGAGCTCCAACTCTCTGATCTTGTTTACCAACCCCTACTGGAAGGGAGCACCTACCCCCTACAAAAATTCACCAGCTACTACTAGAAAGAAGCTTTGACTCCATAATTGAAGGCTCCAACCCTCAACAACCCTTGTGAACCATATTTCATACTAGACCCACTTGACTCAAAAAATCAAACCTGTAGGCCACTTTTCACCATATTTTTAGACTGGACCCACTTCTATCATTACATAACAATTCTAAAATGAATCATTGAATCAAATCATCGAATCATTAAACCAACTAAATTTTCAAATCAATCACTAAATCTTAGTCAACCAATGCAACTAGATCAAACCAATTCATATCATATCATATAAATACACAACCACTCATAAGTATACCAAACCATATATTGTTCATCACAGAAACCAATAGTTATCACTACAAACCTTGATAAAATGCATGTCAGAATGTATACACTACTTCTATGAAGCACACATGTGTATGTACATTATTCCTATGAAGAGGACCTGCATAGAGATCTCAAAATATTGATAGCTAAATCTAAATCATTGTTATATTGAAACAACCACTGAACCAAATATTGAATCAACCACATATCACTAAGCCAATTACATATCAAAACATAGTAGCATCTTTACTAATCAACATTCCATTCCATAACCAACGCAACCCAACCAATACTGTCAAACACAGATTATTATGATAGAGACATCATCGATAGACAACAACAAACATAATAGAACTGATCAAATTCCATTGAAAAGTCAAACTAGAAAACCATAGAAGACATATGTGACTTCCATAAAACATATTAGTGAGCAACAACCATGCATAAAACCGACGTATAGATTCTTAACACACTAAAAAGATTTCACAAAATATATATGTGACCACCCAGAAGCCGATGTGCGTATGTACGTGACCTTACAGAGGAAAACCAATGTACATATCTGAAAGCACTGAATCGTACTTTCGTTGCAACCACAACACATACTTCACAAAATTTATTGTCACACATTGATATCAGAGTATAATTATCACCAGAGATCTATCATTATTAGCTATGATAAATAACAGATCAAGCAACCATATCCATTAGTCTTCACTATTCTTTCAAATCTATCATATCTAAGCCTCTTCCATGCTCCATGGTGCACACATGTTTCACATTAGATTACACATTAATAATCCATAACTTGCACACATAACACTTTGATCTCCATCTCCTTATATAGATTTTTCCTTAGCCAATATCTTAGGCCAATCCCTTAGTAATGTCGTTGTTATTCTTTGACTGGATCAAACAATTATTGATGCACCCAGTACTATGGGCCAATATGATGGTAAAGACCCCTAGTATGCAAATTACCATGGTGCGGATTATGTATGTGATGCTACTTCTTAATGCTTTTGTATGTATGCGACCTTTCTTCACATAACCCACATATACTTTTTCAAACTTTGTCTTTGCCATCAATCTGTCACTAAACTATCATTTCTCTATTCATACTAGTTGTGGCATATTATAAACATCTTGTTATCAAAATGTTAACATCTTTATCAAATAGATTTCCATCAACGACGACACATTAGTCATAATGTCTATATATATATATATATATATAGAGAGAGAGAGAGAGAGAGAGAGAGAGATCTTAACTTTAGATCTACCAAAAGTTGAGAGATTAAACCACTCTTTGAGTGAAAATTTTGAGGAAAGATTCGCATCTCAAGATATTTGATTCCTCTTGGCACTTGACAGATCTAAAGTTAAGATAAATCTATGTTGGTTCTTGTTAATATTATTTATATCTATATAAATTACACATCTCTATATATAGAAATTTTCTTATTTTTTATTTTATTAAAAACTTTGATATGGATCATTATTTTAATATGGTAAAATGTATATTAATTTATAGCTATTATTTATATTTTATATAAATTTGACATCTCTTTTATAGAAATAATCATATTTTTTTTATTTTATTAAAACTATAATATAATTAAAATAATGATGATCTCTCTTTCTCTCATTAAAATTTTAAAATTTAAAGTAAAAAGTTATTAAAAAATACCATAGATATATGTATGTATTATAAATTTTTTAATAAAATTTAAAATAAGAATATCTCTATATATAAAGGTGTTAAATAGTATAATAAATAATTGACATGAGTATATCTTAATTTTACATCAAATTTTTAGAGTTGCAAATATTTCCTCCAATTTTACATTTAAAAAAATGTTTGCATTTTAAAATAAAATGACACTTATAAATTTCTAGAGATGTTTTCACATAAAATTTTATTTAAAATAATACTTATATTAAAAAATAGTAACCAAAAAAAATATTGACTATAAATAAAATACTTCAATTTCTATATTAATTTTATATCAACTTAATGTACAAACATAAAGTAATTGCTTTTTAGTATGAAGGAGATATGTCATTCCTCCACTACTTAATTTGGCTATGATGATATGTAAAAATTGTATATAATATTTAATTCATTCTATATTTATTTCAAATAAAAAAATTGTATATATTATTAAAAGAAAAAGTTCAATATGAATCATAAATCAAATATTTCCATATTTTTTAGTATCAAATATATTATTTTTAATTAAAATACTAGAAAGATTTATAATTCTTCAAATACTTAAAATAGATTTGAAATATAACATTTTTAAAAATATTATTAACAAAAAAAATATCAATATATATTGACAAAATCCTATTAACAGTTTCTATTTCCTAATATGAAAAAACATCCCTAAAAATAAATCTAGACTTATATATATAAAATTAAAATAAATTTTTATTAATTAATTCTATTTCATGTAACTAATTTTACCATTATCTTGTTAAATTATACAAACATATTATTAAATTTGCAACATTTTTTAATTTTAATTATATTTCAATGTGATTGATTTGATAACTATCTAAACTTATTAGTGATCTTAAAAAGAAAAGTCAATAGCTATGATAATGAGTCTTGGCTTGTTCTCCAAAACCTTGTTTAGAATGACACATTTTTTAATTTAGTGTTTTGAATTTTTTATATGTGAGAAAAGAGATTCTTCATAATTATTTGCCCATTAAGGAGATGCACATGCTCTAACATTTTTTATATGCGATCTTTCATAAATATATGTTTTCGAATATGAGTTTTTTTTAGGTTATACCCAAAGTAGACAATAATCTTATTTTTTAAGGTTATACCTAAAGTAGACAATAAATTAATTTATGGAATCCCTCAAAACAAAAGAATCTACGAACTTTTTTTTTCCTTGAACATCGATTTGAAAACTTAAAAATTGTTCGTGAACAAAGTCAACAAATATTTGATGCAGTCAGATTTTTTTAGATTATACCTAAAGTAGACTATAATCTTTTTTTTTTAAGGTTATACCTAAAGTAGACAGTAAATTAATTTATGAAATCCCTCAAAACAAAAGAATTATATGATTTCTTTAATAAATCATTGTTTATTATTTATTCTAAAACCACAGTGATCTACTTTGCTGGTCGATTCGTTGAATACCATGCTGATGTAATTTTCAATTTGTATGATGTTTTAGCCCTGAGGAGTTTGACTAAGAAGAAATCAACTAAGCAATCAATTTTAATATCACCAATATAATACACTTATATTAATATAGATTTATTTTTATTTTTTTTACAGAAATGAATAGTGGGTATATTAGATATTTGGCCTTAATGCCAAAAAGCGGATTACAAAAGATGAGACTAATTCCACAAGTACCGCACAATCTTGAAAGGCCATGGCATTTATGCTTAGCTCACATCTCTTTTTGGCTGCTACTATGTGATCGATTTTAGAGATTTCCCCAAGTTTGTGGATACATACACACTGAGTTAACAAAAGGTAGTAAAACATGACAGCTATCTAAATTAAGGAATTGGTTCCCATGTTTCCTGTCCACCTCCAAGCAAGGCTCCAGCTGTAAGAAGGGCTGCTTTGTTGGCTTCAATGTCCACCTCCTTATTATTAGCTCTCAACACATGATAGAAATTCAATTTCTAGAATGAGTCCCCAAGGTCTGTTATTCTGAAGATCGGCTTTGCAAGCCTTAGGTCCGTTGGCTTAGAATGTGTCACCATAGTGTTGATGATAATCTGAGAGTCTCCAATTACATTAGCCTCCCTGATGTTCAGCACTTTCAAAATCTTGAGGCCTTGAAAAAGAGCTAAAGCCTCAGCTTGAATGTTAGAAGCAATGCCCAAACCCCAGGCGAAACTGTGGATTCTTATGCCATCTGGATCCAATATGACGCCTCCAGCACCAGCTCTTCCAGGATTGGCCTTTGCAGCCCCATCAAAAAATAGAGAGTGTCTCCGATGTTTTATTGTCCAATCCTGGAATCCTTTTGTTGTAACTCTTATTTGCCATTCTTTGGGGAGGGAGATACTATTTGCAATTTTTTGGAACTGAAGATCGAGGGAAGAGCCCCAATTTATATCTTGTTGGTTGAGACTTGAATCGTCTTTATGTTCTCTCAGACACTCTTTTAACTGGCGTTTAATCTTGACTACCACAAGCTTGGGATCATGTTCGTAGTTTTTGAAGATCCTTTTATTTCGCTCAAGCCAAATCTGCTAACAGATTATTTTAGGGAGAGCAGACCAAGCAACGCTGATAATTTTGTTTTTTGGAGGAGGCCCAGGATACCTTTGCAGCCATTTAGCAAAAAAATCAGGAATGGAGGGAGGCAACGAGACGCTGGAACTCAAAGTTCCCAACAGTTTGGTCCAAATCTGCAAAGTGAAGGTGCATTCAAGCATCAGATGAGTTACGCTTTCCTTGTTTACCTTACAAAAGCTGCACCTTGAAGGACCGTGGAAACCATGCTTCTGAAGATTATCATTTGTCAAGATTTTAGAGTGACATAGCAACCAGTTGAAGAAGTCAATTTTAGGCAAGGAGGGATAATGCCATATCCGTGTATCCACCAACCTGCGTACCCCATCCTCTTGAGTCCCATTTTCGAGCCAACGAAGGAGCCAAACCGTGGAGCTTGGAAAGTAGAACTTTGCGCTCCATAGACAAATCTGGGGGCATTTGAAGATTCCAGCCAGCCCAACGTGAATCGCGCCAGACTGAAATGTCCCACAGCGTATGCATTCCAGCGTCGTTCATCCATCTGCACAACGCGTGAAGTGAGCTACAGTGTCCCAACATATGAGTTTAGAGGGGTTTAATTTCTTCACATGTTAATTTTTTTATAAATCAACATTATTTAAATGTTTTGTATCGTTATTTGAATTTTTCTATTTTTAGATTTTTTAAATTTTTTATTTCTGTAATAATAAACAAAATTTCAACTTTGATGACAAACTAACAAAGTCACACATCATAGACTATAAAATAATTTTCATATATATCAATATATTTGTATTCCATTTTCGACAAACAAAACTATAAATTTGTTGGTTAATCATAGCCAAAGATTTGACGCAATGAGAATTAACGTTCTCTAGGTTTAGTTTAATAAATTAAATGCCAAATGCAGGTTTGAATTCTAGTCAAAGCACTGAGGAAGAAGCAACATACTTAGGTTTCATTGCTGGATCAAACACCACCCGACACCATATCTCCAGCCTCTATCGTATCACTGGAAAGGTTGAATTGGGTTTTGAATCACCTCACCGAGGGGCCATGCATCAGAGTGATGAACAATGAGATTATATGGCCGGTCTAAATGCCAACTTTTAGAACTAGCTAGTTGCTAAATCCAGTTAAATGTAAATAACAATCCGATCTTATATTGGAGGGTAGAGAAAGACAACTTTGTCCTCACAGTTTTTTATCTCTCTTAAGCAATAAATGCTAGTTGTTGCAATTACCAACATGGCTGGTGAATTCATTTTAATGTTTATCTCTCTTAAGCCATAAATGCTAGTTGTTGCAATTACCAACATGGCTGGTGAATTCATTTTAATGTGTATAATATATTATATTTCACATTATTATGAGTGAAGATAATTTGATTGTGATCTATGGATTTATATGAATGAATTCTACAACAATACATATAATAATTAATTTCAAATTTCGTCACCTAGAGTCATATTATATTGTATTATAATCTTGGGAACATTTAAATTTGATTTTCAATTTTCTGTTTCACATGTTTTGTTTTGTTTTGTTTTTGGAAATTATGTATGAAAATACTAAGAGTTTATAAAGACATTTATAGGTATATTTTTCATATATTTTCAAGTTTGAGTTTTTATATATCTTGGGTTTGACATAAAAGTTATAAGGTTTTTATGAGAGAAATTGAAAGCACCGAAAACATATATCAATAAATTAGATTGAGAAATTATGAATCCTTTCCTAGACCACTGACATCATAGCTACTGAACAATTAAGAATTCAATTGTATAATACACAATAATTTGAATTTATGCTTTTTAATTCCCACCTATGTGAGACTTTACCAAAACAAATAGAGATACTCTATGTGACCTTGATAAAATTCACATAAATTAAAGAAAACGATCTTACAGATTTTGGGTTTCCTTTATTTCATACAATTACATCAAATTCCACACAACCATCAAGTGTACAAACATGATTTTCCATGAAAAACTCTATAATTATATTAATATCATGCAAAATTCAAATTCCAAGAGGGTTTGTAGGGTTACATGTGAACAAAGAATCACCCAAAATGTACTTCAAAACTCTTCTCTTACAATAGCTTCAACATATCCCAACACTTTTTTCTAACAAAATTTTGACAGAGTTTCAGTACATAAAAATTGATCCTTCATTACATCAAAATGATTCATATATATAGGCTCTCTAGACCTAAAACCTCTAGTAGTATTAAGTAATCACTAGGAATCATTACAAATAATTAGTAATTTCATAACTAAATTCTTCTATAAGTTTCCAGCTATAGGGTGCTAAACGTTTCCAACTGTAAGGTGTGTCTCGTCCTACCTTGGCTATCCAAACTTGGTTGTAGTGGCCTCTCTCTCTCTTGTGCATGTGCATTGGCTAGTATGAGGTAGTGTTACTTTGACTAGAGTGTTGTTGGGGCCGCCTTGGCTAAGTTGGCGTATGTGGTTGCGGTTGTGTTTGTTGTTGTTGGGGTGGCCTAGAGCTCCATTTATGATGTTGTGGTATTGTTCCTCCAGCCTAGGACTATGCAGGCACCATTTTAGTGGCAAGTATATTGAAGTCCATCATTCCTTTCCATTTTTTTATGAATGGGATGTGACACATTTGTGCATCCAAAATGACTCCATCCATATTAGTGACTACATCATAATCCACTTGGCCTTGTTCCTTGAAAATTCTCTTTAAAATGACCAAAATTTCAAAATAATCTACATAAAGGTTGACAATGTCTCTTCTCCAAATCCTTCATGATCATTTTTTATTTCTAATAAGATCTTCATGAGAGAATCCTTGGGATATAAATCTCCATTTCCATAAAACATGCTGGGAATTTCCTTTTGTATAAAATCTCCAATTTTCCCTTGAAGCTTTGTATCTCCTTTTTTATTGCTCCAACCTTTATCTACCATTGTCATAAGATTTTTCTTCCTTTTCATCTAGTCTTCTCTTGTCACTGCACTGGATCTATCAATATCCAATTTTGTGATATCTTCCTTAGACATGTGATTGAGGAACTCTATTATTATTTCATATTTGGTGGGGAAGTCTCCAATATTGTTCTTTATTGTATTTATTTCTCTATTAGCCCCTTTGACAATATCTATCTTCTCTTGAAGTAGCTCCATGTGGTCCCAATTCTTGTCCATTTTATATTATTATTCTATCCCAGGTTACTCATTTTGCAGCTTTGAATGAGGATTTACTCAAGTGCTTCCTTTTCAACACATCTAGATTTGCTTCAATCTAATGGTATTCCTCTTGTTTTAGACACAGTTCTATCTTTGTGCTCTCAAATTATTCTCCCTTATTATTTAATTCTTTCTCCTGACTAGAGATTAGAGCCTGCAATTTCTTGGCACCATCTCACATCATCATTGATTCAACTTGTCCTTCCATAGTTTCACGAGTTTGGTGGGACTGAAATGTCTCACCTAAATTTTCTTTCATTCCGTGAACTTGTGTCTCCAATAACACAATTGGTCTATGCACTCTTTGTTCTTTGTTCTCATATCATAGAGATTTTCCTTATTCTCCTTTTCTGCCTCTACTGGCTCATCGATTTATCTTTAGTTTCTTCTTTAGGGTCATTATCTCCCTCCCCTTATCTCCATCATAGTTTTGTATGGCTTGAAGTCACGATGGTGTGTATATCCAAACAAGTGATATTTTCCTCTAGATTCTTTATCTTGGTCTTTCTAGATCTACATACCATTCTCTCATATTTCAATTGGCTACCTGTCTTATTATACATCTCTTGCAGATTTCTTGATGTGGCATTTGTCGTGTTCATTTGTCTATGCATCATGTGTGTCACCTACATGTCCAGTGTCATGAGATCTGTGGATGGGAAGTCATCTACTAGAAGGGACATCTGGTGAACCTCATAATCTTCCATGGACCTCATTGTTTCTGATTTAGATTACAAAACTGGCAATTTGAAAATTCCCTTTTCATGATCCAAAGCACTTTTGACTTGCAATTTGGGGAGTGGTTGGTTCTCAGAAATTATTATATCCCTCTTTCTTTCCTTGTCCAATTGAATGGGCATTACTTTAAATTGTTCCATGATTGACATTTTTCGAGGCTTGAAGACCTCATCTGATTCTGTTGTCTCAAATGTTGACATAACAAAAGTCATGTGCTCAATAGTGAAAGCTAGCTTTGTTGGGCTTGCCAGTTGGCTATTATACAGTGTTAAAGCCTGAGTTTTATATATTCATCATATTCTTCATCTTCATTATCTCCCTTTGCTTCTTTCCTTTGGCCCTCTTGGAGTTGTGCTCCTCTCCTTGGTGTATGTCCATGGGCTCTGATGTGCTTCTTTTCTTTCTCAAGAGGCAAGATGTGCTTGATTTAATAGGATGCAAAATTGCTTTGACCTCATCTCATGTGGATTTATTTGCTCATTCTTCTACTATGGGGTTGGGGTCATGCTTATGTTCTTCTTTTTCCTTGTCCTTTCTTATTTGATATATGATATTATGTGGGTCATATTTCCATGCACTTGCTTGCGGGGAATCAAAGCTCTTCAGCATATTCTCCTTATATTCAAGATGTTCCTTGTCCTTACCACAAATGGACCCACCTCATGAAAGAGGGTGAATTTCATAGTATTTTTACTAAAAGTAAAATGAAAGTTGTCACTACTAAACAATTTCCTCATATACTCTAGTAGAAGATGAGTTGAGTCAGAAATGTTGGAAATTGATATGGTATTTCTTCAAAACCATATATCCTTATTATTGTGTACTCATCAAAGAGGTACTAGACACCCACTCTAGTGCGAGGATTGAACTACAACGTTTCCCTAAGGAACTTAGGGGCTCTAGGTAGAGGCTTACCATGCAACAAAGCATATACAATAGACATACATGATGAGACATACTTGAAAAAGCCTTTGTTGTTTTCTAGTTTCCTTACCATGGTCAATTACTTGAAGACGAGCAACATGGTATTTTGTTCATTGACCATTTTGAGCTTCAGGCTCTCAAGGTAAGAATATTTTTGGTGAATGAAAAGATAGACTAGATAGGCTTGATATTAGAAATACCTATCGTCCTCAAACATTATCAATTGGGAATGGATTTCATCAGATAGGAACTGGGGAAAATCATACTTTATGTAGGCCTTGGTGACTAAATGACATAAAGTAACTAGGAAACCTAAGACAAACTCATTTACTTGGGCATCAGTATTAAGACCAAGGGCTTGAGCAATCATGGAAAATATATTTGGGCATAGATTAAAATACAATGATAGGATATGGAGGAGGCCTAAAAGGGGTGATTACTCCTTCTTTGACATTTTTGTGGATCATTTGTTGCTTGAGTTCTAGGGGAATGCCCTTCCATTAATATTCTAGTATTTATATGTCTAACTTTTGCATGTCTGCCGTGTTTGAGAATGATAGCATATATGCAATAGCCTCTCGTGTGAACTTAATAATTGCCTTATATCAAAAAATGATGACTCTCTGATCCGGTAAATATATGTTGGCACACCATGTAAACATCTATAGGAAACGATATACTTGCGGGACTACTTCCAGGACCATATTTGATTCAAATAGGTTATTTTGTTTTCATGTTGAATCAAAGGTATTGTGTACTAGTTGTATGGTTTTTCTTATGTCGTAAGTGGTAAAAACCAGATCTCGAACATTAGCATCCTGGTCAAAGAAATCGGGCTCTTTAGCCTTTTCAACTATTTGGACATCACAGGCACTTGGTATAGGTGGTGTATCCATTAAAGACAAGGGATTTGTCGAGGGGACTTAGTTGGCTTTAGTGGAATAAGGGAGGCGACAATATGTTAGGTTTATAAATGGGACTAACTGGCCAATGTGTGACTTCCACGTGGCTCAATGAGATTAGCTAATACTATGGAGGGAAATTTAATTCAAACTTGCTGAGTTGTGGCTCACTTGGCACCCACAAGTATTGAACTAGGGTGTTTTGAAGAAATTTGTGTTAGGGTTGGAAAATTCTTGGGTTTCTTAAGATGTACACAGGTTAAGCTTATGAAGTGGAAGTATATTTGGGATAAAAAGTGGGCTTTCACGAGCGAGAGTAAGTGTTTTTTTCATGCAAGTGAAGTTAGGCTTACTTCTTGAGCTCAAATTTATTCAAATTTTGGTTGGGATGAGGGTTTATCAAGTTAAATTCATGACGATGAAGCAAATTGTCCATTCAAGACTGTGAATTCGAGCTTGGAGGGATCATAATTGAGCTGGAAATGTTCACAGATGTGCCTACACTATGAATCAGAGATAACGAGAGGGTTGGTGTGGCATGTGGAGGGCCCACATGGGGGGTTTGCATTGCACCTATCAAATTTCCATTCAACTTTCAATTGAAATTATTTCTGAGGTGGGAAGGGCACAAGAGGGTGACACATTTCACCCTTCACAACCCTCGACAATGTTAACCTTCACACGGTTTGGGTGGTGTGGACTATTGCGGACCATGTGATCCGCTCCTACACCTGTCGTTTGATCATGATGTTGCGCCTTGTGCACCTGGCCCTATTTTCACCTACCTTATTGCGCCCATCATTGGCTTTACAATTTCCCTTTGTCATCCTCGTAAGGTGGCCTTATGCCTGCTACCCTCTTGCTCTGGCACTATGGCTTGTGACCTTGCTCCCTCCCTCCCAAGGCCATTTAAGGAATTTAACCTTAGGCCTTTGGCTCATTTGGGGGAGTCTTTCATCATTTCTTCAAGTTTCCTTGAGGCCTCCTTTAGATTTTGAAAACCTCGAGTAACAAATTCTCAAGGGTGGTGTATTTTGGCACCAACAAAACACATAGATTTTACACTAGAAATTTAAATGGTAAAACTAGTTTTGAATGTTTTCTTGGTATTCATTTAAACAATCTCAAGTTAGAAAGAAAGTGATGGCTCAATAAACATTCAACTATTTCCATTGTCAAGCTCTTGTGCATCCTCCCTTGACCCTCTTGCCCAACAAAGTGCCTTTCATGAATGCAATTCCAAGAAGATATAAGTAGAGATGGGGGATAATGAGAAGGCCAAAATACTTGATATTTCATTTCTCATTTTCAATTATTTACTCTCTTATTCTCTTTTTTCTTTCTCATTTAATTATTTATTTATTTCCATTTTCTCTCATTTACTTTTTAAATCTTGGATTTTATTTTTCTTCTTCTTAAACCTTATTAATTTTTGAACTACTTGTGGGTACTAAGTCTTACAACTATTATATTTTGTTTCAATCCATTTTAGATCACACATCCCTATTGAGAGGATTTTTTTTCTCCATATTTGGAGGAAACCAAGCTCTACATCAATGTGCCTCATTTTTGCTTCTCTAGAACATGGCTCTCAACTCTAACTTTTAGCTCTAGCCAAGGCTCTAGCTCTAGACAAGACTCTAACTCTTAGATCTAGTCCTAGCTATGGCTCTAGCTCTTATTTATAACTAGACTATTCCTGTGATACAAAAGCATACCCACTAAATAGAGAAATCTTCATATTCGAACTCTTGAATCAAAATTCATTCCCATCTTTAACATGCAAACCATTGTCATTCATATACTTGGAGGCAGATCTAAGTCAATTTTTGTTTTACTTGTTCACATGAGACACCAACAAGCACATGCTTTAACATAGTGAATCCAAAAAAAAATATATATTATTCCCTCTTCTACTAGGATTAATTAATTTTGACATGAAAAAATTCTATATTGGTTGTAAATGCTTACAAACACTCTAACATTGCAACATTGTCATTTGCATGGAATCCTTCATGTGCCATCATAGCACCTTATTTTACCCAAAAGAGTTGTCAATTATTCTAAATGTGTGGTTGTAGATTACATCAATGCATATAGTCTTATTGATGAGAAAATTTTGTAACCAATGGTTTACCCAATATAAATGTATTTCATGAATTAATCCATCATTTTGTTTGCTTCAATGATTATCATGGATTCTCATGGCATCCCCAAAGCTACTAACCTTCATGCACCAATATTTAACCCATCTCTAAGAGGGGAGTATCCTGTTGGAGTATTGAAGGAAACAATTGGATTGGGGTTGCCTTTGATGTCAACATCAACTTGCTATCCATCTTGTTGACAATTCTAACCTGTCATATTGATAAAAATCCTTCAAAAGTTTATGCTCCTTAGTTTGGAAATGTTGTCACATTATCATCTCCTTTAGTCTTCATTCTCCACAATCTTCTCTTGATGGTTCAATTTGTAATATGAATTTTCCAACACTTTTGTTTTCAATGTCCAACCAACTAGTAGTGGTGGAAAAGGTTCTTGGTGTTACATTGTTTGCTTGACACAATCTTCTTACCTATGTACCACTAAGTTTGTTATTTCTTTTGGGAAGTCTTCTTTTCATTCTTCCTCTAAAAGCATGTAGGTATGTGGCATGTAGCACGTTGCTTGCTTCTCTCCAGCAAGATGCCTTAAGATGGACTTTCTTCTGGCAAGGAAAACATACTTTAAAATATTAATAGTTGGTACAAAAATAAACAAGGGGTTTATTTCTTAATACATAGCTCTTAGTCTTCTTATTATTATTTTGGTTGATTGACTTGATGCTTTTGCTAGGTGTTGCTAGAATTTGAGTCTATAGAATTTATTTATGTAATCCACCATAAGAATAATAAGGTGATAGTGTGCTCCCATATTCATTTGTTGTTTCCATTTTTCTAATGAGTAGGTAAAATTTGTAATATTTTTTTTCCTTCAAGAATGTGATATTATTGGTCATGGAATTTTCTTCTATGCCACTAAAACCTAAGCCTCACGCTTGACTCTTAGTTCAGCTACAATGGATCTTCTAATGCCTTGAATTTGCTTGCTTAGCCCTTGACCATCATAGCCCATGAATCATAATATCTTGGAACCAACACCTCTAGAGTGCTTTTCAAAATCAACTAAATTCTCTTGTGAAATCTCTAAATAATGTGGAACAATTATGCTTATGTCATCATGTTGTTGGATTTTCTAGTAGTACTTGAAGGTTTCTTTGTGTCCCTAGTCCCTTAAACAACTTGTTTTATATTAGTTAATGTCGCCTTCTTGTCTACCGATTCTTGGTGATGCAAACCATCATTTGAGTGTAGTACTCCTTCTACCAACTATCCATTTGAATTTCCTTCTCTCCGAGTTGCATAAGTTGAACTCCAATCTTGCGACATTCTACCATCATAGGGGTGATGGAATCTTGGCATTGAACAAAGTTCTTCTTTAGTAATGGAAATAGTTTTGTAGAGGTCTAAAGGTATTTTCCTACCTCTATTATTCTTTGATCAAAATTTGTACCTTCAACTACCATAATACCAACATTATTCATAAATGTAGGACTTATATCCTTCATGCTTTGCCAACATGGATCCTCTATGGAAACTAATATTATTCTCTGCAATCTTTGCTATGGATTGATTATATGTCATTTCTCTAAGTAACTTTCTCACAAACAACCACATGACAATACAATGACAATTAAGTCTTTTAGGTGTTTTTTCTTATTGTTAATCAACACGCCAACACACCCTTTACAATAAAGTAGTCAAATTGATTATTGATCCAAAAACTTATATTGGTTTGAGTAACTTTGTGTCTTCACAATAACAACAAATCCATTTATTCAAACTCTATCCAACACACTAATTCAATGGATCTATGTAATGTGTATATATGAATCAACTTTAGTGATATGCATGCTAACATTAATGGCCATTCATAAAATATGCAATTATACATTTTTAAAAAGGGAGGGGCTAGTTCCCAAGCAGAAGCATTATAGGGCCCTCTTTTTATTACATTTATACATATCAGACAAGCTGATAATTGTCACATCGAAACCATCATTACAACCGGAATATTCGACATCACATCAGCCGGAATAATCGCCATGGGACAGCATATGCTGCAGCGCAATGTTGCAGCAACCCGAAGGAGGTTTGAACGCGGACGGGATGCGAGTTAGCCAACTGCCCAGTCTAGTCCACTGGGCCATGCACTCATATGCAATATACAATTATACATGCGATTATGCAATTATACATGCGGTTGGTCAATTTGTTCATTTTTTATTGTAAGAAAGCCATTATAACATCAAATCATTTGTAATTCATAAATGATACCGTGTACAATTAGGAGCTTGAATAAAAAGTAATCAATGCCACCATATACCATGGGAGTTATCATCTACGGAATATCCAGGAAATAATGAACGAACCAACAAACGATTCAGCGGTCTATTTCCTTCAATTGCAATGTCACCCAAAATCAATGCATAAATATAATATTCAAATGAGGAATTACCACGTCACTTCACTATCATGAAATTCGATCACTTCTTCAAATGTAAAGACAAGAAGTCTCTGGAAAATATTGATTTTATTGATTTTTTTGAGAAAAAAACGCTGATCTGTATCATATATTAAAATCAGTACATGTAAAGACAAGAAGTCTCATGTAAAAGACAAGAAGTCTCTTGAAAATATTGATTTTTTTAGAAAAAAACGCTGATTTGTATCCTATGTTAAAATCAGTACATGTAATTTATTGAGTCTAGTATCTCATTATCATATGTCAGTGATTATTCAAGGGATAAAAAACACACATATAACAAAACACACATATAACAGGAGTCTCATATAATAACAAAATGGATAATTTTATAGAATTATTACTATCTTTTATGTGCATATAACAGGTGACTTGGCAATGAGAAAATATCACAAAGCACTGTACTTGTGTATTTAAAAAACAAGAAAACACTGCAAGAATAAACAAAAACTTATAAAAATTAAAAAGGGCCACCCAAAAACTTATAAAAATTAAAAAGGGCCAGCCATAAACCCAACATCATAGATAATATGGCCCATATATAGAGAAATGTGCATGAGACCAGTGATTCCCAATATAATATGGCCCATATATAGAGAAATGTGCATGAGGCCAGTGATTCCCCAATACTCAATTTAGATAAAATGGAGTTAAATTCCCTATAAATATGATGGAAATAGATGTGCTCAAAAGATTCTTTGAGGAAAAAGATATTCAAAAACCAGCCCAGAAAATAAATATAAATATAAATAACTTTAAATATAAATAGAAATATCCTTAAATATAAATACAACCAACACTCATGCAATAAGAGCTAGCGAATGTGGTCCTCAATGTTAAAGTCAACCATCAATGTGACGCGGAGAAAATCAAATGTGTACATCATTTTAATTGGAAGACACTATAATGTGCATCATTTTCTTCCCAACAATTATCAATGGAATGAAATGATCTTCATATGTCGATTTGTTGTGCATCATTTTCTTCCCAACAATTATCAATGGAATGAAATGATCTTCATATGTCGATTTGTTGTGCATCATTTTCTTCCCAACAATTATCAATGGAATGAAATGATCTTCATATGTCGATTTGTTTTTATTTACGGAATGAAATAATGTTCATATGAATATTGTTTTTAATAATGTTCATATGAATATTGTTTTTATTTCACTTTTCACATTTGGAAAAAAAATCCATATTTTTATTTTGGTTAAAAGACTATAGGCCTTTTAACAATATTTTTTTTCAGAACGAAAAAGCATAATAGTATTATATTGAGGTAATATAACGAAGACAATATTACATCAAAAACTAATTAATGCTGGAGAGTTTCATAAACTAAAGGAAAAAAGACAGAACTAGATACTATATATGCCCTTTAACAATATATCATATTCAACAATTCAATGGAGTGAGCATTGCATTAATGTCATGAGAGATGGGTTAATTAGTCAATTTTGAGTGCAATTTTAACATGAACTCAAAGCAATGAATTGAATTTGGAATAACCTTCCTTAAGTCACAAGAGGTATCAACTATGAAAGTAATTAATTGTTAAATACAATGAAACAAAAAAAGGAAAATTGATCTTATATTAGAGAATTGAAAATAACAAATTTATTTTCATAGTGTTAGATATTATTATTAGCCATATAGGTAGTGTATTTATTTCACTATGAATAATTTATCATATTGAAATGAATAATTTATCATATTTGACACCATGAATAATGAATGTAATTTAATTCTAAGCTATGCATCCCTATAAATGAAATTGACAACAATAGACAAAGCAATCAATCAATTATAGAGAATTTATATTTTCACTCTAAAACCCAAATAGAAAAACTGGGTTCAAAAGGTTGCTTAGGCTTCATTTTAACAATCCAAGTTACATCACAACTCATATCTCTATGGTCATTCAAATATGTACATAGCTAGGATTTCGTGCATCATTCCTATTGGCCAGCAAAAACCCCTTTATTTGTGCAATCTCATTAATCTATATGTAGAGATTAGGTGTAATGGGAAGGCCAAATTTCTCAACCTTTTTATTTCCCATTGCTAGATCTTTCTCTCCTATTTTCATTTTCTTTCTTATTTTTTTCATTTTATTACATTTACATTTTAAAGTTCCATTATCTTTAAGTTTTCCCTAAGCCTTCATTAATTGTTTAATTTATTATTTATACTAAGTCCTACAACTATTCATTTTTTCCCAACCCATTTTATATTAGGGAAATCCCAAATACTAGGAGGAAACATACAATAAAAATAAGGAAAATTACTTAAGTAAACGCTAATCATACAATATCCAAATTTGAATTGAAAAACACTAGAAGAAAAATGGATAATGACCAATGGAATGTACACGATAGTTTATGGATCAATAGTGACCAATTCATCTAAATCTCGAGGGCCGGGAGAGAAGAAGAAAATACAGAAAACATAGAAAGGGACTTTTTTTTTTAATTTAAAATAAGGGAAATTGTTACAACTACATTGCAGTGGACCAATATGTCCTTTTAGAATGTCAAGCATGTTATTTATAACCTTATTGAGTTGCAATATCATGGGTGAATATGATGGATGGATACTAGGGGTAAATACGATGGATTGATGCCACTTTCCATTTGGATCATTCTTCCCCCTCTTAGGAAGCAATGGTCCCCATTACGTAAAGTTCCCTCCTAAGAAGCTTTGTTGAACATGAGCTAATTAAGAGAAGGGTTTTGTGTGGTTGACCCATAACTGTGGGTCTCTGGATGACCCATAACCATGATGAATGAAGGTATGAAGATAGAGGTACCCTGTAATGCTTGTAGCCAACTGTGATACTAACAGTTTATGGCCTAGTAAATGGAATTTGATGGCAAGGGTTTCCTTTGATTGACCCATAACTGTGGGTTTGTGGGTGACCCATAACGATGATGATCAAAGGTCCAAGGATAGAGAAATATTGTAATTCTTGTGGGCCAAATGTGACAGCAAAATTGTATGTACTATGGCCTAAAAATTGGACTTCGATGACAAGGGTTTTGTCTGGTTTACTCATAACCTTAGGTTTGTGGGTGACCCATAACCCTGATGAATGAGGGTGTGAGGATAGAGATGTATTGTATTTCATGTGGGCGAACTAGGAGATTGATAGTGCATGGCCTAACAAATGGACCTCGAGATAGTTGACTTCTTGGTTTGCATGGTATAAATATGTTGGCTTATATGGTGCCTTATCCTTATTTTTTCATCCATTGAAAACATGTAAGTGAAAGTAACAACAACAACAACAATAAAAGACAGCCAAAATTCCATGAGCTTTAGGGAATATCAACTCGATTGAACAATCAAAGCCTCCATGAGTCCTGCTACAGGATCAATAACTGAATAAATTCAGTCCACTTTCTTCCAATTCATCGTAGAAGGTCCCATGTTTGGGATAATGCATAGGATATCCCTGAAACAATATGGACATTGTAACTTGATGACTATCTTGTTTAATATTGAAACTTCTAGACAATCATAAGCTTAGGTGTTATAACATCATTTATCACTATTGTAGACTACATGCTTGATCAGGTGCTCATGTCCTAAGTGTCGTAAAATGCTCAAAATTTAAAGTGCTTAGAATTGGTTCAAAGTTGAATGATTGGAAATTTCTCGTCTTCCCGATTCCAGCACCGCAAACAGTTCGAAAAACGGTCGCCATATGAGGAAGTTATGGCAAAATGAAGAATTTGTCCATAACATTAGAAATTTTAATTTTTTTTTTGAATATTCCGCCGGGCACGAAATCCGAGGCAACCACCAAACATTAAATGTAACTGCAGTTAAGTTGGCGTAATTTTGGCAGGAGCGCCAAATTTGGCGGACCCGCCATAATTGGCAGAGCTAACTGGAGTTAACTAAAGTTAGCTGGAGTTTTTCTAGGGGCAAACTGGAGAAACTTTAAATGGCCATAACTTTGGCTAGGAAAGTCGGTTTTGGACGAATTTTTTTTTGATTTTGGGTATTTTCGACCTTTTGAAGCCATTGGTGCAGGTCTTACAGCCATTTGAGGTCATTTGCAGAGGTTTTGGAGCCGTGAAAGTTCTAGGAGCCACTAGGGCCCAGTTTTGTGAAGACTGTATAGGGTTGCAGGTATCCATTGGAGGTGATCCAATAGTCAATCCTGAAGGATTCAAGTGTTCTGAATCCATTTTTACCATCTATTTCTCCTGTAGATGCTTCTATTCAGCTGTATTTTCAATTTTAGCATTTAATAAAAACAAGGACAAGCCCGGTTGGGAGCTTTGGACCCAGCAGACGTAGCCCTGGAGAGGGTGAACTGCTTTATCAACTTCTTTTGCATTTGTGGTTGATTTATTTTGCAGATAAAATTCGTTTTAATGTGTTAAATAGTAAAAGGAAATAACTCTGCTATGCTTAAATGGGTCATGAACAGCTGCAAATTTCATGTGTTTTCTTTCTGCAAGACATGGAAATCTTTTAAATATGTTTAATTCTGAATTGAATACCTTGCAAACAAATTTCAAGTAGTTTCAAATTTAGATCAATTTGGTATCAAAGCTCAGGGTTTTTGTGGAAAGATCTTATAACTGTCTTGCAAAGTATTGATGCTTACCAGGTTGAAACTTAAAAGAGGGGAAGGACAATTTACTAGAGAACGAGAGAATCCTCAGTCAAGGAAGGCCAGAGAGCCATCACCTCCACCTTCAATTTCACCCTCAAGAGTCTCAGCAGAAGCTTCAAGGATGTCTGAACATGAAGGAGAAATTCCTACAGAGACAGATCCAAGAGAAGAAGAAAGAGTCTTCAGAAAGGCTTTCTTGGACCTCACTGAAATGGTGAGGATATTGTACCAAGAAAGAAATGAGAAACTGGCTGGAGAAGGGTCCAAACATCCACATGAAGGAGAGGGCTCTTCAGGAGGTAAGAAGGATGATGATCATTCCAAGAAAGGACATGGAGGAAATGGTGATCCACCACCCCCATCTTCACCTTCTTCCTCTTCATCCTCGTCTTCTTCTGTTCATAAGCA
Organism: Pinus tabuliformis; assembly: GCA_031772625.1. NCBI lineage: Eukaryota > Viridiplantae > Streptophyta > Pinopsida > Pinales > Pinaceae > Pinus > Pinus tabuliformis. Next base: position 485,469,219 of record CM062818.1, on the reverse strand, counting down.
TAGATCCTCTGAAAAAAGTCCTTTTTTGAAGCTTGATGTAAAATTCGAATTACCTATGTTTAATGGTGAAGTGAATGCAGAAAATCTTGACAACTGGATTAGGCAGTTGGAAGTTTACTTGAGGATCCAAAATATGCATGATGATGCCACAAAGATTCAGTTGGCTTCTTTGAGAATGGATGGAGTAGCATTGGTCTGGTGGGAGGCCAAGACTAAAGAGGAGATCAAGAAATTTGGTAAGGTTACCTTAACATGGCCCGAATTTCTGTTAGCCACTAAAAAACAATTTTATCCTCTTGCTCACATGCAGAAGGCCATTATGAATTGGCAAAATTTCAGACAACTTAAGGGTCGGAGTGTCCAAGACTACACCCAAGAATTCAGGAGAAGAGCTCTCTTGTTAGGGGTAGATTTGCAGACTCAGGAAACCTTGCTGAAATACATTGGTGGCTTGCATAGCTACCTTAGACACACCATATTGATGTTTAACCCTACTAGCTTGGACGAGGTTTGTGTCCAAGCTACCCATTTAGAGGCAAGGGGAAAAAACACATTTGAAGAGGGTAGAAACAAGCCCCCCAAGGGGAAAAACAAAGAGAAAACCTCCAAGGGAAAGAGCAAAAAGAATGCATCTGTCAAATAGGAGAGTGAGAAAGTGATCTGTAAACACTGTTCTAAACTAGGCCATGAGGAGAAAAACTGTTGGAAATTATATCCTGAAAAAAGACCTCAATTTAACAAATCCAAAGGGAAACAGAAAACTGCTGCTACTACATCTACACCACAAGATTTAGGGGAAGATTCAGGTGATGAAACCAAAATTGCAGCCATGGGTTTGAAAAACTTGAAGGGAAAAGAAATTGAAACTCAAGTCAGCACTAGTACCTCAAACTGCCATGTACAAGCTCCTAATGAGGAAGAAAGAATTGAACTGTTTCATGTGAGGGTGATTTCAAAACATACTAAAATTGACACACTTTTTGATAGTGGGTCACAAGCAAACCTTATATCAGAGGACTTGGTCAAGCAGCTTAAACTTGAGACCGTTCCAAGTTCAAAGCCATATCCACTTGGATGGATTTGCAAGGATGAAAATTTACAAGTTTCAAGAAAGTGCACATTGCGCTTTGCAATTACTGCACATTTTATTGACACAGTTGAACTTGATGTGGTACCTTTTGATATAGCAGGAATTGTTTTGGGAAGTCCTTACTTGTTTGACAGGAAAGCTATCTTTCATCGCCATGAAAACAAATATCATCTATTCAAAGATGGCAAGGAGTTCATTGTTAGAGCTCATCGCAAGAAGACAAATATAGCGATGGTGAATGCAGAACAGGTAAAAAGGTTGGTCAATTCAAGTAAGAATTTTGTTCTTCTTATGATTAAGCCCAAGGTTGATGTAAATCATGAGTCATTTGACAATTGTGATCCAAAACTTAAATCAGATCTGTATGATGTAGTTGATGCATATCATGAGATGTTTCAGGAGCAACAGGTTTGCCTCCTAAGAGGGAGATTCAGCATGAAATCCATTTGCATCCAGATTGTCCTCTTCCAAACATAGGCATGTACCGCATGTCTATTATGGAGAATGCTGAAATAAAGAAGCAAATCAAGGACTTGTTGGACAAGGATTTCATAAGGCCAAGTACTTCGCCATGTGGGTCACCGATTGTATTGATTCCAAAGAAAGATGGCACTTGGCGTATGTGTGTTGATTTCAGGGCCTTGAACAAGATAACGGTAAAGAATCGTTACCCACTCCCAAGGATAGATGATTTGCTAGACCAGCTGAAAGATGCTCGATATTTCACTAAGCTAGACTTGCGCAGTGGATATCATCAAGTAAGAATTGAAGAAAGTGACATTTGGAAGACAGCCTTTAAAACCAAACAAGGACTCTTTGAGTGGCTTGTCATGTCGTTTGGTTTGTGCAATGCACCTGCAACTTTCATGCGGGTAATGGATGATGTCTTGCGTCCTTTTCTTGATGATTTCGTTATTGTCTACTTAGATGACATCTTAATTTTCAGCAAGTCTAGAGAAGATCATGTCATGCATGTTAGAAAAGTACTTGATGTTTTGAAGAAGAAGCAGTTATTTCTTAAAATGTCAAAGTGTGAATTTGGAAAGACTTCTTTGGTTTATTTGGGACACATAGTAGGAGGAGGTGATTTGAGAATTGATCCTGCTAAGATTGAGGCTATTGTGAAGTGGCCTACTCCCAAATCCATAACAGAGGTAAGAAGTTTTTTGGGTGCAGCTCAATATTGGAGGAAGTTTATCTCTAACTTCTCTTCTATAGCAGCTCCTATGCATGCAGTGACAAGTGTGAAGCATGCTTTCCAATGGGGAGGCAAGCAACAAAAAGCTTTCGAATCTTTGAAAGAGAAGATTAGTTCAGCTCCAGTCCTTGCATTACCGGATTTGAGACAGCCATTTGAGATACAAACTGATGCTAGTGATTATGCTATGGGTGCAGTTCTTCTACAACATGATAAGCCTATTGCTTTTCATTCTGAAACTTTTAATGGTGCTGTTGTAAATTATCCTACATATGATAAGGAGTTGTATGCGTTGGTACAAAGCGTCAAAAAGTGGAAACACTACTTGATGGGCAAAGAAACTGTTATACATACCGACCATCAGCCCTTACAGTACTTGCAATCACAAAGCAAGTTACAACAGTCACAACACTTCAGATGGATGGGATTCTTGCAATAGTTCCATTTGGTAATAAGGTATAAGAAAGGTACTTTGAATAAGGTTGTTGATATGCTTTCAAGGCTTATTATTGGTGCTGTTACTTTACTTAAGAATGATTCCATGGTACATGATAGTTACATAGAACAATATGCATCTGATGATGACTTTAAAGATGTGTATGCTAACTTGAGTAAAGGAAATCATGTAGAGGAAAATGACTATCACATGCATAAAAATTTGTTGTTTCATTTGGGCAAGCTGTGTATACCACAGGGGGAGAGGATAAATGTCATAAGAGAAGCTCATTCTTCTCTTATTGCTGGCCATTTTGGTGTGAGCAAAACAGTTGCACATCTACAGAGGTATTGCTATTGCTATTGGCCTCGCATGGTAGATTCTGTTTCAAGGTTCATAAGAGGTTGTTCATTATGTGCTACAAGCAAGTCTAGCAACAGGAAGCTTGGTTTTTATACTCCTTTGCCGGTACCTTCTAGACCATGGGAGAGCATCTCTATGGATTTTGTAGGAGGTTTTCCAAAATCTCGAAAGCAGCATGATTATTTATATGTAGTAGTTGATCATTTCAGGAAAATGTGTATACTTATGCCTTGTAAGAAAACTATAACTGCTGAACAAACTGCTGAATTATTTTTTCATCATGTATGGATTCACTTTGGTTTGCCTACTTCCATTATTAGTGACAGGGATTCCAGATTTGTGGGGAATTTTTGGTCCAACCTATGGGAGATGATGGACACAAAGTTGAAGAAAAGTACTGCTTTCCATCCGCAAACAGATGGACAAACCGAAGTTGTGGACATAACCATTGTGCACCTCTTGAGAGGTTATTGCAGCAAGCATCCCAAGCTTTGGGATGAACATTTGCACTACATACAGCATGCTTGCAATCGTGCCAAACACTCTTCCACAAACACCTCACCGTTTGAAGCTTGTTTTGGTTACTTGCCAAAATCACCTCTTGATTTCATTCTTGAGAAAGATGTTGCCATTGAGGGACATAGTGACATTGACAAAGCTTGTTCATTCATTGAAAGAATTCAGCAAATACATCAGCAAATTCAAGAACAGCTTGAGAAGAGTCAAGGCAAGTACAAGGAAAGACACGACAAGCATAGAGTCGATCACAAGTTTCAAGAAGGAGATGAGGTATGGCTGTACATTAGTAAGGAAAGGATACAAGGAGAAGGTAAAAATCTGAAGCCTATTCGTTATGGTCCATTCAAAATCCTCAAGAAGGATGGAATTAATGCTTTTCAATTAGATTTGCCTTCCTACATGCAAATGTATTCTGTTGTCAATGTGGAGAACTTACGTTTGTATGAACCTCCTTTGGTTGCTGATCATGAAAATGATGTTCAGCTGCTATCTATAGAAGATTTCTTGCCAGAATTCTTAGATGAGCTGAAAGAAGATACAATCCTTGACAGAAGGACACACACTTCAAGGAGGGGCAGTGTAGATTATGTTCGGGTTGGTTTCAAAGGCAGCAAACCGAACAAGGCAAAGTGGATGGAGGTGGACAGAGTGAGGGAGCTGTACCCTCACCTCTTTAACAGGTAGTTGAAGGCTTTTGGGGTCCAAAAGCTTCCCAATGGGGAGGCGTGATCAAGTGCTCATGTCCTAAGTGTCGTAAAATGCTCAAAATTTAAAGTGCTTAGAACTGGTTCAAAGTTGAATGACTGGAAATTGCTCGTCTTCCCGATTCCGGCGCCGCAAACGGTTCGAAAAACGGTCGCCGTATGAGGAAGTTATGGCAAAAAGAAGAATTTGTCCATAACATTAGAAATTTTAATTTTTCAAAAAAAATAAAAAAAGGAATATTCCGCCGGGCACGAAATCCGAGGCAACCACCAAACATTAAATGTAACTGCAGTTAAGTTGGCGAAATTTTGGCAGGAGCGCCAAATTTGGTGGACCCGCCATAATTGGCGGAGCTAACTTGAGTTAACTAAAGTTAGCTGGAGTTTTTCTAGGGGCAAACTGGAGAAACTTTAAATGGCCATAACTTTGGCTAGGAAAGCCGGTTTTGGACGATTGTTTTTTTGATTTTGGGTATTTTCGACCTTCTGAATCCATTGGTGTAGGTATTACAGCCATCTGAGGTCATTTGCAGAGGTTTTGGAGCCGTGAAAGTTCTAGGAGCCACTAGGGCCCAGTTTTGTGAACACTGTATAGGGTTGCAGGTATCCATTGGAGGTGATCCAATAGTCAATCCTAAAGGATTAAAGTGTTCTGAATCCATTTTTACCATCTATTTCTCCTGTATATGCTTCTATTCAGCTGTATTTTCAATTTGAGCATTTAATAAAAACAAGGACAAGCACGGTTGGGAGCTTTGGACCCAGCAAACGTAGCCCTGGAGGGGGTGAACTGCTTTATCAACTTCTTTTGCATTTGTGGTTGATTTATTTTGCAGATCAAATTCATTTTAATGTGTTAAACAGTACAAGGAAATAACTCTGCTATGCTTAAATGGGTCATGAACAGCTGCAAATTTCATGTGTTTTCTTTCTGCAAGACATGGAAATCTTTTAAACATGTTTAATTCTGAATTGAATACCTTGCAAACAAATTTCAAGTAGTTTCAAATTCAGATCAATGCTCATATATGGCATAGGCAGATCCCTATTCGCTTGCAGTCCTCTATTTCAAACAATCATTTTTCAAAAATCATATGTGATTCTTCCCACTATAAAGTGCATACATACTCGATTCCTATGCATGCTTTCCACATACACCTTTTAAAACATGAAAAAATATATAGAAAGCTAGTTTCCAAGCGAGGTTTACGGGTTGCACCGAAATCTCACATACAGAATCTTGTGGCCTAATCAAATTAGGTTTTTGGTGATATATATATAAACCCCATGACTAGGCCTAAATTCATCCCTAATGAGAGGTATCCATACTATACCCAAATTCTCCTAGATGAATTTTCTTTATTGCATTTTACTTCTGCTCTATTGGGGTTCTCAACCCTAGCCCTTCGGAACTTTCCCCTTCAACACTAGGCACTAAAAACCCTCCCATTGGTGAATGATATTTAATTGCATCTTGTTTTCTTAATTTTACCATTTACCATTGTGAAGATTGGACTTTCCACACCATCGGAAACATTTGTACGGTGATCCAAATTGTGAACAGTTGGAAAGCTTCCAAATTTGGCATAATATCAAACAAATATGACTCTTCTAGCTACACCAAAAGGCACTCCAAAAAGAAAAAAGGTCAATGGGTCTTGACTGGCATTTAATATGGAAGAATTATTGAAATATTTCTCCAAATGAAAACTTTCAAAAATTTTCTATTCTTGTTTGTTGATCAGAAGATAATAAGACTCAAATGGGAGTCTAGCTCCCACTCATTTAACCCTCTAAAATGGATGCACTTTCCACGTGCAATTTTCACTTGTATTTCCATTGCTACAAGTATAGATTCACCACTTCAACACAAAGTAAAGATATGGTTCATATTTCTCTTGATTTTTCTCTAAATGTATTTTTGATAAATTCAAAATGTGCACACAGATATACCACCAACCAAGATTTGGTGACTGAATGGATAAGAAAGATTGTCCTGCAGGTATTACATAGTGGTAATACACCATGTTTGAAATAAAACACTACTTCTATTTTTGTCTCCATTGTGATGTTATTAGAGTTAACATATTTAGTGTCAATTGCACTAGTAGAATATTTGAAGCTAATATTCAACCATCACTTCCAACACGGAAATGAAGTCTACAATATGTAAGGAGAACAAGCTTCATTCCTCATGTTTAATGCATTCTTTGTAGTTTGAGTTTGTGCATAACAATGCATGTTTGGCTAGCTCCAATAAACAATTTTTTCTATCCATCATATTTCTACCCTAAGAAACATACACTTCTTCATTATTTCCTCCACCAATGTATCTGTTGCAATCTAGAAAGCAAGTTGCACTAATGTTTCTCAACAATTGTTGAGCTCTTCCTTTTCCCAAATGATAGGAATCTCCATTCTGGTCCAATTTCTTACCATTTAGTTGGTTTTAGACAAATTCCTTGGATAGTTATTTAAACCAACATGAGAGAAACTAAGAAAATTGACTATATTATTACAGGATGGTCCTCTCAAAGATCATATCTTACATCCAAAAACTATTATTTAAACATCGATAGAATAATTTGATCCTTCACTAATAATTTCTTATTGGGTACATGTAGGACGAAAACCATTGAACAAGCCCAAGTAGAGAATTCTGTAGGAAATTTGTTCATCTCTTAAGTTGATTTCCATGCATTCCTAAAACCAAGTACATTGTCCCATGTTTGAAATATTATGATCAATTCCAACATGCATAACTGCAATTAAATCTAATTCTATTGATCCTGGAAGAGGGGGGCCTTTAGAACACATGCATAAGAATGGAGTGGTTTCATTTGAAATTTCAATTAGATCTATACCTCTAGACACCCAATCTGTGGATATAACCATGGACATAATCCAAAACCCAATGGGGACCTCAAAACTGAAATAATACCAGTCGTAGTGAGGAAGATGAGATTTTGGATATTTGAAGGCCGAGAAAAAACTGAAGTCTAAAGAAATATTTATCCCATAACATTCCACCCTTAATGAAGTCCAAAGTTTTATCCCTATTGAATCCTAAAATTGTCTCTTTTTGATAACCTTGTTACACTCCATCCTCCTTCTTTTTTATTCTAATAACTCTAATTAAGAATCAGTTTACAAGGTTCATGGCAATAGCAAGTACTTAAACATATTTTATTTCATAAGTTTCATTGTTGTTTATTATTTAACTCAATATTTGCATAAGCTACTGAATTCCACCAATTTTGCACCTAATGATTCATTCTACAACATAGTTGAAGGTTTGATGGGTTCAGAAACTCCAAGTTCTGAGGAACAAGACATATGGGTGTGGCCAATAGCTGGCATAATGTTATTTACCTATCTTCATGATCTAGATCGATGATAAGAACACCACATAGGCCCAATCAACGTGGAATTCAACCAACGAAGAAGGAGCCAAAGGCGAACCAGGAGAGCAAGAAATTTAATGGAAGAAATTTTTAACCTCATGATTTTCTTCTCTAATAGCAAATCATGAGGAAATCATGAGATATTATCTTTTTATGTTATTTTTATCCTTTTTCAAGTAAGATATGCTCGTAAATCTCTAAAACAGTTATTGATAGAGGTTATAAATCTACCTCTCGGCATGATAAACACAGTCTTGCATATTATTTTGAAAACTTTGTTTACAGTTATAAAAACTTTGTTTTGTTTGATAACTTTGTTGTGCATTGTCTCAGTGCATATATAATCCTTTGAAGAAGTCATGTTGTTACCTACATCTTGCAGGAGGCCACTCTGGAGTTGCAAGTTTTTATCATTTTTTATTAACATTTCAATTTTGTGTTTTATACAATGTTTAATTAGTTTATCTAATTGTCCAGTTTTGATTTTGAATGAATGTTTAGGATTGAGTTTAAAATAGGATTTTTTTAATCATTTTGCTGTAGGATGAATGAGTGAAGCTAAGATCTCTTATGCACATGAAAATACAGAGTGTGGATTGATTTAAGATTTGTAGTATAGTTTGAGTTATATTTGAGTTACGTTACATTTAAGTGAAGAAGATTTTGATTAAGTGTAATATTTTAGATAAATTTCCTTTTTTGTTGAAGCAATTTGGGTTTGATTTCAGAGTAATTTTATTTCTGCAAGTGTGATCTTTCTTTTGAGTAAGTGTGATAATTCTAGTTTGATATTTCTTTCAAGAAAGTGTGATGTTTCTTTCAAGTAAAGTGTGATATTTCTTTTAAGCAAGTACAATAATTTTGATTTCATTTTTGTTAAAGAGTGACATATTTACTTTCATGTAAGAGTGATAGTTGTTAGACAAAACATGTGCATATTTAATCTAGGAATTGCTTGAATAATAAAGACTTCTAGTACATACAGTGCACATACACTTCATCAGTATACTAGATTTGGTCGATAATTTATGTAGTAATTTAACATCAATTAAATTACCAAACATTTTGGCGTCGTTGTCGAGGAAGTGTATATAGGATTTATTTTCTTTTCTTTTCATTAACATATACCTATGTGTGTGTGTGTGGAAATATATTCTAGAGTTAGATTCATAAGTAGACGTAGGATTTTAATTCCAACATCATCATTCACCCAACCACGACCTCGTAGTGCCACACTAAACACCCAAGCTCATATTCCATCAATTGCAAGCAGACCTAGAATTCTTGAGGTACATAGATCTGAAATCCAACCTAAAGATTCACCAACTTCCTCTACTGTATTCATAGTGGAAGAAGAAGATCCTACATCCCCAACAGAGGGAATAATATTTCTATCTTCAACTGGAGACAACTTCTAGGAAAAGCACTGGAAATTCCTAGTGAAGAAGAAGAAGAAACCGATTTCAACATTCCATTGATAGAAGAACCATAGGAGGAACTATAAAATCCAATTTTGGAACATTATATTAGCTCTGAGGAATCTTGGTAGAAGGGGAAGGAGAAGTACATAATGTGAATGGTGAACATAGGTTTGGAGGTGGAAAAGGATGAAATAGAGGAGGTGGAAGAGGTGGAGGAAGAGGAAGAGGAGGTGGTAGAGGAGATCTAGAACCTTTTGTATTTCCCATCTTTGATGAAGATACCACAACCACAATGAAAAATATCTCACCCTCTATCCTCCCTAATTTCTATGGATTACGAAATGAGGATCCTGAAACATTTCTCTTTGAGTTTAAAGTCTTGTGTAGATCCTATGACTACTTGCTTGATACTCATAAGTTGAAATTGTTTCCATCCACTCTTAAAGATTCAATATTAAAATGGTTTATGGGCTTAGGAGCATATTCTAAAAGAACATGGGAAGAAATGAAAAATGCGTTCTTAGAAAAATACAAGGATTATTGCATGCCCCATAACCTTAAAGATGAAGTCTTTAAAATTATGCAAAACTAAGATGAAAACCTTGAAGATTTTGTTGAAAGATTTTCTTATAATGTAAAAAGCGCTAAAATGCATATTCTAGATGAAGAAAATTTGAAAGCTCTCTTGCTGAAATTTATCATAGATGAGTGGATAGATCTTCTCAATTTGATGGGTAAAGGAGATATTTCTCAGTTATCATTTCGAGATATTTGTGAGTTATGCATACCCATTTCAAGAGGAAAGACAAGAACTGGGAAATATCCAAGAGATCCTGTTATGTCTAGGATTTAATAAATCTGTAGCTGGGACAGTAAGTAGGGTTGAAATAGGAAATTTGCTTACCAATTTCAAAACAGGTATTTTTGGGAATCTTAGTGAAGAAATAGATATGCTTAAAATACAAAACAAGCAAAAGGCTGAAAATGTTGCATTATCTATCTTTTGTCCAAAATGTAGAAAGAAGCATGCCTTGAGAGAATGCCCCCTTGACATAAAAAGTGTAGAAACCTGTGTTATATGTGGAAAAAATCATGATAAAAAGGAATGTCCTTGAATACCGGGTCTTAAATTTGTTTATCAAGAGGAAACAATGCCAAATCAAGTAGAAGATCTTTGTTTTATTGCTAAGATACCATGGCAAAATCCACAATCAAGTATGACTTTAGGTTCGATCAAGTGAGACACTTTCAACCGTTGATTTTAAAGTGTGACTGCTTTTTCCAAATATCGGTTGGGTTGCCTTCTTGGCATGGCAAGATATTTTCACTGCTTTTTCCCATTCTTCCATGTCACTCTTGAAGATATTTTTACTGCTTTTTCCCATTCTTTTATGTCACTCTTAGAGGCCGATAGGATTATTAAATTGGAAAGTTTCACCAGTCACCTGATAAACCCCCCCCTACTCTGAGTGCATGTTTCAATGTGGGTGATTGTAATGGACCTGCTTCCGATAATGAAGAAGCAACCACAACCTTTGGTGGTATTTTCTGAGACACCAATTCTGCAACCCGGGAAACAACTACCTTGGGTGCTTGTTCCAATCTAGCTTTCTCAAAGGTTGGTAATATAACTCCTGTCTTCAACTTTTGTTTCACGTTGCTTGCTTCTTGTACACTAGAATAACCAGTTATTGATGTTTTCTTCAAGCTTGTTGCTTACAATACTTGAGAGATTCTGCCTTTTGATAAGTTCTTGAGAGAACCAGATTCCGATGCCTGACAAGTGCTCACCCCACATGACTGTTTGATACCTGCCTCTGATGTCTTAGATGTTGCCATTAGTCAAAATACAGTTTTCTGAAGGGAAGTTGTTTGTCTACTTCCATGAATCGTATACTATGCAGTAGTAATCCTCAATTTGCAATCTCTAACACCACAGTCATCTAATAAGTTTAATCCTGGCACAAAGTATTGTGCTGGAATTTTATAATAGCTCTTTTTTATGCGGTGCCGACGTAACAATCCCTCGAGCATTCTAAAACACAGAAATGTCGGTTTGAAGCTCTGTAAAGAGCTTTTCGAAATTTGACTTCCATTCTCTGATTTGCCTCGAGAGGCTGGGCTTGCAGAGGACACAATCGAGGCAATGTTGCGGTGTTAGCTGGCGATCGATCAAATCTGTGGCCTTCCCAACTTCATTTTCCATCCTTCGGAAACAATTGTTTAAAGCATGGTTTGAGTTTGATAGGCGGTCAGTTGTGCCCTCCCATGCGCCTTCAAAATCTCCAAGGTGGAAAGCATTTTGGAGTGATTCTGCATAAGAGAGGTCCAATTCTTCTCTCCACATCATTCCTGAGACATCTGGTAGCTTTTTTTTCCTTGAGCTTTACTTTGTAGCATCATTGAAGTTTTAAATAATGAAAAATAAGAAATTTGTGCTTTTAAGCTCTATAGCTGCATGGGTCGTTCATTATCGTGTTTGAACTAAACTGATAGAGCATTTCTCAAATTTTGGATTTGAACATCTCATTTTAGGCAAAATCTCGAATTTCAGGTTGTTTGAGAGGAAGCGAAGCCCAGCTAATCTGCACATTTAAATTATAGTATCACGCATCGTTTTGTTAAAAAGTTTTCAGTGCTTTCGAGTCGACACGGGATAGTCAGTGACTTTATGCGCATCAAATCCCTTATTTTTCTACTCAGAGTTGAGTGTCAAGTTGCAGGTGTATTCGTGCATTTATTTCACAAGGCCAAAGTGGGATTCGTTCACAAGGCCAAAGTCTGATTTGTTGTATTCCTTTTCGGGAGAAGCTGTCTCTGGCGGTATGATAGGGCCCTTGTAAATCTTGTGTACTCCAACAAAACACTTCAAGGCTATTGATGTTGGTGCTCAAATAAATTTCACCCCTAGCTTAAGGTCTAGAATTATAGGCTTCGAGGAGGCTAAGAGTTTGGAGTAAATTGTGATATTAGTGGTGGATTGTCTTTCTTTTTCATTTCCCCGTTATTTCATATTGTGGAGTTTAAATATGCCTGACTGTCTTTTTAGTACTTGCATGGAGGCTGCAAGCCTTTCACTTTTTACAAGTCAAGCTAAATTTGGAAATTCAAGCAAAAATGGAGTTTCAAATGCCCTTAGTTTTAAAATTCAAAGGCCCCTCATATTTGGAACCGAAAGATTTAATCGTTGTAGAGAAGAGAAAAATACAATAGAGTTAATTATAAACTTTCCAATAGGAAGATTTAAGGCAGGTAGGGTTAAATGCCAGATGGATTTTGATTCTGAATGAGTTAAAGATCCTGAAGTTGTCACTGCTCCTTTGAAAATGGTTGGAGGAGATCTAAGCCTATCTCAGTCAAGAATAGGAAATAGTGCAGATATAAACAAAACATCTAAAGAAAAGTAATTGCACAATGATCCAGTCCAAAAAAACAAAGTTTTCCACAAACCAATTAACTCTTCTAGAAAAATTCAACAATTCCAATTTAAGGATTATCAACCTCTCTTTGTACCTTTTGAGACAATTGCTAGTATATTGTATCTAATGATAATTGCTTATTGAAAGAAAATAACTATAATAATGTGTACACGTAATTATCATGTTTAAGTATCCACCTTATCACTCGACTTCTAAGCTGAAGAGGGTGGATTTTTACCTGGACATTGCCACCTATTTATATGAGAAATTCAAAAGGGTAACACTCATCTTGCCACTCTCATGATCTGAGTACTCTGGAAAAATGAGCAAAGCACGTAAGGCAGCTTGGGAAGCTGCAGGCATATAAGGTGACGCTGAAGCCAAGGCGATCGAGCAATTCAAGGAGATTTTCCAGGACTAAAATCCCCCCTGGTTCTTCCATTCTGTTTGCTATTTCGCCCACCAGGCTAGTGATTGTGTTTTCTAAGGATGGTTCGATTCCCGAAAAGGCCACAGTAATGATAGAGAACAGGGTCATGGCTGAAGGGATCCTCGCATCTATCATTGGAAAAAGTGGTGTATCTCCTCCCGCCAAGGCTTCAATTGCAGACAGATTGGGTCTCCAAGTCGTATTTTCCCGAGCTGGACCATTGTTTCGCTATTGTACTCAATGGCTTGGAGCTTGAGGGCATCACATTTCCACCCACGGTTCGACCCCCAGGGGCCACAAAAGACTTCGTGCTTGGAATTCAGTACTCTGAAAATGTCAGTGAGGGCTTGAAGGCTGCATGGGAGGCTGCAGGAATATATGGCAAGGCCGAAGCCGAGGCCATCGAAGAATTTAAAAAGGCATTCAAGGATCAGAATTCCCCCTGGATCTTCCATTCTCTGCACGAGTTCACCCACAGGCTTGGCGATTACTTTCTCTAAGGACTGTTCGATTCCGGAGAAGGGCAGAGGAGTGATAAAGAACCGAGTGCTTGCACAGGGAGTTTTGGCTTCAATAATTGGAAAACATGGCGTGTCTCTAACAGCCAGAGCTTGATTGGTGGTTCGATTCTCCCAAGCCTGCACAGTAATCGATTGACGAATTGGAGGAATGAAATCTCGCTGCGATAAAACTCTATCATGGTTTTCCTTTATTTTATGCGGCGGGTTTTCTTTTTCTCTCTTGTCGTTCAAGTTTTTCAGATTTTGAACTCCAAAATCAGAATCAATTTTTATTATAGCAAATATTATATATATATATATATATATATTAAAAAGATATATGTCATTTTGATTGAGTGTGGATGGAATTATACTAGACCATAGGAGGAGTTTTCGGGTACTTTATTTTTATTTATTTTTAATCATTTTATTGATTTAATATATAATATTTAATATTTATTAAGTATTGATATTTATTTTTGAGTTTAGATTCATTTTGATTTCGGATCTATCAAGTTTTTAGAGAAATCATATTTCCACTCTAAAAAATATTTTTCATTTCAAAAAATTCAATCCCTCTGAGTGCTCAGTAGATCTAGAATTAAAATAAATGTACGTTGATTTAATTATAATGATAATGATAATGATAATTATTTATTTTATTTTATTTTTTTATGTAATTTATCTAAATAAAAATGTTATTTTAATTAATAATTATAATTATATATTTTATTTTTCTAATTTAATTTAATTACTATTTTTATTTTAATATAATTTGACTCAATAATACTTAAATCTTCTAGAAAAATCATATAGATAATAAAAAGTTAACGAGTTTCAAACTTAGATATAAGTTCATCATCATCAAAACTATGATAAAGAACAAGATCAACAAATCAAAAATATATAAATCTCAGAAATACAAAATAATATTAAAAAAATATCTCTTTTCTAAAACATTTATCTATATTTTAAAAGTAACAAATTAATGGTCAGTGATCTATTTTTAACCGGAACCGATTTCTACAATTCCTTGGAAATATTGAATATATATATATATATATATATATATTTATTGTACTATATCTGAATGTTTATTCTTATAATGCGACCTATTGTTAATAACGACTAAATTTCACGGTGTGGTTATCACAAATATAATAAATCTAAATTTTGTGGGAAGGTTAAATTATGTGGGAATGCTATCGTGATCACTTTTTTATTAGATTATTTTGATAGATATAATTATGTTGAGAGGCGCTTTACAGTTTAGTTTAGGAGGGATGAGTGAGCGTCATATGTGTGTGGTGAGTGAGTGAGTGTTAGATGTCTGAGAGTTAAATGAGTAAGTATTAGATGTTATAATTTTTTAGATAAAAGAAAATATAATATACATATTACATTAAAATATATAACATATAAATATTACTTATAAATTAATATCAATTTTACCATATAAGTTAAAATAATGATTTCATAACCATTTATAAATATAATTAATAAGTCGGTAAAAACTTAATATTTAAATATGACAAGAATTTTAATCATGAATATTTATCATAGATATTATTAACTTCTAAATGTATATTTTTACAATATCATGGGCCAATACCCAGAAGATAAAGATAGAGAGAGGGAGGAGGGAAGAAAATCAGAATACCATGGTTTATCAATACCATGGGCCATCTAGGCTTTTGCTTATTATGTTATGGATTTGGGCTTTTAATTTTTCTATTACAATACCATGGCTTATCAATACCACATACCCAAAAACCATAACTTATTTCAAAATCAAAATATTTCACAAATACATAATTTAAATTTAATTTTATAGCATTTGTTAATTAAATCTAAAAGCAAAAACATTATAATTACTTTTGAGGCATACCTAAACCCTCCATCCTCATGACTACTAAAAATATTCTTATAAAAATTAAATCAAGCTTTTAATAAATTAAAAATTAAATATAAGAATGCTTTTATATATACATATGTGAAATTTATATAATATAAATAATATGATAAAGAACCAGGATAGATGCATCTTAACCGAAGATCTAAGTGAAGAGAGAAAGCAAAGTGACTAGGAAAGATAGCACATGATTCTTTTAAGTTTTTTTTATTATTGTATTTTCTTTGACATGATTGATCCAAAATATAGGTTTAATATTTTACAACCAATTATGTTTTTCTTTTGGATACTTTCTTACATACAATACAATGGGCTCATATTTAAGAGAGAGTGTGAGATGGAGGGGGAATAGAGTGGGGGAGAGGGAGGGAGATAGTGACAGAGTTGGAGGGTGGAGAGAAAGAGAGAATGTGATGGAGGCAAGAGACAGAGGGAGGTGGGAGAGAAAGGGGGAGAGAGCACAATAGAGAAGGGGGAGAGAGAGATGGAGTTGGAAGGGGAATAAAGACATAGAGAGAGAAAGGTGGAGAGGGAGAGGGAGTGACACGAGAGAGATGGAGAGATGGTCAGGGAGAGAGGAGAGCAAGAGGGAAGAGAGAGAGAGAGAGGGAGAGAGATGGATAGATATGGAGAGAGAGTGTGTATGTTTTGAGGGTGAGAAGGAGAGACAATGGGAGATAGAGATATAGATGGTGGGAGAGAGAGGGTAGAAGAGAGAGGTAAATAGAGGGATGGAGGAAGAGATATATATATGGAGAGAGAGAGAGAGAGAGAAGGGGAAGAGAGAGAGAGAGAGAGAGAGAGAGAGAGAGAGAGAGAGAGAGATAAATATGGAGAGAGAGTGTGTTTGTTTGGGGGCTAAGATAGAGAAACAATGGGGGAGAGAGAGAGCGAAAGAGAGAGAGAGAGAGAATGGGAAGAGATAGATAAGGAGAGATAGATAGATATGGAGAGAGAGTGTGTGTGTGTGTGTTTGCAGGTTAATATAGAGAGATAAAGGAGAGACAAAGGGAGATAGAGATATAGATGCAGGGCGTGAGAGGGAAGAAGAGAGAGACAAAGATAGGGAGGGAGGAAGAGAGATAGATATGGAGAGAAAGAGAGAGCGAGAGAGCATGACATGTGTATAAGGGACTGAGATAGAGAGACAAATAAGGAGATATGAAGAGAGATATAGATATAGATGACAGAGAGAGAGAGGGAAGAAGAGAAATATAGAGAAAGGTTGGGAGAGGAAGAGAGAGAGAGAGACGAGGGAGAGAGAGGAGAGAGGGAGTGAGATAGACACATAATGGAAGGTGGAGAGAGAGGGAAGAAGAAAGAGACACACAAAGACAAATATAGACATAGAAGTAAGATCTAGAAAGTCATGAACATTTTTGTTTTTCAGTGTAGTTGTTGATTTCTAATTCTATTTTATCGCTTGCAGTATATGCATTAATTTCAGTGTAGATGTCGATTTCTAATCCTATTTAATACCTTACACTAGATGCATTGATTTTAGTGTAGATGTTGATTTCTACTCCCGTTTGATTGCTTGCATTGGATGCATTGGTTCCAGTGTAGATATTGATTTTTAATACTATTTGATCGCTTGCACTAGATGCATTGATTTCAGTGTAGATGTTGATTTCTAATCCTATTTAGTGCCTTACGTTAGATGCATTGATTTTAGTGTAGATATTGATTTCTACTCCTATTTGATTGCTTACCCTGGATGCATTGATTTTAGTATAGATATTGATTTCTAATTTGATGCAACTAGATGTATAATGTACATTAATTTCAAAGTAATTAGATTAATAATATGCATTGATTTTAGTGTAAGCACATCTCTTCCCCCTCCATCTATATCTCTATCTTCCATTGTCTCTCCTTCTTTATCTCTATATCTCAACCCCCAAACATACACACTCTCTCTCCATATCTATCCATATATTTATTGTTACATTATCACTTTGCCCTCAATATTTTTATTTCATCATTTTTCATCATTCAAGTTACCAATAGTCTCTCTCATCTCAACAAACTAAGGTAACTAGAAAATTTAAAATTAAATTGACCAAATTAATGTTAGACATATTTAGCATATTTAAAATTATCAAAATAATTAGATGCTCAACAAATTTTTTATGATCCATCATAACTCCAGATCTATCAAGGGTCGAGATGGATCAAATCTTTCCAGGTGCAAACCTTTCCTCAAGTTTTGTGCTCAAAAAAAAGGTTTACACTTCGAGAGATTTGATCCCTTTCGGTGCTTGATAGATTCGGGGTTAAGATGGATCTAGACTGGTTATAATTATATATATGAAACCTATAATTATAATTATGGTAAGCTGATAACATGCATTTAATGTGTTAGTTATTATTATAATTATGACACTTATAATTATAATTATGGTAAGCTGGTAACATGCATTTAATATGTTGTATTATAACTACGTTGCATCCAATATTATATAATGACTATATTATTATGTTATATGTGATGTGAATTAGTATAGTTGTTAATTACTCATTACTTCCCATTATGGTAGGAATTTAGTAATTAATTTGTTTGTTGATTATTATTAATTTAGTGTTAATGAATGCATTTTATAATGTTTAATTTTTTAAAATAAATATTTTCTTTTCAATAGTATTAAAAAAATAATTTTCAAACATTTGATTGAACCAAATTCTTATTCCAACCTTTGCACAATATAATGTCATGTAGATAATTGTCTAAAATATTTTATACCATAATTCTTGGATATATTTGTAATGTTTTTTAGATATTTGTATAGTGATTTTTTATTTAGCTTTGCATGAAAAACATCTAAAAATAATACCCTTGAAAATAGCTCCTACAAATAACATATTTACCATTAATTGCTATTAAAATTGTAAATGTGTATATTGACTAGCGATTACTACCTACCAAGTCTTTGTGCTTGAGCAAGCAATCAATTTATGCACTTCACATCTCAATTTATTAATTCTTGACAAAACAAAACTATAAGATTTAATTTTCCTATTAAACAATATTAATTAAAAGTTGATCAATATAAATTATAAATTTTTATACAAATTTCCTTAAAAAACATAATTTCTAATTTAAATAACAAAAACTAAATGCAACACTTATTGTAAATTAAATATCTACAACACTTAAATATTTTTAAATATATTAATAATATTGATTAATTATATTACAGCTGCATTACATCCAATATCGTATAACCACTACTTTACATCCAATATCATATAGGTTTAGGTTACATGTGAATTAGCAGAGTTGTCAATTACTTATTATAATATTAATTAATTAATTTGTTTTTTTTTTTTTTCAATTCTAATTAGTGCGGATAATCATTGAAATGTATTTTAATTTTAAAATATAAATTTAATTAAATATGGATAATTATTAATCATGGAAATATATTCTAATTTAAAATAAAACTTAATTAAATTAATAATTTATTTGCAAAAAATAAATTGCAGGCAAAAGAAATTATTCCAATTTTCTTATATAATTGAGAATAATATGAAAATAAAATGAATACCTTCTTCATTATTTCAACAACAATATTTCAAAAATTAACATTTCGAGCACATGTTAGTTATAATGCACTTTGAAATTTTACACAGGTTAGTTATAATGCACTTAAAAATTTTAAAACTAAATTATTAATAACATTAACTATATTAATGAGTAATAGAAGTATGTTGGATTATGATGGTTTATTCACTATATTAATGAGTAATACAAGTATGTTGGATTATGATGGATTTAAGCCAGTGCTAAATAGTAGTTTACATCTGCTGTTTTGTAAAGAAATATTAAAATTATTTATTAGAATAATATTAAAAGAATTAGCAATTAAATTGTGTAAATATAGTTGTAAAATGTAATTTTGGGTAGAATTAATTTTAATATAATTATTGTGATATATTAAAAGAATTAGCAACTAAGTTTTGTAAATGTAGTTGTAAAATATAATTTTGGGTAGGATTGGTTTTAATCTAATTATTGTAATATATTAAAAGAATTAGTAACTAAGCTTTTTAAATGTAGTTGTAAACTGTATCTTTAGAGTAGAATTGGTTTTAATCTATTTAGGATGTTGAAAATTATCATTTAATATACATGTTAATTTAAAAAATTAAGAAATAATACGTCGTCTTATTTATAAATAGTTACTTATAGTATATAGTTTGTTTTGGATGTTCTTTGAAATATTAAATGTTATAACTATTGGATATTCTTTGAAATATTAAATGTTATAACTATATTAAATAAATATAAAATGGTAAACATACTTAGTAACGATAAATATATAAATTTAAAAATATAAAGAAGTTATTTACTATGGAAATTACAAAATTAGTAGACATTTTTCATGTTAATTATAATAGTAAAATTTTTAATCAATATAAAATATATTTTGCAACATTTTAATAAAAATATCAATTACCTAATTATGTGATATCTTATTTAATTATGCAATGCAATAAAACAAAAACAAAATTTGATGTGAACCATGTATTTTTGGGTTAATTATGGAATGTAATAAAAACCAAAACAAAATTTGATGTGACCCATGTATTATTGGCTCATTATTTGAGGTATTGGACAATAACATGTCCAAATTAGCAACTAATCCATAAGAGTAAATGTCAATAAAATAAATTGAAAAAAATAAAAATAAATTTTAAAATTACACTTTCTTAAATTGAAAAATATTTCTCATATTTAATTAAATTAATAGATAATTAACAAATATCAAATACATAATTCGAGGTTGTAGAGTATTTTATTTATCACTATTAAAAAAATTTCTAGTCGAGGTTTTTTTACTATCTTAATTATAGTGAAAGTTATTAGCAAAGGAAGACGGTCAAAAGTTTTAGTAAAAGTTTTTAAATTGATACACGTAAATGGTGACAAACAAAAGTGCACCCATATATATACGATACTGTGCGTTTATAATTGAGTGTCGTAAATGTCATTATATCTAATTTATAAATGAATTCTTTATTATTTTAAATTAAAATAAAAATTGCATTAAAACTTTCAAAAACATATAAATAATAAATACGCAGATACATGATAATATATAATTTATTTAGACAATTCTACCTTCAATATAAATTTCATTTTTAAAAATAAAAAACATATATAAGAAAAACCAAAACCCAATACACTACTTGTATAGACACACCAATGAGCATTTCAAAATTTTATATCTAAGGCATTAGGATGTCATTAGACAATAAGCATGTCTATGAATGAAATTAAAAACTAAGTGATGCACTTAATGATCCAAGAATGGATCGATGGCTATAAAAAAGCACACTTATCCTTTTTTTTAAATAAAATGGTGTGCAAGGAGCATGTAAGCACTTTAGTGCATCCATCTCTCAAGCAAATCATTGTAAACACATTGGTGCATCCATCTAGCACATCACATCATTGTAGGGTAGTATTATAAAAATGATCAAACCATGAGTTTACTTTTAACTTTGGTTTAGTGATTCTAAACATGCAAGCATTAATGTTGACTATTTTTATATGACCATGACCATCCATGGTATTGTTATTTTATAGCATTTATCAATGTATTTGATTTGTTATTGAATATTATAAAATGATAGTATATTTTTAGTTTGAGAGTTAGTTTAATGGGTTGAGTTTTCATTGTTAAAGTACTTTTGTTATTCAGAGGTTATGGGTTCAATTTTCTAGACACTCTCTAGTCAAGATCCGTAGTTGAAGCGGCAAGAATTGATCTTTTCAAGTAGATCTGTACAAATATCTAGTGGATGTAGACTCTGTAGATGAGGTAGCATGAAGTGATCCTTTCTGATAAATCTATGTACAAATATCATGTGGATGTAATGATCACCAATCTCTAGATGAACCACATAGAGAAAGAAAAAGATACCATATTTTCATTTTTTTAAATTGTATTGGAAAGTTTCTTTTATGATCAACATAAAATTGATAAATATTAAAATAAAAAATTATGTCTCCTTTACACGAATATATATATATATATATATATATATATATATATATATATATATATATATATATATAATCTTGTCAAATTTGTAATAGGGATTCTATAAATTTAATTTAGCTATCAATAATTATTAGGTGGATGGTAGAGATTTAACCCCCACAAAATATTGTAGAATATTCTTAGTAGTATTCATAATCAAAGGTTGAGATTTATTTCAAAAGTAGTTTTGCCCTTTCTACCATTTTAATTAAATTGATTAATTAAAAATAAGTTTTATATGAACAAGTGTCATCTAGAATGATGTGATATGAAATGGCTTATGGTCTTTTGGGAATATGGTAATGATATTGTAACAAAGCCTATTCACAGGTTAAGAATCTTCATGTTGAATTGGGGATGAATCTCCACGGATAAGAATCTTGTTAAATGTTATGTTTTCTTAAATGTATATATGTTTAACTCATATATGAATTCTTTTTATAATTAATCATCATAATAACAATAATAATAATAATTTAAAATAGAGATATATTTTAGTTTTTTTTTTAATCTTGGAAATGTGAGATATATCATGAAAGTGTTTCAATGCTTACCATGCATTAATCTCCTATTTACCAACCATTTAATTTATATGGTTGAGCTAGTATATGTATATATGAAATAATTGAATGTATGTGTGTGTATATATATTCTAATAATAGACGTTTTTTACATCCTTGGTGTATTTCCTTCCACTATTAAAATGGAGTTGACATATCATATTTTAAAAAATATTTAATGACAAATAGAACGGTTCAATGTTTTCCATAAATAATGTAAACCTTAAGTTATATATATATATATATATATATATATATATATATAGAGAGAGAGAGAGAGAGAGAGAGAGAGAGAGAGATCTTAACTTTGGATCTATCATGTACTAAGAGGTATCAAGTCCCTTAAGGTGAAGTTGAAAACACATGAAGAAAGGTTTTCACTCTAGAGATTTGATTCTTTTCAGTGAATGATAGATCTAAAGTTAAGACAGATATATGTTAGTTGCACCAAAAAGTGCTTTCTACAACCTAGTATGAAGGAGATGTGTGATTATTTGCATGCTCAACATGGAGTTGAAATGTGACATTCAAAACATATTATTAGGGAAAAAATATATTTCAATGTCCATTGTATCTATAAATTAATTGAAAAAAGAAAATGTATTATGCTAATAGAGACTTTCTACAACCCAATATGAGGGAGTTGCGTAATTCCTTCCATGCTCAATATGGAGTTGGCATAGGGCATCTATATATATATAATGGATCTATCTTAACTCTAGATCCATTAAGAAGGATGACATCCCTTGAGGTAAAAAAACTTTTTAGATAAAAAAAACTAAGGAAAAGTTTGCACTCAAAGTGAACATAGATATACACTAGTATGTAGTATGATCTAGTTGTATTTCTACTAAAACACTTCCAACAATGAAATCACTTGTAAAATTTTAGCCATATTTTCAATTTAGTTATTCAAATTTCTATGGCTATATAGAGAGGTGTAATATGAGGAAGATGTGTAATTCTTTCCATGCTCAACTAGAAATAAATAAGGTTCACCTAAAGTCATATATATATATATATATATATATATATATATATATATATATATATATCTACTTACTTTTTTTGCATCCTCATATGAAAGAGATTTGTAATTCCTTTTAATTTCTATATTCAATAATATATATTAATATCAAATGTTTGTGTGTATAGAGATAAAGCAATTGAAACCAAAATATTTTTTGTTGTATCAAAATACACATTTTATAGCCCAATATTGATTGAGAGGTGTAATTTCTTTTATGTTGAGATGAATTTTATATGTGGTATTAAAAAAATATTAATAACATGACCATTATTTCAATATTGGCCATTAATAAAATATTTCAATATCCACCACCTTAAATAAAATCTTTTTATATCAGTTGTATATATTTTGTAGAAATTCCTTGTAGATTCAAATTGCTAATTGCAATATGCTAAAAAAATAGACTTGAATCTACTCTACTCATTAGCGGAAACAAGTAAACGATTGCAAAATCACGAAGCATACAAGAGAAAGAATTCAATCAACATATTACACAATGATTTCCTGGGAAAAGCCACAGCTAAAAACCCATGCTATCTGTATATTGCATTAGTCGGAAAATATGAGAAGATTACAATGCTTTTCTCAAGCTTGAGAAACCTCTGCACTATTTCTATCTATCTCACAACTTCCTAGACAAGCCTATGTCAATACTTAACCAATTTTTTGCTAGCCCAAGTCACTATTTCCTTACGTTGTTTCCTTGGGAATTAACCCCCTATTAATAAGGGAAATTACTCAATATGAATTGTGCAATCCTCATATGCCTTCCTCTGATTGCATGCACCACCTATACAATTCAGATGATTATACAACTAATAGTACATTGTCCCTAAACTCCAATCTCAACTGGGTAACTCTAAGATTTGACATGCATGAGTTATTTTTGAGTGAATCATCAGTTTATTGGTTGATCACTGCAGGCAACACCACACTACTAGACCTCCCACTAGTTCCTCTAATAGTTGGAACTAGTTTAGTTGACTTTAACCCAGTTAAATCGAATTAATTAATTACAACTCAAAATAAACTCAACCAGGGCTTCTATAATGTAGGAGACACTCTACATTACTCAAGTTAGACCTTCAACTCGAATTAACTGAGCCAACTAAGTCAAATTAACTTAGTTAACTAATACAAGTTGTCATTTGATGTGGACTTACAATTTTATTCCCAATTTAATTCAAGGACAAAATTAAATTAGGATTTTCTTGTTCAATTTTCAACACTCCCTCTCAACAAGAAAGGGATTATTTTCTACCCCGATCCTGCCTTTGTGAAACTTGAATTTACATCTTGACAATGCCTTTGTTAAAATATGTGCATCCTGTTCATATGTAGGAATGTACTCCAACAACATGATTCTCCTGTGCACATAATCTCATAGATGGTGATACCAGATGTCGATATGCTTGGAACGATCATGAAAAACTGGATTCTCAGAGAGTTTGATACAACTATGATTGTCATAGTAAATCATTGTAGGATCCACCTGCTGACCAAATAACCCAACAATGATCTTCCTCATCCAGATAGCTTCACAAGCTACTTGACTAGCATCCATGTACTCTACTTCTGCTGAACTAAGTGCAACTGATCTTTGCTTCCTATTGTACCAAGAAAATGTTTCTAACCCAATACTGAAGATTCCCTTTGATGTGCTCTTCCTGTCGGATGGACTCCTTCCCAATTTGCATCTGTGAAACCTTGAAACTTCACTCCCTCAATCTGTCTGTACCAAAGACCAAACTGAGTGGTGCCTCTGAGGTATGTCAACACATGTTTAGATGCCTTCCAATAGAGTTAGGTTGGCTTAACCATAACTTGACAAAGTTGGTTAACTACAAAACATATGTTCGGTCATGTGTTAACCAAATACATAAGTGAAACCACAATTCGCCTATAAATAGTAGCCTCCACTACTTCACTTGAAGTAGCATCTTCCTTCCTCCAATTCCATGCTAGAGGAGTCTCCATGGGTTTGTTGCTCTCCATGTGGAACTTCTTCAGTATCTCTTTGGCATACTTTCTCTGAGAGATAAATAGTTCCTCATCTCCTTTCCATAATTCAATACCAAGGAAATAATGCATGAGCCTCAAGTCCTTCATCTCAAGTTCTCTTGCAAGATCCTCTTTGCAAGATTTTACCAAATTCTCATCACCTGTTATAATTAAATCATTGATATATAATACTATAATTAACAATTTACCTTCAACCACAATATGGTAAAGGTTTGTATCTACTTCACTTTTGGTGAAGCCCAACCTGGTGAAATAACTGTCAATCTTGGTGTACCAAGCACATGGTGCTTATTTCAATCCATACAACGCTTGCTTGTGTCTGCACACATGCAACTCTCTGTTGAAGGTCTCAAATCCTTTTGGCTTCTCAATGCACACCTATTCCTCTGTCACACAGTTGAGGAATGTTGTCTTCACATCCATCTGATGTATCTTCCATCCCATCTGTGCTAAAAGTGCTATAATAGATATGATTGAAGAGTACCTTTCTACTGGAGAAAAGGTCTCCTCGTAATCAATTCCCTCCACTTGAGAGAACCCTCTAGAAACAAATTTGGTCTTTTGTTTCTCCATACTCCCATCTTCTACTTGATTTACCTTGTAAATCCATCTAGAACTCACCACTAACTTGTCTACTGATCTTGGGACTGCTTCCCAAACACTGTTTCTGATAATGGAGTCATACTTCTCAACCATGGCATCAACCCATCCTATTTTTTTCACTGCTTCCTCAAATGAGGATGGCTCAATCTCTACACTCTCATTCATTAGATCCATGTAGCTAGTGTACCGGTATGGTGACCTCCTCTGCTTGAGATGTGATGTGGGTGCTCCCACATTCTCTCTAGCATCATGCATAAATATTTCAACCTCTCTAGTGAACTTCTTTCCATCTTTGGAAGTCTCTACATGAGTGGGTTTTTCCACTCTCTGCTCCTCTACATGTGGCTTCTCCACATCATCCTGAGGTTCTTCATTTTGAGCTAAAATCTCTTCTTCTCCATGCGACTGAATCTCCCTCGCAAGGGAACATCTCATGGCCTTCTCTTCATTGAACCTCGCATATCTAAAAACCACTATCATCTTGTGAGATGGTAGGTACACCCAATAGTTGTGAGGTGTATCTGTGTACCCCAAAAATATGTCGAACTTAGCTATTGGCTTTATATTTTTCCTTGCATCCTTGGTAACATGACAATAGATTGATGAACCAAAGATCCTAAAGTGTACCACATCTGGTTTCTTACTTGAAAAATATTCTTTTGGTGCACTCATCTCGAGAATCCGATGAGGACTTCTGTTCTTCACATATACAATTGTGTTGCATTCTTCATCCCACAAGTGTAACGATCGGCCTTGATCATGTAACATTTCATATGCAACTTCCACAATACTTTTTTTCTTCCTTTCAATGACCCCATTCTATTGTGGGTTGTTGGGTGCTATTAACTCCCATCAAATTCATTTTGATGCACATAAGATCTTGAATTCATTCGACAGATATTCTCCACCGTTATTGCTCCTGAGAGATTTAACTTTCTTGCCAGTGTATTTCTCAACAAGTGCCTTAAATTTAAAAAAAATAGCGAACGTCTGATCTTTCTTCTTCATGAAGAAAATCCAACAGTTACGAGAAAAACCATCTACAAATATTACATAATACCTATGCTTGGACATGGAGGCTATCAAGAACGTTCCACACACATCTAAGTGAACTATTTCAAGGATCTCTTGTGCTTGAATGTCCTTATCATGAAAGGTATTTTTGGTGTACTTCCCCAATGTACACACTTTGCATGTGTCTCTTTGCTCTAGTTTACTCGTGGGGAGTCCTGTAGAAATTTGTTGCATGATCTTCAAAGCTCCATAGTGGAAGTGATCCAATCTTCTATGCCACAAATCACTGATGTCTCAGTTCTGCACCTTCTCTTCTTTTGTTCTCAAAGAAGCACAATCTTCTACAATCAATTTGTAGAGGTTAGTCACCCGAACCTCGATCTGCTTCACTTGTCTTGAGGCTATGTGAAGAATGAAATCCATTCCCTGCTAAATATCACATCGTAGCCATGCTCCTCTAACATGGCAATTGGAAAAAATTATTCTTCAAACTCGGAACATACATGACATTTTTTAATGTGACAGGAGAACCAAAATCACTCTGAACGGTAATAGTATCGATGTCGGTCGCATTATACCTCCCATCATCTCCCATTTGGATGTGCATCTGGAGGTCCTTCTCCTCCAAGTCATTGAAGAATTATTTGTTGCTGGTCATATGGAATGAGGCTCCACTATCCAGATACCCCACATTACCCATCACCGATGTCACCATGCAAGTGATGCGAGTGAAATCCAACTCGAATTATGAAGCAAGAGCTTCACCTTCCACTCCTCGTGAGGGCTTCTTGTCGACCTTCTTGTGTGGACACTTCGTGGCATAGTGTCCCAACTCGTGACACTGAAAAAATTTAATCTTCTACATGTCCTTATTCTTGCCGCCTTGATTGGAATCTGATTTGGAATCAGATGACTTCCGTTTTCATTTCTTTGCCTTTCCAGCTAAGGAACAATTCTCCTCATCATCATGCCTGGATGAGGATCCATCTATGGTATTCCGTTGAATCTCATCTTGCACCAAGTCGGACCACAAATGCTCCCACTTTGGTAGCTTCTCCCTTCCATTTACTGAGTCCTATTAGTTGTGTCAGCCCTTGGGAAGGCCTAAAAGTGCTAGGCTAACCAGATCGTCTTCAACAACTGTAACACCGACACTTCCAAGCTCATCCCAACATTAGGTGAACTTGTTCAAGTATTTTGGTATTATGTCATCCTTCTCCATCTTGAATTTTTGAGCTTGTCCTTCAGTGCCAGCTTCCTGTGGCCATTGTTGTTTTGAAATAAATTTGTCAAGGCCTTACACATTTCATATGGAGTTTCCTTACCATGGAGGTTCAAGACAATATGATATCGAACTCCTAGGATAATCCTTCTAGCCTTTGCAACACACCTTATCCACTCTACTAGATCTTGAGCATCAACTGCTGGAGGCTTAGGAATATATTTATCTATGAATTCCTTAAGCTCATTGTCTTCCAACACTACCTCCATCTTGTCTTTCCAAGCAATATAGTTCGAACTACCCTTAAGGGTATATTCGAGTCTCAATCCGTAGAACGACGTCCTATTGGCTCTGAAGTATGATACCGCAAATTTGATTTCACCTACAAAAGGAAAACTCATATTCTCCTCTTCTACAGTGATTTTTTCTCTGATACGATGTAGAAATTCCTTGTAGATTCAAACTGCTAATTGTAATATGATAAAACAATAGACTTGAATCTACTCTACTCATTAGCAGAAATAATTAAACAATCACAAAATCATTGGGCATACAAAGAGAAAGAATTCAATCAACACATTACGAAAAACCTCTGCTATATGTATATTGCATTAGTAAGAAAATATGAGAAGATTATAATGCTTTTCTCAATCCTAAGTAACCTCGACACTCTCTCTATTTGTCTCATAACTTCCTAGACAAGGCTAGGCCAATAATTAACCAATTTTATGCTTGCCCAAGTCCCTATTTCCTTGCATTGTTTCTTTGGGAATTAGCCCCCTATTAATTAGGGAAATTCCTCAATATGAATTGCGCAATCCTCATAGGCCTTCCTCTAATTGCATGCACTACCTATACAATTCAGATGATTATACAACTGATAGTACATTGTCCCTGAACTCCAATCTCAACTGGGTAACTCTTAGATCTGACATGCATGAATTATTTATAAGTGAATCATCATTTTACTAGTTGATCACTACAGGAAACACCACACTACATTGTAGGTAGCACCATACTACTAGACATCCCACTAGTTTCTCCAACAACTGGAACTAGTTTAACTGACCTTAACTCAGTTAAACTAAATTAATTAATTACAACTCAAAATAAACTCAACCAGGGCTCCTATAATGTAGGATACATTCTACATTACTCAAGTTAGACCCTTAACTCGAGTTAACTGAGCCAACTAAGTCAAATTAACTTAGTTAACTAATACAAGTTGTCATGTGATGTGGAATTACAATTTTATTCCCAATTTAATTCAAGGACAAAATTAAATTAGGATTTTCTTGTTGCATTTTCAACATATTTATACATTTGTATGAAATAATTGAAAGTGTCTTTTACATCACAATATGAAGGAGATATGTATTTCCTTCCATGATTAATTTGAATTTAACACTGGCACACACACACACACACAGGCATTGTTGAGGGAATAAGTCCCCTAGGGCTTTTGGGTCAAAACCCTAGTAGAGTAGGAATAATCTACAACAAGAAACAAGAATTCAACTCAGGAAACATGCTTAAACAAACTAACTATGAGAGGATGAACATACCCAGATGTCCTTCGTTTGGGTAGTTCCAGCCAGGGTTCAAACCCTTTGTAACTCTTGATGATCTTCGAACATGCAAATCAGCCAATTCAAATACACATAACAGCATATAGATAAAGCATTGTTGCGAAATCAACTTTATATCATATAAGTAGATGGTTAGTTATACATTGAAATAGTCATTCATATATAAACCATAAAAATAACATCAAATGCATAAACAATGTTGATATCAGGAACAAGACAATGTTTCTTTTTATTGTAGAAAACTGTAATAAAAATATGGAAAGAGTTCACCCGAGTCTTCCTCTTCCGGCTCCAAGCGGAACCGTCCTCCAGGTCCGTCCAGTCCCAGTATTCAACATCCTCCTTCCATAACCAATACCATGATATCTCCAAGCATATGAGAGAACATCAAAACTCAAGGAAAGAAGGGTTTCTTGAAATTGGGGACGTGTTTGAAGCATAGGGATTCTTCAGACTTGATCAGGGGATAATCTCAGTATAGTAATTGTATCATTTCTCTCCTCCTTAAGGCCTTCCCATTGAATTCTTTTTATACTTCTCCCAAATTAGTTTTTTAGTTGGGAAACAGTTGGGAATAGTTGGGCCACGGGCACTAATAGGTAATCAACAAGTAAAACCCGTGATCTCCGCCCATAGTTAAGGAAATTTAATTTTTTTAAGTGTTTTAACACATATACGCGGGTTGGGTATAGACTGACCCACGTGTACACGCTTTTAACACAGGGAAAAGTAGCGTACAAGGAGTAAAACACTGTTTTTAAAATATTTGGACCAAGTTTGGAAGGAGGGGTTGCCCTAGGCCATAAACCAAGCATCACAAATACAAAGGGTGATATTTGGATCTATAACAGATGCCCCCTAATATATGAGGTCAGAAGGGGTACATGATGGCCGAAATGTATTAAGTATATGGAAAGGAAACCTGTCAAAAACTAAGAAGGACTTCACCAGATTTTAGCCTGCCAAGCCAACAAAAGAAGATCAGAAAGAAACAACTGTCTGAGGCAGGCATACCCATGCTCAAAGAAAGTAAAGCATGTTCGCATATCAAGTACAAGCGAATCCACTATGTATACAAGTATAAGGAACTGAAAGTACATAACGGATCATCTGATCATGATCGAACAAGTACATGTCTGAATATCACATATAAGAAGATGATCAATGAAGCTGAAAGATGAAGCTGATCACTGATGTCAAAAACTGATCCCAATAGTACCAAATGAACATGATGGAATAATATGATACTACATCACAAATCGGATGCCAACATATAGGATGTCGTTGTGAAGGACTGCAACATATAATGTGGAATGGTGTCAACTAGCAGCAACAGGAGAAACTGACAAGTGAACCAAATAATGCTGATGCAACCTGAGGTCTTCACCGACTGTCGTGGTACATTTCTACACAATGGGAATAAATGATCTGAAGTCGACCATGTGAGAAATCATTTGATTACCGGTCATTGATGTATACCGTTAAAAAACACGAGACTACTCACCGATAATGATAATGAGAGTCAAGGTACCCAGTACAATCTAACAAGTGTGAATAGATGAGCTGAAGTCGAACACCTGGAAGAATCTATCAATCAGGAGACAATGATTGTTTCCCACTGTCGATAGTGAAGGATCTACCACTGATGACTACAAACCCCAAGGTACTGCCAAATGGACTCTAGACCTTTGCCCCAGAGCAATGAGTCGTAGTCGATAAGGAAAGATCCACTAGAAGGAAGGCATTAAGGCATCCTTCATAAATCTAGCACGAGTGTAACCCGTAGGCCAATAATTTGGAAGGAATCAGACGAAAAAAGATGTAGTAACCTGACTGAAGCACATTTCTAGCATATACAAGATGTAGCTAGTGCACAATAGAAACCCTCTGAACCGACCAATAATGAAAGCTGACACAGAGGTGAGGAATCCACCAATAGGGTCAAATGGAGACCAATGCACTGCATGAATCCCAATGTGTGATAATGAAAGATGATGTCGAAAACAAGGGAAACCACTGAATCAAATACCCATGATACTGATCGATGCTGAGCACAAGGTGACCTATCAATAATAAAAATAGGGCCAGGGTGTGGCTCCAGGCTTGTCCTCGGAGAAATATGTCGTCATCAATAAGGAAAAGACCCGCCAGCAAGAAGTCAATGGAGACCTTCTCAAACCGACATGAGTAAAGGACCAATATAACTGATGTGATGATAGACAAGACACTAACAACCAGGGATGGCCGACTGAAAAATAGGTCAAGAGACACCACAGAGAGGCCGACTCAGGCTTACTTCCCTTGAACAAAAGCACAACTCAATGATGACCATGTGGTAGCATATGATAACTTTGTATAAGTTCGTCATGCAGGAGGCACGAATGAACTCTCCATATGATTGGAAGAGATAAACAATCGAAGGAGAACTGACTTAATAACAAGGTTACGACATACCTAAGTCAAACTAAATCTCGCCCAAATGGAGGAGAGACTTTCTTTTGAGGGCTTTGTTCAAGGGTGACACGACTGACTCTAGCTGCCAATAACATATGGAAATTTTGTCCCGTTCTCGCTCTTTTTGGAATATGTAATTTTTTTGTCTTTTTCTTTAAGCTGGAAAAAGAATAAAAGAATGCTATAGTACAGTGGAAAGAATGAGTGTCAGTGAAACAGATGATCTAGTTCCTGGGATGGGAACATTCCTATGCTCAATGCAGGGAGGCGAAGCTGGTCAAGGACACTCAAAGGGATGTTCCTTCCACGGGTCTGAGGGTGTGTCAAGTTGCAGAAGCTAAGGGATTGCAAGTTTGATTTTGCAGAAGACATGGTCAAAAAGTGGCTTAAACACAAGTCCAAGTGAAGCTGGCTCAAGGCCAAAAGGTGAAAATGGTCAAAATGCAATGCAGTAGTACAAATCAACACAAAGGAGCCTCTAGGGTATAAGGCCAGAATGAAGTGACGAAGCAAAGAGAAATGAGTCTTCAACGGGCAAGTCATGGCGGAACTAGAGAGGACTCCCGAGCCTACTCAATGAAACAACATGGGAAACCAATGTCATTGAGGTGCTAACTATGATGCCCATGTAAAGGATGGCTCTACCATCATGTCATGATTTAAAAATCGGTGAGTGAACATGGTTTACTAACCATAACATGATGGGATCGACCCTATGGCAAGTGTATCAACAAATGGAGGCTAGTATGCAAAATGCAACAGAAAAATGGTTTCCCTAACTTATATTCCAGTGAGTAAATGATACCTGCCATGACAGGTCAGCAGTCATGGAACCGATGTGAAAATTCCAAAAAAGCGTCCAAAATGTCCTGAAAAACAACCTATTCCCGACAATCCAAGCTCACAAGTTAAAAGATTCATGAGACGAAAAAAATTAAATTTTGAAAAAAATTGACATTTTCAAAGCTTATAAAATGACTTTTTGACTCACCATTTGTACCATTTGTGTTGAGAGCAAAAGCTGTGGAGAAAAAGAGAGCAAACTTTCCCCCAAAGAATTGGACCGTTCAAATTGTATAAAAATCATCAGGTAACCCCCAATCTTAGCTTGCATTACTTTATGATTGTTTTTAGAAATTTTTATTGAGATTTCACCGTAGGAATTTATGTTAAAAATTTCAATGTGGCGTATACGTAGGTTGGATATTATAAACCCACGTACACGCAAGCCCTACACGCGACTATGTATGAAAGGGACCCACGTATACGCGGTTTGAAATTTAAACACAAAAAACTAACGGTTGGAAATCAATTTTCTTTCAGGATGACAATCACCTGGAGAGAGAGGGAGCATACTACCATTGATAATGAAGTTATGAATGATCAGCAGGCCTTAGATGCATTGAGGGGATGCGGTTTATTGAAATTTTTCAAAATGCCAAATATGAAGGCGAACACCCACTTGCATGAAATGTTAATCCACTATTGGAGTATTGAAGATGATGTTTTTATGATTGATCAAATGCCTTTGAGGATAGAGGTATAATATATTTACTTTATCATTGGTCTCTCTCGAAGAGGAGAATTTGTATATTCGACTGGCCAAACACGAGCTAGTCTTTTAGTGGAAGACTACGTGCATATATACTGTCCGGGGCATCCTGAGAAAATTGGAAGCAAACTTCCAATAAAACATGTAGAGAGTTTGTCCCTGAGGATCTTACTGTTCATCATAGCCAAGATAAGAAGATCAGACTCATTGCACCAAGCATCAAAACTATCCATGAGCTTGGTCCTGGAGTGTCTCACTACAGTTTTTGATTGGTGTACACCTCTTCTTACTAACATGAAGAGCCAATTGTCCTCCATTCAGAAAGGAAAAACCGAAAATTTTGGATACGAGACCATTTTGTGCTCCTTCTTCGAGAAGGTTCTAGGGCTATGTCCCAGAGTATCAGTTTCTATCAGTAGCCCCTGAGATCCTCGAATGGGCAGGTGGGCTGACCTGATGAGACGCCTTGGAGGCAGAGATGTGCTGAGGGCTACTTTTAATGATGAGTTCTTCCCCTGGTGGGAACAAAAAATCATCATTGTGGACAACTATCCCTATGCTGGCATGGATTTCAAAGGAGATCTGGACTTGGTGCTACCACCAAACGCCGCATGGGGAGAGATAGGTAACCATTTTTTAAGTTTTATCAATTTTTAAGATTTTTTTTATGTTTTTTAAATATGAAA
This sequence comes from Pinus tabuliformis, assembly GCA_031772625.1. Classification (NCBI taxonomy): domain Eukaryota; kingdom Viridiplantae; phylum Streptophyta; class Pinopsida; order Pinales; family Pinaceae; genus Pinus; species Pinus tabuliformis. Next base: position 485,435,041 of record CM062818.1, on the reverse strand, counting down.
ATGAACTTAAAGATATTTTTTGATGGGATTAAAATATTGACATAATGATCATGTTCCAGCTGTTGGTCCGGTATGACCAGACGGATTTCCATGGCACAGTTGCCGCAGAAGAAGTGCCGAAGAGGCAGCTACAGAGACAGAGAGGGTCCTATATGCAGTCCAAAGAAACTTGGTGAGATTGACTCACCGAGTACTGATGGAGGCCATAGAAGATCTACCTGAGGATATGCAATGCCACGTGGTAGGAGTGCCATGCAACTGGGTTCACCTTTTTCGACGTGTGGCCAAAGCAGTAGTCATCTACTTAGCCACTCATCTTGAGTCGGGTCATTAGATATACTGGACATGATTATGGGCATTTAGTCCGATTTTGTATATTATTTTTGAAACACTTTATGTACACATGGGTGATTTTATGATATATATATATATATATATATATATATATATATATATATATATATATAGTTCCAGATTTTTGATGTTTGTTTTTATCTTGATGAATGAATGATATGCCAATCTAATGCTTGATTAGCGATAGAATCTGCTAATGAATTGTCAGATCGTGGAATGTGCAAATAAGTAATAAAAACAAATGATATTTGCAACACCCTCACTCTAAAAAATTGGCGATATAAATAAGGATCCCGAACCTGATAAATGTTATTCAATTGTGACACTACTAGCTGTGAGTCAAGATACACTACCAACGAATCAATTCCATAAGAAATAGCTTCGGATAGTAAATTAATGATGGCAGTATATTTAGCAATATTGTTTGATGCAGAACATATACATACTCCCATTGACACCATCAACTGACCAGATGGATAATAAATCACCCAAGTTGCGGAAGCAAAATTCCGAGTGTGCCGACTAGCACCATTAGCGAATCTGAAATAGACCAAGTCATCCATCGACACTTGCTAAAGCAGATAAAAAAAGTGTCGATATCACAAAAAACTCCCGATAGAATATGTACAAAAATACAAAATATACAAAGAAGCCATTTTCTCAGCTGAAACCTAAGTAAAGTACTTCTTGAGGTAGAGCCCATTTCGGGGCTCCGCCAACTTGTTCCCTTCAAAATCGACTAATTTATAAGCCCATTTTCCTAAAAATCATTTCAATATGAAGGGACCATCCCACATAGACTTGAATTTGCCTACCCCTAAGGCGTCTCTATCTTGGTCGTAGACCAAGACAAGGTCGCCTTCAGAAAAGACTCGAGGACGGACAACTTTATCGTACTGAGTTTTAACCCTTTTCTTATGAGCCTCATTGATTATGGTGGCATCTCAATGCTGCTCATCGAGATGTTCCAAATGAAGGAGGCGCTCTTCAAGACTAGAGGTCTTGGGAAAGAGCTCAACAACCAGCTTAAGGGATGGAATTTCACACTTAATAGGAAAAATAGATTCCAGCTCATAAACTAACTAAAAAGGTGTAAAACCAGTGGCAGTCTTTACTGAGGTTCGGTACGCCTAGAGAGCCAGATACAACATGAGATGCTAATTGGAGCGATTTTTGTTAATTGTCCTTTGCAGGATCATCTTGAGGGACTTATTCACGGCTTCAACTTTCCCATTCTCATGAGGATAATATGGAGACGAATGCTCCTATCGGAAGCCCAATTTAAGAGCCAATTCGGTCATCAGTTGGTTTTGGAAATGACTGCCATGATTAGTGACAATGTCTCTCGGGATACCGAAATGAGAAATAATATGATTGAAGAGGAACAATGCCGCTGTTTCACTATCATTTTTATAAGTGGACATGGCCTCAGCCCACTTTGTAAAGTAGTCTACCGCCACTATGTTGTACTTGTGATTTGCTGTTGAAGGCAGATTACAAGTAGTAAAGTGAATACCCCACTTTGTAAAAGGACCAACAGTGAGGGAAAATAGGAGTTAGATGCGCATGCATCTTTCAAGTATAAACTTGACAAGGGTGGCAAAGTTTGACCTATTCAATACAATCTTTGAAAAGCGAAGGCCAAAAGTAGCTGGCATGCAAGATTTTTTGGGCTGTAGCAAGCCTTGAAAGATGACCACCACAAGCTCCACTATGGAAAAAATTAATCACAAACTCTGCTTCCTCTAAGGTTAAATAATGCCTAAGTATTGAATCAACCCCTCGACGATATAATGTATCACCAACGATGACATACTTCTTAGCCAAGTGACGTAATTTTCAACGTTCATCCTTGGAGAAAGTGGGAGGGAACTTCGAAGTTTGGAGATAGATTATGATATCTCCATACCAGGGATCTTGTGAAGAGATGAGGAACAGATATTCATCGGGAAAACTTTCCTGATAAACAGTATCTTCGCCACAAGGCAGCTCAGAAATTAATTCTGCGAAAACCAATGATTTCTTAGACTTGGTCGAAAAGAACTCGAGATCGAATTCTTCTAAAATAACAATCCACCGATTGTATTTTCCCCCAATCACTCGCCTATTTAGGAAAAATTGGAAAGGATTGACCGTCGCTAAGACAAATTTTTAGCGTAGCAGAATATAATGGCGAAGCTGTTGGATAGCATGGACAACTGCCAATGCTAATTTCTCAACCGGAGAATAGCGTAGTTCAAGGCCTACCAAGCCTCGACTCAAGTAGTAAATCACATGTTTCGTGAGAGCATAATCTTCCTGAACCAGAACCATACCTATGGTTGATTCTGCAGCTGCAACATATAAAAGGAAATCTCTACCATAATTTGGTGGACTCAAAAGTGGGGTAGATATTAATGCTTGCTTCAAGGCATCAAAATATCATGTGCAAAGCCGTCCCATAAAAATGGAACTCCTTTCCTGAGAAAACGCATAAATCCTTTAGTTATCTCAACATAATTTGCTATAAACCGTCTCAAGAAATTTTCCTTCCCCTGAAGACTTTGAAGTTTTCGGATGGAAGACAGGGGAGGCAACTGAACTATTGCCTCTACCTTGAAAGGATCAACTCGAATCCCTTCAGTTAAAACTATGAACCCTACCAACTAACCAGATGTAACCGCGAAAACACACTTATTTGGATTCAACCGGATCTTGTAAAATCAACATCTCTCAAAAACCAACCGAAGGTGACTAGGATGATCGATTATCTTTCGAGAATGTGTAGCTAAATCATCCAAGTATGCTTCGATGACATGCTTTATGTCATGGAAAGTGTATGACATGGCCCATTGAAACGTGGCTCCAGCATTTTTAAGACCAAAAGGCATCTTTTTGTACGCAAAGGTACCCCAGGGACATATGAAAGTTGTCTTATGCTGGTCTTCTAGATGGATAGATATTTGATTATAACCAGAGAATCCATCCATGAAGGAAAAAATATCATTACCGACACATTCATTAACTATTTGATCAATAAACGGTGTGGGGTAATTATCTTTCGGACAAGATTTATTCAAATCCCTAGAGTCAATGCACACTCAGATCATTCCTTGTTTTTTATCAACCGGTACTGGATTAGAAACCCAATCCGTTAGAGGAATGGGGTATATGAAACCCGCCTTGAGCAGATTTTCTACTTCAGCTTTAATAGTTGCTGCTTTCCTCGGTGTAAATTTGAATCTCTTCAGGGGAACACTCGGCTCTAATGAAGACATTTTCTATCACATTAGGGTTCCTAGAGATGTTTATCAGAGTGATTTTTGAAATGACTGACATATTACCTTCGACACGGATGTGTGCTAGAGCCAAAGGGTTTGAAACCGTACAAACATCGCTAGTAAGCAGATTGGAGAACTTGGATTTGACTTCCTACAATGGGGGAAGAAAGTATGAATGATGGTGTAAATCTTCCCAAGGTCGATCTACACCTGTCATTGCTTCTAAGATTGCTTCCTCAGATGGTAAGACTGTATCTAAGAAATCCATAACAGAAGTAGAGTCAAGGGTCCAAGCTGGGGCCACATCACCATCTAACTCTTCCTTTAAAAAAGGAGTAGGATGGTCGTCTGTAGAATTAACGATAGACTAATATCTAAGCTTTACTACAGACATAGGGAATGCCATTCCACCGACTTGTCCTTCATCTAATGTTGTTGTAGGCAAAGGCAAGGTCCAAGGGTCTGAAAAATAACGAGTCCGTAAGAACTCTTCCCATGAAGACTCTTTGGAGGACAAAATGGCATTGATTCTAGCTATAGGAGTGGGAAGATCAAATGTAACCATCAATGAAGAATACATCCCAACTCCTAGATTCTCGATAGGTTGACAGGGGTTATCAACCAGCATAACAACAGAATCCGAAGTTGCTCGAGGGTCAACTAGAGAATAATCCAATTGATCAACTTTAACAATTTTCCCCTCATGAGGAAAACAAAGAACTCAAAATAGAGTCGAAACGAAGACATCCATTTCATAAATCCAATTCCGTCCTAAGAGGAGATTGTAATCTAGGTTGGCATCAACGATTTCTATTTCGATATTAACAACCTTTCCTCCAACACATATAGGAAAGGCCGGGATAATCCCGTGTGGCCTATGAGAATGCCCGTCAAATGTTGTCAAGAGAGTGGGTGAAGGAACATACGAAGGCGATCCAATGGCCTTCCAACATGACATAAACATTACGCATGTGGAAGCTCCCTCATCCATAACTGTTCGGAAAATATTAGTTTTCTGGTAAGTATACTTTATTTGAAAAGCCATATGATGAGGAAGTCTCCTTTTGACATTAAGCATGTCAAAAGTGAGCACTAAAGAATTGTTTGGATCAATTGCCCCTATCACTGAAAGCAAAGCACTTCGTTGAGTTGGACACGATTGGAGTACCTCTAAAGCAGACATAGTGCATGGAATTTGAGCCAGATCTTCCACAATGGAGTAGTTCTGGGTTGCCCTAGCATTAGGGTTGATAGTCACACATTTGGCGTGTTAGTGCCTAGATTTACCTCAGGCTGAAAAGGTAAGATCTAGGGCCAACATCAAACCATGCTTAGCATGGTAGCTAGCCCTACCAGGTTAGGAGAGGGTTCTCCCTAGGTCAATCTCAGCAAATTATGATCGATGAGGGCTTGAGATGACTGAAATATCTACTGATATTAGGCTAGGTATAAGTGCAAGAGAGTTTGATTGAATAAAATAATGCTTTTTGTTGGCTCAGATGGAAAGGTAGATTTTGGGTGCGGGGATTGAGGCTCAGTCCTGCAGAGATCTCAATGGGGCAAGGTAGGCAATTTTTTTTGGCACTTAAAATTCAATGAGATGGAAGGAATAGACAGGTGAGGTGTTGAAGAGGGCAAGAGAAATCATGGATCCTCCCCAAATAGCTGAAAACATCAAGAAACTGAAAACATCAAGAAAAATTCCTTACCATTATTTCAAAAACTGATTTTGTACTAAACTTGTCATTGTGTGTAGCAACTGACCTCAAAACATGCACAACCAAGAATCACTCATTCATTTCGATCATATCTTATAATCCGGGAGCCGGTTATGAGAGTGTGATATACTGTTGGAAAGATTTTTCCGAGCTTCTTCTGATGGACACACTTGTGACATGTTTTGTGTTGAACATCATGTGCAAAAAATCTAACAAAACTAGACATAGTAAGAGCTCATGTTGATCCCTGGTGATAGGCTGCGAAGACTAGAACTAACATCGGCTCCATTGGGGATGGCAACTCCTTGGAGGTGCCAAGAACTACAGATCTCTGGAAAGAAGACAGTGCCTCTTCCATTGGGCATTGATGGTCAAACAACTACAAACCCAAAACAACTCATACCAATCCAAAAACATACACATACTGAAACATGTACATAAACAAATACGCAAACTAAAATGCTGCCTCGGGCAGCTTATTTGTGTACAAATCTAACCCAGTTTGTTTCAAAATTGATAGATCAAGTAATGTTGTAATGCCATATCAACCAATCAAGTAACTGTGACAAGGATGCTGCTTGAAAGTGCTTCAATTAGGACACAAATGTAAATGCTGACAGTCATACATGCACATAACAAGTTTGGTTATGTAAAAGACAATTTGATCTATCATTCAAATTGAAAAAAATTTCCATGTATGTTGTAATAGGATCGAAAAAACCAGACTCTGTTTGCTGCTCCAACTCCTCAATACATGCTTTCAGCTGCAAACTATCAATGAAAATATCCACGGGCAGTGTTACCTCCTGTTCCTTCTGCTGAAAAAGGTCCCCAAATAATGGGACTCGACAGTCCAGATCCTGGGACTGTATTTGGGTCTCCAATTCAATTAGATCTCCTTCAATTTTGATGGCAAACTCTTGCAAAAAATTGAGCTTAACTTCATGGCTGCATCGACAGGATTTCAGATAAGAAGAAAGACATGAAGCAAAGTTATCATCTACCTCATCATCCGTGCACATATCTTGCCATTCTCTAAAACCTTGAATAGAGGGCACCTCTATTTTGAATTCTTCCTCTTTCTCCATCCATGTTCCAAGAAAGATATGCCAAAAATCTGCAAAGGACTTAATAGATCTGACAGGAAAACCTTCAATCCATTTTTTACATTTGCCTTGAAACAAATCAAAGAACAATCTGATGAAGACATCTTCCTTTTTAACTCTAAGAATGTCCACAAATGTTTTAAAATTTTCTATATGTTTTAGAGTCAAAGTCAGATCTTCCCCATTGAATTTAGGGCCATTACTCAAAATGTATGCATCCTTTGGTAATTGATTAGGAAAACCAGGAAGATTAGAAAAATTGATACATGAATACCTTGAACAAATAGAAGCAACATCTGAGTCCTTCATTTAGCCAATGGAGCCACCATCAATACTTTGAAATTCAGGACTTCGAACAGTGGAGTCACCAGGTAGATGGTTTCAGGCTTCATATGTGTCTAACTGTTGTCCGCCATCAGTAATCAGATCTAACTTGATACATGTACTGGGGAAATTTGCAAGTGAGATGTTTAGTTCATAAGACTAGACCGGAGATTGATTGAAGCAACTTTTATCTACTTTTGCTAATGCAAAGCAAGAGCGTTTCGAAGGCTACTTGGCTAACTTCAGGCTCCATCTGTAGTCTATAAAACAAAGAACACTAACAAACAAATAAAATTTTCTTCCCCAGTATGGTCGCCACTATGTTAGTGCCTAGTTTTACCTCAGGCTGAAAAGGTAAGATCCAGGGCCAACATCAAACCAATCTCAGCCTGGTAGCTAGCCCTACCAGGTCAGGAGAGGGCTCTCTCCAGGTTAATCTCAACAAATTATGATCGATGAGGGCTTGAGATGATTGAAATATCTACTGATCTTAGGCTAGGTATAAGTGCAAGAGAGTTTGATTGAATAAAATAATGCTTTTTGTTGGCTCAGATGGAAAGGTAGATTTTGGGTGCGGGGATTGAGGCTCAGTCCTGCAGAGATCTCAATGGGGCAAGGTAGGCAAATTTTTTTGGCACTTAAAATTCAATGAGATGGAAGGAATAGACAGGTGAGGTGTTGAAGAGGGCAAGAGAAATCATGGATCCTCCCCAAACAGCTGAAAACATCAAGAAACTAAAGCAAACTTCAAGCAGAGCATTGCACTTTCAATGTATTCTACTTACACTCTTGTTTGTTTAGTTCAAAAGAGACAAGAAAGAGAATGACATACATAACATATAATCAAATTGAAAATTACAAAGAGAAGCATTGTACCAAGACAAATTGCCACATGAATCCCAAAGAGTGTTGCAAATCCTGGTCTCAATTCCTTAGCCAAAATGAAAATATGAGTGTACAATGAAGCTGAAGGCTTTCTCAAAAATCCAACCTTCTACCAAAATCCAACACCTACACTATGAAATTCATAAAATATATACATTTTCTCATCCTTGTACTAAGGGATTCAGCTCAACCATTTTCTTCAAAATAGAATTAGTTACATTAAACTTGGGTCGAATTTCTGAAAATAGGTGTTGAAGATGAACTCGTATCTCCTAAACCATAGCAACTGTTACAAAAATGAAAGAGGTTTTGGTAGATAAGGTTATTTTTGAAAAAAACCTCTCTCAAATTTAGGAAATGCATTTCCAGTAGCTCGCAATCTGTTCCACAAAATCATCTCTAAAACAGAAAATCATTAAAAATTTAAATCTGTGAAAATGACCTGTAAAGATCTAGTCACATATCCCAATTCGTGACACTTGTGAATAAACTAAAATGGGTTTTTTAATATGGCTCGTGCTTCACAAAAAATCCTTGGGTTTTGAAAAATTACTTTCCATCTGTTGTAAAATGGCCCCGCACTAAAATGACTAAAACAGTGAAAAATATGAAAAATTTGCTTTGTTTTAATGTAGGCTCCAAATATCACCATATATCTCCCACATAGTAGCACCTGTACATAAAATAAAGGAGGTTTTTGTTATTTAGTATGTGATTAACAAAAACCTCTTTCACTTTTGAAAAATTCCTTACCATTATTTCAGAAATTGATTTTGTACTAAACTTGTCATTGTGTGCAACAACTGACCTCAAAACATGCATAACCAAGAATCACTCATTCATTTCTATCATATCTTTTAATCCGGGAGCCGGTTACAGGAGTGTGATATACCGTTGGAAATATGTTTCCGAGCTTCTTCTGATGGACACACTTGTGACATGTTTTGTGCTGAACATAATGTGCAAAACATCTAACAAAACCAGACATAGTAAGAGCTCATGTTGATCCCTGGTGACAGGCTGCGAAGATTGGAACTAACATCGGCTCCATTGGAGATGGAAACTCCTTGGAGGTGCCAAGAACTACAAATCTCTAGAAAGCAGACAATGCCTCTTCCATTGGGCATGGATGGTCAAACAACTGCAAACCCAAAACAACTCATACCAATCCAAAAGCATACACATACTGCAACATGTACATAAACAAATACCGCAAACTGAAATGCTGCCTCAGGTAGCTTATTTGTGTACAAATCTAACCCACTTTGCTGCAAAATTGATAGATAAATTAATGTTGTAATGGCATATCAACCAATCAAGTAACTGTGACAAGGATGCTGCTTGAAAGTGCTTCAACCAATTCACAAATGTAAATGCTGACAGCCATCATGCACATAACGAGTCTGGTTATGTAAAAGACAATTTGATCTATCATTCAAACTGAAAAAAAAAATCCATGTATGTTGAAATAGGATAAAAAAAACAGACTCTGTTTGCTGCCCCAACTCCTCAATACATGCTTTCAGGTGCAAACTATCAATGCAAATGTCCACGGGTAGCCTTACCTCCTGTTCCTTCTGCTGAAAAAGGTCCCCAAAGAATGGGACTCGAAGTCCAGATCCTGGGACTGTATTTGGGTCTCTAGTTCAATTAGATCTCCTTCAATTTAGATGGCAAACTCTTGCAAAAAATTGAGCTTAACTTCATGGCTGCATCAACAGGATTTCAGATAAGAAGAAAGACATGAAGCAAAGTTCTCCTCTACCTCATCATCCGTGCACATATCTTCCCATTCTCTAAAACCTTGAATAGAGGGCACCTATATGTTGAATTCTTCCTCTTTCTCCATCCATGTTCCAAGAAAGATATGCCAAAAATCTGCAAAGGACTTAATAGATCTGACAGGAAAACCTTCAATCCATTTTTTACATTTGCCTTGAAACGAATCACAGAACAATCTGATGAAGACATCTTCCTTTTTAACTCTAAGAATGTCCACAAATGTTTTAAGATTTTCTATATGTTTTAGAGTCAAAGTTAGATCTTCCCCATTGAATTTAGGGCCATTACTCAAAATGTATGCATCCTTTGGTAATTGATTAGGACAACCAGGAAGATTAGAAAAATCGATACATGAATACCTTGAACAAATAGAAGCAACATCTGAGTCCTTCATTTAGCCAATGGAGCCACCATCAATACTTTGAAATTCGGGACTTCGAACAGTGGAGTTGTCAGGTAGATGATTTCACCCTTCATATGTGTCTAACTATTGTCCACCATCAGCAATCAGATCTAACTTGATACATGTACTGGGGCAATTTGCAAGTCAGATGTTCAGTTTATAAGACTAGACTGGAGATTGACTGAAGCAGCTTTTATCTACTTTCGCTAATGCAAAGCAAGAGTGTTTCGAAGGCTACCTGGCTAACTTTAGGCTCCGTCTGTAGTCTATAAAACAAAGAACACTAACAAACAAATAAACATTTCTTCCCCAGTATGGTTGCCACTATGTTGGTGCCTAGATTTACCTCAGGCTGAAAAGGTAAGATCCAAGGCCAACATCAAACCACACTCAGCCTGGTAGCTAGCCCTACCAGGTCAGGAGAGGGCTCTCCCCAAGTCAATCTTAGCAAATTATGATCGATGAGGGCTTGAGATGATTGAAATATCTACTGATCTTAGGCTAGGTATAAGTGCAAGAGAGTTTGATTGAATAAAATAATGCTTTTTGTTGGCTCAGATGGAAAGGTAGATTTGGGGTGTGGGGATTGAGGCTCAGTCCTGCAGAGATCTCAATGGGGCAAGGTAGGAATTTTTTTTTGGCACTTAAAATTCAATAAGATGGAACAAATAGAAAGGTGATGTGTTGAAGAGGGCAAGAGCAATCATGGATCCTCCCCAACAGCTGAAAACATCAAGAAACTAAAGCAAACTTCAAGTAGAGCATTGCACTTTCAATGTATTCTACTTACACTCTTGTTTTTTTAGTTCAAAAGAAACAAGAAAGAGAATGACATACATAACATATAAGAAAATTGAAAATTACAAAGAGAAGCACTGTACCAAGACAAATTGCCACATGAATCCCAAAGAGTGCTGCAAATCCTGGTCTCAATTCCTTAGCCAAAATGAAAATATGAGTGTACAATGAAGCTCAAGGCTTTCTCAAAAGTCAAACCTTCTACCAAAATCCAATCCCTAAACTACGAAATTCATAAAATATATATATTTTCTCATCCTTGTACTAAGGGATTGAGCTCAACCATTTTCTTCAAAATAGAATTAGTTACATTAAACTTGGGCCGAATTTCTGAAAATAGGTGTTGAAGATGAACTTTTATCTCCTAAACCATAGCACCTGTTACAAAACTGAAAGAGGTTTTTGTAGATAAGGTTATTTTGGAGAAAAAATTCTCTCAAATTTGGGAAATTTGTTTCCAGTAGCTCGCAATCTGTTCCACAAAAGCATCTCTAGAACAGAAAATCATTAAAAATTTAAATATGTGAAAATGCCCTGTAAAGATCTAGTCACATATCCCAATTCGTGACACTTTTGAATAAAATGAAAGAGGTTTTTGTTATATGGCTCATTCTTAACAAAAAATAACTTGTTTTTTGAAAAATTACTTTCCATCTGTTGTAAAATGGCCCCGCACTAAAATGTCTAAAATAGTAAAAAAATATGAAAAATTTGCTTTGTTTTAATGTAGACTCCAAATATCACCGTATATCTCCCACATAGTAGCACATGTGCATAAAATGAAAGAGGTTTTTGTTATTTAGTATTTTATTAACAAAAACCTCTTTCACTTTTAAAAAATTCCTTACTATTATTTCAGAAATTGATTTTGTACTAAACTTGTCATTGTGTGCAGCAACTGACCTCAAAACATGCATAACCAAGAATCACTCATTCATTTCGATCATATCTTCTAATCTGGGAGCTGGTTACGGGAGTTTGATATACCATTGGAAAGATTTTTCCGAGCTTCTTCTAATGGAAACACTCGTGACATGTTTTATGCTGAACATCATGTGTAAAACATCTAACAAAACCAGACATAGTAAGAGCTCATGTTGATCCCTGGTGACAGGCTGCGAAGACTGGAACTAACATGGTAGAACCTTTCGGTATCCGAGGTATAGACTCAATAGAGGGTTGCTCAAAATGATGTGGATCCATAGTTCCAGGAACAGATTTATCCTTGGATGTTTCAGTTTCACCATAATCACATGACCGTGTAGCCACATTGATATGAGAACCCATCATGAAAACATTTGAGGAATTGTCCCCCTCCTGGTTGCCCCCTGCAGAGGTACCACGGTTTATGTTCATGCCAGCAAGCAACTACTGGCCTTGGGGAAAAGGGTTAGTTAAGACAACTTGGGAGTTAGAAGACCCTTGTTGCACTAACAAGCGCTGAGCATCTTGAATTTTTGGGCAGAGATGAGTCAAATGGTCACCGCTGCATAACTTGCATGGAAACTTAACTTTCTTCTTAGATTATTTTCCACCTTCACCAACATTATTGCTGGGTTTTTTCACATTACTCTTCCCATCTTGATTCTTCTTTTTACCTCGACCCTTCTTCTTCCCTCGGAATTTTGATTTCTTTTGGGGTTAGAAGCTTGAACGACGTTTACGGAATAAGGTTGAGAAGGTGTAGGAGTAGATGGTGCAGCCTAATTGGAAGAAGCAGTTTGTATAGACAACTGCTGCAATTGGCTCAGAAGGTTCACCGCATTCGCATCAATCGATCCAACAATACCATCAGCATGTGGGCCTGGCTTCAGTTTGGCTATATCAACCGTGGATCTAGGAGCATCAGGCAAGATCTTCTGAAGAGTCCCAAACTGAGAATATATCAGTTCTAACTGCTAGGCGTGAAAGATAGCCTGCTCTTCGGAATAAACTCCGGACATAGAAACATCCTTGGAGATCTCGGGTTGTAATGATTTTAAAAACCATTCGAGATGGAATTCAGGTGGAATTTCGGCTTTAATGAGCCTCTTTCTCCGTCTCCATTCCTGGATATGATCCGAAATGTGAGTAGCCATGTCCTGATGAAAATTGGCCAGAAGTTCAGTTTCGGCTTCGTAACGGACAGGCAACTGAAAATGGTTTAAGAAAATGTTAGCCAAATCGGCGAAAGACATAAAGGTGCCCCCTGGCAACTCTATATACCACTTAGCCGCATTTCCAGTTAAGGTGCGCTGAAATAGTCTCAACCTAATCGAATCATCGATTAGGGAGTTAGATGAGCACCATAAATGGAACATGGTTACATGGTCGCCCGGGTCTTCACCACTCTTCCCTTCGAATTTTGGAATATATGATGAAAGTTTGGTTGGGGCCGGAGGCCAAGCCGGATTATATCTGATTGGATCATTCATCAACTTAGTCAAGTTTGACAGATTGAGCGTGGCTAGAAACGGATGTCTCAGAGGACCTTAGGGATTCCACCCAGATCGGGCAGGCTTTCCGAAAGTATGAAAAGAATGACCTGGATTTTGAAAGGCACCAGGTTGCCCGAAGTAACTGGTAGAACCTACTGAACCAAAAGGTGAACCTTGTGGTCCAACAAAACTCAGAGTTTGACCAACTCCAGCTGAAAAACCTCCGTAACCAGCAAAGTTTCCCCCTAACAAATTATTGTAAGGAGCTGATAGCCCCTGGTAAGGGTTCCAAGCATTAGCTAAGGGTGGAAAACTTCGAAATGAATTGACTGAGGAATACGACACATTCCCTTGTTGGCTGAAAAACTGATTCCCAGTTCCTATCCCACTAACTGCAGGGTTTGTCCAACTCTGAAAAGGATTAGTACCTTGACCTGTGAAAGGAAAAGGCATAGACCCTACCATCGTATTGGAATGTGGTATATGACCACTTCCAAAGGGGAAACCCTGAAAATAAGCCGATCCACTCATCATGGACGTGGAGGTAGTTAATGGTACACTTAATGGACCTGAAGGAATACCTTGAGAGGGAATTTCAAAAGGGAAGAATCCAAAGCTGGATGCATGAGCTTGGGAGCTTCCACTCGTCGACAAAATGGAAGTAGACCCAAACAAGGATGTGCTGGCAGTAGACCCAAATAATGATGTAGAGGGGATGGAAATAGTTCCTCCCCCTTGCACTTATATAGGAGTTTCCATACTCACAGCACTCATGGTGGATGCCATGCTTCCAGCAGTGGTCATCGAAGGGATGTATGTGTGTTGACCTAGGCTTGAAGGCCTGTGTGTTGGAGTTCTGACGTATAATAATACGTCTAGATGATCTGAAGGGAGAGGAGAATTCAGAGCCGCAATTGACTTTGAGATCTCTTCTACCTCAGTATTATCTTCTGACTGGAAAAGTACTCGACAAATAACTGGTGTGTTCCTCTCTAACTCTGTGGTAGTACCAAGTCTACCTTGTACACTAATTCCCCCAAGCGGAGGATCAATCTCTGATGCGCCCGCTGCCACTGGTTGAAAACCACTAGCAAAATCACTCCTACACCTTCTAGGACAAGGCTCTAGACTCGCAGGTGAAATCCCACGAAGTCATTGGGACCGTCTAAGTGATCGGTCAGCCCCTTTGAATTATTTTAATAATATCTACTTAAAGACTCTAGAAAATTGAAAGCTAGGCTGACTAGGAGCACATAACACACACTAAAATATGTCCATAAAGAATTCAACAGTCAAACAAATTCCAAGTATTTCCACTCTGAGTGATTAGGACTAGACACTAAAATACAAGAAAGTGAATAAAAAGGGCCTTTCGAAAATAGAATGGGGTAATTACGCCCTAGGTCTACTAGCGAAGGTATCGGAGGTAGTTACGCTGACCTCCAAACAATAGCCTTTGCCGGTGCAAGCCCCCAAGCTTCGCAAGGGTGCCCTCTAGAAGTACTGTTGAACGTGATGCAACGTCAACCTCAGGTGCCACGAGATTCCCCTCCGCAGCCACCTATGTAGATCCCTAGGATTGGCAACTAAAGACACCAACTCGCATCAGAAGCTGGGCGGAATAGTCACGAGGTAAGCTCCGACAAGTAAGAGAGGGGGTATCTCTCATCCTTATCTTCACAAACCCTCGTGCTTAACTCCTAGTCATGGAGCTTTCCCGGTCTCCCTAACGCTATTGGATTTCACTCTTTATTTAGACTTGTATGTTTCACAATTTAGAGTGGCCTTAGAGATTTTACTCTCATCTCGCCTAATCCAAGGCCCTAAATAAACCTAAAACTTGTTGGTGTAAACTGAATGACAATATAAAAAGCTCTAGTTTATTTTATTAAGCGCTTGATTTTAAGTGGTTGTTCTTTTTAAGTCAAAGGGACAATACGAAAGTGAAACTGATGGTGTTCTTATGATGCAAAAGAAATTAATAAAAAACTAACTTATATGCAATGCACTTGTTTGTTCTTCAATGAAAAGCAACTTCTATTTGGGTTCTAAGAAACTTTTATAAAGAAAAAAAAATTTCCTTTTCTTTTCTTATAGCAGAATTCACATTCACAAAAACTAAAAAACTATTGATGCTTTAATAATGCAAAACTACCCTAATGCAAAATGTATGTCATAATGCAAAATTCTAGATTACTCTAAAAAAGAAATGAAAGCAGTTTGTTTATAAGCCAACAAGTGTTTGAGAGGAATAAGAATTTTGAACACAAAATCTTTCCCAAAACAAGAAGGATTAATAAAAAAGATCCCAAATCACTCTCAAAAACCAAAAGAAACCAAACTCAAATTCGACAAAAAAAGAAAAAAGAATGTTTTTGAAGGACTTTTCTTTTTCAAGAAACAATAAAAACAACTATTCAAAAGCACTCAAAATGCCACCAAAGACTCAAATACTGAAAGCAAATCACAAGGAAACTTTGCAAGTTATCAATTCAACACAAATGAAAACTTGAACAAAATAGGTGTTTCAACTTGCACTAAACGATCCAAAAGCAGCAAAAAGAGCTTTGAGAAAACTGATCAAGAAATCAGGAAAGACACACTTTCAAATTCATCAACAAGAAACTTTCAAAAAGCAAGAAAAAGTGAATGGCCACAAAATTGATGGGAAGCAAAGTAAGCAAACCATAAAAATGAAGTTTGACACAAAGATTGCAGACAATCTTCTATTCTGGAAGACCAGAACGATCAAGAACCTCTATAAGAAGCCTTGTGTGTTCAAACACAAATCATAAAACTCACTGTAAAGAAAACCAAGGCCAAAAACTCTTCAAAGCAGGAGAGAATTTGTAACAGTAAACTCAGTGAAAAATTAAATTATGAAAACAGAAACTCACCACTCAGAAACAACACAGACCAAGAAACAAATCTTTCCAGAAAGAAATATTTAAAAAAATCATGCAAAAAATTGTATACACAACTGTGTCTCTACATAGCTGCGTGTACACACGCTTCTGCCAAAAGAAACTCATGTATATTCGGTTTCAGTTCACAGAAACAAGCATGTGTACACTTCTGTAAACAGACAAAGGTGCATATATGAAGTTTTACAAGAAAAATAAAAAATGAGGCTTGATGAAAAAGATCAGACTTGAAGTCTGAGTTCCTATAGGAGCAGGTAGTACAGTGACAGCAAGAAAACTAAGAACTGAGCCCTGATTGGCACTAAATAACCCAAACTAGGAATAACAAGATTGTTATCCCCAATGGAGTCACCAATTCTATTGAGGGAATAAGTCCCTTAGGGATTTTGGGTCAGAACCCTAGCAGAGCAGGTGTAATCTATGGCAAGAAAAAAGCATTCAACTCAGGCAACATGCTTAAACAAGCTAACTATGTGAGGATGAACATACCCGTATGTCCTTCGTTTGGGTAGCTATAGCCAGGGTTCAATCCCTCTGCAACTCCTGATGATCTTCGAACCTACAAATTAGCCAATTTGAATACACATAGTAGCATATAGATAAAGCATTGTAGTGAAATCAACTTTATATCATATAAGTAGATTGTTAGTTATACCTTGAAATAGTCATTCATATATAAACCATAACAATAACATCAGATGCATAAACAAAGTTGATATCAGGAACAAGACAATGTTTCTTTTTATTGTAGAAAACTATAATAAAAACATGGAAGGAGTTCACCTTAGTCTTCCTCTTCCGGCTCCAAGTGGAACAACCCTCTAGGTCCGTCTAGTCCCAATGTTCAACAGCCTCCTTCAATAACCAATACCATGATATCTCCAAGCATATGAGAGAACATCAAAGCTCAAGGAAACAAGGGTTTCCTGAACTTAGGGAAGTGCTTGAAGCACAAGGATTCTTCAGACTTGATCAAGGGATAATCTCAGTATAGTAACTGTATCATTTCTCTCCTCCTTAAGGCCTTCCCATTGAAGTCTTTTTATACTTCTCCCAAATTAGTTTTTTAGTTGGGAAACAGTTGGGCCACGGGCACTAATAGGTAATCAACAGGTAAAACCCGTGATCTCCGCCCATAGTTAAGGAAATTTAATTTTTTTAAGTGTTTTAACACATATATGTGGGTTGGGTATAGACTAACCCACGTGTACATGCTTTTAACATAGGGAAAAGTAGCATACAGGGAGTAAAACACTGTTTTTAAAATATTTGGACCAAGTCTGGAAGGAGGGGTTGCCCTAGGCCATAAACCAAGAACCAAAAATACAAAGGGTGATATTTGAAGCTATAAGTCACACACATTGCATAAATCTATCATACGCCAAGGGGGGTCAAGGTGAAAACATCTTTAAAATTAAGAAAGTGGAAAGTTTTCATGACTAGGGATTTTATCCCTCTCATCACATAATTGATCCAAATTTAAGATGAAACTACGTTTATTTATGTGGCAATGATGCATCCTTAGTAGGGAAGAGACTAGGTATTTGTTCTTGCCTCGTCATTTAGTGGATTAAAATGTTGAATTTGGTTCTTTTTTTTTTAAATCCACATAATATGTTTCAACCATTTGGATTGCACCAAACGCTAAGGTGCATCTGATAAATTTATAGGATGTATTGTTAGCAATGCACTATGTTACATCAAGTGTACTGGTTAGACAATAAAAACATAAAATCCCACTATTGTTTGGTGATCCTTATAATATTATTCTGCGACATACTCAATGTTTATATATATTATAATTGCATCTTTGAGATATATTGTTATAAAAATATCCCAGACTTGTAAGTTCTCTATGACATGTGCGGATGTACCATTTGTGATGGATCTCTACACATCATGCTCACTAATGTCTTTTATCTATATAAATGGCTTTCCTATGCTTCTTAGTATGTTTTTAAATATTCAATAGGACAATTACTAATGTTCTTGTAAAACCTAAGCATATTGTGAAACATAGATAATAAATTTGATTCTCCCACTTAGTTCCCTTTATAATAATAAGTGACATCATGCTCATTTCTTTTTAATACTATAACTACACCATTAAAAAATATTCATAATTTCAAAGCTATAGGAAATATATGAATGCACCATTAGTAGTGTCTTGATGTACATCGTTGTTATAACTCAAAATGAGAGTCCCTTGAGTCTTTTAGAGAAGAAGCATTGAAAAAATGTTGGAATGTAGAAACAATTTCATGGAAACCCTAGAAGAAGAAAAAAAAGTTTTCCCCCTCCAGTGCCCCCAAAACATTGGCAAGAGTAGTTACAACACCCCAGATGGCCTAGAAAGAAGAGTTGAATGATTTGAGCACTCAAGCATGGAGTGCCTAAGTGGCTATGATTTCGAAAGTGCATCAAAAATGGGTAATGAGGTCGAAGAGGGATCAAAACTTATGATAAGGATGAAAGGATTAAATCAAAATTAGTCAAAAAATATGTCTAGATTCATCTAATCTCTTTGTTAACTCATCTATGAAAGAAAATATCTCCATGAGGCAAAATGAGGAAGATTGATAATAGGTACATGGTTTTGAACCGAGATATCAACTCTACCTTGTGATAAACCAACACCTACGCTAGTGAGCTTAACTATGAGGCTTGGTGAGAGGGAGAAGCTTGGGACAAAGAACCTTAAGGAGATGAAAATTTTGTAATTATTCAGTATAGTAGAAAAAAAATATTATGCCCCACTTATGCATTGTTTATTTTATTTGAGTATATTTGTCTTTGGTTTTTGGTTTGTTAATGTTAGCATTGGTTTCTAGAAGATTTTAGTGTGTCTATTGGTTTTGCTTGTAGGTTACATGTGTGGGGACTATAGCCATGATATTTGGAACTCTCGTCTAACAAAAGGAATAAATAAATAGCATTCAAAAGTGGGGTATTCTCCATCTCCATATTACAATCCAATATTCCTTATTTGTATGTAAGTCATTAGGGATTAAAGATAGTGCAGAAACTACTATTTGTCCTATGTCTTTGGTAGGGTTATGGGATTAGTACTCTAGAAATAGGGAAATTTTAGGTAAAAATTTGAAGATTATACTGGGGATAGTCACAATAGGTATCTCTTAGTTTTTTATTTTCTCATTTGTCTACTTTCATTATTTTTTTTCTCTTTTTAAGTGTTTACTAGATATTTCGAAAGGATCGGGCCTAAAATTATTAGACTAAAAACTGAGAAACTAAGTATAAAAGCCTTTCAAATCTCACATCGAGCCTTCAAATGTTATTGAAGTCTTGTTCATTATCTTATGTGAGTCATTTCAAAGCGTTGCAACTATATGTTAGGTCCTTGACAGACCGTTGAAGCACTCTAGGAAAGTTTTTTCTAGGTTCTTTTGAAATTTTCATCTTTCTTGTTGTCTCCTAATCCCAAATCTTAGGTTAGCTCTAGATCTATTCCATCAGAGTATTCACTCAGTAAATTCGTCCCAGATCCACTTATAAATAGTGGATTTAAAGTAATATCAAGGGCTTTGATTCCAATCTTGGGTTTAATTTGCCACAAAGACATTGGGGCTTAGTCCAACGTTTTCACCATTATCTTATATTCATTTTTTCTAGTTGCTATGAATAGTGTGTGAAATATTCATGTTTTTTTCTTAGAGGTATTCTTGCTAATAGGTAGGGTTTTTAATTTTTGTGTGCAATTTTTTGTTCTCCCTTCAGATTTTCTTGGTTTTCTTTCATGTTTTAGTTTAGATATGCTTGTCGATATTCAAACCAATACAAGAGAGAGTAGTGAGGACTTTCTTTGATGTATGTATTCAAAATATATAACACTCTCTAATTAGGATTCATAAAAAGTGAAATTTTGCATATACATATTTTTAACATTTTTTTGTGAAGAGTCAAATAAACACCATTTCAATTTCATGATATTATCCCTAACTTAATCAAAAACCACTAAAAGCAATAATAATAATTTTTTCAAATTTTTTTTATTTTCTTTGGTAACACACTCCTTAGCTTAGGATTTTAGGACCTTGGAATAGGTAGGAGAGGACATCCTTTGAGGCCACATGACCAACACTAGAATATTAAGTTAGGGAGTGAAAATCCATTCATAATCAGATGTTCCTTGTGAATCCCTTCTAACATGATGGTCAACCATGAGTGATGACCTCTAGTATTGTTGCAAGGAAGCTGCAACACCTAGGGCTACCAAATTTACTTCATCAACCCGGGGTTTGTACAAACATGGGGGTGACAGTGTTGTATACACAGTAGATGAAATGGTTTGCTCTTGTCACTTTTCAACTAGTGTGATAGACCACTAGGGTTTTTCAAACCAGTCTTCTATTGACTAGAAGGAGTCTGACTACTAACAGTAAATGGAAAACTATCTTTAATGCAGAAAGGAAATGATGCCTACTCTAGGAAATGAAAATCCTGAATTGGAAAGTGCTATGAAGTGACATGAGATTATCTAGCCAAGCATTTACATATTACTTACAAAAGATACCTAATTTAACCTTTAATTCTAACATATATTTATTTAGACTAAGTAAGCATGGAAATTATCCTAAAACTACTATGACTATTGTATGCATTTACTAACTAGAAATTGTAGAAAAAAATCTTTTTGATTTTCAATTTTATGAATGTAAATGCTAAGTGAACCAATCTGATATTTTGCAGGGGAGATAGGCATGGGGAAGCAGGTCCAAAATTGTACTAAGGGTATGGAAGCCAAGTGGAGGCCTAACCTAAACTCAGATGATCATTTCTACTCAACTTAGGCTTAAAACAGGTGCTACAGGGTTTCTTGTAGTACTACAGGATGTCCAGGTTTACTACAGGAAACATGCTGAAAGCTCTAGGAAGGTAGGAGAGGTGGAATAAAGTGTGGGAAAGGTGTATGATGGTGGGATAAGGCATAGAGGAGGTTTATACTACCAAATTCTCATCCCAACTCTTCAAGATGGTTGGATTTTCTCAAGGGAGATGTCCAATTTGCTACAAAACAGAAATTCAAATTAGGGGGTTGGTAGACTTTGGAAGTATGGGTGAAGACTTGAATGAGGCTGGTGAAATGAGTTCTCCCTACATATTAGAAACTTGTCCAACAACCCAAATTCTTTCATTCATTTATGCATAACTTCATTTACATATGGAAAAGATGAGTTGAATTTAGGAAAACCAGAGTTATTGTTGGCTAATGGCGAAATCTGTGAAATGTAATACTTTGTAGACTAAAACAACTTCAAGAAACCAAAATGACAACTACAGGTACTTCTAAGGAATTGTAAATAGTAATCTACTCAATCAAGAACCCTAGCCATGCAATGATCTAAAGAGACAAATCTGATTTTGGGGATGTGAGAGTAGGGCCCTCAAACCATGATCCCATGAGGGAGATGAGGAAGAGGCCACTATCACAAGTTTTTCTGAAGTATTCAATTTCACTATTGTACCACTGATCTACCTTTCCAACTAATGGGAGAAAAAATAAACAATCATGCAAGTATTTGTAAATGAAATAAAGCAGAAATAACTTTAGCATCTAACTACGAATGTGAGGGCCTCGACTGCTAGGGTTGGGCCCTAACCCAAGAGCTTCAACCCTCTAAGTCAACTCAGTGCTGGATCAAGGAAAGCCTTTTCATTATCACCAATATGTCAAAAATAACAAGAGAAAAACAATCACAATATCTTAAGCTCAAAATTACCTTTTGGCTGCAATAAAAATTCAAATCCTAATGAGCACCTAGGCCTTCTTATTTATACAACTGAAGCTATCAACAACTTCCTTAAATTAGTGAGGCTTGGCTCCCAAACTAGAGATTAACTTGTTTTCAATTATCATTGGCTTGGATGCCAATGAACTCTGTGGGCTTGGCTGCTTGTAACTTCGTTATGATGAGATATGGTAGAGGAATATCTGAGTGATTGAGGAGTTAAGGAGGGAGATCCAATCTCCTAAAATCCCTCTTGCTTTTCTACTTTGAGTTCGTGCATTAAAATTAGCCAAAAACTACTCCAAATCCTGAAATTAATGCACATTAGGCCACATGACATAACATCTCACCTTTTCCCTTCTCACCATGCAAAATATAATAAAATATGTAAATAAATGTGAGAAAAGTTGATTTTAATAAGATTGAGACTGCCATTGAGGCCCATATATTTTACCTATTAATGAGCCTCATCATCACCCCCTTACTAAAAGTGTTTCTCATCCTCTGAGCAGCTTAATACATGTCCATGTCTTTCATAGCTCTTGTGGCCTCTCTAACATCCTAGACCTCTATTGATGGAGTTTCCTCTTGTGGATAAAATCCTACACACTTCTCTATTTCCTCCCACTCCTTTATTTCCTCTTCCTCCTTTCTGCCTTCTACCATACCCAATAACAATGGTGGATTGAGTTTCAAACCAATCCAATTGATTTTGAGTCTCTATAGTCCCTTCTTATATAGTGGGGTCCTTTCTAGTGCATCTCTCATTCTTTCAGGGGAATGATACTCTTGCTTATTTTTCTGTGTTTCATGTAGTGCTGACATAGTTTCTTGTAGGATTCTCTGTGTTTCCTGTAGGAGGATTTTTCATTTATGAAATGGGGTCAAAGGTTATTTTTTTTTTTTATGATTCTGACCTGGTGATAGGCCTCCTAACATAAGTGATTGGATACTTTAGGGAGGCATGTTTTGATATGCCCTCTTCACGTTTTATTTCTAGGAATACTAGCGTTTCTTTCTCTTTTGGTGAGTCCTCAATAATGATAGGATTCTTTATGGGTGTTTGGGGTTTCCCCTATTTGATCCTAATGCTCCTCCTTGTTTTGAAATATAGGGGAGTATGCCTCTGTCTCTTCCCTTTTGATTTGATAGGGGTGCTTAGGGTAGTTAAGGCAGCAATTACCTCCCTCTTAGTTGGTTCAGGAGACAACCTTGGAGATTCCTCCCTTTCCTTGGTGTGTTCCTCAGGGCTTGTTTCTTCCTCCCGTTCTTGCTCTTCACCTTTTTCCTCTTTTCCTTCTTCTTTTTCTTCTTCTTCCTCCGTTTTCTCTATTTTTGCCTCCTCTTCTTCCTCTGGTTCTTTTCCTTCTTCTTCAGGTTCTTTTTCTTCCTCTTCAGGTTCCTCTTCTTCCTTTTCTTCAACACTAGAGGTATTGTCCCTTTCATATTCAAGGGATTGTATGTCAATCACAACATCTCTATCCATGTCTCTGAATGTGGACCATTGAATGGGGATTCTGAGTTGGCTCATGACATCCTCTAGTATTAGCTTAATAATTCCATTGTGGGCTAATTGTTGATGTTTTCCCTCTTGGATTTTAGGATCATGTAAATTATTGATTATAGTAAGAAGTAGGGTATGTTGAGTCTTCTGTCATTAGGTATCCCCTCTCAAAATATCAACTCATGGAGGAGCCTAAATTGATAGCCATAGACTATACTAAGCCTCCCTTCACAAGAGATATATTTGAGAATATTTTAGCTTACCTCATTCCAAGGGTAGGGAAGGCTTTCCCTTCTTATCCCATTTTTATCCTCAATTTTCTCTTCATTCCATAAATCAACAAGATATTATGGAATTATGGCACATAGTGTGGAACTCCAATGATTGAGAAAATCTAGGAATGTGTTCCCTGCCATTTAATGTCGATTCCTAATATTGGGAACCAAATCCACTAATCAAGGGATTTTGGTGGGGAAAGCTTCCTCCTTTCATTGGAAATGATTCCTAATCATTTTTTATAAGTACCAAGTCGAATTTGTCTCTAGTGGTTGTCAGGATATTTCGACACATAGGAAATAGTTAAGTATAACTTGGTCTAGTGTAGAGTTAGGTAAAGTGTGTTTCTTTACTATTTAATTTTGTAACTTACAATCCGACGGTCACGAAATATAGTGATCTGATGGTTCATTCTCTCCTCGGTATTACTGACACTTGATCCGTGGCTTAACACCCGATTGGTCCATGATCTCTATTTAAAGAGCATGGAGGGTCATTTGCAAAGTAACCATTAATGAGAGAAGCTTATGTAAATTTTCATTCTTTTATTAATAAATTGCCTGAAGTGGTCAAGTTGGCTCAGGCTGTGGATTGTTTCCCTCTTTGAGGGTTTTAACCATGTCAAGAATACTGGTGTATTGATTTGTGATCTATTTGTGAACAGTGTCCTTTGGTGTTCTATCTGAGGAACTTACCCTGTAAATTCCTACAAGGTACTAGAGCCAAGTTGAGGGCTGCATTCATTGGTGATCCAAATCTGAAGCCGGTAGAACTGCATTCGACTGCCGTTTCCTAGATCTATTGTTTCTGACTGCTTTTGGGCCAAGAGGACTGCTATATTGTGTTAGGAGGATCTGTTCTAGTGAGGAACCCCTTCCGTTTCATGTGAAAATATTTCCAGTAGCCCTAGCTACGTCACTTTAAGATCTGGGGGTATACAATGTTTATTTGCAATTTCTAGTTATTTTCTCTCTGTTTATTTTGGTTTATTTATCTCTTTGTTTTTTATTACTGGATCTACACCTTTCATTTCTGTGTATGCTCTTTGCCCTACGACTCTGTGAAATCTAGGCAAATAAAAAATAGAAAGGAAGTTTTTTTCTCATGCGTATGTTATTTTCCACTGCACCTTAGTGTGATCTCAGAAAATCAGAAACATTGAGGAAAATTGTTAGTTTCCGGGAAAAGCTAACTTCAAACCATAAGGTTTTTTTTTTGTTGAATGTCCATTTTGGGTTTTGTGGTTTTTGTTTTGTAGGAAAAAAGAGCTTTCTCAAGTAAGCACGCACCCCAAAGCTTCGGTGACTAAGAAAAAAAAAACCCCACTTCCTCTTTTCCAATAATTACTAACTTTTTAAACTAGCTCACTTGGTCGAAAGTTACTTTATGAGAATAGAGGTCTTGAGTTCAAGTCTTTTTTTTTGTTGAATTACTTTTTCAAAAAAGAACATGTAACTTATGTTTTAAAGTTACTTTATGTAAAAGTGTTCTCACCCATTATAAAAAGTGAGTCACTTATAATTCTGAAGTCTCTTTATCTTTTATTTAAGTTACAATTTAGTGGGTAGCTTATAAAGTACCATTGTAAAAGTGACTTTCATTTATTTATAAAAGTGATTCATATTATTATTTTTTTAAGTGAGCTAATTAGATTAAGTTTGGAAAGGGGGTGGTTTTTTTTTTTTTAAATATAACATTATCATTCATTTCCGCACATTCCCACACTTCGTCGGCATATTCAACCACTTTTCTTCAAAAAGCCATAACTTCTTCATTTGGAAGCCATTTTCAGAGCCGTTTTTTTTAATCAGCCTATTTTTTCGAGATATTTCCATTGAAATACTTGGTTTCAACATCTATAGCTTCATTTCATGTTAAAATGGAAAGTCCATGTCAAATTATTCTTGACAACACCAACTACTTCCAATGGTGGTCCTACATTGTGGATTTACTTAGAAGTAAAGGTCTTTATATAATAGCCTAATGCCAAGAAACCAAACTGAAAGATGAAGATAAGGCAACCAAATGGGAAAATAGGCAAGATCAAGCACGTGGGTTGATAGGGATTTCTATTTCTCCAGACCTTAGATTCCATATCGCAGAACTTGATACTCCAAATGAAGCAATTAAATAGATCACTAAATATTTTGGAATTAAAATGAACTTAGAGCCCATCAACTTGAAAATGAGTTTCTTACATTGGACCCCAATAATTTTTCTTCCATTGAAGATTTTTTGTCCAAGTTCAAGATCCTTGGACTTCTCTTGGAAGGTGTTAAGGTTAAGAAAGAAGACGGTAACCTTATCTATTCCATTCTTACTAAGTTGGGACCATCCTACTCTGTGTTTGTTTCCACCTTTCATTCTACAAGAGAAGCCTTCATTTCTCAAGGACAAGACTACAAGTCCCCTTCCTTTGATGCCTTTTTTGATTCTTTAATAAGAGAACAAGAAAAACTCTTACACCTTGGTCTTCTTAATCTTGGAAACTCTTCTAAGAAAGCCTTAGTCGCCCAGCAGCAACCAAATTCAAAGAATCCTAAGAAGCTGTATCCTAAAAAGAATGGTCCTAAACCAAACAAGGGTCCTAAGCAATTTCAGTCTCAAAAAGAAAAATCATTTCAACAAAATGATAAGGAAAATAAAAACAAAGGGAAGAAGACTCATAGATATTGCCACTTTTGTAATCGAAATGGCTAATCAAGGACAAGACTACAAGTCCCCTTCCTTTGATGCCTTTTGTGATTCTTTAATAAGAGAACAAGAAAAACTCTTACACCTTGGTCTTCTTAATCTTGGCGAGAAATAAAGATGGCTCGTGCAGAATGTGCGTTGATTAACGAGCACTGAATAAGATAAAAATATAAAATCGTTATCCCCTTCCTTGCATAGATGATCTTTTAGATCAATTGAAGGAAGCTGTTTATTTCACCAAGATAGATTTGCACAGTGGATACCATCAAGTCAGAGTTGCAGAGCAAGATGCATGGAAGACTGCTTTCAAAACAAAGCTGGGATTGTATGAATGGTTGGTTATGCCTTTTGCTTAACTAATGCTCCTACAACTTTAATTAGATTAATGAATGATGTACTCAGACCTTTTCTTGATGATTTTGTTATTATGTATCTGGATGACATTATGATTTTTAGTAAAATGTGGGAAGAAAATTTAAATCATGTTAAGCAGACATTAGATGTTTTGAAAAGAGAAAAACTTTATGTTAAACTCTCAAAATGTGAATTTGGAAAAACATCTCTAAACTACTTGGGTCATATAGTAGGGGGAGGTGAATTGAAAATAGATCCCTCTAAAGTGGCAGTCATTGTGAACTGGCCTAAACCCAGGTTTGCTACAAAAGTGAGAAGCTTCTTAGGAGCAGCACAATATTGGAGGAAGTTCATTTCTAACTTTTCCTCAATTGTAGCTCCCTTACATGCTTTAACAGGATTGAATAAGGTGTTTCAGTGGGGAGGCAAACATCAGAAAGCCTTTGACACCTTGAAAGAAAATATTAGTACAACACATGTACTAGCACTGCCAGATCTACAAAGAACATTTGAGATCCAAACTGATGCCAGTGACTATGACATGGGGGCAGTGTTGACACAGCATGGTAAACCCATATGTTATCATTCCGAGACGTTTAATCCTGCAGTAGTTAACTATCCTACATATAATAAAGAATTGTATGCATTAGTTTAGAGTGTGAAAAAGTGGAAACATTACTTAATGGTCAAAGAGACAGTAATACATACTGATCATCAACCACTTCAATATCTACACTCCCAAACTAAGTTGCAGTAATCAAGACATTACAGATGGATGGGTTTTCTACAATAGTTTCATTTAGTCATCAGATATAAAAAGGGCATACATAACAAGGTTGTAGATATGTTATCTAGACCCATTATAAATGCATCTATCATACTTAAGCATAATACTATGCTACATGAAAGCTACATAGAACAATATGCTTAGGATATGGACTTTAAAGATGTATATGCAACTTTGAGTCAAGGAAAAAGAGTAGAAGAATTGGACTACCATGTGAAGGACTGACTCTTATATCATTGTGGGAAACTCTGCATTCCACAAATTTGAGGGAATAAAGATGATTAGGGAAGCACATACTCCTCTGATATCAAGTCACTTTGGGGTAAGTAAAACAGTTGCACAGCTGCAAAGGTTCTGCTATTGGACGAAAATGAATGAGACAGTTTCTAGATATGTAAGAGGGTGTGCTATGTGTGCTAAAAGCAAGCCCAGCAACAGAAAACTAGGTTTGTACACTCCATTGCTAGTTCCTTTTCACCCTTGGGAAAGTGTTTCCATGGATTTTGTTCGAGGACTGCCTAAATCTAGGAAAGGTCATGATTATCTATATGTTGTTGTGGATAAGTTCAGCAAAATGTGTATTTTGATACCTTGTAGTAAACAGATTACAGCTGAACAGACTGCAAAATTGTTCTTTGAACATGTATGGGTTCATTTTGGATTACCCACTTCCATTGTATCTGATCGAGACACCTGATTTGTGGGGAAGTTTTGGTCGAGTCTGTGGGAATTGATGGACACCAAATTGAAGAAAAGCAGAGCTTGTCATCCACAAACAGATGGCCAAACAGAAGTAGTAAACAAGACAGTGATCCAGTTACTGAGAGGATATTGCATCAAACATCCTAAGCTTTGGGATGAACACTTGTGTTATGTGCAACATGCTTACAATAGAGCAAAACACTCTTCTACATAGAGATCTCCTTTTGAGACCTATTTTGGTTTCACACCAAGGTCTCCTTTGGATTTTGGCTTTGGTAAAGATACCATGGTTGATGGACACAGTGATGTGGACAGGACAACTAGGTTCATTGAACTGACCCAGGAGATCCACCAGGCAGTACAGGAACAGCTGGAAAAGAGCCAAGCCAAATATAAGGCTAGGCATGATAAGCATCGGATGGAGCATAGTTTTCAAGTTGGAGACCAAGTCTGGTTGTATATCAGCAAGGACAGGATGCAAGGTGAAGGTAAGAAGTTAAGGCCTATCAGGTATGGACCTTTTAGGATACTTGAGAAGATTGATGAAAATTCTTCTCGCCTTGATCTACTAGCTTACATGCACATCTACTCAGTCGTAAATGCAGATTGCTTGAGATTGTTTGAACCTTCAATGATTGAGGACCTTGAAGAGCAGAGTCAATTACCTTCTATTGATGACCTACTACCTAAATATCTTAATGAATTGCAGGAAGAAACAGTGCTGGACAGGAAGGTAAGGACGATGCGCAGGGGTGATGTGGAGTACCTCGGGATTGGGCTCAAAGGTTCAAAGTTGAGCAGTGCAAAGTGGATTGAGATTGGATAGGTGAGAAAACAATACCCTCACTTAGTCGATGCTTGAAAACCAACTTTTGGTGGTCCAAAATCTTTTTCAGTGGGAAGGCTTTGATCCAAATCGGATCCATATAAGACTGTCAAAGAACCATAACTGTATCAGGTCGGGGAAAATCTCTAAAGAATTCCAAAATAGTGATCAAAATCACCCTGAACCAGTGGAAATGGCAGCCAGTGTGGAACGACAAGGACCTCAGTAAAAGTGCACTAACCGAGGCCCATGGAGACTATGTGGGAGGTCAAAGTAGCCCCTGGGAGCCCCGGATCAGGAAACAGAGGTGGAATTTGATGTTGAGTGAACAAGGCCATAATGGAGGAAACCCAAGCACCCAGATGCATGGGGAGCCTAAGAACCGCGGGCGGAAAAGGAAAAAGTGCTAAAGGATAAAGGCGGGACTTGCGCTCTAGAAAACCGACGGTATTGATCGGGGCGCCCTTAAATGGTAAGAGGTTTTGGACGAGAGTGGAGTGATTCCATTCATCGATCGACACGTGGCAGGTGGAGGTGAGTGAAAACCACTGTTGATTGTGCACTGTCGGTCGAGCAAGTCAACTGCGTGAAATGTGCGTATGACGTTGGATCTGGAGACCCAGATCGGATGGCTGAGATCACGCCCGCTGGAGGAAGCGGAATCGACAAGGGAATACGCCACAATTTGTAAAGATTTGGAATCTGTTTGATCGCCATGGTGGAGGAAAGATTCATCCATGACGTAACTGAAGAAACGAACCAATGAAGCAGGCTGGTGTGAGTTAGAGGAGGACTCGTGGTCACTCCCTGCGAGCTGATGATGACGCCGAATAGGGAACTCCAAGCACAACTGCAGAAGGTGAATCGACAAAGGTGGAAG
Source organism: Pinus tabuliformis (assembly GCA_031772625.1). Lineage (NCBI taxonomy): Eukaryota > Viridiplantae > Streptophyta > Pinopsida > Pinales > Pinaceae > Pinus > Pinus tabuliformis. The sequence goes on along the minus strand of CM062818.1, from coordinate 485,405,297 downwards.
AGGAACCAAATAGTCTTGGAAACAAATGGCTAAAAGCCATGAACAAAGATAGAATACATAGTCAAGTTAGACGAAGTCAGAGGGACAGAGAACCCCGAGACATAGGGGAACCAGAATTGCGAGAGTATGATGGAACACAAAGAAAGAAGGCAGTTAAGCAAAGCAGAAAGAGGACAGAGGGCCAAGCTGACCAGAGGTAGTGTCGAGCACCAGAGGCTTGAGAGATCTGAGCCATCCTAGAGAGGATCTGTCCGGGCTGAGCACCACATTGGGCTCTCCCCTGTAGACCAGAAGGTCACAGAGCTAGTAGGAAGAAAGAAGTCTGTGTACTCAAGTGGCTTGGGGAATCTAAGAACCACCCTTCCAAGAAAATCTTCTTCACGAGAACTCACTTTGATTCCTTGCATTATAATTCTCTGCTTAAAGACACAATAAAACAAGGCCACCACTGAAAGCTGGACCGGAGATATAGCCCTGGAGAATAGGGTGAAATCCTTATTAATTTCTTGTGTCTTTGTGTTTGCTTACTGTATTTCTCTGTTGTTTTTCCCTTTAAATGTTTGTGTATTGGGAATCTGATCGATTCGTTGCTTAAATAACACAGATCACACACCAGCACATGAGTCTGTAATACATTTAATAAATAAAACTTTAGCTGATGGCACTCATAGGGTGAATATCAGATCAAGTGGTATCAGAGCTCAAGGTTGTAAGGTTAGACAAGCTTGTGTTGGTTTAGCTGTGAATGCTCACTAGATCAAAGCTCAAATTAGGAGAAGGAGAGTTGGTGGAAACTAATCCTGACATTGGGAGAGTCTATTCTCAGAAGATAATGTTAGAGGAAGGTTCTGTGGGGCCAGACCCTCAATTCATAGAAAGTTTCCTAGCTATAAATTCTATGGTTGAAGAAATGTATAGAGACTTTAGAAAGCATAAGGTGGAGAATTCATCAAGATCTAAACAAGATAAAGAAGAAGATGAGTCTCACTTCCATGACCACTCCAAAGGAAAGGAGAAAGAGGAAAGCTTTCTCACACCTCCTAATAGTCCTGTGCATAATAAGAAAGAATCTTTGATTAAGTTAGATGTTAAATTTGATTTGCCTATATATGATGGAGAGCTAAATGCTGAAAAGTTGGACAATTGGATTAGACAAATTGATGTGTATTGCAGGGTACAGAACATAGACTTAGACAAGAGTAAGATTCAGCTGGCAAGCCTATGCCTAGTAGGCAATGCCTTTGTTTGGTGGGAAGGCAGAACCCAAGCTGATATGAAAAGACATGGTAAGACCATCTCTATCTGGAGTGAATGTGTTGCTGCAATCAAAAAGCAGTTCTATCCATTGGCCTACATGCAACAAGCCATGATGAGTTGGCAAACTCTTCGACAGTTGAAAAGGCAAAGTGTGCAAGGGTATGCTCAAGAATTCAGAAAGAGAGCATTGATGTTGGGTATCTCATTAGACTCACCAGAGACTCTTTTGAAGTATATTGGTGGTCTACACAACTACATGAGTCATACCATCCTCATGTTTAATCCCACTAGTATAGATGACGTATCTGTACAAGTTACTCATCTAAAAGCTAGAGGAAAGGATGGAAATCTAGAAGTTGGGGGACCATCCCAACCCACTGTAAGCAAGAGAAAGGAGAAAAGAAAACAGAAGTGGAAATCAAGGAAGGCTAACACTGCACAAAAAGCCAAGGCTTCATGCACCTATTGTAAAAAGGATGGGCATGATGATGAGCATTGTTGGATTCTGCATCCAAAGCTGAGACCTAAAAAGTCTGAGGGCAAGAAGAAGAAGACTGTTGCAGCTATTCAGAAATATTTGGGGTCAGACTTAGGAGATGAAACAACTATATGAACCACATGTATAAAAGGTAAGAATTCTGAAGCATCTACTAGTAATTCTGCTCAATTTGTTATTGATGAACAAAATGAAAGAAAAAGACATGAGCTTTTCCATATTCGAGTTATTTCCAAAAATCAAAAGATTGATACTTTGTTTGATAGTGGCTCACAAGTAAATTTAATTTCTGAAGCAATTGTAAAGAGATTGGGATTAGCAACTACACCTCACAAGAAACCATACCCATTAGGATGGTTGAATGATAAAGCACAACTACAAGTGACTAGACAGTGCAAACTCAAGTTTTCTTTTGGGTCAACATTTGTAGATGAAGTTGACTTAGACATAATTCCTTTGGATATATGTGGAATTGTTTTAGGAAGCCCTTACTTGTATAATAGAAAGGACATTTTCTATAGAGCTGAGAACAAGTATCTAATTGTTAAAGATGGAATCGAATACTTTGTAAGAGCTCATAAGCTCAAAAATAATTATACACTCATAAACTCAGGGCAGATGAAAAGAATGATAAATTCATGCAAACAATTCTTACTGATGGTTGTAAAGGAAAAGAAACCTGATAAAACCAATGTATTTGAGGGTTGTAATGCTGAATAACAAGCTGATATAGAAAAGGTTGTTTCAGAGTATGATTTCTTATTTCAAGAACCTAAAGGTCTGCCACCAAAAAAGGGAATAGTACATGATATTATTTTGAAGATGTTCCATTGCCTAACATTGGGATGTACAGGTTGTTTGCTTTAGAGAATGCTGAAATCAAGAAGTAGGTGCAAGAGTTACTCGAGAAAGGGTTAATCAGGCCTAGCACATCACCATGTGGGTCACCAATCGTTTTGGTGAGAAAGAAAGATGGCTCATGGAGAATGTACGTTGATTATCGAGCATTGAATAAGATAACAATCAAAAATCGTTATCCCCTTCCTTGCATAGATGATCTTTTAGATCAATTGAAGGAAGTTGTTTATTTCACCAAGCTGGATTTTCACAGTGGATACTATCAGGTTAGAGTTGCAGAGCAAGATGCATGGAAAACTGCTTTCAAAACAAAGCAGGGATTGTATGAATGGTTGGTTATGCCTTTTGGCTTAACTAATGCTCCTACTACTTTCATGAGATTAATGAATGATGTACTCAGACCTTTTCTTGATGATTTTGTTATTGTGTATCTAGATGACATTCTGATTTTTAGTAAAACGTGGTAAGAACATTTAAAGCATGTTAATCAGACATTAAATGTTTTGAAAAGAGAAAAAATTTATGTTAAACTCTCAAAATGTGAATTTGGCAAAACATCTCTAAACTACTTGGGTCATATAGTAGGGGGAGGTGAATTGAAAATAGATCCCTCTAAAGTGGCAGTCATTGTGAACTGGCCTAAACCCAAGTCTGCTACAGAAGTGAGAAGCTTCTTAGGAGCAACACAATATTGGAGGAAGTTCATTTCTAACTTTTCCTCAATTGCAGATCCCTTACATGCTTTAACAGGATTGAATAAGGTGTTTCAGTGGGGAGGCAAACATCAGAAAGCCTTTGACACCTTGAAAGAAAATATTAGTACAACGCCTGTACTAGCACTGCCAGATCTACAAAGAGCATTTGAGATCCAAACTGATGCCAGTGACTATGCCATGGGAGCAGTGTTGACACAGCATAGTAAACCCATATGTTATCATTCTAAGACTTTTAATCCTACAGTAGTTAACTATCCTACATATGATAAAGAATTGTATGCATTAGTTCAAAGTGTGAAAAAGTGGAAACATTACTTAATGGGCAAAGAGACAGTAATACATACTGATCATCAACCACTTCAATATCTACACTCCCAAACTAAGTTGTAGAAATCAAGACATTACAGATGGATGGGTTTTCTACAACAGTTTCATTTAGTCATCAGATATAAAAAGGGCATACATAACAAGGTTGAAAATATATTATCTAAACCCATTATAAATGCATCTACCATACTTAAGCATAATTCTGTGCTACATGAAAGCTACATAGAACAATATGCTCGGGATATGGACTTTAAAGATGTATATGCAACTTTGAGTCAAGGCAAAAGAGTAGAAGAGTTGGACTACCATGTGAAGGACCAAATCTTATATCATTGTGGGAAACTCTACATTCCACAAACTGAGAGACTAAAGATAATTAGGGAAGCACATACTTCTCTGATATCAGGTCACTTTGGGGTAAGTAAAACAGTTGCACAGTTGCAAAGGTTCTGCTATTGGTCGAAAATGAATGAGAAAGTTTCTAGATATGTAAGAGGGTGTGCTATGTGTGCTAAAAGCAAGCCCAGCAACAGAAAACTAGGCTTGTACACTCCATTGCCAGTTCCTTCTCACCCTTGGGAAAGTGTTTCCATGGATTTTGTTCGAGGAATACCTAAATCTAGGAAAGGTCATGATTATCTATATGTTGTTGTGGATAGGTTCAGCAAAATGTGTATTTTGATACCTTGTAGTAAATAGATTACAACTGAACAGATTGCAAATTGTTCTTTGAACATGTATGGGTTCATTTTGGATTACCCACTTCCATTGTATTTGATCGAGACACCCGATTTGTGGGGAAGTTTTGGTCGATTCTGTGGGAACTGATGGACACCAAATTGAAGAAAAGCACAGCTTTTCATCCACAAACAGATGGCCAAACAGAATTAGTAAACAGGACAGTGATCCAGTTACTGAGAGGATATTGCATCAAACATCCTAAGCTTTGGGATGAACACTTGTGTTATGTGCAACATGCTTACAACAAAGCAAAACACTCTTCTACACAGAGATCTCATTTTGAGACCTGTTTTGGTTTCACACCAAGGTCTCCTTTGGATTTTGTCTTTGGTAAAGATACCATGGTTGATGGACACAGTGATGTGGACAAGGCAACTAGGTTCATTGAATAGATCCAGGAGATCCACCAGGCAGTACACGAACAACTAGAAAAGAACCAAGCCAAATACAAGGCTAGGCATGATAAGCATCGGATGGAGCATAGTTTTCAAGTTGGAGACCAAGCCTGGTTGTATATTAGCAAGGACAAGATGTAAGGTGAAGGTAAGAAGCTAAAGCCTATCAGGTATGGACCTTTTAAGATACTTGAGAAGATTGGTGAAAATGCTTTTCGCCTTGATCTACTAGCTTACATGCACATTTACTCAGTCATAAATGTGGATTTCTTGAGATTATTTGAACCTTCAATGATTGAGGACCCTGAAGAGCAGAGTCAATTACCTTCTATTGATGACCTGCTCCCTGAATATCTTAATGAATTGCAGGAAGACACAGTGCTGGACAGGAAGGTAATGACGACGCGTAGGGGCGATGTGGAGTACCTCAGGATTGGGCTCAAAGGTTCAAAGCCAAGCAGTGAAAAGTGGATTGAGATTAGACAGGTGAGAAAACAATACCTTCACTTAGTCGATTCTTGAAAACCAACTTTTGGTGGTCCAAAAGCTTTTTCAGTGGGAAGGCAATGATCCGAATCAGATCCATAAAAGACTGTCAAAGAACCATGACTGTATTAGGTCGGGACAAATCTCTAAAGAATTCCAAAACAGCAACCAAAAGCACCCTGAACCAGTGGCAATGGCAGCCAGTGTGGAATGACGAGGACCTCGGTTAAAGCACACTGACTGAGGCCCATGGAGACTGCACGGGAGGTCAAAGTAGCCACTGGGAGCCCTGGATCGGGAAACAGAGGTGGAATTTGATGCTGGACGAACAGGGCCATAATGGAGGTAGCCTGAGCACCCGGACGCATGGGGAGCCGGAGAACCGCGGGTGGAAAAGGCAAAAGCGCTAAAGGACAAAGGCGGGATCCGCGCTCTGGAAAACCGACAGTAACTGATCAGGGCGCCCTTAAATGGTAAGAGGTTTTGGACGAGAGCGGAGTGATTCCATTCATTGATCGACACATGGCAGGCGGAGGTGAAAGAAAACCGTCGTTGATTGTGCGCTATCGGTCGAGCAAGTCAACCGCGCGAAACGTGTGTATGACATTGGATCTAGGGGACCTAGATCAGATGGCTGAGATCGCACCTGATGGAGGAAGCGGAATCAACGAGGGAATAAGCCGCAATTTGTAAAGATTTGGAATCCATTTGACCGCCATGGTGGAGGAAAGATTCATCCACAATGTAACTGAAGAAACGAACCGACGAAGCAGGTTGGCGCGAGTTAGAGGAGGACACGTGGCCACTCCCTGCGAGCTGATGATGACGCCGAACAGGGAACTCCAAGCGCAGCTGTAGAAGGTGAATCAACAGAGGCGGAAGAGGAATCGAACAGTCTTGGAAACGAATGGCTAAAAGCCATGAACAGCGACAAAATACATAGTCAAGTTAGACGAAGTCAGAGGGATAGAGAACCCTGAGAGACAGAGGAACTAGAATCCCGAGAGGAGGATGGAACACAGAGAAAGAAGGCAGTTAAGCAAAGCAGAAAGAGGAAAATCGGCCAAGCTAACCAGAGGCAGTGTCAAGCACCAGATGCTTGAGAGATCCAAGCCATTCCAGAGAGGATCTGTCCTGGCTGAGCACCACATTGGGCTCTCCCCTTTAGACCAGAAGGTCACAGAGCTGGTAGGAAGAAAGAAGTTTGTGTACTCAAGTGGCTTGGGGAATCCAAGAACCACCCTGCCAAGCAAATCTGCTTCAGGAGAACTCACTTTGAGTCCCTGCATTGTAATTCTCTGCTTAAAGACACAATAAAACCACCACTGAAAGCTAGACCGAAGATGTAGCCCTAGAGAATAGGGTGAACTCCTTATTAATTTCTTGTGTCTTTGTGTTTGCTTATTGTATTTCTCTGTTCTTTTTCCTTTTAAATGTCTATGTATTGGCAATCTGATCGATCTGTTGCTTAAATAACAAAAATCACACACCAGCACATGAGTCTGTAATACCTATAATCAACAAATATTTAGTTGATGGCACTCATAGGGTGAATATCAGATTAGATGTATTATGTGTTCCAACCTTATCTTGCAACCTTCTATCTGTATATTAGATAACTCATTAATGTGAAGGTAAAATCGTTGAATTTTCACCTCATGATGTTGTAATTAAGGACCTAAGAGATCCTAGATAGATTTTAGCTACTAGCATTGTTGATGATTCTACAAGGTTGTATAAGTTTAACAATTTTGGGTCATCAAATCTTCCCTCAGTATTTTTTGCTCATAATGATGGAGTGAGAAAACTTTGGCATGAGCCATTTGGTCACTTAAACTATCGCTTCCTCCAGAATCTATGTAAAGAAAATTTGGTGACAGTTCTTCCAATGGTATCTTGCAGAGATGGGGTTTGTTCTGGATGTGTACTCGAAAAACATCATCGGGATAGTTTTGAAAAACGTGCCTCTTGGCACGCCTCAACCCCTTCACAGCTTGTGCATAGTGATTTATGTTGTCCACTTCTAGTTGTTTCATTCTTTGGCTACAAGTATTTCTTAACTTTCATTGATGATTTCTCCAGACGCACTTGGGTATACTTCTTAAAACTCAAGAGTGAAGTATTTAACATGTTCTTGACCCTTAAGGCCTTTGTTGAAAAACAATCTAGACATCAAATTCTTAAGCTAAGATCTGATAATGGTGGAGAATATGTTAACAACAAATTCATCAACTTTTTCACTGAGAATGGAATTCAAATGCAACATACTATTCCATATACTCCACAACAAAATGGTGTAGCTGAAAGGAATATTCGCACCTTAAAGGAAATGGCTAATTGTATGCTTCAATCTAAAGGACTTAGTCTTAATTTTTGGGCAGAAGCAATTAACTGTGCAAATTACATAATAAATCACACTCCTACTAATGTTTTAAAGAATATCACTCCAGAAGAAGCATGGAGCTCAATTAAACCAGATGTAAGTCACTTTCATGTTTTTGGAAGTGAAGCATGGGTCCATATTCCAGATGAGAAACATAAAGCTTTAGAACCTTAGAGTGAAAAATGTATTTTTGTTGGATATTTTGAAGATGTCAAAGGATACAGACTTATTCCACTTAAGTCCAAAAATGTTATCATTAGAAGAGATGTAAAGTTTGCTGAAAATATATCGGCCTACGAGCCTAGTTCGGCGAATGTGCCACCTCTCTCTATCCCTTTTACCTCTGAAAATATTTCTTCTTCAGATGATGACAACGAGGATGAAAATCCTCCCCCACCTTCTCAGGATCCTCCTTCAGCTCCTCAACTTCAAAAATGGGTCCGTGCTACTTGGGATGCAGCAGGTGCTCTTGTCGGTGATCCTACAGATCAGCAACGTACACATTCTCAATTCGATAGAGCCTCTTCTTTACTGGCTCAAGCTTTAGCTAATTATGATCCTAACACCTTTGCAGAAGCTTCAGGCCATCCAAATTGGGACGCAACTATGAATGAAGAATATCATTGATTATTGGCAAATGATACATGGGATCTTGTTCCCCTTCCATAGGGACGAAAACTTGTTAGATGCAAATGGGTTTATAGAACCAAGTATGGACGAGATGGAAAAGTTGATAAACATGAAGCTCGTCTTATTGCTAAGGGATTTTCACAAGTTGAAGGCATTGACTATATTGAAACCTTCTCCCTTGTTGACAAAATGAACTCTGTCCGCCTTGTTCTTTCCCTTGCTGCCTCTTTCAAATGGGAAGTCCATCAGATGGATATTAAATCTTCCTTCTTGCATGGGGACTTGCATGAATAAATCTATATGGAACAACCTACTAGATTTATACAAACAAACTCTAGCCTTGTATGTCAGCTTAAGAAATCCCTTTATGGTCTCAAGCAAGCCCCTTGGGTTTGGTATGCCAAAATGGATAGCTTTGTTTTAGAAACTGGATTTTCTAGGTGTCATTCTGACAATACTGTCTACACCAAGAAAGTGGGAAAGTCTCTTATGATTCTTGTTCTTTATGTTGATGATCTTATCCTTACTGGTAGTGATCCAAACCTTATAAACCATGTGAAGTCCAGCCTTAAAAAGAAGTTTGAAATGACAGACTTAGGAAACTTGCATTATTTTCTTGGTCTTCAAGTGTTGCAATCCAAGGAAGGTATTTCCCTTTCCCATTCCAAGTATGCATGTGATATTTTGCGCCATTTTCACATGGAAGACTGTAACCCAACCCCTTCTCCCTTTCAGTCTGGAGCCAAACTTTCAGTCACTTGTACTTCCCCTGAAGTTGATGCTACCTTATACCTTCAACTTGTAGGAAAAATTTTGTATCTAACCCATACTCGTCCTGACCTTTCCTTTGTTGTTGGCCTTATTTTCAGTTTATGCAAAACCCACATGAAAGCCATTGGAAAGTAGCTAAAAGAATACTTCATTATGTTCGAGGTACAGTTCAGTTTGGGATTCATTACAGTGAAAAAGCATCTCCTCTATTGGTTGGTCTCACTGATTTTGATTGGGCTGGTGACCCTCATGGTCGGAAGTCTACTGCAGGTTATGTGTTCACTCTTGGTTCAAGACCTATTACATGGGCTTGCAAGAAACAAAGTGCCATTTCTCTTTCTTCAGCAGAAGCAGAGTATCATGGTGCCGTAGAAGCTAGTAAGGAAGCCCCGTGGCTTCGTCTGATCTTGTCAGAGTTTCGCTTTCAGCAACAACATCTGACTACACTTTGGTGTGATAATCAAATTGCTATTCAAATATGCAAATATCTAGTCCAACATCAGCGTAACAAACACATTGAATTGCACATGCAATTCATCAAAAATCTCATTCACGACCATGTTCTTGAAGTGCAATATTGTTCAACAGATTATCAAGTTGTAGACATCTTTACAAAGGCTCTCACAGAGGTGAATTTTACTAAACTTTTATTTATGGTTGGAGTTCGGGAAGTTTTCACTAAAGGGGGATAGGCTCTAATGCCTCCTTCCTTCTCCTATTGTGTCATACTTGTACATCCTTCAATCCTATCCCAAGTTATTCTTAAGGGGGGATGTTAGGACATTCCAACACATAGGAAATAGTTAAGTATAACTTGGCCTAGTGTAGAGTTAGGTAAAGTGTGTTTCTTTACTATGTACTTTTGTAACTTACAATCCGACAGTCACGATATGTAGTGATCCGACGGTTCATTTTCTCCTCGATATTACTGACACTTGATCCATGGCTTAACACACGATTGGTCCATGATATCTATTTAAAGAGCATGGAGGGTCATTTGTAGGGTAACCGTTCATGAGAGAAGCTTATGTAAATTTTCATTCTTTTATTAATAAATTGCCTGAAGTGTCCGCGTTGGCTCAGGTTGTGGACTGTTTCCCTCTTGAGGGTTTTAACCACGTCAAGAATACTGGTGTATTGATATGTGATCTATTTGTGAGCGGTGTCCTTTAGTGTTCTGTCTGAAGAAATTACCCTGTAAATTCTTACAGTGGTAGATTTTGATTTGTCTTATTGTGGAGAGAACTCGTATTTTTGCAGCTCCATTGTATTTTCTTGCAAGGATGTAATTGCATTGATGAAAACAATGAATATTGGTGTCATGTTCAACTTCTAAATATTGTTCTTCTCCATAGGTCTCTGAGTTTCCTTGGGCTTGGCCATCGTAGGAGCCTCAGAGCCATTTTGTATCATTTGTTTGTATTCTTTTCACTTCTTATTCACTTGCATCTCTTGTTCTTGTTTCTTTCTATTTTTTCATTTAGTATTAATGATTTCTTGTTGTAGGATTGGGTTAAATGGTTGATGTAAGTTATTTTGCAAGATCACAAGCATCATTTCATCCTTGTAAAAGCTTTGGAAGGTCATAGTGATCATTGAGCTATTTGGATTAGTTTTCTTATTCCCAAATCTAGATTTCTGGAACTCCTTTGTGGAAAAGAACAATAAATTTATGCTATTTTTTATAGCATGCTAACGAGCTTCAATCGAGTTGGTTCCGCTTGCATTAGATAAAAAAACATTCTATTTAATAAAAAAATTATCCAATTTCATTTTCACTTGATCATGTTAGGCATTTGATAGATTTAATAGCTCACTATTTCTCGAATTTCTAGATTTTAGACTAGTAATTTTATGTTATTTAATAAATTTTTCCCATGTATAGATGAATTTGTGGATAGATGCAAACAATAATGTGTGTTTTCGGAGGAACTTCTACATTGTAGGGAGACCTCATCTCGTTCGCCTTATCCAAGCCTCATCCACCCATGTCTCCAAAATCCACTAAAATCTCAATCCGAGTTCTTGTTTTATAAGCAAAAATTTCCATTTCCATTGAGAAAATGTAGCCATCTTGAAGCCCTTGCTTGAGTTTTGGGTAGTGTCCACCACCTCCATGCCTTATTCTTCAATTATCCACCTTTCCCAAGCTCCATTTCACCTTCTATACGACTTCCTAAGCTTTCGGCTTGTTCTTGTAATAAAACAGGGGATCCTATAGGAACTAGTACATCCTATAAACATCTTGTAGCAGCCTGTTTTGAGCCCGAATTGAGAAAAATCATAATTGAAGCTAGGATCAGGCCTCTGATTGACCTCCAAACCATCAAAACCATTGTACCCCTCTTCCTTCACACCTATCTCCCTGCCAAGAACAAGGAAATATTAGCATTTGCATTTATAAAATGAAAAGAGAAGAAAAATAGTTCTTTTTATTTCTTAATTAGCACATGCATGTAGCAGTTAATACTCCCTAGATCAGATTTCGTGCTAAGCTAGTTTAAATCATCACATGTGATAAATATGTTTAAGTTAGGTTTATTTTACATTTAGTTCATGATCTTTATGCAATTAGAATATGTTTCTTTCCTTGTGATTTATTTTTTGCAATAGGTTAGGGTTTCCATTTCAAGCAGTTCATTTTCTACAATTATTTTAGGATTTGATTTTAGTACATGCACTCCATTACATCATGACATCAAAGGAAGGACACATTGTATGCTGCACATATAGTGTCGATACCTCTTAATTTTGTACGAACCCTGGGTTGATAATTAAAGTCGATAGCCTTGGGAGTTGCATCATTCTTGTTCCTTTCTTCCTTCTTGTACTGTCTTCCTATACCAGCCATTCCTTCACTTTCAAATTCTTTTAACTATATGGGAGTGATGAGAAATGATGTAGAGCATTTGGAGGATGATGCTAGGTCTCATAGGGAGTAGTGTAGGTTTGTGAAAATGGAGAGGATGCTTTGTTTGTTTTTTTTCAAGAAATTTTCAGGGAGAGACAAAGTGTAGGGTTTGTTCTTGAAATTATGAAATGGGGTGCATGAATGATGGATAGGTAGTGAATATGAAGTCGATGGAGGGCTTGGAGTGTTGTGGTGACTTGGCCTTTGAAAAAATTTCTTCTTTTAACTGTTTTCCCCATTCCTTGAAATCATCACCCTTCATAATTTGACTTTTCCACATTGCATGAGTGAATGAGTGAGTTGAAATTAACTAGTTGAAGGTGGCCGAGACTGCTGACCCATCCTTAGCTTATAAAACCTCATCTCTCATGCATTGACAACAAATTTCTAACTATAATATGCTCAAGTTAAGAGGTCAAGAATATTTCATACTTGTACGTACCTAATGGATGTTGGAGACACATGTATGCTGTTGCTGAGTAGATGTTGCTATGCTACTAATGACTTGGGTACATCTTCTTGACTGCCTATTTAATTTTTTTTGATCTCATTTTGCAGATGGGTTGTCTTCTTGTTGATGTGTAGGTGTTGGGGGAACCATATCAACCTTCCCTAAAGAATACCTGACCTTTTGAACCATTTATCCATCATATTGCCTCTTGTAGCTTCTTTTGGTGTTCCTATAGAGATCTTGTAGTAATTCAGTGCAGCCTCTTATAACAGACTTTTTTTGTCCATATCTCCCAAATAGTATAATGGATTGACCTGAAATTTTTTGAGCATGTTTCCATCATCATTATGCACCTCCCCATAAAAGCATCTTGGTCAATAGATGCACGAATCTCAAGAAAAACTAAAAATGGTTGAAGGTGATGGAGGCCACTTTCTTGGAAACTGTGCCCTGGAATTTGCTGAAATTGCTTGGGCATGTTACCATCATCCATATGCATCTCCCCATGAAACAAATTTTTAAATGGATGCATGGATATCAAGAAAAATAAAAAATGTTTGTATGTGATGAATGTTGATTTCTCGAAAAATGTGCACTAGGTAAATTATATGGAGCTTAATGCACCTCTAGCTTACTAAAATCAACTTTTCTCATCATTATTTACATGTTTTAATTATGTTTTGCTTAATGAGAAGAGTAAAGATGAGATGTCATGTCTAGCAGTCTGATGTGCATTGACTGTAGGTTTTGGATCAAATTTTGGCTAATTAAAGTGCAGGAACTCGAATCGAGACAAGAAAGAGGGATTCTAGGAGACATGATCTCCCTCCTTAACTCCTCACTCACTCAAAGATTTCTCAATCAAATCTAATTAGCTCGGAGTTGCAAGCAACTGAGTCATGAAGTTCATTGGCAGCCGAGCCAGTGACAATTGAAGACCAGCTGATCTCGATATTGGAGCCAAGCCTCCCTAAATTTAAGGAAATTGTTGGTAATTTCAGTTGTTTAAATCAAGAGGCCTGGAGCCTCATTAGGATTCAGATTTTTTGTTCAAGATATCTAAGCATTTTTCGAGTTGAAACATTGTGACCAAGCACTCTTATGTTTTTATGATTTCTTTAATGAAAATGAGCAACATTCCCTTGACCCAGCACTAAGTTGACTCAGAGGGATGAAGCTCTTAGGTTAGGGCCCAACCCTAACAAAAGAGGTTCCTCTTGTTGTATATGTATGCTTAGGTTATCTTCATAGTTAGAGATAAACTGATTTTGGTGTTGTTAATTTGCAAGTATTGGTAGGATTAATTAGTTTGCTTCCATTTGTGGATAGTTTTGATAGTAGCATTGTAGTGATAAGAAGATATTCCAGAAACGCTGACACAAGTGATTTTCACATAATTTATCCCTTGCAAGGATCATGGTTTGAGGAACACTTCTCATACAACCCAAAAAGATAGAATTCTTGCTTTTTGTGTAATCTAGGGTTTTCTTGCTAATTAGGTCATTATCTTTCAGTTTCATAGATAAGTTGCAATTGGTATTTTCTGATCTCTTAGGTTCTGCATTGATCTCATCTCGCTTTCATATTGGTTTCAAGCACTTCCATGCATGAACTTAGCAAGTAAATGGTGACAACTCTGTTTTTTTCCTCTATTTGAATAAACCCTTCTTGTCTTTGATGAATTTATGTATGAATGACAAGAATGATGTTTGTTGTTGCAGGAGTTTCTAAATTGTAGGGAGACCTCATCTCATCAGCATCATCGAAGCCATATCCACCCATGATTTCCAAAATTCACTAAGGTCTCAACTCGAGTTCTTGCCATTTTCATTGAGCACATCAAGCCATCTCAAAGCTTTGGCTTGAGTTCTAAGTAAGTGTGTACCACTACCATGCCTTATTCCCTCCTTATTCACCTTTTCTAAGCCCCATCCCACCTTCTAAACCACTCCCTAAGATTTCAGTCCATTCCTGTAGTAAAATAGGGGATCTTGTAGGTGAACTAGTACTTCCTATAGACATCCTATAGGAAAACCTGTTGTAGCCTATTTTGAGCCCGAATTGAGAAAAATCATCACTAAACGCCAGGATTAGGTCCCTAATTTCCCTCCAAGCCATCTGAACCATTGTACTCCTTTTCCTTCACACATGTCTCCCCTGCCAAAGAAGCAATCAAGATTAACATTTTCATGTTTCAAGAAAAAAGGTAAAAAGGAAAAAGGTTCTTTTATATTTATTCATGCACACAACAGATAGTACTTTCAAGATCATATTTCATGCTTAGGATAGTTAAAAACTCACAAGCATTAGAGTAGGGTTCTTTTGCAAGCAAAGTATGTTAGCAAGTAGATAGAGGATTTCATGTTATTTTGCAAGCATTTCTTTCAGTCTTTCCTTCATGCAATAGACAACATTTATTTTCTTCCAATTAGGGTAAATTTCCCTTCTCCAAGTTGGTAATCAGACTTCTTCTAGTTAATAGAAGGCTGGTTTGAGAAACCCTAGTGGTATATCGCCCCAGCTCAGTAGTGACAAAGAGTAGACCAATTACATCTATTTGTGTATACAACACTCTCACCTCCAAGTTTGTATGAACCTATTCTGCTTGTCAACAACTCCCCCATTTATTAGTATTAGTAATAACATTAATAAATGGGGACCCTTCCAAAAAATCAAATTTTAGCATTTAATCATGCCTTTCTTATTTTTAGAATAAAATAAAAATGTCAAAATAGAACTTGCTAAAACATGGAAATTTACCTTTTCACACTTTAAGCGCATAAAACTTCACAAACTATGAGTTTCTTATAAAAAGCGCTACATGATAAAAAGCCTTAGAATAACTTTATAATGGAAAGTCATGAACATAAAGAAAAACCTTGAAAAACCTGCTTTAGAAAAGATTATTCTCGCATCGCAAAAGGTTACGGTGGACATCCCTTATAAAAGTTACCACTTGAAAATGCGATCCGCGAGAGTGCGAGATCATGAATCCTATAACCTTATCGCATCGCAAATTTCAATATTGCAGTGCTACTTGATGAAACATAAGAAAATATTGCAAAATGCGATAGCATCTCGCAAATCGCATATCGCAGCAACTCATGTGGCGGTGGTTTTTAACGAAAACAGATTTGCGATATAGCGATTTGCGATATTGCGAAGCAAATCGCAAAATCGCTTTTATCGCAATTCGAAGGGCTCAAGGTTCTAGGAGAGTACTTTCCGGCGTTCGATGCAAAGTTATGAACATTAAAGTTTAGCATAACGGTTCATTAGTGGTCATTTATTAAAAATGATTTGGATCAGTGTAAAGGACCATTTGACGCAAGTTGATATCTTTTGATATGATTTAGAATTAAAGACCCTCCGTCACCTTATTTTCATCCTTCTATTGATTATTCCTGTATTCACTATCATCTTTATCATATTTTTCTCTCTTCTTGCAACTTTCAAGAAGAACACACAGAGCGTAATACATGAAGAAATGGTGAAGAAAGGTAAGGCTCCCATGTCTGAGAAGTCAGAAATGACCCCATTATTCACAGACACTACCTGTAGTCGGGATGCAGGGACATCTACGTGGGAAGCTATGTATCAGTTGTTGGAAGAGGAGCAACTGAGAATTATGGAAGTAACAGTTACAGCGGATGGACACAACTCTTCTAATGCATCCCTAACTGAACTTGCATGCTCGTTTCTACACCGCATTGCTGCAAGGTCGAAGATACTCCCCTACACCGACATGGTGAAATGGATTATAGATGATGCAGACATATCCGATAGAGAGTTCAAGATGGCAAGCCAGGAGGTCATGGGGTCATTTACTCCAGACAATCTGAGGCTTATGTACCACTTACCAGAACCCCAAGCCATCTACAACAAGCAATTTGTCGAGAAATTCGCCAAGGAGAACGAAGACTTGGCAGAATGCACAAAGAATTGGTTTGCCAATGAGGAAAGACTGAAGAAAGATAAAAACGGTATGTACGCCACTGGTTCTCTTTGTTCCCCTTACTGTTTTGCCTCCGCAATGTTATGTAGACTGTTTGGTAAACTAGACATCAACAAATTTTCATCAGAATGGTTACCCCTAGTGGATGTGGCTGTCAATGCCACAATAATGAATTGGGCCCAAATCCTGTTAGATAATTTAGCCACTACAATTTTAGATTACAAAAGAAAGAGAAGCATTTCTTCGAGGGTTTACCCTCCATTTTTTATGAGTGCCTATGTTATGGATGCTATTCGTTTTGTTTCCAAATTTCCAGTTATGGGATGGAAGTGGACGGTTCAGAATCCACTTCCCATTCAAATTTATCACAAAGCCATGTGGGAATCAAATTTTGTGCCCCATTTCTTCAAAATTTGTCATGGAGTTATACTCCCAATCCATAAAAAGATCTACAACAGAGATGCCTCAAGGTTTTCCCAAAAAGCTGAGGTTGATATTCTCCCCATGGCAAGATGGTTTGGGAAAGAATTGTTCACGTATATCAGAGTGTTTGGCAGCATTGTTGCACCCCATGTGCTACCTTTTTATGTCCCAGACAAATTGATGGCTAGGGAGATAGCCTATCAGACCTGCGGCATGAGGGGAATGAGCAAAGTACTGAAAGATTCCAAGAAGGCCATTTGGCCCCAATTTCCTGTAGTATGCAGAGCATTTGCATTGCATGACTTAGGTCATGCTTTCAAAGAAGTTAATAATGTATTATCTTTACAACTACCTAAGTTCCCGGGAAGGCAATATGATCCCTTTGGTGTTGTAAGTGATTTTACTACAATGGTTAAAATAAAAGTATTTTCCCATGAAGAAGATCCCTTTGATGACGTTTTTTCTACATAAAAAACACATTCAAAGAGGTTCAACATACAACATGAATTCTTTTTGACCAAGAAAGTCTCCAAAATTTTGACAATTACAGAAAATAGAGGTTATCTAAGGTCCCATTGGACCAATTACTCATCGAACCAATAAGGGAGCCTACTCCCAGTGTTAGCATAAGTGAGGATTCAAAAGAGAAGTCCAAAACAAGTTCTGAAAAAGAATCATCAAAAAAGTCGGGCGATCAATCCAAGAACGAACACAGTAAAAGCGAGGAGTCAATAAAAGACACAGCTCAGTCTATAACAAAGTCTGATCAGCAGGCTTTGTCTGCAAAGCAAGTCGAAGTTCCCACTCCTCTTATAAAGAAAATAAAGCCACTCGTAATTGATCTAGAAGGGGAATGGGAAAATTTTAATAAGATACTTAACACAGAAGAACAGAGCACAAAGCCACCAACAAATCCAAAAGAGACAACCACAGAAATGGTAATAGGAAGGGCTACCAATACTCAGGAAACTGAGCACATTCCTATTACTCCCTCATCTGAGATTGTACTAAGAATAAAGGAAATTCCTCCTCTAGACATATTCTATAGCCCTCAACATAAGGCTGTTGTCAAAAGAAAAATAAAGAAAAGAAAGCTAGATTATGTGCTCACTCCCGAGGATGAACCTCTAGATGTTCTTTGGAAAGAGCCCTCTATAGACCCATCGAAAAATCTAACTAGGCTCTCACAGGTCGCAGGTGCATACGCTTCGGCAACTATTGATAAGGCAACAAAGGTTCAATTGCTACTTAAAGAGAAAGAAGATAGGATTTTGTTTTTGGAACAACAGTTACAGCAAGTCAGCATCAATCAACAAGCAGAAACACAGTTGGCAAAACTTCAGCAAGACTTCCAACAAATGCAATTGGCACATCAAAGCAGTTTGGCTAGTAAAGAAGAACAGTTACAAGGTATAAAAGAACTGCATAAAGATGATCCCAAAATTGGGGAGTTTATCACAGAGGCACTTGGTCTCAATTCCCAGCTCTTGCAACAAAAAGAACTACTATGCTAGAAGATTTCGCAATGGAATTCCCATTGCGAAATGAATGATAATATTACAAATCAAGTCATAGAATTAAGACTTGAATATGATTCAATTTTTAAAAAGGTCTCAGACTTCCTAAATTGGTATAAATCCAAAGAAGGGAAAAGAGCAGACATACCCATAATTGACGAATGGCACAAAGAAATTTTATTTGCGAAATGGGATTCTCGGCTAAAGGAAGTAGAACAGGCATTGGAAGATGCAGCGGTGGTAGCAAATAGTGTTATTGAATGTGTAAATGAAAATTTGACAAGGTTAATTTGGTAGCAGAGACCACCCTTGGATTTCTTCCAAAAGCGCAACAGCTACAAGCAGTGTGGAAAAAAGCAGCAGAGGAAAGGGTGGAGGTGATTAAATAGGTAAAAATATTGAACTGGGAAGCATACTGGTAATACCTGGTGAAACCACATAGCCAATGGATGACCCTGAAGTGCCTGATGACTTCTCCCGAGAAGATAGTGCCAGCTCTTACCAATACCGTATTTGTAGGACAGTTGAAAGCTGAAGTCGGCCAACCGACACTCTTAAAACCGATGCTGGATATTTGTGATCTAAAGAATCAGATGTAGGATTAGTCATAGATACAGTGTATTTTTGTTTTATTTTATTTTTTCTTAAAATGAGGTAGGTCATTTAAACCTCCTCATCTATTTTTGTAATATTTATTTTTAGATTTCATAGAGTAGTATTTAAACCCCTCTCATGCATTTAGAGAGGGGTCCAGAGTTTTATCAAAAACATTCTTCAGAACGTGCATCTTGCCCCCCACTGAGGAGGTTTTGATAAAATTAATGGAACGAGATTTATTTTCTATATGAGTTTAATATCTGCTACTAAATTGCACTTTTTTACTCTTAGTGGATGTTAAGTGATTTGAAGATAGATCTATATTGTTGCAACTCATGAGTAGGACGTATTACAAATGGTATTTTTATCTCCTAATGCTTTTTACTTATGTGTCAAGCAATAAATCATTTTCAGTTATTTATATATGAAAGTTTGAATGTTTAGTTATCATTATTGCACTTCTGTATGGTGATGACTTACTCTTTATGCTGAATATGTGAATGACTCTTATGCGATATATTTCTCATATTTGTTTCGGCTAACTTTTTATACGAAACAATCATTTTAAAAGGATTCTATTCTCATTGTGTTTGAATGCTTTTTTTTTTTAATCTCGCTGAATCAGCAACGGCGATGGTATCATACTCGCATTACATGGGGTCAAATCCCACCGACTGCCACTATAACAGCTAGGAGGAACTAGCCAGCCCACAAGGAACGACCCCTCAGGATAAGACGAGACTTGAACCCATGACCTTCACAGCGGCACGAATGACTTAGCAGACCGTCCGCTGACCACGAGGCCAAACCCCTGTGGGCGTGATTGAATGATTTTCATTATCAACCGCTTTTAGAAATTATTTTAGATCGCATAAGTAAACGTTACTCCTGGGATATTTTTAGAGTTAGATTTTTTCTTTGATTATGATAGATTGCATATGATAGTTAGAAGATAGATTCGATTTAGAACAATTATTCACCCCATAAAACCCCAAAAAGAAAAACATCATCCCATTAGCACACACATCATAAACATATTGGGAAATTAGTCCCATCATCCCCAGTCGGAGCCACTATTCCAAACGGAAAAGGAGCTGCATTAAGGTCCAGACTGGGTGGTTATCCCCCTTGTTGGAGTCTCAATTTTTCGAGCCTTCAACAGAACCCCGGTTGATGAAGTAAATTCGGTAGCCCCAGGATGTTGCAATACTAGTGCTCATCACAAGGGACATGTCCTGATTCAAATTGGATCCTAGAAAACTCTCCAAGTTTTCATGAACTCTTTAAAAATTATGCCAAATGCTACAAGTTTTATAAAGATCAAGCTTATTAGAGATATCCTCATAACAGTTGCAATTGGTGATCAGCATGGAGCAACGAGGACCCTCGATCAAGCGAGTAGACCGTCGGCCCATGGTAATGTGCGTTATCACAAATTAGCAAAACCAAAGGCCAGTTCGATAAATGGGGGCAGTTTCTGATAGTCGCTAATCGCATATCGCAGGGAAAACCCCTCAAAGAAGGAAAGGTCGCAAGTACCCGAACCCGAAAATTACAAAATGTAACGGATATCGCTCTGATTCTGTCAGAAGCCACAAAAACCGACAAAATATCGGAGGGGCTTCGAGCGGTAAGCGGTTTCGGCTGAGTTCTGCTCGATGCCACACAACAATCGCCACGCAGTAGAAGAGAGAGAAAACTGCTCACATCAGATGGGTAAACATCATGTTACTTATCTGTCCGATATGGATGATAACCATAGGATTTGGAGGCTCCAAATCAACGGTAGAGATGCGTTCCAATGGATGACTAGATCTAACGAGGTAAACAGACAGAGTTGTATAAGGTTTGAAGTCCGACGTGGACGATGCATTGGTAGAAGGTCGTGTTGGTGGGAATTCTTGGAGTTAACAGAATAAACAGTCGTTTTGAAAACGTCCAAGAGAACTGACACTCAATTCGTTATGAAATAGGTGGCCACCTCCGTGTGAGGCGTTATACAGTGATGATTATGCAGAATAGAGGGATTCAAATGGGCAGAGGCAGGGAAACCGAAAAGCCGGGAAGTGAAAACGAACAGTCAGAAAGTAGATTGGCTTAAAGCCACGAACTGACAGAGAGAGCAACAAGCAATAAAGCCGTAAGGGAGCAAGTTAGTAAGCTAAGAGAAAATAGAAGAAGTCGAGTTGACCTGTGGAAGCAAAGGCAGCATTGAGCCAGAGTTAAGACAGAGCTAGAGAGAGTCAGAGGGTCTATGTACTCCAGAGAAGGCTTGAGAGGTTCAAGCAAACTCCTCTGTATATGCCTGTCATGTATGAGTCTCAAATTGGGCTCATACTACTCTGACCAATAGAGGTTGAGTTTCACTAAGGAGAGTCTGTGTACTCCAGAGACTTGGGGGATCCAAGTATAGTCTTGTTGATTTATATCTACTGTGTGAGACTCAAATTGAGCTCACTGTTGTAAAAACTTTTCTTTGAAAACATAGTAGAGAGGCCACCACTAAAGGCTGGACCAGGAAACGTAGCCTAGGTGTATTGGGTGAACTCCTTATTAAATATGTTGTCTTTATATGTTTGCATGTTATGTTTTCCTTAACTACTTTTGTGCCTGTGTATTTCACAATCTTATCGATCCATTGCACAAAGTAACATAGGCACATCCATGCGCATGAGTCTGTAATACCTTAATTGTTTGTCTTAGATCAATTTTGGTACAAGTGGTATCAGAGCTTTAGGTTGCTAAGGTTAGACAAGCTTGTGCTACATTTTTTTTTGTTGAATGCTAACTAGGACAAAGCTCAAATTAGGAGAAGGAGAATTGGTTGAAGCTAACCTAGAAATTGGAAGAGCCTATCCTAAGAGGAAAATGGCAGAAGAAAGTCCCTTGGAATTAGACTCCGAGTTCAGGGATAGTTTCATGACCATGAGAGCCATGGTAGAAGAAATGTATAGAGAATTTAAGAAAGGTAGAGATGAAGACTCATCAAACTCCAAACAAGATAAGGAGTAAAAGAATCTCTCCTCCATGACCATTCTAAAGGCAAAGGGAAAGAAGAAAATCTTCCCACACCTCCTAATAGCCTTGAAAATAAAAAGAAAACATCTTTGATTAAATTAGATGTTAAATTCTATTTGCCGATATATGATGGAGAGTTGAATGCAAAGAAGCTAGATAATAGATTAGACAGATTGATGTATATTGCAGGGTGCAGAGCATTGATTCATACAAAAGTAAGATTCAACTAGCTAGCCTACACCTTGGAGGCGTTGCCTTGGTATGGTGGGAAGGCGGGACACAAGCTGACATGAAGAAGCATGGTAAAATTCTTTCTATCTGGAGTCAATTTGTTTCTTCAATTAAAAAACAGTTCTATCCACTAACTTATATGCAGCAAGCCATGATGAATTGGCAAACTCTTCGATAATTAAAAGGGCAAAGTGTACAAGGCTACACCCAAGAATTTAGAAAAAGAGATTTGATTCTAGGAATTTCTTTAGACTCACTTGAAACTCTGTTGAAGTATATAAGTGGTCTACACAACTATTTAAAGCACACCATTCTCTTGTTTAATCTCACTAGCATAGATGAGATATCTGTTCAGGCTACACATCTAGAGGCTAGAGGCAAGAATGTGAACCCAGAAGTTGGGGGATCATCAAAACCAACTGCAAGCAAGAACAAGGAAAACAGAAAGAAAAAATAGAAAGAGAGGAAGACAAATGTTGTACAAAAGACCAAGCCTTCATGCACTCATTGCAAGAAGGATGGGCATGATGATGAACACTGCTAGATTCTGCATCCAAAGCTGAGACCCAAGAAGTTCGAGGGAAAAAAGAAGAAGGCTGCTACAGCTATTTAAAAATATTTGCGGTCAAACTCAGGAGATGAAACAACAATCACAACCACATGTATAAAAGGTAAACATTCTGAAGCATCTACTAGTAATTCTACACAATCTACTGATAATGAAGAAAATGAGAGGAAAGACATGAACTTTTTCATATTAGAGTTATTTCCAAGCATCAAAAGATTGATACTTTTTTTGATAGTGGCTCACAAGTAAACTTAATTTTTGAAGCAATTGTAAAGAAGTTGGGATTGCTAACCACACCTCACAAGAAGCCATACCCATTAGGTTGGTTATGTGATAAAGCAAAGCTACAAGTGACTAGACAATGTAAACTTAGGTTTTCTTTTGGGTCAGAATTTGTAGATGAGGTTGAGTTAGATATAGTTCCTTTGGACATATGTGGAATTGTTTTAGGAATTCCTTATTTGTATGATAGGAAAGCCATTTTCTATAGAGCTGAAAACAAGTATCAACTCATTAAAGATGGAATTGAATATATTGTAAGAGCTCATAAACTCAAGAATAATTATACTCTCATAAACTTAGGGCAAATGAAAGGAATTGTAAATTCATGCAAACAATTTTTACTGATGGTTGTAAAGGAAAAGAACCTGATAAAACAAATATATTTGAGGGCTGTATTGCTAAACAGTAAGCCGATTTAGAAAAAGTTGTTTCAGAATATGATATAATATTTCAAGAACCTAAAGGTCTGCCACCCCAAAAGGAAATAGTATATGATATTAATTTGCAACAAGATGCCCCATTGCCTAACATCGGAATGTACAGGTTGTCTGCTTTAGAGAATGCAGAAATCAAGAAGTAGGTATAGGAGCTACTCAAGAAAGGGTTCATAAGACCTAGTACATGACCATGTGGGTCTCCAATTGTCTTGGTGAGAAAGAAATATGGCTCATGGAGAATGTACATTGACTACTGAGCACTGAATAAGATAACGATAAAAAATTGTTATCCCCTTCCTCGCATATATGGTCTACTAGATCAGTGGAAAGAAGTTGTTTACTTTTCCAAGTTGGACTAGCATAGTGGCTATCATTAGGGCAGAGTTGCAGAGAAATATGCATGGAAGACTACTTTCAAAGAAAAGCAGGGATTGTATGAGTGGTTAGTCATGCCTTTTGGCTTAACTAATGCTTCTGCTACTTTCATGAGAATAATGAATGATGTACTTAGGCCTTTTAATGATGATTTTTTCATTGTATATTTAGATGACATTCTTATATTTAGTAAAACATGGGAAGAAAATTTGAAGCATGTCAAGCAGACTCTAGATGTTTTGAAAAGAGAAAATCTCTATGTTAAGCTATCAAAATGTGAATTTGGAAAAACATCTTTGAATTATTGGGTCATATTGTAGTGGGTGGTGAATTGAAGATAGATCCCTCCAAGGTTGCAGTCATTGTAAACCGGCCTAAATCCAAATCTTCTACAGAAGTTAGAAGCTTCCTAGGAGCAGCACAGTATTGGAGAAAGTTTATTTCTAACTTTTCCTTGATTGCATCTCCCTTACATGCTTTAAGAACAAGGTGTTTTAGTGGGGAGGCAAACAGTAGAAAGCCTTCGACACCTGGAAAGAAAAGATTAGTACAACACTAGTACTAGCACTGCCCGATCATCAAAGACCATTTCAGATTGAAATAGATGCCAGTGACTATGACATGGGAGCAGTGTTGATGCATCACAGTAAACCCATATGTTATCATTATAAGACATTTAGTTCTGCAGTAGTTAATTATCCCACATATGATAAAGAATTGTATACATTAGTACAGAGTGAAAAAGTGGAAACATTATCTAATGGGCAAAGAGACAGTTATACATATTGATCATCAACCACTTCAATATTTACACTCACAAACTAAGTTACAACAATCAAGACACTATAGGTGGATGGGTTTTCTAGAACACTTTCATCTCGTCATCAAATATAAAAAGGGCATACACAATAAAGTTGCAGATATGTTGTCTAGACCAAGCATAAGTGCATCTACTATACTTAAGCATAACTCAGTATTGCATGAAAGCTACATTGAACAATATGCTCAAGATATAGATTTTAAATGTGTATATGCAACTTTAAGTCATGGCAAACAAGTAGAAGAATTGGATTATCATGTTAAGGACCAACTCTTGTATCATTTTGGAAAGTTATGTTATGCATTCCACAAACTGAAATAGCAAAGATAATTCAAGAAGCACACACTTCTCTAGTATCATGTCACTTTGGTGTAAGTAAAACAATTGCACAACTGCAAATATTTTTTTATTGGCCAAAAATGAATGAAACCATTTCTAGATATGTATGAGGGTGTACCATGTGTGCTAAAAGAAAGCCTAGCAATAGAAAACTAGGCTTGTACACTCCACTACCAGTTCCTTCTCACCCTTGGGAAAGTGTTTCCATGGATTTTGTTGGGGGACTGCCTAAATCTAGAAAAGGTCATGACTATTTATATGTTGTTGTGGATAGGTTCAGTGAAATGTGTATTTCAATACCCTGTAACAAATAACAAAGTTGTTCTTTCAGCATGTATGGGTTCATTTTCGATTACCCGCTTCCATTGTATCTAATCGAGATTCCAGTTTGTTGGGAAATTTTGGTCAAGTCTGTGGGAATTGATGGACACTAGACTGAAGAAGAGCATAACTTTTCGTCCGCAAACAGATGGCCAAACAGAAGTGGTCGATTGGATAGTGATCCAGTTGCTTAGAGGCTATTGCAGCAAGCATCCCAAGCTTTGGGATGAACATTTATGTTATGTGCAACATGCTTACAACCGTGCTAAACATTCTTCTACACAAAGATCACCTTTTGAGACCTGTTTTGGTTTCACACCAAGGACGTCCTTGGATTTTGTCTTTGGTAAAGACATAGCAGTTGATGGACATAGTGATGTGGACAAGGCAACCAAGTTCATTTAACAAATCCAAGGGATTCACCAGGCAGTACAGGAACAGCTGGAAAAGATCCAAGCCAAGTAAAAGGCAAGGCATGATAAGCATCGGATTGAGCATAGTTTCCAAGTTGGTGATCAAGTTTGGCTATGTATCAGCAAAGATAGAATGCGAGGTGAAGGTAAGAAGTTGAAGCCAATAAGGTATGGACCTTTCAATATACTTGAGAAAATTGGTGAGAACGTTTTTTGCCTTGATTTACCAACTTACATGCACATCTACTCAGTTGTTAATGCAGAAAGCTTGAGACTATTTGAACCTTCATTGATTGAAGATCCCAAAGAGCAGAGTCAATTGCCTTCTATTGATGATATGTTGCCTAAATATCTTAATGAATTGCAGGAAGATACAGTTCTAGACAGGAAGGTGAGAACTACATGTAGAGGGGATGTTGAGTACCTCAGGATTGGACTCAAAGGTTCAAAACCAAGTAGTGCAAAATGGATAGAAATTGGGCAAGCGAGGAATCTATACCCTCACTTGATTGATGCTTAAAAACCAACTTTTGGTGGTCCAAAAGCTTTTTCAGTGAGAAGGTTGTGATCCGAATTGGATCCTATAACACTCTCTAAGTTTTCATGAACTCTTTAAAAATTATGCCAAAGGCTACAAGTCTTATAAAGATCAAGCTTATCAAAGATATCCTCATAACAGTTGCAATTGGTGATTAGCGGACAGCAACGAGGACCCTCGGTCAAGTGCGCAGACCGTCGACCCATGGTAACGCACACTATCACAAATTAGCAAAACCAAAGACCAGTTTGAGAAACGGGGGCAGTTTCTGATATCACTAATCACATATCGCAGGGAAAACCCCTCGAGGAAGGAAAGGTCGCAAGCACCCAGACCCGAAAAATTACAAAATATAACAGATATCGCTTCGATTCCGTCAGAAGAGGGGTCCCGCAAAAACTGGAAAACATCAAAGGGGCTTCGAGTGGTAATCGGTTTCGGCCAAGTTCCACTCGATGCCACACAACGATCGCCATGCATCCGGCAGAAGATGGAGAAAACCACTTACATCGGATGGGTAAAGATCATGTTACTTATCCACCCGATATGGATGATGACCGTAGGATTTGGAGGCTCCAGATCAACGACGGAGATGCGTTCTGATGGATGACCAGATCTGACGAGGTAAATAGACAGAGTTCTATAGGATTTGAAGTCCGACGTGGATGATGCGCTGGCAAAAGGTCGTGTTCGCGGGCATTCTTGGAGTTAACGGAATAAACGGTCGTTTTGAAAACGTCCAAGAGAACTGAAACTCAGTTTGTTATGAAATAGGTGGCCACGTCCCTGTCAGGTGTTATACAGTGATGATTACATAGAACAGAGGGATTCAAACGGATAGAGGCAATGGAACTGAAAAGCCGGGAAGCGGAAATGAACAGTTTGAAAGCAGATTGGCTTAAAGCCATGAACTGACAGAGAGAGCAGAAAGCAGTAAAGTTGTAAGAGAGAAAGTTAGTAAGCTGAGAGCAAATAGAAGAAGCCGAGCTGACCTGTGGAAGTAAAGGCAACATCGAGCCAGAGTTAAGACAGAGCCAGAGAGAGTTAGAGGATCTGTGTAATCCAGAGAAGGCTTGAGAGGTTCAAGCGAACTCCTTTGTATGTGCCTGTCATGTATGAGTCTCAAATTGGGCTCATGCTACTGTGATTAATAGAGGTCAAGTTTTAATAAGGAGAGTTTGTGTACTCCAGAGACTTCGGGGATCCAAGTACAGTCTTGCTGATTTATATCTGATGTGTGAGACTCAAATTGAGTTCACTGTTGTAAAAACTCTACTTTGAAAAAATAATAGAGAGGCCAGCACTGAAGGCTAGACCAGGAGACGTAGCCCAGGAGTATTGGGTGAACTCCTTATTAAACTTGTTATGTTTATATGTTTGTCTATTATGTTTTCCTTAATTGCTTCTGTGCCTATGTATTTCGCAATCTTATCGATCCGTTTCACAAAGTAACATAGCCACATCCATGCACATGAGTTTGTAATACCTTAATTGTTTGTCTTAGATCAATTTCGGATCATGTCCTTTTCCTCTTCTTGTGACTTGGGACACTGTTCAACAGATAACTTTACACCTACAGGAATAGGAACCTTCATTGGTTTACTATCCTGCATATTAAGCCTCTGCAATATTATCTTGATATACTTCCTCTGGTTTAACTAGAGCTTCCTCTTTGCCTGATCCCATTTGATTTCCATGCTCAAAATATAGTTTGCATCACCAAGATCCTTCATGTCAAATTTGGAGGAAAATTGGGTCTTCAAATCCTTGATAATTTCTTTGTCATTTCCAATCAGCAACATATCATCCACATACAAGACCAAATAAATAACATTGTCATCAATTAATTTAGAATACACATAGTGATACAATTTGCTTCTTGTGAAGCCTAGTCTCCGTATATATGTATCAAATTTCTAATACCACATCCTTGGTGACTGTTTAACCCATGCAAAGACTTTTTAAACCTGCATAGCAGTTGTTTCTTACCTTTAACCACAAATTCTTTTGGTTGCTTCATGTAGAATATAACACAAATCCAATAGCAACAAATGATATTAAGGTCGAGAGGACCCCACAGGATAGCTCATCCCATAGGAATGACCCTGAGGGTTAATAATAGGGTGCAAAAGGAATGCGTTGGGTAGCGGGTGTCGGGACATGGAAGACAAACAACCTGGCAGGTGACACCAATCAAAGCATAGGCAGACAGTCCCTATGGGACATGTCGGCCAGGAAGATAGACCTCGATGGTTTATAAATAGGGCACAAGGTAATTCCCTGAGATAGAAGGGGTTATGGGCTAAGCCATGATTTGTTTTCATTTCGCGTAGAAATGAAACCAAGGGCGCAAAGGTTATAATGAGTCACGAAGACTCTTAAGGCATCTAAGGGCTTTCCAATGGTCATTTCACATAGAAATGAGACCAATGGTGTGGATCCATGAATAAAGAATGTTTTCTTGTGAAGGTCTTAAATAGGCTAAGTGCCTGAAGCCTTTAATTGGTGGTCGCAGAGACCTCTTCCTATAGCAATAAATCATAAAGGTGCCAACGCGAAAGGAGCTAAGGAAAATACTGTGAAATTGGAAGTGTTTTATAATAAAATTAAAAAGGACCGAGAGTTTTGTTTTTAAGTACATATTAAAGAGGATTTGAGCCTATAGTAAAGTGCCTTGGGCACATGCATGGATGAGTCAGAAACTATTTTGGGAATAAGTGAAGATGCAATATATTTTCATGGCCAGTTGAGACAACAACTCTTGGGGTTTGGTAATTAAATCCAAACATAACGACATAGTGTTAAATGTGTGGATAGCAAAACAAACAATTAAAAAGAAAATTTTGGCAATTGTGATAAATCTAAAGATTCGCCAAAATTCAAAAGTTACATTTAAATTCTACAAAATACAAGAATGAGTAAAATTAGCAGTTTAACTCAGAAACTGAGCCCATAACTGCATTTCAAAGGTTGTGAAGTTAGAGAAGATGTAAAAGACAGAAATGAACAAGGCAGAGGCAAAAATTAGAGACTCGTGCAAAGATTTGAAGAACAAGATAACTAAAGTCCAATTCAAAAATATTAGTCCATAATTATTTATAACTAAAATTCAAGTAGAAAATTTAAAAGGTTACAAAGAGGAGTGTGTGGATGAGTGTTCTTGGTTCAGCATGATGCATAATAGTCTAGGTATGCATCAAAGGTGAATCAGAGAGAAACTTTGGTGTATCAAAGGTGTTTGAGAAGGAAAAGAAATAATTAGTGATTGATGATGCAGGTATATATAGTTTGATGTTTTTATCAGTAATAAAAGATTGTTGAAGGTGTTTTCATTAGTAATCAGACATTGTTGAAGGTGTTTTCATTAGTAATCAAATATTGTTGAAGGTGTTTGCATGGTGGATTTGGTGAGCAGTTGCAGTGAGAAAGATTTATTTGTTTATGACATAAGTGGCCTATTTATTTGAGTTTGAAAATGGATGAAATATGGATCAATAAGGATAGAAAGTGGTAGCTTTGAGATTAGGGCTAGTATCTCCTTCTAGTGGGTGCTAGTAAATGAGCAGGGGAAAGAGTCCCTTTTACTAGATACTGATAATGAGTAGGGGCAAGAGACCCTTTCAATAGAGACTAATAAATGTGCAGGGGCAAGAGTCCCTTTTACCATAAACTGATAAATGAGTAGGGGAAAGAGTCCCTTTCAACAAAGACTAATAAACAAGTAGGGGAAAGATTCAATTTCAACAGAGATTGATAAATGAGCAGGGGAAAGAGTCCCTTTCAATAAAGACTAATAAATGAGTAGGGGCAGGAGTCCCTTTTAGTGAAGAATGATTAACAAGCATGGATAGAAATTCTTTTTAGTACCAGTTGATAAACCTACAAGTAGTATCTCGTGGGGTAATGGTGTAATCAAGTTGAAGCTTGTAATAAAAGGAATATTAACATATTTTGTATATGTTTCTCATGTGCTTGATGTTTATGATGTTATGTTCTACATGATTGAGTTGTGTTTTTGATCCATGAATAATTGTTGAAGTGATTTAAAAGTGTAATTTGTGAAGAATTGTATAATTTGGCCACACTACGGATTCACCCCCCCTCTCAATAATGTCTTGGTTTTCATTGTTTCTAACAATTATTATTCAAGTGTCCTTTAGGATCAGTTTAATAGCTGGAAGGAAGATCAGGGATCATGGAGAACCAAGATTAAGTTACCTCATATGGAGTTCCATTTTTGATTGGCTCAAATTATACAACTTGGAAGGTAAGGATGATAATCTACTTGCAAGCTCTTGATTTGGATGTATTTCTATCTGTGGATTATGGAGTAATAAATGATAAATTTGATAAAGAAGCCAAGAAGGAAATCATGAGAGGGTTGTCTAAGTCAGATATTGAAAAAATATTTTTTTTTTTTAATTTCAAGAAGATATGGGATAAATTGCATTCCATCTATGAAGTAGACATGCAAGATACATGTGATGTCAAGAGGCTTTCCATGGAGGATGAAGCAGTCAAAGATTCAAAGAGTGTTGAAGATCATGATTAGATTATGATTATTTTGTATCAATAGGACAAGCCGATGATCGACACCCATACGAGATGTAATCTGCAAGTAATTTCTAGTTTTGTTGCTACTATCACACAATAGATCATTTATCTTCAAACTTCTCACCTGAAAGTACTAGTGATAATGAGAGTTGATCATAAAATTTTAATGGAGAAATGACCACCTTGATAGTAATAGAATACCTTGATAATGGTCAAGAATACAATGGGTCCACCTATGGTGAAGAGTTTTATCACTCCTCCGGATCTCCAAGGCTGAGGAAGAGTCCAGTTGAGGTAACCACAAACCAATCTTTTGACTTGGTAGCTAGCCCTACTAAGCCAGAGAGGGATCTCTCCAAAGGATCAAAACCAAGAGGGCTTGATGGATTAGGGTTTTAGGCTAGATATAGTAGCTCAGGGTTTTGATTTTATTTGATTGGTGTAGTCACTGGATGAGTGAATTAGGTCAGAGAGTGAACTAGGTCAAGGAAAAAGAAAAATGAGAATTGCAAACATATCATGGGGCAAGGTAGGAAAGTACTTTAAGACTTTTTAGTATATTGATGGAATGGTTTAGACTAATGAGATGCTAAAAATAGCATGGAAATCATGAATTCTTTTTAAACTGAGGAAATGAAACAAATTATGATGATTTTCCCAAAACAGAGCATAGAAGATGAATTCTGCTTATCACCCTTGAAAATCAAACATATTTAGAAGTGAAATGGATCATGGAAGATACAAAAAATTCACACACATGTTACTGAAGAAGAAAAAATATCAAAATACCATGCCACAAGAATCCCACCAAAATAGCTGCAACTCATCCAATATATTCCATGCCAAAGTCTAAAACACTAGAACAACATCCAATGGAGTCCAACCTCTCAAAAAAGTGAAGAAAGGGAAGATATATACCTAAAAAAGCTCCTCCCAACCTCAGGGGTTGAATCCATGAGAAGAGGAGCAATTCCACCAAAATATAAACTGATAGCTAGAGTGTAGGGTGGTCAAATTGACTCATCCCTAATTACATGGCAACTGATCCATCTGACTTGATGAAGACTATTAACCTAATGTATTTACCCTTAGGTAATAGTAAAATATCATAATTAAATTTATCATATAAATTACATCACTAAAAAGGTGATTTCCCATAGGTAAAAATAAAATCTAGAGAAGAACAATGAAAAACTAGGCCAACTGTCAAGTGTGCAGCGCCTGTGTCAAGTGTGCAGCACCTATGGCAAGCGCGCAATACCATAGTCAAACCCACTTTTGCCTGCCTTCATGGTGTCCAAATTGAGCCCGGGATAGCTCATTGGAAATCTTATCCTATATAGTTTCCAAATCTGCCTTTAGTTTCAAAATGGGCTTGATTTGACCCTCTAAAACTTCATTCTCCCAAGATTGGTCAAGTGCGCAGAGCCTAGATGAAAAAGAGGGAAGAAACATGATTTTTTGCTTATTTTTTCCCTTTTCACCTGCAAGTTTTGCAATCCAGGGCTGGAAACATGGTTTTATTAGATGTATTGGTCCTTCTGCATCCATTGGTGGCTTCCATTTATCCAAAAAGTGTCCCAAAAAAGTGCGCAACGCCCTAGGCACTAGGCGTTTGACCGTGCAACTGATATATAAATTGCCTAGAAAACATATCTTTTCCAATATATGCCAAGAGACTTCAAAATTGGTCAAGGAGCTTATGTTTGGTGTAGCTAGGTTTGGAGTGAAACCTCTGCAAGTATGTCAAGTTTCTCCTTCTCTTTTTGGTGAGTTAGGGCTTCAATTTTTGCCTTTGCATCTTTGAGTTTTGCACTAGCATTCATTTCTCTATTGGCATAATGTTTTGCCATATTCTTCTGAATTTAATTTTGCTGGTTTGCTTTTTCTAGGAGCTTCTCTAAATGTTGATTGACCTTATCAAGCCAATGCTCCTGGTTCTCATTGATCAAGATGGAAAATTTCCCATTCCATGTGAACTCATTAGCAAGCTTAACCTCCTTTTGTTTTTCTAGTTCTAGAGCTCTTTTAAGCCCTATAGTTCTAGGTCTTTTTCTAGGTTCTTGCTCTTCTTCAAGTTCACCATACCTATCATAAGCATCATCTAGCAATGCCTTTGCTTTCATTGCTTCCCTCTTTTCCTTGATGAGCTTAATCTCCATGACATCATGTTTGGCTTGAAGCTACTTATTTTCTTGCTCATAATATGAGATGATGTATTTTGATCTCTCTAGGTTGATTTGGAGCTCTCTGATGAGTGCATATTTTTCTTTGATGGCAATGCTTGTGCTCTCATTGTCATCATCCTCACCTAGGTCAACCAAGTCAAAATACTGCTATGTTTCATCGAGGTCCTCCTCCTCATGTTGAATCTCTGTCTCTGTCATATTTTCCTTACCCTTTTGTACCTGCTTTGCTGATGAAGAAGGCAAGGCCCCTCCCACAATTTGTGGGGAAAAAATTTCCTATGGCCTCTCTGATAAATGTGTGTCGAAGTGCCCAAATCAGCCCCTTCAGGCTTGATGACCTCAACCTGTCCAATCTGCTCCTGTTCTCTGATTTCATCTATGTTAAGTGAATGAATATGCTCATGAAATGGTGATTATGGAGGTGATGATGAGGGTCACTGATCAGATGAGGATGAATGATCTATGGACTGAGATGGAGGAATGGAGGTGGAAGGGTGAGATGATGAAGGGATACTTTGAACATTCTGAGTAGATGAATTAATGAATATGGGATTGGCTATGAAGGTAATCTATACAATGTTGAGCTTTTTGAGATGATAAAGGACTATGGTTTTAATGAGGGAATGATGAAAGAGAATCTTCATTTGATGTTCATACTCCCTTTTTTGGACAATGTAGGCCATTTTATCAATGCTCCGGAACAGATAGTAGGGTATATTGAGCATTTTTACCCTTGTGAAATGCATTAAAAGCCAGATGTGATAGGAATAAAGCCTAGAAAATCTACCTTCACATGAAAATTATTTCATGATAGTTTTCATCATGGGAGCATATTTGGCTAGTAGATGATAAAAAGTAAAATAGCCCTTTATTTCATTTATGTGCCTTGGTTTTATGAAAGGCTCATAGTAATGTCTCTCCAACTCACCTTGTTTAAACATTTCTCCCCAACATTTGGGATTCCAGTGGCAGTTGATATAATGGCAGTAGATAAAGTAAAAGTTACACCTGCTAAAGTGACTTGGTTGTCTTGGAGTTTAGACATGAAGAGCCTAGTCAACATATGATGGTGTTGGACTACCTGAACTTGCTCACAGAAATCATAACAACTTAGATATTTGAAGGATGTTACAACCATAGGAGATGCCAAGAGTTCCCTGAGATCCGTTGGCTCAAATCTAAGTATCCTACCTCCTTTGTATGTTTTCTTGACCCATGTTTCTTCTTCCTCAATGTATGGTTTATATTCCTCTTCTACCATAATGTTTTAATATCAAACCCTATGGAGGTATAAGGTTGTTGAAATGTGGTTTTTTTGGGAATAGGGAATGGGGAAGGGAAATATGAAGGAGATGGGTGAAGGGAGGTGTGTAATGGAGGAGGATATGGGGTATTAATATTATAGATTTTTGGGTTGGGGAAATTGTTTGTAATGTAGGGGGTTTGGGAGCCTAAGTAGTTATAGCACCTAGGACTTAGGGTTTAGGTAAAAAGGTTTATAGAGTATTGGGATAAAAGGGTTTAGGGAAAGGGAATGAAGGTGTAGGGAATGTATGAAAGTGTAGGGGAGTTAAATTTTAGGAATTGAGAGTGCAAGGGTAGTTTTTAGGGAGATACTAGGGTTTAGATGTGAAAATAACACCAATTCTTCCACAAAATTTCAAAACACCATGAGAATGATTTTAGGACGAAGAAACATGCAATCTTCAGTAGTTACTTACTTGTGGGAGGTTGAATGCAACTTTATTGGAGCCGAGGAAGCGATTTTAGGTCCCTTGGACAAACACGCAGCCTGTAGTAAGTGCGTAGTGTCTCTGGCAAGCATGCAGTGCCTGAAGGGAACAAACAGTGCCCGTGGCAAGTGAGCAACATCAGGCAAGTGCGCAGCACCTGAAGAGAACACGCAGCGCCAGAAGAGAACGCGCAACGCTTGCTCTGTTTCGCTGATTTTCGCCCAAAATTATGAAAAATGGTTTCTTGGGGTTTGCTCAAGAAATGATAAGAAGAAAATGGAGTTGGGTTAGATGCTAGGAAGGCCTTTATACTCAAATGAATCTGATATTTTAGCTTTAAAACCCACTTTCTAATGTTTCATTTCTCCTTTTTGAAATGCTTGCTAATTTTCCTTTACTTTGATTTTGTCTTTTTTGCAGGTTGATGATGCATGGAGTTTTAGCACCCTTCACATTTTAATTTGCTTGGATGAAGTTGGCACATAGTTCTTTGAGTTGAAAACTTTAGGAATAGTAACTTTTTACATATAATGAACATAAAATTACATAAATTAGAAAAAATATTACATCTGTTTTTTGAAATAAAATTACACTTTGAAATAGAACTGATACTTGGAATAAAAATTAGAACTTGGGAAAACATAGTCACGTGTTTACCAATCCTTTTTAAATGACAAAAGGATATTATTTTTCTCACTCTCATACCTTTTTGCTGGCTTTATGCAGTGGAATGGAGTATTATTAGACCTTGAAAGAATGAAACCTAGAGACCTAATGAAAACCTTGAATAAGCAGACTCCATGTGGACTTGACTGACACAAAACATGATGAAATGAACCTTTACGTTCAATGTATTCTCAGTAAGAAACATGAAGGTGGGCCGACAAATATTCATTTTTGAGAGAGAGTAGGGATTTTGACATAGGGTTACCATTAGTGAGTAAATTTTTGAATGAGGATCTAGATGGAATGATAACAATTTCAGAATGGGACCGTAATATGATATAAAAGAGGAGTTTTTATCGTTGATGGCAGTATGCAGATGTTGACTCTAACAAAGAGGAAGAAGGGACAACTTGTATGTCTGTAAAATAATCCCTAGAGTCATCAAGGGAACAAACCCTTGAAGAAGATGTGACTGAAAATGACTCTTGTTGTGGATCCAGTTGCTCCTCTAGTGAATTGGAAGATATTGTTGAAAATATAGATTTGAAGAGGAAGTTCATATGATCCCTTAAGGAGATAAAGAAAATAAAAACCAATAATATGGATCTAGAGAAGGAGAATAGAGCATTAAAAGAGAAATTGATGAATCTTCAAAAGCGTGCAAATAATTCTAAAACAATTGAAGACATTCAGACCAACCATTGTTCCTATTAGGATGAGATAATGTTGGAAGATGAAAGTGATAGATAGGCATCATTAAATATGCCCTCCATCTTTGTCAATAACATATCCAACAACACTACAGTGGCAGATAAAAGAGGGCATCATAAAGGAGATACAAGGACTTCCAAGAATCAATTTAAAGGTATGTTGCTCCTTATATGTTTTTATTGTTGCAACATAAGGCACTTTAGATCCAAGTGTTTAGAAAGGAAAATGAAGGTGCATAAGCATAGGTGGTGTTAGCCTCCTGTTGCAACAGGTTTCATATTTCATGATTGACAGTGGAAGTGCCAAAAATGTTCATCTTTTTCATGCTGCAAAAAGCTCCATTTTTGAAAGATTTCTCAGTTAAGGAAAGCCAAACAACCTAAGCTTGGCTACCCTAAGTTTAAATTGTTTGTCTTAGATGATAGAGAAGGAAAATCTGTCCAAACAGTTTAAGCTTGGCAGGTTAGTAGCTAGGTAGAGAATGAAGGCGCCCAACTGTCTAATCTGGGCCATTGGAAGCAATAAGGGTAGTTTTTAGATAGGAGGGTAGTTAAAAAGGAAAAAAAGCAATCAGGGTCTGCAAGTCCAAGTGCACCCTTCTTGAAGTAACAAAAAATGCTAGGTGTATTAGGTTGGGTAGGTAGCTTGGGGTTGCAAAAGCAAGATCATCTTCGGTTTTTGGCCTTGACTAAGAAAGCTTAGCTCATCAGTGGCAGAGGTAGCAAAGCAGTGTTTTGGTGGGAGAATTCTAGAAATCATGTCTAATTTCCTTTCACTCCCCCCCAAAGATTCTTACTAACACCCCTAAAGGACCTTGGGATCTGCCCAACTAGTTTTGATTCCATTTCATTTTTATGAAACATTAAGTCAAAGTTTTGGCTTTCTTCATTAAAAGAAGCCACATTTCTTGTGTAAAAATGTTTTCATCTTCTACACAATTTCTATGTATGTCATCACTTCATAGATTTATCATCATTCCCCTTACATTTTCATTTCACAAACTCATATTAACTTCTAGTCCTATTATATAGCTCCCTAACTAAATTTTCCCGTCCCTATTATTACAAAAATTATATAAAATCCCAAAAAAAATAATATCCTCGCCCCTTAGCACTATAGCCATATGTTCTAAAAATACGAGGAAATGTCAAATCCATCTGGGACTTACATTTAACCCCCACTCGCACATAAACCCGTAGACCCACTTTCCTAAAGTTCCCCCTCCCCTTGCTGAATCAAATTAATTGAAAAGGCGATGCGGGCCCCATCCCTTACCCTTCTACTGCCTTCTCTGCCCCGCCAGCCATCAGATCTGGCACGCCCAAGATCTACGGTGGGCGGGTGTTTTTACACCCGGACATGCCAAGGGTTAGCATCTGGGAGATCGGCGGTTTTCTCGTCGTATTCCCGCCACGCGTCACCTCCTCGGCTGTGGCGGAGCCCCCTCCTCCCAAACCACCCAGGCGCTAAAGCGGTGCACCATGAAACCGCTTACTGCCCTCGCCTGCATGACATTAGCGCCACGTTCCACCACGTGTCACCTTCCGCGCCTCCACTGCTATGCCACGATTGCCGCCACCTCATCCCTCACCTCCCCTCGCCCTGCCACCGTGTCATTGCCACGTCACTGCCCCGTCAGCTGCCACGTCATCCATCCGTACCCGGGACCCGCCGATGACGTCAGGCTGACGTCACCCCGAAAAAGCGCCAAAAGCGCCAAAATGTCAATTTTTTGCTTAAAAGAAGCGCGCAAACGACCATTGTATTTCACTTCTATTGGTTCATTTGAAGGCTCCGGTTCACTGTTTTATTCATTTCCTCATTCCCAAAGTTTGAAATCAACCAGACCAGCTGCTGCGGCCTGCAATTCGACTTCATAGTCTACCGTCGCTCCAACCAGCCCACTCTCGGTGCTGTTTAAACCAGGTATTTGTCATATCTTCCCCTTTTTCACTCCTGTTTTTCCTTTTATCCACTGCACATACTGTAAGCCTGCGGATTTCCCCAATTGGCAGCTCTGTTGTGCTTAAAATATTTATTCAAAACCACTGGAAACTCTTCACTTCAGAGAAAGCCCCGTAAACCTTCTGTCCATTTACAATTTCACTGGTGAGTTCCGTTTAGAGCTCGGCCTCCAGGGAAAATCTCGCAGCAGCTCAGCATTGCCCTATTCTACCTTATTCCACTGCTTAAGTCAGTCCACTGAAACTATAATTGTCCTCGGCCCCCTTTGCATTGTTTTTCACAGTCTCTAACTCTAGAGAATTCACTAAGGGAGGAAAGTTGACCGAAAACTCCGCAAAGTTGGTCTCTCACAGCATTAATCCTCCTTTCAGCTCAAGCATTCAAAAGTTGCATAATGGCTACACCATCAGCTCTGAATATCACTCCCATGAACCCACCAAGTAAAGAGCTTGAGTCAATGGCCTTGGCTGACACAGATTATCTTATTCAAGACCTGGTTGCGAACAGAAATCATTTGCATACCTACTGTCAGCTAAGAAACAACTTTAAAAACAACACTGACATGTATGGCATATGGGAGTCCAATTTGCCACATTATTTCCTCCCCTCTGTCAATATTTTTCCTGAGATTATTCACCTGTGTGCTGCAAATTATGAGCCAAGTCAGAGGGTTGTTAAGTCTCCATCTGGGAGCATACTTTTTCATATCACACCTGACTCCATCAACTAGATGTTGAATTTCAAACAGACTCAGATACTATTTCCCTTCTCCATGAACAACTTGCTGGAAGAAGCCTCCTGGCTCCCTGGCCCCAAGATTGAAAAAATTGCTAAGACATTTATGAGGGCAGATTGCCAACCTAAGGAACCACCTCCATTCCTTTATGACCATTTCAATGAGGTGGGCAAGCTACTTGTAGACATGATATCCTATGTGTTAGGCTTCACAACCAGTGAGCATGTGGATGAGACAGTGTGGGTTCTATTGTCTTCATTCAGCCAAGGACAGCCTCCTGCCATCAAATATAATTATGCCAAGTTCATAGCAAATAAAATCCATGACTAGCTCATTAAGCTAGATAGGCAGGGAGTTTTCAAATATTCCTCGTACATCTATCATTTGTTCATGTATTACCAATCTGAATGTTTCCAATGCCCCATCAAGAAATTGGATTCAAAGGGAGAAAGAAGATCTGTTGTCTTCTAGTCACCAGTATTTCATCAAGTCCAGCATTCTCCTTACTCATACTGTGAGTTCATTGACCAGTTTGTTTATCCAGTCTCCTGCCTCTTAATGAAAGCTCCCCCTCCCAGAATAACTTATGAGATGCAGAAGATATTGCAGCTATCTAAGAACTACAAATTAGGTGATTGGTACCTATACCAGGATCACACTGTCATCAGAATCTATGGCTGCGAGCTTTGTCCTTACAGGCTCCCAAGATATGTACCAATGAGGTTGTTTTCTTTGGAATACTACAAGCAGCTTATCAATTCAGACTTGACTCATTTTCACAGCACTAAGAAGAAGGCTCAACTGAAATTTAGAGACCACCTAGGCCCCTTCATCATGAACAAGAAGGAAGGTTGGCAAGATGTTGACCTGATACTCAAGGATCAACTTAAGTTGAAAAGAAGTTTCTGGTGGGTCCCTTATGACCCGCTGGGCTTTATTAATGCCAGAAGAGTCAAATATAGATTGACACCCTATGAACACTACAAAATCCCACACATTGAAAAATATGCTAATCAAGATGCATGGGCACAAGGCACTTTAGTTGAAGAATTCACTCAGGAGGAAATTTTGGAGCAAACTGCTAAAGATCTTGAAAAGACTCTTGACTTGGATTCTGCTGACCAGGTAACTTTCAAACTGCCATACCAAGTTGAAGAGGGCACATCTACAGCTGCAGCTTCACAAGCTGCCCAAGGAGCATCTACATCAGCAACAGGTACAGCCAAAGGAAAAGAGCCAATGGAGACAGAACAACCAATGGTCACTGAACAGCCTGTCACTTCAATGGAACAAACTCAAGAGCAAGCCCCTCCTCAACAAACAGAGGCACTACAAGTGCCACCTCTGCAAACTCCTGTCAATGAAGAAAGAGGCAGAAAACGAGACCGAGAAGACTCCACACCTGCTAGTGGGTCTACACAGCAGCCTGAATCTAAAAGGCAAAGAGTTGACTCTCCAATTGAGGAGGAAGTCAGTGAAGAAGTTATGGAAAGCCCGAGAAGGGAAGCAAGCCAGCATACACCTACAAGCTCTTTTCAGCAAGAGCAAGACAGGCAGCATGGCATGGAGGTGTCTTCCTCCACACAACGAGGCAAAAGACCAGCTAGCATCAAGGCTAGCTTCAAAGAAATCAAAGCTCAAAATGAGCTACTTAGAGTGCAACTATATGACCAATTTCTTAAGGCAACACCTGCCAAGCAGGAAAGATTGATGGCAACATTTGACATCAAACAAGAAAAAATGGTTCTCAGCCACTTCAAGCCCAAGGTTCAACAGCCTCAGTCAGCTGCAGACTTTGTCAAGACAAGGCTAGAGGTCCTAGCCAAGGACATTCACCCCATGGATCAAATAGAGCTACATAAGCAGACAACGGAAATGCTCTATGCCACCCTTGCAGAGAAAGCCACACTGGCTCATGAGTTGAATGAATCATTGAAGAATACGAACACTCAACTGGATTTAGAAAGAATGTCCTCCACAGCCAAAGACAATAGAATTAAAACATTGGAGGACATTATTGTGGACTTAGGACATAATCCTAAGGATCCTAAGGGTGTGAGGGCCCTTATGAAAAAGAAAGATGATGATATTGCTGCGTTGAAAAAACGATTGAGGTTGCTGCCTACTGAGCACCCTCAAACAGGTGAACTGGTCAAAGAGAAAGAAGCTGAAGATACATTGGATTTGCTGATGCAACTGAACCAGAGAGTAATTGAGATGGAAGGAGAGTTGGAGAGATCACTACAAGAAAAGCGGGGAGAGTCGACCTCCCAGCCACCTCAAACAGTTCCAACTGTTACTATTGTTCCTCCTATACAGGCAGCAGCAACACCTCCAGTTATTCCAGCTACTACAACAGCGACAGAAGCTACAAGAGCAATAGATCCTGACTCTAGCATGAGCATGGATGAATTGACAAAAGCTGTCAAAGAGCTAGAGCTTCAAGAAACAGAGATAAAAGAGGCCAAAGAAAAGTTGGCCAATCTGGAAGGAAAATATGATAAGTCCAAGATGACAATGGCTGAGCAGACAAGGGAAATTAAAGCCCTGAAGGACAAAATAAAGGCCTTGGAGAAAGAGATGTCTTTGGATAAAACCTTGGATGAAATAAAAAAGATTCTGTGGACCAAGATTAATCAGTCAATCACCAGGCAGTGGAGATCAATTCAGGCAATGTATGAACAGGTATAACTAATTGGCCTTGCTCAGTTTGAAATTCAGAGAGCCAAAGCGGCATTGGGAAACATGCCTGAGCAGGCCAACAGAATGATCAATTTCTTAAATCATCAGACCAAGGAAGAGTTAGCAGCACTGCATATCATGAACAGAACAGATGCCATATTGACAACAAAGAGGGTGCTCACATTGAGAAGCTTTGTGCAAACTCTGGAAGCAAGGTGTCGGGAAATACAAAGGGATGTGGATAATTTTGAAATAAAGCTTGCAGCACAACAGACTAAAGAATTTCCTAGCCTACTGACTAGCGCTGGAAAGTTATTGACACGTGACTAGTATGCGACCAGGATCAATAATTTTGTCACAAATCAACTTACTGCTGAATCAAGTTCTCTGGCACAAGCAGGACCTCCTTCGGGGCAGACTCTCTATGACAGGCTAGAAAAATTATTTTACATGGAACATGAAGTCAACCATCTGTTTGAGATGTCGCCCAACTATTACAAGTACACAGAGGCCGATGAGACACTTGTCAAAATACAAAAGCATCAGTTACCTCCCGAGGATTGGTGGCAGGCAATGCTAGCCATTTTTCCCAGGTAATTCCAGTTTTTTCCCCTTTTTGTTTATTTCAAATATGAGTCAGCAACAAGTCAGCAGCAAGCAGCGGACAGGGCATTTAAGAAGCACGCAGAGCAGGTCGGAGCAGTCACAAAACAAAGAGCTGTGATGGCAAGCCTAGGAACGCGGATCTTTGAAAGCGCAGTCCAGCCGACTTGAAAGAACTCAAAGGTCAACATTCGCTGACAGAAAAGAATAGCTGTTACATTTGTCTTTATTTCAACATTTACTTTCTCATCAACCGCTCCCTAGGAGTTGGTAAAGAAGTTGTGAGCTATTAACTCGTCATCTAGATATTTTTGTATCTTATTTTTGTATATATACCACCCTCTGCTTTGTTAAAAGGGTTGGTCGGCAAATGTACTCCAAGAGAGACTCGCACTGCATATCTGATATTTTCTATAATCAAAGACTGCTTCAAGTCTGAAGAATGGACTGTTTGATGTGTTATTAATGGTTTCTGAAGAATTGAATGTGGAATTCTTGTGCTGCTATATGAATCAATAAGTTTTCTTTACCTCTGTTATTTCAATTTCATTCATGCTCAAGTTGCAGAACGAAGGATTGGTTTAGAATTTGCTTAGCTGCACTCTATGCTCAGTTTCTGTGGCTTCTTAATGTTTTCTTCTTGATTTAGGCATAAATATGAATTCTGTTATGGCTCATGTTTGACCTATTTCACATATGGATGACTGTTATCTAGGAATTCTTAACTGCTCCTAGATAGGGCTCATTTATCTTCTTTCTGCCAACCTGAATGAGAGATTCTTAATTGCCCCTCATTCCTTAGCCTTTAATCCATCTCT
Source organism: Pinus tabuliformis (assembly GCA_031772625.1). Classification (NCBI taxonomy): domain Eukaryota; kingdom Viridiplantae; phylum Streptophyta; class Pinopsida; order Pinales; family Pinaceae; genus Pinus; species Pinus tabuliformis. The sequence goes on along the minus strand of CM062818.1, from coordinate 485,362,384 downwards.
TTTACCTTGAATGATTGTTTCATATGCAGCTAGCTTGCTCCATATTCCTTCTTGTGACCAAGAAAACGCACCAGCAGTCTTACTCCATGACTCCATGCCCAATGGTTTGAAACTTACCACACTATACATTGCCTCTCTACTTGAAGGCATCCTCCTTCCCACAAAAACACAAACAAAACCCCTTGAACCCAATAACTAGCCTAAAATGATCGTCAACAGAGCTAAATCACAAAGAGAGAGCCCTCTCTGATTGCAAGTGGGCTAGAACCTGCAGTCCAAAGATTGGTTTGTGGTTACCTCATCCGTATCCTTTCAGGAACTTAAGGACAACCTGAGTGTTAACAGGTGGAATGCTCCATTTCAGCCACAACCATAAGTTGTTGAGAGAAATTTGAGCAGGCAAGCACAAAGAACATTTTCCCCTCAAAGATAATATGAGAAATGTATCAATAATAGTAAGAGAACAAGTATAGTCCATGACATTGGACAAGAGGAAGATTTGGTAAGATAAATACTTCATTGACCCCCTTCTTGAATAATGTTAAATGATACAATTGTAATAAATATGGGCATAAAGAAGTTACATGAAAAATTGTCAAGAAAACCTCTTTTCAGAACACTACAATTAGAGGCATGGATTATGATGAGAGCAAGCAAAGAGAACTATAGAGGATTTATTTCAATGCTAAAAAGATAGGCAGATCAAGTGGTGTATGGAGGCAACATAGATCATTATTTAGATTTGAATATTATCAGAAAAATAATAACATATCAGGGTATGAAATTCTTATAGTTGAGCTCTCTTATATAACCTGCAGTAGGAAGAGAATCCGATAAGACAAAAGGAGTAGTAGATATGTTGGCTCTTCATTGCAGTACAATAAGGAAGTAGGCACAGATAGTGAGAAAGAAGAGAAAGAGGTAAATTACAAATTTCCTTTAATTGGTACTAACAAGAAGAACGATCAGTGGTATAATTGCTCAAGCAATGGTAGACAGTCACCCAGTCAAGAAAACCAACGCTAGAAACCAAGTCATATCCAAGTGTGGAAGAAAAAGGAAGATAATCTACTTAGGGGGAGTAGATATCTTGTTCCTTTTCATTAAAAAGAAGAGGATGGCTTCAAGATAAGCCATAAAGGTCAGATGCAAGCAAAAGAAAGGAACATACAAAGGAATTCATCTAAAGGATAAGATAAGTATTGAATTTTGTTTTCTAATCATATTGACGGATAGGTGGTGATGATATATTTACCGCTAATGCAAGTATTGTTTGTATATTACTAATGAAAAGAGGAAACATGACCGAAGGGGGAGTAATACTCAAGCCAATATTTGTGTATCAGATTAACCATTGATAATTTTTATCATTAACTGGTATTAGTTGTGTGTTACATGATAGAGGGTAATGGTTTTGCTGAATTTTATCTGGAGTTGTCGATATGATTAATGGATTGAATGTTATTATGTTGTTCCAATTGGTAATTGGTATCAAACATAGTGGTGAAAGGAGCACAATTAGAGGATGACAATATAGATGCTATAACAAAAACACTAAGAGGATCATTGACTGTGTTAATGTCACGGTGGATGAACATGTTGAACATGAAGAGAAACAACCAGAAAAAACCATTGTTGTTGAACCAATCAACATTGAGGAACATGATGAGTCACCTATAAAAGGAGATGATGAAGAATCCTCTAGTCCTGAAGAACAATATCCCTCAAGGTATGTACAAAAACACCACCCAGCTGATCAGATTTTTGGTAAATTAAATACTAGTGTGAAGACAAGAAGGAAAATGCTAAATTCCCCTCCGCAAGCACATGTTTCCATGTTGTCCGTGGAGGAACCAAAGGATATTGTACAAGGCAATAAAAACCAATATTGGTTAAAAGCAATGAATGAATAATTGGACCAAATAGAGAAAAATCAGAATTGGAACTTCTTCCAAAACCTGCTAATAAGAGTGTCATTGGCACAAAGTGGGTTTTTAGGAATAAACTTAATGATCATGGAGAACTGGTAAGAAACAAGGATAGATTGGTATGCAAAGGTTATGCTCAAATAAAGGGACTAGACTTTGATGAAACCTTTTCTCCTGTTGCTAGATTATAAGCAATAAGAATGTTTTTCTCATATGCTTGTTTTAAGAAATTTGAAATCTATCAAATGGATTTAAAAGAGGCACAACTGATATCAACATAAATGTCAAAGAAAAGGATGGAAAATTTATTATGGTGGTAATCTATGTTGATGATATCATATTTGCGAGTGATTTAGATCTCTTAACCATTGAATTTTCAAATTATATGAAGGCCAAATTTGAGATGTCCATGTTTGGAGAGCTATCATATTTCCTTGTGTTGTGACCATCAACAACGCCCTTTTTAGTAGTGTTAGTAATAACATTAATAAATGGGGACCCTTCTAAAAATCAAAACTTAGCACTTAAGATTTCCTTTTTGTTTTCAATAAAACATGATATCAAAACAAAACTCCCAACAATATGAATTCCTACCTTTTCATTCATCATGCGCATAAAAACGTTATAATTGTTAAGCCTCCTTATTAAAAGCGCTATACAACCACAAAGCTAGGAAAACCGTTGTAAGCGGAAAGTCTTGAGTATTAAGCGAAACTTTAATAAACCTGATCTTTTATTGATAAGCATCACATCACAAAAAGGGTAATGGCAGGCATCCTTTACAAAGAAACTCAATGAAATGCAAAAAAGCGAGAATGCCAGAATGCGAGATCGCAAGCCTTACAAACTCATCGCATATCGCAGATTCCTTTAACTGCAGTGCCATTTAATACAAAACGCCCAAATATTGTGAAATGCAATAAAGCTCTCACAAATCGCATCTCGCAGCCATACGATGAAACAAATGGTTGTTAAAGATAATAGGTTTTGCGATATCGCGATCTGCAATATTGCGAAGCAAATCGCAAAATCGCTTTATCGCAAATCTAAGGGCTCAGAGTTCAATGATAGTACTTTTCGTCGTTCGATGCAAGAGTTATGAGCATTAATGTTAGCTTAATGGTCCATTGATGGTATTTATTAAAAACGAATCAGATCTGGTTTAAAGGATTATTTCACGTAAGGTGATATCTTTGATATGATTTTAAAAATTAAAAGTTTTCCCATCACCTTATTGTTGTTCATTATTCACCCTCATCCGTATTGTATCTTTTTTCTCTGCTTAATATTTTCAGGAGTAGTATGCAGAACAACATGCAAAACGTAATGGGGAAGAAAGGCAAAGCTCCTGCATCTGAAAAATCAGAGATGACTCCATTATTTACATACACCACTTGTACCAAGGAAGTAGGGATATCTACTTGGGAAGGCATGTACCAACTGTTAGAAGAAGAAAACCCGAGAGTTATGGAGGTTGCAGTTATGGAAGATGGACATGGGTCATCCAAAGCATCATTAACAGAGCTTGCATGCTCGTTTCTGCACCGGGTTGCAGTGAGGCCGAAGATACTCCCTTACACAGATATGGTAAAATGGATTATAGACCATGTTGATATATCCGACAGGGAATTCAAGACATGGAACTAGGAGGTCATGGGCTCATTTATTGCAAGTAATTTGAGGCATATGTATCACCTGTGAGAACCCCAGGCCAGTTATAACAAACAGTTTGTAGAAAAATTTGCCAAAGAGAACAAGGATTTGGCAGATTGCACAAAGAGCTGGTCCGCGAAGGAGGAACCATTAAAGAAGGATAAAAGTGGTATGTATGCCACTAGCTCCCTCACTTCTCCCTATTGTTTTATTGTTGCAATGTTATATAGACTATTTGGGAAGCCAGATATCAATAAGTTTTCATCCGAATGGTTGCCTTTATTGGATGCGGCCACTAATGCCACCATAATGGATTGGGCCCAAATTTTATCAGATAATTTAGCTTATGCTATTTTAAATTATCGAACTAAAAGAGTTTTTGCTCAGAGGTTTTACCCTCCCTTCTTTTTAGCTGCCTACGTCATGGATGATATTTGTTTCGTCTTTGATTTTCCCATCATGGGGTGGAAATGGATAGTACAGAACCCTCTACATATTCAAGTCTACCATAAAGAACTGTGGGAATCCAATTTTGTCCCACATTTCTATAAGATTTGTCATGGGGTGATGCTTCCTATTCATAAAATGTTATATAACACAGACACCCCAAGATTCTCCCTAGAAGTGGAAATTGACATTCTCCCTATGGGAAGGTGGTTTTGGGAGGAGTTATATACCTATGTTAGGGTATTTGGAAGCATTGCCTCGCCTCATGTGCTTCCTTTTTATGTTCCCAACAAACTTATGGCCCGAGAGATAGCTTACCAAACCTGTGGTGTTGGGGGAATGAGCAGAGAACTCAAGGATAAGAAGAAGGCCATCTGGCCTCAATTCCATGTGGTCTACAAGGCCTTCACATTATTTGATTTAGGACACACTTTTAAAGAGGTTGATAATATGCTAAGTCTACAACTACCAAATTTCCTAGGGAGGCAATACGATCCCTTATATACTCTCAAGAATTTTACAACAATGGTCAAAATAAAAGTGTTTACTAAAGAAGATGATATCTTCGACGATGTCTTTCAGCAAAAGATCTCTCTTAGAGAGATTCTACATATGGCACAAATTCAGTTTGACCAAGGGAAGCTTCAAGAGTTTAACCATTACAAAGAACAGAGATTGGAAAATGTCCCATTGGACAAATTGCGCATTGAACCAATAAGGGAACCCACTCCCAATATTAGCATAAGTGGCAGTTCAGATGAAGAGAAGTCTAAATCAAAGTCCGAGATGGAATCAATTGAAAAATTTACCAAACAGTCAAATATTGAACACGGTAGAAGTGAAGGTTCAATCAAAGATACAACTCAGTTTATAGAAAATCCTGACCAGTAGGTCTTGTCCCCAAAACAAGTCGAGACTCCCGCTCCCCTCACAAAGCCAACAAGTCCAATTGTGTAGACCTAGAAAAGGAGTGGGAGAATTTTAATGAACTAATCAACACCGAGGAACAGAGTGAAGGCCCGCTGATAAACCCAGGGGAGACAACCATAGAGAGGATAATAGAAGAGGTTGTTAATACTCAAGAGACAGAACATATTCCTGTTGCTCCATCATCTGAAATTGTGCTGAAAATAGAGGGGATCCCTCCTCTGGATGTATTTTATAGCCCGCAACATAAGTCTATTGTTAGGAGATAAAGAAAGAAATGAAAAATAGATACTATACTTTCTCCAGAGGCTAAACCTTTGGATGTTCTTTAGCAAGAACCAACCACCAATCCAACAGAAAACCTCACTAGGGTCTCTTAGATTGCAGGGGCATATGCTTCTGCAACCATTGATAAAGCATCGGAAGTTCAAACGCTATTAAAAGAAAAGGAGGATAAGATCCTATTTTTGGAACAGCAACTACAGCAGGCGAGCGTTAGCCAAGAATCAGAAATACAATTGGAAAAGCTACAACAAGATTTCTAGAAAATGCAGTTGGGTTATCAAAACAATCTGGCTGATAAAGAACAACAGTTACAGGCAACAATAGAACTACATAAGGACGACCCTAAAATTGAAGAATTCACCACAGAAGCCCTTTCCCTCAATGACCAGCTCTTACAACAGGAAGAAATTCTTTGCCAAAGGATCTCGCAATGGAATTCCCATTGCGAAAAAAGCGACTACATTACAAATCAAGTCGTAGACTTACGACTTGATTATGATTTAGTTTTTAAGAAAGTTTCTGACTTTTTGAATTGGTAGAAATCAGAGGAGGGAAAAAGAGCATAATTTCCTAGAATCCCATAAAGAAATGCTATTTGCAAAATGGAATGCATAGCTCAAGGAAGCAGAGCAAGCGATGGAGGAGGCAGCAACAGCAGCAAGCAACGTCATCGACTGCATCAACGAAAATTTTCATAAAGAAAATTTAATATCAGAAACCACTCCAAGATTTCTCCCAAAGGCACAGCAGCTGCAAACAAGGTGGAAGCAAACGACAGAAGAAAAGGCAGAGTCAATTAAGAAGATAAGCAAGTTAAACTGGGACACTTACTGGCAATATCTGGTAAAACCACATAGCCAGTGGATGACTTTGAAGTGCCTCATAACCTCCACCAAGAAGATAGCGCCAGTGCTCGCTGATTTCGTATTCGCAGATCAATTGAAAGCTGAAGTCGGCCAACCAACGCTCTTGAAGCCCATGCTAGACATTTGCAACTTAAAAGAATAGATACATGATTTAGCATAGATACAGTTTTAGTTTAATTTTAGTTCATTTTTGCTTTAAATAAGGATGGTCGTTTTGAACCTCCTCATCTATTTTTGTAATAACTATTTTTATATTTTACTTAGTAGTATTTAAACCCCTCTCATGCATTTAGAGAGGGGTCCAGAAATTTGTCAAAAACAATTCTTCAGAACATGCACTTTTGCCCCCACTGAGGAGGTTTTGATAAATTAATGGAACGAGATTTATTTATATCTGAGTTTGATGTCTGCTACTGAAATTCACTTCTGTACTCTTCGTGGATATTGAATTATTTGAAGATAGATCTATATTGTTGAAGCTTATGAGCAAGACCTATTATCAATGGTACTTTTATCTCTTAATATTTTTTGCCTATGTGCGAGTGATATATTATTTTCAGTTGTTTATATATGAAATTCTGAATGTTCAGTTATCATTTTTGGACCTTTGTACGGTGATAACTATTCCTTTTATGCTAAGTGTATGAATGACTTATTATGTGATGTGTTTATCATAATTGTTTCGGCTAATTTCTTATATGAAACAATCATTTTTAATGGATTCCTTTCTCATAGTGATTGAATGATTTTTATTACCAATCGCTGTTGGAAATTATTTTTAGATCACATAAACAAAGTGTTACTCTCGGGATAGTTTAAAGTTAGATGTTTTCCTTCATTAGAATAAAATTGCATATGTTAGATTAGATTTAGAATAAAGCATTGCCCCCATAAACCTTTAAAAAGAAAAACATCATCCCCTTAGTGTACCATCATAAACAAATTGGGAAACTGGGCCCATCAACCCCAGTCAAAGCCACTATCCCAAACGGAAAAGGAACTACTTTCAAGGTCTAGACTGGGTGGTTATCCCCCTTGTTGTAGACCCGATTTTTGGACCCTCAAAATATTTGGCATTAGAAGGAGGGCCTAAACTATGAATGGCAAGTAGAATTAAATCCATAACCCATTCTGAGAGTAAATTTCCCTTAACATCTCCCTCGACTTCTCCATCGCATTCTGAGTCTCCAAATTCTACGCGAGAAGTTGAGAAAACAACAACCGCTGCTGAAAACTTGAACATATCAAATAAATCCACTTTTGAATCTCCTAAAGTTCAGTCTTTAAGTCATAAAATTAAAGGATTTTCCATATCACCACAGAAGTCTGAGTTATATCAAGGCAATGTGACTTCACAATACATTCCTTCCCATCCTCTTACCAGATTACAGAGTGAAAAACTTGGTAATTAACCAATAGAATTCCCTCTGCCAAAAGAAAAAGAGCAAGGAAGACACTCGAAGGGTCTGATAATGAGACTCTTTCATCATCATCATCCATTTCATCTAATCCATTGCAAAGTCAACCATCCACTCCCCAACTCCATATCAATGTTCAACAGGGTACTAGAACTTCAACATCGTCTTCCCAACCACTTGTAACTTCATCTATGCTTTCCTCTATTAGTATCTCAACAATGGCACAGAGACCATGGAACAATCCAGGGGCAGTCACAATGCCTGTACCCTTAAGTAAATTTCCGTCTCATCCCAAAAAATGGTTGCCAAAGTTTAACCCAGATGTAGGCATATTCACAGAAGAACACATAAACAACTTTATGTTTTCAATAAACTTAAATGGAGTTACGAAAAAAGACTTTGTTGTTAGGATTTTCCCGTATACCTTACAAGGAGCAGCTAGGTCCTGGTATTTTTCATTACCCTCAAGATCCATTACTGGTTCAAATATTTTCCAAGAGCAGTTCTTGACAAAGTTCGGTGATGATAGGTCTACAGCAACATTGATCAATGACCTCTCAAATCTTAAAACTGAATCAAGAGAACCTATCAAATATTTCAACTCGCGATTTAATAAACTCTTAAATAAGATCCCTACCGCATCCAAGCCTAGCGAAGAAGTTCGAAGTGAATGGTACATATCTGTCTTACCTTCGAACATAGTAATCTTTGTAGATAGGGCTACTAAGCCAACATTGGCTGAAAACATGAAAGAAGCGATAGCGGTGGAAAAACGTATCTTAGCTTTAGAAAAGAAAAACGTTGTTGATGAATGAAAATCTAAGAAAGTTTCTTTTAGAGATGACCCTAAGAAAAAATAATCAAAGGACCCATTCAACTTGGAAGGATTACAGAAAGTTTTAAAAACCATGTCTAACGAAATGGTTGATATTAAAAAACAAGTGGCAGAGACTTCTTCTAAGAAACCTTATAAGCCTTTCAAGAGGAATCCTTCAACTAATCCGAAGCCTCCCAACGCTATAACAAATGCAGAATCGGAAGGAGAAGAAGAGAAAGTTTCGAATGAGGAACGTACTGATGATGATGAGTTTGTAGAACTACAGGGAATGTGGGACTTCATCCTTCCAGATGAAGAAAATCAAAATGCATTACCAGTCACTACTAGAAGCAGAAATCAACTCGATCCTCCACAATCTAGTTCTAAACATAAGAACACAAGCCCACCTTCCAAAGATAAAGTCGCAGGTAAGAAATCATCACCAAAGGCGACTCAAACAAACCCAGCCAAATCTGATTCATCAACTCCATCTAAAACACTTATCATTTTCGATAAAATGGAGTATAATATTGTTGAAGACATGAAGAAAACTAGGGCCAACATTAATTTTCATGAGCTGAGTAAATTGAAGCATCAACAAAAACTACTTTTGAAAGAGCTGCATGCAGTACCTGTTGCACCTCTTCCTGCCGCTATAATCTCACAAGCTACTCATGAAATGGGGAGACCTCCAACTGGTACGTCAAATAAAGTTGACCCAAATGACATTGCTTTAATTGGAGGAAGGTCAAAATCCCATACTCCATTCCTCCTTACCTTTGAAGTTTTCAAGAAAAATTTGCATAACTATTTGGTAGACTCTCATGCTTCATCTAATATTTTGCCTAAGACAGTTTGTGCAAAGTTAAACGTCCAACCTCAAAAGTCTGCAGTATGCATAGTACAGCTGGACCGGTCTCAAGTTGAAGTTATTGGCGAACTCAATCAAGTGACCATAAGGCTTTCATCGAATCCAAAGGTATGTCAAGTCAATAATATTCTCGTTGTAGACATTCCTAAATTTTATGGATTAATTCTTAGCAGGGATTGGTCAGAAAAGCTTCACATTACTTTACGACCCACTGGTCACACATGTGGCTCCCTTACAATGGTAAACCAAATCAGATAAAGGTTGAGCGAGAAAGACACCAAAAGTACATAGTAACGGAGTGAGAAGGAGAAAATGAACCTAGAGCGTACAACAATAATATAATTGGAAACTATTCTATTGACTCGTTCTTAGGAAATTTCAATGCCCATACTTCACCTTTTTTAGAAAATTTAGTTTTATCTCAAGTAGAGAATTTTTCTCAAATGGATACTTCTAAATGCATTAATTTTGTAGATAGTCTTGTAAATAAATCTTTGTTTTGGAAATTATTTTTCGACGGTTCTAAGTCTAATGATGGAGCAAGAGCAGGTTGTATATTAATTAGTCCAGAAGGAGAGAAAACCATGCTAAACTGTAGACTCGAGTTCGATTGCACAAATAATACTGCAGAATATGAAGCTCTAGTGCAAGGGTTATACAAGGAAATCGGACTTGACATCAAGTATCTACAAGTCTTTGTTGATTCTGAGATTGTTATCAAGAAGGTATGAAATATTATACATTGTCTATCAAGTCACTTAAAGCATTATCAATCATTAGTACAAGACCTGACTGCACACTTTATAGCATTTAATATTTCATCCATTCCCAGACTCCAAAATGCTAGTGCTGACCTCCTGGCTAATGTAGCTTCCAAGCTCATTCCATTAGAAGACTATAGTCTATACAGATTCTCAATCAAATTGATCTTTAAACCCTCCATCCCGGATAATGTTACCAACTGGAGAGTTTTTAACGATGACCCTGATATTGTAATTTTTCTGACTTCAGAAGGCTCTTATAATAATCAGATAATTGATGAAGACCAACATGACGAGCAATTACAGCAAGGAAGCATGAATAATGATATATGTAAATCTGTAGTAAAATTGTAAGACCTATATGATTTAAAGGACAGATTCAAAAGGTCCACCAATTCAAAACATCAGAGTTCAACTCTGAGATATGAATTAGTGAATCTAGGAACTGACATAAAGCCGCAGAATATCAACATAGGTCTTGGTCTAACTCCAAAGGAAAAATTAGCCTTCATTCGACTTTTGAAATAGTATAAAAATGTCTTTGCCTGGAATTACGATGACCTCAAAACTTAAGATACTTCAATCATATAGCAGACAATTCTGATGATCTCGGATGAGAAACCAGTCCAACAGAAGCTGAGAAAAATCCATCCTAATCTGGAAAGCCAGATTAAGTCTGAGCTGAATAAATTATTGAAAGCCAAAATTTTTTTTCATGTTCAACATTCTAGATGGGTTTCCAACCTGGTACCAGTAAGAAAGAAAAATGGAGACATTCGGATTTGTATTGACTTTTGAAATCCCAATAAAGCCTGCCAAAAGGACAATTTTCCATTACCCCCTATGGAATAGATATTACAATCAGTTGTAGGGTCTGAATCGATGTCCTTCTTAGATGGCTTCTCAGGATATAACCAGATTTTAGTCCATCCGGATGATCAATTGAAAACGACATTCAGAACCAAATGGGGCATGTATGCATATCAAAAAATGCCATTTGGACTGATTAATGTTGGCGCCACATTTCAAATGGCCATGGATATTGCATTTAAAGGATTAGTGAATAAGTCAGTGGTGATTTACTTAGATGACATAACAGTCTATTCTAAAAAACATAGTAATCACCTCAGGGATTTAAAGTAGATCTTTCAATGTTGTCAAAAGTATGGAATCTCACTCGATCCAAAAAAGTCCTTTTTTGCATTAAGTGAAGGAAAGCTTCTCGGATTCATAGTGTCTAAATCTGGAATCCATATAGATCCAGATAGGATTAAGGAGATTTTTGAAATATCCTTACCCCATAACAAAAAGGCAATGCAATCCTTCCTTGGTAAAATCAATTTCGTTAAAAGATTTGTCCCCAACTTCTCAAGAATTGTGTCACCTCTCCACGCAATGATCAAGAAAAACTCTCTCTTCAAATGGGGTCAGGCAGAACATGAATTGTTCAACCTGATTAAACAAACAATTATAAATGCCCCATCTCTAGCGACTCCAAACTTTTATGATCCCTTCATTTTGTATACGTTTGCCTCTGAGAAATCGTACGCTACAATACTCACGCAAGCCAATCAAGATAAAGCAGAAGCCCCAATTGCCTTTTTCAGTTCAAACTTGCAAGGAGTTGAATTAGATTATTCCGACATTGAAAAATAAGCTTATGTTGTTTTCAAAGCGATCAAACAATTTAGACCCTTTCTTCTCAAGACCCATACAAAAATAATAGTGCCATTTCCAGCAGTAAGAAATCCTTTGGTACAGAAAGACGTGGGTGGAAAGAGAGAAAATTGGGTCACAGCCCTGCAAGAATATGGCGCTGAAATAAAGCCAGCAAATATTGTAAAAGGTCAAGGTTTTTGCAGGATGTTGGCTGGAGCATCGTACATATCAGAAATACCATCCCCTGATCATGAGGTATAAATGTATTAGGTAAGCCTAAACGATATTGAATCAAGATATGTTGATATCATGTTTTATCTAAAGAATGGATATGCTCCTTCACATTTGAATCATACAAAGAAAAGAGCTCTAAGATTAAAAGCCAAGCAATATCAAATTGTAAATGATGTACTCTTTAGGATGAATTATGATTATGTTCTTCTTAGATGCCTTGAGAAATCAAAAGCTGAAAAAGTATTGCAGGAACTTCATGATGGACCGGCAGGTGGACATTATGCAAGAGATGCGACAGCACACAAAATGTTGTGTGCAGGCTACTACTGGCCAACATTATTTAAGGATGAACATGGTTATGTAAGAAGATGTCAGATTTGTCAAACTGCTGTTGGAAGACAAAGGAAACCATCATTGCCATTGCAACTGGTCAACATCAATCAACCATTTGAGCAATGGGGATTAGGTATAATAGGTGAGATCATTCCTCACTCTTCTAAACAACATAAGTACATCCTTACAGCTACCGATTACTTTACTAAATGGGTAGAATCAGTTCCTCTCAAGACAGACAACTCTGAAAATATCATCGATTTCATAGATCAATTCATAATTACCAGGTTTGGCTTACCTTCCACTTTAATGTTTGATAATGCATCATATTTTTTTGGTAATGCTATGACTGAATTTGCGCTCAAAAGGGGTTTTAAACTGAAGTATTTTTCTAATTATTACATGCAAGGGAATGGATTGGCCGAGTCAAAAAACAAAAACTTGATCAGAATCATTAAACGAACTATTGATCAAAGTCATAGAAATTGGCACAAATCTTTGATGTATGCTCTTTGGGCAGATCGAATAACTCAAAAAGCTTCTATTGGCACTTCTCCCTTTAATTTAGTTTATGGGAAAGAAGTAGTTCTCCTAACTCACCTAGCTATTCCTTCTTTAGCCTTAGTTTAGTTCATCGAAGAAACTCCTTCCTCATCCTTGCAACTAAGACAATTACAGATTCTTAAGCTAGAAGAGGAACGAAAACAGGCCAAAATTACCCATGCACATCATCAAGCATTAGTAAAGGATTCTTTTGATTCAAACTTGGTGTCCAAAAAGGATTTTCAAATTGGAGATTTAGTATTGAAATGGGATAAAGCCCATGAAGAGAAAGGCAAGCATACTAAATTCCAATGGATGTGGCTTGGACCATTCCAAATTGTTGAAATCATAGGTCCATCGACTTTCATGTTACAAGACTTAGCAGGGAAAAGAGAGTCTTTACCTGTTAAGGGACAAATCCTTAAAAAGTACTTTCCATAGAAGATGACCTCTTCCATTTTTGTAAATTATTATTTTTAGCTATTTTTCTTTTTGATAATAAAAAAGGTTGAAAATGTTTACCTTTGGTTTCCACGAAAAATATTAGTGTCTCTTGTCAATTTTGTTTTTTGCTTGTATAAATGGAAGTGGTTAGGAAAATTAATCTTTATTTTTGAAAATACGGTCAAGTGCTATAGTCTGAAAGTTTTACTTGTTCTTTTGTTTCAACTTTACGAGTTTTGATTAAAAACAAGCTTTAGTAGGAGTTTGCCTCATATCAGTCATGAAAAGTATCAATAACAAGACAAATATTCTCTACATAAAAGCTACTTTTAAAACTCTACAATTGTCGTCCAAAAGAACTCTTAAGGAGCCAATGGCTTCCTCCCCACTTTGGGAAATTGCAAGTTTCAAAGAATAATCCAGTTATGCACTATAAACTTAAAGAATAAGAGGTCTCATCAAGAGCTGGCTTATCATGATCATAAAGATTATAACTAATTGACTTTCCCAAACTGCATACCAAAATAGGGTGATGGCTTGAGATTGTTTCAATCAAAAGACAAGGGGTCTCATCACGAGCCAGCTTGTTCAGTTTATAAATCAAGTGAATGGCACTGTCAAATTTGGCCACCAAACCAAGACATTGTTCTTTAAGAATTAAAAGAAAATAAAAGGAAATAAGTGTAGATGAGGATTTATCTTTGAAAATTGCATACTTCTTAAGTAGGATACTGGATCATTGTTGGGTAACAGGTAACCCTGTCAAGGCTATGAATTCCTTCTGGCAGCAGAGGTTCTACCTACGACAAATGAGTACACCTAAAACTGATCTGCAGAGATGTCTTTGTTTCTATCTTTATAAACCAAGTAATGACTGATATAAGTACAATGACTAAATTTGGGAAGAAGATAATCAGAATTAGGATAGATGGAAAAAGATGTTGTTGTTAGCAAATAACACTGTGTACCTTATATTTCTACAATAAAGTTTGATTTTCTAAAATCATTTCTATTTTAGAAGTTTTAGAAAATTCAAAAAACTATCAGAGATAACTGGTTCTATCAAGTGAATCACCAATTGTTGTGACCATCAACAACCCCCCTTTTATTAGTGTTAGTAATAACATTAATAAATGGGGACCCTTCTAAAAATCAAAACTTAGCACTTAAGATTGCCTTTTTTTTTCAATAAAACATGATATCAAAACAAAACTCCCAACAATATGAATTCCTACCTTTTCATGCTTCATGTGCATAAAAAGAGTTATAATTGTTAAACCTCCTTATGAAAAGCGCTATACAACCAAAAAGCTAGGAAAACCCTTGTAAGCGGAAAGTCTTGAGTACTAAGCAAAACTTTAATAAACCCGATCTTTTAATGATAAGCATCGCATCGCAAAAAGGGTAACGATAGGCATCCTTTACAAAGAAACTCTTCGAAATGCGAAAAAGCGAGAATGCGAGAATGCGAGGTCGCAAGCCTTACAAACTCATCGCATATCACAGATTCCATTAACCACAGCGCCATTTAATACAAAACACCCAAATATTGCGAAATGCAATAAAGCTCTCGCAAATCGCATCTCGCAGCCGTATGATGAAACAAATGGTTATTAAAGATAATAGGTTTTGTGATATCGCGATCTACGATATTGCAAAGCAAATCGCAAAATCGCTTTATCGCAAATCTAAGGGCTCAGAGTTCAATGATAGTACTTTTCGTCATTCAATGCAAGAGTTATGAGCATTAATTTTTGCTTAACGGTCCATTGATGGTATTTATTAAAAATGAATCAAATCTGGTTTAAAGGATTATTTCATGTAAGGTGATATCTTTGATATGATTTTAAAAATTAAAAGCTTTCCGTCACCTTATTGTTGTTCATTATTCACCATCATCCTTATTGTATCTTTTTTCTCTGCTTACTATTTTTAGGAGAAGTACGCAGACCAACACGCAGAACATAATGGGGAAGAAAGGCAAAGCTCCTGGATCTGAAAAATCAGAGATGACTCCATTATTTACAGACACGATCTGTACCAAGGAAGTAGGGATATCTACTTGGGAAGGCATGTACCAACTATTAGAAGAAGAAAACCCAAGAGTTATGGCAGATGGACGTGGCTCATCCGAAGCATCACTAACAGAGCTTGCATGATCGTTTCTGCACCGGGTTGCAGCGAAGCCGAAGATACTCCCTTACACATATATGGTAAAATGGATTATAGACCACGCTGATATATCCAACAGGGAATTCAAGACACGAAACCAGGAGGTCATGGGCTCATTTACCCCAAGTAATTTGAAGTGTATGTATCACCTGCCAGAACCCCAGGCTAGTTATAACAAACAGTTTGTGGAAAAATTCCCCAAAGAAAACGAGGATTTGGCAGACTGCACAAAGAGCTAGTTTGCAAAGAAGGAACCATTAAAGAAGGATAAAAATGGTATGTATGCCACTGGTTCCCTCACTTATCCCTATTGTTTTGCTGTTGCAATGTTATGTAGACTATTCGGGAAGCCAAATATCAATAAGTTTTCATCTGAATGGTTTCCTTTATTAGATGCGGCCACCAATGCCACCATAATGGATTGGGACCAAATTTTATCGGATAATTTAGCTTCTGCTATTTTAAATTATTGAACTAAAAGAAGTTTTTCTCGGAGGTTTTACCCTCCCTTCTTTTTAGTTGCCTACGTCATGGATGCTATTTGTTTTATCTCTAATTTTCCCATCATGGGGTGGAAATGGATAGTACAGAACCCTCTACCTATCAAGTCTACCACAAAAAACTGTGGGAATGCAATTTCATCCCACATTTCTATAAGATTTGTCATTGAGTGATGCTTCCTATTCATAAAATGTTATATAACACAGACGCCCCAAGATTCTCCCCAGAAGCTGAAATTGACATTCTGTCTGTGGGAAGGTGGTTTGGGTAGGAGTTATTCACCTACATTAGGGTATTTGAAAGCACTGCCTCGCCTCATGTGCTTCCTTTGTATGTTCCCGACAAACTTATGGCCCAAGAGATAGCTTACCAGACCTGTGGTGTTGCGGGAATGAGCAGAGAACTCAAGGATAAGAAGAAGGCCATCTGGCCTCAATTCCCTATGGTCTACAGGGTCTTCGCATTATTTGATTTAGGACACACTTTAAAGAGGTTGATAATATGCTAAGTCTACAGCTACCAAAGTTTCGAGGGAGGCAGTACGATCCCTTGAATACTATCAAGAATTTTACAACGATGGTCAAAATAAAAGTGTTTACTAAAGAAGATGATATCTTCGACGATGTCTTTCGGCAGAAGAGCTCTCTCAAAGAGATTCTACATATGGCACAAATTCAGTTTGACCAAGGGAAGCTTCAGGAGTTTAACCATTACAGAGAACAGAGATTGGCAAATGTACCATTGGACAAATTTCTCATTGAACCAATAAGGGAGCCCACTCCCAGTATTAGCATAAGTGGAAATTCAGGAGAAGAGAATTCTAAATCAAAGTCCGAGAGGGAATCAGTAAATCCGACAAACAGTCAAAGAGTGAAAATAGTAGAAGTGAAGGGTCAATCACAGATACAACTCAGTCTATCTGAAAGCCTGACCAACAGGTCTTGTCCCCAAAACAGGTCAAGACTCCCGCTCCCCTCGCAAAGCCAACAAGTCCAATTGTAGTAGACCTATAGAAGGAGTGGGAGAATTTTAATGAACTAATCAACACCGAGGAACAGAGCGCAGGTCCACTGATAAACCCAGGGGAGACAACCACAGAGATGATAATAGAAGAGGTTATTAATACTCAAGAGACAGAGCATATTCTTGTTGCTTCGTCATCCGAAATTGTACTGAAAATAGAGGAAATCCCTCCTCTAGATGTATTTTATAGCCCACAAAATAAGGTTGTTGTCAGGAGACAAAAAAAGAAATGAAAAATAGATATTGTACTTTCTCAAGAGGTTGAACCTTTGGATGTTCTTTGGCAAGACCCAACCACCGATCCAACAGAAAATCTCACTAGGCTCTCTCAGATTGCAGGGGCATATGCTTCTGCAACCACTGATAAAGCGTTGGAAGTTCAAAAGCTATTAAAAGAAAAGGAGGATAAGATCCTATTTTTGGAACAACAACTAGAGCAGGCCAGCATCAACCAAGAATCAGAAATACAATTGGCAAAGCTACAACAAGATTTCCAGCAAATGCAGTTGGGTTATCAAAACAATCTAGCCAATAAAGAACAATAGTTTCAGGCCACAATAGAATTGCATAAGGACAGCCCTAAAATTGAAGAATTTGTCACGGAAGCCCTTGCCCTCAATGACCAGCTTTTATAATGGGAATAAATGCTTTGCCAAAGGATCTCACAATGGAATTCTGATTGCGAAAAAAGCGACTACATGACAAATCAAGTCGTAGACTTACGACTTGATTATAATTTAGTTTTTAAGAAAGTTTCTGAATTTGTGAATTGGAAAAAATCAGAGGAGGGAAAAATAGTAGAATTGCCCAGAATCGATGAATCCCATAAAGAAATGCTATTTGCAAAATGGGATGCACAACTCAAGGAAGAAGAGTAAGCAATGGAGGAAGTAGCAACAATAGCAAGCATCATCATCGACTTCATCAACGAAAATTTTCATAAAGCAAATTTAATATCAGAAACCACTCCAGGATTTCTCCCAAAGGCACAACAGCTGCAAACAAGGTGGAAGCAAACAACAGAAGAAAAGGCAGATTCAATTAAGCAGATAAGCAAGTTAAACTAGGACACTTACTGGCAATATCTGGTAAAACCACATAGCCAGTGGATGACTTTGAAGTGCCTCATAACCTCCATCGAGAAGATAGCGCCAGCACTCACAAATTCCATATTCGCGGGTCAATTGAAAGCTGAAGTCAGCCAACCTATGCTCCTGAAGCCCATGCTAGACATTTTCAACTTAAAATAATAGATACATGATTTAGCATAGATACAATTTTAGTTTAATTTTAGTTCATTTTTGCTTTGAATAAGGATGGTCGTTTTGAACCTCCTCATCTATTTTTGTAATAAGTATTTTTAGATTTTAGTTAGTAGTATTTAAACCCCTCTCATGCATTTAGAGAGGGGTCCAGAAATTTGTCAAAAACAATTCTTCAGAACGTGCACTTTTGCCCCCACTGAGGAGGTTTTGATAAATGAATGGAACGAGATTTATTTATATCTGAGTTTGATGTCTGCTACTGAAATGCACTTCTATATTCTTTGTGGATATTGAATTATTTGAAGATAGATCTATATTGCTAAAGCTCATGAGAAGGACCTATTATCAATGTTACTTTTATCTCTTAATATTTTTTGCTTATGTGCCAAGTGATATATTATTTTCAGTTGTTTATATATGAAAGCCTGAATGTTCAGTTATCATTTTTGCACTTTTGTACGGTGATAACTATTCCTTTTATGCTAAGTGTATGAATGAATTATTATGCGATGTGTTATCATAATTGTTTTGGCTAATTTCTTATACGAAAAAATCATTTTTAATGGATTCCTTTCTCGTAGTGATTGAATGATTTTATTACCAATCGCTATTGGAAATTATTTTAGATCACATAAACAAAGTGTCACTCCTGGGATAGTTTAAAGTTAGATGTTTTCCCTCATTAGAATACAATTGCATATGTTAGATTAGATTTAGAATAAAGCATTTCCCCCATAAACCTTTAAAAATAAAAACAATATCCCCTTAGTGTACCATCATAAACAAATTGGGAAATGGGTCCCATCACCCCTAGTCGGAGCCACTATCCCAAACAGAAAAGGAGCTGCTTTCAAGATCCAGACCGGGTGGTTATCCCCCTTGTTGTAGACCTGATTTTTGGGCCCTCAACACCTTGGAGTGCAAATTGCACAGAGCCCCAAAGGAATATTCATCTCTCAAGGCAAGTATCTTAAAGACGTACTAAAGAAATTTGGCATGGAAGAATTCTCTTTTGTGAGCACACCAATGATGATAGGTTGTAAACTTACCAATATTGATGAGACACCAAGAGTGGACCAAACTCTTTTAATATCTCTTATATGTATCCTCTTATGTTTAATATCCTCAAGACTAGATATCATGTAGGTCATTGCTATAGTTAGAAGATTCCAAGCAGCTTCCATAAAAATTGTCTACTTGTAGCCAAGAGGATTCTTAGATATCTTAGAGAAACAATGGATTATGGATTGTGGTACCCTAGAGGTAAAGGTTTTTCATTTACTATTTACATTGATGTTGATTGGGAAGGTGACATAGATGATCGAAAGAGAATGAGTGGGGGTGCTTTTTTCTTGGAGAATTTCTAGTCTCATGGCCGAGTAAGAATAAAAACTTCCATTTCCTTATCTACAACGAAAGAACAATGTATTGCAGTAGCTTCTTGTTGTACTCAACTTTTGAGGATGAAGAAAACTTTATAGGATGTACATGTGTTCTATGATCAGCCTATTCCCATTATTTTTGACAACAAAAATGAAATCATAATGTCCAAGAATCTAGTTTTTCACTCCAAAACAAAGCATATCCCCATCAAGTATCATTTCTAGAGAGAGAAAGTTGTAACTCATATTGTGAAGCAGGAGTATGTTCCTACAAAAGATAAAGTTGTTGATATATTTAGTAAGTCACTTCCTAGAGAACAATTTGAGTATTTGAGGCAAATATTGGGAGTTGTGTCTATTGCCTCCCTCCACTAGCTCTTCCTTTAAAAGGAAGAAAGGCAGTTGTTTCATTTTCAACATATAAAGGTGAAGTTTCTAGGTCCATAGGATCAACATGATAGAGAAATATCGTTGGCATATGGAGTATGGTGAGAGGGTGTGCTAGATGGTAATCAAACTACATCCAACACAATAACAATACCAGCAACAACAGAAACCATTAAGGACAAGAGAAGTACATCTCACGAGGAGAAGTACTTAAAGAATTTTTATATGTTTTACTAAATATGTTTTATTTTATTTTGGTGTTTCCACCAATGCCAATGGGGGAGATTGTTGGAATTATGTTGTCATTAATGGCAAAGGCAAAATCATTGCAATTGGTAAAGGCAATGGCAAAGAGTGGCAAAGTAAATTAGAAGGTGCAAAGACTTTGGAGCCATTACTTGTGTAGTAGATCATCTTAGATGTAGGTGAAACCCGCTTAGATGGGAAGAGCTCTGAAATTTCTTTCCAACAGTATATAGAAGTCTGAAAATAGCCTCCTAGTTTAAAAGATGGAGTTAATCAAATTTGCTTGACTCATGTCAAAGGAAGCAGAGTTAAAGAGGTGGTTGGAGACACTTTTGGCGCATAGCCAAGTTTGCAAAAACAACCAAACCCATTGAAAAAATAAGTAGAGAAGCCAAAGGTGGATCAAGCATATGTGGAATTAGCAGTAGAACATGGGTGGGACTCTTGCAAATCGATTCCAAACACCAAAAATCCAGAGGCCGGAGTTGGTGATGGTACTTGCTTTCTTATTTCTTGTATCCTCCTACACTACGAGCGTATGGGTGACGCCTCCAGAGATTTGAACATGGGTGGGACTCTTTCAAATCAATTCCAAACATCAAAACTCTAGAGGCTGGAGTTGGTGATGGGACTTTCTTTCTTATTGCTTGTGTCCTCCTACAACGAAGAAAATTTCCATTGGTCATAGGTGGAGCCCACACTCTAGCCTGGCTCAGTGAAGGCAGCTTGGCAGGTGCACCCTGAAGGTTAGAAAACAACACGCAGAAGTTTAAGCACTAGAATATAGGATGTCAGGACATGGGAGAAGAGCAGCAACCAATGAGGAGTCAAGTGGGAGGTCCCCACTACGACAACTTAGCCCGTTGAGGGAGAGCCTAGAAAATTGTCTAGGGAGCACAATGTTAAGCGCTGAGAGATAGGCATCGGGACATGCAATGACATTCCAACATCCCTATAGATGGAAGTTTGGTGAGGCCTTGAGGCGTCAGGAGGTGGTTTCCCATACCATCGATCACATAGATCAATGGAAGAGAACCACTTCAGGACCACTCCCCATAATACCGCAAATCAAATGGAGTGGTGTCAAGGTTAGTTTATTGAACCTGATGGTTTTTTGTTAACAAAAGAAATTGCCAAAAAAAAAAAGGTCTTGGGAACAATTTCTCTCTTCTGTCTAACAAAGGACAGGTGGCAGTATATTATTGGCTCTAAGGAGATGATGGTGGTTGATGACGTTACAATGATGTGGTCCAATTAGAGGCAGACACGTGGCAGTCGTACTTGGCATTTTCGAGTACCCAAAGGGTCCATATTTGAGTGATACATGTCACCTATCATAGTTCGATACATAATGTAGGTGATGTCAGAATGATGTCATCCTGCTGGATGGAGCCAAGAAGTTTTCTAATAGTGCACAAAAAGGTAGAATCGAGCAATAGGAGCCAGGACACGTTAGGCATTGACAGGTTGGTAGAGTGGCAAGAAATGAGATTGAGGTTGGGAGGACTCCACACAATAGCTCGTCCCGTAGGAATGACCCTGATGTTTAATAAGAGGGTTCAAAAGGAATGGGTCAAGCAACATGTGTCAGGACATAGAAGATAGACAGGATGGCAAGAGACTCCAATCAAAGCATAGTTGGGCGATCCCCATGGGACATGCCGACGTGGAAGATATAACATATAGGTTTATAAAGAGGGCACAAGGAAATGTGCAGGGATAGAAGGAGCTATGGGTTAATCCCTAACTCGTGGTCATTTTGTGTAGAAAAGAAACCAATGACATGGAGGTTATAATGAGTCATGGAGACTATTAAGGTAGCTAAGCGCTTTCGCATGGACATTTCGTGTAGAAATGATACCAATGGTGTGAATCCATTAATAAATAATTTTGGCCCATGAAGGGCTTAAACAGTCTAAGTGCCTCAAACCTTAAACTAGTGGTCGTGGAGACCTGGTCCTATAGAAGGAAAGTAGGAAGATTCCAACACGAACGGAGATAAGGAAAATAAGGTGGAATTGGCAGCATTTTATAATAAAATTAAAAAGGACTGAGAGTTTTATTTGGTAGCATAGTTGGTAGCATATTAAAAAGGATTTGAGCCTATAGTAAAGTTCCTTGGGCACATACATGGATGGGTCGGAAGCTATTTTGGGAAAAAGTGAAGATGTAATATATTTTTATGGATAGTTGAGACAATAGCTCTTGGAGTTTGGTAGTTAAAGCCAAACATAATGACAAATTGTTAAATGCATGCATAAAATAATATAAAGTTAAGAAGCATATTTGGTACTTATATAGAGATTTGCCATAATGAGAAGGTTACAGTTAAATTCTACAAAATCCTAGAATGCGTAAAATCAATAGTTTAACTCAGAAATTGAGCCCATAACTACAAATAAAATATTGAGAAGTTAAGACCAGATGCAAAAGACAAAAGTGAACAACAAAAATGAAAAATTTAGAGACTCATGCAAATATTTGACAAACAAGATAACTAAAGTCCAATTCAAAAATTTCAATCTATAATTCTTTATAAGCAGAATTTGAGTAGTATAATTAGAAGGTTGCAGAGAGGAGTAATGAGAGTTGTTGGTGCAGCATGATACATAATAGTCTGGGTATGCATCAAAGGTGAATCAAAGAGAAACCTTGGTGTCTCAAAGGTGTTTGAGAAGTAAAAGAATGGATTAGTGATTAATGATGCAAGTATATATAGTTTGATTATTTTAATAGTAATCATAGATGATTGAAAGTGTTTTCATCAGTAGTTAGAGATTGTTGAAGGTGTTTGTATGGTGGCTTTAGTGAGTAGTTGTAGTGAACAAGATTTATTTTTTTATGGCATAAGTGGCCTATTGATTTGAGTTTGAAAATGGATGAAAGATGGATCAACAAGGCTGGCAAGTGGTAGCTTACAAATCAGGAGTAGTAGCTTCCTCTATTGTGTGCTAGCAAATGAGCAGAGACAAGAGTCCCTTTTAGCAGAGACTGATAAATGAGCAGGGGTAAGAGTCACTTTCAACAAAGACCGATAAACTCACTGGAGCAAGAGTCCCTTTCAGTAGAGACTAAAAAATGGGTAGGGGAAAGAGTCCCTTTTAGTAGAGATCAATAAATGAGTAGGGTCAAGAGTCCCTTTCAGTAGATACTGATAAAAAAATAGGGGCAAGAGTCCCTTTCAGTAGAGACTAATAAACAAGCATCAACAAGATTCCCTTTGAGCGAAGATTGATAAACAAGCAAGGATAGAAGTTTTGTTCAGTAGCAGCTAATAAACCTACAAGTAATAGCTTTTGGGGCAATGATCTAACTCAAGCTGAATCTTGTAATAAATAGAAGATTTTTGTCTTGGGTATATGTTGCTCATGTTCTTGATGTTTATGATGTTATGTTCTACATTATTGAGTTGTGTTGTTGATCCATGAATAATTGTTGAAGTGATTGAAAAGTTAAATATGTGAAGAACTGTATAATTTGGCCACACTACTGATTCTCCCCCTTCTTAGTAGCATCCTAGTTTATGTTGTTTCTAACAATTGTCCTGAGTGGCAATGCTTCACTTTTTGACACACACTTTAACAAATGTCATGATAGGGGGTTTTCAGGATGTGAAACACCAAATTTCACTTTTCCTTAGAATATCAAGAAATCACCCAAACGCGTCAACACTAAGAATCTATTACAAAACAAATACATTCAGGGCCTCTATCTCTATGTGATAAATATTAAGTTCCTTACAATCAAGGATTGTAATTGAGTGCTAAATCATATCAGGATATCATAAAAACTAGGCCTTTGTTGAAAATGTGGATATGGTGGTTTATCGATATGTTGAGTGTTGGGTATGTGTTGTATTCAATGCATGACTTACATGCACTACGGATAAAGGAGAGTCCCAAAGGGGGCTATTCAACCCCCCTTATTCGGCGGGGGGGGGGGGGGGTATGCAGAGGGGTAGGATCCCTCGTGCACAGGGTTGGTGGCATCACCCTGAGAAAAAAATTTGGAATTTTTTCTATTTATTTTTGGTGGTTTTTTGGCCCACTGTTTTGTTGAAAGTGGTTTTATGGTGCATGGTGGTTTTTTGCATGGTTTTTTTTTGTTTTATTTATGGAACTATGCTTGGGTTGACAATTCATGTTGCGGGTATATATTTTTGTTGACACCTAATCATTGGGATTGGGTGAACACTTGTAAATAATGTAAATAGTAAATAATGGAAAATGAAGAGTGATCAGGAGTTGAAGCCCAAGAGTCACTCCCTCATGTATATAACCATCAGTAATATTAATGAATAAACAAAATTCATTTGAGGAGTTACCTCTTGGCCTGACATGGTATCAGAGCCAGTTCCATTTTTGGCTTCCCTCTCTGCCTTGGTAACTCCCTCCTGCTCATGTTTTTCCTATTTTGCAGAACTGACACCTCTGCCATGCTCCTGAGGCCTGAAACCACCTTCCATAAACTATCATATCCCTTTTTTATTCCAAGCCTGAACAATGCCTGAACATTGGCCTGAACATTGTTGGGTAATGACTTCTCTCCACCCATATTCCACGCATACCTCCATACCTAGGATACTCGGTGCAATTTTTTATACCAAACTGACCTCACGGCCGACTCTGTTTGTTTACACAGTAGACCTTGGCCCTTTGGCCCTCGACTATGCCTTCGGCCTCCATACACATATCCATTTCATATGTTGAATTCTCTCCCAACGATGCGTATCTCTCCCACACTGCCTAGTCAATACCACGATGTTCTCCCCACTGCGCAGGAACATACTGCCTCCTTCCTAACATTGGCCACCATATAACACTTGTCCACTATATAGTGTTGTCCATATAACATTTCTCCATAGCACCGTTTCATACCACTGTCCAAATCATAGTTATACCTTTGTTTTATAACATATATGAATGCCATTATATACCACCGATTTTTGTTAATAGATAATGCAGGACTAAAAATGTCGTTTGGTGTTACATTTTAGATTACGTTGTGCACCGCCATACCACACCAATACTCCAATACTCCATACTCCACGCCCATACCACGTTTCCATACCAATCCGCTCCCAGGCTTTTACATTGTGTTTTTCCACGCTCCCAATCCCACTTCTAACACCACGCTGAATAATATGCTGCCCATACTCTGATTTTTACCACTACATACCACTGTGGGAGGGTACTATACCACTACATATAGCTCTATTGTATTTGGTCCACACTTTTTCCAGGCCCAAATAACATAACTTTGGTTTTTAATACAGGTGTTTTATGATATAATGCATGCTAGACATATTTTTTAATACATGCAATTTTTATATAACGCAGGCCCGAAATTTCATTTTTTTTTATATATTATTGTGTAGCATGAACTCACCTCCCTCATATAAGCCCTCCCCCATATAAGCCTTCTACCCATATATACCTCTGCAATATATATCAGAATTGTAGTTTTTACAACCACAAGTGCAAATTTTATATATTGGCAGTGAAGTATATTTTTTTACAGTACACATATTTTAAAATGCATTTATTGATATCTATTGTGGGATTGTTTCTCATCGGGAAGGATAACTATCCTCAATGGTCTCCGAAGATAAAAAAACACTCTCATTTTCAATGAGATGTGGAAAGGAGTTTGTGTAGGAGAAGGAGATAATGAACCGACAAAGCTTACCTCAGACAAGGAATTCACCATTTTGGAAAACAAGAACATCAAGGCCTATTCATTGATTGCAACATCTATACATGAAGAGGTGATTCACCATTTTTCACCATTTTCAAATTCTTTTGAAGCCTTACAGAAGTTGAAGGAACTCTATGACTCACACTTTGCGCTTGAAGTTGTTCAATTGATGATTAAATTGTTCAGTATTGAATTACAAAATTATTATCCTCTTGCTCTAGCATCATAAGTAAAATATATTATGCATGATATCAAAGTCACTAATGTTGAACTAGACATTCCTATGATAGCTTTTGTCAAGGCAATTTATCCCACTTATTCAAATTATCTTGAGTCATTGCAAGCAAATGGAAACCTCAAAGAGATTACCTTTGACTCCCTTGTGAATAAATTTGTTGAGAGAGAGAAAGCTTTTGGGAAGAAGACAACTCCTCAGTCTTCTAAAGAAGTTGTGTGTCTTGCACATAGAGAGAAGAATCATGCTCAAGATTCTTCCAAAGGAAGAGGTGGTCGAAGAGGAAGAGGAAGAAGAAATTTCAGAGGCAGGGGGGGCAGACACTCTCAAGGAGAAAAGTTTGATCTTCATTGCATATGTTGCAATAGAGATGGATCACATGATGCATCCACATGCAAGTTTCCTTGGGACAAAATTGAGTAGGAAAGAAATCAAGCCAAAGGTAAAACCAATGACAAAGAGAAAGGTAAAGCACTTGAATCCTCTCACTATGTTGTGGCACATTGTAATATTGGAGTAAATGAAGACTTGTTTAATTCTTTACTTGCTTCTTGGAAAAATGATTGGTTGCTTGATTCAGGAGCAACTTACCACATGAATTTTAGAAGAGATTGTTTTGAAGAATTTATTGAAAATGTTGATGGAGCAGTATACTTTACAGACAAATCAAAACTCAAGTCATCAGGGCTTGGCCAACAAGGAAACTCCATTCATATGTTTGACAGAAAGGTTGAGGTGAGAAAAGCATCAGATCACTCACTTGTCATGACGGGGATAGAATAATAAAGACTTCTCAAGCTGCAAGGTACCTCTGCTCATGCACATAATTTCTCATATAGTTGTCATTATGATGAAGGTAAATTTCCATCAATTCTATTATGGCATGCTAGATTTGGAGACTTGAACTATGCCAACCTTCACTTGCTGAAGAAAAATAGTGTGACTGGTTTTCCTACAATTCCTTGGAAACTTAAGTAATGTGAAGCTTGCATTCTAGGAAAGCATAGAAAATAGTCTTTTCATGATTCACATTCTAGAGCACATACAAAAATTGGACTCATTCATTCATATTTATGCTGTCCAATTCTTGTTCCATCTACAAAAGGAAATAAATATATGATGATATTTATTGATGACTATACCAGAATGTGTTGGGTTTATTTATTGAAGAACAAATCTGATGCTTTTCAAACATTCAAGAACTTTCATACATGGATTGAAAATGATGCACAATCTTATATTGGATCTATTTGCACTAATAATGGAAAAGAATACACTTCAAATGAATTTTAAAATTATCTTTGCCAGCATGGGATCAAACATCAAGCAATTGTGACTTATAATCCCCAATAGAATGGAGTAGCTGAAAGAATGAAAAGGACAATCTTAAATATGGTACGTTCCATGATGTTTTTCAAGAATGTAAAATTGATGTTTTGGGCTGATGTAGTTCTATGTGTTGTATTGTAAAGAATGGATGTACATCTAATGCTATTATAAAAAATACTCCTTATGAAATGTGGTATGGCTACATTTCATCGGTAAAGAATCTAAGGGTATTGGGTTCCACCTGTTATTCCTTGATACCAAACATACATAGAAACAAACTTGGTGCAAGGAGTCGTAAGTGTATCTTCTTGGGGTATTCAAATATCTCCAAAGCATAACGTCTCTATGATGAAGTTAATAAAAAGTTTGTTGTATCTAGAGATGTAATCTTTCTTGAATCTCCCAAAGCTGACAATGTTGTTGAGCAACAACTTGATCACTTGGATAGATTTGGAAATGCAAAATCATTTCAAGAATTTGATAATAATATTCCACATCTTGAAGGGGGGATTCCTATACTGGATCAATTTGTGGAATCTTCTTCTAAATCACTCTCTCCCCCACATGTAACTCCAACCAGTGATGATACTTTGAGTGATGTGATTAACAGAATTGGGAGACTCAATCTTGATTCAATCCCAATTGAATCAACTGAGAAGCCTGAACCATCTCAAAAAGGTCCCCCAAAGTGGATGAAAAAGACACTTGAAAGTGTTCATCCTGATGAGGTTCGAAAGACAGGATCAAGAAATTCAACTAGGCAAAATGGAGGTGATGTAGATGATTCTGATTCACCTGTTGATATGGATGTTTCTTATGATTGTGAACTAAATTTGTCTACAGATTTTGAACCAAATTCCTTCGAAGAAGACGCTTCACATGATGAATGGAAAGAAGGGATGCAAAAGGAGTATGATGCCCTGATAAATAATGGCACTTGGAAGTTGGCTGCAAGTGGGTCTACAAGAACAAGTATAAAGATGATGGCTCACTTGAAAAGCATAGAGCCAAGCTTGTGGCAAACGGTTTTGCACAGAAGGAAGGGGTCGATTATGAGGAGACTTTTACCCCCACCACAAAATGGGTGTTGGAAATAATACTGAGAGGGGGGGGGGGTGAATCAGTATTATCAGATCAATAAAACCTTTTCAATTTCATGCTCAGAAACATATACGCGACTTCAGTTAAGTGAACCTGCGTGTACACGCGACTGTGTCTAAAGCAACTAGCGTATATGCAGAGATCTTATGATTCAGTTAATCTTATCTTCAGTAAATGCATCAGAATATTATTAAGCATATTAACAGTAAACAGGTGCAGTATAACAGAACAGATCATCACACAAAAGCCACACACATGAACACCATGATATAAGGTGGAAACCCAATGTGGGTGAAAACCACCTACTGCAATTTGTCTCTTTCTTCTTTAATGAGAAACTTCTTTTACAATGTACTGGTGCAGTCCTTTACCAGCACGCAGGCTACAACCTGCAGAGGGCTACAACCCTCTTAGCTTTTGTACTAGCCGATCCATTTACTAGTACGTAGGTGCCTACCTACAGAATGCTTCTTTACTCGTTTTCCAGCTGCTAGTGGAAGGGAGCTACAACCCCCTGGCTCTTGTACTGGCTGATATGTTTACCAGTACGTAGGTGCCGGCCTACGATCTACCCGGGACCACGTTTCATACATTTTCATACTGGATCCATAAGACAATCATCATTGTAGTACAACCTGCATCATCAATCACTGAAACACCCAATTCTGAATCACTGTAACCCTGTCAACAACAACCAAACAACATAGCAATAACCAGATCCAGCTCCATATTCAAATATCATACTTCACATTGTATACGCTACTTGGATGAACCCAACCTGCGTGTATACGCTCTTTTACCAAAACCAACCCGCGTACAGATCTGTAAATTCAACCTTAAAACTCTGTAGCTATATCAGACATCAAAACATACCCAGATCATAATAATAAACATGCGTCAGTAGATCTAGTCTATCCAGAGTCAAACCATATGAAGATAATCATTCCAACCCTTGAGATCTCGTTCCATCATTCATCATCCTCCACATGAGTGAAACCTTGGTTCAGATCACCAACCCATAACCAGCACTTGGATCTCACACTTCCTCAGATCTTCATCACTCATACTCATCTTTTGGCCTAATGATCTTCTCCTTATATAGCCTTAGGCCTTGTTCAATACCAAGAGCCAAAACCATAGTAACCCAATACCATCAACCTCGAAACTAGGGATCAACACGTTCGTCGAGACACCAAGGTCCAAAATCATGGGCACAACTTCCAAGGACTAACCGCCATGGACCAAAGGTACTTTTCCACATACACGCGCTTTTGCTGAAGCCAACCTGCGTGTACATGCGACTTGGGCTTAACGAACCTGCGTGTATGAACTTTCTTGCCATGCTGTACTAAGATCTGTCCTCATCTGTCCTCTGATTAAGTTGCCATCACCTGTACCAACCTCTGAGCACCTGAACCAACCTCTGAGTGAGTTGCCATCAAGGACAACACTTGAAACATAATGCCAACAATCTCCCCCTTTGGACTTGATGGCAACCACCACACCAAGTCACTCTCCCCCTTTGACATCAAGGGCAAAGGGTGGACCAAGATATTCTCTTCTTTGGTATACCTTCTGCTGTCCATACTCCCCCTGAGTACCTGCTGAAATCTCCAAATGTGCTCCCCCTTTGTGTATGCCAAAGTGTACCAATCTATCCATCCTGCTCTTGCTGAATTGTGCTGTTCATGCTCCCCTTGACTGTAGGCAAGATCTGTAAAAGATGTTCTTCAAGAAGAACAAAGACTTATACATCATAAAAGACCTTCCTATCACCAAAAGACTCAACATACATTCATCACCCAACCTAGTGGGGATATACCAATATTGACTCATCCACCTAACCATGTGGAGATACATGATAATACATGAACATTTCATCATTCATCCCAGGCATAGTGGGGAAACCAACATAGGTCGTTACATGACCTTGACATCATAAAAGAGATACATGACATAGTGATGAAATATCTAGACCAAGACTTATGAAAGCCACCAGCAGCATCATGATCTGTACCATAAGCATCAGCCTGCAATACCATTCCTAAACAGTAAGATGTATCATTTAGCTTCATAGACTTTATCAACAACTTCTAACCATAATGCCAACAATGCATTATTTGAAGTATATGCTCCCCCTGAGCCTGTGCCATAAGTATCAAGACATTTCCAGACATCCTCAGCAGACTGTAACTGTTAACCAATAGAGCATATACTGGACTGGATTATATCAGACCCCTCTTTTTTGAGTCTGTCCCCACTGCTTTTTCACAAACTGACATATACGCGACTTTGCAGTGTGAAACTCACGTATATACGCGCCTTTCCTTCATGAAACTTGCGTATGAGAATTAGAACACTGAAGTTTTACACCTTCAGCTCCCCCTGAGTCTGTTATGTCTGTGCTGTGCTGAGTACCCTGTGCTGTGCCATATTTTTCTGACTGAACCTCCTTCTTCTTCCATATCTTTAAGCATGTTGATGATTTCTTCTTATCATGAGCTTTGTTCCTGCAATCTCTTGCTTTATGTCCAAACTTGTTACATGCATAGCATCTTACATGTTTCATATTCCTCCTGTAGCAATCAGCAGCTTTGTGGCCAAACATATTGCAAGAAAAGCAATATCCATTAAAGTACCTTGAATGTGATGATCTTTCTGCATGATGGTCTTGAAACCTTCTTCTTCTACATATGGCTGCAACATGTCCAAGATTATGACATACATAACATTCAACATTATTCATGGGAGGGGTAAAAGATTTTCTTTGAGGAGCCTCTTTCCTTGTTTGTTGATGGAGTTGTCCTTTCATCTCCTTGATGAGCCTTTCAGACTTTGCATTAGAGTTTCTTGTCTTACTTTGTGAACCATATTCACCTTCAATAGACTCATGAAAACCAAGTCCAGTTTTGATAGCAGGGGACCTTTGACTATTAAGAATATCATCCAAGACTTTAGAGCTATCTTGAAATCGTAAAAGCTTATCCTTTTCTTCTAATTTACTTTTCAAGATATTTACCTCAACTTGATGTTGTTCTTCTTTTTCCAGACATTGCTTCTTCAAGGTCTCTTCAGCTTTCCTTCCTTCATCCAACTGATGCCTTAGTTTGAGGATCTCGTTCTCTTGCTCTTTATTCAGCGCTAGCAGCATTTGTCGAATTCTGGATTCACATTCCAACTGATCTTTTAATATGATGAATTCTTCTTTGAGGGCATTCTCCCTTTTTCTAGGTAGATCTATGATTTGATCTGGTGCTTCATTTGCTTGTCCATCTTCAATCTGAGGTGATTCAGGATCTGAGTACTTGCTTCCACTCAATGGCAGGTTGTCATTGTTCCTTTGAGCTGTTTTCTTCTTCTGACGTGCTTTCTTCCCCATTGCTCTACGAATCTCCTTCAAGCGATCAAGCTTCTCTGAAGGACCTGCTCTGATACCAATTGTTGGAAATAATACTGAGAGGGGGGGGGGGGGGTGAATCAGTATTATCAGATCAATAAAACCTTTTCAATTTCATGCTCAGAAACATATACGCGACTTCAGTTAAGTGAACCTGCGTGTACACGCGACTGTGTCTAAAGCAACTAGCGTATATGCAGAGATCTTATGATTCAGTTAATCTTATCTTCAGTAAATGCATTAGAATATTATTAAGCATATTAACAGTAAACAGGTGCAGTATAACAGAACAGATCATCACACAAAAGCCACACACATGAACACCATGATATAAGGTGGAAACCCAATGTGGGTGAAAACCACCTGCTGCAATTTGTCTCTTTCTTCTTTAATGAGAAACTTCTTTTACAATGTACTGGTGCAGTCCTTTACCAGCACGCAGGCTACAACCTGCAGAGGGCTACAACCCTCTTAGCTTTTGTACTAGCCGATCCATTTACTAGTACGTAGGTGCCTACCTACAGAATTCTTCTTTACTCGTTTTCCAGCTGCTAGTGGAAGGGAGCTACAACCCCCTGGCTCTTGTACTGGCTGATATGTTTACCAGTACGTAGGTGCCGGCCTACGATCTACCCGGGACCACGTTTCATACATTTTCATACTGGATCCATAAGACAATCATCATTGTAGTACAACCTGCATCATCAATCACTGAAACACCCAATTCTGAATCACTGTAACCCTGTCAACAACAACCAAACAACATAGCAATAACCAGATCCAACTCCATATTCAAATATCATACTTCACATTGTATACGCTACTTGGATGAACCCAACCTGCGTGTATACGCTCTTTTACCAAAACCAACCCGCGTACAGATCTGTAAATTCAACCTTAAAACTCTGTAGCTATATCAGACATCAAAACATACCCAGATCATAATAATAAACATGCGTCAGTAGATCTAGTCTATCCAGAGTCAAACCATATGAAGATAATCATTCCAACCCTTGAGATCTCGTTCCATCATTCATCATCCTCCACATGAGTGAAACCTTGGTTCAGATCACCAACCCATAACCAGCACTTGGATCTCACACTTCCTCAGATCTTCATCACTCATACTCATCTTTTGGCCTAATGATCTTCTCCTTATATAGCCTTAGGCCTTGTTCAATACCAAGAGCCAAAACCATAGTAAGCCAATACCATCAACCACGAAACTAGGGATCAACACGTTCGTCGAGACACCAAGGTCCAAAATCATAGGCACAACTTCCAAGGACTAACCGCCATGGACCAAAGGTACTTTTCCACATACACACGCTTTTTCTGAAGCCAACCTGCGTGTACACGCGACTTGGGCTTAACGAACCTGCGTGTATGAACTTTCTTACCATGCTGTACTAAGATCTGTCCTCATCTGTCCTCTGATTAAGTTGCCATCACCTGTACCAACCTCTGAGCACCTGAACCAACCTCTGAGTGAGTTGCCATCAAGGACAACACTTGAAACATAATGCCAACAATGGGCTACCATCCAGACACTCCTTTATTTAGTAGCTCAGAACGGTTGGAAATTCCATCAAATGGATGTAAAAAGTGCTTTCTTGAATGGATATTTGAAAGAGAATTTTTTTATGTCCCAGCCTAAAGGATTTGTTGTGAAGGGACATGAACATAAAGTATGAAAACTTGTGAAATCCTTGTATGGCCTCAAGCAAGCACCATGAGCCTGGTATGAAAAGTTAACTAAGCATCTTCTGAAACTCAACTTCAAACATTATGATCTTGATGATGAAACTTTGTTTGTCAAGAAAGTTGGAAAAACAATTCTATATCTTGTGGTATATGTAGATGATCTTTTGATGACAGGGAATAATGAGAGCTACATTGCATCCATAAAGAAGGAATTGAGGAAAGGTTTTGAAATGACTGACTTAGGCTATGTCCACTTCTATCTTAGTATTGAAGTAACTCAACATCTGAAGTCTATATTCCTCTCTCAAAATAAGTACATTGAAGATCTATTGAACATTTGGCATAACTGAGCGCAATGCTCTGACTACTCCAATGGAACAAAACTTAAATCTCACATCCATTGAAGGAAAAGAATTTGAGGATGCAACAAAGTATAGATAACTTGTAGGAAGTCTCAACTACCTGACTACTACTAGACCAGACATTTCATTTGTTGTTGGAATCCTCTCCAGGTTTATGCAAAAGCCTTGTGAGGGACATTGGTCTACTGCAAAAAGAGTTCTAAAGTACTTGAAGGGAACCCAAGACTTTGGACTCAAGTATACATAGGTGGGTGACTTCATCTTGATTGGATACTCTGATTCAGACTTTGATGGAGACAAAGAAACTGGGGTATCTACTTTAGGTTATGCTATGAGTCTTGGATCATGAGCTATCTTCTAGAGATCACACAAACAATTAGTTCCAACAGATTCCACAACATAGGCAAAATATGTGGCAACAGTTGAGGCAACAAAAGAAATTGTGTGGCTTGGGAAAATTCTAGAAGATTTGCAGGTAAAACAAGTACATTCAACTCCACTCATGATTGACAACACCTCTGCAATAAAGTTGGCCAAGAACCCAAAGTTCCATGATCGAACAAAGCACATCAATACAAAATACCATCTGATTCGACATCATGTTAAGGCCAAGACAATCCATCTATGCCATTGTTCCACTAATGAGCAGATTGTAGACATCTTCTTGAATGCACTTGGAAGAGAAAAAAATGAAAGATTCAAAACGATGCTTGGACTCACCAACATCCCTTCAAATTAATGGGGGGAATGTTGACACCTAATCATTGGGATTGGGTGAACACCTGTAAATAATGTAAATAGTAAATAATGGAAAATGAAGAATCATCAGGAGGTGAAGCCCAAGAGTCACTCCCCCATGTATATAACCATGAGTAATATTAATGAATAAACACAGTTCATTTGAGGATTTACCTCCTGGCCTGACAATTTTATTGTAACATTATACAAAAAATATAATGGAAAAAAAGCTTGCCGGTTTTCCTAGGTTTGGGTTTCCAGGATAAAATCTCTATTTAAATTTGTGTGTTTTCCATTTAATATTTTTCTAGTTTAATTAAGAATATGTTTTGACCAATTATTTGTACGGGGTTAAAACCTATACAAAAGGACTTAAGCCATTAGGGCTATAACAAATCTTCTCCACATCAAAGAGATTTGATAAGGGCTACTTTTTATTGGTATATTAGAAAATCCCAATTGCCATCGATTTAACAAAATCCTAATATGCCAATATGTCAAGAGGCATTTAGCCATTAGGTATTAGACTTAAGCACCACGTGACTAAGGGCTATGACTAGGAGCTCC
Organism: Pinus tabuliformis; assembly: GCA_031772625.1. Lineage (NCBI taxonomy): Eukaryota > Viridiplantae > Streptophyta > Pinopsida > Pinales > Pinaceae > Pinus > Pinus tabuliformis. Next base: position 485,327,092 of record CM062818.1, on the reverse strand, counting down.
AAACAATTGGAATGTTAGAAGAAAGGCATGCCCATGCCTTTTGATAAAACACCAATATGGTGATATCCCAATGGATTTTAACCCTTAGGTGCTATACTTAAGCACTCACGTGATCAAAATTGTGACCATGAGATACATATATTAGATATCGAGAATAGCACGAACCTACCCATTTTCATTAAAACATTGATATGGAAATATAACAAGGAAGTTTATCCCTTAAGTGCTAAACCTTAAGCCCCCTCATGACCAAGGCTACGATTAGGAGGTTCATTATACTAAGATATTGATAAATCTATAGAACAAGCATTTATGGAAATCTTGATAAGTTGAGGGTCCAATAGATGTACCATCTATTATTAGCCAAATTTATGTCTATTAAATAATGGAGGAGGCCGAAAGACTTTGGTTTTGTGAGGTTTCCACATTATAATAGAATTTTGTGGTTTCTTCGATATTTTTCCTTAGATCTTCTTTCATGCCTTAGATATTCCTCATGCTTCCAATCATGCTCCTAGCTTATATCAAGCCCCACTTGTATCTTGCTCGTGTTTATAATTGCACACATTTTCTTCTTGACCTCACTCCTTCTCTCATCTCCTCTATTCCTTAAATCAAAACATTGAGATCTCCCTTAACTTTGTCATCAACAACAACATTGTTCATCAAACTTGGCATAAGTAAAGGAGCTACACCACTTAACTGAATGAATATGTGCATTAGATAATCACATTAGGGATCTTAAGTACAATATAATGAAATACGAATAGAAGCTCAAAATTAGGAAATACCTTTTAAAGAAAGTTACACAAAGTCAAGTATAATAAGTTGAAGTTGATACTATAGACCAAAGTATATAAAAAATGTGTGCAAAAACATGAGAAAACTAGAATAGAAGAAATATAGAAGGTAAATATAAGAGGTGTCTCATATGGAATCCCATAAAAAGGTTAATTCATGGAAAATGACAGACAATATCAAATATAATAGAAGAAACCTTTCTCAAAAGTAGAAAAAGAAGTAATACACATTTTCTAACAAAACTTGTAGTAAAGTTAGATATTAAAGTGAGGGTAAGGCCAGGAACTTTTTCTCTTACTAGGAAAGAAGTGGCTAAGGGAGGGAAGCTAATGTTAGATATTAAAGTGAGGCTAGGGCAAGGAATTTTTCCCTGTAGAAGGAAAAAAATAATTAAAGTGGTTAAGGGAACAAAAATAAAGGTGAAATATTACACTGTGACGATTATTCAATTCATGGCGGCAGTTGGCGAGGAATTTTCAGGAGCGGCTATGGATATGGACTTGTTAGACTATTCAGAAGACCTGTTAGAGGGTGCCTCCATCTGGACGACTCCCCATGAGAGCACGGAGGGCCTACTCCCTTACTGCAGTGTTTTGTCAGACACCATTGCGACCTTGCCCTTGATCTCGGGGCCCTCTTGCTCGATAGTGATTTTACCTAAGCCCTCCCCATCCTGGCCAACACTCCCCACCCCGCCTTCGCCACCATCCTGACTCCATTTCATGGCTGGCTGCACTAACCCTAACGTAGTTGACATTCCCCCGGGCTGTCCTCCCCCCCGTCCTCCAGTTCACACATCCCCTCCTACCCTCTCCCCGAAGAACCCTCGGCTACAATTCAGGGTACTCCCCTCACGACACTTCTATCTTCTCCCCTCTCTGGTAGCTTCACAAGCATCCCTCCACTCTCGAACGCCTTCCCCTCCGGACCATGTCAGAAACCTAAACAACCTTACCCAAACCTTCCTTCATGCGAAGGCTAGCAGGACATCGCTGACATGGGCCATCAACTAAGAAAGAAACACAAGGGCGTTAAATCTAGGACAGAAGAAGTTATCCTCCACCTTGGTGAGGATATTCAGTGGGGAGACACAATGGACACAGCTGACCGAGTCCTCGTTGGAAGGGTTCGGGGTAGGAGCTACACCGCAGCTCGTTTGAAGCTATGGACGATGGAGGTATGGGGGCAACACTTGGCTGAATTACCCTTCATCCAAACTTTCATAAGAGGATGGTTCACATTACGCTTTGCTAGGTTCGAGCACACGAACTGGGTTTTTTCCTTGTTCTGGCACATTGAACAGGCCCCCGTCCTCCTGAGCCGATGGAACCCTCTTTTCGACCCAGAGAGAGAACAACTAGGTGTTGGGCCAATTTGGGTCTAGCTACCAGGCTTTCCCCTTCAATTTTCGTCTGAAGACATCTTTCAGTTCATTGGGAACTCTCTGGGCTCCTACCTGGAGTATGATAAAACATACCTCTCCACTGGTATGATGGCGTACGTGCGGATTTTGGTACACTTAGATACTAGGGAGGGTCTATCGAAGCACGTCACCCTACAATGGAGAAATTTCTCCTGGTTGCAGATACTTGACTACGAGGGGGTTCCATTTCACTGTAGAAGGTGCCACAAGGTGGGTCACCTATACAAGGAATGCCCTCTGAATGGCAAGGCTTGAGCTGGGGAAAAAGGAAAGACCATAACTGCAAAGGAATCTCAAGCTCCGGAGAACCCACCCTAGTTTGAAGATGTAGGTACTCACATTGTCCCTGTTGCAGTAGGGGAGGCACCTATCAAAGAGGCAACGAAGAAGCGTGGCAAAGCACCATATCAGCCTCCCTCACCTCCTTTGACTAGGGCAAGGGTGACTGCAGGGGCTGCGCTAACCATGGGTATGTCTGACTCTACCCCCTCCTCTACACATCTCTCTTCTCCATCTATTTGTTTGGAATTTAATTTGGTTAATCATCAGGCCTATGCTTCCATACCTCAACCTCCCACTACCTTGGCATGCTCTCTTCACCCCCCTCCCCCAATCTTCTCTTGCACCCCGCCATCCTTCCCGGAGGTTGCACCTGCAATATCTTCTGATTTTGAACATGGACCCCTATCCCCCAGATATCCACTTCGATCTCGGGTACGTTCACAGGCCCCTGATTCCATGGGCATTGGATTGGACACCCCCCCATACCCCCGAAGCCACCTCGAGGCTGACCTTCCTCCCTGTCTAAAGCAAAATTGCAGGTTGGGGAGGAGATAGCATCTAGAAAACAACACACGATTGATCGGGTACTTAGAGAATTGAACACCCTGGATGCCACCCCTCCACGAAGATGCTATCATTCAATTGTCGAGGGTTAGCTAGCCCTAGGGAAAAACTAGCTTTTCATAGACTACTCAACACAGAACCGATCGATGTACTTTTCCTCCAAGAAACTCTGGGTCTAGCTAATGCTATCACCCTTCTACTCGAATCTTGGCTCCCTGGCTGGTCTTTTCTATCCCTGGATGTTAATGGACAATCAGGAGGTATAGCCCTGGGTATAAACTCTCGCACCATTAAAACCTGCAACATTTGGGGTGGAAATGGACACATAGGGGCGGACATACTCTCATTAGATCTCGGCACAGAGAGTAGGATCATCAATGTGTATGGACCTTGCCAAATCCGGGCTAAATTCTGGAATCGCCCGCTAAACACCAATCTCCTACAACATGACAATATAATCCTTGGGGAGACCTAAATTTCTCCATGGGATATGCGGAATCTTGGGGACACCATGCCCATATTGACCCCCTATCTGCATTCTTCGAGAACATCCTGGAGAACCACAGTCTCATTGATATACCATTTGCCAAAATTCAACCTACCTGGAGGAATAACAGAACCGGAGAGGATAGCCTTGCCAGAAGGCTTGATCGCTTTCTGATAAAGGAACGACTATTGAGTATGGGATTCAGATACCATCAATGGGTAGGATCTGGGTGCATATTTGACCATTTGCCGATTTACCTTGAAATAAGAGGAGGACTGAATAAACCAAAAGCCCCCTACAAATTCAATTCCTCCTGGTTAAGGGATGCAGCCTACACTCGAATGGTGACTGAATATTGGAAGTCTCACCCCCCTGCTGCTGGTGGGAACATTGTTGAAGGGTTTGCACACAACCCGAGGGAACTGAAGAGACTATCCAAAATTTGGGCTCATAATAAGAGAGAACAAGATGACCTTATACTTAGGGCTACTGAAGAAGAGATAGTTGCATTCGATAATGAACAAGGAGGAATCTACACCTCACAAGAGCATAAGGATCAGATTACATCCATCCTATCCAAGAGAAGCAAAATATTAAAGGACCGAGAAGAAACATGGAGACTAAGAAGAGGAGAAAACTAGCTGCTAGTAGGAGATGACAATACAAAATTCTATCACAAATTTGTGAATGGGTGCAAAGCCATCAACACCATCTGGCAGCTAATAAACGAGTAGGGCAACACTATGAATACCTTCCCGCATTTAGCAGCCTTGGCCACATCTCATTTCAAGCAGATCTATAGCGCCCCCCCAATGCCACATTAGCTGAGGTTATCCGCATAACACAACTCTTCCCTAGGTTTTTCAATTAGGAAGTTGCCTTGGATTTGAATAGGGAGGTCACAATGGGGAACTTGAGGCCACGTTAAAATGGTTCAAGCGCGACAAGAGCCCTAGACCAGATGGATGGCCTGTGGAATTTTACATGGCTTTCTTTGATACACTTGGAGAAGATCTACTAAAGGTTATAGAAGACTGTCGATCAATGGAAAGATGTATGAGGCTTTCAATAATAATTTCATCACCCTCATCCCCAATTCAGACAACCCTGCCTCCTATTATGACTTCCGCCCCATCTCCCTGTGCAATTACATATACAAAATCATCACCAAATTATAGACAATCGTCTTTGGCCAATTCTATCCACCCACATTTCATCTGAGCAATTTTCCTTCCTTCAAGATCGACAGATCCATGAGGCTGTTGGGACTACACAAGAAGTACTGCACTCCATCTAGACGAAGAAACTGAAAGGTATGATTCTAAAGGTAGCTCTTTCAAAAGCTTTTGTTAGAGTTAGCTGGCTCTACATTAGAATGCTCCTAACTCATCTAGGCTTCCCCTATGAGTTTATAAAATGGATTATGTGTTGTATTACTAATGTATCTTGTAGTATCCTTGTAAATGGGGTGGCATCACCCTTCTTTCACTCCAAAAGAGGACTCAGGCAGGGCTGCCCTCTGTCACCATTACTATTTCTACTCATTATGGAAGGGATCAATAGACTCATAAAAGAGGATCATAGTAGGGGAAGGCTTAAAGGCATCAAAATTACTGACAGGTGCACCCTAACAAACTTACTCTTTGTGGACGATGTACTAATTTTTCTCAATGGAGGCATCAGGTACTTGACTACACTGCAGAGCACCTTCTCTTTATTTCTAGTGGCCTCAAGAATGGTCATAAACAACACCAAGTCCACCATTACAGCCACTAGATGCTCTCCCCATGAGATACAGTATGCTCTGCACAGATTTCCTTTTACTCTACTCCACATGGATGATGGTCTAAGGTATCTGGGATACAGGTTAAAGCCCCATGGCTATAAGATAGCAAATTGGACTTGGTTAATATCTAAGATGGAAAAGAGACTCAACATTTGGTACCACAAGTACCTGTCCAGAGCAGGCAGACTAGTTCTTATCAAAGTTATTCTGGAAGCCACCCCGTGTATTGGATGTCTCTGGCATGGATACCCAGAGGTATACTCTCCATAATACAAAATATTTGTTGTAGGTTTCTATGGAAAGGCAATCAACCAGGGAGAATATATGCCTGGGCCAAATTGAAGGTGTTTGCTCTCCTAAAGAAATGGGGAGGGTGGGGTGTAAAAAGGCTAGATGACTTCTCCTTTGCACTGGCAGTAAAGCTTGGATGGCAACTAATCACCTCAAATAGCCTGTGGACTAAGGTGGCCTCTTCAAAATACATAGCCCCCCTAAACCTGATGGACTGGCTCCGATAGCTGCTGTGGAATAAATCAGGGATATCAATCATCTGGAAAGTAGTTCTTAATTCAATGCACATTATTCGTAGGGGACTCACCTGGAGAATCCAATCTGGCACATCAGTGAGAATTGGTGTTGACTCCTGGATTGGATGTGGTAATGCACACAGGCTGCCTGATGCACTTAAGCTACACCTCACAAATGCGAGTATCACCCATATCAGCCAAATTATGGATACAGAGCACACCACTTTCTTACAGTAAGCATGGAAATCCGCTCGTGCATTGCACATTCCACAAATCTAGCTACAACACTAGGAGGAATACATAGCAGCCCTAACCAAATCTCATATCAGAATTGTTGAAGGGGAGGACGAGCTAATCTGGGCACATGCAAAAAATGGGAGATATTCACCCAAAGAAGGATATCTAATCTTAGTTGATACCCATAGACCACTTGTTTGTGAACTCTGGTGGAAAAGTATATGGAAATTAAAAGCACCCCCTAAGACTCAGTTACTCATATGGGCAGTTCTGAAGAACAAGATCCCCACAGGTGACAACTTAATCAAAAGAGCACAACATGGACCTTTCTGGTGTTTCCTATATAAGAATAGCACCAAAGATACAAACCACCTCTTTCTTGCTTGCCCAACCACTATGGAACTCTGGAACTCTATCCTGTTGACTATCCCCACCCAATGCCATTGGTAGGGCCAGACTGTAAAGGAGGCTTGGACCACATGGTGGACAACTGCTTCCCCAATAAAAGACAGAAACCTTCCACTTCTCGTTTGCTGGACAATTTGGATCGCTCACAATCGACTCATTTTTTAGGAAATTGCTCCACACCACCTCTACATTGGCCCTCCATCACTACTCACATCTTCATTGATTATCATACCATACCTGATGAAGAGGAAAACACTACTCCCAGGCACATCATCCCTGAAATCATCAATCACTCTCTGCCATGGGCATACTTCGATGGTTCAGCTCAAGAAGATGGATGTGGGGGGGCGCCATTCTATACCTTTCCGAATCTCATCACTTCCACATCCAAATGTGCCTAAGGAGGGGCACAAACAATTTTGCTAAACTAATAACAACCAAATATCTCATGCAATTTTCTCTGGAAAAACATTGCAGGAACCTCCAATTGTTTAGTGACTCAAGAATTGTTTGCAATTGGATAAATAAAACATCTAATTTCCATGCTTATACTTTGTGACCTATTTTGGATGAGACTCATCGACTCATTACTCTCCTTGACACTTTTTTCTGTCATCATATATACAGGGAACACAACTCATCAACCGATTTACTATCCAAGGAAGTTGCGTTCAAGCCTCTTGGTACTTGGCTGATACAGGAGCAAAGGGATGGTGCACACTATCAGGACTGCCATCGACCTTTCATGGACCTTATAGATCAACTGGCTGAGATGGAGCCTACTTATTTTTTATTATGTAAATAATATTAATGTCTTTTAAGTTATCAGTTATGCACAATGACAATCATATATAACTCTCTACGTAGAGTCTTTTTTTAACTACTTGTTGAAGCACAGTGTCTCCCTGCGTGGAGTACATTGCACTATTTTTGATATCACATACTTGATAGGCTATCTGCCTCACATACAACATATGCTTTTTGCATCTACAACATGTAATTTTCTTTTACTAATGAAAATTACGATTTTTCCAAAGAGAAAAAAAAAAGAAAATAAAAGTGAAATTAGATTATATAATAAAAGTGAAATTAAATTATATAATAAAAGTGAAATTAGATTATAAAGGAACAAGATAATATCCTACCAACTTAACATTTGAATATTAAACTATTGACTTTGAAATATGTACACTACTCCATAATTTATGTTGGGCTCCCTTAGTAGTTGGGATTTCCCATTTAAACGTGGTGTTCTTATGTGTTACTAGGATGAAACGTTTGACCTAACAATTGGTTTAATTATGCTAAGAATATATTTAGTAAATTTAAAAATATCATTATTAATTCCAATTATCCCTATGGTGTTTATTTAAGTTATCATTCTGAGAGACCTTACAATGATTATGTTTAAAAAGAAACATAAATAAAAAAATAAAATTGAGCAGTGAAAATAATTAAAAATTTGATGAATTTATAATATTAATACTAAAGGTTTTGTGTTTGTTTGTCAACTAATTTGATTAAAGAAATGTATTGTTTTTCTATTGTTTTGATGTGGATTTTCGTTTTGGGCTTATTATGCTCTATAAAATCTTCGTGCGGATGGTATTATGATCTTTACCAACAATATGTTGTTTGTGGTATTATGATTCTCTAGTCATTTGTCGTTTTTTTTGTCGTTTATATATAATGAATATATTTATTATGAGAAATCCATGAAAACCATATATCCATACTATAATAATAACTATCGAATACCTATAATTGAATAACGATATTTGTGGTAATTTATTGTTCAGGAAAATAGGTATAGTTAGAATATTTTATTATGTTATAATATAAATTATTTAATGAAATATAATTACAAATACAATATTAATTCATTTTTATCTAAAATACACAATAAATTAAATCATATATATTTTCATTTCATTTTATTAATAAATATTTTTTATAATTAATTAATAATAAAAAAATGATACACACTTATATATGTGTGTATGTATGTGATGATGTGATGTGATGGATTATTTATGTAAATTGCACTCATATGGAAAAGATAATATATTTCTATTCATTAAAATAAATTTAATTAATTTTTTAAATTAATATTTATTTAAAAAAATAATTATAATTTATAATTTTTTATATTGGTTAATTTGTCTAAATTTTTTAGAGATTATTTTACGCTTGATTTATGGCTTGGTAAACCGCAATTTAATTATACTAGTCTTTAATATGACTGGATTTTTGCCCACAGAATTTCGCACGAATGAATTTCACATCACAAAGTGACTTAATATTACACTCGATCACAATAGATTCTATACCCCAAGAGCTATAATTCGAAAATAAAAAATAAATATTTAATCATCATTTTTTCCAAATTTATATATATACGAAAAAGTATGATTATATATATATATATATATATATATATATATATATATATATTCCACTTTAATTACAATATATTTAAATATATATATTCCACTTTAATTACAATATATTTATTTAAATAACCTAATAAAATTTTAAAAGAGTAATTTAGTTGAAAATTATTATATTAGATATCATTTTGGGATTCAGCTGCGTTAAGTAATCCATTCATCTATGACCATTTCCATGGATGGGTGACCTCTCGGGAAGTCCTGGTTACCAAGTGCAAGCCTTGGAAGTGATGATTGATGCTATGTGGTTTATTTCACTAGTTTCAATCCCACTTCTTCATCCCTGTGAGCATCACCTCGATGCAATGAGTGCTAAGTGGACTATTCAAAAATCATGAGAAATTAGTCAGTTACAACTACCTCTCATGGAAATGGTCATACATGAATGGCTTACTTAACGTAGTTGAATCCCAAAATAATATTTAATATAATGCACTGTGAAAACCCCAATAATTATTACATTATAAAATATTATGCAAAATAAGTTTAAACTCTCCTTAAATAAAAAAACAAAATCAATAAAATTTTAAATAATTTAAATTATTATTTTATACCATAAAATAATTCATTAATGAAAGAATACATCGAATATGACTTATAAGTTAGATACGTATCGAATTCATTGAACTGAACGTAAAATGATAATGTTTCCAATTTTATAGATAGGCTCAGAGTATCTATATAAATAAATTAGATTTCCACTTAATATTAAATGCTTTTAAAGGAATTGGTGACATGTGGGTAAGAGATTTATATTCAAAATAACATTTTGGAAAGGAAGGAGCCACTTAGTGATCAAATAATATATTGGATGTCATTAGTGTTGACTTATAATTATTAAATCATCTATAAGTTTAGGTAGTTATCAAATCCACCGTACTTAAATAAAATAATAGAAAGAAAAAAGAATGATGCTTCACATGTTTAGACAAAGAAAATTAATATGGTTTTGAATTTAAATAATTTATCGACAATTTATATATTTTTAGAAGAATATGGAAAATTATAACCATGATTTGTATAGTTTTTAAAAATTAATAAATTATATCATATAAACAAAAAACAATTATATTAAATAATTTATTATATCTTTTATTATAAAAATAAAAGTAGAAATATTATTATAATAAATGAATTGAAAAATTATATTTTATATTATTAAAATTAAAACAAATTATAAAATATAATATAATTTTTTTGGCTATATATTTATAAATTATATGAATAATTACTATTACCATCACTATCACTCTGGTCTATTTAATATTTAAAAAATTATTCATTAAATTATGTGAAATATAGATCTCAAAAATTGTTGAGAAAATGTATTATAAGTAAATGAAAATTTTGATTGCAAAATATTAATATAAGAAATTTGAAGTAATACGGAGGAAATAGAGAAAGATTAATGAAGCGAATAATTAAAAATCAATATTAAGATATTAATATTAATGAAAGATTATTTATATGTAATTTTATCTAAAATAATAGATGATCAGGGATAGAGTGAGTATACAAAATGAAACACAAATGTGGAGGTACAAAGAAAATATTGGCGCATAAAAAAGATAAAGGTTTATAATAGTATGCTGGGAAGAATGAATATAAATATTTGTAAAAGTAAGTAAAAGATTTAAGTGTAAGTTAAGTTGAGTTAATAATATGGGAATAGGGATCACTACAAATAAAGAGATGTATTGGTTGAAAATGGATGACGTAACAATATAAACATATTTAGATTTGACTAGAATTATGATTCTGAGAACTCAAACTTTAAAAGATTATATTTGGGGAAGAAAGCACCAAATTAACTTCCAAATAGGAAAGTGATCTTATCAGGAACATGTTGGATTGTGTTATTTTTTTTCCACGACTAGCCCACGTAGTTAACCAGGGGGTTAGAAGGGGGGTGGAGCTCCCACTTTGTTGCGTCGATTGCGAAACAGAGGGAGTCACTAGGGGTTTGAAGGGTGCAAGTAACCCCACTCTATGGGGTCCGGGGCAGCGGCCCGGAAAATTTTGGTTTTGGACCCTATGTTAGGTTGGGCGGACCTACGCATGGTTTTCTGCATGATTTTCGCACATGGTTTTTGGAAGTGATGGTTTTCGGTCCATGGTATTGGATGCTTCGGCATGTATAAATATGTATTGTAACATTGAAAGGAACATAATGAAAAATCAAGCTAGTAGTCCCGGTTTTGGGATCCAAGGGAAAATCTCTATGTATATGTGTTTTATGTGTTATGCTCTCGCATTTTTTATTTTATGTGTTTTAGAATTCGTATGCAGGTAACTTTTGTACAAGGTTAAAACCTACAAAAAATCTCTTCCTCCTTCTCCTCCCTTTTTAATTTCTAGGCTAAAATTGTCACATTTCTAATAATCTTCTCAACAACCTCATAATGTTTTTGACAAAAAAACCTTCAAATAAACCTCTTGAACAAAAAGTACTAACAACAACAACACCCTTCTTTTTTAGGTAGATACACTGTGGACTTTATTTTGTTAAGTCAGTGTCAGTAAGCTTGTGAGGAACTCTATGTAGTATACACAAGAAAGAAGATCCTCACCAAATTTTTAAATGATCTATATTGCAAAAAGGAAATCCTAGTATTAAAATGTTGAAAATAGCAACAAGAAATGCTAAAAATAACATTCAGAATATTCCAATTTTAATTTGTCACTGAATTAAAATTCGAATTTAGTCTCACCAATTGTTTGAAAAATAATTAATTAATTCATCTTGAGTTAATTAGTTGGAGAAATTCAAGCTAGAAGTCTTTGTGAAGTCATGCAAGAATTATCCCTTTGATTGAGGAAGTTATCCCTTAATTAAGGAGATAAGGATGAGTTGTATTTGAGATGTAATTAGTTAGCTTAGTTAACTGAGTTAAATCCAGTTAAATTAGTTCCAAACAGTTTGAGGAACTAATTGTGAGTTTAGTCAGTTAATGCATGCATGCATGAAACTAGTGTACTCCAGATAACTGAATATTGTCTCATAAATAACTCTGGCATGTCAGTTCAAACAAAGACCCAATTGAGATTAAAGACAGGGACATTGTACTATTAGTTGGAGGAATTTTCCTATAAAGGAACTCATCCATGCAAAAGGAATAAGGTTCCTTGAGGATTGCGCAGTTTTACAGGGTGTGAGATCAGTGTGAGTGATTAGTGTTACACTTGGTAATAGTAGGATCACCCAGGAGAAATAGCGCAAGGAAATAGGACGCTTGGAAGGCAAAGGAGAAGGTTTGTGAGAAGCCTTATTTGCTTGTGAGCATCCAGGAGGATTGTACTGAGAGCTGGCTAGTTATGAGAGCTAAAGCTTTGTGTAATATTGATGTATTTCCACCTTGTATGATAATACAGATAGCAAGGTTTTTAGCTGAGGCTTTCCCTTGAGTATTTTCTGTGTTTCATGTGTATTGATTCTGCTGTTATATGTGTTCCGCTTGATCTTGCTCAAATCTATTAAGCTTCCGCAAGTTTGATTGTAGAAGGATATTAAGTATTTTGCTTTAGTATACTGCATTATTAGGTCAATCTACAGTGAGAATTTCTACATGGTATCAGAACCAAGTTGATCGATGTTGTGAATAGTATACTGAGAAAGGAAATTTGAAGTTTGAAGTTCGGGATTGAAGGTACAAATCAAATTCATCTCATACTTCAGGTTGGTCAATGGCATTCTATGGCTTGCGATTCAAGTATGCCTTGGATGGCACCTCGAATTACATAGCATGGAAAGATCACATGGAAGCTGTATTAGAAGACAATGGTTTGAAGGATTTCATTGATCAAGAAATCCCAAAGCCAGGTTCAACTAATGCATAAGAGTTAGCTGAATGGAAGAAGTGTGTGGCGAGGGCAAGACGGATCATCCTTGAGGGAGTTTGAGACCATATTGTCTCGATTCTCCATGGGAAGGAGACTTCGTTTTCAATGTGGAAGACATTGAAGGACCTATATCAGAACAATAGCGACTAGAGGAAATTGGTGCTCAAGGATAAGCTTCGAAGAATCAAGATGGAGAACGGTGATACTATTTCCACATATCTGAACAAGCTCACCACCTGTAGAGATGAGCTTGGAAGTGTGGGAATAACTACTGCTGATGATGATATGGTGAGCCTCGCTCTCCTTGGCCTTCCAAAGAGCTGGCATAGCTACTAGGACTCTGTGAATGGAAGGGAGAAACTACCGGATTGGGAACGACTGTGGTCGGATCTCATGCAAGAGGAGATTAGGAGGAGCACACGAGATGGTTCTTCATCCAAGGAGGATGAAGAAAATCTGGCCTTAGCAAGTAAGGCAAGGAAAGGGAAGGAGAAGGATTCTCATCCCAAATCGAATTCTTCTCATGGAGGGAAGAAGGTTGACAAGTCTAAAGTGATATGCTTTAATTGTCATGAGATGGGTCACTATGCGACTAATTGCCCATCGAAGAAGTCCAAGAAGGGATCCTCGGTTGGATCGGAAGGTGAGGCATTAGCCTCTCAGTTCGAGATGGACTTCACCCTCATCGCATGCATGGTATCATTAATGATGGGTTGTGGTTGGTTTCTTGACAATGGAGCCTCATTCCACATGACTACCGATAAAAGTTTATTCAGTACCTTGGAGGAGAAAGACCTCAAGATGCTCATAGAGATGGGTGACGATGAAAGGTATAGTGTTTCAGGAGTGGGTAAGGTTGCTTTTTAGAGGGAGCATGGAGCTTCTAACACCTTGACAGATGTGAAGTATGTGCTTAGATTGAAGAATAACTTGGTATCGATCACGATGTTGGAGGAAAAAGGCTACAATGTTGTCTTCAGTAAGGGAAAGGTTTTCCTTAGACACATCACCACGGGACAGGTGAAACAGATCGGTTCACAAGTTCAAAACCTGTATGCTCTTGAGGTTCAAGATGAACGAAAATCCTTGAGGAGCAAGGCCAATGTTAGAGACTTGGTGATTGAGAGGGAGAGTGAATTACTCTCAACATGTAGCCCCAAAAGAAGTCTCAAAAAATTGTGGAGGAGCCACAATCGGATATGCTTAAAGGAGACCAAGTGGAGGCATCCACTCATGCAGAGACCTCCAGTAGGGGGAAATTTTGAGCCAAGTGGGCAGAGGGATCACATGGAGCCATACCTCCAGGTGTGAGGTGGGGTGATGTGAAGTGATAGTCTCAAGAAGGCTAAAATTGGGTAGGGTTCATTGAGAGGTTTTATCTCATGGATCGTACCCTGCTACGGGAGCTCATAGTACAGAGTAGTGGGAGGAATCCGTGGGATTGATGCAGTCAGAGATCAAAGTGACAGAGGCTAGAGAAGTCAGATACTGAAGAGCACAAAGAAGGATTGACAACAGTGCAAAAAGGCTGAGTCAGCAGAAGCGCAGAGTTTTCAGTTGACAGAGGCAATAACAGTCAGAGACTTTGATGATAGAGGCATCATTCTGATTCAGGTTGGATATTTTTTGTTTCTGGAGTTGTTGGAGCAAAAACACTAGAGAGAAGTGTTGCATGCAGAACATTCCAAAGGTTTAGGATCAGGATCAAGTTGAATTCCTTTCTTGTTGAGAGGGAGTGTTGAAAATAGCAACAAGAAATGCTAAAAATAGCATTCATAATATTCCAATTTTAATTTGTCCTTGAATTAAAATTGAGAATTAAAATTCGAATTTAGTCTCACCAGTTGTTTGAAAAATAATTAATTAATTCATCTTGAGTTAATTAGTTGGAGAAATTCAAGCTAGAAGTCTTTATGAAGTCATGCAACAGTTATCCATTTGATTGAGTAAGTTATCCCTTAATTAAGGAGATAATGATGAGTTGTATTTGAGTTGTAATTAGTTAGCTCAGTTAACTGAGTTACGTCCAGTTAAATTAGTTCCAAACAGTTTGAGGAACTAATTTTGAGTTCAGTTAGTTAATGCATGCATGCACGAAACTAGTGTACTCCAGATAACTGAATATTCTCTCATAAATAATTCATGCATTTCAATTCAGACAAAGACCTAGCTGAGATTAAATACAGGGACATTGTACTATCATTTGGAGGAATTTTCCTATAAAGGAAACTCATCCATGCAGAAGGAATAAGGTTCCTTGAGGATTGTGTAGCTTTACAGGGTGTGAGATTATTGTGAGTGATCAGTGTTACACTTGGTAATAGTAGGATCACATAGCAGAAACAACACAAGGAAATAGGAGGCTTGGAGGGTAGAGGAGAAGGTTTGTGAGAAGCCTTATTTGCCTGTGAGCATCCAGGAGGATTGTACTGAGAGCTGGCTAGCTGTGAGAGCTAAAGCTATGTGTAATCTTGATGCATTTCCACCTTGTATGATAATACAGATAGAGGGGTTTCTAGCTGAGGCTTTCCCCTGAGTATTTTATGTGTTTCATGTGTATTGATTTTGCTTCTCTGTTATATGTGTTTCGCTTGATCTTGCTCAAATCTATTAAGCTTCCACAAGTTTGACTGTAGAAGGAGATTAAGTATTTTTCTTTAGTATATTGCATTATTAGGTTAATCTACAATGAGAATTTCTACATAAATCACACTTGCATAGGAAAGTGATCTTATTGGGAACACCTCCTCCTCCTTCCTTTTTAATTTCTAGGTTAAAATTATCACATTTCTAATAATGTTTTTCCACAACCTCATAATGTTTTCAACAAAAAAAAAAACTTCAAATAAACCCCTTGACCAAAAAGCACCACCAACAACAACACCCTTCTTTTTTAGGTCAAAATGAATTCTTCTTTTAAATCATGTGACATTGTATTTATATAATTTTTATTTCAATTGAAATTTGACATACATTGTGCACTTTATGTTGTCCAACTAGGGTCAGTAAGATTGCAAGGCACTCTATGTAGTATACACAAGAAAGAAGATACTCACCAAAGTTGTAATCACCTATATTGCAAAGAGGAAATCCTAGTAGTAAAACACACTTGCATAGAAGAAACACACTTGCATGAAATAAAAAGCAAATTACTCTGGGAAAAGAGGAAACTATGATGCTTTTCATGCAACACGAAGTGAGTAGTTATGAGAGAGAGTTAGGTCCTTTTTCAATTATAGAGGTAGTTGATAGCACTCACGATCGTTTTCTTAGCTTATCAATTGACTTGTATTCAAAAGAAACGATTATTCTATGGTAGTTTGTTCATTAACAATACACAAGTACAAGAAATAGTATGCAAGAATTAAGATTACATAAAATGCTACTATGATTCACTTGGAGTGAGCTTATGTCTCCTAAGAATAAAGTAACAAGCTATCCAATCATACTAAACTCAAGCACTCTACATATAAACTAGAGAATGGAAATATGAGAAAAGAAATTTGATTATGTTCCATCATAAGTTGGACAATTTCTCTAGGAGTCCTTTCCTTGAAATGGAGATGGCACTCTATTTTATACAAAATTTTTCTTGAAACTAACAACCCACTTGAGGATAAGAGATTCTCAAGTGGTTACAACAATTCACTAAATATAGATCCACTAGGGAATATCCTCAAAAGGTTACAACAAATATCTAAATATAGATCCACTTGAGGATAAGATATTCTCAAGTAGTTACAAATTTTTTTCTAAATATAAATCCACTAGAGAATATCGTCAAATGGTTACAACAATTTGCTAAATAAAATCCACTAGAGAATGCCCTCAAATGGTTACAACAAATATCTAAATATAGATCCACTTGAGGATAAGAGATTCTCAAGTAGTTACAACAACTAGAATAGTTCCAAGATTCTTGTTAACTTCCCACATATTTTGGGATTCCCTTACATGTCAAATTCGAAATTAGTCATGTGGGCTAGAATAACAAGCTCAAAAAATGTTCAAAAACGATTATTAATGGTATTAAAATCCCTAGGTCCATAGTATATATATGGAGGAGCTTTAAATCCATAATAAAAGTGAATATGCACACTTGAGCACATAGAAATATGCCTTTAAATTTATGAAATATATATTCCATTGTCTTCCCTGAGTAGTATGACTGATAGCACATCTTGGAACTTTTCTTATAATAACTTGAATCTCCTCTTGCTATAGGTTTTATTTTGCAACAACTATATGAGAACATTGTAGTTGGAGTAACCAACAAAATCACTTCAATCTATGGAAAGAGATGTGCAACAACTATGATTTTTGGTGAACATGATTTCATAGCATCTGCAGCGAAACCCTATAACAACTTGTCCGCACATGAGTTATCGCTTCAAAATTAAATACATAATATGCTAATTCTTTCTAATGTTGATCAGAAATCAAATGAAATACTAAGAAACATATTGAAAAACATATTGAGCCTAAATCCCACATGTGAGCATTGAAAGGGATAATACATGGTTATGGGTAAATGAAAAATGAATAAAAGGAAGGACAGGAAGGTGTCAAATTATGGTAATTTTTTGGCTCAACAATGTGGCCTTGATAATCAATATTGGTAGCATTTTCTCTGAAAATTATGAGTAGCCACCATTAGATATGCTTACTACTTGTTGAGAAGAGAGCTAAGAAAATGAACCAAGAATAATTTTTTGTTGGAGGAAAGAAGAGGGTTCCCCTAGGAAAACATTCTCCTTTGCGTCTTTTTGTAGACCATTGTCTCCATCCACTTTTAATAAAGGATGCATTGCTTCACATTTTACATTTTGTTTCTTGTGCATGTGTATTTCTCATTTATTTTTTCATTAATCATTGAATACATCATTGTTTGTTTCTATTATGTTTGTCTTTAATTCTAACCATTTTTCTTGGAATTGTGTACGTAGTAACAGTCTATCATCAGGTGGAATTTGGAACACCTCTTCAAAAATCTCCATAAAAAAGATTGATGAATCCACTACTTTATTTTCTCATTTATGTTTCTTGCTATGCTCTTTCCTCTATGTTAATTTCATCCTAACATTTTCTAGAGAGCTCCATTATCACACAAAAGCCATTAGGTGGGTTTTTTTTTGAGAAATTTTCTTCTATACATTATGTATACAATCCACATAACTATGAAAGAAATTAACATGTGGAGCTGCAACTCTCCATTTGTAGGATGACCGACTCATGTGACAATGAGAGAGGAACCTACATGGATCACCCATTTTGTAAATTTTGTAGAATTATTTCTCTGTTTTTTTAGAAAGGGGGAATCCAATAATAATCTATTATCACCCACTGATAATTTTCATATTAGTTAGGATTTTAGGGTACATTTAACCACTTAAAAGGAAACAAATTTATTTGTTCCACATGAATGGTGTTAGCACTTGCATTTTAGTTTCAATTATTATTTTGGGACTAGAAGTGACATTCCCTCTTTGAGTATGTTCTTCCTCTTGCACTCATAGTGATCTAGAGGAATAAAAAAGAACTTGGGACCATCTTCATCTCCCTTAGAATTACTAGAAACATTACCTAGTTTAAAGAGAGGACGTAATTGTCACCAGATATACACATGCCTTCTTTTTGGAAGGAACAATGTCATAAAGATTAATTAGTTGGTCATATTAAGGATCACGGGATATAAACATATTTTAAGTTATTCATATCTATGATTATCAAATGCCACCTTACAAACACTTTAGACATGCACAACCAAATAAATTTTAGATATTCCATGATGAAGTTTGCTCTTTCACTTGCACTACTCCTAATATGGGGGAATTAGAAAGTTCTTTTTATCTTTATCAATTTTGACATTCATCACACCCTAAGTGAATGAGATTGGGCCACCTCTCAACTCAAATACATCTTAATAGAAACTCTAACCTAACCAATTAATTCCCCCATCGTAGGGTCACAAAATAAATTGTGTAGTTTAAGTTAGGAATCTAGCTGTAGACATTCAAATAACACCCCCTTTTTAGTTTTCATTTGAAACATAGAAAAAAATCTTTTAAGAACCTTCAAATCGTCCACAACCCAATGTAAAAAAGGACAACCAAATATCTTGAAAGTGGTAAGGACATTCTTAAAAACCCCCTTAAGTCTCTCAATTCTTGGCAGCGGCTCTAAATTTAAAGTTGACACCCTGAAGTTGATTTTATCTCACCCACACTAGAAAGAGGTAGCTTAGTAGCTAAGACTTAGGGAATCCACCCAAAGTAGTGGTTTTGAGCAACATCTGCACCTAGAGATGGTTTTGAATGGCTACAAGAAGTGTCACCAGACACTCAAGGTTGGTCCCTAATACCCCTTATTATAATCCCCCTTTAAACCTTCAATAATTTTTCTAATGGAATAAACCCCCACTCTGAAAAGCTTTTGGAAGGCTCGGTTATTTTATGAGTGGAAGAATAATAGGTCTTTTAGGGATTCATACATCATTACACTTTTTTATTACCTTTGAAAAGCTATTGATCAAAACATTTGAACACACTAAAAGTTAATAACTCATATCATATTTCTTTGTTGATTTGTATATTTCACTAATAATAACATATTTGAAAATCTCTCTTAGTTTGTGCAAACCACACTAAGAATAATAGGGTAAATCATGCACCTTGTCATTGTCATTACCTACAAGGCCTCCCACCTTTCGTAGAAGGTGTTCTTGGACATGCGACTTCTCCTTATTAACCTTCACCTTAAAATTCATCATGTTATATAGCCTCTTTAGGCTCATCAATTTTAGGAATGAATTTTCTTGGCACCATCATACCTCAAGTCAACCCTACCTCACATAGTCATTAGGCTTGAGAAATGCTGACTTCCACTCCTAAACTATTACTTGTGGTTTCTTCCTGAAAATTTAACGAGTTATCCCATGTCCCATGAAATTAGTTGGCCTCCAATGTCGACCAAATTATTTTCACATATACCATAATTTATGAATTTTATGAATTTTAGGAGAGGACCCTACAAATCAATTTATGAATTTTTATTTGTGGTGTTCATCAAATAGTATCACATAAGACATAATTTTCCAGGGGAATTTTAAACAAACATTAATTGAACCTATGGTCAAATTATATGTTAATGAGAACTCATGGTATTGGCACAACACTTTGCAATCCTTTGGCCAAGTCATTCATCATATTTTTCTAGTTATGAGTTTGTCATGATATGGGACTAGAATTACTTTTAAAATTTATACAAAGCTACTTAACCCATATCATGGGCCACATCCACAAGTAGTGTAGATGCCACATCATTTAGAATATTAAACCCCCACCACCCCCCCCGCCCCACCCCCACCCACCAAACCTCTCTTGAATGTCTTCCTTAAATCTCTTTTACTAGTTTTAAAAAAATATTTCTTAACCAGAATGCCTCAGAATGAGGAAGAATTTATGACCAAATCTCAACAACTAAAGTTAATTTATGCATAGGAAATGTATATTTATATGATTATCTTTACTATTCCTCACCCTTAACCTTTCAACTAAGGGAAATTATGGGAATTAAACAAAACTAATGGGATTATTGGGTCATTATCGTCACATATCCCACACCCAGGGAATCAAGTTCCCTTTTGGTCATCATTCACATGGAAACCCGTATGGTACACTCCATACATTTTCGAATATAGGTGGGGAATCACCTACACCTTCACCCATTATAGGAGGGTATTAAGAAAACCCTCTTGTTGCACCAAATGCCCCTTCCATGTAGGGAACTCGTTATAGTACCTTGCATAATTCTAATAGGGTGTCCATATCACAAAATGCATATGATAATCCCTTACAAAGAAATCCTCAATACCCCTTCCCTAGCCCTACCTAACCCAACCTCGCAAACTATTGACCTCAGTAACATGTGAGTGTCAAAATTTTCAAACCTCCCCTTCCATCACAAAAGCAGGCCTTTGAATAAATCAATATAGCCAACCCCCCTTGCCAACTAAATAACATGAAGAGGAAAATGAAAAAATAAGATAAAAATGAAGCTAGACATGAGGGTGAAACCCCTAATAAAAAACTCACACCTGGGTGCGGGGATACCCCCAAAACCATAATCAACCTTCCAACCAAGTGTTGACATATTTTATTTTCCCCACCACCATTGCTATGCATTATATACCATATTCAAATACCTTATCCTTATTCATTTTCATACATATATAATGTGTAGAAACATCTGATTACTCACTTTGCACATCTTCACTTTATACACACTCCTTCTAGTGCACTCATACACTTAGTCATTTTAATGTATGGAAAAGAACTACACTACCCAATCCTCCACATATCTCTCAACCAACACATCCCCTTTTTCCATAAATTCATATTTCACACAATTCAACTTTTCACACATCCCTTTCTCTACAAAAGAAATCTCCCACACATATCAAATCTCCATACATGATATATCATAAGTTCCACTTCACTACTTTTGTTCCATGCTTAGTGGATATCAATTGTTTTCTTCTTTGGAGGATAATATAAATATGGTTTAAGTATATTTCTAAAGGTAAAATGAGGTACTCAATATTGTATTACATGAACTATTTGCTAGCGCACCTTTTAAAGAATTTCCATAAACTATTAACTTACCATCATCATTCTCGCATGACATGATGAAGGTGGTACATGAAGAAGTAACATCCAACTAAATGCCACTGGAAAAAAAGAATTTAATCTCTAGGAGTTCCAATAAATCCTTATTTATCGTTTTCCTAGATAATCATTGCTTGTAATTATTTTTTGTGTGAAACATGTTACACATGACACATCATATAAACATATCTAACCTAAGCCACATAAATGTACGAAATGAAATAAATATTATTTTTTATTGCTCCGATCCTTCGATAATGATTACAATTTGACCTATTTTTGTCCTCATTGATCAATTTCGTGTTAGCTTTGTGCTAATATATTCATAGTATAATTCTCGTCCAACCACGGTACATTGACAAAATGTCACAAAAGCATTGCCAATAACCCATGATTAAAGTTAACTAGTACACACAGAATACACATGTCACCATGGCCCACACATACCCCATCCTCTACATAGTAAAGCTCTATAGAAGAAAACATAATTATATTAATGTAAATTTGTTCAATGCTCCCCCCCTCTCCCCTCCCCCACCCACACAAATGAGATGCAATCACGTCAATTCTGGAACCATTGGGTAGAGAAATAACATTTGATTAAAGTTACTTGGTATATATGATTAATAGAAAACAAATTTATAAGTAAATGTCAATCTTTTCAGCATTTAATTCACTGAATACACGCATAATCGTCACTCGCACATACCCCATCCTCCGCAGAAAACATAATAATATTAATTGCAAATTTGTTCACCTCTCCCTCCCCGCCAATCATGCAAAGGACCTGCAACCGCATCAATTTTGGCATCATTAGGCAGAGCACTAACATAACAGTGTAAGTGCCAGAGCACTCACCAAGCAAATGGCAACTCAGAAAACTAGCTTTTTTTTTAAATGAATTGTTAGGCATTGTCAAATACCGAAAATAAAACGCCTTCCACCAGGGGAATTATGTCTCGTCAAATATATCTCACCCATTTGAAAATTAGAAAAATATTTACAAAAAATTAGAAAATTATTTTTGAATTTATGTGAAATCAGAACTATTAAGCATTTTCCTGAAACTTTGGTTAAAATTACAAAAAAACAACAAAATAATGTAGAGTCAATGCACTTTGACAACAAAGTGAATTCTATAGTCCCCAGAGATGTAAGGACTAATAATGACAAATTTGGTTTTTTTTGGAAAAACTAAACCCAAAAAGATCTTGAAAACAACTAGGTGGTGTTTTATTCAACCTAATGATTTATTCCATTCACATTAAAAGAGCACACTAAGTTATATGAATTTCATCAAATATCCAAGGTTTAAAATCTCTCAAGGCATACTCTTCTCAAGGAACAGTTAATCATTTCATAATAATAGGTAGATATCTCCATACGTTTGTAAAAAACTTTGCTTCCCCCCTTCGTTATTCTATGAAAAAAGGGAGAGAATATGGAATGTGAAATTGAACTCAATCTAATATATGGGACATGTAAAGAAATCTTTTGGGTCATGGACTCACTCGATGTGGATCAAGGTTTATTATTTTAGGATGATGCCAATGAGGCTATGCACATTTCAGGAGATGTAGGAACACTATAGAGAAGTGAAAAAACTTTTATGCTCAAATATCTAACCCTATTTCAAAATAAAACCTTGTGATTATGGATGTTATCTAAAGTACCAAGTGGGCCTTTAAGGCTTACACATTCTATCTTTAGTAAAAGTTGTTAAATCCCTAAAATTGTATGAACACTATAAAACAAATTCATGTTATAAGGAAGGGCCTAAAGAATCAACTTCTGTAAATTCTAAACAGTTTTAACCATAAAATTTGGCTTCATCTTAAAAGGAAAATGTGATTGAATAAGTGTTGCTCAAGGGTATTCTCAAGGGAATTAGTGTACTTTTACAATGTGTAGAGATATGTTGTGCCCAAAATAACCTCTTTAAGTTTTGAGAAAAACATTGGGCTCCACCTTACTTTTTATTAATCTAGATATGCTTATTTATTTTACGCATTGACTCTAATTTCTCATTTCATGGTTGCATTAGATAATTAAGCTAGAGAAGTCTTTAAGTGTTACTCGCTTGGCTTTCACTTATATATCTTCTTTAGTTTTCATTCCATTTCAGCCTCAAATTCTTACCTTTATTGATTTTACTTGATTATTTTTAATTTTATTGCAAATCTTATAGTACAGATATGTTGTGCTCAAAACAACCCCTTTAAGTTTTGAGGAAAACATGGGGCCCACTTTACTTTTTATTAATCTAGATATGCTTCTTCCTTTTACATATTGAATCTAATCTCTGATTTCATGGTTGCATTAGATAGTTAAGCTAATGCAGCCTTTAAGATTTACTCAATTGGTTTTCACTTATATATCTTCTTTAGTTTTCATTCCATTTCAACCTCAGATTCTTACCTTTATTGATTGTACTTGATTAGTTTTCTAATTGCAAACCTTATAGCCATAGATTTACAAAGTTATCCTTTTGCTTTATTTTCTATATCAACCTCTTGATTTGGAAATCAACTTCAACTTTTGAATCAATATTTACTTCACTTTTTCTTTTGTTAGAATTTCAAACTCTTCTTTTATTTGATTTTCTTTATCAGCTCAAGCCTTTAGCAATGATGGTTTGTAAATTGGTTTTGATATCCAAATCAAGAACATCTTACACTAATGTTATTGTGAGAAAATCTTGGTTTTAGAATCAGATCCGATCTCTAATTTAAACCCATCATACAATTTTACTTCCTCTTCTTTGAATTTGTTTTCATTTCATTCGATACATTTTTTTTCATTTTTCTTTTTTTATTTCAAAATATCAACTAAGTCATTTTTATAAGTCTCAATTTCTTAATCATCATATATCACCAAATGAGAACCCTTTTTACTAATGTATTGTGGTCATTACCCAATATTTGAAAATCAACCTTGACAAGTAAAAGGGTCCTTATCATTATTATCTATATCATAGAGACTCTCATGCTTGTTCCATTTTATTCACTCAACCTCTTTCAAACTTTTTTATTTTATTCACTCAACCTCTTTCCAATTTTTTTTTGGTATTTTCTTTCAAAATTTGCTGCCCAAATAGCACCAAAGTCTAAACCAAGATCTTAGTCACTAAAGTGCTATTACCTAATTATTTTTTTTCTCAATTTCTCAGTCAACTTCCTTTTCACAATATCTTTGTTCATATATAACAATAATTTTAGTGATGTTTGATTGAGATTAGGCTCCTCATCCCCAAATTGATGTCATAAAGGAACGATATTTCATTTTGAAATAGGTTATGACTTCAAAAATGAAACCCAACTAAACTCACACCCTGATTTCTCAATTTGTCTCAATCATTGAATTGACTTTGCCTTTCCATGTAACGGTGTAAAATGGCCCTTATTTTTTTCAATTGCCCCAATTCTTAGATTGTTTCGCTTGTCATTTCCAAGTATTTTCATGAATGGAAATTTAATCAAGTTAAATTGGCATATCTAAAGTATGTCGGTGATTTGTACTTGTTTATATTCCCTCAAACATGATTTTGACACAATACGATTAAACCATCACGTGATTTAGTGATTATTAAAATATGATTTGTTATCGCACCTGCCAAAGTTTTTGGTACGATGGGTAATTATCATGATCTGAATTTTATCCCTATTAAGTAATGCCATAATTTTTCGTATGATGGGTAATTATCATGATCTGAATTTGATCCTTGTGAACTAATGCCCATGGCAGCAGACCTATAATTTATAAAATTTGAGGATTTATTGGAATGAATATGACTTTGGATGCAAGATTATTTTCCCTAGTTTGAACCTAGGTTAGGATCAATATCAAAGAATGCATCCTAGATAATTCAACTGGTAGTTATATTATTTGAGGTTAATATTTTGAATATTAAAGTTATATTATTTGGGGTTAATATTTTGAATATTAAAGAATGTATTTTAGATAATTCAACATGTATTTATATTTGGGTTAATATTTCGTAAAGTAAAACACACAAAATTATATAATTTTAGTGAGTTGGGAAAATTTATTAGTTTTTTATTTGATTTAATATTTTAAGTTAATCATATATGATTTTTGTGTTGTGATAATATCTTATAATCAATTCTATCTAGCATTTAAGAGCTCTGAGAAAAAGTGGGTAACCAATCAAGAAACATTGGTTGTAAATCAATCATAGTTGATTGCCATACTAAAAGATTATTTGGAAACAATATTAGTTAAGTGTGGAAGAAAATGGAATTAAAAAAAAAAAAGAGTGTAGAGTGCCAAGCAAAACAAATAGCCAAAGAAGAAGAAGAAAACACAAAAAAGTATAGATGTAGCTATCAAATTCCTTGATTCATTTAATATGCCTTCAAAATGTAGAATGAAATGAACCTAAAGTAGAGGGAATTCTATAACAAAGCACACTTTTGTAGAATATTAGGCTAAACATAGTATAATTCAAACATTATTTTCAAGTATGGGAGTTGGGGTATTAATAAGCTAACCCACAATTTCATAGAGTGAAATTTGACAAGTTGCCCTCAATGAAACTCCCCTAAAATTTTCACTATTCCTACATAGTTCTTAGAGAAAAAGAATTTGAGCTTAGATTGTGGGAGCATAGATTCCACTAAACTATTCATCCCTTCTTTTGGACCAAGGCATATTTTTTTTTTTAAGCAAAGGTGTCCAAATAGTTGGAGGGTTGTCTTTTCTCAATAGGAAAGGTATAAGATCTCTTCCTAAAATCAAAGAATAATGTATCTAGATGTTCATTGAGGCACATATTAGGACATTATGTTAATTAAGACCATACTTAATAAATGGAGAAACATTAGAAAAGGATAGACAAAAGCATCACATTGTGCAGAGCTACTTATTAATAACATATATTTTTTCATAAGAAAGTAATTTGCTCAAATTTAGATGAATGGGTAGCCTTTGTGAGAGTGGAGAAGGGAAATAGAGGAAGCTTCATCAAGTTAGATGAGAAGCGATCTGATGGAGGGAAAGTTAAAATGTCCCGAATAGGAAGCCTAATGGTAAAGCATAATGTCAAGTTAGTTAAAGAAAGTTGTTTCCTCCTAGAGGAAGGGGGATGAAGTGTTAGAGATAACATATTGGAAAAGAGGGGAAACCAAAAGTCACCCAAGTGTCTCAAGTTCATATGTTCCTTCCTCTTTTCTTTTTTTTGTAAATAAATCAAATGGATTAAATTGTAACGGTTTTTTTGCTTGTGCATCTTATATACTTTTCTATGGTGTGTCAATGAATGACAATTCATTGTTTCCCAATCATTTTGTGGACAAACTTAAGTCATAAAATATTTGGCTTGTGAAACTTTTTCTCTTGAATTTGTTAAGATATTTAGACACTTAAGTTGGTTAAATTCAATTTGGTCAAATGTGTCGATTAGGTAAAAGTATGTTTCATACTCTGTTTCTTTAGTATGGATTAGTTGCTTTGTAATATGATAAACACAATATGTTTTAGACATAGAGTGATCTGACAACACATATTCTCCTCGATACTAATGGTTATTGACTCTTGACTTAACACCTAATTGGTCCATCATCTCTATTTAAAGAGTATGGAGGATCATGGGTGATGATCAATTATGAGCACTCTCTTAGGTAAAAATAAATAAATATTTTGCATTAATAAAATTACCTCAAGTGGTCATGTTGGTTGGAGCCATGGAATAAGTTTAACCACATAAAAACAGTGGCATTATGATCTTAGTCTAGTTGTGTGAGTGATTATTTAATGTATTGGTGTTAGGTCCTATAACCCCTTACTGTTATTAGTACCACCCCCTTATTATATTGTTATGCCCATGTAGTCCCCATATTGTTATTATTATGCCCCATAGAAGCCCACTATTGTTATTAATGTGCCTTTACATTATTATTGTTATGTCGACTATGATTATATTATGACCTCTTAGACTACTATATATAGAAAGGAGGTCTTGTCATTTGTATCATCCAAGAATTGTTCATTTGTGCAATGTAAAGGTGGTTTCCCCCTCGAAAAGGCTGAATTCTAAGGCGTTTATCTTTCTTTTACATATTTTTGTGAGCTGGTTTCATAACATTTGGTATCAGAGCTTTGTATTCTAGGGTTTCGCTGCTCCAAACACGTCATCATGGAATTTTCACTATAACGTTTTCTCTACGAAGTTTCAGAAGCTAAACAAAAAAAACCCATTTGAGAAGAAATTGTTCTGAACCTCGGGTCCGAATTTCAGATATTTTCTCTCTACATGTTCAAAGATATGATCTACGCAAGTTATAGATTTTGCAAGCTCCAGAATTTCAGCTCAAATCGGTCATCGTGGAAGTTTCACTGTAATTGTTTTTCTATGAATGTTCAGACTCTGAAATTAAAACTCGTTGGAGCCGAACTCTTGGTGAAGTTCGGGTCTGAATTTTAGACCTTGTTTCACTATATTTGCGGAGATACAGTCCAAGACATTTAGGGTTTCTGTAGGCTCCCGAATTACATCCCAAACAGGTGACCTGGGGAAAATCATCATAACTATCTCTCTGAGTATCAGATTGAAATTTAGTAAGAAGTTACAGAAAGAGGACGGACTGTAGTTTTTTGTGTATGTTTTTCAGATCCGAAGGTCAAAACAGTGACACGTGACACTTCATACAAGTTCGCTCTTCTGAAAAGGTATATAATCAGGTCATCTTGGGAGATTGTGCATAACTCTTTCTTGGAGAATCCAATTTCGATTAGACTGGTGGCATTGGAAAGAGGACACAGAGGGCTACTACAGGTTGTGATTTCAGAACTAGAAGATTTGAAATTACAGAGTTACAGTCATTTCAAGATTGAGCTCCTAAAATCAAGAAAAGGCGATATGAGGAAGTTTGATGGCAAGGATCCGGTAAATTGGATACTACAGATGGAGCAATATTTTGATCTACATGAGGTGAAACTATTACAAAAGGTACGTATTACATCTTCATATTTAGAACCAGATCAATTTTTATGGTATAAAGGGCTTTGTTCTTGTAAACCACTTGTTACGTGGTCAATTTTCACGGAGGAAATGATAGCACATTATGAGGATACAAAGAGAAACACCTTCTTTAGCCAATTGATAAATCTCAAACAAAAGTGTTCAATGGCAGAGCACATTGAGGACTTTCAAAAATTGAATATAAGGGAAAATGATATTCCAGAGAAGCAAAGGATTGATGTCTCCATAGGGACTTTAAAGGATAACATTCAACATGAGGTTCATCTTTGGGAACCTGATTCATTGGAGAAGGCATTCAGGTTGGCAAGAAAAGTGGAAAGCAAAATTATGGCAACAAGGAATTCTATCCATCACAAATATAAATATGGAAGTGTTGATTCTCCTAGCCTTCCACAACCTACAAGGTTGACACCACAACAATTGGAAGAAAAAATAGCAAAAGGACTCTGTTACAATTGTGATAACAAATACATTAAAGGTCATAAGTGTGCTAAGAAGAAATTATTTTACATTGATTGTGAAGAGAAGGAATAAAAGGATCAAGAAACATCAAAAGAAGAGGATATACACTAGGAAACAACCCCAAAGAAAGAAGAAATGAATCTGACCATATCTTGTAAAGCATTGGCAAGAATTACCACTACTCAAACTCTCAAGATAGAAGGACATATCAAGAATAAAAAGGTTCAAGAAGTGAAAGATCACATCGAGAAAGAAGAAATGAATCCGACCATATCTTGTAATGCATTGGTCGGAATTACCACTCCTCAAACTATCAAGGTAGAAGGACATATCAAGAAGAAAAATATTCAAGAAGTGAAAGATCGCATCGAGCATCAAGAAATGAATCTGGCCATATCTTGTAATGCATTGGAAGAAATTACCACTCCTCAAACTCTCAAGATAGAAGGACGTATCAAGAAGAGAAAGATTCAAGCAGTGAAAGATCACATCGAGCATCAACAACAAGTTCTCCAACTTTTAAAGGATAACGCCACTTTGGTGCAGAATTTAATGAAAAAACATGCAGATCAACATCACAGTGAAAGAAGTTTTGATATAGGCGATTGGGTATTTGTACAACTACATCTCAAGAAAGCTATTTATGAGAAGGAAATGTTGGAAATACTACATGCACTTAAGAAATGGCGACCTTACCTAATGGGAAGACACTTCAAGGTAAAAATGGATCATGATAGTCTTAAATACTTTTTAGAACAAAGGTTATCTTTAGAAGAACAGAAAAAATGGGTCACAAATATGTTGGGTTATGTCTTTGAAATCATCTACAAAAAAGGGAAGAAAAATGTTGTTGCAGATGCAGTCTCAAGAAAGGATGAGGATGTGGAAGCATTGTTTTGTGCTATTTCTATTATCCAACCAGATTGGATAAATGAAGCAAGGGATGAATGGAAGAAGGATGAAGAAGTGTGGCCACTCATTCAAAAGTTACAGAACATTCTAGTTCAAACAATATTGCCATAACTTGATGAGGAAGAAAAAATCATATTGGAACCTGGAGCAGCCACAGAAACAAGAACCCGACAGCTATGAAATCAATCAATTTCAGAGTATCTCAGCAAGTGGAGGAACTTCCCCGCTGAAGATTCCACATAGTAGGACAAGAATTTTATACAGAAGCATCAAGAACTACTCAAGCGTTGAGGACAACACTTTTTGAAGGAGAGGGGCATGTTAGGTCCCTATACTACTAGTGTAACCCCTTATTATTATTAGCACCACCCCCTTATTATATTGTTGTGCTCATGTAGTCCCCATATTGTTATTATTGTGCCCCACAGAAGTCCACTATTGTTATTATTATGTCCTTACATTATTATTGTTATGTCGGCTATGATTATATTATGACCCCTTAGACTACTATATATAGAAAGGAGGTCTTGTCATTTGTACCATCCAAGAATTGTTCATTTGTGTAATGTAAAGAAGGTTTCCCCCTCGAAGAGGCTGAATTCTAAGGCGTTTATCTTTCTTTTCTATCTTTTTGTGAGTTGGTTTCATAGCAATTGGCCCTTTGTGGAAAACCTTGCTTTGGAGCTTTGGAAAAATATAAATATATTCAATTAAGGTTTTTCAAAGAAATAAAAACCTATTTATTTAATTTATCTAACATATTGTTTGTTTATAGCCCTTCACATTTTATTGTAATCAACTTTCATTATCAATATTTTCACATTCATAGCCCTAAGCATCTTATTGTAATTTCTTATTTAAATTATTTGTAGAACCCTAACAAAACTATTTAAAAATAGTTAAACTATAAACCAAATAGATTTCGTATTACAAATTATATAAAATATACTTAAAACACTTCATTGGAGAAAATTCCTACTAATTGTATGTCATTTAACCTTGTCAACCCAAAAATATCTTCCCTTTGTGGCCATTCCACACTTTTTTGGAGAAAATCCCTATGAATTGTATGAAATCCATTTAACCTTGTCAACACATAATATTTTTCTTTTCTATTCAAGTGAAGGACAAGAAAAATCAATATAAGATTAAAAATGTTCATTGTAATTAGTGCCCAATTTTGAGTTGACATGTGTTCCTTTAATAAATATATATATACTATAAAAAAATAAAATTGTAAACATAAGAATCTCATTCTCATTGTGCTCCTTTGGTTAATATTACAATCCAATATGAATGAGATGTGGTAAAAATATTTCACTTTCACTCGACACTAAATAAAATATTTTGATGTCTATGTTAAGTAATATAATTTTATATCCATGTTAATTAATATATTTCAATATGAATTTCATATACATTCTAAAAATAAGTTTAAAGGTTAAGAAATTTGATCCCTTTAAGCATTTGATAGATCTATGATTAAGATGGATCTATACTAATTATTCTAATCTAAGATCATCTTAACTCATCATTTAACAAAATCAATGTGAAAAAAATGCTCATTACTTTAATCTAAGATCATCTTTAACTAGCAATTATGTGTTGAAAAAACCATTGGTAATTCTACGTTCTTATAGAATCAGATAATAATATTCTTAACGGTACATAAAACTCAATTCCCCAATAAAAATATTGGAAATATAAACCAACATAGATCCAACAGGGATCAAGCTTTTTCACGTGCAAGTTTTTTAGAGTGCAAAATACAATGTGTAATTTTTCATTGTTTAAATTGTATTTTTTAATGCTATATAAAGTATATGTAGTACCAAACAAAATTTTAACCCTAAGGAAGATATATATAATAAAAATAATGATATTTCAAAGAGATTTTTATTTTCTATATAACATTAAAACATTTTACCAAAGTAAAATAAAATCTCTTTGAAATATCATTTTTTATTTTTATTATGGCCAATATTATTTTTTATTTAGAGCATAACTATTTTTATTTTAAAGGGTTTAGGGTCTAGAAAGAGAGAGAAAAAACGAACTAACACATCTTTTATACTGGACTATAAAATGAACCTCTCTGCTCAATAAATTATGTGTCAAAAAAACGATTAATAATTCTACCTTTTTATAAAATCAAATTCTAATATTCCTTATCAATTCTAATATTCCTTACCGTATATAAAACTCAATTCCCAATAACAAAATTTGGGATATAAACCAGTGAAATCACATGGAATAAGCATATCCTCACAGGTTATTGGCTGCTACTCTGCAAAAAAATTGAAGGTATCTATCTAATTACTTCTTCGTTTATATTTTAATTAGATCTCTCTGATTGCAACCATAAATGTAATTTGCCAGGTCATCTCCACTGCAATGAATATATATGGTTGGTTTGTAATAAGACTGATATTCTTTAAACATTGAGGTTGGTAAATTTTCGAAATATTTAAAAAGTGGGATGAGCAAGGAATAAAATTGTGAACAATTAACTTTATTCTTTTTCTTGTAAAATTTACTAAATATTTTCAAATCTACAATTCACTCACATTTACAAGACTAGTAACAATTTTTTAAATAGATATGACTTATGTAGCTCATGGAATAGATTGACCGCTGCTATAATTCTTTGTTAAGTGATAAGTGGCAGCTAGATTTATGTACATCAGGTAGGTGGCAGTTGAGACAAAATCTTTATGTGAAAAGAACATGGGGGAGAAAGTCATGGATAGATCATTACTCACTCACTTTCTTTGAGTGAGTAATCCCCTTGGGCAATCATGTATATATCCTCCCCTTGGGCAATTTAGCCATATACCCTAAAGAGTGAAAGTATAATAAAGTTGAAATCTAATGTAGATTGATGTTCATACTATATTTGGGGATTAAATTAACATCTGGTTGATTTAATAGCCCTAACCCACCTTACAAGTTGTAAATTCATGTTCCTTCCCGATGGTTTTAAAAATTTTGCAAAAAACCCACTCTAGCCGTTTATCCAATGTTTTATATCTCGGCGCATTTCACCAAAAAAACAAAAAATAATTAAAAAAGGTCGCCGGATCCCGCCGTATCGCGCTGGCACTTGCACTGTCCATCATCCGTCGGATCCGGGCCCTCCCATCCGACGGTCCTCGGCGATTTCGGACCACCCCCGCCGTCCGGCCTTTAGCGCCCGAAATTGTCAGTCGGCTGACGTATTCCCTAGGGCGCGTGTCAGTTCCTGATTGTATCAGGCGGATTCCAACAAATACCAGGCCCGTACCAAAAATGGTCCGATAAAACCGCTTACCACCGTTCCTTTCCAGCCCATGCCAACATCACATCAGTGTTACGTCAGCAGGTCATGTCAGCGCCTATATTATCCGTCAATCCGACATGGCCGCCCCGTCACTCGTCCACCTCAGCTCAGTCATGCGTCACCACGTCATCCCGCCGTACCCTGACCGGACCAATGACGTCATGCTGACGTCATTCATAAAAAGCGCCAAAAATCGATTTTTCCATATTTCGCGCAAAAGTCATGTTTTTTCTCATTTTTCATTTGAAGAGCTTTCTGCCGCCTGCATGCCATTTTACGATGTTTTCGCCAACCTCCAGAAATTTGAACCTTGAGCTGCTGCCGCCGCGGATTCACCACTGTCAGCACCCCACCAGCTGCGTAATTGCCAGGTATTTACCATTCCTCTGCGCAACCTGGTTTTCAGTCCTCCACTGTTAAAAATTCAAAATTAACCAGTCAATTTCCCTGAAACTGCAAAACTAAACTAAAAGTTTATCAGAGGGGTGTCCCGGCTCTAAACCCGTTCAATTCCCGCACTCACTGCACCATTTTGGCTCAGACCCTTTGTCAAGCATTCCTCACTTCGCAAGGCGAACCACTGCATTATAATTCATCCTTTTCGCCTCTCTCAGCAGCATTTTACCTCTGTTTCACCCAATTTACCCCTTTTTCTCTCTGCAAATTGCTTTATCCTTCAAAATTCACTGTTCAAGTGTTACCTTTGTTCAAAACTCAAGTACAATTCAACTCCAAGTGACAACTAAGCAATGGAGGCCCCTGTGGCATTAAACATTGCACCTCTGAATGCTCCACATAAGAACCTAGAATGGTTGGCCCTTGCTGACCGGGATTATCAAATCAAAGAAACGGTTGAAATAAGCAAAAAATATCACATAGAAACCATTTGTGAGCTGAAGAAGAAACACATAAGTGGTGCTGATGACATAGGTATCTGGGAGTCCAACTTGCCCATCTATTACCTTCCACAAGTGAATGTGTTCCCAGACTTCATCCATCAGTGTTGTGAACACTATGAACCCACTCAAAGAGCAGTTTTGGCTCCATCTGGGACTGTTTTATTTCACATCACTCCTCAATCCATAAATGAGATGCTAAGCTTTGAGCCAACTAAACCTCTGGTGCCCCTTTCTATGAATTTTCTACTCAAACAAGGCGCCAAGCTGGCCAGCTCAGAGGTCACAAGGATTGGCCAGTTGTTCATGCAGCCAGATTACCAGCCCCAGCAACCTCCTCCTTATCTGCATGTTTGGTTCAATGAAACAGGGAGGCTGCTAGTGGATATGATATCCTACATCCTGGGTTACAATACCAGTGAATATGTGGATGAAACAGTCTTGGTAATGTTATCCATGTTCACTCCAGGACAGCCCCCTGCTGTCCAGTATGATTACGCCACATTTATTGCTGACAGAATTCATGAGAAATTCATGAATCTGGAGAGAGAGAGGGTATTTAAATTTACTTCATACATATATCACTTGATATTATACAATCAACCTGACAGTTTCCCTATTTTTCTCAAAAAGCTGGGTGCAAAAGGAAACAGGAGGTCAGTGATATACTAGACACCAGTCTGTCACCATATATTTTACTCTCCATACAACTACTGTGAGTTCATTGATCTGCTCATTCATCTAGCCTTGTCCCTGCTACAGAGTTCTCCTCCTCCTAGACTCACCGATGAAATGCAGAAGATCCTCCAGCTGTCAAAGAACTATAGCATTGGAGATTGGTACTTCTACCAAGACCACATAGTTATTAGAATATATGGCTGTGAGCTAGCCCCATACAGACTGCCAAAGTACGTTCCCATGAGACTTTTTTCCCTAGAGTACTTTCGGCAATTTGGCAATTCAGACATGGTACACTTTCATAGCAAAAATAAGAAAGCACAGCTGAAAATTAAGCACCAACTGGGTCCATTCATATTTAATAAGAGGGAAGAAGCCTGGGGAGAGGCAGACAAGATCCTAAAAAGCCTCCAGCTCAAAACAAGCTTCTATTGGGCACCATATGATCCTAATCATTTCATAAGCCTTAGAAGAATCAAGTATAGGCTTGCTACCTATGATCATTTCAGCATTCCACAAATTGAAAAATATGCTAATCAACTAGAGTGGAAAGAAGGCACATTAGTGGAGGATTATTCTGAAGAAGAATTAGCAGAAAGAGTAATTAAGAATTTAGAAAAGGCAGTTGACTTGGAATATTTTGGACAGGTTTGGTCTCCAACCCCTTGGCATCTTGGAGAAAGTGCCTCATCTTCCATTGTTCCCCAGCAATTTGCCAAAGCAACTGGTCAAGCAGCAAACATAGCAAAAGGCAAAGAAGTACAACAAGAGGAATCACTTCCTAATTTGGAGCAGCAAGTAGAGCAGTAAGAAGAAATGGCTGAAGTGCTTGCCTCCACAGAGCAGCAAACCCAAGAGCAAATCCCTCCAAGGCATGAGGTAACAATTGAAACTACAGTTTTACAGACACCTGCAAATGAAGAAAGAATGAGGAAAAGGGATAAGCAAGAGGAAACTCCTCTCACCACTTCAACAGATCAGCAAGGTGAGAAAAGGCAAAGACTCAATCCCTTCTCTGAGGAGGAAATGCCTGAAAGACCAACTGATGCTATGCTCCCTCCTAGCATCGAAACATCGGCCAGCTCCTTACAGTAAGTACAAGAAATGCAAGGAGGAGCAGAAGTAAGTTCTTCAAGGTAGCGAACCAAGGCAGAATCTAGTATAAAAAAGCAGTTCACAGACATAAAAGCAAGAAATGAGCCGGTTAGATACCAGCTCTATAACCAACTGCTTAGAATGGCACCAACCAATCAGGAGAGACTCATGTCAGCCTATGATATTCAAGAAGGGAAGATGACTCTCAGTCATTTTAGACCTACCATGCAGCATCCTCAGTCAGCGGCAGACTACATCAGAACCAACTTGGAAGTGTTTGCCAAAGACATCCACCCCATGGATCAGATTGAGCTACACAAGCAAACCGGGGAGATGGTCTACTCAACCTTGGCTGATAAAACTCTGTTGGCACACAAGTTACAAAATTCTCTACACAATACTACTGCTCAGCTGGAGCTAGAAAAGGCATCATCTCAAGCCAAGGACAACAAAATCAAGTCCTTGGAAGAAATTATTATAGAACTAGGACATGATCCAAATGATCCTAAGGGTGTGCAGGCCTTGATGAAGAAGAAGGATGAGGATATAGCAGCTTTGAGAAAGCAGATCAAGATACCACCTACCCATCACCCTCAGACTGAAGGGGTTGTAGAACAAAAGAAAGATCAAGATGTGGTTGCTCTACTCTTGACCTTACATAAGAGATTGGTAGAAACAAAGGGTGCTTTGGAAGCGGCCCTAAGGCAAAGGCTAGAAGGGCAAGCAGCTCAGCCACCACCAGCAGTCATAAATATTGAGGATACTCCTCAAATAATAACTCCACCAGCTCCTCCCACCGGGCAAACATCGGAGGCAGGCCCCTCAGGCTCAGCACCAGCATCAGAACAGGTACCCAGCCTCAGCATGCAGAATATGATGAAGGAGCTTGAAGCTCTAGAAGTGCAGATGGCTGAACTGAAAGAGGCTAAAGAAAAGTTATCCAAGCTTGAAGAAAAATATGACAAATCCAAGCAGAATTTGGCTGAAAGAGTAAGGGAGATAAGAGCTCTTGAGAAAAGGATAAAGGAGTTAGAAAAAGAGGTCACTTTGGACAAAATTATAAGTGAAATCAAGAAGATTTTGTGGGCTAACATTGGTCAATCCATTACAGACCAATGGCAGTCCATCAAAACTATCCATGAGCAAATGGATCTCCTAAGCAGGGAAAAAGCAGAAGGACAAAGAGCCCTGGCATCCCTGGGAAATATGCCTGAAATAGCCAACAAAATGATTCAAGTCCTCAACAACCGCACTGGCCTTCAGCTAGCAGGAATGGGTATCAGAGATAGAACTGATACCATATTACTAATAAAGAGGGTGCTTACCTTGAGGAACTATGTGCAAACATTGGACAGAAGGTGTCAAGAAATGCAGACAGAGGTAAATGAATTTATTGCAAAAATCACAGCATTGCATAACAGAGGTCTTCCCAGCTTGGTAACTAGTGCAGGAAGGTTGTTATCACATGAAAATTATGCCAAGAGGGTAAAAAATTATGCAACAAATCAAATAACAACATCCGCAAGCAGTTCAGAGGAAACAGGGCCCCCATCTGGGCAGACTCTCTATGAAAAGTTGGAAAATTTGTTTTTTATTGAGCATGAGATCAAGCACCTTTTTGAAGTACCTCCAAATTACTACAAATATACTGAAGCTGATGAGACTCTAATTAAAATACAGAGACACCAATTGCCTACTGAAGATTGGTGGAGAGGCATGATAGAAACATTACTTTGAAAAATCAAATTTTGGTTAAGATTCCTTTTTGATCATTCTCGAGTCAACCTTTTCAAAAAGACTCACATGTTCAATCTACCTAGGTGGCAATAGAAAGAGCAGTTGGATAACAAGGGTAATGACTTGGCACAAATAAACGAGTGCAGGTGATGAGGCAAAAGCAGTCACACCGTGGCAAAGCAGCAAAAGGCGAAGTTCCTCGAAATGGATGCAAGCACTCGGTCGACCCAGTTGGTTGCAAAGTCAAAGAACTCTGACAGAAATGAACAGCTGTTGTTTGTCTATTTTAATGGCAATAACTGTTGTATCTACTATTTTTGAAAGTTGGTAAGAAAAGTTATGAGTTAATGACTCATCTTTAGGATATTTTGTGAAACACTTTGTATATATATCCCCACGCATAACTTATTTGGGGTTGTTGATTTTATTCTGGAGAGCTCCGCTGTATCTTCTCAAAGTTGAATACAAGAAGTTGTTGGTGTGTCTATTTGGTTTGCTTGGACATGTTGTGATGAGATTGCTGGCTACTGCAGGATTCCCGTGTTATCTCGTGATACAATAAGTTTCTTCTGAACTGTGTTTTGTATTTTCTCTGTTTGCTGAAACCATCTATATTATATGTTTAATACTCTTAGCAGTAAGGAAAAAGAATTGTTTAGGATTTGTCCATTGAGGCACCCTAAACTCAATCTTTGTTGCTAATTATGTTTTCTTCAGAACTAGTTATAAATGTGGAATTGTTAAGTGCTCCCATTTTTTCTAAGTTTACATGGTGAAATCTATTCAGGAATTCTTAACTGCTCTTGAATAAATATTCAACCCTTTATACTCGTTTTCACAGTGAAAGAAATCTTAATTGCCTTTCATTGTGTCGGTTTTGACTGTTTTTCCTTTAAATCAAAAGTTTGTTTCATGAATACCTGTCTGGCTCTGCAGTAACACTATCCTTATCACATACCCCAAGCAACTTACAATCATGGACTCCCATTGCCCAATGGAATAAAACTCTCTGAACATTGCATGCCCCTCTTTAGAGCCTATCATTCAACCAAGCTTCAAACAAAATTCAGTGTTTCATATCTAGCCTAAAATTCCCAAAACAAAGCTAAATCAGAAAGAGAGAGCCCTCTCTGATTGCAGGTAGGCTAGGACCTGCAATCCAAAGATTGGTTTGTGGTTACCTCGGCCGTATTCCCTTGGGAGTCAAAGGGAACAACCTGAGTGATAACACCATTCACATTAAAAGAGCGCACTAAGTTATATGATTTTCATCAAATATCCAAGGTTTAAAATCTCTCAAGGCATACTCTTTTCAAGGAATGGTTAATCATTTCATAATAATAGGTAGATATCTCCATAAGTTTGTAAAAAACTTTGCTTCCCCCCTTCGTTATTTTATGAAAAAAGGGAGAGAATATGGAATGTGAAATTGAACTCAATCTAATATATGGGACATGTAAAGAAATCTTTCAGGTCATGGACTCACTCGATATGGATCAAGGTTTATTATTTTAGGATGATGCCAATGAGGCTATGCACATTTTAGGAGATGTAGGAACACTACAAAGAAGTGAAATAACTTTTATGCTCAAATATCTAACCCTATTTCAAAATAAAACCTTGTGATTATGGTTGTTATCTAAAGTACCAAGTGGACCTTTAAGGCTTACACATTCTATCTTTAGTAAAAGTTGTTAAATCCCTAAAATTGTATGAACACTATAGAACAAATTCATGTTATAATGGAAGGGCCTAAAGAATCAACTTTTGTAAATTCTAAACAGTTTTAACCATAAAATTTGGCTTCATCTTA
Source organism: Pinus tabuliformis (assembly GCA_031772625.1). Classification (NCBI taxonomy): domain Eukaryota; kingdom Viridiplantae; phylum Streptophyta; class Pinopsida; order Pinales; family Pinaceae; genus Pinus; species Pinus tabuliformis. The sequence continues at coordinate 485,287,709 of CM062818.1, read as the reverse complement.
AAAGGAAAATGTGATTGAATGTGTTGCTCAAGGGCATTCTCAAGGGAATTAGTGTACTTTTACAATGTGTAGAGATATGTTGTGCCCAAAATAACCCCTTTAAGTTTTGAGAAAAACTTTGGGCCCCACCTTACATTTTATTAATCAAGATATGCTTATTTCTTTTACACATTGACTCTAATTTCTCATTTCATGGTTGCATTAGATAGTGAAGCTAGAGAAGCCTTTAAGTGTTACTCGCTTGGCTTTCACTTATATATCTTCTTTAGTTTTCATTCCATTTCAACCTCAAATTCTTACCTTTATTGATTTTACTTGATTATTTTAATTTTATTGCAAATCTTATAGTACAGATATGTTGTGCCCAAAACAACCCCTTTAAGTTTTGAGCAAAACATGGGGCCCACTTTACTTTTTATTAATCTAGATATGCTTCTTCCTTTTACATATTGAATCTAATCTCTGATTTCATGGTTGCGTTAGATAGTTAAGCTAAAGCAGCCTTTAAGATTTACTCAATTGGTTTTCACTTATATATCTTCTTTAGTTTTCATTCCATTTCAACCTCAAATTCTTACCTTTATTGATTGTACTTGATTAGTTTTTTAATTGCAAACCTTATAGCCATAGATTTACAAAGTTGTCCTTTTGCTTTATTTTCTATATCAACCTCTTGATTTGGAAATCAACTTCAACTTTTGAATCAATATTTACTTCAACTTTTCTTTTGTTAGAATTTCAAACTCTTCTTCTATTTGATTTTCTTTATCAGCTCAAGCCTTTAGCAATGATGGTTTGTAAATTGGTTTTGATGTCCAAATCAAGAACATCTTACACTAATGTTATTGTGAGAGAATCTTGGTTTTAGAATCATATCCGATCTCTAATTTAAACCCCTCATACAATTTTACTTCCTCTTCTTTGAATTTGTTTTCATTCCATTCAAAACATTTTTTTTTCATTTTTCATTTTTTTTTTTTTTCAAAATATCAACTAAGTCATTTTTATAAGTCTCAATTTCTTAATCATCATATATCACCAGATTAGAACGCTTTTTACTAAGTTATTGTGGTCATTCACCAATATTTGAAAATCAACCTTGACGAGTAAAAGGGTCCCTATCATTATTATCTATATCATAGAGACTCTCATGCTTGTTCTATTTTATTCACTCAACCTCTTTCAGTTTTTTTTTTTTTTTTTCTTCTTTCAAAATTTGCTTCCCAAATAGCACCAAAGTCTAAACCAAGATTTTAGTCACTAAAGTGCTACTACCTAATTATTTTTTTTTTCTCAATTTCTCAGTGAACTTCCTTTTCACAATATCTTTGTTCATATATAACAATAATTTTAGTGATGTTTGATTGAGATTAGGCTCCTCATCCCCAAATTGATGTCATAAAGGAACGATATTTCATTTTGAAATAGGTTATGACTTCAAAAATGAAACCCAACTAAACTCACACCCTGATTTCTCAATTTGTCGCAATCATTGAATTGACTTTGCCTTTCCATGTAACGGTGTAAAATGGCCCTTATTTTTTTCAATGGCCTCAATTCCTAGATTGATTGGCTTGTCATTTCCAAGTATTTTCATGAATGGAAATTTAATCCAGTTAATTTGGCATAGCTAAAGTATGTCGGTGATTTGTACTTGTTTATATTCCCTCAAACATGATTTTGACACAATACGATTAAACCATCACGTGATTTACTGATTATTAAAATATGATTTGTAATCACACCTACCAAAATTTTTGGTTCGATCGGTAATTATCATGATCTGAATTTTATCCCTATTAAGTAATGCCATACTTTTTGGTATGATATCAGGATCTGAATTTGATCCCTATGAAGTAATGCCCATGGTAGCAGACCTATAACTTTTAAAATTTGAGCATTTATTGGAATGAATATGACTTTGGATGCAAGATTATTTTCCCTAGTTTGAACCTAGGATCAATAGTTCAATTTGTAATTATGTTTGGGGTTAACATTTTGAATATTAAATAATGCATCTTAGATAATTCAACATGTTCTTATATTTGGGTTAATATTTCGTAAAACACACAAAATTATATAATTTTAGTCAAATGGGAAAATTTATTGGTTTTTTTATTTGATTTAATATTTTAAGTTAATCATATATGATCTTTTTATTGTGATAATATCTTATAATCAATTCTATCTAGTCTTCAAGAGATCTGAGAAAAAGTGGGTAACCAATCAAGAAACATTGGTTGTAAATCAATCATAGTTGATTGCCATACTAAAAGATCCTTTGGAAACAATATCAATTAAGTGTGGAAGAAAATGGAATTAAAAAAAAAAGTGTAGAGTACCAAGCAAAACAAATAGCCAAAGGAAAAGAAGAAAACACAAAAAAGTATAGATGTAGCTATCAAATTCCTTGATTCATTTAATATGCCTTCAAAATGTAGAATGCAATGAACCTAGTGTAGAGGTAATTCTATAACAAAGCACAATTTTGTAGACTCCTAGGCTAAACATAGTACGATTCAAACATTATGTTCAAGTATGGGAGTTGGGGTATTAATAAGCTAACCCACAATTTCATAGAGTGAAATATTGACAGGTTGCACTCGATGAAACTCCCCTAAAAGTTTCACTATTCCTACATAGTTGGAGGGTTGTCTTTTCTCAATAGGAAAGGTATAAGATCTCTTCCTAAAATCAAAGAATCATGTACCTAGATGTTCATTGATGCACGTATTAAGACATTATGTTAATTAAGACCATACTTCATAAATGGAGAAACATTAGAAAAGGATAAACAAAAGCATCACATTGTGCAGAGCTACTTATTAATAGCATATATTATTTCATAAGAAAGTAATTTGCTCAAATTTAGATAAATGGGTAGCCTTTGCGAGAGTGGAGAAGGGAAATAGAGGAAGCTTCATCAAGTTAGATGAGAGGTGATTTGATGGCGGGAAAGTTAAAATGTCCCGAATAGGAAGCCTAATGGTAAAGCATAATGTTAAGTTAGTTAAAGAAAGTTATTTCCTCCTAGAGGAAGGGGGATGAAGTGTTAGAGATAACCAATTGGAAAAGAGGGGAAACCAAAAGTCACCCAAGTGTCTGAAGTTCATATGTTCTTTCCTCTTTTTCTTTTTCTTTTTTAAATAGATCGGATGGATTAAAATGTAACGATTTTTTTGCTTGTGCATCTTATAGACTTTTCTATGGTGTGTTAATGAATGGCAAGTCATTGTTTCCCAATCATTTTGTGGACAAACTTAAGTTGTAAAATATTTGGCTTGTGAAACATTTTCTCTTGATTTTGTTAAGATATTTAGACACTTAAGTTGGTTGAATTCAATTTGATCAAATGTGTCTATTAGGTAAAAGTATGTTTCATACTCTGTTTCTTTAGTATGGATTAGTTGCATTGTAATATGATAAACACAATATGTTTTAGACATAAAGTGATCTGACAACTCATATTCTCCTCGATACCAATGGTTATTGATTCTTGACTTAACACATGATTGGTCCATCATCTCTATTTAAAGAGTATGGATGATCATGGGTGATGATCAATTATGATAACTCTCTTAGGTAAAAATAAATAAATATTTTGCATTAATAAAATTACCTCAAGTGGTCATGTTGGTTGGAGCCATGGAATAAGTTTAACCACATAAAAACAGTGAAATTATGATCTTAGTCTAGTTGTGTGAGTGATTATTGAAGGTATTGGTCCTTTGTGGGATACCTTTCTTTGGAGCTTTGGAAAAATATAAATATATTCGATTAAGGTTTTTCATAGAAATAAAAACCTATTTATTTAATTTATCTAACATAATGTTTGTTTATAGCCCTTCACATTTTATTGTAATCAACTTTCATTATCAAGATTTTCACATTCATAGCCCTAAGCATCTTATTGTAATTTCTTATTTGAATTATTTGTAGAACCCTAACAAAACTATTTAAAAATAGTTAAACTATAAACCAAATAGATTTCCTATTACAAATTATATAAAGTATGCCTAAAACACTTCATTGGAGAAAATTCCTACTAATTGTATGAAAGTCATTTAACCTTGTCAACACAAAAATATCTTCCCTTTGTGGCCATTCCACACTTTTTTGGAGAAAATCCCTATTAATTGTATGGAATCCATTTAACCTTGTCAACACATAATATTTTTCTTTTCTTTTCAAGTGAAGGGCAAGAAAAATCAATATAAGATTAAAAAATGTTCATAGTATTTTTTTCAGTGCTCAATTTTGAGTTGACATGTGTTCCTTTAAAAAATTAAAATTATAAACATAAGAATCTCATTCTCATTGTGCTCCTTTGGTTAATATTACAATCCAATATGAATGAGATGTGGTAAAAATATTTCACTTTCACTCTTCACACTAAGAAATATTTTGATTTCAATGTTAAGTACTATAATTTTATATCCATATTAATTAATATATTTCAATATGGATTTCATATGCATTGTAAAAATAAGTTTGAAGGTTAAGAAATTTGATCCCTGTAAGCATTTGATAGATCTATGATTAAGATGGATCTATAATAATTATTCTAATTTAAGATCATCTTAACTCATCATTTAACAAAAATCAATGTGAAAAAAATGCTCATTACCTTAATCTAAGATCATCTTTAACTAGCAATTATGTGTTGAAAAAACCATTGGTAATTCTACATTCTTATAGAATCAGATTCTAATATTTCTTAACCGTAGATAAAACTCAGTTCCCCAATAAAAATATTGGAAATATAAACCAACAGGGATCAAACTTTTTCACGTCCAAATTTTTTAGAGTGCAAAATACAATGTGTAATTTTCCATTGTTTAAGTTGTATTTTTTAATGCTATATAAAGTATATGTAGTACCAAACAAAATTTTAACCCTAAGGAAGATATATATATATATATATATATATATATATATAATAAAAAAAATGATATTTCAAAGAGATTTTAATTTACTATATAACATTAAAACATTTTACCAAAGTAAATTAAAATCTCTTTGAAATATCATTTTTTTTAGTATAGCCAATATTATTTTTTATTTAGAGCATATATTTTTATTTTAAAGGGTCTAAGGTTTAGAAAGAGAGAGAAAAAACAAACTAACATATTTTTTATACTGGACTATAAAATGAACCTCTCTGCTCAATAAATTATGTGTCAAAAAAACCATTAACAATTCCACCTTTTTATAAAATCAAATTCTAATATTCCTTACCGTATATAAAACTCAATTCCCAATAACAATATTTGGGATATAAACCAGTGAAATCACATGGAATAAGCATATCCTCACAGGTTATTGGCTGCTACTCTGCAAAAAAATTGAAGGTATCTATCTAATTACTTCTTCGTTTATATTTTAATTAGATCTCTCTGATTGCAACCATAAATGTAATTTGCCATGTCATCTCCACTGCAATGAATATATATGGTTGGTTTGTAATAAGACTGATATTCTTTAAACATTGAGGTTGGTAAATTTTCGAAATATTTAAAAAGTGGGATGAGCAAGGAATAAAATTGTGAACAATTAACTTTATTCTTTTTCTTGTAAAATTTACTAAATATTTTCAAATCTACAATTCACTCACATTTACAAGACTAGTAACAATTTTTTAAATAGATATGACTTATGTAGCTCATGGAATAGATTGACCGCTGCTATAATTCTTTGTTAAGTGATAAGTGGCAGCTAGATTTATGTAGATCAGGTAGGTGGCAGTTGAGACAAAATCTTTATGTGAAAAGAACATGGGGGAGAAAGTCATGGATAGATCATTACTCACTCACTTTCTTTGATGTTCTGATAACTCAACCAAGATGCCTCCTACTACCGTAAAGTGACCGATGTAACCACCAGTCGCAGTCAGGTAACTGTCTCTGTTGCTACAGGATGGATCGATAATAGATTTTTGAAGGTAATAATATTTGAATCTAACGCACATGTAATTTTCCATCAACTAAAAATTCACCCAACATCGAATGTATTTGATAATAACATGTAAAGCAATTTTGTGTGCAGTCAATAGAACCAATACTTTCCAAATGAAAGGGTCATACAAATGATGATTAGCAGACAGTTTTTAGACCCCTTTCAAAAGATTCTCAAAGAGGGAACGACCAATGGATTGACTTGAACGATGCCATAATGGTTTCGAAAGATTCTCAAAGATGGAACGATCAATGGATTGACTTGAATGATGCCATAATGGTTTCGAATGGTCAGATTTGATGGGTGGTGTTCAAGATAAGATAAAATTGACGGGGAAGGATATAATTATAGAATTCAGGTTTTTGTGATTCAGTGAATTAACCAAAAAAAAATGGGTAGAAATCATAGTGGAGAATTTTTAGGGACCCTATCTATTGTGGTTCACGGTCAGGACAATGAATCACCATCCATTGTGGTTCATTATCACCCATGGGCCCATAGTGTAGGAGGATACAAGCAATATGAAAGCAAGTCCCATCACCAAATCAGGCCTCTGGAGTGTTGGAGTCTTGGTATTTGGAATCTAATTTGCAAGTAGTCCCACTAGTGTTTAGGACAATGGACCACAACTGGATGGTTCAAAACTCGTGGGAAAAAATTCTCCGATATGGTTCAAAACATTATTTTCTGGGATTTCTACCTGATTATTTTTTTCTTAACATAATTATAATAAAATTTCATTCTCCAGTATGGTTCAAAACATTATTTTCTGGGATTTCTACCAGATTATTTTTTTCTTAACATAATTATAATAAAATTTCACATATAGCAATAATGCACATAATTTATTTTGGAAAAAATCTATTAACAGTAAATTTATTATAGTTTTATGACTTAAAAGCATTGATACTTTTATTTAAAAGTAAATAAATTTTCAGTTCATGGGGCTTAGAGAAGATGGTGATAGGGCGTTATGTTAACGCACTTTGGTGTAAAAGTCACTTATCAGTGGAAAAAATTCCAGCCATGCTAAGGGCTAGAGTACCCAGACCTGGTGTGATTCCCTAGAAAGAAAAATAGGAGCCAAATTGGCCAATGTCAGTGATCTTTTCGATTCTAGAAATATTTCTAAACTCAAATGCAATAGACAGCAACAAGATCAATTGTTTAACCTAAGATATTCTTGAAATCTGCAATTAAGATAAATTCACCACCAACATCTTAAACCCTAAATAAACCTACTTAAACCCTTTACAATAGAGAACCTCCAAAATTTTTATATGTAATAGATGGACTCTACTACTACAGCCTACCAAAATCATATGAGTGAAACTAAACCTAAAAACTTTGAATTTTTTACAAAATAAAATTGATACTAATACTACTTTTGAGTCTTTTACCAAGCGAAATTGATGGGCTTTATTTCGAGACCGTTCAATGTTACTAGCTCCAGCAACAAGCACCGAATGTCTAAATCGGGGGAATTTTCAGTATGCAATGATTTACGTTCTAAAATTGTTGACTAAATGTTAACATCGTTCTCAAAGTCACTATTAGGCTTTAGTATTGTAATTATATGTAGTAATTTTTTGGGCATTGCTTTAATTAAGTTTATAGTGATCTAAAATAAAGCTTCTCAATGTATATACATTTCACTCATACTTAATAAATAGAGGTTACATTTTCTGCATGTGACATTTATTTCATTATCAAAGTAATATATACTAGTTTCTAAAGAAAATTATATTAGTTATTTATTGATAAGGAATATATTGGGATATTATTACGATTCATATACTAGTATAAGGATATTAATATTATTTTTGATATTCTTGCATTTAATTTAATTTCCTTTTCTCACTTCTAATGCCCCTCAATTTTATTTTTTTTTATAATGCAAAATATAGTCTTTTGCTTATGGTTAAAAGAATAATTTATATGAAATTAAGTAGGGGCTATGACATCGCTTCATCAAAATTACTGAACTTATTAAGATATCACTTCAATCACACATGTACACAAAAGAATATTGACAAGAGACCAACCCATAAATACTCACCAAATTACCAATTACAAACCCAAGAAGGAATGACATAAAAAATTAATGGACTCAATTCTATAGGACCATAATAACATCTACCCTAAAATACTATACAAGTGGGGTCTATATATGATCGCATATATTATATATGATAGACTATAATATATAAGAATATCCTAGGGATATATAACCTAGTATAGTGATATATATCTAGAGGTATTATAGCACTAGTCTAATTAAAGTACGAGGTGAGTGTACTTATCAAAGTTATGAAGTGAGTGGACATAGTGCGGATAGATACATGCAAGAAGGTTGAGTCATTAGGCATGGTGTGGCATTGAATTATGTGCTCTATTGACCCTCTTCTCCAACCATTGTAATTAATCATTGAACCCTAATCCCTAACACACATACATGGTGATATTGTTATAGATTTTATCTGCTTTATGACCACTCTTTCCCTTGGGAGACATAAACTAAGTGTAGCCCAACTATAAGCAAGTATAGTTGAAATGTAAGTAAGTGTACCACTACTACAAGTAAATATAGATTGAAAGTAAGTTCCTCCTCAATGAAGAGTAAGTGATTTCAAATAAGTGCTCACATGACCCTTTTCTAAACTAAGTGTATGGTGTTCATAACTTGTAAAATGTAATTTCCCTATTGACATGAAAATATAAACATGACTTACCATACACACAAGCTTTAGAATTGAATTCTAAAATCTACATTGCATTCCAAATCTTTTAAAATATACAAGCAATACCTTTCCAAAGTCAAAATGGCATTTCAATTGGGACGTCTAATTTGCATTTACATGATTTTTTTAATGGAAAGTCTAGGTCCCACTAGGAGCACTACTTTACCAAAAAGGAGTCATGTTTACTTGTCTTGTATATGCATTATGGACTTTCAATATGTTTAAATATGTCAACACAATTCATAAAGAAATGAAATATATTAATACAAGAAAACAACTAATTTACCGGCTTAGATCAATCTTAACTTTAGATCTACCAAGAGTTGAGAGGAATCAAATCTTAGTAGATATAAAGTTAAATAGATATAGACTAGTTTAGTTATTAATTATAATTATAGAAATAATTATTTATTTTATTTTATTTTTATTTTTATGTAATTTGACTAATCAAGATGTTTATAGGGCATTACAACATCTCTACCATACTAGGTTGGAGATGTTATATGTTATTGAAACTTATTTGTATCTCTTTTCTAATAATTTTATGTAGGTTTAAAATATTTTTATGTTATTATTTTAATTTTTGACTAAAAATGACCCTTAAAATTTTGAGTAAAATTTTGAATACAAATTTATATATCTCATATCTACAAAACTTTCCAAAATCCCATATAAATTTTACAAACCCCCAACTCCCAAGCCCACCAAACCTTTCTAACTTGATCATTGTATTATTTACATTGAAATCTTCTAATCTAGACTCTTTTTGTGGGAAATTCCTAAATTTTTGATGCAGGAGCATCCAGCTAAGGGTACCATGACTGGGTGTTGGTCTCAGCTAAGGAGGACAGGTTCATTGTCATTTAGGTTCATTTATATTTATTGATCAAAATAGTGTCTAGTAACTAGTTTTTTTATTTCATTGTTAGTTAAGGGATATTAGGAACAATACAGTTAGGTTAGGGTCATTACAGTTACGTTGTTCTATCATTTTATTAATCCATTTTTATAGCTACTTTTTTTCATTTAAAAAAAAAATATTGTAAAACCTACATCACAAGAAAACCCGAAATAGTTATCCATTATGTAACTATAAAAGAAACTGAAGGGTAACTGTGAATAGTTCTAGTAACTGTTTGAATACAATACAAAAACCAATGTAATGCATCTTGAAGGGGTTTAATGCCCGAGAACAGAAATATAGGAAAGAGAAAATAATTTTCATCCGAACATTTGAATCCATCTGTAAACAGTTTGTCCATGACATTCATTTTCTTTCCTCTAATTACTGTGTGTGAATTAAATAAAACTGTGCGTTCCTATCTATTTCTTTCTTTCTATGAAACAGAGACATAACTACTGAACTCAACAAAGAAGCATACGAGCGTTCCCAGCAGGAAGTCCTAGAAACAAAAACAATAATTTCCAAGTATATGAAAGCATACAACAGTTACAAGCCAGTTCTCAATAGAACGAGAATACAACTACTGAAGAACGAAACCCAAAAACAGAGGTAACCCATTTACACAGAATTTATTGTTAATTCCTCCTTTCATAACTATAATATTGGCATACATCAAAAACAGTTCCGAGTGCTCGATTAAAACAGAGTAAGATAACACGAAATAGCAAAATCCTGAAAGCTAGGGTTGGACCCTAGTCAGTCACAATAAAAAAGGCGAATAAATTACAAGTGCCCAGAGCCTGAACAATAGTCGAAGGTTACATACAAATAGAGCCAAGGTCGCTCGACAACAAAGATAATCAAACGAAGGAGTACTAGGACTTTTCCCAGTGTCATGACAGAGAAAATGATACTATAAGTTAATTAACAGTAGCAGAGAATGACCCTACCAGAGCCATTGCTTGTAACAGTTTCGAAGACCACGCCTGGAGAAAACCCTGACTTGCACAGAGAACCAATAGAGCATGTCAGCTAAATGTATGTCGAGAGCAACCTGGGAATAAAACTTGACAAGTAAAACCAGAAGAGTCGCTTACCTGAAGAACATTTGCGTTGGAGGAACAAAACCCCAACTTAGTCACAATCAACAGTGACAACCCTGCAGACAAAGGGGCCACTGTCATTAGTGTTGAAGGAAACGGAAGAGGACAAGCTATAGCATGGAGGGGTAGCTTACCTTGCCAGGACCGAGCGAAGTTGAGGAAGCCACCGTGACTGCGACCTGCTAGAGCATAGAATAGTCACACATCAACCATGGAACCAATAACCGGAAGCCAACCATAAAGACTGTAACAAAACAAGACAATGGAACAGAGGAAGGCATAATAACCACGCAGAAGGAACAACAATAACCCTCTCACGAAGTCAAAGAAGCCTTCAATACAGTGCCCAGGCAACCAGGCGATGAAGCTGCAAGTGCGGGCAGAGATATCTCGCCACCAGGTGGAGGAATTCATAGCTAGGTGCACACAGAGCATTGCTGCCAAGCTCTATACAGTCATGAGCAAGCCGAGCACAAACCCTCATTGCAGTAGAGCGAGAACAAGAAATGACCAAATTAAAATGAAACAAGGGTTTTGGTAAAATCGGAGAGCGGGAAGGCGAAAACCAAGGTGAGTATAGCCAGTAGATGAACATTAACTCTGACATAAATGCGACAGACAAATATCCCAGTTAATCCAACTGCTTAAAACTAATCATATGTATTGATCGAGATTCCAAATTAATCATTAGTTAATTAACATTAACCCATAGTTATGGGTTGGTCCCATCATATTGTGGTATCAGAGCAAGTTTTGGAGTTTTCCTGAGAAATGGAAGTTGGAAGACGAGGTCGTGGAAGAGGTGCTCGGAGAGTAGCAGAGGAAGGATTGCGGGAGGAAATCAGGATCCTTACTGCCCGTTTGGAGGCAGTTGAAGTAGGAAGGAGAAGGGATCCGGAGGTAGGAGATGATAGCAAAGAAGAAGCCATAGTTACAATAGATGGATCGGATGAAGAAGGGCCAGAAGTGAGATTGTTGAGGTTGGTCTTATTTGTTAGTAGTAAGCCTAAGCTAGAGTTTCCAAATTACGATGGCAGCTTGTCCACAAAAGTTCCGCTGGACTGGATCAACGACTTGGACAAATAGTTCGAGTGTGAAGAGGTCAGTGAAGATCAGAGAGTTAAGTTCGCTGCAACCAAGCTGAAGGGACACACAGCCTTGTGGTGGGATAGTGTCCAAGTGGAAAGAAGAAGGATGAACAAGTTGCCAATAAAGAAATGGCCAAGAATGGTGGCCAAGTTGAAGGGCAGATTTCTGCCCAAGGATTACCAGATTGCACTACATCGGCAAGTGTAGAATTTGAGGAAAAAAGCGATGACAATGAGAGAATATATTGAAGAATTCTACGAGGTAAATTTAAGAGCTGGTTACACAGAGGACACCCCGGAGAAAACAGAAAGGTATGTAAATGGTCTGAGATTGGAAATATTGGATGAAATTAGCATTCTTTCCCCGAAAAATATAGAGGAAGCTTACCAGAGTTCCATGAAGGTAGAGGAGAAGATCGCTAGAAAGCAAAATGCTAGGAGAGGACGGGGAATCGACAGAGGAAGAGGACAATATTATGGCAGAGGACGAACTGCCAGCAATAGTGAAGAGGGCAACAGTTCCAAAACTTCTGGGACAACAGAAAAAGGAGACAACACTAGAGGTGGCAGGCCATATCAGCGAGGAAGAGGGAATGGTCGAGGCAGAGGAGCTAGCTATCAGTGCTACAGGTGCCACAAGTGGGGGCATAGATCTTTTGAGTGTCCTGAGGCAAAACAAGCTGGTTAAAGAGGAGCGTATGTTGCACAGCCAAAGGAAGCAGAGGCACCTCTCCAGGAAGCAAAAAATGTGCCGGAAATAGGGGAAGCCTTAGTTTTGAATAAAGTGTTGTTGAAACCAGCCAAAGAAATAGCTGAACAAACTCAAAGGAAAGCATTATTCCGAACAGTTTGTAAGTCGCACGAAAAATGCTGCAAGTTGATTATCGACAGTGGGAGCACGGATAATCTGGTTGCCACGGAGATGGTAGAGAAGTTGGGTTTGAAGCGGTTGAAGCACCCCACTCCTTACAAGGTATCATGGTTGTAGAAAGGCCATCAACTATTGGTGGACAAACAATGTGAAGTTGAGTTCCATATTGGCAGGTATAAGGACAAGGTTATTTGTGATATTATGCCAATGGACGTATGTCATATACTGCTAGGAAGGCCATGGCAGTATGACCGGAAGGTAGTGCATGATGGGAAGACAAACTGTTACAAGTTTGTCAAAGATGGGATCAAGCACACACTTGTGCCCATCAAGGAGGAGGAGATAGCAGAAACAAGCGGGATGAGAGTGTTATTAATGGGTGGAAAACAGTTTTTGAAGCAGATTGAAGATAGTGAAGTGAACTATGCTATTGTGAGAAGGGAAAAAATGGTGTTGTTACACACAGAGGTGTCAGATTTTCCTGCAGAAATTCAGAAAATGTTGCAGGAATTCAGCGATATTGTAGTGGACGACTTACTAGATAAATTGCCTCCCAAGAGAAGTATAAGTCATCATATTGACTTTATACTTGGAGCAAGTCTACTGAACAAGGTAGCATATCGAATGAGCCCCAAAGATAATGAGGAAATCAGAAAACAAGTGCAGGAATTGCTGGATAAAGGGCTGATAAGGGAGAGTTTGAGCCCTTGCGCAGTTCCAACAGTTCTCGCTCCCAAGAAAGGAGGAGAATGGCGAATGTGCACGGATTCGAGGGCCATCAATAAAATTACCATCAGGTACAGATTTCCACTGCCACGGATGGACGATATGATGGACTGCCTGAGCAGGGCAGCATATTTCTCGAAGATTGATTTGAAGAGTGGTTATCATCAGATTCGAATCAGGGAGGGGATGAGTGGAAGATAGCCTTCAAGACCAATGAAGGGTTGTATGATTGGCTAGTAATGCCATTTGGATTGAGTAATGCACCCAGTACCTTTATGCTATTGATGAATGAAATGCTGAAAGAGTTCATTGGAAAATTTGTAATAGTGTATCTTGATGATATATTAATTTTTAGCAAGATGAGGGAGGAACACTTTCGACATGTTCGAAGTGTGCTGGAAAAATTGTAGTAGAATAAGCTACTAATATATTTGAAAAAATGCACTTTTCTGCAAAGAGAACTGGTTTATCTGGGTTTTGTGATTGCGGAAAATGAGTTGAAGATGGACCGAGAGAAGATTGCAGCAATTGTTAATTGGCCATCCCCAAAAAGTCTATTTGAGGTACGTAGTTTTCATGGGCTGGCAAGTTTTTACCGTAAATTTATAAGGAATTTCAGTGAAATCTGTGCACCTATGTTGGACACTATAAAAAAGGCAAGTTAGCCTTTTCATTGGACCGAGGTAGCAGAGAGGATTTTTCAGCTACTGAAGAAGAAGATTACAGAAAGATCGATCTTGAGATTGCCAGATTTTAAAAATCTTTTTCAGGTTCGCTGTGATGCACCGGTTTTCAAAGATGGCACATTTCATCCCTTGAAAAAAGATCAGTGATGCCACTCATGTGGCCCACTCATTTCTCACAGAGATCGTCAGGCTACATGGCCTACCTAAGTCCATTATTTCCGACCGGGACGTGAAGTTTACAGGGCACTTCTAGAACACCTTGTGGAAGAAGATGGACACACAGTTAAGTTTTAGTTCCACTTATCACCCGCAAACCGACGGGCAAACAGAGGTGGTAAACAAGAGCTTGGGGAACCTGCTGCGAAGTTTGATCAGGGAAAATTCCCGAATGTGGGATCGTGTACTTGCCCAGGTGGAGTTCACTTACAATGACTCACCCAACCATAGCATGGGGTACAATCCTTTTTAGATATTATATGGCATGCATCCTCGCAGAGTGCATGAGTTGGGAGATCTAGGACAACAGGAAATACGGAGTGCTGATGGAGAAGATTTCTCCAAGGCAATGAATGACCTACACGAGCAGGTAAAAATGAAGTTGTAGGACAGTAGTCAAAAGTATAAGCAGTGGGCAGATCTGAAATGGCGAGAGGTGCAGTTTAATGTGGGGGGTGAAGTCCTCATGCATTTGCACAAGGAACGTTTTCCTAGAGGTACATATAACAAATTGCAATACAAAAAGATTGGCCCTTGTAAAATTCTTCGAAAATTCTCAGCAAATGCTTATGAATTATAGTTGCCACCTGGAATAGGCATCTCGCCCATCTTCAATGTGGCATACCTGTCTCCATATACTTCCAATCTCGAGGAAGACACTACAACACGACCTACACGGGACACTCAGGAAGGGAGTGAGACTTGGATGAGACAAATGCTTCACGCTCAGCCTCTTGAGGTCGAGAGGGTCCTCGACATTTAGGTGGCCAAGCGAACTCGGCGAAAAGAATATCTGCAATATCTGGTCAAGTGGAAGAACCGTCCAATTGAGGATAGTTCATGGCTTAACGGCAGACAGATACAGCAGGTGGGCTATTCAGTCGAGAAGCTCATGGACTGGATTCATGAATTTTTCTTACCCTGGGAGCCTGATGCACAAGCATCCAGCTAAGGGTACCATGACCGGGTGCTGGTCTCAGTTAAGGAGGACAGGTTCATTGTAATTTAGATTCATTTACATTTATTGATCAAAACAGTGTCTAGGAACTAGTTTTTTAATTTCATTATTAGTTAAGGGATATTAGGAACAATACAGTTAAGTTAGGGTCATTACAGTTACGATGTTTTGTCATTTTATTAATCCATTTTTACAGCTATTTTTTTAATTTAAAAAAAAAATATTGTAAAACCTATAGCACAAGAAAACCTGAAATAGTTATCCATTATGTAACTATAAAAGCAAATGAAGGGTAATTGTGAATAGTTCTAGTAACTGTATGAATACAATACAAAAACCAATGTAATGAATTTTGAAGGGGTTCAATGCCCAAGAATAGAAATACAGGAAAGAGAAAATAATTTTCATCCGAACATCTAAATCCATCTGTAAACAGTTTGTCCATGACATTCATTTTCTTTCCTCTAATTACTGTGTGTGAATTAAATAGCACTGTGCGTTCCTATCTATTTCTTTCTTTCTATGAAACAGAGACATAGCTACTGAACTCAACAAAGAAGCATACGAGCGTTCCCAACAGGAAGTCCCGGTAACAACAACAATAATTTCCAAGTATATGAAAGCATACAGTAGTTATGAGCCAGTTCTCAACAGAACGAGCATACAACTATTGAAGAACGAAACCCAAAAATAGAGGTAACCCATTTACATAGAATTTATTATTAGTTCCTCATTTCATAACTATAATACTGGCATAAATCAAGAATAGTTCCGAGTGCTCGATTAAAACAGAGTAAGATAACACGAAATAGCAAAACGCCGAAAGCTAGGGTTGGACCCTAGTCGGTCACAACAGAAAAGGAAAATAAATTACAAGTGCCTAGAGCCCAAACAATAGTCAAAGGTTACATACAAACAGAGCCAAGGTCGCTCGACAACAAAGATAATCAAATGAAGGAGTACTTGGACTTTTTCCCAGTGTCATGACAGAGAAAACGATACTATAAGTTAATTAACAGTAGCAGAGAACGACCCTACCGGAGCCATTGCTTGTAACAGTTTTGAAGACCACACCTGGAGCAAACTCTGACTTGCACAAACTCTGACTTGCACAGAGAGCCAACAGAGCATGTCAACTAAACGTATGTCGAGAGAAACCTGGGAATAAAACTTGACAAGTAAAACCAGAAGAGTCGCTTACCTGAAGAACACTTGCATTGGAGGAACGAAACCCCAACTGAGTCACAATCAACAATGACAACCCTGTAGACAAAGGGGCGACTGCCATTAGTGTTGAAGAAAACATAAGAGGAAAAACTATAGCATGGAGGGGTAGCTTACCTTGCCAGGACCGAGCGAAGCCGAGGAAGCCACCGTATCTGCAACCTGCCAGAGCATAGAATAGTCACACATCAACCATGAAACCAATAACCGGAAGCCAACCAGAAAGACTGTAATAGAACAAGACAATGGAACAGAGGAAGGCATAATAACCACGCAGAAGAAACAACAATAACCCTCTCACGAAGTCGAAGAAGCCTTCAATACAATGCCTAGGAAACCAGGCGACGAAGCTGCAAGTGTGGGTAGAGATATCTCGCCACCAGGTGGAGGAATTCATAGCTGGGCGCACACAGAGCATTGCTGCCAAGCTCTATACAGTCGCGAGTAGGCTGAGCACAAACCCTCATTGCAGCAGAGCGAAAACAAGAAATGACCAAATGAAAATGAAACGAGGGTTTTGGTAAAACTGGAGAGTGGGAAGGCGAAAACCGAGGCGAGTACAACCAGCAGACCAACATTAACTCCGACATAAATGCGACAGACAAATATCCCAATTAATCCAATTGCTTAACACTAATCATATGTATTGATCCAGATTCCAAATTAATCATTAGTTAATTAACATTAATCCATAGTTACGGGCTGGTCCCATCAATTTTATCAATTGCGTAAGTTGAATACTAGCACCTCTTATAAGTTAGACTGTTAAAACCAATGCAACATGGAATTTTGATAGTGTATAAAAGTTACTAGAAAAAACAAACTATTACACAGTATAAATTTGCATCAAAAGATTAATTTTCCCTTCGATTTATTGAGTGTTGGTAGCAATATTTCGAAGGAGATTACAATCAGATATTTTCCATCGAATTTTATATAATTATACATACGTGAGATGAAAACAAGAAATGCTCGAGGGTGTTTTAAACAATGTTTATGAGAACTGGAAAGATCATTTTTTAAGCACGTGGAAAAAAGAAAGAAAATAACATGAAAATAATTGCAATCATAAAACTATCCAATTAACTCGGAACCTAAAATCCCTTGCTCTTTACATAATCACCCGTAAATATATATGTCTTTAATAAAATATTTAGGGTTTTAATAAAAATGTTTGAAATAAAAAATACGCTGACCTTTGTTAAGGCATCCTCCCTCTCTCTTTTTCTGTTGTAACAACCTAGTGTTTCAAAAAATTTCTGGCGTTATTATCGATCATGAATTGAACTTCATACTCTCGTCTTCATATCAACAGGCATATGGTGTATGGCTTATTGTTCTATGAAGGAGAAGGATAAGGATCAGGATAAGGTTTGTGTACACGTCCACCATGTTCAATAATCTTTCAATCTTATAATCGTCTTAAAAATATAGATCCTATAAATTGAATAGTTGACTCAATAGCAGTAAATTATGCTATTTATTAAATATTTGTAACTACTAGGTATCCATTTTGGGAGCATCTCTAGATGGGAAGGTGATTGTAATTGGGATTATTATGCTAGGTATCATTATCTGAAAATAGAGAAAACATCTACACACTGACAATAATAGAAAGAAGCGGTGCTGATGAAAATAAGCTTATTAAAGTTTACTTCTCTATTTATATTTATGCTTGTAGGTCTTGGCTAGAGTTGACATTTAAAAAATGTTGACACCTTTATATTACATTACATTATGCCTACACATCTCCCCTATATTGGGCTGACCAAATTACCAACTATAAACCCAAGAAATAATGACATAAAAAATAATGGACTTTATTCTATAGAACTACAATAACATCTACCCTAAAATACTATACAAGTAGGGTCTTTATATTGTCGCATATAGTACATAGGATAGACTATAATATATAGGAATATCCTAGGGATATGTATCCTAGTATAGTGATATATATAGAGAGGTATTATAGTAGTATTCTAGGTAAGATTTGGTTAGATATAGTACAAGGTGAGTGAACATATCATAGTTATGAAGTGAGTAGACATAGTGCAAATAGAAACATGTAAGATTGATTCTTTGAGCATGGTTGTGGAATTGAATTATGTGCTCTATTGACCATCTTCTCTAACCATTCTAATTTACCATTCAACCCTCCCTAACACCCATAGATGGTGACCAATCTCTCCCTTGGGAGATTGAAAGTAAGTCTAACCCAACTATAAGTAAGTGTACATCAACTATAAGTAAATGTATATTGAAATTAAGTTCCTCTTGAATGAAAAATAAGCGCCTTCAAATAAGTGCTCATATGACCCTTTTCTAAACTAAGTGTATAATGTTCGTAACTTGTAAAATGGAATTCCCCGCTTAACATGCAACTATAAACACAACTTACCATACACAAAAGCTTTAGAATTGAATTTTAAAAGATACTTTGCATTCAAAATCTTTGAAAACCTACAAGCAATACCTTTCCAAAGTCAAAATGGCATTTCAATTGGGACCTGAAATTTGCATCTATATGATTTTTTTAATAGAAAGTATAGGTCCCACTAGGAGCACTGCTTTACCAAAAAGGAGTTCTATTTACTTGTCTTATATATGCATTATAGAAATTCTATTATGTTTGAAAGACTTGTATCAGACCGACATGGATTTCAAAGAGGCTTATGAAGCCTATCAGAATCCTTTACTGAGAAACAATAGTCCATGGTTGGACTATAATTTGTAGGAGAAGCTATTGTTTAAAGGGGGACAGTTATGCATTCCCGATTGTTCGATGAGAGAGAATATCATTTGGGAGAAGCACAGTGGAGGTCTAGCCGGGCATTTCGGCATAGACAAAACATTAGATCAGCTCAACCATTTTTATTATTGGCCAAGAATGCGAAGGGATGTGTAGAGATTTGTGACCAGATGTAAAGTGTGTCAGTTGGCGAAAGGACACAGTCAGAATACGGGACTCTACACACCATTTCCCATTCTGAGTAGATCGTGGGACTCAGTCAGTTTGGACTTCGTCTTGGGTCTACCAAGGATGCAGTGGGGTTATGATTCGGTGATGGTAGTAGTAGACCGGTTTTCAAAGATGGCACATTTCATCCCTTGAAAAAAGATCAGTGATGCCACTCATGTGGGCCACTTATTTTTCACAGAGATCGTCAGGCTACATGGCCTACCTAAGTCCATTATTTCCGACAGGGACGTGAAGTTTACAGGGCACTTCTAGAACACCTTGTGGAAGAAGATGGACACACAGTTAAGTTTTAGTTCCACTTATCACCTGCAAACCGACGGGAAAACAGAGGTGGTAAACAAGAGCTTGGGGAACCTGCTGCGAAGTTTGATCAGGGAAAATTCCCGAATGTGGGATCGTGTACTTGCCCAGGTGGAGTTCACTTACGATGACTCACCCAACCATAGCATGGGGTACAGTCCTTTTTAGATATTATATGGCATGCATCCTCGCAGAGTGCATGAGTTGGGAGATCTAGGACAACAGGAAATACGGAGTGCTGATGGAGAAGATTTCTCCAAGGCAATGAATGACCTACACGAGCAGGTAAAAATGAAGTTGTAGGATAGCAGTCAAAAGTATAAGTAGCGGGCAGATCTGAAATGGCGAGAGGTGCAGTTTAATGTGGGGGGGTGAAGTCCTCATGCATTTGCACAAGGAACGTTTTCCTAGAGGTACATATAACAAATTGCAATACAAAAAGATTGGCCCTTGTAAAATTCTTCGAAAATTCTCAGCAAATTCTTATGAATTATAGTTGCCACCTGGAATAGGCATCTCGCCCATCTTCAATGTGGCAGACCAGTCTCCATATACTTCCAATCTCGAGGAAGACACTACAACACGACCTACACGGGACACTCAGGAAGGGAGTGAGACTTGGATGAGACAAATGCTTCACGCTCAGCCTCTTGAGGTCGAGAGGGTCCTCGACACTTAGGTGGCCAAGCGAACTCGGCGAAAAGAATATCTGCAATATCTGGTCAAGTGGAAGAACCGTCCAATTGAGGATAGTTCATGGCTTAACGACAGACAGATATAGCAGGTGGGCTATTCAGTCGAGAAGCTCATGGACCGGATTCATGAATTTTTCTTACCCTGTGTTGTAGGGAAAAGTATTCGACTCGGATGACCCTATCCCACTCTAAGGGTGATAGTTCCTGAGCAACAACTGTAAAACAAACTACTTAAGGTTTAATTCTTTATGAAAGCAAAAGAGAATGGAGAAAAGCACTAACCATTGCCTTGCGCTTAATGTCGAATCCAAACTCTTCTCTTTAGCCACTTGCTCCTAGCTCTCTGTTCTTTTGCTTGCCCAGCTACAATGAAATCCTGCAAAATAACAAAGAAGGAAACTACAAGAGGCATGCAATCATAACTGGTTCATGGATTAGTGTAAACCAAACATGCAATCATCACAATATATTATTGAAACAAGAGCACATAGAAGAACCTCAATAGCTTTTATTAATGAAGAAGTAAAGGTTCTGAGAGTATTACAACCATTGAAGGCTCCAACCCAACAACACCTCCCAGCAGAAAGAATTTCTCCTCTTCACCTCTCTCAAACAATCACCCAATAGTTCTATAGTGAAACCAACAACATATCATTACTTTGCACAAAATTCCAGCCTCCTGAGCTCATAGGAGAGAGCTCAATATATAGATGAATTGAGAAAGGATGAGTCAGCTTGCAACTGATGTGTAGCTGCCTTGTGTCCTCTCTCTCTTCAGTTAATCTTTAGTTGATCTTCAGTTCTTGAGTCCACTTGGAGAACCTTGCTTCCACTTGGAGAAACAGAGCCTCTGACTCATCACAAGGCGAAATACTTGATCCAAGTGTCATTTTTGGAAGATTCCAGAGCAATGACTCAGTGTGCCACTTGTCTCATCTCGCTCAGCGCAGGTGGCCTTTGTTCCACTTGCTTTGCAACGCAGGTACACCATGGAGCAACTGAGTTTCAGCGCAGAAACCTAGTGGAGCACCTGCTTTGATTTTAGGATTGCTTGTTTTTAAGTGTTTTCAGGTGGAGAACTGATCTGAGAGCTGTTGGTTTGCTGACCTTGTTCTTCTAGGGGTAGGAACATCATGTTTAGGGAACTTTGGATCCCTTGGATTATTGACAATTCATGCTTGTTGCTGTAAGGCACAAATTTGTCTATAACAGATGCCCCCTAAAGTATGAGGTCGTTTATCGGGTGAAATGCTTTATTGAGAGGATCCGAAGTTCATTCAATCTGCTGAGAAGTGTCCTGTAATAAGATACAATACGATACATTATTTTTCATACATTTTCATGATCTAGCTGAGGCGGGCATTCCCATGCTCAGCTTTATAAATACATTTTGGTACATAGAACAGACGGTCGTCTGATTGTAGACTGATAATTCTCTGCTGAAATTATCATCCTTTGAGAAGGATGATCATCTGCTGCAATGATGTACATATCAAATGTCTTTATATCCTGAATATATATCGCAGCCCAGATGGATGAAACTAGATCCGGGGTCTTCAATCTCTTCCGATCTTCACTCGATGTACAAGTCGATCCATGTGAGAATTTCTCGAAGTCGAACATGGAAAGACATCGCTTGATTACCGGCCAATGATGTAAACCGTTAACAAGCGCGAGAGGAATCACCGATAAGGATGATGACCCTCAAGGTACAGCAGTACAATTCACATGGTGGGAATAAAGGACTTGGCGTCGACCACCATGCAAAAACCTCTGGTCGAAGGTCATTGATGTATACCTGTCGCCGGAAGTGAGAAACTTGCCATTGAGGCATGCAAGCTTCAAAGTACTGAAGGGGTTGTTCCTAGATCAACTCCTTGGATAATGAGCTGATGTCGACAAGGAGCGATCCGTCAAAGGAGGGCCTTAATGAATCCCACATCAGTGACACGGAACGGAGCTAGTGATTGTGATGAGGTGAAAACAAACTGTGATGTATGATTCAGGGTGGCGATCATGAAGTGGATGAAGGATAATGTATGGCAGTGGATGGGACACGGTTGACTCTTTGCAGAACCACATCTCTTGAACATATAACGACACTGATGTGATGGATCGGTAGCATTACCCCAATTGTGGATGGTGTGGCGAGGACCATGGTTATGAGACCGGTGAATGAAACAACCCAACCCGATGTGATACGGAGGACAAAGTGTCATGTTCAAGAGTGACTTGCTACCATTAATGCTGTGAGGTTCTCCCAATTTTTTCCCCAGTCATTGCTGACCAGTACCTCTTTATTTTTGTCAAGCTTGAGGAGGATAACATATGCTTGTTCTATAACCTGCCCTTCGGGCAAGCCCATCGCTATGTTTTAACGAGCCTAGCGATAGGGAAACTCGTTCTCGTCTAAAGACAAGTTTGTCGCTATTTAATCATTTTAACGAGTCTAACGACAAGGAAAAATCAGTCCTTTTCATTTTTAGAGTCTGAAAAGGTACGGAAAGTTAACTCCAAAATTCCTTTTTCGTCTTCTAATCCCTTAAGTCCGAAAAAGTATAAAACAATACAGAAGGGATGAATTTTCGATTGCTTTAACGAGCCGAACAAAACAAGCGCTCGATCTTTTTGTGCAATAATCCCTTAGGTCCAAAAAGATTAAAATCTAGAGGAGGGATAGCTCTTCCGGTCGCTTTAACGAGCTGGAAGGCCAAAACTCGGCAATCTTTTCATATTTTACGAGTCAGTGAAAAGAGCTTAAAGACGACTCGTCTTTCGAGGAACGAGTGATTAACAGGGCAGCAGCAGATTCCAGGTACAGGTTGGAATATTCCAATCACGGCAGTGTCACAAGGATGGCTTAGTGAAATCACTCTTCGCAGCTGTTCCTCAAAATGGGTAAACAAACATATGGAGATGAACGATTGGCCAAATGAACGGATGGAGGTGAGACTGCAAGAACACGACCAAGGGCTTTAATATGGCTGTCAAAGGTTACATTCACCAAGGTTATTTACCGGTTCATTTTTTCTGGGTGAGCTTGAACTCTAGGGGAAGATTGCTCACAACTTATGTTTATTTTTTAACGAGCATGAACTATGCGCTAAAACTGCTCGGATCTTGCGTTTATTTTTTAACGAGCATGAACTGTGTGCTAAAACTGCTCGAATATATGGTTTACTTTTGATTTTTACCATAACTAGCTTCTCTTTTTCACTGATAGCACTGCATTTTCAAATTGCTGCAACAAACTAGTTAGAAATGAGTAATATTTACTTGAAAATGAGATTAACACATTAATATTTACCTTGAACTACGTAAAAAGCAAATAAAAAGGGTTTTTACCTCTCACTTTACCATTTCATTTGCATTTCGCTTGTTGGAGCTTCGGAGGAGCCTCTTTCCCCTTGATTTTCACCAGCTGATTCCGGGAGATTCTGCGGACGATTTTCGGCGCCGTTTGGACCAGGTAGGAGCTAAACCTTAGCTCTTCATTTTCATGGTTTCATTTTCCTGTTTTATGCCTGTTTTGCTGTTCTATTGAGCCTCTGGGGTTTTGCCAAGGCGCCCTCTGATCAGCGCAGGTTCCCCATTCGAAAACTGCGTTGGGATTCAAGCTGTTTGAAGGCAGCTTGTCCCTCAACGCAGATAGTACACTGGACACCTGCGTTGGGGCATAAAAACAACACTTTTTCACAGATTTTGATGAAATTTTCGCCAGTTTTTCATCAATTTCAGGAGCTGACTCATTCTCTTGTTTGTTTTGCAGGGATTCTTGATCAAGATGGCCCTCACATGGTGAGAACGAGAACATGAAGAAGAAGATATGATTGCCCTTCATGATCCTGTTACGGTGGGCGCGCTACGAGACTGTGGTATGCTGAAGTTTTTCCGTATCTCAAGCATGAGAGCACAGATTTCACTACTGCAGTATATGCTTGACGCTTGGGATCCTGTTAACCAAGTATTCCAGATCAGGAACAAACCTATTCCATTGACCGTGACAGACATTTACTTCTTGACTGGTTTGTCAAGGCGGGGTGCTCCCATTTCTTTATCTGGTACAGTTCGGGGGAATGATTCCGTGAGAGACTATGTCCGCCAGTATTGCAGGGAGGGGTCCCAGCCGAGCAGAGACGGCAAGGTAATCATCCGTGATGTTACCAGCAGGCCTCTCAGGTCTATTCTGTATACTCTTGGTAGGATGGCCGGTAGCGCATCTTTACATGTTGCCAACAGGTCTCATATGCAGCACGCCTTGGAGTGTCTCCAACCGAAAATTTTCAACTGGAGTGATGCAGTGTTTACTCAGATGAAAAATCAACTGAACAAGGTGAAGGACGGGAAGCTGAAGAACTTTGGTTTTGGTTCGATTCTGACTGCCTTTGCCTTGGAGAAGATCCCTTTGATGCAACCTCAGTATATTGATCTCGGAGTGCCTTCTCCTACCGAGCCACGTATGCAGCGATGGGTCGATCACATGTCCAGACATGCAGGTCAATCCCAGATTTCTTTCAATGCTACTTTCTTTAGGTGGTTCAATCGCTAGGAGATGGCTTTTTCCGAGTATCCATATGTTGGTATGGATTTCCGGGGTGATCCGGATATGGTACTGCTAGACGGTGCTCAGTGGGATGCTACTGGTAAGAACTTCAACCATATTACTGTTCATTGTTTTCATTTATAATGTTCTTGTGCTTTATTCTATCAAGACTTTAATTTGAACTCATGTGTGCTTGCAGATGTTGGTCCTGTTCGTCCTGCGGTTCGTCTGAGACCACCTGTTGCTGCTCCGGCAGAGGAACCTGCTCGGAGAGTTATTATCCGTGATCTTAGCGATACTGAGACCCTTACAGCTGTGCAGGGGCAGGTTGAGAACCTTACCCGTGGTCTTCCGGATGTACAGATCGACGAGTTACCTTTACCGATGCAGCAGCATACTATCGGTGTACCTAGACGATGGACCCGTCTTCTGCGCATGATAGCGCAGACTGTGGCTTACTATCAAGAGCATCACTAGGCTAGGGTGCCCCCTAGCACTTTTGGAGTTTTTAGGTCATATGACCAATTTTGTCTCGGTTACAGAACATTATGTATGAACTTTATGAACAGCTTACTTATATTTTGATTTTCGATTTTCATTTTGGTTGATTTAGATGATTCATATGTACACTTTTTATGATGCGTCCTTTTAAAAATGTTGCAAATGTCTATTTAACACATAGTTTGCCAATGAGTCGGTTAATGTGTTTAGATTTCTTGAAATATGTTGATATTGAATTGAATCAAATCGTCTTTCCAAGATCTTTACTCTTAGGAACATGCGATAAATAGCTGGATTGCGAACAGAATATATACCATTGAGTTGCCGTATTACGAGTTGTGAGTCTAGCCTGACAATTAGTCGGCATATACCATGTCTGATGGCATCAAAGAGTAGTTCTATCAACGCGCTATACTCAGCGATGTTATTCGCTGATTGCCCAATACATACACCTCTGAAACTTACTAACTCGCCGCTTGGATAAAAAATGGCCCAGGCTGCGGAGGAAAGGTTCCGCGAACTACGACTTGCTCCGTTGGCATATCCAACATATGTCTCCATAAGGTTTGACATCTGCAACGGAAAAAGGGAATCACTCAACCAGAACAAGAACTTTGGCGAAAACAAAATACAACAAAAGCATGCAGGTTACTATTTAAGCATAGTAACGCTTGAGGTACAGCCCGTTCCGGGGCTGCGCCAGTGGAATCCCGTCGTAATCTATTAACTCGTAGGCTCCTTTTGCTAACACTCTTTTAACAATATAGGGGCCCATCCATAAGGAATTGAATTTACCTGCTCCTAATTTATCGGATTCTTGGTCATAAAGCAAGACCAAATCACCTTCTGAGAAGACACGGGGTTTGACATTTTTGTCGAACTGAGCCTTGACTCGTTTCTTATGGGCTTCGTTAGCCAAAGCGGCATCACGACGGGTTTCATCCAAGTGGATTAATTCCAAGAAATGAGTCTCTTCTTCTGAAGTTCCGGGGAGGAGATCAATTGCGAGTTTAAGCGACGAAATTTCACACTGGATCGGTAAGACTGCTTCTAGCCCGTACACCAATTGGAAAGGTGTGAATCCGGTTGCATTTCTTACCGAGGTTCGGTAGGCCCACAAGGCTGCATACAGGATTAGGTGCCATCTTCTTTTATGAACTCTGATCATCCTCTGCAACATACGCTTCAGGACCTTGTTGATTGCTTCAACTTGTCCGTTGGCTTGTGGATAATATGGAGTAGAGCTGTCGTGAGATAGCCCTAGTTTGGCAGCTAATTCGACCATCATGTGATTGCGGAAATGCGATCCATGATCTGTAACTATAGCCTGGGGTACGCCGAACCTGGCGACTACATGATTGAAAAAGAATAGGGCAGCTGTTTCACCAGTATTGTCCAATGTAGGCATCGCCTCGGCCCATTTGGTAAAATAGTCAACTGCGACTATAATATACCCATGCCCCCCAGTCGAGGTGGGGTTACATTGCATGAAATCGATGCCCCATTTGGCGAAAGGCCCAACTGCAACTATTGGTTGCAGTGGTGCGGGTGGTCTTCTGGTTTTGCTATCAAAGATTTGGCAGGAATGACAACTTCGGACTGCGATTATGCAATCTTTAAACATGGTTGGCCAAAAATATCCTGCTCTTAATATCCTTTGGGCTGTAGCGAAACCGGATTGATGCCCTCCACACGCGCCTGAATGACACTCATTCAGGGCTTTTTCGGCTTCTTCATGGGTGAGACACCTCCTCAGAACTGTATCGATACCACGACGGTAAAGGGTATCACCGACGATCACGTAGTCTTTTGCTTGGTATCGTATACGTTTCTATTCGGAGTGTGAGGTGTCTGGCCGAAACTTTTGGGTTTGGAGATAGATAATTATATCTCCATACCATTCATCGCTCGCAGATATCAAAAATAAAGTCTCGTTCACGATTGATTCCTTGGAAGTTTCATCGTTGGACGACGATGGGAGATCGCATAATAATTCTGCAAATACCAGAGCTTTCTTTGACTTGGATTTCACAAATTCCAGATCAAACTCTTGAAGGATCGCTATCCATTTGGAATACTTGCCCCCCAGTAACTGTCGCGACAGTATATAAGTCATGGGGTTGCAATCTGACAGAATGGTAGTTTTCCTAAAGAGGATATAATGTCGAAATCTCTGTACCGCTTGAACAGCAGCAAGCGCTAGCTTTTCAACGTAAGAATATTTACTTTCTGTATCATTTAAGTTTTTACTTAAATAATATACAGGATGTTCAACTCCATCGATTTCTTGAACTAAAACCATTGCAATGGTTGTATCCGCTGCAGCTAGATACAGGTTGAAATCCCTAAGATAATCCGGGGCGTACATTAATGATGCTTTTACTAGAGACTCTTTCAAAGCGTCAAAGGAAGCTTGCGCAACCTGGTCCCAGTCGAAGGGTACATCTTTTTTCAAAAGACGTGTATAACCTTTAGCAAGTTCTGCGTAATTAGGAATGAACCTCCTCAGAAAGTTTGCTTTCCCTTGGAGTTTCTGAATCTGAAGCAAATTAGAAGGTGGAGGCAAGTTGATGATTGCCTGAACCTTACAGGGGTCGAGACGAATCCCATCTTTGGAGACTACAAAGCCAAGTAAACGACCAGAACCGACGCAAAATACACATTTGTGTGGATTGAGTCTTATCTTGTAGTGTCGGCAACGTAGAAATATCGCTCTTAGATGCTGCGGATGATCAGTCCGCTTTCGCGAATGAGCCGGAAGATCGTCGAGATATGGTTGAACAATGCTCTTGATGTCATGGAAGGCATAATTCATAGCCCTCTGAAATGTCGCCCCTGCATTCTTTAAACCAAAGGGTAACTTTCGATAAGCGAATGTGCCCCACGGACATATAAAAGCAGTCTTTGACTGGTCCTGTGGGCGGATATTAATTTGATTGTACCCGGAGAATCCATCCATGAAGGAAAAGATTTCACATCCGGCGCATTCATCAATTATTTGGTCGATGAAGGGCGTAGGGTAGTTGTCCTTTGGACAAGCTTGATTTACATCCCTATAATCGACGCACACTCGTATTGTTCCTTGTTTTTTCATAACAGGTACAATATTCGATACCCAATCAGTTAGCGGAACCGGGTAGATGAATCCAGCCTGGAGAAGTTTCTCAACTTCTGCCTTGATGGCAGCGGCTTTCTTAGGGTGAACCTGTCGAAGCCGTTGCCTTACTGGTTTGACATCAGGATACATTTTAATTTCATGTTCAACGATACTCGAGTCGATGCCTGGCATTTCATCATATGACCAAGCAAAGACATCTCTAAATTCACGAAAAAGAGCGTTATATATTTCCAATTCTGAAGGGGAACAACCTTTGCCAACATGAATATTCTCTACAACACCTGTTTTGGTCGAGATATTTATGGCTATAGTCTCTTCAATATTGGATAAGTTTCGCTCGGAATCCACCGTGTTTACAGTATTTGTTAGGAATTCAAAGACTGAAGGGTGGTAAAGATCTTTTTGAGTATCTTCTTCGTATTCCGAAAGAAGGGAACGATGGTGGTGGTCATTCCATGGTGCCCCCTCAATCATCATTGATTGTAAGATCCCTTCGTCAGTCCCATGTACTTTTGACCAAGGATCTAATGGGGTACCATATTCTCTAGATCTATCTACCCAAACGCTCGATGAGCGCTGATTGGGGTTCGCCTCCCAGGCCTGAAACATTGATTGCTACAATATTTCAATGGGGCTTGGTGGCAAAACCATTGCATGATCCATAGCGACCTTGCCTTCTGTTTCCTTCAAGATGGATACCATATTGCATGTTGCTACAAATGGTACATTTCCTATGCAAATAGGAGGTGGTAGCGTGAATGTTCCCATCATAGTGGGATCTTTCAACAGACCTACTCCAATATCTTGAATCGACCGGTCGCTGCCATGGATCATGGGAACGCTTCTTGTAACCTGTGAACCATTAGGGAGGAATTTTTGTTGATCGACGACCGTAATCCCTCCTTCAAAGGGGAATGCGATCTTCCTAAAATAAGTCGACACAACCGCTTGCATGGCATAAATCCATGGTCTTCCCAGTAGGATGTTATAGTCAAGATTGCCATCAATGACTTCAACATCTATTTCTACTGTTTTGCCCCCTAGTTCAACTTTCAGGTTACTAAGGATACCGTAAGGGGTATATATCCTTCCGTCGAATGCTTTTAATGTTGTCGATGATCGTGACAATGTTGGAGATCCTAAAGTTTTCCAGCAACTCATCGACATAATACATGTTGATGCCCCCTCATCAATAATCGTTCTATGAACTGTTTTGTTGAGGGCTTTCACTTGGACGAGGAAAGCTAGTTGAGCTGGTAACTGAGGATCATATCCTTTGTGATCAAAGGACACTAGATTGGAATCTTTAGGATCCACCCCACCAATTGCTGATAACAATGCCTGCCTTTGGGATGGGCAATGCTGTAGTACCTCAAGAGTCGACATAGCAGATGGCGATTGCGCCAAATCTTCCACTATGTTATAATGCTGTGCTGCTCTGGCACGAGGATTAAAGGTCGACTTGTGCACTACTCCCTTTGGCGGTTTTATCGTTAATTCATGCGTGATGGGGGGTACAACTTCTGCCGAGGTTGTTGTCGAACTGCTAGGTTGATCTTTACCTTTATCGTTCGACACCTGTGGATTCCCGTAATCTTTGTTTCTTGTCGAAATCAAAGCATCATTTTGCTGTTTTGAAACCGACAACATAAGCACTTGAGATGGGGAAGCGTTTCCACTATCAACCAGATTTTGACCTGGGTTAGGAAATGGATCACTTGACACGGTTGAGGTATGAGGACTCTTAAAGAACCTCTTTAGCTCAGCTTTGAATGGGCAATTCCTAGTGTTGTGATCTTTGTCATCGCATATTTGACATGGACTCGGTTTCCTATTTCCAGGAGGGTTCGAAGAATTTTTCTTAGGGGATGACTCACCTTGTTTATTCTTCTTCCCTTTGTTTTGTTTCTTCTTGCTTCCTGGTTGATTGGTTTCTTTGCCCTTATCTGTCGATATGGCATTTACTTCCGAAGCAAGAACTTCTTCATGCGCATTTTGGTTCGAATCCTTACGGGCCTTCTTTTGATGGGTCCTTTTCGGATTCGTGTTTGCCGTGCCAATCACGCCATCGCCGGCATGAGAGTCACTATTTGATTTAGGAGGAGGAGGGATTGAAAACTCTGGTCTAGGGGCGTCTGGTATTTTGTCATAGAGCGTGCCGGACTGAGTATATACTAAGTCCAAATATTGTGCACGAGCAATAACCTGCTCTTCTGTTACGACTCCCCCCTTCGCCACATCTTCCGTTATGGCCGGAAGTAACGACTTTATAAACCACTCAGCTAAAAGCTGATCAGGAACGTATGTTTTAACCATTCTTCGTCGACGTCGCCACTCATGTATATGATCTGATATATGAGTTGCGGTTATCTGTTTGAAGTTAGTCAATATTTCTGTTCCCGTTTCATACCTTATTGGTAATTGAAAGTGGGTTAAGAATGTCGTGGCGAGGGAGCTAAAATTGTCGAATGAAGCTCTTGGCAATTCTATATACCATTTTGCCGCTGGACCTGTCAATGTCCTCTGAAAGAGGCGAAGCCTTATCGAATCATCATTTAGAGTGTTCGACGAACACCACAGATGAAAAGTCATCACATGATTCGACGGGTCTTCACCTGGATTTCCATTGAATTTAGGAATGTCGGATGGAAGTTTGTGTGGGATCACTGGCCACCATGGGGCGTAAGCAATTGGATCATTGGTTAACCGATGTAAATCAGGCAACTCTAAAGTCGCCACGAATGGTAACTGTTGATTCAAGTTAGGTGAAGCGTAACCAGGGTACGATGGAATCGCCTGAACAGTTGGTCTTTGCATACCAGCATAATGGAGTTGATGTTGGTATGACTGATACGGTTGATGGACTTGACCACTATAAAGTGGTTGATTTTGACCATTTTGGATATATGGTTGTCCAGTATTCGCAAAGATTTGCTGTTCAGAACCTTGGTACACTTGCTGGAATTGTGGCTGTTGGTATTGCATTATCCACGGTTGCAATACCATGGGTTGTTGTGCTACACTAACCATTGGACCAAGATGTGGGGTACTTATACCCGATTGTACTTGTGTCGCCCCACCAGTAGGCGATTGTGGTTGGGTCGCAGGGTCAAGGGGTTGTTGCATGAGAACCTGAGAAATCTGAGGTTGACATGCAACAGGCATCGTTTGAACTTGCGACACGGTTACAATAGCCGGTGTAGTTGGGATGTTCGTCACAGGTACACACTGTTGCATAGAATATACAACTCTTGGTGGCTGGGACATCATAGGTACCCAACTACTCGTTGCAATTCCACCATAACTTGAGTAAGGTTGAGAACTCCCGTATGGGTACCCTCCCGGAGGGGGTAATGAAAAGGCATACTGCCCCCCATACGGTGGTAATCCAGAACTCAAGGCAATTGATTGTCCTGGAGGACTGGATGGCCTAAATTGATTCCCAAAAGGGTCAATTTGATGAGTCTCACCATAAGAGTTATCAGACATTACTTCGGAACAGACAGGAACAGACCATACTGTCGAGATAGTCCCTTGGTGGACTCCTTCTAGCGATTGAGAGCTAGTTGGGACAGATGGTATGCCGACGAACATTGTTGGATTTGCAGCAGGTAATTCTGCTGTCGCCGTGTCATTTGACACAGTCCTAGATGTCGACGGTTGTTCAGACATTTTGAGTCTATCCAATTGATTGCCTAGTGATTCTACAGGAACTTCCACTGGTGATGGACAAACTTCTGTTGTAGCAGGAAATAGAGTGACCTCTACTCCAAAATGAATTGGAGTGGATACTTGCGGTTCCTCTATAATTTCCTCTATCGCAATCAGACCAAGTGCAAGAGGAAGACCGTCAGGTCTGTAAAAGATTTCCGGTGCCGAAGAAGGGTTTGTATCAACAGCGACAGATGTTTGAGGAACAAAACTCTCTGGACCAGTTACAGATGGAACTGGTTCAGTTATACAAGTATTTTCCCCCAGACTAGGATCAGTATTACTGTCCTTTTGTGGCGGTTGAACTTCTTCTATAGAGGCAGGATTTCCGGAAATGTTTGGAGTAACCAGAATCTCAGATGTTGTCGGAACACTTGTTCTAACTTTTAAAGGAGATTTTGAACTGGTTCGACGAGCTCGCTTTGTCCGGATTGTTTTCGATTCCGGAGACAAAGATGGTTGACTCGCAAGCCTCCGAGAACGACGGATATTCAATTGACTTTCTTCCACGATTGCGGATTACTTGATCAACTAAAATATAAAGGGGGAAATTTGTGTTTCCGATTTGAATAAATTTTATTAGACGCTTTTAAACATAACTTTGCTTTTTCATGTTTTAAGAGTCGAGAAAAAGCTAAAGATGACTCTAGTCTCCTTCGATGTATTAACGAGCCCGAAGTGACAAATGCTCGGTTGGACCTTTTCAGTTATAGAGTTTGAAAAAGGGCCAAAAGAAACTGCTCTGGAGATCTAGGCAGAGGGTGTGCCAAACCTTTCGCGAAACCACAGAATACGTTTTACGGTACGGGTGGTCGATCTTCGTGAATGCTGTGTTCACTGCATCGCGATCAGTAGGGCGGCCGACACGACTTCCTAAGGATAAAGGATAAATTCCTATAGGGGTCTCCCAATATATACGCGACGGTACGTGGGAGCACAAGTCCGTATTAGTGCCACCGACTCTCAGGAGGAATCACCCACCTTCATAGAGATCGACAGTCACTATGTTTAACGACGCCGGAACACGTCTCTACCTAGACCTCTATGTGTTTGCGTTATGTTTCAAATGTGTTGTTAGGTTCATTCAGTATATTTTAAGTTGATCTTTTTAAAGTTTGCCTTTCGAGGTTCACCACGAGATGTATATAAACAATTCCTAAATGCAGCCTAAGATGAGAAGCAAGCTTTTTCAAATCTTTTTGACTGATGAAAATCTTAACTACTGAGGGAGAAGAAAGGCAAATCTTTTCACACAGTTCATACAGCACAAACTAATGCACTTTCTCCTAAATCATCATGCAAACGTTTTCAAATGCAAAATGCACAATGCATGTATTTTCTTTTCCCTTTCTTAATGTGGATGGGTTACAAAAAGAAAGTTGTTATATAACTTTGATTTCGATTTAAAGCGAAAGTAAACAAGCTTGTCCAAAATCGAAAGACACCTTAAGATTCACTTGCTTAATCACTGGAAATACATGAAATCAAACCATAATGAAGAAAGTAAAATGACTAATCAGCTATGGACAGCAAACAAGCTAACTCTTTAGACTAGCAAAATGCCTAACACAGGTTCAGATCTAAGAGGCCAAAAGCAAGACTAGTTTACTCTTCGTTATGGGAAATTGTAAATGAGTAAGAAATAGAAAGAACAAGTATAATTTCGTTATATAACAGAGGCAGAATGATGGCAAGTAATATTGGTTTCAGAACAGGTGCAAGACTGGTAACTGGTAGCCAAATCAATAGTGAAAACAGGCAAGAGAAAAGGAGGAAACCCCAACAGCACTAGGAAAAATTGGATCAACGCAGGTGCTGCACAGCCAGTCTGGCTCTCAGCGCAGGTAGCCCCTTCGGGACCTGCGTTGCAAAGAAGGTAGCCTGTGTACTACCTGCTTTGGAAAACGAAAGTTGCGTTTTCTCAGTTTCCGGGTCACAATTTTCTCAAAAATGCACAGTTTTTGCTCAAATCAGAAGCAATCAGTCAAGCACACTCAAAGGGATGATTAGGAAGATGAAAAGCTATCACTAAGAGCTTACAAGGATCCTTGTAGATCAGCTCTTCAAATCATGAACTTGCTCAGAAATGAGCCAGAGTAGCTACCCTCTACTTCGCTTTTGATATAGTCAAAAGCTTTTCGATTTGGTACTCTCTTGTTCAGGAAATGAATAACAAGATACTACAAACACAATCAAACGGATACGGTCCCCAGCGGAGTCGCCAGTTTGTTGTAGGGAAAAGTATCCGACTCGGATGACCCTATCCCACTCTAAGGGTGATAGTTCCTTAGCAACAACTGTAAAACAAACTACTTAAGGTTTACTTCTTTATGAAAGCAAAAGAGAATGGAGAAAAGCACTAACCGTTGCCTTGCGCTTAATGTCGAATCCAAACTCTTCTCTTTAGCCGCTTGCTCCTAGCTCTCTGTTCTTTTGCTTGCCCAGCTACAATGAAATCCTGCAAAATAAAAAAGAAGGAAACTACAAGAGGCATGCAATCATAACTGGTTCATGGATTAGTGTAAACCAAACATGCAATCATCACAATATATTATTGAAACAAGAGCACATAGAAGAACCTCAATAGCTTTTATTAATGAAGAAGTAAAGGTTCTGAGAGTATTACAACCATTGAAGGCTCCAACCCAGCAACACCTCCCAGCGGAAAGAATTTCTCCTCTTCACCTCTCTCAAACAATCACCCAATAGTTCTATAGTGAAACCAACAGCATATCATTACTTTGCACAAAATTCTAGCCTCCTGAGCTCATAGGAGAGAGCTCAATATATAGATGAATTGAGAAAGGATGAGTCAGCTTGCAACTGATGTGTAGCTGCCTTGTGTCCTCTCTCTCTTCAGTTAATCTTTAGTTGATCTTCAGTTCTTGAGTCCACTTGGAGAACCTTGCTTCCACTTGGAGAAACAGAGCCTCTGACTCATCACAAGGCGAAATACCTGATCCAAGTGTCATTTTTGGAAGATTCCAGAGCAATGACTCAGTGTGCCACTTGTCTCATCTCGCTCAGCGCAGGTGGCCTTTGTTCCACTTGCTTTGCAACGCAGGTACACCATGGAGCAACTGAGTTTCAGCGCAAAAACCTAGTGGAGCACCTGCTTTGATTTCAGGATTGCTTGTTTTTGAGTGTTTTCAGGTGGAGAACTGATCTGAGAGCTGTTGGTTTGCTGACCTTGTTCTTCTAGGGGTAGGAACATC
The DNA here is from genome assembly GCA_031772625.1 of Pinus tabuliformis. NCBI lineage: Eukaryota > Viridiplantae > Streptophyta > Pinopsida > Pinales > Pinaceae > Pinus > Pinus tabuliformis. The sequence continues at coordinate 485,252,171 of CM062818.1, read as the reverse complement.
ATGTTTAGGGAACTTTGGATCCCTTGGATTATTGACAATTCATGCTTGTTGCTGTAAGGCACAAATTTGTCTATAACACCCTGGGAGCCTGATGCACAAGCATCCAGCTAAGGGTACCATGACCGGGTGCTGGTCTCAGTTAACAGGTTCATTGTCATTTAGATTCATTTACATTTATTGATCAAAACAGTGTCTAGGAACTAGTTTTTTAATTTCATTATTAGTTAAGGGATATTAGGAACAGTACAGTTAAGTTAGGGTCATTACAGTTACGATGTTTTGTCATTTTATTAATCCATTTTTATAGCTATTTTTTTAATTTAAAAAAAAATATTGTAAAACCTATAGCACAAGAAAACCTGAAATAGTTATCCATTATGTAACTATAAAAGCAAATGAAGGGTAATTGTGAATAGTTCTAGTAACTGTATGAATACAATACAAAAACCAATGTAATGCATTTTGAAGGGGTTCAATGCCCGAGAATAGAAATACAGGAAAGAGAAAATAATTTTCATCCGAACATCTAAATCCATCTGTAAACAGTTTGTCCATGACATTCATTTTCTTTCCTCTAATTACTGTGTGTGAATTAAATAGCACTGTGCGTTCCTATCTATTTCTTTCTTTCTATGAAACAGAGACATAGCTACTGAACTCACAAAGAAGCATACGAGCGTTCCCAGCAGGAAGTCCCGGTAACAACAACAATAATTTCCAAGTATATGAAAGCATACAGTAGTTATGAGCCAGTTCTCAACAGAACGAGCATACAACTATTGAAGAACGAAACCCAAAAACAGAGGTAACCCATTTACATAGAATTTATTATTAGTTCCTCCTTTCATAACTATAATACTGGCATAAATCAAGAATAGTTCCGAGTGCTCGATTAAAACAGAGTAAGATAACACGAAATAGCAAAACGCCGAAAGCTAGGGTTGGACCCTAGTCGGTCACAACAGAAAAGGAAAATAAATTACAAGTGCCTAGAGCCCAAACAATAGTCAAAGGTTACATAGAAACAGAGCCAAGGTCGCTCGACAACAAAGATAATCAAATGAAGGAGTACTTGGACTTTTTCCCAGTGTCATGACAGAGAAAACGATACTATAAGTTAATTAACAGTAGCAGAAAACCACCCTACCAGAGCCAATGCTTGTAACAGTTTTGAAGACCACACCTAGAGCAAACTCTGACTTGCACAGAGAGCCAACAGAGCATGTCAACTAAACGTATGTCGAGAGAAACTTGGGAATAAAACTTGACAAGTAAAACCAGAAGAGTCGCTTACCTGAAGAACACTTGCATTGGAGGAACGAAACCCCAACTGAGTCACAATCAACAATGACAACCCTGTAGAAAAAGGGGCGACTGCCGTTAGTGTTGAAGAAAACATAAGAGGAAAAGCTATAGCATGGAGGGGTAGCTTACCTTGCCAGGACCGAGCGAAGCCGAGGAAGCCACCGTATTTGCAACCTGCCAGAGCATAGAATAGTCACACATCAACCATGAAACCAATAACCAGAAGCCAACCAGAAAGACTGTAACAGAACAAGACAATGGAACAGAGAAAGGCATAATAACCACGCAGAAGAAACAACAATAACCCTCTCACGAAGTCGAAGAAGCCTTCAATACAATGCCTTGGAAACCAGGCGACGAAGCTGCAAGTGCGGGCAGAGATATCTCGCCACCAGGTGGAGGAATTCATAGCTGGGCGCACACAGAGCATTGCTTCCAAGCTCTATATAGTCGCGAGTAGGCTGAGCAAAAACCCTCATTGCAGCAGAGCGAGAACAAGAAATGACCAAATTAAAATGAAACGAGGGTTTTGGTAAAACTGGAGAGCGGGAAGGCGAAAACCGAGGTGAGTACAGCCAGCAGACCAACATTAACTCTGACATAAATGCGATGGACAAATATCCCAATTAATCCAATTTCTTAACACTAATCATATGTATTGTTCCAGATTCCAAATTAATCATTAGTTAATTAACATTAATCCATAGTTACGGGCTGGTCCCATCAATTTTATCAATTGCGTAAGTTGAATACTAGCACCTCTTATAAGTTAGACTGTTAAAACCAATGCAACATGGAATTTTGATAGTGTATAAAAGTTACTAGAAAAAACAAACTATTACATAGTATAAATTTGCATCAAAAGATTAATTTTCCCTTCAATTTATTGAGTGTTGGTAGCAATATTTGGAAGGAGATTACAATCAGATATTTTCCATCGAATTTTATATAATTATACATACGTGAGATGAAAACAAGAAATGCTCGAGGGTGTTTTAAACAATGTTTATGAGAACTGGAAAGATCATTTTTTAGGCACGTGAAAAAAAGAAAGAAAATAACATGAAAATAATTGCAATCATAAAACTATCCAATTAACTCGGAACCTAAAATCCCTTGCTCTTTACATAATCACCCGTAAATATATATGTCTTTAATAAAATATTCAGGGTTTTAATAAAAATGTTTGAAATAAAAAATACGCTGACCTTTGTTAAGGCATCCTCCCTCTCTCTTTTTTCTGTTGTAACAACCTAGTGTTTCAAAAAATTTCTGGCGTTATTATCGATCATGAATTGAACTTCATACTCTCGTCTTCATATCAACAGGCATATGGTGTATGGATTATTGTTCTATGAAGGAGAAGGATAAGGATCAGGATAAGGTTTGTGTACACGTCCACCATGTTCAATAATCTTTCAATCTTATAATCGTCTTAAAAATATAGATCCTATAAATTGAATAGTTGACTCAATAGCAGTAAATTATGCTATTTATTAAATATTTGTAACTACTAGGTATCCATTTTGGGAGCATCTCTAGATGGGAAGGTGATTGTAATTGGGATTATTATGCTAGGTATCATTATCTGAAAATAGAGAAAACATCTACACACTGACAATAATAGAAAGAAGCGGTGCTGATGAAAATAAGCTTATTAAAGTTTACTTCTCTATTTATATTTATGCTTGTAGGTCTTGGCTAGAGTTGACATTTAAAAAATGTTGACACCTTTATATTACATTACATTATGCCTACACATCTCCCCTATATTGGGCTGACCAAATTACCAACTATAAACCCAAGAAATAATGACATAAAAAATAATGGACTTTATTCTATAGAACTACAATAACATCTACCCTAAAATACTATACAAGTAGGGTCTTTATATTGTCGCATATAGTACATAGGATAGACTATAATATATAGGAATATCCTAGGGATATGTATCCTAGTATAGTGATATATATAGAGAGGTATTATAGTAGTATTCTAGGTAAGATTTGGTTAGATATAGTACAAGGTGAGTGAACATATCATAGTTATGAAGTGAGTAGACATAGTGCAAATAGAAACATGTAAGATTGATTCTTTGAGCATGGTTGTGGAATTGAATTATGTGCTCTATTGACCATCTTCTCTAACCATTCTAATTTACCATTCAACCCTTGTCCCTAACACCCATAGATGGTGACCAATCTCTCCCTTGGGAGATTGAAAGTAAGTCTAACCCAACTATAAGTATATTCCAACTATAAGTAAGTGTACATCAACTATAAGTAAATGTATATTGAAATTAAGTTCCTCTTGAATGAAAAGTAAGTGCCTTCAAATAAGTGCTCATATGACCCTTTTCTAAACTAAGTGTATAATGTTCGTAACTTGTAAAATGGAATTCCCCGCTTAACATGCAACTATAAACACAACTTACCATACACAAAAGCTTTAGAATTGAATTTTAAAAGATACTTTGCATTCAAAATCTTTGAAAACCTACAAGCAATACCTTTCCAAAGTCAAAATGGCATTTCAATTGGGACCTGAAATTTGCATCTATATGATTTTTTTAATAGAAAGTATAGGTCCCACTAGGAGCACTGCTTTACCAAAAAGGAGTTCTATTTACTTGTCTTATATATGCATTATAGAAATTCTACATGTTGCAATATGTCAACATGATTCATAAACAAATGAAATATATTAATATAAGAAAACAACTAATTGACTTGTACTGCACTTTAAACCCAACACCTAGAAAAAGTGTTGATTATACCCAAGGTTCAACTTTGATGAAAAACAACTTGTGTGCTCTAAATAAGGCTGCAAAGTATATTCAAATATGTTAGAGTCACTTATATCCCTATCTTGTAGGAGCAAAATCCATAATATTCCCATTGTGGCAAATGTAGGACATTGAATTTGTTAAGCAAACCAAATTGACAATATAGTTACATTTAACATTGAGAAATGCATGATCAAGTAGAATGATTAGTGAACATCAGAGTTAGTCATGTAGAAGATGATGTTAAGAAAGTTTCTAGGTATATTAATGGTTTGAAATTTTATATTCAAGATTCAATTGGTTTATTGTTTTTAAAGGTTGTTTAAGATGCATATTAGGCTACCTTGAAGGCAGAAGAAAAGCTTGCTAGAAAGAAAATTAAGAAAACTTGGGAAATGATTCCTGCAAGAGGTAAGGGACAACAAATTGGAAGATGAAGAATTTAGTATGCAAAAGAGAAGATGAAGGAAGTTACAGTAGTCAATCACCAAGAGGAGGTGATTTGAGGGGGATATCATTCTCTAGAGGTAGAGGTCGTGGAAGAGACTATCATCCTAGATGTTTCAGATGTGGGAAACTCAGGCATATGTCATGGGATTGTCCTAAGAATGCACCAACAGGTCAAAGAGGTGTGCATGTTGCTAAAGTAGTGGAAGAAAATGAGAATCCAGTTGTTACTAAAGAGGTGCCTGAAGTGGGAGAGTCTTTATCAATGAAAAATTGTTGATCAAAGCTAAAATGGAAGTCAAAGAACCAGCTGAAAGAAGATGTCTATTTCGAACCATGTGTAAATCAAAGGGTAAGTGTTGTAAACTTGTTATTGATAGTAGAAGCATTGATAATTTGGTTTATGTGGAAATGGTAGAGAAAATAAATTTAAAAAGAACCACACATCATCATCCTTATAAAGTATCTTGGCTACAAAAAGGACACCAAGTGTTAGTTAATGAGTAGTGCAAAGTAGATTTTTTAGATCAGATTATATAACGATGAAGCTATTTGCAATATAATGTCGAGGGATGTTTTCCATGTGTTGTTGGGGATACCATGTCAATATGACTAGGACATAAATGATTATAGAAGGAATACTTACACTTTTGAAAAGGATGGGAAAAAGCATATGTTGTTACCTTTACCATATGAGGAAATCAAGGAAGAGGTAGGTCCCAGCTTGTTGCTTGTGAGTGGAAAGGAGTTGTTGCCAGAAGTAAAGAATAAGAATTTCACTTTTCTTTAGTTGGAAAACCATAAGTAAATCTTGCCAACATGAATTTAAATGATTGGTCATAGGAAATTAGAAATTCTTTGGATTAGTTCATTGATATCATTGTGGATGAGTTACCAAGTAGTTTACCTCCTATTAGAAGTATCAACCATCATATTGAGTTAATTTCAGGATCCACTTTTCCAAATAAAGTTGCGTATAGGATGACACCACAAGAAAATGAAGAATTAAAAAGACATGTTCATGAATCATTGGAAAAGGGTTTGATTAAAGAAAGCTTGAGTCCCTATGTTGTGCTGATAGTATGAAGTCCAAAAAAAGATGGAGGTTGGAGAATGTATATTGATTCAAGGGAAATTAATAAAATTACCATCAGGTATCAATTTCCACTCCCACAAATTGATGATTTAATTGATTGTTTAAGTGAAGTAAAATTCTTTTCAAAAATTGATTTAAAAGTGGATATCATCAAATTCATATCAGAGAGGGAGATGAGTGGAAAACTACATTTAAAACAAATTATGGGTTGTATGAATGAATTTTTATGCCCTTTGGTTTAACCAATACACCCAACATTATCATTGGATTAATGAACGAATTTTTAAAGGATTTCACAGGAAAATTTGTCATAATTTATTTGGATAATATTTTAGTGTACAACAAAACTAGGGAAGAGCACCTACAACACCTAAGATCAGTTATGGTCACGCTACAAAAAGAAAATTTGCTGATAAATTTAAAGAAATGTGGGTTTATGAAAGAGGAGTTAATATATCTAGGTTTTGTAATATCTAAAGATGGATTGAATATGGATCCAGATAAAGTTCGGGAAATTATAAATTGGACAGTTCCACGAAATGTGTATGAGGTAAGAATTTTTCATGGACTTGCTAGTTTTTATCGAAAATTTATTAAAAAATCTAGCAGTTTATGTCCACCAATTATTGAGACCATTAACGAAATTAATTAGCCATTTAAGTGGACTATATAAATAAACAAAAATTGTAAAATTTTAAACCAAAGGATCACAGAACAATCAATTTTGGCACTGCTTGATTTTCAAAAATCCTTTCAAGTGGAGACAGATGCTAGCAGTAGTTCTATTGGAGCAATTTTGAGCCAAGATGAACACCCAATTGTGTATTTCAGTGAGAAATTAAATGAAGCCAAGAAAAAATACTCCTCATACGATAAGGAATTTTATTCCTTTGTGTAGGCTTTGAAGAAGTTACGAAAGTATTTAATGTCAAAGGAGTTTATTTTATTAATTAACAATCATGCATTGCAGTTTATAAATAGTCAACCAAAACTTAGCTAGAGGCATGCTAAATGGGTGGAGTTTTTACAAAATTTCACTTTTGTAACTACAAACACTAGTGGTTCTTCAAATAAAGTAGCAGATGCATTAAGTAGGATTAATTTAATTCTATATGAATTTTAGTTTCATGGTAGAGGATTTGCTAAACTCAGAGAAATGTATGAGAATGATGTTGATTTCAGGGAAGCATATGCAACATGTAAAAATCTTATGACCACAAATCTAACACAGTGGTCCAATTATATGATTCAAGATAGTTTATTATTTAGAGATAATTGACTCTGTATTTCAAAATGCTCCATGAGAAATAATTTTATACAGGAGAAACATAGTGGAGGATTGGTTGAACATTTCATAGTTGATAAGACATTTTTGTGTTAAATTCATTTTATTATTGGCCAAGCTTGCAAGCTAATGTGAAATTATTTGTGGAAGGATGTAGGATTTGTCAAGAGGTGAAAGGAAGAAGTCAAAATATTGAGTTATACTAGCCATTGCACATTCCCAACAAGCCTTGGGATTCAATCAACATGGACTTTATTTTAGGATTGCCTCGAACTCAACGAGGTAATGTGATGCAAGGGCATTATTTGGGTTTCTCTATTTTGTCTTCTTGATTTCTAAAAAGTTTGATTTATTGGTGATTTGTGTGTATAATAAATGGCTTTGATTCCAGAGTTAACACACAATCATCCAAAGGATTGAGAGTTATCTAATATGTAACAACGATCCTGATTTAGTTTAGGAAATAAGGTTCGCTTTGATTTTTTTATATTTTAGCTAAATAGATCCTATTAATTTGGATTTTAGGATTGTAATAAAGAGATCTCATTTGGGATAAGAAACAAAGAGAGGGGCCAAGAAAATAAAATTTTCCCATCTTATATTGGTGTGACTAGAAATGTAATAGTTTTATCAAATGAAAATTTGTGTGCATCTTGTTTGTAATTGGTTGTGCCTTCATTCTACTGAATTGTGATTTCATATTATTTTTTGTACAATTTTGAGTAGTGTCATGTGATGGTATTACATTTCCTTATTTTGAGTTACAAATATTGTTGTAGGAGTTGTTACTCCAAAAAAGGGTGTTTCTATTTGTGAAAAGAAAACAGTGCACTTAGTAAATCATTGCTTGGAAGGTGATTTTACTTGTAAGGACCATTTCTATTGGTATAGAAGGAATTATTGTAATTTTGACTTTGTTTGGCGATGTGTTGAAATATTTGTGAACCCCATAAATAGAGATATTACGAGGTTGAATTGTATTAACCTGATGGTAATCAATTTCCTTTTAAATGGATTTAACATTGATAATGCATTTATGTGATCTATGTTAAATAGTGATGAAGTGTTGATTCCTTGTGTGAATACAATGAAACAGATCAGAAGGTCAAAATAAGAAGCCCCTCCATATCACTTGTTATTTTGTTCACTACTCGGGATTGTGTTGAAATATGTTCACTTCCATATTTGTTAAGGGTTGTTGAACCTTCTAAAAGAACGATTCAGGTTTAATTGGTACCAACCGAAGTGGTTTTTGCATCATAATGACTTTATTTTTTTTATTGAGGAAATATTTTCAAAAATGGCACATTTTATTCCATGTTTCAAAACCACTGATGCAACTAATGTGGAATTTTTTTTTCAGAAAAATTGTGAGATTTCATGGATTGCCTTGTAGCATTGTGTCAGATAGGGATACCAAATTTGTGGGCCATTTTTGGACTTGACATTATCGATGAAGTTAGGTACCAATTTAAATTTTACTTCAACATATCACCAGCAGATCGATGGTCAAATAAAAGCGGTAAATCATTGTCTCGGAAATATTCTAAGGAGTTTGGTAAGTGATCATCCTAAACAATGGGATCAAGTGATCGCCGAAGCTAAATTCACTTGTAATGATTCACCCAACAAGAGTATAGGTATGATCTTATTTCAAATTTTATATGGAATGCATCTTAGAGGTGTATATGAATTGAGAAATTTTGGTAATCAAGAATTTAGAAGTGTAGTAGGAGAAGATTTTGCAATTAGTATGCAAGAGTTACATGAAAGGGTGAAATAGAAACTACAGGAAAGTAGCAAAAAATATAAATAGTGGGTGGACATGAAGAGGAGAAAACAAGAATTTCATATTGGTAGCTTAGTCATGGTACATTTGAGAAAGGAAATATTTCCAACAAAAACATATAATAAACTCAAAATGAAAAAGATTGGTCAATGTAAAATCTTGAGGAAATTTTCCTCCAATACATATGAAATAGAACTCCCTCAAGACATTGTCATTTCACCTATCTTCAACGTAGTTGATTTATACTCTTTGAAAGGAGAATATAGTAGTCTGAATGATGCAACTATTAGTGATGAAAATTAGACTGGTGAATGGAGGAACCAACTGCCAAAAATAGTTCTTAAAGAGATTGAAGCAGTGTTGGACCAGCTATTGATGAAAATAACCAAAGGCAAGGAATATTATCAGTATTAATCAAGTGGAAGAATCAACTAGTTGAAGACTCTACTTGGATTATAGAGGCATATAATTCAAAGTTTGGTACCACTGTAGAAACGTTTATGAATACTTACTTTCTCCAAGAGTCTAATGCAGGAGCATAACCATTAGTAAATTCATTTTGATCATGATGGTCAAAAATTCATTTACTATAGGATGTGGGCTTCCTGAATTTAATTTAATTCTTTGAAATACTTAGGGAAATTAGCAATTAGCTAAATTATTATTTATTTTCATAAACTAGAAATTTGTTGTAGTTGATTCTGAGAGATATTGTAAATATTTTATTATTTTGATGTTTTCTAGATTTAGGATTTAGATCCACAATTAGTGGATCTGAAATGATTATTATTTTGTATTAAAAAATGGATTTTGTACGCTAAGAGAGGGTTTGGAGAATGTGAGTATGTGAGTTTACAAGTGTAGTTTTTTATTTGTTCTCTGAAGGGAGGCATTAATTTAATTGACGAGATTTTTCTATTTTGTGATATGGTTATTCATGCTTTGTTTAATCCAATTTTGTGTCCAAGTTTAAATTTTATACATATTTTATTTTATCTCCATCTAAGTTCAAATTCTAGGTATAATGGAGCCAGTGCATCGTCGGGTTCTCTATTAAGTTTCAGTTCCAGGCTCAATTGGAGTCATCATATTTTTGGATTACAAATCAAATTCCTTCATGGTATAGTCAACAATGTGTTAGATTCATTCGTAAATCATTCCATGGGGAACATTTTGAACCTTTATAATTAATGACCCAATTAAATTTAAAGTCATTTTTTTATTGTTAAAGAGGTGGCATAAAATTCGAAGCAAAGAAGGATGTTGGGCAGAATTGAAGTCCAGACTCCAAGCTAGTAGAAATGGTTCGAGCCTTGACCTCCTGATCTTAGTTGGGCCCAAAACTCCAACCTCACAAGGAAGCCAACTCCCAACCTCTGACTAGTCTATGTTAGTTGGCCCCGATACTATCAGGAGAAATTAAATAGAAACACAGAGGAGGACCCCAACCTGACCTACTGAAATTGTAGAATAGGTCGGTCATTTTGTCAAATTTTTAATAAAAGTGGATTTTAAAAGGTTTTTTCTTAGATTTTGAATAAGTGGGTTTTGTTCTTATAAATTTTGGGAAGCAAATAGTTAAGCAAGGGAATTGGAAGACCATATCGATAACACATGAACTCTAGAGGATGAGATCAGAAAAATGAAGTATTGTTAAAACCAATCCAAGAACAAATCTGAATACAAGGTTGATTAGAAGTCAAAGGGAAAATCTAGCATTAAGGGAAAACGGTAGAAAACCACTAGAAACTAGCAACGCGGAGGCACGAGGTTCACCACTATTTCTAGTCATGACCAACCCTTTAAACCTATTAGAGAAGAATCTTATGGGTCTAGGAGAAAACCCATAGAATTTTGGACATGTGAGGAAAACCATCTATTGAAGCACCACCCTCAGTTATAGAGGAATAATCCAAGGTTGTATAACATACATGAGGAAGGGATAATAAGGGACATTTCCTATAGCATGTATAGAATAAAAGTTGTAGTGGATAATAGACAGGATGATCATTAGGCATCCGTTGTTGAAATGGAATGTATAATCAACAACCAAATTATTTCAATTTTGATTGACTATGGTTCAAACTTTAGTTATGCAAGCATTACAGTGGTTGATAAATGTGCATTACAAAAGGAATCACACAAGGAATCATGGCTAATTTAGTTGGACATAGGGACAAAGAGACGAGTGGAGAATTTGGTAAGATCGTGCCCAATCATGATAAGTTGGATGCCTACAATGGAAAATTTAAATTTGTTGTTGTTGGGTGCCTATGAAGTCCTCATTACAATGGACTGGTTGACTAGGCACAAAACAAAAGTTGACTGCTTTGATAAATTGATTGAATTCCTTAGCAAGGATGGTGACAAGATGGTGTTGCAAGGAAAGGGTGTATATTTTTTGTTGTCCGAATAGTCAGTGATCCTGAAGGGAATAGTAATAGCTCAATAGATCATCCAATTTTAAAACAATTTGAAGATATTTTTCTTGAGGAAGTACATGTACTATCACCACATAGAGAAGTATATTTATCCATATAATTGTTACCTGGGATAGTTCCAACATCCAAATCTCCTTACCAAATGAGCACTTTGGAGATAATAGAGCTAAAGATACAACTAAAATAAATGTTAGATAATGGTTATATCAGGCCAAGTGTGTCATATTGGGGAACAATGGTTTTGTTCATGAGAAAGGAAGATGGCACACTGAGATTATGCACAGATTACAGGAAGCTCAATAAAGCTACCATAAAAAATAAATATCCCTTGCCACATATTGATGATTTATTTGACTTGTTAAGGGGAGTGACGATCTTTTGAAAATTTATTTAAGGTTTGGATATCAGCAAGTACACAACAAGGATGAAGATATTCACAAAAAAAATTAGGACTAGGTATGGGCACTATGAATTTATGTTTGTGCCTCTTACCCTTATAAATTCCCCTACTATTTTCATGTGTTTAATGAACAATGTTCTCAGTCATTACTTGGACAAATTTGTATTAGTTTTCATTGATGTTATATTGGTCTATTCAAAAACCAAAAAGGAGCACAAAGAGAATCTAGTAGCAGTGCTACAACTGTTAAGAGACCATAATCTTTATACAAATCTCAAAAAGTGTGAATTATTTTAGTCCCAAATTCAGTACTTGGGACGTATAAACTTAAAGGAGGGAGTGATTGTTGACCTAGAGAAGGGTAAGGACATTATAGAATGGAAAACTCCACGGAATGTAGTCAAAGTCAAATCATTCATGGGGCTAGAAGGTTACTACAGGAGGTTCATTAACAGCTTCTCTAAGATCAATTATCCAATCATTGCATTATAAAGAAAATGAATTAAAATCCAATGGACACTAGAATTTTAGGACAACATTGAGAAATTGAAATGCTCACTCACACATGCACTAATGTTAAGGATAATAGACCCAGATAAAGACTTCATGGTGTGCACAGATGCCTGCAAGGAAGTGCTTGGTGGAGTCCTCATGCAAGAAGGATAGCTCATGTGCTATGATTCTAGAAAGTTGAACAAGCATGATCATAACTATGTTACCCATGATCTTTAATTGGCTGTAATAGTTAACACACTCAAGACTTGGAGTCATTACCTACTTGGAAGAAAAATTGTATTAATGATAGATCATGGAGGGATGAAGTACTTGTTTGATCAGCCTAATTTCAATGCTTGGATGGTAATATGGTCGGCCTTGATTAGTGAATTTGATTTAAAAATAAAATACATCAAAGGAAAAGAGAACAAGGTAGTTGATGTGCTCAGTAGGAGCCTATAAGTGGGTCAAGTAGTAGCAGTTCTTGTGAAATCAACATGAAAGAGAAGATTAAAGAAGTTGAGTAGCAAGATGAACATTACTGGAACATAAAGGAATGCTTATAGCAAGAACATGAGGGGTAGTTTAGTAATAATTTATCTCTTACAGGCGATGGACTACTAAATTTCAGAGTAAGGTGGTATGTACACTGTGGGGGCGACTTGAAGAAGCTCATCTTGGATGAATTCAATAAAATTATGTATTTTAGTAATCTTGGTTATGAAAAGATGATATCAGCCACATGAAGAGGTAATATTATTGTCCAATCATGAAAAAGGATGTGGCTAAGTATATTGAAAAATTCTTGGAATCCCACCAAGTAAAAGTGGAACGTAAACATCCAGTGGGATTGCTACAACCAATCCTCATTTCAGAATGGAAATAGGAAGTGATTTTTATGGATTTTCTCACAATTTTTCGAAGGACATCCAAGCAACATGATGCAATCATAGTTGTGGTAGCTAAGTTTAGCAAGGCATGTCACTTTATGGTTGTCAGATCCAATTACAGTGAGTGACATAGCTCAAGTCTTCATAAAAAAGATTGTGAGATTGCATGGAGTACCTAAGAAAATTATCTCGGATATGGATGCACAATTTACTTCAAAATTTTCGAAAGAATGTTTTGTTTTCCTAAGGATAGAGTTGGTTTTTAGCGCATCATATTGTCCTTAGACATATGGGAAGTCAAGAAGGGTAAATTGAGTGCAGAATGCGTGCTCAGAATGTATGCCATGCACCAACCAAGAAAGTGGGAAGAGTTTCTTCCACTGGTGGAGTTTGCATATAACAATGGGTAACTAAGAATCACTAAAGATGAGTCCATTAAAGGCTCTTTATGGTATGAAATGAAATATTCCTATAAGTTGGAATGATCCAGTGAACATGGTGCACATTGGACCAGATATGTTGAAGGAGATGGAGCATGAAACCATTACCATCAGGAAAACTTTAAAGGTAGCTTAGGATAGGTAAAAGAGTTATGTAAGCCAACATAGAGCACACAAGGAATTTAAAATAGGAGATAACGTGTACCTCTACATTATACTAAAGAAATTCTCATTAATAATTGGGTCTTGTGCCTAGTTAGCACCATGGCTTTGTGGGACATTCCACATTCTAGAAAGAGTGGGGCTAGTGGCCTATAGATTGGCATTTCTACCCATGGTGAAGGCACATGATGTCTTCCATGTTTATTTGCTTAAAAAGTATGTACATGATTTTGATCATGTTTTTTTTTGGTCTATGATATAATAGGAATCGAGGGGAGAGTTCCATCCAGAGCCATTATGTTTACTAGATTAGAGACAAATCGTGCTCTAGAATCAAGTCATTAAACAGGCTAAGGTGTAGTGGAGGCACTTTGGACTAGATGAAGCCACCTCAGATATGGATAAAATAGATGGAGGAATCATTCCCACTTTTATTTTCTATCTAAGTAATTGTAAATCTAAATGTAAACGAATGTAAACAGTTGGGTGGTATCTTAGATGGCGAAGAGGACTTGGGAGGTTCCACAGGGCATGAGAGCTAGGGTTTGCAGAAGAAATTAAGCATTGGGAACCATGGAGGGGTGTAAGGGGGGGAGTTACACTCCCTCCTATAGTTAGGCAGTCTCTAGTCGAGGCAAGAAATTGCTGGAGGTTGAAACAGGTACTTTAGGAGGAGGAAAACAGGACAACAGAGACACACAATAGTAGGAGAATAGGCGGGGAGATGTCAGAAGAGAGAAAAGAATAGAGGAAGAAAATCAAAATGCAGACACTAGAAAACAAAATGGAACGTGTAAGCCCAGGACAACTATCACACCCAGAGTGGTGTTGAGTGATCCAACACTACAGGCGCATAGGGAACACATGGCGAATTATGCAGTCATTTGTAAATTCATAGGGTTATGGCCAATGGAGAAGGCTTTACAGCATGGATAAAGAATCACTAGAAACCTAAAGGAGATATAGACCTACACCTTGGGTCAAAGGGTTTCTTCACTGTAGTATTCACTAACATTGAGGATAAAGATAGGGTGTTTGAAGGAGGGCCCTACTTCTATGCTGCTGCAGGCCTCTATATGCAGCCTTGGGTGATGAATTTTGTCCTGGAGCAAGAGACATTCACTTCGGTTCCAGTTTGGGTAAGACTCTACTCCTTACCACTGGATTATTGGTAGCTAGAATCATTAACAATTATAGGAAATAAACTAGGGCATTTTGTAAAAATATCTGAGGCCACTAGGCGGGGAAAGTACACATCCTTTGCCCGAATATGCATGGATATGGATCTCTCTGGAGCTCTACCGGATGAAGTGATTCTAGAAGTTTTTGATGAAGAATGGGTACAAGTGGTGGACTATGAGCATGTTCCTTTCAAATGTCGGAAATGGCATGAACATGGGCATCTATTCAGGGATTTCCCTCTAAACAAAATAGAGAGCAGAACTAAATCTACCTCAGAGAAAGAAACTGATAGATTTCACAAAGTGGGAAATAAAGGTAAAGAAGGAAGAAAGTTTCAAAAAAAAAAATGAGGAAAAGCAGACAAGCCAGAATAGGTACAAGGCACTAGAAGAAGAAGAGGAGCTAGATAAGGCAAATCTGACTTTGAAGGACAGCCTAGGGGAGAAAGAAAAGGAAGAAAATATGGAGGACACACATGAAAACAACCAACAAAAGGAGGATCTGCTGAGTACCATGGAACTTGATAAGGACCAAGAGATGACCCTGAGTGAGGTGGAAACCGAGGATCATGAACTGCAGGATATTCTCGGTAGGGAGCATCTAGATTTAGAAAAATTCCTAGAGCAGGGAACCACAAAAGGAATGGATTCACTACCACAAGAGGAGTTTAATAGAGTGCAACAGCTGTTTCTGTGGATATCTCAGGAAAAAGGGTCGGGAGCCAAAATAAACCTCGATAGTTAGGACAACGGAGGGGTGAAAACTATGAAGACTACATTGGGACTTGCGCCTAGGAACCCAGGCAGGAAGAGGGGTAGGAAAAAATAGAATGAGTTGCTGATAGAATGCGAAAAACTGATGATAGATTCAGGTAAGATGAAATACCTAACTAGTTACTCTTTCACAAATCTTTCTTAATGAAGCTCACAATGTGGAATATTAGGGGTCTAGGGAGTAAAAGGAAACAAAGGAATCTTAGCAATAGAATAAAATAAGAAAAACCAGATATGATTTTCATCCAGGAAACTAAATGTTCAGTTGAAAAAATAAGAGAAATACACAGAAATGGCTAACTAGATATGAATTTCTAGAAGTCAAAGTAGACAAAATAGCCGAAGGTATCCTCACACTTTGGAACCCCCAGAAACTAGGTATCTTGGATGCTGAAGCATCTAGGAACTACTTATCAGTGGTTATTCAACCTTTGGGGGATAGGGAAGTTTATTTAATCACAAATGTTTATGGTCCATAGAAGCCTGAGGACAAACTCAGACGACTCACTTCACTGGAGGATCTAAGAGATAGACATTCAGGAATACCATGGATTTTGGGAAGGGACTTTAACATGATCATATCCCTGTCGGGAAAAAATGGTGGAACCAGATCACTAGGAAGAGACTCCATAGCTTTTCAAAATTTATAAACAATATGAAGTTAGTAGACACAGAGACAAGTAATGCCCTCTTTACCTGGAATAATAAAAGGGGATGAGATTCTCAAGTTGCCTCTAAGCTAGATAGAGTCATTATCTCAGAGGACCTTATACTCACAGGCCTTGACATGTCAACGATGATACTCCCTTTTGGTGGCTCAGAGCATTGGCCTGTTCAACTTGAGGTGTCCTGTATAGGAACTCCAAGAAACAAACCTTTTAGGTTTGAAAATATCTGGCTCACCCATCTAGAATTTATCAGCAATATTGAAAAATGGTGGGAAGAGGATATGCAGATTTAGGGTATGAAAATGTTTCTCTTGCATAAAAGATTGAAACATATGAAAATCAGGCTCAAAGATTGGAATAAGGAGTTTGGCAACATTTTTTAAGCCAAAAAAGTAGTTGAAAGGAAGATTAATGAAATTAATCAGTCTCTCATCACCGATGGCTTCAACGAGGGAAGAAATGAAAAAGCTAACAATCATCAACAGGAATGGGAAGAATTATGCAAACAAGAGAAAATGTTCCGGAGACAAAAATCAAGAGAACAATGGCTAAAAGAAGGAGATAGGAACACAAGTTTTTTCCACAAATCTACCATGGATCACAGGTCTCACAACAGGATCTCAATAATCAAGGATTATTGAGGTAACCAACTCAACACCCACAAAGATATAGAAGCTGAGCTGGTTCAACATTTCCAAGGTATAGCAGAGGAACCTCTCTTAGATAGATCACAATTCATCAATGATTTCACAAATCATATTCCTAAGCTTGTGATAAGAGAAGATAATTATAATCTAAACAGGCCTGTGAATGAAGAGGAGGTCAGTGAAATCATCAAAGATATGCAATATGGGAAGGCACGAGGACCAGATGGTTTTAATGTTGAATTCTTTCAGGCATGTTGGGGTATTGTTAAGAAGGATATCCTTGATGTGGTGGAGGACTCCAGAAAAAATAGAACTGTTTTGAAGGCGCTCAATACATCTTTCATTTCCTTAATTCCAAAACAGGATAATGCTTTGACACCAGACAGATTCAGACCTATAGCTTTATGCAATGTGGTGTATAAAATAATTTCCAAAATAATTGCCAATAGGCTTAAACCCCTTCTACCAACTCTGGTTTCTGTGGAGCAAACTAGGTATGTAGAAGGCAGACAAATTCTCAACAATATCATTCAAGCTCATGAGGTGGTTCACTCTCTTATAAGCAATAGGTAGGTAGGAATGATTATGCAACTTGACCTAGAAAAGGCATATGATAAGTTAAATTGGGCCTACATAAGGAGAGTTCTTCTAGCTTATGGATTTGACCATAACTGGGTGAGATGGGTAATGGCCCTTGTAACTACCTCTAGTTTTTCAATACTGTTAAATGGTTCTCCATCAAAGCCCTTTAATCCTTTGAGAGGTCTCAGATAGGGAGATCCTCTCTCCCCCTTCCTCTTTATTCTCATGATGGAAGGACTAGGCCTAGCTATCAAGTCTGCCAAAGAAGAAGGTAAGATCCAGGGTCTCAAACTAACCGGGAACAGAAATGCTTTGACCCATCAACAATTTGTGGATGACACTATGCTACAGGGCATACCTATGGTCAAGGAAGCTCTAGCCTACAAACAAATCCTGAAAGACTTTGCAATGGCTGTGGGCACAGAGGTAAGCCTCTCCAAATCAAAGATTTTATTTTTTAACACCAACATTGCTATTCAGAGAAATATTTCTAGAATTCTAGGCTTTCAAAGAGATATGCTACCATCCAAATATTTGGGAGTACCGCTAACAGATAAACCTCTGAGCAAGGTAGTATGGGAGCCTATGATTAACAAGCTACAAGACAAGACATGGAAATTGACAAGTAGGTCTTTAAACTTAGCGGGTAGACTTGTGCTTACAAAATCTATCCTACAATCTGTTCCCATCTTCATGTTCTCAGCCCTTCCAGCACCAAAGGGAGTCATGAAACTATGCAGGAATATCCAAAGAGATTTTCTTTGAGGTAAAGGGGAAGAAAAAAAATGGGCCTTGGTAGCTTGGGAAAAGATTTGTAAACCTAAAACTCATGGAGGTTTGGGACTGGATGATCCTGAGGTGCTAAACAAAGTTTTTGGGGCAAAACTATGGCGGAGATGGCTAAAATATTCAGCTGCCCCTTGGGCACAAATTTGGAAACATAAATATGCAAACAATTGGCAAGACAGGGATCACATTAGAATGTCTGGAATCATCAAAGGTTCCCACATCTGGAACAAATCTTGGGCGAATAGGAACCTAAACTGTTGAGAGAAGACTTTGCAAATCTCAAGAATGATACTGACATCAAAGGGTTACTCAGAGTAAATGAATTTTGGGATCAGGTTAATAATGGAGGAAAATGGAGGATATGGAAGGAATTGGATTACAGGGATAATGCCCCCTTAAAGTTATAGGCCGAAGCTATAACATCCATCTTGGAACAAAGGAAGATCCTAATATCAGATGATTTAGACCAGCTGAGATGGGGCAATAACAATGAAGGCACCTTTAACCTTAAAGAGTCAAAACACATAGCCCTTGGGCTTGACTCGACCAACCTGGATTGGATTTATAAGAATCTTTGGCAGAACCAGGGATGGATGAAAATTAAATTGTTCATGTGGTTAGTGTAGCATAAGAAAATTCTTACCTAGGAAAACCTCCAGAAAAGAGGTGTATCTGGCCCATCCAGATGCCAACCATGTGAATCACAAGAAGAAACTATGGATCACCTTCTCAACCTCTGTACATTTACTTCCACATTGGATTACTTCAATTTCAAACAAACAGATAGGGACATGGGTAGCATCACTAGCAACCTAAATAATTGGAGAAAAAACTTCTCTGATTATGAAACAATCAACAAAGCTTGGCTTTAGCTCCAAGTTTCCTAATCTGGGATGTCTGGAAAGAACACAACAACATAATTTTCAAAAATGAAAAGGGTTCTTCCCAGAGTATTATGGAACAAATTTTAAGACAGCTCAAGGAGACGGTAGGAACTCTTATGCAAAAACCCCCTAAGAATCACCCTTCAGATGCTGATGTGCAGATACTACTAGAGTTGGGTATGCAGGGGCTTATTCTTTAGGGCAATAACAAAAATACAAATCAAATTGTGGCTAATAAAGACTTCTGGCACCCTCCCCCTCAGGGATTTATGAAATGCAACATAGATGGGGCCTCAAAAGGAAAACCAGGCATGGCTGGCTATGAGGGAGTGATAAGGGGTGAAAAGGGTTGCATACAACTCATCTTTCATTGTAATTTGGGGAGAGCCACAAACAATATGGCAGAGCTCATGGATCTTGACCAATGCTTAGAAATCTTGAAGGAAAAAAAATCTTCATAACATCATAATTGAAGCAGACTCTGAGTTGATCATTAATTTGGTCAAGAAAATCTGCTATGGGTCGGCTCCAGAAAAAGTCTCGAAACAATGGAGGCTTCTTCAGGTTTATCAAAGGATCCAATCCCACCTTTAGAACATGAGAACACTAAGTTTTACGCATGTGCGTCAGACAGCCAACAAATTGTCGGACATTTTATATAATGAAGGAGCTCTATGTGCTAAAAGCAACAATAAATATAGATGGAAAGAGGTCTCGTAGGGCAGATTGAGGGATGAGTGTCTCAGACAGGAAAATGTGGACCGAGAGCTCTATCAGAACAGGGGATTCTAGCAGATTGCAGAGTTCTGGAAATAGTTGATGTACAGTCTTCATGAAGCAGCAACTCAGGGATATTTATGAAAAGAACATCCAATACTTGGTCCAAAGAATCAACCCAGAATGGGAGCTAGGTTAGCGAGCGTGCAGCTGGCAAAAATTGTGGCATTCTGACCAAAACTTCGTGGCAATGGCACAAATGTGTCTCTTAGCCGAATGGTTGGCAGTGGGTGAAACAATTATGCGGTAATTTTGGTTATGCTACAGTTGAGGTGGTTTTCGGGATTTCAGGCATCCTCAAAACCCGAAGTGGTATTCTAGAAATGAGCCCGATGCCACTTAATGTTCAACACGTGGCTCAAGGAGGAGAGAGAATACCGCCTTCATCGGGTGGGTATTCCTCCTACTTCTTTTCAGCTCGATATTCCTCATAGTCGTTGGATCAAGTAGTTGCAGATCAACGGCCTAGGTTCAATGTGCATGTTGGTGGGTCTGGGGTATCTTCCTGGCTTCCCTAGCGGACTCGAAATCTTTATATGGTGGTCTCTATGTCCTCTTTGGTTCTGCTTTTAGTTTTTTTAGGTTCACATGTTTTCGTGCCGTTTTGATCCTCGACCGTTAGATCTTGGATGATGGTGCGAGCAGTTTTCTGGGCCCTAGGTCCGGTTCTCAAGCTGTTGGCTCTTTTCCCAAAGCACAAAGTGAATGCTAAATTCTTTGGCCCTCTTCTCCTTTGGGTTTGATGTATTTTATGTAATCTATTTTATACATGTAAGTGAATAGAAGGATCGACTCTTTCTTCAGCAAAAAAGAATGTAAATATTTGGGCATATAAAGCTCTTGTAAATTATGTGTTTAGGTATCGAACACCAAGGACTATGTTCCTCTAGGGGGGTGGGTATTGTGAAAAACCCTATAGTGAACCCTATTGTAAATATCATTATGAATTTTAATTCATGTAAATTATGTGGAATTGTAACACATTGACTGGCTGAGAAGTATACATGAATTTAGAGGCTTGTAAGCGGGGGAGTTGCTTGTAAACCCAATCCTTGCATTTATTCCATCACCTAAATACATGTTAGTTTAATGAAACTATTGTGCAACGATTAAATGGAGGAGATGGGTCTCTTTGGTGGAGGAATACTAAGTATAATTTCTCTCATGAATCATGTTGACAGAGTCAACACACAAGAGAAAAGCTAGGGAAGAAAATCTTGGTGGGGAGAAAAGAGGACATCAATTTTTTATCATCATTGGGAGGATAGTTTTCATTTGGCAAAACCAAGGAATCAAGGGATGAAGAATGGAGTCTAGAAGCTCTTGTGGTATACTTGAAAGGCTCACTTTCACTCAAAGTATGTGTTTTGTGGTCACGGGATGACTTCTCTGTGTTTTTGCTAAGGCATGTTTTATGCTTGTGTGTTGTTTTAATGAGACTTGAGTGTATTCCATATGTTAATTTTCCAAACAAAGTTTGGTGGAGTTGTGATACTTAGTTTCTTGCTGAGATGATAAAAACTTAATGGCTTTCTCATTGATAAACCACTTGAGCAGTGGCTTGCATTGAGTTTGATAAACCACTGGTAACTTGTTGGGTTGATAAACTATTATTAGGTTAGGTTACAAATGTGCTTACTGAAAGGATTTGATAAACCATGAAGTGATTTCCTTGGATTTGGTAAACCGCTTGTGTGCTTACTCAGTAGGATGATAAACCACCTGGACAGTGGGCTCTTAACTCCTGTAGTAAGTAATACAACTGATACACCTCGCATTGTGCTTATGAACCTTCTCCAAAATTGAGCTGAGACTCTCTATGCATTTGTCGAACACCTGTGGTTGTTGTTCACTGATTTAAGAGTTCCTACGTTGTTACAGTTGGGGGTATTTAGAAATCACCTGAGAAATGAATTATGCCTTTTACCTAGTTGACTAGTTAATGGCGAGAGAACTCTTGAGAAATTACCTCCTCAAACTTTGAATCTGGCTCAAGGGTGGTTGACTGCAAGAAAGATTGTAATGTAGTTTTCCTATGGTTGGGTGGAGTGTTGAAGTCCCACTCTTAGTTGCTAATCATTTGAAGATAATAAGATAAGTTCCTTAATTGTATACTTTATGCATTGGAAAGATGAGCATTGTTGTTATGTGATACATACATGTACTAGTACTGTAAATGGAGGAATACATTACTCATGTTTATCTATGATGAGATGATGCACATATATATATATATATATATATATATATATATATATATATATATATATATATATATCTATATATATATGTATGTATGTATGTATGTATGTATATGTGTATATATATATACATACATGTATATATATATACATATATATATATAGATATCTATACATACATACATATATATATATATATATATTTGTGTGTGTGTGTGTTTCTTATGGTTATAAGGGGCCTAAAGGCCTTTGTGTTAAGCTAATACATTTATGATATGTAGAGTTGTTCGTATGGTCCCATGCGATTACGGAATGTGATCAATGAAGCTATTACAGTGTGTGAATTCCATCGGCTGGTAATATAGTTGATAGGAATTCTAGGTAGATGTTTGGTCAAGGCGGTGGTTGGTACACCGCTAGATGATCATTAAAAAAGGATAAGGCACAAGTACATGGTGGGAAATCCATCTAGCTTCACCCTGATTCGACCAAAGAGTGCTCAAATTATACGGTTAGTTCAGGCTTGATTTGAGTCAACGATTTGTGCCTTTTGCATAGTTAGAAAGGTGCCAAATTTCCACAATGATCACTTAGTAGCCAGCATGGCACCATTACGACAGTACTTGGATTGTTTGGGAACCTAATTCATTCGATGGTTATCAACCAATGGGGTAATTTCTTGTTCATTAGATATGTGTACAAAGTTGTTTGTGTAGGGAAGATGTTCTTGAAGAGCATGGGACATATTCATTGTTGTTTTCCTAGACTGGAGTTGTGAGGGAATCATTCAATTTCATGTGTAAATGATCTGTAAACTGTCATGGATATTCCATTGGATAGTGCGTCACAACATATATGATAATATTATATTAAAAATTTGAGATTCTACACTATTACAGTTTTATTAAATTTTAAGATTTGTAGATTTAATTGTAATTAGTGCATGCATGCGAATGAAACTTATGCAGAAAAATAGAGAAAGACAAAATAAACACACATACACACACAAGACACAAGATATTCTCTCTGGGAAACCTTTTCGGGTGAAAACTCAGCTGGAAGGTGAGACTGCTTCACTCTCCTTCTCTATCTGGAAATATGGCTGTAGGTATAAAGAAGTAATTCATGTGACCCATGGGCTGCTACAGTGCACATATCCTCTATGTGTGCTCTACCTCCTATCTCTCCCAGATATATTTTCTCAACTATGGAACAAAATGATCTCGAAAGAATGGAATGCCTCTTCCTCCTAGTCGCCTGGTTATAACACAGCCCGATAGCCTACTAGTGGTTAATTTTGACTACATCAACTCTTAACTAGAGTTACAATATAGACTTTTCTATAATATTCTATATCATTATCATGTGGCTAGCACCTTTTCCATTAACAATGGGGGCTGATGCGACATCCTCCCTATAGGTTTTAACCTCGTACATAAATTACATGTAAACAAATTCTAAAAAACAGAAAATAAAAAAAACATAAAACAGATATACACAAAGATTTTCCCTTGGATCCCAAAACAGGGACTACCATATCGATTTTTAATTATGTTATTTTCAATGTTACAATACATATATATACATGTCGGGGCATTCATAAACCTTAATTCATTAACCCTAGATTAGAAAACAAACATAGTTCCCTTCACCAGATCTACAAAATAACATGGGTAAGAAACCATCATGCCCAAAACCATGTGTAAAACTCATGCAAAAACCTTAGGTAGGTTTTCCCACGTAATATAGGGTCCAAAAAAATTCTCGGGATGCTTCCTCGAACCCCATGTAAGGGGGCTATGTTGGGTCCCTATAATACTAGTGATTACCCCATTACTATTGTAGTTATACCCCTTATTTATATTGTTGTGCCCCCATTGCCCCCATATTGTTATTAATGTGCCCATAGAATCCCTCTATTGTTATTTTTGTGGCTTTATATTATTATTGTTAGGTCGGCTGGATTATATTGTGACTCCTTAGACTCCTATATATAGAAAGGAGGTTTTGTCATTTGTATCATCCAAGAATTGTTCATTTATGTAATGTAAAGGAGGTTTCCCCCTCGAAGAGGCTGAATTCTAAGGCGTTGATCTATCTTTTCTATCTTTTCTTGAGCTGGTTTCATAACATTTGGTATCAGAGCTTTGGATTCTAGGGTTTCGCTGCTCCAAACAGGTCATCGTGGCATTTTCACTATAACTTTTTTTTCTGTGACGTTTCAGAAGTCGCAAAAAAAACCCATTTGAGAAGAAATCGCGCTGAACCTTGGGTCTAAATTTCAGAGCTTTTCGTGCGATATTTTCGGAGATATGATCTGAGGAAGTTGGTCTTTTTGCAGACTCCTGAATTACACTCAAAACAGGTGACCTGGGGAAAATCGTCATAACTTTTTTTCTGAGCATCGGATTGAAATTTCGTAAGAAGGTACAGAAAGAGGACAGACTGTAGTTTTCATTTATATATTTTTTAGAGTCAAAGGTTGAAACAGTGACACGTGGCACTTCATACAAGTTCACTCTACTGAACTAGTCTATAATCAGGTCACTGCGGGAGATTGTGCATAACTCTTTCTTGGAGAATCCAATTTGGATCAGACTAGTGGCATTGGAAAGAGGACATAGAAGGCTACTACAGGTCACAATTTTAGAACTAGATGATTCGAAATTACAGAGATACATCAGATTCAATATCAGGCTTCTACAAAGTAAAAAAAGGTGTGTAGTTTTTTTTTTAATTTTTGCGTAAGCTTGGTTTGAAGGAATTCAAAGGGCATAGTAAAGCATTATTATCGGTAACTGATGCCCCGAGGAAAGAAAATGCAAAAACCTAGTAAGGAACCTGAAAGCTCTAGCATGACTCATGAAGAAGAGGAAGAAATGCTACATGATATATCAAAATTACAAGAACAAGTGCAACAAATGTCACGCTCACAAAAGCTAACAGATGCTAAGATAAATGGCGTGGAATATAAGATAAAGGGCATGGAAGCTAAGATGGATGATCTGAAGACAAATTTGAGGATATATTTGAAGACAGACATGGCAGATTTGAAGACAGATTTGACAAATTTTCTACAAGAAATACTTACTAATGGTGAAAAGGTTGTAAAGGAAACTCATGATGTGAACAAAAGAAATGTTAATCATGATTCCATAGACTCTAATGTTGGATCGAAGACCCACCATATTCCAAAAATCGATATGAGGAAGTTTGATGGCAAGGATCCCGCCACATGGATATTACAGATGGAGCAATTCTTCGATCTCAATAATGTGCAAAACACACAAAAGGTACGTATGGCAACTTTATATTTGGAACCAAATCAGTTTGTATGGTATCAATGGCTTTGCTCTCGTAAAAAATTTATCACTTGGGCAATTTTTACGGAAGAATTGATAGCACATTATGAGGATACAAAAAGCAACACTTTTTTTAGCCAATTGATAAGTCTCAAACAAAAGGGTTCAATAATGGAGCACATTGAGGAGTTCCAAAAATTGAACATAAGGGTAAAAGATATTCCAGAGGAGCATAGGATTGATGTGTTCATAGGGTCTTTAAAGGATAATATCCAACATGATGTTCGCCTTTGGGAACCTGATTCATTAGAGAAGGCATTCAGGTTAGCAAGAAAAATGGAAAGCAAAATTATGGCAACCAGGAAGCATACCACTCACAACTATAAAGACGGAAGTGTTTTGCCCCTAGTCTTCCACAACCTATAAGGTTGACACCACAACAATTGGAAGAAAAAAGAGCAAAAGGGCTTTGTTACAGTTGTGATAGCAAATACACTAAAGGTCATAAGTGTGCTGAGAAGAAATTATTCTACATAGATTGTGAAGAGGAAGAAGAAAAGGAGCAAGAAAGGTCAAAAGAAGAGGATATACTCCAGGAACAAAGCCTAGATGAAGAACAAATAAATCCGACCATATCTTGTAATGCATTGGCGGAATTACCACTCCTCAAACCATCAAGATAGAAGGACAAATCAAGAAGAAAAAGGTAATAGTGTTGATTGATTCAGGAAGCACCCACAATTTTATTCATTGTAGGGTAGCAAAAGAATTGAATTGCTTCCTATATCCAGCACCAGAGTGTCAAGTGATGATTGCAAATGGAGGAACAATAAATTGCTCTGGAAAGTGCCATAATATCAAGCTATCCATGGGAGAATATGTATTGACTAGCCCAATGCTTTCCATTCCAATGGGAGGTGCTGATGTTGTACTAGGAGTCCAATGGCTACAATCCTTGGGTACAATAGCTTTTAATTTTCAAGAACTTTTCATCAAATTTTCTACGGAAGGAAAGGAAGTTGAATTAAGGGGTATTGCAGGGAAACCAGGAAAGATAATCAGCTCTAATGGTATGACAAAGCTTCTAAAAAAGGAGCAAAGAGGTGTAATTGCACAATTATGTTCGCTAGATGTTTCCACATTGGAATCATCTATTTCTCCAGATCTCCAAAAAGTCCTGGACAATCATTCCAAGGTATTTGAGACTCCCAAAGGTCTCCCACCTATGCGTGATCATGATCATGCTATTCATCTGATTCCAGGAAGTGTTCCTCCAAACATCAGGCCGTACAGATATCCCTATGTCCAAAAAAGTGAAATTGAACGTATGGTTGCAGAAATGCTAGAGGCTGGTATAATTCAACCGAGTCAAAGTTCTTTCTCTGCTCCAGTAGTATTGGTGCACAAGAAGGATGGATCATGGCGCATGTGTCCGGATTATAGGGAGCTCAACAAGCTCACTATTAAAGATAAGTTCCCCATTCCTGTCATTGATGAATTACTGGATGAATTGCATGGATCAATTTACTTCACCAAGTTGGATCTTCGTTCAGGATATCATCAAATCAGAATGAAGATTGAAGACATTCCGAAAACGGCATTTAGAACTCATGAGGGTCATTATGAATTTTTGGTCATGCCTTTTGGCCTTACCAATGCACCTTCAACATTTCAAGGTTTGATGAATTCAATTTTCAAACCATTCCTTAGAAAATTTGTGTTAGTATTTTTTGATGATATACTAATCTACAGCAAGTCTTGGAAGGATCATGTTGAACATGTTGACAGGGTGCTACAACTATTGGAGGAGAAACAATTATATGCAAAAAGATCCAAATGTTTCTTTGGAGTCCAGGAGGTGGAATATTTGGGTCATATTGTATCTCATGAAGGAGTTAAGGTAGACCCTAGCAAAATTAAAGCCATTAAGGAATGGAAAATCCCCACATCCATAAAGCATCTGCGAGGATTTCTTGGGTTGACAGGGTATTATCGCAAGTTTGTTAAGAATTATGGGAGAATAGCAGCACCTCTAACAACATTATTGAAGAAAGATGCATTTTCATGGACTCCGGAAGCAACAAAGGCCTTTGAACATCTTAAAGAGGCAATGTGCCAAGCACCGGTCTTAGCTACACCGGACTTCACAAAAACCTTTATTGTGGAATGTGATGCTTCAGGAAATGGAATTGGTGTTGTTCTAATGCAAGATGAAAGACCCATTGCTTTTGAAAGTCGTCCAATCAAGGGAAAGTTTTTAAGCAAAGCTATTTATGAGAAGGAAATGTTGGCAATACTCCATGCACTTAAGAAATGGCGACCCTACCTAATGGGAAGACACTTCAAGGTAAAAACGGATCATGATAGCCTTAAATACTTTTTAGAACAAAGATTATCCTCTGAAGAGCAACAAAAGTGGGTCACAAAGATGTTGGGTTATGACTTTGAAATCATCTACAAAAAAGGGAAGCAAAATGTGGTGGCAGATGCACTCTCAAGAAAGGATGAGGATGTGGAAGCATTGTTGTGCGCCATTTCTATTATCCAACCAGATTGGATAAATGAAGCAAGGGAGGAATGGAAGAATGACGAAGAAGTGTGGGCACTTATTCGAAAGCTACAACAAGATTCCAGTACGTCTGATACATTTAGCTGGAAAAATGATTCGTTATGGTACAAAGATCGCTTATACCTCTGTAAGAATTCCCAGCTAAAACAAAAGATTCTTATGGAATTGCACACTTCTCCCTTAGGAGGGCACTCAGGATTTTTAAAAACTTACCACAGGGTTAAGAAGGAATTTTTTTGGGATGGCCTTAAATCAGATATTCAAAAGTTTGTGGCAGAATGTTTGGTTTGCCAACAAAATAAAGTTGAAACAATTAAGACACCGGGTCTATTACAACCTTTATCCATTCCAAGCCAACGTTGGGAGGAGGTTTCAATGGATTTTATCACAGGTTTACCCAAGTCTGAGGGAAAGAGTGTCATCATGGTGGTAGTTGACAGACTTACCAAGTATGCACACTTTTGTGCATTATCACATCCATTTAAAGCCAGTACAGTTTCTACTGCATTTATGGAAACAATTCAAAAGCTACATGGAAACCCAAAGATTATTGTAAGTGACAGAGATCCCATTTTCACTGGAAATTTTTGGACAGAATTATTTTCTTGTCTTGGTACTCAGTTAGCTCATAGCTCATCTTATCATCCTCAATCTGATGGGCAAACTGAGATAGTAAACAAATGTTTGGAAGGATATCTTCGTTGCTTTGTATCTGATAAACAGACACAATGGGTCAAATGGTTGCCTCTGGCTGAATGGTGGTATAACACTTCCTTCATACAGCAACAAAAATGACCCCATTTATGGCACTTTATGGGTATCAACCACCATCCATCACATCATATTTAAGAGAAAATTCTAAGGTTCAGGCAGTGGAACATCACATCGAACATCAACAACAAGTCCTCCAACTCTTAAAGGATAACCTCGTGTTGGCACAGAATAGAATGAAACAACAGGCAGATCAACATCGCAGTGAAAGAAGTTTTGATGTAGGTGATTGGGTATTCCTACGGCTACAACCATATAAGCAAATGTCCCTCAAGCAAGCTAAGAAGGATAATAAATTATCACCAAAGTATTATGGTCCGTGTTGCAAAAGATTGGTACTATGGCATACAAATTGGAGCTTCCTGCAGCTTCTCGATTGCACCCAGTTTTCCATGTTTCATGTTTAAAGAAGGTTATAGGCGACAAGCTCCCAGTTCAAACAATATTGCCAGAACTTGACGAGGAAGGAAAAATTATATTGGAACCGGAAGCAGTCATAGAAACAAGAACTCGACAGCTACGAAATCGATCAATTTCAGAGTATCTTATCAAGTGGAAGAACTTATCCGCTGAAGATTCCACATGGGAGGATGAGAATTTTATGCAGAAGTATCCAGAACTACTCAAGCGTTGAGGACAACACTTTTTTGAAGGAGAGGGGCATGTTGGGTCCCTATAATACTAGTGATTACCCCATTACTATTGTAGTTATACCCCTTATTTATATTGTTGTGCCCCCATTGCCCCCATATTGTTATTAATGTGCCCATAGAATCCCTCTATTGTTATTTTTGTGGCTTTATATTATTATTGTTAGGTCGGCTGGATTATATTGTGACTCCTTAGACTCCTATATATAGAAAGGAGGTTTTGTCATTTGTATCATCCAAGAATTGTTCATTTATGTAATGTAAAGGAGGCTACCCCCTCGAAGAGGCTGAATTCTAAGGCGTTGATCTATCTTTTCTATCTTTTCTTGAGCTGGTTTCATAACAGGCTACCACCCCTCTAAAACCCCCATGCTAAACCTGGCACAACGAACAGGACAATATGTCCCCCTCCATCCGCACCACTAGTTGTGGAAAGAATATAACACACACCCAACATTCTCCCACTTGTCTTTTTGTTTTCCACACAGGGGGTCATAAGAGCGCTTAGTCATTTGTCCAACACTGTAATGCCCATTATTTCTCTACACCAAGATAACTTCTCAGTGCTCACAGAATTCGTCAATGCATCTGCAACATTCTTCAAAGTTTCCACATTTACTAGCAACACCTTATTGTCCTCAACCATATCCCTCACAAAGTGATACTGAACATCAATGTTCTTTGTCTTTGAACGGAAAGATGGGTTCTTTGCCAATAAATTTTCACTTTGGCTATCATAGTCTATCCTTATAGCTCATTGTACTAACCCCATACTTGAACACAATCTCTGCAGCCAAAATTCTTCCTTTCTTGCATTGGTGGCTACCATGTATTCCGCCTCTATAGTTGAAAGTGCCACTACAAATTGTCTCTTTCTCATCCAACTCACTGCTCCTCCAAATAGGTTAAACACATACCCACTTGTAGATTTTATCTGATCTAGATCTCTAGCCCAATCATCATCAACAAAGCCACATATGTCTAAAACTTTGTCTAATCATGGTCTTCCTTGGTAGCGCAAACCATAATCACTAGTGCCATGCAAATAACTAAAAACTCGCTCCATTATTGTCCATTTCTACTTCTATGGTTTTGATATAAACCTGCTCAATACTCCCATTGCATGTCCAATATCTGGTCTAGTATAAACCATTGCATACATCAGGCTACTGACTGTAGTTGCGTATGGAACACGGGACATGTCCTCTTCCTCTTCTTGTGTCTTGGGACATTGTTCATCAGGTAACTTTACACGTACCAGAATACGAACCTTCATCGGTTTATTATTCTGATTATTAAACCTCTGGTAGTATTTTCTCGACATACTTCCTCTGTTTTAACCATAGCTTCATCTTTTCCCATTTTTTTTTTAATTTCCATGCCCAAAATATAGTTTCTAGCACCAAGATCCTTCATGTCTAACTTGGAGGACAATTGGGTCTTCAAATCTTGGATAATTTCTTTGTCATTTCCAATCAGCAACATATTGTCCACATACAAGACTAGATAAATAATAGGGTCACCAATTAATTTAAAATACAAACAATGATTCGCTTTGCTTCTGGTGAAGCCAAGTCCCCATATAAATGTATGAAATTTCTGATACCACATCCTTGGTGATTGTTTTAACCCATACAAAGACTTTTTTAACCTACATACCAATTCTATCTTTCCCTTCACCACAAAGCCTTTAGGTTTCTTCATGTAGATATCTTCCTCTAGACCCCTGTGAAGGAAAGTTGTATTCACATCCATCTGTTCTACCTCAAAATCAAAAGAAGCAACAACAGATAAAAGTAATCTACTAGAAGCTACCTTGGCAACAGAAGAAAAAATATCACCAAAATCAATTCCCAACACCTGGGTATAACCTTTTTCTACCAACCGAGCTTTGTATTTCTCCACCTTACCTTTTGTATTCATCTTCTTCTTAATTACCCATTTGCTTCCAATGGGTTTCCTTCCAGTCGACAGCTCCACCAGATCCCAAGCCTCATTTTTGTCCAAAGATACCATTTCATCAACCATGGCCTATTTCCAGAGTTTGTCATCTTCTAAATCTAATGCCTCCCTGAAAGTTTTGGGATCATCATCAGTAATAGATAAAGTAAAATTTGAACAAAAAGAATATGGACTATCCCTTTCTCACTGCCTTCTTTCTTGAACTAGTTTTCTCACTACTGGAGTTTGTGGATCTTCATCTTTTGATTCTTGTTTTGTTGTAGAGTCTGATTCTTCCTCCTTTAGCTCAAACTCTATCTTCTCACGTTCCCTTGGTAGGACTTCATGTTTAATAACATATTTCACCTCTATAAGCACCACATCTTGGTTGTACACAACCTTCCTTGTTTCTGGGTTCCAAATCTTATAACATTTTAAACCCTCCTTATACCCAATAAAGATGCACCTTTCAGATTTACTATCCAACTTGGTTATTTTCTCCTTTAGAACATGTACATATGCATCATATCCAAATACCCTCATATGTGAAAGAGAGGGATTCTTACCAGTCCATACCTCATGTAGATACTTATCCTCCAATGTTGATGAAGGTGATCTATTAACCAGGTAACATGTTGTCTCAACCGCCTCTGCCTAGAATTCCTGTCCTAACCCAACACCACTGAGCATGCTTCTTTCCTTTTCCATTAAGATCCTATTAATTCTTTCTGCAACTCCATTTTGTTGAAGTGTGTCTGATTCTTCTGTCGTGCTATACCACACTTCTTACAAAAATCTTCAAATTCCTTCTTGTGGAACTCTCCACCATTATCTGTCCTTGACACCTTTATCTTCTTCTATGTATGGTTTTCCACCATAGCCTTCAATTCTTTAAACCTATCAAATAATTCAGATTTATTCCCGAGGAAATATATCCATGCATTCCTTGAGAAGTAATCTATAAATGATACATAGTGCACATACTTACCCAGTGATGGAACTGACACAGGTCCAAACACATCATTGTGCACAAACTCTAATATCCCTTTCACCCTTTTAGCACTATAGGGAAACTCACCCGATTATGCTTCCCATATACATAATATTCACATAAAGAAAAATATAGTGAGAAATTAGACATACCTTCTACCATACCATTACCTTGAAGTATTCAAAGGCCCTTCTCTCCAATATGTCCAAGCCTTTGATGCCATAGCATGGTTTTTTTTCCAAAGACCACTAGATTTTCTACTCCACTTTCAGGAACCACAAAACTGTTGCACCCATCAATAATAGTACTACCCAGAATCTTGTACAGAGTTCCAATCCAAACTCTCCGCATCAATACCAGTGCTCACCAAACCATCTTGCAGGTATCTTTTTCGAACACTATTTTTACACCTACATCATCCATCTTGCTTACAGAGATCATGTTTATGGAAAATGCAGGAATATGCAGAACACCAGGAAGTGTTCTAATCCTTCCACCTTGAAACTTCAGCTTTACTTTTCCACGTCTAATAATTCTAGCCTTCCAGTCATCCCCTAAGAAGACATCACCACCATCATATTTCTGATACTCGCAAAACCACTCCCTATGGGGAGTGAATTGAAAGGATGCACCTAAGTCAATCAATCATGCTTGATGATATACATGTGTACTTGAAGTAGAAGCCAAGTACACATTCCCACCTTCATCTGAGGTGGTTTTTGCCACTACAGAAGGAGAATCATCAGATCCCTTTCCTTTTTTAGGAGATTTAGATCTACAATCCTTTTTGTAGTGCCCTTCCTTTATGCTTTTCCAACATACCTTTACAGGTTTTCCTAGAGATTTAGATCTCCATCTAGATTTATATCTCCCACTCGAGGACTTATTTTTGTTTCTTTCCTGGGACCATCCTCATACAGACAAGGCATCTCCATTATGTATCTTCATATTTTTTTCGTCTCATCTCCTCCGACATCAAAGATGAGACTATTTCAACAAACTTCAAGGTAGTTGTATTACTACTTATTGCAACAACCACACTATCCAGGAATCTGGTAGACTACAAAAAAAAGTATGCACTTATCTTCATCTGAAATTTTAATATCAATAGATAAAAATTGGCTTACCATAGTATTAAAGGCATTGAGATGTTTTTTCACTGTCTCCATCCTTCATCCTCAGGTTACACAATTTTTTCTGCAGGAACAATTTGTTCACCAAAGACTTAGATTGGTACAAAGTCCCTATTTTGACCCATTAATCCTTCGCCGTAGCTTCCCCTGATACATTCAACAATATTGAATTTGAGATACACATCTGTATTGTGCTCTTTTCCTTTCGATCCAACTTCGCCCAGTCTTCTGTTGACATTGTCCTTGGTTTAGTACCTAGATCTACTGTGATCCACTGATATTTATCCACCAACATATCCTCGATCTTGAGCTTCCAAACCTAAAAACTCTGACCATTAAATTTCTTGATCTCTATATGATCTGAAAATGGGGCACTTAGGCTTCTTGTCTAATTTAAAAGAACCTCTCCCACTTCCAAAGCTTTAAATATTCCCAAGTCTTATTGATTAACCAATGAAGAATTAATAAGTGCTTGATATTAAGGTGTATGCTGGTATTTGTTCTAAACTATTCAGGTGCTGTAAATTAGTGTGTTGAAACTAATATATAAATACATACAACAGTAAATAATGTAGTAGTAAAACTAGCACATAATATAGCAATTTAATCTGGAGTTCACCCAAAACTCTTGGGCTACGTCTCCTTGAGCTTTGGTCAACTTGACTAGGCTCTCTGGGATTATGGCAGGTCCTTTTACAAGCTCTTGGCTCAACTCCTATTGTTTTACATAGAAACAGTGGGTTCAGACACCATGTCATTCCCTGGCTCTCGAAGCTCTGGCTCTTGGCTCTAGCTCTTGGCTCTTGGTTCTGGCTCTTCGGCTTTGGCTTCTTTGGCCCTCTATCAGTTTACAACTCTCTTGGCTTTTCACTTGACTTCCAATTGACTCCCTTGGTTGTTCTTTTTCCTTCTGCGCTGCCTCTTTCGGCTCAGTTTCACCTTAGCTTCCTGGTTTGGCTTTGCTTTCAGCAACAACCCCCAACGACCTTGAACAATCCTTGTCTTTGTTGTTCTGTGGCTTTTTAAGCCAAATCGGCGCTGTCAGTTCATTTTCCCTCTCGAGCTCTCTTGCTTCCTAACCTCTGTCTGCTCATATCCCTTTTTGAGCATTATAAATCCTTTCTAAATGCTTCTAAGGATGGTGGCCACATGTTCTGTAACAAAATCAGTCATTGGGCCTCTGAAATCCCTGAGATAACCATTCTCTATTTACACAGAGAAATACATTCAAAACTATGAAATTCCCCCAAATAACTCCTATCAAGTCCGCCTGTATATTGACATCGCATCTTTGTCATTGATCAGGGAGATTAAGATCCAATGGTTGTGGTTCATTTCGGGCGGCCCTTTCGTATGGTAGTTAACCGCCAGATACGGGTGGTTTTTTCTCTCCTCAGCCTGGACACATGGAAGTCAGTGTGTGGGCTTGGGCAGATCCCGGCCCAAACCACTTACCACCTTTGGGTCCTCCCGAAATCCCTCTTGTTTTGTGGATTTCCTTTTATATTTAAAATACATTAAAACATCGCAAAAATCCCGTAACAATGGCTTTAGCCAGATTTGAAATAATATATATATTCTCATTCGCAAACCCCTTCAGGTCCGGTCTTCATCGCATCGACACTTTCCCATCGTATTTCGTTTAATAAAAAAAAATACGCAACAATACACACAAACGATTGTTGGGCAGATCTCAAAACGTATGGAATATCGTTTATGGTTGTATCAGGTCCGGCTATTGCATCGCATATATCTGTATATATATATATATATATATATATATATAGATATATATATATATATATATATATATATATATATATATATATATATATATATATATATATATATATATATATATATATATATATATATACATCCCTGCTCCTGGCTCCGATGCGAATTTGCGATGTGACTCGTCATAATCGCATGTCGCACGAGCCCCGGGTCCTTGGTAAGTGCTTCCGCTGTGTTTGCCGATTGTGATATTGCAATCACAATAATCATATAATATGTTATGATATCCTTCACCTGCCACTGCCGATTGTGATTTTCCAATCAGATCTGGACCATTGATCGGCCAGATACGGTGGCTCCTATTCATTGTTGGTTTAAGCCTCTGATAGGCTTGGTTTTGGTCATTTCTCTATGTTTTTTCCGTCTGATAGTGTAGTTCGATATTTCTAAAACTTCTCCTTTTGTGATGGTTTTGATCTTTTAGGAGATTTTGAAGACTTAGAGGGCTTTTAGGACCCATTTTTAGGGGATTTTGCCTCTTTCTCCAAAGGAAAAAGGGCAGCTTCATTTTGTGATAACTTCTGCATCCTAAGTTAGTTTTTTCCCATTCAAGTTGCAGGAGATTCAGAATGAGACGATCTCTGCAATGGGGCTAGTTCCAGGAACTCCCTTGGGCTTTCATTTTCCTCAGTGAGGAACACTTAGACTTAGGAGTCTATCCAAAATCCATTTTGGATCATGCCTTCCCACTAAAAGAACTTTTGGTCTCCAAAAGACTGATATATTGATCTGAACAGTAAATGATAGTGACTCACCCTCTTCTTTCAGCCTCCCTATACTTGCCTTTGCATAGTGCCTCTGAACAAAAGTTTCTGACCACTTCCCTTCTTGGATGGGTTGGTCTTCCTGGGAAGAACTGTCTTCCTCCTTGCCTTCCTGCAGAACTCCTACTGAAATGGTTATGGAAGGTAATTTGAGATTCTCTGCCTTGATCATCGATCCAAGGTGGCTCAACAAATGTGAAGTACATCTGCTCCACAAAACTTTCATTTGTACCTATTTGAAAAGATGTCAACAACAACTGTTAATAGTAACAGAAATACAGACAACAACCGAATGGCCTAAACTCTTGCTTCAACAAAAGAGACAGATTTCACATCTTGTGAACACCTCCATGTCTTACATCTGCATACAAATGATGGACTAGACAACAAGCCCACAAAACATGCCTTTAAAACAAATGACCCTTCAAGTCAAGCATGTAGAAAAAGACCTGTAGGAATCCTTTCAAAACATGAACATTTCATCACTATCTTTATCTTGGATACCAAGTTAACTTTTCCCAAGTCAATATGGGATCACATGCATGTTTATAACAAAGCAATCAACCCTTCAAGTTAATTACACATACATGTTCAAAGACAAGGAAAAACTTCAACATCCCTATGTTCATGGATCTCATGCTCATGCATGCATTTTATCCTTTAGCTTTCGCTTAAGCACACTATACTTTCAAAGCTGAAATGACATATAATGTTGTAGCAACAAAGTGAGTCTCCTACTCAATCTTTTCCATTCACCATCTTCGTAGAAACCTGCAACTTGCATCTCATCAACAAGAAATGCAAATAGATGCATCAATAGACATGCAATCCTTAATTGGAAAAGAACTCTAAACATTTCTTACCAATCCATTTCAAAGGACTTGCCTTTGTCTGCGCATCGGCATCAACATGTGAATCATTTTGAAACACATTATTTATGTAAACTTCCTTTCCATTTCTGCCATCTTCTCTTTCCACTTTCTTCAAATTTTATGGAAGCATTGTTGGTTTCAGTGTCCAATACCTTTCAACAAGATGTCCTTGCTTATGGCAGTAAGTGCACTACATGTGCACCCTCTTGACAGCATGATTTGCCTTGTCCAATGGACCTTTGGCTCTTTGCTTCTTTTCCTTCAAAAATTTCCTGTATGTGGCCATTCTCTTCCAACATCTAGAAACATGATGGTTATCCAAACCACAAAAGGAACATGCAATTCTTTTCCCATGCTTATGTGGAAATTTACTATGCTTTGCAAAATCAAAAGGAATATGTTTAGAACCAGATTTATACCTACCTCTTTCACCTTTATTGCCTTCATGAGGAGGTGAAGCAAATGAAGAAGTGGCTCCCTTTGGAACACCATCAATCTCTTCAAGGTTGTTTGAGTTTCCACAACTCTCTGGTTCAAGTGTGTGCTTTTGAACACTTGCATCCTGCAAATGATGTTTCAATCATTGCATTCCTCTTGAATACAACCTTCACACTCTGCAATGCAACCCCTTCTTGAGCTGTTTCAAAGGCCTTCATGGCAGCTTTGGAACTCTCTCCAAAAGATTGTCCATAGCCAAGACCCAAATACTTAGGCATTTCTTCAACCATTATTAGTTCAACAATACCTTGTGCATGCCTTCCCAAGCCCTTTCCTTCCTAGCCCATCTTGGACATTAGCTTGGAGCCTATGCCTCTAGTATGTTTTTCAAAAGAACCAATATAAGCATTCTTAGAAGAATTTAAAGACAAACTAGAATGGTTTACCTCTTTTTCAAGCTGATACTTGACCAAGGCTTCTTGGGAAACAAAGAGTTATGACTCCAACTCATGCATCCTCTTCAGGTTCATATTTGCAATATGAAGTTGCCTCTCCATTTCCTGCAGTCTGTCAAAAAGCAACTACTTCTCTTCCTTCATGGAATTCAACTGCTCTCTAAGTATGCTGCTCTTTCTTCCATCCTCATACATTTCTCTCACCTTGTCCATCATGATAAACAAGTCTTGCTTCAAGTCCCCATCAAAGAGTCTTGTGATGAAGAAGGAAGAATTCGAGGATACACTTGAGGAAGTTGTCATTATGCCAAT
This sequence comes from Pinus tabuliformis, assembly GCA_031772625.1. NCBI lineage: Eukaryota > Viridiplantae > Streptophyta > Pinopsida > Pinales > Pinaceae > Pinus > Pinus tabuliformis. Next base: position 485,214,138 of record CM062818.1, on the reverse strand, counting down.
GAACAAAGAACTTCAAACAAGATTAATAAAGAGCTTATTTCAACAACCTTTTGCAACAAACCTCTTGTGCTTTAAGGACTGCCTTGAGGTCCTTGGGATAGAAGAATGCCTTCAGCCCTTCTTCCTATTTGTCCTTCCCGGACTGAGCTATCAGTAGCTTTCCCTTTACCTTTGCAAACTCAGAAAATAGTCAGTCTGCAAAACAAGCATATAATTAGCCTCTTGTTGTTCAAACACCTTTCAGACAAGCAGTCTTTGCTTTGTCAATCAAGCATTCTGATATAACCTTCTTTGAAGGTGGGTTTAATCAAACTTAGGCTCTGATACCACCTGATATGAAAATGGAGAACTTAGGCTTCTTGTCTCATTTACAAGAACCTCTCCCACTTCCAAAGCTTTAAATATTCCCAAGTCTTATTGATTAACCAATGCAGAATTAATAAGTGCTTGATATTAAGGTGTATGTTGGTATTTGTTTTAAACTGTTCAGGTGTTGTAAATTAATGTGTTGAAACTGATATATAAATACATACAACAGTAAATAATGCAGCAATAAAAAAATCACATAAGACAACAATTTAATCTGGAGTTCACCCAAAACTCTTGGGCTACATCTCCTTGAGCGCTAGTCAACTCGACTAGGCTCTCTAGGATTATGGCAAGTCCTTTTACAAGTTCTTGGCTCAACTCCTACTGTTTTACATAGAAACAGTGGGTTCAGACACCGTGTCATTCCCTGGCTCTCGAAGCTCTGGCTCTTGGCTCTTGGTTTTGGCTCTTGGCTCTAACTTTGGCTCTTCGGCTTTGGCTCTGGCTGCTTTGGTCCTCTATCAGTTTACAGCTCTCTTGGCTTTTCACTTGAATTCCAAGTGACTCCCTTGGCTATTCTTTTTCCTTCTACACTGCCTCTTTCAGCTCTATTTCGCCTTAGCTTCCTGGTTTGGCTTCTCTTTCAGCAAAAACCCCCAACAACCTTCAACAACCCTTGTCTCTATAGTTCTGTTGCTTTTTAGGCCAAATCGGCGTTGTCAGTTCATTTTCCCTCTCGGGCTCTCTTGCTTCCCAACCTCTGTTCGCTTAGATCCCTTTCTGAGCATTAGAAATCATTGCTAAACGCTTCCCGGGATGGTGGCCACCTGTTCTGTAAAGAAATGGGTCATCGGGCCTTTGAAATCCCTGAGATAACCATTCTCTATTTACACAAAGAAATACATTCAAAACTGTGAAATTCCACCAAATAACTCCTATCGGGTTCGCCTGTATATTGATATTGCATCTCCACCGTTGATCTGGGAGATCCAGATCCAACGGCTGTGGTTCATTTCGGGCGACCCTTTCGTACGGGAGTTAGCCACCCGATACAAGTGGTTTTCTCTCTCCTCAGCTTGGACACGTGGCAATCAGTGTGTGGGCTCAGGCGGATCCCAGCCAAAACCACTTACCGCCTTTGGGTCCTCCCAAAATCCTGCTTGTTTCGTGGATTTCCTTTTATATTTAAAATACATTAAAACATCACAAAAATCTCGTAACAATGGCTTTAGCCGGATCTGAAATAATATATATTTTCATTCGCAAACCCCTTCGGGTCTGGTCTTCATTGCATTGGCGCTTTCTCATCGTATTTCGTTTCATAAACAAAATATGTGACAATGCACACAAACGGTTGTTGGGCGGATCTCAAAATGTATGGAATATCGTTTATGGTTCTATTGGGTCTGGATATCGCATCGCGTATCTACATATATATATATATATATATATATATATATATATATATATATATATATATATAAATATATATATATAGATATATATAGATAGATAGATAGATAGACATGCCCGCTCCTCTGTGTGGCTTTGATGTGAATTTGCGATGCGACTCGTCGCAATTGCATGTCGCACGAGCCCCGTGTCATTTGTAAGTGCTTCCACTGTGTTTGTCGATTACGATATCACGATGGCAATAATCATATAACATGTTCTGATATCCTCCGCCTTCCACCGCCGATTGCAATTTTCCAATTGGATTTGGATCGTTGATCGGCCAGATCCGATGACTCCTATTCATCGCTGGTTTAAGCCTCCGATAGGCCTGTTTTTGGTTATTTCTTTGTGTTTTTGCCTTCCGATAGTGTAGTCTGATATTTCTAAAACTTCTCCTTCTGTGATGGTTTTGATCATTTAGGAGATTTTAAAGACTTAGAGGGCTTTTAGGACCCATTTTTAGGGGATTTTGCCTCTTTCTCCAAAGGAAAAAGGCCAACTTCATTTTGTGATAACTTTTGCATCCTAAGTCAGTTTTTTCCCATTCAAGTTGTAGGAGATTCAGAATGAGACAATTTCTCCAATGGGGCTAGTTCCAAGAACTCCCTTGGGCTTTCATTTTCCTCAGTGAGGAACACGTAGACTTAGGAGTCTATCCAAAATCCATTTTGGATCACTATCTTTCCACTGCTTTCCATCTTCTTGCACCGCAAGAATCGATTCTGTTGACAGTGTTGGACCCGCCAACCTTCAGGGGATCACCCCGGTATGAAGTCCCAACTAGATCTCACACCGTTTGGTGTGGGGGTCCCATCCGGTATGATGGCCTGGTTTCCATTGTCTTAAGGATTTGCCTCAACTCTTGCTTGTCAGCACAGGAGAGTGGTTTTCTTTGTCTTCGAGAAGTGAGGTTCGCATGCCTGGTGATTGCTGTGTTACTTGTGTCAATGGTTCTTTCACTGTATAGGGAGAGGGTGAAATGAGTCCCAAGTTAGTTGTGAGGAAGCTCCAACTCTGGTAGGAACACACAACACAACAGGACGTGCACAGCCTATGAAGGAGCATTTCACATAGATGTGGTAGTCAAAACACACAAGGGAAGATAACACGTACAAAACTCTATGGATGAGTCCACATGAGTGCAACAGTTGTTAGAGAAAGTTTTATGTGAAAGGTCTGTCTGATGTCCATGGAGATAGCCTCCACGGGCGAGACAATGTTAACAGCATATACAACACATTTTCATTAACAGATTATGCATTACAGCAAGTGAAATAAGTTCAAGTGTTCGACACAGGTTAAAGAAACATGCATTACAATTGTTCAAGATTAGTCTTACAATAGTTACAATACATGTGTGAAAATGTGTTGGCCTGTTAGAAGGATTCTAAATTAAGAAAATGCTCCAAGACACATCGTTACACCATACATCACTAACCCTGTGCGCGAGGCATTGGAGCCACTACTTACTCCTCAAAGAAAATATTACAAACTCTCTTGTATATGTGGGAGGCGCTGAGGTGAAAATTCCTTTGCATGTACAAATGAGGGGGTATTTATGGCCAAGGGTGAAACTGACCCTTGTGGCTTTTTGACTACCCTCATGACTATTTTACTTCCATGTCTTTTCGACTTTACATGACTCTTTGTACAACAAGTGGGTCTCTTGGACTTCCACGTTATATTACATTGATTGTCAATATGGCCCGTAGTAGATATGTAGATGACATGACTCGTGACATGACTCGACATGATAGCGCTGGTACATTCGTGCTGCTGCTGGTGTGCATGTCGATCTGTAGTGCTGTTGGGTGATGGATGTCCTCATGGTTTTTCATAGCTTCACCTACACATGGCAGAGTGCGTGGAGTCTTCAATGGTCATTGGTTTTCTTGATATTGCTTTTGCACATTGCTCCTTGCTTGTATGTTGGAAGGATTTACAGGTTCTTCTATTCACGAAAGGTGCATGTTCGTCCGTTCATCCATCTGTGAGCACATTTTTCATGTTTTCTCATCTATCAATCCGCGAACACATCTTTGCATGATCATCTATGGGCAAGCACATCTCTTCGCATGCATCGTTTGTTCATCCATTGGTGAACCCGTCCTTCTGCATGTTCTCCTTTTGTTCATCCCATTCATCATAGTGCCATGTTTGTTTGTGTACCTATACTTGTAGTCACTCATGAAAAGATGATTTCAAATCCAAAACCTCCTAGTCTACCATGATACATGATCATTTCAGATGCAGGTGACTGGGAGAGGTAACAAGGTTGTGAGGCGGGATGCAGCCTCCGGGCACTGCTCATGTAAACTGCACAAGAGTCACTAGGTGACAAAGATAGGAAATCTGGATTGCCAGTGACTGTTTGGGAGGTCTGGCTTAGCTAGAGGACAAAATTGCACAATTTTTTGGAGGAACGGTCCAGGCTACGGGAAGGGAGGGAAGGAAAAATCTGCGCATTTTCTAGAATGAGCGGGTAGCAGGGCTTGGCAACAAAAATTGCACAATTTTTTCGAGTAATAGACCAGGATGCATGGAGGATCAACATACAAGAATTATGCAATTTTGTGGAGGAGCAAGATAGGATCTTGGCAGCCATAACTGCACAATTCCTGAAGGGAACTGGTAGCTTCCTGCTGGGTCACTAGTAACAAAAAACTATGCAATTCCTGTAGGGAACTGGCAGTTTGCTACTGGGAGTTGCTAGTGGGAAAAAATACGTTGATGTTGGGAGGTTGGCCTGCTGATCACCTCTGCACAATTTTTGAGCTGAGCAACCTGTTGGACAGCAGAGGGCTTGCTCATGAAAACTGCACAATTTTCTGAGGGAGACATGGACGAGCACTGGGTGTCTGTTTGGCCTGACAGCACAATTTTCTCAGCGAGTGGGTCTGCAGCCTATGTGCAATTTTTGAGGGGAGTTAGTCTCGGGGTGGCTGCTGGGTCAAACTCTCCCATTGACCAGCATGAAGGCTGATTGATTTTCGTGTGGGCATCACAACTTGAAATGACTTGCTTGGTGCTTCTGTGCTATTCTAGGTGATAGTCGATCGAGTCGATAACGGGGTGATGGTCCAGCTGTTAGAGGGGAATCGGGTCGTCAAAACTTCAGCAAAATGACTAAGTGTCTGAATGAGTGAAAGATGCATATGTGATAAACACACACTTACATGACTTGATGACGAGATGACTCAAACCATCCAGACACACATGCTCAACATGACTGAACGACGGTGTGAGCGACAAGCACGACACTTGTGATTGATCATTGGTCAAATGTGATGACGCTTTCATGATAGTGAATGTGACTCTGTGTGTGAGTGCGAGATATGTTTTCATAGCGAACACAACAAGTACACACAAAGCGAAGACTTTGATTGTAACTAGAACATGGTCGCAAGCATTAGGGGAGTTTTGAGGTCTAAAATGGGCCTCCTCAGAAAAATGTACAACCAAAATAAACTTTATAAGAAATAATAGGATTCAAGATGATGATGTCAACCATGGGGGATGATTCACCATTTTTGGAGTAAAAAACTAAAAAGATAAAAAAAAAAAAAATAATAATAAAACGACTTTTTCAACTCTTATTTTAAAGTTATCTCCCTAAGTGTTTACTCAAATTTTGAGTGAGAGTACTCGTTGGATGAAAAATTTAATTCCTCATCCAAGGAGTACCCATGTTGCATACTTTCGATGGACCTTGCTACACAAAAAATGAGAAATACATGAAAAAGTGTGATTGCAATCACGTTTTTCATGTATTTCTCATTTTTCATGTAGAAGGGTCCATTGAAAGTATGCAACATGGGTACTCCTTAGATGAGGAATCAAATTTTGCATCCAATGAGTGTTTCCACTCAAAATTTGAGTAAATCCATAGGGAGATAAGTTGAAAATACGAGTTGAAAAACTAGTTTTTTCTTTTTTCCCTCTAAAATTTGATGATGTAATCTAATATTATTTTATTATTTCCACTATTATTGTATAATTTCCTTAGGAGGCCCATTTTAGACCTCAAAACTCCCCTAATGCATGACAATGACATCAACATGCAAAAACTTGGATGAAATGAACAAGCAATGCAGATGCGAAGACTCGCATGAGTTCACAGAGTGAACCCAAGTGTGTGCAGTCATCAAGTGAAACTCTCAAGGGAGGCTTCAAAATTGGGTGCAGGCCAAAATTTTGGAGGGTGGTTATAGCCACTACAACACTTGGCGACACACTGGTAGAATTCCAGCTTCTCTGTTTTGGTTCATTGCTAGCACAGGGCCTTAGTCTTTCAGGGAGTATTGAATCATTGTGCGGGTTACTTCAGCTTCCCCACTTACCCCATGGACATAAATGGTTCACCTTTTTCCAACTCATTCAAACACAATCAAAAGTTCAGCTTGATCATAATGTTTCAAATTCAGGAAGGGTAGTTTAGCTCGCGAGTTGAATATTTTCATAGTATAAGTTTTCATCTCTGGTGTTGCTCTGCTACTAGCAGGCCTGGACAGTACCCCGGTGGAGTCACACAGGAACACACACATTGCTCCACTGCCAGCGAGCTTGGTTAGTACCCCGGTGAAGTTGCATGCTTCACCTCTCTGCGCAGGAAGCCTTTCTCTTCTTTCGCCTTTGTATTTTTCAAGAGGACTATGCATAGGCACTTATTTATTTTTTGGGGTGGAAGAGGGATCCCGACTTATTGAGAGCAGAAGAGGTTGTTCCTTTAGAGAAGCATGTAAGACCTCTGACATAGGTTTTCTAGTTTAGATTTTCCCCTTCTCCGTTTGTACTAGTTTGATGAGCTTGAACACATAGAGAAGAAGGATGAGTACATGCATGGGGCTTCCCAGTGTGGACACAGGTTCATGGTTGGACCAAATATTCCCTTGCAAATGGTTCATATTTTCCATCAAGACTTCATCAGTTGAAGGTTCTAACCAAGCACAGAGAAGACAGACACAAGACTGGCTAAGTGCTATAGTGTCACAAGTTTCTTCAAATTTCAACCACATACTCTATTTGAAAGCCAGAGCGTAGTAGTTGGCAGCACTTATTTCCAAAAAAAATAGTAAGGTATCAAGCAAACAAAACAAACATAAACACAAATAGTAAGTAGAACAAACCAAAATAAAAAAAAACATAGTAAGAAAAGCAAATAAGATGAAAACAACAAGCAGAAAGAAGAATATGTACATCTCACTGGTGCGGCCTGACCTACTGGAAGTGATGCTTAAGATCTTGGTCGTTGATAGGAAGGTTGTCAGCCTTCCCGTCAAGTGATTACAGATAGCGCGTGTGTGGGCCAAGCTGCTCACAGACCAGTATAAGGCTATCAGGTTTTGCTACCGGAACCTAGCGGTATTCCGAAAGACCATTAAGTGAGGAAAACACTACTGCTTCAAATATTGCATGCAACATAGGCTCTAATGATGGCATGGGGTAGTTGTTTTTATTCCGGGAGTGGTTCAAGTTTTTGAAATCAATGCATAAGCGTACTTCCTTGGATTTCTTACGTGTATAACTTAAAATAGAAACCCATGTATGGTGATGAACTTTGTAAGTAATCCAAACATCCAACAACTTAGTCAATTCTTTCTATATGAGTTCAAACAACATATGTGTTTTACCTAGATTTTGCTACAACGACTTGGCTCCTCTTTACCTAGAATCCCGTGTTGGATTATTTGTGTGTCATGTGTCCTCAGGTCGTCATCTTCCCATGCGGACACGTCCCATTACTATTTGATCAAGTGGTCAAAGACTTGTTGCTACTGCGGTGTGTAGTTTGTACCGAGACTGACTATCCTCAGATCATGATTGGTTCCCAGGTTTCTCTATTCATTCGTAGTGGTGGACTTGTGGGTTCTATTGTTTCTTGGCCCTTTATATAGGTTTTGCAAGTCGTAGAGCTTGTTGAGAGAAACTACACCCTTGGGGATGGGGTTTCCTTTCTTGCCATCACCTGCAATTTTTAGAGGCTTCTCGTGCTCATCTTCATCAACTGTTGTGTCCTTGAAAGCACCAACACCATTCGTGGGGTGTAGTATCAGTTTGAGTGCAACCAAGTTCAGGCTGATGGCCTTTTGTAAAACCAACACGAGTGCTTCGTACTCAGCAACATTTTTTGTGCACTCGAATTCCAAGGAGCTTGAAATCATGTGTTCTCTATTTTTTTGGGTGACTGAGATGCACTCGGTCCCTGAGCCGTCATGTTTCTTTGATCAGTCAAAATGCATGGTCCACAACTTGTTTGTACATGGACCGTTTGACATGCTAGTATTGTTGCTACTACTATTGCTATTGCTACTTCTACTAATGTTACAATGTGCTATACATGTTTCATTTCGTCAGTTGGGAAAGGAAGGAGACCCAACTTTGTGTCTGGTGGGGTTGAATCTGGTCGTGAAGGATAACACCCCCAATGTTGTTTCCAAGAGGCAGTTGCTAAACATGAGTTCCGTGAAAGCCAACGGTTCATTTTTGTCGTTAAGGGGAGTGACATTGTGCTTCATATACCTCTTGGACACTACCTGGATTTTGTTGCATTTTCCCTTGTACGGAAGCCACATGTGCAACCAATCTGTAGCAAAATATCCATCTAGCTTGCTGGACTAGTCTCTGCTGAGTAGTAGATCATATGCTTCCAGTATGTCCACAACAACTATGTTGATGCATTGGAGAACTTGACTGTCATGAGATAGTCAGATGATCATGTCTCGTAGTTCACCAATGGCTGGAACCGATGTTTGATCAAGTTGGATGACCCGCACCGATGTCTCACTCCATTTTTCATTGATCTTTCTCACGATGGAGAGCAGCATGACGTTGGCTACCACGCCAGAATCAACCAAGCAGTTGTGAACATTACAGTTAAAAATTTCAAATAATAGCAGGAATGGAGGGAAACCTGAGTTTTCTTCTTCCATCCAAAGTGTGTTGAGAATAGTCGAAAGTGATCAGGAGGTGTGCTTGCTCCCTTGGTAGTAGAGGTTGTGTTGTTCGTTGTTGTCTGTCCCAATGCGCGCAATAGGATGTCTCGCTAACTCTCAATCTTAACTAACTTGAACAAATAGATGTTCGCACAAGTTTTCTTCATGTCCTCTACAATGTTGCAGTCCAGAGGTGGAAGACTCACCAAGGTGTCTAGGGCAGGACTGATGTTCGTGTTGTCTGGCGGAGTGTTCTACAGTTTGCTTCTCATGGAGGTACTTTTACCCGCAGCTGTCTTCCTGGACTTGTTTTGTGTTTTCTGCTTTGGGGCGGCCAGTGGATCAACCTTCCTCATCGTGAGTCTCATCTTTTCTTGTACTTCCCCAAGCGTAAGGGGAGCCCCTTTAATCCTAAGGTTGTAATGGTCATTTTGTCTTGAGGGCTTCTTCTCGGTGTTCGTCTTCGGCATTGCTTGCAAGAACTTATATTTGTTCACCACATGCCCATAACTTGATGCTTCATTAGGTGAAATATCTTTGTCATTATCTTTGTCATCCGGCTACTCCTGCATACTACTCTCTACATCGAATGTATGATTGTATATCGAGTTTGTGACTCACTTCCAGTCCGAACATAAGTTCTTGGGGTGATGTTCTTTGTGGAACGAATAGAACTCAGGATCTACACATTGATCGACATTGAACATAGAGCTTTGCACAGTTTTTTGAGTGAACCAATTTCTTCTTGATGAGATACTTCCATGTCTCTTTTTAGGTAGATGGCTGCTTGCAAATGTGTCTGTTTTCCATTGTTTAAGCTCGGACACTTCCGTTGTTAAGTTCTTGACGAGGTTTGCTTGTCTCAACCCTTTCTCGCCATTTCTTGGGACTTCCTGCTCACGTCTATGGAGTCCTTTGTTGGTTCATAATCCTTGATGACTCCAATCGCACACATGTCTCTTTTTACAACAATAGCCTCTTCACAATTTTCCAAGAGTGTTGGTTTCGCAACTCGCTTTACGAATTGCGTAATGCTAGTCGGCAGTGCAGACATGTAGTAATCAATAGTGATGGAGTCATGAGGTTTGGTTTCCACTGCAAATTTTTTCAATATGCGTGTAAACCTCTGGTTGAAGTCTTTTACCTTTTCTTTCCCCTCCATCTTCAGGATTCCCAATTCTTTTAGTAACATAGCTGGGGTCTTGTCATCAGCAAAATTTTCAAGGAACATGCGTTTGAATGCACCCTAGTTCTGTATGGAGTTTGGTGGAAGGTTGTGATACCATGCAAGTGCACGACCATCCAAGGTACATGGAAAAATCTACAAGCAACATCATCATGTTGTACCTCAAGGGTCTGCAGCTGTAGGTAGAAGTTGTCCAAATGATCTTTTGCCTTCACGTGTTGTCAAGGTTGAAATTGATGTTCATTCTCTCTATTTGCTTCGACATCTTATGAAAAATGGTCGGGAGATCCAATGGTCCTTGAGTCATCCATTCCAGATTTGGGTAAGCCATCTCTTCTTCTTCTTTATCCTCCTCATCTATGTGAGAATATGATGGTTCCAGCTCTGAGTCTATTGGTTCATCTCTGCCTTCGCCTACTGTACTGGAGTTTGATCTCAAGATCACAAGAGTGTCTTGTTTGCCTTGCCGGAAGACCGAAGGTTCCTCTCTATCTTTAATAGCTTCTACCAGACCTTTAAGTATGGCAAGGACTTCTTCTTCCACCAATGATACAACAACTTATGTAGGAGTGGCTTTTAGCTTTCTTGACGTGTATGGAAGATGTTGTATGCCTGGGACCAATTTGACTACTTTCACAAACTAGCGAGTGATGGGAAGGATGGAGAAAATTTGATGATACAAAATCTCATGTTCAATCCTAGGAGGTGAGGAGTAACCAACTATAGAGTTGCGTGTAGGTGAGAGGGATTGCGAGTTACTGCCTTGACCAGATGGTTGATGAATGAGTGTGAGATAATGTTCAGCAATATACAACTAGATGCCCTCCTTCTAGAGCCAGAAATGTTGATGGTGATGGACCCGCCAACATTCAAGGGATCACCCTAGTATGAAGTCCCAACTAGACCTCACACCGTTTGGTGTGGGAGTCCCATATGGTATGATGGCCTGGTTGCCATTGTCTTAAGGATTTCCTCAACTCTTTCTTGTCAGCACAGGAGAGTGGTCTGCTTGTCTTCGAGAAGTGAGGTTTGCATGCCTCGTGATTGGTAGTGCTACTTGTGTCAATGGTTCTTTCACTATAGAGGGAGAGGGTGAAAGTGAGCCCCAATTCAGTTGGGAGGAAGCTCTAACTCTGGTAGGAACACACAACATAACAGGACATGCACAACTTCTGGAGGAGCAGTCCACATGGATGCGGCAGTCACAGCACACAAGGGAAGATAACACGTATAACACTCATCGAATGAGTCTGCACGAGTGCGACAATTGTTACAACAAGTTTTATGTGAAAGGTCTGTCTGATGTCCGGGGAGATAGCCACCACGAGCGAGACTTTGTGACTTTACATGACTCTTTGTACAACGAGTGGGTCCCTTGGACTTCCATGTTACATTACATTGATTGACAGTATGGCCCACATTAGAGATGTGGATGACATGAATCATGACATGACTCAACATGACAGTGCTGGTACATTCGTACTGTTGTTGGTGTGCATGTTGAGTTGCAGTGCTGTTGGGTGATGGATGTCCTCATGGTGTGTCACAACTTCACCTCTGCATGGCAGAGTGCACAGAGTCTTCAATGGTCGTTGGTTCACTTGATGTTTCTTTTGCACGTTGCTCCTTGCTTGTATGTTGGAAGGCTTGACAGGTTCATCTATTTGCGAAAGGTGCATGTTCGTTCATTCATCCCTCTAAGAGAACAACTTGCATGTTTTCTTTTCCATTCGTCCGCGAACACATCTTTGCATGATCATCAGTTTGCGAGCACATCACTTTGCATGCATCATTTGTTCGTTCGTTGGTGAACTTGTCCTTCTGCATGTGCTCCCTTTGTCCATCCCATTCATCGTCGCGCCATATTTATTTGTGTACATGTAACTGTAGTCACTCATGAGGAGACGACAACAAATCCAAAACCTCATAGTCTACCATGATACATGATCATTTTATATGCAGGTGATAGGGAGAGTTAACAAGGTTGCGAGGTGGGATGGAGGCTCTGGGCACTGCTGATGAAAACTGCACAAGAGTCACTAGGTGATGAAGATGGGAAATTTGGATCGACAGTGACTATATGTAAGGCCTGGCTCAATTGGATGATAAAACTGCACAATTTTTGGGAGGAATAGTTCAGGCTGCAGGAAGGCAGGGCAGGCAAAATTTGTGCATTTTCCAGAATGAGCGGGCAGCGGGGCTTGGCAGCAAAAACTACACAATTTTTTGGAGGAACAGGATGGGCTGCATGGATGATCTACAGACAATAATTCCTCAATTTTTTAGAGGAACGATTTGGGAGCTTGGCAGCCAAAACTGCGCAATTTCTGGAGGGAATTGACAGCTAGTTGTTGCGTCACTGGTAGTAGAAAATTGCGCAATTCCCGGAGAGAAATGGCAGTCTGCTGCGGGGAGCTATTGGCAGGAAAAACTGTGTTGATACTGGGAGGCTGGCCTGATGATCACCTCTGCACAATTTCTGAGCTGAGCGACCTACTAGCCAGTAGAGGGCTTGCCCATGAAAATTGTGTAATTTTCTTAGTGAGCGGTCAGTTGACTGTCGGGAGGACTGGCTAGAAAAACTGCACAATTTTATGAGGGAGACAGGGACGCGCACTGTGTGTCTGTCTGACCTATTTGCACAATTTTATCAGCTAGCAGAGTGGGCAAGGTTTGCATCCTCTGCACAATTTTTGAGGGGAGTCAGTCCCAGGGTGGCTGCTGGGTCACACTCTTCGGTTGACCAGCATGAGGGCTAATTGATTTTCTTGCAGGCATAACAACTTGAAATGACTTGTTTGGTGCTTCTATGTTGTTCTAGGTGACATTTGATCGAGTCGATAGCGGGGTGATGGTCCAGCTGTCAGAGGGGAATCTGATCGTCAGAACTTCAGCAAAATGACTAAGTGTGTGAATGAGTGAAAGATGCATATGTGATGTTGCAAACACACACTTACATGTCTTGACGACGAGACGATTGAAACCATCCAGACACACATGATCAACATGACTAGTCGATGATGTGAGATACAAGTGCGACACTTGTGATTGATCATTGGTCGATTGTGACGATGCTTGCACGATAGTGAATGTGACTTCATGTGTGAGTGCATAGATGTTTTCATATTGAACACAACCAGTACACATGAATCGAAGACTTTGAGTGCAATAAGAACATGGTTGCAAGCATTACATTGACATCAACGTGCAGAAACCTGGATGAAATGAACAAGCAAGGCAGATGCAAAGACTCACGCGAGCTCACGGAGTGAACCCGAGTGTGTGCAGTCATAAAGTGAAACTCTTAAGGGAGGCTCTGAAATTGGGTGCAGGAAAGAATTTTGGAGGGTGGTTGTAGCCTCTACAATAGATGTCAAAGATTCCCCACTAAACAAGGTCTACCAGAGGCCCAAGAAAAACCCCTCAACAACAACGACATGCCCTTGAAGCTGAAAAAACTCTGATACCAAATGTAGGTTTTAACCCTATACAGAAATTACCTACAGGAGAATTCTAAAAAATAGAAAATAAACAATGGTGAGAACATAAAACATAAAACATATATACATAGAGATTTTTCCCTGGATCCCAAAACTGGGACTACCAGATTGATTTTTCATTATGTTCCTTTCAATGTTACAATACATACATATACATGTTGAAGCATTCATAAACCCCAATCCATTAGCCTTATATTAGAACATAACAATAGTTCCCTTGACCCAATCTACAAAATACCATGGGCATAAAACCATCATGCCCAAAACCATGTGTGAAACCCATGCAAAAAACCATAGGTACGTCTACCCACCTAATATAGGGTCCAAAAAGAATTTCTAGGGGCGTTTCCCTGGACCCTGTGCAAGGGGGCCCCCACCCCCCTAAAACGCCCTTCTGCACCCAATGCAATGAACAAGGGAGGCTATCATGTCCCATTTAGACATGCCTCTTCAACCTAATTACTAATTAACTAATCATTATTACAATTATCCTCTTTTACTTATATTTATATATATTTTATCCGTAACATTGCCTTCCTCCTCAAAGCTTGTTCATGCAAAAGGCTTGATCTATTTTTCAGTTTTTTATTTCTTCTCGTCTTGGAATTGTCATATTTGTTAATACAAGTTGATATGATCTTCAAAGTGATAAACAAAATTGTCACACTGAGAATGGATTTGACCATCCTAAATTAATCTTCTATGGAATCTTGTGGTGACTAGAAACTTGTGATGAATTATTATCACATGAATGGATTTCACCTACATTAGTATTCTTCGGAATATCATTTATTTATTTTTGTTCTAAATACGTGGCTTGATTGAGTTGTCTACTCTCGTGATTCAGGTGTTGATAAGGAATTCTTGTGTTTTGATTTTCCCTTATCTTTCTTGTGTCGTTTTCCTAATTTATTTGAAGCACCTGATTTCCTTTAGTTATGGAAGTTGAATGGTTAATTTCTGGATCTTCACTTGAATATTTTATTGTTAGTACTGTAACTTTTGAGTACATCTTTGCTTCATCTTGTTTGTCTTCTTCTTGATTCGTGACACTGTTTGGATTAGTATTAGTTCCTTTATCTTCAACCTGGACTATTACGTCTAGAGACTTTGATACTTCTTGATAAGTTTCTCTTACTTGTCTTTTAATGACTCGTCATTCTTAAGCTTCTTGATTTGTGTTAGTAACTTTTCAATATGGTATTTAAGTCAAGAAACTTCTTCATTTTTGTCAACAATTATCTTGTCAACTTCTCTTTGCATATTTTGTAGTACCGTTTTACCTTATTGAAAAATTACTTTTGAAATATCTAATATATCTTCTGGTGTTACTGAATTTGGCTTCAATGTAACATCTTGGACTGTTGTTTTCTTCTTCCTGTAAGAAAATGTTAAAAACATTTTCTTTGTATTTTAGATGACGGCTCCTACCGTTTCCATCCAGGGTGATCCCAAAATAATGTCACCTTGATTGCTGCATAGGGTTTGAATTGAGAATTGCGAGACAAATGTATAATCCTCAATGTTTAACTATAAATTTTCTATGTCATATTTTTTGTTGCCAAAAAAGTCTAAGTTTCTGGTTATATTTGACTCCAGGATCACTAATTAGTTTGTGATTTTAGGCATTATATAATTTTTATCTTCAGTGGGAGAGATAGAAATAGTAACGTCTCTTCCTATGAGAGTTCCCTTAATGTTAAATAGTGCCTTAACGTTGCTGGGTAGGGTTTCTAAAAATCTTCCTTCCTTTAATTCTGATTTAGACTCCATTTTCTTGTCAAGATGAACTTTGTCACTGATACTTCGATTGGGACTTATGAGTTGAATTTAGGATTTTTTACTTTAAAAATAATCCCCTAAAACCACCTTCTTCTTCTTTCTTCTTTCATTTTGTTTGTTTGTTTGTTTGTTTAATTTCGTTTTATACTATATTATCTCTTTCTTTCTTTCTTTTTCCAGGTGGTGTGAGCATGTGGAGGGTTGCAATACACCAATTTTTTTTTTTTTTTGAGTTGATTCTTTTAAATGAAATCTTTCAATACCCTTCACTCGATAATATTGAGTTTTAATTAAATTCTCTTTTAATAACTCACCTTTATATATATATAATAACTAATTAAATGCTATCTAATAATTGTAATTAATATAATATTTAATCACTAATTATTCGAATTTGTGATTATAATTATAATATTACAAATTTGATGGGGGATACAATGATTACTGAGGAGAGTGTGACGGTTGAGGAAAGAACAAGACGGTGGAAGGCGTTTGACTATGATGTCGGAAATGAGTGAGATAGTTGTCAGGGGTTTGACATATCAGTGGCAATAGAGGTTGAGGTCGATTTATGGCAGCAAGCTGGTCAAAACAGGGAAAGCAATAGGACTGATAAGATGATGGTGCAATAGAAATGGAAACAAGAGTGTCAACAACTTGGCAACGACTGAAACGATGGTGGCTGGAATTGTATGGCGATGAGCAGGCAGCATACAGGAAACAGGGATAGTAAAGTTGGTGCGGCAAGGTGAATGGATGATGATGGTTCAATGAACGCATCAGACTCGTCAGAACTAGGCAGAGTAGCAGCAGTTGTTTGGTGGTAGCACAGAGAGTTGCGGTGATCACTATTAGAGCTCGGGTGGTAGCACAAGGAGGAATACGATGTCGCAGCTCCGTGTGTGTTTATGTCATGCGACTAAGGCACATTCCTAGAAGATGAATTGATGGGTGCCTATTAGACAGTTGGACTGTGGAAACATAGGTACTAAAACAAAGATAGCGGAGATGGCCTGTGTCAGGTTGCAGATGTGCACAACCACATTATGGCTGTGTGGGGATACAACAGCGGCTCAGTGTGGAGTGTGAGACAACTACAACACATACTTGGTCGTTGCTAGCTTGTTGTGGCAACTTTCTGTTGGACAGTCTTAGTATGCACAAGCAGAAAGAATAGCATTAGGGGTGATAGTACGTAGAAAAAGATCGTTGTGCAGTGGTCGAATTGGTGTCGTTTGTGGGTAAGCAGAGAATGGAGACAATCAACAGCCTATCGAGTGGCGTTTTGCAGCTACGTAGGTTTTTTAGTTTTATTTATTTATTTATTATTATTATTGTTTGAATTTTTTTAGATATACATATATATCTTTTCATTTGTTTTTTTAATATAATGTATTTTTTTTATCCTCTTTTTTTTAATATCTATATATATTTTTTCTCTTTATTTATTTATTTTTTAAATGGCCAAGGGCCTCTGATGAATCAAAGATGGAGAAACTCCAATCTTGTGTAGCGAACTTCACTTCAATTTTGATGACAACAATGTTGACACAAAGGTTATGGCCAAAGACCTGGATCAATGAGTGTGGCTCTGTGCAGTGGTCGAGCAGCTAGAGGATCAAACTACTCTGATACCAAATGAAGTGAACAAAGTTCGTTCTTTAGATCAAATACTCCAAAAGACTTGGAATATAAAGATCTCCATTGAGATACAAGAATATATATTACAAAGTATGAATAAGATGATGATACAAATGAGAGTGAGGGCCCTACTTATATATTAGGCAGGTGCCTCTTCATGGAGAGTCATGTCCCATTTAGACATGCCTTTTCAACCTAATTACTAACTAACTAATCATTATTACAATTATCCTCATTCATTTATATTTATATTATTTATATATATTTTATTCGTAACACTATCGCCCCGCCATATGTGCGACTAGTTGTGGAAAGAATATAACATACACCCTACACTCCTGAACCATAGGTGTGAAAATATCAAGGTCAACTTCTGAGTGGCATAAGTTTTTCATACGGACTCCAATTGATACACTTCTCACACCATTGGAAATATATATGTGAAGTTCAACTTCTGAGTGGCATAAGTTTTTCATACGGACTCTAATTGACACACTTCTTGCATCATTGGAAATATATATGTGTGTAGAATAGCATGAAATGGTTTTGTGCTAAAGAAAAAAATGTTTACCCCCAAAAACGTTGTTTTATGCCTCAAAACGCTCCCGGAAGGTTTCTTACCTTGTTTTTCCAAACTAGGTCCTGTCAGTAAAAATGGTCCTACGAGATGATTCCTCCACTTTTTCCACTCCAAATGAAATGAGATGGATGAAAAAAAGTATAATGATTCAATATAGATCAATAAATATTACTAATTATCGGCTTAGATGGATATTTCGATTCGTTGGTAGCATTAAGCTTTTGGCAGCCCATATCAGGGTCTTGTCTAATCGAGGTAAGTTTATTGGTTGGGTCATTTCGACTAATCTTGTCTAGTCAAGGTAAGTGAGTTGATTCAGTCATTTCAACTAATCTTGTCTAGTCATGGTAAGTTGAATGGTTATGACATTTCAACTAATCATGTCTAGTTTAGGTGAGTCAATTGTTTGTGGTAAGTTAGCTAGTTGTGTTAAGTCGATGGGTCAGGGTTATCTTGGTCAGTTATTTCATATTAACCAACTGTGTTTGGTAAAATAATTGGGTTGTGTTGAAAATAAATCAACCAACAAAGTAAGGTGGTGTATTCCAAAGTCGATTTTATAAGCTTTGGAGAAGTAGGAATTTCATAACCCCATTTCCATAATGATACCATTGGAGGTTGGGTTAAAGGAAGTAACACCTTACACTAAGTTTGTTTTTTCTAAGTGTTCGAAGGAACCATTACACATAATTTATGTCAATGTTGTCCACATGATTTTCTCATAGAAGTCTTTTCAACAAATTGTATTTTATTGTTGACCACCTTCTTTTCATTAATTTACCTCCACCTAGGGATCCGTTGACGGTGCTAGAAATATATCAACCAAGGGGATCTCCCCAATATGAAGTCCCAACTAGACATCACATTGTTTGGTGTAGGAGTTCCATTCGTTATAAAGGCTCGGTTACCATATACTTAGAGATATACCTTGGCTCTAGTTGTCAGCATAGGAGCCTGACGCAATGGTATCTTCGAACAACAAGGTAAGTGTGAAATGTAATTGTGTCAAGGTTCTCTTACTGGAAAAGGGGCGAGAAAAGTGAGCCTCGAAGTGAGAGGTAATAGTACCACCCAATAAGAGACACACGTGAACTAGGAAGGTCTATCCAGCATCCAGCGGAATAGTCCATAGCGAACATGGCAGTGGTTAAAACCAAAGTACAGGGAAAGATTTGTCCACCATCCAGTGGAATAGTCCACAACAGATGTGACGTTCATTACAACCAATGAGTGAGAAATGTCTATCTAGTATCCTGGAGAGTAGTCCATAAGTATGAGACAACAATGATAATCAATACAACACATTCCCATCAAGGTAAGAACTAAAACAACCGAAATAGTTCAACTATATTAGTACATGTGAAACAAACAAGAATTGAAAATTCTCAAAGAATAGTCTTACAAGCATCCACAAATCATGCATGGGAACATGTTGGCCTGAACAAGCTTTCATATTAAGAAAAAGTTCCAAGACACATATTTACATCATACATCACTAGCCCCAATAGTAGGACACTGAAGCCACTCCTAGCTCCTCAAAGAACTGACTGAAACTCTCTATTCTTTGTGGGAGGAGCGAAGGTGAAACGTCCTTTGCTCATACAACGAGGGGGTATATACTACCAAGGCTGATGCTTGACCCTTGTGAATCTCTGACTACCCTCATGATTGTTCAACTTTCTATGAATTTTCAACTAACATTATTGTTCATATTCATGTGTGTCCATTGGACTTCCACTTTACATTACATTCAATTTACAAGGGGTATGGCTCATAGTAGTGATGTGGCATTTGAAAACTCATGACATGACTTGACATGACACTTTTGACATGGACTAGCTTGTTGAGGTGGAAATTTCAAGTCGTTATTGCTGCTGAGTGATAGATGTGTTCTTGGATGCACTTTCTCTTCTCCTCTGCATAGCTTGATGATGCAGGGTCTTCAATGATCTTTGGTCTTGGGAGGTACTTTCATGCATGTGTTCCCATTTCTTGTACTTGATAAGCTTCTTTGTCTATCCAGTTGTAACTGAGTCTTGTAGCATGTCCGCTCCTTCTTCTCCTTCTTCATCAGCTTGCCATGATCTAATAGTGTACCTGTTCTTGTAGTTCACTCATGACGGGATGACATCAAATCTAAAAACTCCCTAGTCTAAGATGATGCACTGTTATCTATGGACTGAGCTTGAGATAGGTGATAGGATAGGAAAGAGGGCCCAGTAATTGTGCATTGAACACTTCCATTTAACAGGGAAGGAGATTGGTCACTGAGACTGCATAGTGCACAACTCAGGCTTGGCTGAGGAACTCCTGGGCACAATCTTCATTACTGGGAAAAATTGCGCGGAGGCCACTAGGAGATAGGATTTCATAGTTGAGACCGTCAATGGATGCTGAAAGATGGGATCCTGGGATGTAGGTCTACATGGTTTTCAAAGGCAAGGTAGGACTGGGTAGCAAAGGGGCATGGAGGACAGATTTGTGCAGTTTTTGAGATCAGTGAGTCTCAACTGAGGGAGGACACTGGGGGAAACTTATGAGCAATTTTGGGAGGCAAGGGAGTTCAGGTTCTTTTCATATTGAGGGGTTCCAGTAGGCAAGGGAGGAATCTTTATGACTGACCTTGCAAAATGTGCAGTTTAGGTTAGGCTAGGAGAAGCTACTATGCAATTCTGGAGATGAACGTAGTCTGCTCAACTCTAGAATTGTGCAATGAAAATTTCCTAGGGGACAGTGACTATGCATCATGTAGCTCCAGGCAGTAGGGTTACATCACTAATGGTTGAGATTGTGCAGTGCACAATTCAGTCAAGGTCTAGTGAAAGTGAGTTTCCCGGTGGGGAGGATTTTTAGAAAAATGGTTAAGTGTGGGAGGCAGGTGAACTTGTGAGGAACTTGAAATTTTTATCACACTTAGCATACTTTTAAAACACGACAACTAGGACCACCGGAATAACAAGACAAAACATTACCCTATGTGAGACTGTCCTAAAACAAAGAGCGACAAGTGCAACACTTGAGATAGACTTTAGGATGACCGTGATGGAACTTGTGCAACAATGCTTAAAATTTTGTGTATAAGTGTAGCAGGGGTTTACATGGCTATGAAAACTTGTATACACAAATACCAACCTTCACGGTCACCATAAATATTCACAAACATGACATTGCAACCAAACATTCCAAAAGACGATAATTGAACCAATAAGCGAAAGAGAGCAAGACACTTAGAGGAAACACATGGAATGGTTATCAGTGCTTGCAACCATGCATGTTAGTGAAGACATAATGGTATGAAAATGATAAGAAATCCTTCAAGATACACTAAGAGGTGTATTTCAAAAGATGTACTTTGTTTTCCATTCCTAACCTCCAAAGGGTTATGCATTAGATGGAGTCTTCATGCGGTCCCGATCTTCTATCATACCTTAGGTTTTGTGGTCTCCTTATCTTTCCTCCTCAACTCCTTGAGAGTCATTTAGCATGTCATCCTCTTTCATGGCTATTGAGAAACATAATTGCGTAGTTTAAATAGGCGGTGACTGCTACAGGATGAGGCCCTTGGAGGACACATCTACACAGTTTCAGGATGTAAGGTGGACTGGGCAGCTGAGATGTCTGAGGGATAAAACTGTGTAATTTTTGGAGATAGTAGGTTCCAACTGAGGTAAGGACACTGAAGGAAGCAACTGTGTAGCTTTTGATGCCAAGGGAGGTTGGGCTTTCTGTGTATTGTGTAGTTCTAGTAGGAAAGGGAAAATCTTGAGGGTTGTAACCTGCATAACCTACACACATACAAATCGTTAGTTTCAAAATCAAGAGACTCCTTGGTATATGTTTATGCCTCTAACATATCTTCCTTGTGTTGGTTGAAATTCTCCCAACACTCCATAAGACTCTCATCAATTCTCTCATGTTCTTTGTCATCTTTTCCAAGCATTTATCCTTGTTTTTGTTCACAAATAAAAATTTCATCCCTTTTAATGGATCTCTTTCTATATGTAGTTCTACAAAGTTTTTTTCTCTATTTTAACCTAGACATTCAAGTTGTGTAGCAATTTTCTTACATACAATTTCACAATAGGTCATTTAAATAATTTTCTAAGCTTCCAACCATGATTTAGGCTTTCTCTTAGTAGTGTCATCAAAATACTCAGTATTTTCATTAGCTCAACCATGTTTTTTCACATTATTTATGGTCTATTCTTTTAATAATCTCTTCATTTTACTATCCATATCTTTTACAATCATGTGTATCTTCCAATGTGATTACAAAGTTTCTATTGTGCTTCTCATGTACCAAAATGATACAAGGGTATCTCTACTCCAACCTTACATCCAAATCACCATACACATCAATTCCTCACTATACTTTCTATAAATAGACAATAAAATTGGTGTTCAATTATTAAATAAAAATATCTTTTACTTGCACTCATCTAACATTATAGTGAATATTCATAACATTTAAAGATATTTGAAACTTTCCATTAAACCATAGTATCCATATTTATACATCAGTCCATGACTTTTTAAGAACTCTTTTTTTTCCAAGTAAAAATTATATATATATATATATATATATATATATTTTAAAGTTCATTTTGCAGATGCTCATAGAGCATTCGATCATACCAGTCAATAATTAGTGCCCAAAAAGACAACTATCAAAAAATAAAAAACGATAAAAATACAAATTGGGACTAAGTGAAAATACTTAGTTACTCTTTTCTTCCTTTCTTCTTTTCCACTTTCTTCCAGCCTCCTTGTTTTGGGGTGGTAGTTACAACTGCTAACTGATTCTATTCTTCTTTCATTATGTTTTCCTTATCTAAGCATGAGCTCTCAGATACATGGGATTGTTTGAAACCTCCCATCTCCTTTTGAATGGGAATCTTCTACTTCTGCAATGTTGGCACTGGAGTTCCTACTACTTCATGACTTTTTGGGTTGGGTACCATTATTCCTTCTTGTTTATCTCCCCTGTCTACTAATATTTATTATAGATTTTGATTTACTAAATTAATGGGATTAACCATTTCCTCTTCATCCTCTTCTTCTAAGAGGTGTTGAATCTAGAAACTACCATCCCTTAGGATTTTTGGCTTTTTTCTTTTTCCTTCTTGGATATTTCTTTTCCCGAGGGAACATATTTTGTAAGTTTCATGTTTGTAGATAGATACGACATCCAAATGTCATATTTTCAAAATTTAAAAATTGTGTCCAACATTGGTTGTTATGTGTCATATGAATGTGACCATGTAAACCTTTGCTAAGGTCCACCTCCACACAAATTCTATCTAAAGTGAAAATTTCTTCTTCAGATATATATGTATTTGTATTTATGTACTTTCCCAATGTATTACCAATTCGTTCTATTACTTTATGATGCCAAAAATGTAGAAGGAGATTATGCAATATGACCCACACCGGAATTTTGGAAACCACCATTGTATTGGCACCAAAACTAGAGAACCATGGTGTTATACAAAAATCTGCATTACCCCAAAACCATGGGCCCTCTCTTAAGTAAAAATCCATATCCTTCAATGTTTAAAATTTTAGAATGAAAAATTTCTTCGAACATAAATGTATATCACAATTTACAGTCCAAGTAGAAAACATCCACTAAAATAGATCCATTGGTTTTGGCCAAAAATTATTGAATCTACATATAACTGCCTTGGATTGGAAAATTACATGAATGTCATTAACCTTCGAAAGGTCTACTAGCATTGCTGGGGCCTGATTTATCTGTTCCATGACGTAGGGGATAAGAACATTGAGGATTTGATCAGATTTATTTTGTGTCTCCTCCTTTATTTTGACAATGTATTTAAATGAGATTGATCCCTTAGAAAAACGCATTCTAGGAAAACCTCCTCGTAGCCTCAAATCTATGATAATAGATGAATCTCTATTGATGAAACATTCTTGCAATAGAAAGGAACCTTGCAAGGATTTCCTTGCATAGATCATACTTTGTAACTTTGTAAGAATTTTCAGCTTATCTTGACCCTTGTACTTCATATCTTGCACTAAATCCTCAACATGAACACTTATGGGGGTTGATTTCCCATATCAGGTTTTGACAAATATTTGGAAAAAAACCCCATTGTCCAAAGCTATATGAAAACACTCACATCCATTCAATTTTTTAGATAGATCTCCCAACTTTTTCATTTTACATAGATCTTAGTAGACTCTTCCAAATCTGTAGAAAAATCTACTAGATCCATGAGAGAATAATGTAGATCTGGAGCTTTACAATATTTCTCCACCAGATCCATGAAGTTATCTAATTGATCTATGTCCTAGATGGTTTCCTTAAAATATGTCAGCCCCACATGTATATTCTTTGTGAATCTCACATGAAAATATAGATAGGATAGTAGATTTTATCTAGCAAGAGACATCTCATTGATTAACCCAGCCTCCTTCCTCCGACGGTGAAAGAAAATATACCAAAAGACCTATAAACAAATACCACCACGGACATCCAAAACTTCTTGAATATCGGCTACGACATTGAAAAATCCTTGCATACTGAGAGACTCTTTAGAAAACTACCAAACCACCCAGATCCATGTCATACCAGTGGACAATGTCATGATGTGGAATACGTTGGGCAACAAATATGAGCATAGATTCAATGGTGGTGGCCTAAAACTCCTTTTATTTAATAACCTCAGCCATCTTCATCCTCCACCAATCAAAACCTATGTTATTCACCGAATCAAAATAATTTCGCTGATCCCAAATTTTAAGAACTTAAAACATACATTTTATGGTCTTTTAAAAAAAATAGACTCACTTTCTTATCATATAATAATCATGTTTATCACATGCATTCCTTTACTCGACATCCTTTTCTTTTCTCAACAAAATTTAACCCTTTCACCTCCATCGAACTTTATTTTATTTTTGGACATGTAAAGTTTAGTCACCCAACTAAAAACCATATTTTCATAGGAATGGAGCAGTGACTTCAAATATCTTTATTGTGTAACCTTTCCTCTGTGTTGCTCAGAAACCTTTTTCTAATTGAATTTGATTGTTGAATATTTCCTCCATGAATGAAACCATGTGAATTGAATCATTCTATAAAAGTATACATAATTCAACCCTATAACACATCTTTATTTCACTATGTAATTCAAGTCTAAATTGTAGGATGTAGATAACATCTCATTGTTTATTCTTCAAATTGAATTTGCAATAATGTTAAAATTGAAATAGTGAATGAACCTATTCATCTCATCACAAATATCCAATGTTTGCATTGATCAAATATTTGGTTTGTGGATAACTCATGCGCACTCCATTGCACTCAATTTGTCGCAGCATCCATATTGGTAACAAATATCACTATTCACACAATCTTGTTTCGATCCCTCACTAGCACTTTCAATGTGTACACAAGATCCAACTCTGATTGGTAGCTTACATCTCTCCAATGTTTAACACATGTTTCAACATTTTCTTTCATGTTACATCATCTACTCATTATCTGAATCTATGCATTTAGTGTTTACACACCAATTACAACTCTATGACTAGTCCATCAATCTAGCTCTTGTTCAATCACAATGTTACTTTTAGTAATGCATTAATCCATACAAAAATCCATCAAATGGGTGAATGTGTGAAGTACTACACAGTCCATCGTTGACAGTTCGTACTTTCGCATTAAAAACCCAACTCTGTTCTAAGTATTCATAATCCTTTCTATGATGCCAAAATGATGGCAGAGTGCCACAAAAAAAGCTACATAGAAATCAAAACTAAATGTTACAGCTACAAATAAAAAAAAAGAAACAAATAATATTAATATTCAGAACCTCTAATACCAAAAATAATGCCCTATAACCCAATATTCAAACATAAAATCACGAGAAACCACAACTCTAACTTAAAACCAAAAATTATTCGCAGTTTTATTCATTAAAGAGCTTGAGACCTTTCCCCATTCGTGCTTGGCCCAAAAAATTCATTTCATTCCTACTTAGAGAAGGAAAGATCTAGAATTTCTCAAGAGATAATTCCTCTCTTGTAAAGTTGGAGGAAGTTGAGAGGAATATTCCCAAATGTAGGGTGTACTTCTTAACTATATGGTTTCTAGAATTCTTCATAATCTTAGGAGAAAAACTTTTTAATGCAATTAGTTTCCATTTCATATTTTTATAGAATTTTTACATAATCTAGAAATTCTAGAGACTTCCTGGACTTAAAAAATTATAATTTGAAGATACCCATGAGATGCTCCTACATCATAATGTATTCTATGTTACCATGACCCAATTTTAGTACATGTTTCAGTTAGTAAACATTAGTATTTAATTTTTTAAACTAAAACACAAAACATATATTTCTCAAACTCGTGCTTTTAAAATTGATTTTAATAATTTTTTATAGGTTTAATCAAAGTTGAAAACAATATGAAAAGTTTTAAAAGTTTACCAATAACTGTTCTGCTTCAAACTTGATGTTTTATACATTTTTCAAGCACACAACAACCACCCTTTCTATTTTTATTAGTCAATCTAAATAAAAGGGGCTCCCTACCAAATTTTCTAGCTCTATTGTTTAATTCACTACTATTGTAAGCCTATAATTTATTCTTTGAATTTGTTGGCGGTCGAAAGTTGAATCTGTATTTATTGTTTATTTTGGAGAGAGGTTTTTCATTTCTTATGATCATTTTCTATTAATGTTCTTCATTATTCCTTTTTTTTATGATGTTTGACTCTAACCTTTTCAATGAGATTAGCAAAAATATACTTTGATTCTACAACTAGTTGGTTTTAATGGAGTTGGAAGTATTACTGCTTCCCTTTGATTGAAAGTTCTAATACTTTTGTTCATAGCTTGATGCGAATTTAAATGTGAATAACTTATAATTGAATGTTCATTTTTTGTACATGGCCTAGGATGGTCAATCCACTACATCATGAAGGAATTAAGGGTTAACTTCAATAAAAGGCTTATAATATCTTTATTTATGCTTGTTTTCATATTGCATCTAAGTTTATCCACACTTATAGGAGCACATTTATATTAGGTAAAAGTGAGAAAACATAGTAGAGAAGCCTCACTAAATTACCCTTTTATTATTCTTGTATTCATCCCTACACAAGGGAAACCCCAAATATTATGCATTTTATTAGGTGGAAACCCCAATTTTTTTTTTGCTTTTCTATATGTCTATGTGTGCACCTATATGTGTAAACCTTGAATTCCTTTTGAAACCCAAAATTTATTTTGGACTCGGATAAATCCATTATTCATGTCTTTAATCCAAACTTCTTGATGTCTGGAATATAACATATATATTTCCTCATGGAACATTTCATTAATAGATAAAACTTGGATATCAAGTTTTTCAAATATCTAGATGTCCATCATGTAATAGAGATATTTACTTGGGAATTATTTTATGAAAGTACAAACTTTGGATATTTAGTAATCCAAAAGTTGAAAAAGCAATAACTTGTTAGTTAAAAATAAAAATATTCTAGATGTAGAACTATGACTATTTTAGATGGAACCAAGCAATCATACATATGTCGTATCCTAATTCTTGTAGTCTTTGTCTTGGATCGATGTGTACAAGATGACTGAACACCCAAATCTAGTTTTCCTTGAAACATCACTTGGTCCACATCAAATTCCACCTCATGACCTCCTATCTTTTATGTGGCCCAATCATATCCTACCATTTGTTATCCAAAATTTTTACCTGCCACTCAACATCCAAATTTCAGGATTTCCTCTTGTTATTTTCCAATCACTCTTCCTTCATTTTGCATGGCATCTAACCTAGGTTATCCTATATGTCATTTCTATATGAGTTTTTTTCTTTGTGATGATTTTTGAATTTTTCTGGATTTCTAAATATCTATATATATTCAAATATTTGGATTTCTAAATCTAACAACTTTTTGTATTTATGATGAGCACCATTATTGCAGCAAGAATGCTGCAACTCCTAGGGCTACCAGCTTTACTTTATCAACCTGGGGTTCGTACAAACTTGGAGGTGATAGTGCTGTATACACAAGTAAAAGTGATGGTTCTGCCTTTTGTCACTATTTGGCTAATAAGAGACCACTAGGGTTTTCAAGCCAGACTTCTATGTATTCAGAAGAAGCTTGATTGTTGAATGAAAGAAAGAGAAATCTACTCTAGGAGAAATCTTGTCTACTGCAATAAGGAAAATGACTGAAACCCTATGCTAGAAACACACCATTCTCTCACTAACTGTTGAGAAAATATGTTTTACAGGAATTCCAAGATAACATGTATGAAATTATACTATCTAAATCATGGAAGTTTAAGACATCAAGCATCACTACTGTGCATGTAAAGGACTAAAATAAATCTATTTTGTTCTTTTTATTCTTTTTGTGGAAAATCAAGGGTAAACCCTAATCTCTTTTGGTGATGTGGCAGGTGGCTTAGTGATGCTGGTGGATGGTTGGGAGGTTTAAGAGATGGTTTTAGAGACCCTTGGGTGACCTGGTGTGGCTTTCTAGAGGTTTTCCCTCAATTCAGCCTCAAAACAGGCCACTACAGGAAAACCTACATGATGTACTAGAAACCTACAGTATTCCCCGTATTTCTACAGGATACAGCCGAGAGAAAATGATGGTTGCTGGAGGTGATGGAAGGCTTAGGGAAGGTGCTGGATGGGTGGAATGGAGTGAGAAAATGCCTAGGATCACTCAGAACTCAAAATGAAGGTTAGGAGATGGTCGGATTCGCTCAACATGCTTGGAGGAATTTCTATGTAAAATGATGAGATTGGTGAAAGTCTTGGTGAAAGTAAGGAATGATTATGGATGGATGAAGTTGGAAGGTGGTTGCCTGCTATGGGATCTCTTTATTTTTGTGAAGCACCTACTCTGCATCAAACATTTATAATTGCCAAAAAGTCATGTAAACAAGAAGAATTCTAACAAGCTAGAAAAGCAGAATTTAATGAACTAGCTATCTACTTCATGCATGACGAAAATTGCTGAATAAAATGGAATCATGGATAAGATATACTATAAGACTAAAGATGGAAGAGATGGGAATTAAATCCTACACTTGCAAAATTGATCAAATGCTGGTTCAAGTACAGTAAACTCTAAATCTTATGAGAAAATGAAAATCTGTCTTTTTGGGGCTGCATCAGGGTCTTTTCCTCAAATCATGATACATGAGGGCAGAGGTGAAGCTATACTGATATATTTTTGGTGCTCCTTTTATCCCTTCTAACCTGCTACTGAAGTAAAGCGCAAATGGAAGGAAACTGATAAACAACTAATCAGATCTACATTACTTGCAATGAAACACTTTTAAAGACAATTTAACCATGAATCTATGAAACTAAGCTAAGCATATAGATACAAGAAGAGGAGCCTTTGCTGCTAGGGTTAGGTCCTAAACCAAGAGCTTCAACCCTGTGAGTTACCTCAGTTTTGGATCAAGAAAAAGCTCATTTTCATTATCAAAACATAAAATTACATCACTGTCTTCCACAAGTCTGGAGCTCGAAAATAACTAGTGTTTTTACAACAAAAATTTGAATCCTAATGAGTCCCTAGGCCTCTCTATTTATACAACTGAAGTCCCCAACAAATTCCTTAAATCTAGGAAGGCTCAGCTCCTAAAATCGAGATGAAATAACTCTTTGTCTATCACTTGCTCGACTGCCTTTTGATCTTCATGACTTGGCTGATTTCACTTTGAGCTGGTGTGATTAATGGAGGAATATTCGAATGGGGGAGGAGTAAATGAGGAGGATTTAACTCCTACAATCTCTCTCCCTTGTCCCATTCGAGTTTCAAACCTTAGTCTTGCCAAAATTCCTTGATTTTCTCTTCCAAACCTGCATTCAATGCATATTAGTCCACTAGGCATAATATCTCACTTTAATTCATCTCATTAAACAAAATATAGTCAAAACATGTAATAAATTGTGATAAGATTTTATTTGACTAGCTAGGAGATGAATTAAGGCCCATATAATTACCCAATGATGAGGCTCATCATCACCCCCCTACTGAAAGTGTTGCTCATCCTCTGAGCAACTCAATCAATATCCATGTCTTTCATAGCTCTAGTGGCCTCCCTGACATCCCATGCTTCTGTTGTGGTTTCCTCTTCCTATGCATAGAATCTTGCCTTCTTTTCTACCTCCTCCCACTGCTTCCTTTATTATTCTTCCTTCCTTCCTTCTAACATCCCCTAGAGTAGTGGTGGACTGAGTCTCAAGCCAATCCAATTGACTTTGAGCATTTGGATGGATTGCTTGTACATGGGTGTCATGCTCAATGCTTCTCTCATCCTTTGAGGAGAGTGGTACTCTTAAATATTCAAACTGTAAGGCAATGTATTCCATCTCCTTCGGCAAGCTTACATGTTGTCCTCCCCTAACAATCTGAACATGTCCTCAAAATGTGTAATGGCTTGCTCTTGGGAAGCAAGATACCTGGGTGCAAGTTGAGGATAATTTGTAATTAAATTATCTGTGCTAATGATAGCCATTGGATTGGAATGCTCAGCTCTTATCATGAGAGGCTCAGTTTTTTCCCTTGCCAATATCTTCTTCATTTCTGCAACCCTTACTTCCTCATGGTTCATCCACGATGCCAAATCCATCAACTGTAAATCCCCCAGCTTTGCATTAGGGTCCCATACACTCATATCTATCAAATCCATGTTATGCAAGTAGAAATCAGACATCTTAGCCCTATCCTCTAATGTACTTTGATCATAGAGATCAATGAACTGTCTATAATCCTGGAACGGCATGGTGCCTCTCTATGCTAGGTTCTTGATTTGGAACTGTAGCCACTATTCCTTAAGGTATAATGGATAGGACGTAGGTGGCATCACACACTGGATGGCTTCCAAAGATAGACTAGCCATATATGCCAATTGGTTCTCTCTTTCTTGCAGCTGTCCTTTCAACCATGCATTTTCGGCCTCCAACTGAGTCTTCATGATGACCTCTCTGTCCCTCAGGATACTTAGTTCTCTACCCATCTCTTTGAGCTTTTCCTCCATGTGACCAATGTCCTCCACTCCCTTGGACTTGGAAATCTACATCCATCTATGATTTCTCACTCTTTCTTTCTCAAGCTCGAAGAATAATTTAATGGAAAATTTTTGTGGAATAACCCTACCCCACTCAATAAATCTATAGTAGGAGTCAAGGTTAGGTTGAGGACTAGGTTCCATTAGCTCTCGGTCCTCTCTCTTTGTTTCTGATTGCTTGCTTCTTTCCTCATCCAATTTTTGAGTTTCCTATAGGTTTAGCAGAGTTTCCTCTAGGGTTGTCTCTGCTTCCTGTAGGTCCTGTTGTGTATCCTGTAGGATGTCTTTTCCTTTGGATGAGGTAGATATGGTTACAAGCCTTCTTACATAGGTGATAGGAGACTTAGGAGAGGTTTGTGTTGAGGATCCTTCTTCTTGAGTTTTTATAAGAGGAACCATCTTCTCTTGCTGTTTAGGTGAGTCCTCAATAACAATGGGAACCCTAGTTGGAGTTTGGGGTTTTCCCTGCCTTATCCTTGTAATTTTCCTTGTTCAGAAGTATAAGGGGGTTTGCCTCTGTCTTTACCTTTTTGTTTTATAGGGTGATAAGGGCAGTGAGCGCAGCTACTTCCTCTCTCTCAGTGGGTTCTGTTGACACCTTAAGTGACTCCTCCTTGTCTTTTGCCTCCTCTTTTCCATTTCCCTTTTTACCTATGCCTTTCCCCTTTAGATCCTCATCTTGTTTATTAGTGTCCTCCTTAACATCTTCCTGTCTTTCTTCATCACCTTCTTTCTCTTTCTCTGCATCTTCATCCTCATATATCTCATCTTCATCCTTCTCTACTTCTTCTCCATATGTTTCGGTCTCTTCTTCATCCTTTTCACTGATAGTAAGGCTAATATCATATGTGAGGGCTTTGATATCCTCATCTGTCTGCATGTCTTTGAAAATTTCCCCTTAGATAGGAATTCTAAGGTTTTGGAGGGCAGCTTCTATGATGATTCTAATTAACCCATGGTGGGCTAACTGTTAGTAGTTTCCTTCCTACACCTTTATGCTTGTATCTATCAGTGATTGCAGAAGGAAGTATGGTACACTAAGCCTGCGGTGAGTAGGTGTTTCTGCTCCAAACCTCAATTCTTCAAGGAGCCTAAAGTGATAACCATAAACCACACTATACCTACCTTCACATGATATGTATTTTATAAGGTGGTAGCTTACCTCATTCCAAAGGTATGGTAGGCTTGTTCTCCTTACTCCATTCTTGTCCTCAATGGGCTCCCTTCTATTAAACCTCCTCTGTCATTTTGTTTGGTGAATTTTGAGGAGCAAAGATGGTTGATACAAATTTTAATGCAGTAGGAAATGGGACTGAAATACTTGAGGAGACAATTCCCTTACAGAGCTATCAAATTCACTAAAACTAGGAGATTTTTTTGTTCTATTCACTTGGAAAAATGGAAGGAAATGTAGAGCCTACCTCCTCATGGTGTTTTTTGTAGCGAACCCTTGTGTTTCCTTCTCTGAAGCTTCTCTCTGCCAATCCTGTAGACTGCCTGACTATATCTTGTAGGATTCCTATGTGATCCTATAGGATTCCCTTTGTGATCTTGTAGGAAGTCATGCACAGGAGAAAGATAGAATTTTGTTTTCTGTAGGTTGCTTGGGTATGAGAGCGATTTTTCTAGAGTGAGCCTTGAAGAGATGAATGCATGAGTGCATGGGGATCAACATTTATTTCCTCTTATGATCGAGTTGAGTGAGGTGGTGTGCTAGCAAACAAGGTATTATTTTTCTATTTTTGGACCATTGGTCCCCACTACCACCTCCTCATTCCCCTCTCCTCGTAATCAACTTCCACTTCAGGCATCCGTAGTCTCAACTGCTTATGATCTCGTTCTTGTTTTCTTTGACTTTACTTCTGCCACATGTGTGGGGACTAACTATTTTGTCCTCGCTGACTGAACGAAGGTGGCGAAGTTAACTGGCCACCTTTCGCTTATAAACCAACTTGCTCACAACATTTACATCTTTTGACTACATTATTCAAATGAGAGAGTGAAGCGAGATACTTACCTGTGGTGATAATACCTTGTTGTAGTTCATTAAGGACATGAGGTGCTTGTTGTGTGTTGGTTGCATGTTATTTTTCCTTCCTTTTTTATTGCCCTCTGATGATTCCCTTTATGTGCAGGTACTTGGTGTTGAAGATGATGGAGTTTTTGTTGCTCTGGAGCTTCTTCTGCCCTTGGATCTTCATGGTGGAAGCTTGCTGCAACTCATGATTTTTATTGTGTGGGATAGGCCACTACAGGATGTCCTGTAGCTGCTTCTCCCTAAGAATTTTTAATTATTTCCACTAATGGGACTTTGAGGATGATGACATCAATAGAGAGGAGGTCTAGGAGTGTGAATAATGATAAGTACACTAAATTGTTGCTCCCTTCTTCTCCTTGTTTCATTCTCCTCTATGTTTTCTTTTGAAGACTGTGAAAAAAATTTGAATCTGGTCTTTTTTATGATGGATGCAGGGGTGATCATGGTGGAGAGAGGTATGGTAATGAAGTTGTGATGTAGGGTTTTTTTTATTTTTTGACATGGGAAGGTCATTTCCTTGCCCTAGGGTTACTCATTTCAGGATTCTGAAGCCATTGTAATTCCTATAGGATCATCTTGTAGCTTTTCAGGGGATCCTGTAGGTTTACAAGGAATCCTGTAGAAAACACAGTACCCTTGCAAACTAAGGCAAATGAGTGAAAGAAAATGAAAGAAATTATGGAGTGATGAATGATAATGGATGGGGAAATAAAAATATGAGTGGAATAGGTCCCTTTTTGATTCTCCTTTGCTCTCTGATCGTCCTCCTACTGACCTGCAAACAATTTTTCATGATTTTTCTTTTCTCTTTTTTTTTTTTTCTTGAAAACAACTAGCCTACCTCCAAGAGGTTTTCATTCTAGTTGCTTTCCCTGGGCACCTCAAGAGAGGTTTTCACCCAGAGATCTTTTTATTTCTCTCTTTTTTTTTGACACCATTGGGCCACCCCAAGAGGTTTTTAGCCCAATAGTGGGACTCAGGCACCTCATGGAGGTTTTCACCTGAGTCCTTATTTTTATTTTTTCTTTTCTCAGTGACTTGATGAGGCAGGAGCTGAAACTTTCTCCACCACCATCACTGTTTTATTGATACCATCAATGAACTCTTGCTTTGACAATGGCCTCTTGTAAACTTTCAGTCTATGCCCATTAACAAGTAAAGGAATGGCCTCTACATCTATGGTTTTGATCTGCACTGAACCATTATCATGACATCTCTCTATAACATAAGGCCCTAACCATCTTGTCCTTAACTTTCCCTTAAAGTATTTATATCTAGAATCATATAACAAAGCCCAATCACCTTCTTGAAATTTCTTATCCTTGATGTTCTTATCATGCCATATCTTCCTTTGAAGTTGAGTTACCTCTGTGTGTAGGAGGGCCTACATTCTGAACTCATCTAAACCATTCAACTGGAGCAACCTCTCTTTTTGTGCACTGCTGAGGTCTCGATCTAGTTGGACTGCCATCCTCAATGTGTTATACTCAAATTCAATGAACAGAAGGGCCTTTTTCCCAAAGACCAGCTCATAGGGTGTGAATCCAATGGTGGTCTTCCAAGTGGTATTATAGGTCCAAGTGGCCTCAACTAGTCTATCTGCCCAATCTTTCCTGCTGCTACTAACCACTTTGGTTAAGATGTCCTCTAGCGCTCTGTTGGTCACCTCCACTTTCCCATTAGCTTCTAGGTGATAGGGAATGGAGGTTCTATGCTTGATCTTGTGTTGGTTGAGCAAGTCTTCAATCATGTTGGAGGTAAATTGGCTGCCTTGATCAGTGACCAGTTCTCGTGGGTACCCAAATTTATAAAATACATTCTCCCTTAAGAACTCAGCCATCGTCTCCTCTATTGTTGCCTTAATTGCCTTGGTTTTAGCCCATTTAGTCAGATAGTCAGTGCACATAATGATATACTACTTTTGCTTGGAAGGAGGGTCAATTGGTCTAATGAAGTCCATGCCCCACTTGTCAAATGGCTCAAAAGTCACTTGAGGTTGCAGAGGCATTTCTGCTGACACTTAATCATAGGGATTGGGCAAACAACTGTAAATAGTGTAAATAAATAATATAGGAAATGAAGAGTCATCTGGAGATGAAAATCAATAGTCACTCCCTCATGTATATAATAATGAATAGCCTAAATGAATAATAAAATCTCATTTTCGAGGAGTTACCTCTTGGCTTGACATGGTATTAGGGCCAGCTCTATTTTTAGCATTCCCGCCCTTGTAACTCCCTTCTGCCTAATGTTATACCTATGTTCTGCATATTTTGCAGAACTGACACCTTTCTCATGCTTTTGAGGCCTGACACTATCATATGCGTTTTCTATTCCCACCTGAATGACTGGTCTCACCACTCTCCCCACAGAATATCATCGAGAGAGAGCAACGAAATGCTCCTTTCTTGTGGCATTGAGCCATCGTTTGAACCAATTCAGGGCATCAAGCCCACAACTACAGGCAGCTTTTCACAAGATTTTTGTTCCTTTGCAGCTTGTTTGCAACATGTTTCATACGCTACTCACTCCCTTCTCCTACTCACTATCCCCTCAGCATCATGCCTATCTTCTCTCCTACGCACTGATTCCCCCTCCCCCCGCCCCTTGTAGCTGCAAAGAACTTCCATAGGATTCGTGCACACAACCAGTAGAACTGGAATCATCGTCATTGTCTAAGCTATCACCAGTAACAGTGTCCCTCTCGATGTCATTGACTCTATCAATTTGAGGAGTGGAGGTGTCGTCAACGGTGTTGAGGTCGCGTAGAGAGTTTCCAATAAAAGAATTGGCAGAGTTGAGATTGTAATGCGGCAAGGAACCCATGTGGGTTCCCATCTCCAAGCCACCGAGGGAGCAAGTATTCCATTGGAAAATGGTTGATTCTGCTCAGATTGTCGAAGATATCGCAGAGTGAAAAATTGCGGTCTCCAACATAAAGTTCTGAAGAATTGCGAGGTTTGATAATTCCAAGTGTTTCAACAGTTAGTGCGACAAAACTTGTTGAATGTGGTCTGCCATTGTCTTGTCCTTGGACTAAAGATTACTACATTTTTGGCTTTTGGAACCAGAGATTTGGGTATATGAGGAGTTGTTTTTGAGTTGCAAAGATTCGAAGATGTGACCTACGAATTTTTTTTGGCTTGTTGCAATTTCTTTCATGATTTTGTGCCCTTGTTTTGTAAGAAACTGCAGCTAGTTTCTTGGTTGTCATAAGAATTCAGAATATTGCTACTACACTGCATTTTTTTTTACATCAAAAGTGCATTGTTTTTTCCAGCAGAAGTTTTTTTTTACAATACACAGGTTTTACAATGCATTCACTGATATCTATTGTGGGAGTGGTTCTCACTGGCAAGGAGAACTATCCAGAATGGTCGCAGAAAATCAAACACACTCTCATTTTTAATGAGTTATGGAAAGGATTGTGTGTTGGAGAAGGTGGCAAAAAGACAAAACAGCCTACCTCAAACAAGGAATTCGCCATTTGGGAAAATAAAAACAACAAGGCTTATGCATTGATTGCAGCATCAATAAATGAAGAGATGAGTTGCCATATTTCACCATTTTCAAATACTTTCGAAGCCTTACAAAAACTGAAGGAACTCTATGACTCACACTATGCACTTGAAGTTGTTCAACTCATGATTAAATTATTCACCCTTGAATTACAAAATGATGATCCTCTTTCTCTTGCATCAGAAGTAAAATCTATTATGCATGATATCAAAGTCACTAACGTTGAACTAGACATTCCTCTAATAGATTTTCTCAAGGCACTTTTTCCCACTTACTCAAATTATCTTGAGTCATTGCAAGCAAATGGAAACCTCGAAGATATTACCTTTGACTCCCTTGTGAAAAAATTTGTTGAAAGAGAGAAAGCTTTTGGGAAGAAGACAACTCCTCGGTCTTCTGAAGAGGATGTGTGTCTTGCACATAGAGAGAAGAATATTACTCAAGATTCCTTTAGAGGAAGAGGAAAAAATTTGAGAGGCAGGGGGAGAAGACACTCTCAAGGAGAAAAGTCATATTTTCATTGCATACGCTGCAAAAGGGATGGATCACATGATGCATCCACATGTAAGTTGCCTTGGGATAAAATTGAGCGGGAAAGAAACCAGCCCAAAGGTAAAACTAATGACAAAGAGAAAGGTAAAACACCTTAATCCTCTCACTATGTTGTGGCACACTATAATATTGGAGTAAATGAAGACTTATTTAATGCTTCACTTGCTTCTTGGAAAAATTATTGGTTGCTTGATTTAGGAGAAACTTGCCACATGACTTTTAGAAGAGATTTTTTGAAGAATTTACTTACAATGTTCATGGAGTAGTATACTTTGTAGACAAATCAAAACTCAAGCCATCAGGGCTTGGCACAATCAGGCTTAAATTGCCTGGTCTTCCAGACTTTCTTCTGCATCATGTTTTATATCTCCCATGGCTAAGGATAAACTTTCTATCCTTAGTCCGCATCTGCCAGCAAGGACTCTCCATTCATATGTTTGATGGCAAGCTTGAGGTGAGAAAAGCATCATACCACTCATTTGTCATGACGGGGATAGAAGAAGAAAGGCTTCTCAAGCTGTAAGGTAGCTCTACTAGTGCACAAAATTTCTCATACAATTCTCATTATGAAGAAGGTACATTTCCATCAAGTTTATTATGGCATGCTAGATTTAGACACTTAAACTATGACAGCCTTCACTTGTTGAAGAAAAATTGTGTTAATGGTTTTCCTACAATTCCTAGGAAACTTAAGCAATGTGATGCTTGCATTCTAGGAAAGCATAGCAAACAGTCTTTTCATGATTCACATTCCAGAGCACATAGAAAACTTGAACTCATTCATTCAGATTTATGTGGTCCAATGCTTGTTCCTTCTACAAATGGAAATAAATATATGATGATATTTATTGGTGACTACACTAGAATGTGTTGGGTTTATTTATTGAAGAACAGATCTGATGCTTTTCAAACATTCAAGAACTTTCATACATGGATTGAAAATGATGCACAAATATTGGCTCTATTCGCACTGATAACGGAAAAGAATACACTTCAAATGAATTTGAAAACTATATTCGCCAACATGGGATCAAACATCAAACAATTGTGCCTTATAATCCCCAACAAAACAGAGTAGCTGAAAGAATGAATAGGACAATCTTAAATATGGTGCACTCCATGATGTTTCTAAAAAATGTAAAATTGATATTTTGCGCTGATGCAGTTCTATGTGTTGTATCTCTAAAGAATAAATGTCCATCTAATGCTATTAGAAACAACATTCCTTATGAAATGTGGTATGGATACATTCCTTCGGTAAAGCATCTCAGGGTCTTTGGTTCCACCTATTATGCCTTGATACGAAAGGTACATAGAAACAAACTCAGTGCAAGGAGTCACAAGTGTATCTTCCTGGGGTATTCAAAGACCTCCAAAGCATACCATCTCTATGATGAAGTCAATAAAAAGTTTGTTGTATCCAAAGATGTAATCTTTCTTGAATCATCCAAAACTAAAAATGTTGTTGAGCGGAAACTTGATCACTTGGATAGATTCGCAAATGCAAAAAAAATTCAAGAATTTGATAATCAGATTACACATCTTGAAGGGGGGATTCCTATACTAGATTAACCTGTGGAATCTTCTTCTGAAGCACTCTCTCCCCCGCATGAAACTCCAACAACGGATGATACTTTGAGTGATGTTATTGACAAAATTGGGAGACTCAATCTTGATTCAATCCCAACTCAATCAACGGAGCAGCCTGGACCATCTTAGAGAGGTCCCCCAAAGTGGCTGACAAAGAAACTTGAAAGTGTTCATCTTGATGAGGTTGGAAAGACATGAACTAGAAATTCAACCTGGAAAAATGGAGGTGATGTAGATGACTCTGATTCACCTATTGATAAGGATGTTTCTTATGATTTTGAATTGAATCTGTCTACAGATTTTGAACCAACTTCCTTCAAAGAAGCTGCTTCTCATGATGGATGGAAAGAAGTAATTCAAAAGGAGTATGATGCCTTGATAAAGAATGGTACTTGGAAGCTGGTTGATCCTCCATTGGGAACCAAATCAATTGGCTACAAGTGGGTCTACAAGAACAATTATAAAGCCGATGGCTCACTTGATAAGCACAAATCCAGGCTTGTGGTAAAAGGTTTTGCACAGAAGGAATGGGTCGATTATGAGGATACTTTTGCCCCCACAACAAAATGGGCTACCATCTAGACACCTTTTGCCCTAGCAGCTTAGAACAGTTGGAAAGTCCATGAAATGTATGTAAAAACTGCTTTCTTGAATGGAGATCTAAAAGAGAATTTTTTTATGTCCCATCCTGAAGGATTTGTTGTGAAAGGACATGAAAATAAAGTATGCAAACTTGTGAAATCCTTTTATGGCCTCAAACAAGCACCACGAGCCTAGTATGAAAAACTAACTGAGTATTTTCTGAAACTCAATTTCAAACATTATGATCTTGATGATGCAACTTTGTTTGTCAAGAGGCTTGGCAAAACAGTTGTATATCTTATGGTATATGTACATGATCTTTTGATGACAGGGAACAATGAGAGCTACATTGCATCCATAAAGAAGGAATTGAGGAAAGGTTTTGAAACGACTGATTTGGGCTATGTTCATTACTATCTTGGTATTGAAGTAACTCAACATCAAAGATTAGTTGAACAGGTTTGGCATGATTGAATGCAATCCTCTGACTACTCCAATGGAACAAAACTTAAAGCTCACATCCATTGAATGAAAATAATTTGAGGATGCAACAAAGTATAAACAACTTGTATGAAGTCTCAACTACCTGACTGCTACTAGACCAGACATTTCGTTTTTTGTTGGAATCCTCTCCAGGTTTATGCAAAAGCCTTGTGAGGGACATTGGTCTACTGCAAAAGGAGTTCTAAAGTACTTGAAGGGAACTCAAGACTTTGGACTCAAGTATACACAGGTGGGTGACTTCAGCTTGATTGGATACTTTGATTCAGACTTTGATGGAGACAAAGAAATTGGGGTATCTAGTTCGGGTTATGCTATGAGTCTTGGATCAAGAGATGTATCCTATAGATCACACAAATAA
Source organism: Pinus tabuliformis (assembly GCA_031772625.1). NCBI lineage: Eukaryota > Viridiplantae > Streptophyta > Pinopsida > Pinales > Pinaceae > Pinus > Pinus tabuliformis. The sequence continues at coordinate 485,174,524 of CM062818.1, read as the reverse complement.
TCAGTTCCAGCAGATTCCACAACAGAGGTAGAATATGTGGCAGCAGTTGAGGCAACAAAAGAAATTGTGTGGCTCAGGAAAATTCTGGAAGATTTGCAGGTAAAACAAGTATAATCGACTCCACTCATGATTGCCAATACCTCGGCAATAAAGTTGGCCAAGAACCCAAAGTTCCATGATAAACTGAAGCACATCAATACAAAATATCATCTGATTTGACATCATGTTGAGGCTAAAATAATCCATCTTCACCATTGTTCCACTAATGAGCAGATTGCAGACATCTTCACTAAGCGCTTGGAAGAGAAAAGCTTGAAAGATTCAAAATGATGCTTGGACTCACCAACATCCCTTCATACTGGGGGGGGGGGATGTTGACACCTAATCATAGGGATTGGGTGAACAACTGTCAATAGTGTAGATAAATAATAGAGGAAATGGAGAGTCACCGGGAGATGAAACTGAACAATCACTCCCTCTTGTATATAATAATGAACAACCTAAATGAATAATACAATCTCATTTTCGAGGAGTTACCTCTTGGCCTTACAATTTCATCTCTTGGATTAGGCTTTCCCATCCTTTGGCACCGATCACACTGACTAGTATATCTTTTCACATCCTGATGAAGAGTGGGCCAATAATACCCAACTTATAACACTTTAAATGCTCTCCTCTTTGTTGCAAGTGAGCTCCACAAGGCCCATCATGACAGGTCAGAAAGATGTCAAAGACTTCCTCCTCCCTGACACACCTTCTCATAATTTGATCCGAGCCTAGTTTCAAGAGGTTGCCCCCAATCCAAGTGAAGGGGGTGCTCTTCCTCACAATCTTTCTTTTCTCCTTGGAGGACAAATTCTATGGGAACTGTGTAGACACCAAATAGTTTGCTATGTCAGCAAACCATGGAGAGAGAACTGAAATGGAGAATACGCGCTCATTCGGTAACTGATCATCGACCATTCCTTCTTCACCTGCAGGCAAATTTAATTTGGACAAAAAATATGCAACAACATTTTCCTTACCAAGATTATCAACAATAGTTAGTTCAAACTATTGTAGTGAAAGCAACCATCTAATTATCTGGGCATTCACATCAGGTTTATTCATTAAATATTTGATTGCAGCATGGTCAGTATGTACAAATGTTTGATAGCTTGTAATATAATGCCTAAATTTGTTCAATGAATGCACAACAACCAGGAGCTCCTTTTCGGTCACTATGTAGTTCAGTTCATCCTTTGACATATTCTTACTGATAAAGTAAATGGCATAAGGAAATTTCTCATGTATTTAGCCTAGGGCTACTCTTATGGCTTTGTGTGAGGCATCAGCATGAATATGAAAATGAAGGGCCCAATTTGTGCCTCAAAGAATCGGTGCAGTGGTTAACTTGTCCTTCAGGGTGTCTAGGGCCTCTTAACAACTTTTTGACCATACAAACTTAGATTTTTTGTCCAACAACCCAAATAAAGGAGAAGCCAACTTGCTAAAGTCTTTTATAAACCTTCGATAGTATTTGGCTAACCCTAGGAAACTTCTGACATCTCTCTGTTTTTGTGGAGGTGGGACCCTTTAGATGATAGCTATTTTGTTTGGGTCCACTTGCAGTCCTTGCTGAGATATTGAATGACCTAGCATGGTCCCTACAATCATCAAGAATACACATTTTTCGAGACTAAGAGACAGGTTCATTTCAATGAATTTGTGTAGCAGCTTACCTAAGTTGGATAGAGCCTCCTCAAAATCACCTCCATAAGGTGTGAAATCATCCATATAAATTTCTACCGCATCATGGACTAACTCGGCAAAGATACTCAGGATTGCTCTCTGAAAAGTGGCAAGAGCATTGCATAGGCCAAAAGGAAGGACCCTATAGGCGGAAGTACCCCAAGGACAAATGAAGGTGGTTTTATCTTGGTCTTCCAAGCTGATTTGGATTTGATTGTACCTGCTAAATCCATCTAGAAAAAAAAAATAAAAAATTCCTTGCCATGCCATCTAGCACTTGGTCGATGAAAGGTAGAGGGAAATATTCCTTCTTTGTGGCTTTGTTTAACTCCCTGTAATCGACACAAATCCTCCACTTATTTTTCTTTGGAAACAACACCAAAGGAGAGACCCACTCACTATCTGAGATAGGGTAAATGAATCATGCATCTAATAGCTTTTGCAGTTCTTCTTTGACTATATCTTTAAGAGTTGGATTCATCCTCCTTTGGGGTTGTCGGATTGGCTTACAACCTTCCTTGACATAAATATGGTGAGTACACATTGAGGGGTGCACTCCCTTCATTTCTTTGTAACTCCAAGCAAAGGCATCCATATGTTCCTTTAGCATGTTGCACAACTTTTCTTCTTGGAGAACAGAAAGAGATGGATTGATTTTCAAAGTTCTCTCGGGGCCGAATTCTATGGTTTGGACATGGATAAGGTTGGAAACGGCTAAGAATAGATCAATTTGATGGCTTTTTTGGGTTTCCTTACTACCTCTTCTAAGGAAAATGTACTAGGAGTTGGACTTTGGAGTATGTGTTCGATCAAATCATCTTCATCCTATTGTCCCAATCCCATGGTTTTTTCTAAAGTATAGAGTTGGGCGGAATAAACTTCATCTTCCTCCTCCTCTTCTAGCCACAAAGGTAAGTCATGTTCTAGAGATGGCTGAGCAGGAGGGTATAGGACTAACTGCTTGGACATATGCCCATTCTTGATGGTCATATTTCCATCTTTGCAGCTAATGTAAGCATCAGTAGTGGCTAACCAGGGCCTCCCAAGGATGAGAGGGTAACGAGTAAGATTAGCCTTAGGCTGGAGAACTAGGAAATTTGCAGGGTATTCCAAAGAATCAATGAAGACCATCACATCCTCCAGAATCCCCTCAGGGGTCACTATGGAGCGGTCTACAAGTTGTAGAAATGTTGTGGTCTTTCTCAATGAACCTTGGAGGTTGAGCTTGAGCATGGTGTCCTTGGTCATCACATTAACGGCAACCCCAATATCGATCAAAGTGTGTGGGACGATGGTGCCATTGATGTGCGCATCTACTACAGGGCTTCCAAGGTCCAAATACTTTGGACAGATTACCTTCCCCAACATTAAGCCAGACAACTATCCAATGACATTAATGGTAGGGGCATCTCTTCTTCACCTCCTTGGATGCTTGAAGCACTTCTCCTTATTCAAATTGTTGTAAATAGGTACATATTTAACAGCTTGGAGAAGTGGAATTTTGACACATCGGTTTTTCAATTCTCCCAGAAGTTCAATCTCTTTTGGGGTAGGCTGGAGTGGTTGGGTTAATCTCTCAGGAAAGGGTGGTGGATTTAATTTAAGCATGCTTTCCTCTCTTTCCTCCTCAACCTCCCTAGCTGGAGGTAGAGGTCAATTTTTTGGGAGTACTCTCCCAGATCTCAAGTTAATCTCTTGAATTTCCACATCATAAGCTAGCTAGGATGTCTCTCCACTATATATTTGTTGTGTTTGTCTATTGTTCAGGTTTGGATTTTGTTGGGTAGGCGTCTAGGGTTTTTTAGGTGGAGCAGAGTGTAAAAGCTATGGTTGGGCAGGTGGTGAAGGCAATAAAGCTATAACATTGTTGTATGGGGGCCTCCACCCCTGGGACGGTGCATTCCACTGAGGTTGTGGTGGAGCATATGGTTGAAATGACTAGTTGGCTGGCTAGGAATGATACTGAGGTGCAAAGGACCAAGGAGGAGGTGTAGACTAGGAAGGATGAGCAGGGGGGGCCCAAGAAGGTATGGATGTGGTCTGGTTGGGGTTGTAATATGCATGGGATGACCCTTGCATGCCCTGCTAGTATGGCTTAGGTCTAGGCCCATGAGGTCTCATTTGGTTTATGTAGAAGAGCTACTTAATGACCCCTTCAGATCCTTGATATACAACTTTGAGTCTAGGTAGAGAGGGGCACTTGTCTGTGGAGTGGTTTTCTTCACAGACTGAGAAAATTTCAATAGAGTTCAATGGACATTCGTTCCTAGGGTGCCTCTTGGTGCATCTAGGATAGAAAATGGCCAAGGCTCTCTCTGGTTCCTCCTTCTTTCTCTTAATGTGCATAGTGTCCATCTGTAGGGAAAGGGTTTGCAACATCTCAATTTTTACATCCTCCAACATATTTCCAATTTCACCCTTGGTGGATGAATTGGAAGAGGATGGACCTAGCTTCCCTAGAATGGCTTCTAAAGACAGTCTTGATAACTTCATAGGGTAACTGGTAGATATCCCATCCTACTAACAAGTGTAGGGTATCCAAAATATCTTCCCTTAGTCCTTTAAGTAAGACCAGCTTTAGTGACATAGGGTCAAGTGTGCACCTGGACCTTTTGTAGCTAAGTTGGAATCTTTCTTCATAATCCTCTAGGGAATCATCATTGCCTAAGGTCATCCTAAAAATTTACTCTTTAGTGTCTTTAGACCTATAGTAGTCCTGATACTTGTTGTTGAAGGCTTGTTGCATCTTAGCCCAAGTTGTGATGCTATCTCGAAGTAAACCCATGAACCGGCGCAAAGTTGCACCCTTGAGAGTGGATGGAAATAGTTTCAACTTATGCTTATCATTTGTATAGTCATAGGTTCAGCATATGAAAACAAACTTAAATAAGAAAGTGTCTGGGTCTTCTGTGGTCAGGCCATGGAAATGAGGAAGGGCAAAAGGGCTTATATTTTTCATCTTAGTATCCCCAATGATTCCCTTGATGGGGAAGGAACCATAAACTCTTTCTTTATTTCCTCTGTCATTTTTGTTTTCATGCATAGGATCAGTAGGAATGGTTTCTCCTTCTTCTTCTTCCCCTATAGGTTCTTCAAATATGTATGGTTTCTCACCTAAGGGTTCCTCCAGTTCACAACCACCGAAGAAGAGGGAAGATTGGTTGTTTGAAGCAGTGGGGGTATTTGGAAAAAATTTCCCTAATTTATCCATATTCCTACGAGGCATGAAAAGAAAATGTTTTTGTTTTGTTTTGTGTTTTTTAAAACTTTGAAAGTATTGTATAATTGAAATTGCAGACTGAATGAAAAAATTAACTACTTGATTGAGATATTACTTGCAGAATGGAAAGGAAAGCAAGGAATTTAGAATGAAAAAGGAAGCAAACTAGATTACTTTTGCAGAAATGAAACTAAGAGCAAAATATTAGAAACAAGAAATAGAAGAAAGAGATCAGTAATCACATCTTACTTAGACACCTCCCTAGCAACGACGCCAAAACATGATGAGCACCAGTAATGCAGCAAGAATGTTGCAACTCCTGGGGCTACCAGCTTTACTTTATCAACCCAGGGTTTGTACAAAATTTGAGGTGACAGTGCTGTATACACAAGTAAAAGTGATGGTTATGCATTTTTTCATTGTTCAGCTGGCGAGAGACCGCTCAGGTTTTCAAGCGAGACTTCTATGGATTCAGCAGAAGCTTGATTTCTGAATGAAAGAAAGAGAAATCTACTCTAGTATAAATATTCTCTACTGCAATAAGGAAAATGACTGAATCCCTATGCTAAAAACACACCATTCTCTAACTAACCACTGAGAAAATATGTTTTACAAGAATGCCAATCTAACATGTATGAAATGCTACTGTATAAAGCATGGAAGTTCAAGACATCAAACATCGCCATTGTGCATGTAAAGGACTAAAATAAATTTGTTTTGTTCTTTTTATTCTTTTTATGGAAAATCAAGTGTAAACCCTAATCTCTTTTGGTAATGTGGCAGGTGGCTTAGTGATGTTGGTGGATGGTTGGGAGGTTTAGCAGATGGTTGGAAGGTTTGGGAGACCCTTGGGTGACATGGTGTTGCTTCCTATAGGTTTTCCCTCAATTCGTCCTCAAAACAGGCCACTACAAGAAAACCTACAGGGTGTATTAGAAACCTACAGGATTCCCTATATTTCTACAGGATATAACCGAAAGCAAAACTATGGTTGTTGGAGGTAATGGAAGGCTTAGGGAAGGTGGTGGATTGGTGGAATGGAGTGAGAAAATGCCTAGGATCACTCAAAACTCAAAACCAAGGTTAAGATATGGTTGGATTTGCTCAACATTATTGGAGGAATTTCTATGTAAAATGATGAGATTGGTGAAGGTCTTGGTGAAAACAAGGAATGATTATGGATGGATGAAGTTGGAAGGTGGTTTCTTGCTATGAGATCTCTTTATATTTCTGAAGCACCTGCTCTGCATCAAACATTTATAATTTCTAAAAATTCATGTAAACAAGAAGAATTCTAACAACCTAGAAAAGCATAATTTAATGAACTAGATGTCTACTTCATGCATGAGGAAAATTGCTAAATAAAATGGAATCACAGATAATATCTATTGTAAGTCTGAAGATGGAATAGATGGTAATTAAATCCTACACTTGAAAAATTGATCAAATGCTGGTTCAAGTACAGTAAACTCTAAATCTTATGAGAAAATGAAAATCTGTCTTTTTGGGGCTGCATAAGGGTCTTTTCCTCAAATCATGATCCCTGGGAGAAGAGGTGAGGCCAAAACACCTACTGATAGATTTGTGGTTCTCCTTTAATCCCTTCTAACCTGCTACTGAAGTAAAGCACAAATGGAAGCAAACTAATAAACAACTAATCAGATCTATATTACTTGCAATGAAACACTTCTAAAGACAATTTAACCATGAATCTATGAAACTAAGCTAAGCATATAGATACAATAAGAGGATCCTTTTTTGCTAGGGTTGGGCCCTAACACAAGAGCTTCAGCCCTCTGAGTTAACTCAGTGTTGGATCAAGAAAAAGTTCATTTTCATTATCAAAACAGAAAATTACATCACTGTCTTCCACAAGTCTGGAGCTCGAAAATAACTAGTGCTTTTACAATAATAATTCAAATCCTAATGAGGCCCTAGGCCTCTCTACTTATACAATTGAAGTCCCCAACGACTTCCTTAAACCTAGGGAGGTTCAGCTCTTGAACTTGAGATGAATTAACTCTTTGTCTATCACTTGCTTGACTGCCTTTTGATCTTCATGACTTGGATGATTGAAATCCGAGATGGTGTGATTAATGGAGGAATATTTGAATGGGGGAGAAGTAAATAAGGAGGATTTACCTCCTACAATCTTTTTCCCTTGTCCCATTCGAGTTTCAAACCTTAGTCTTGCCAAAATTCCTTGATTTTCTCTCCCAAACCTGCATTCAATGCATATTAGTCCACTAGGCATAATATCTCACTTTAACTCATCTCATTAAACAAAATATAATAAAAACATGTAATAAATTGTGAAAAGAGTTGATTTGACTAGCTAGGAGGTGAATTAAGGCCCATATAATTACCCAATGATGAGGATCATCAATTTCCTAATCCAATGACTTTTCAAACTTTTGGATATCCAAATTTTCTTACCTTCTTACTCATCATGTCATCTCATATTACAACTATTATTCCACCTCAATGCTTTTATGCCACTTATGCTTACCTCTATATAATGTGGAATGGCATGTGCCTATCGTACATGGCATCTAGATTTGAGATTTTTTATGGTCATTTTTCAATATATATTTTTTTGGGATATAATTTTTCAATTATCCAAATTTGAATCTTTAGATATCCAAATATTTTATGAAATCATCTCCCACATTAGAATATTTATATCTTATGTGGAATCTATGTGACATCTACATCATTAGCTGGCATGTATTTTGGTTGATGTGGTGTATCCTATTTGGCATCCATATCTAGGACTTTTGTTTATGATAATTTTTGAAATTTTCTGGATTTTTGGATATCCAATTTTTAAGATATTTGGATCTAGCCTTCTTTAATATCTAGATGTTTTATTGACCTACTCATACGTAGGACATGTGGCATTTTATGATTATGACACCTAGATTGACAAGGTATGATAGGAACTAGTTAACACAATGTAATGACAATGTGGTGGTTAAATGTTATACTATACAAATAAACTACTCAAGGTTCCATACCTTCCTTGAACTCACTCACAAGTCATATGGAGAGTTCAAAACTATATAAACAAGTCCAAAACTTTTTACTGCAATGCATGTGGATAAAACAATAAGTTCACATAGCAATGGTCAAGACTCATCTGAAAACAATTAATGCTTGGTAAGTGCTTAGTTCAATAAGCTATATACTAAGCTTATAGGGGTTGAGTTTAGCATGTGATGGCTCATTAAAAGATAAAAGGATATGGAAAATCTAGGAAATAGTTTCCTCTATTGAAATAACAATATTTTCCTTCTGTTTTGTTTAATAGCAAAGTTATTTATTTGGTAATCAATCAAGCGATACAAAAATTTTATTTGCTATTTTCCAATTTTGTTACTATTTACATATGTTATTTTAATTTTAAAATTGATATAGGTTCCATCAGATCTCTAAAATTAGTGCAAGTATATTGCACGAAAGTGCCACAATATTGTAATGTTATACCACAAAATCACCCAAGCACAACCAAAACATAATAGAAAGAAAAATGACATGATAGTTATGTGGGATTTGAAAGAAAGAATGTACTTCACCTTTTGATAGGAAAATATTGAAAATGTTTTTCAATACTTTTGGGAAATGCTATCAAAATTTGAATAGGAAAAGGAAAATGTTTTAACCTATGAGAAAATAAGATCAATTATAAAAGGCTATTCCTTCTATATAAATATGGTTGGAGATCAAAAATTTAGACTTAGGTATTCTTATCAAGTGAGAGGAAAAGATTAAAAGCTTGAAATGTAAAAAGATATGGAATTGATGCTTATATACTTTTATTGATTTCAATAAGAGATTTGATGGCAATAACGTTTATTTGTACTACATACCTAGGAATTCTAAAGGACAAGTATCATGTAGCCTACCCCACTTTGTCACTCCATTGTGTTGAACTTTTGTGTTTCTCACTGTAAATCTCCTTTGGATCAAATTGATAGTTAACTCCAGTCTCAGTTGTAACTATAAAAGTGCTCTAAATATCATTGAATAAAAATCACTTTCGTTTGCAACAAAAGCCTCATTTTTCACTGAATTAATCACATAAATCAACACATTTCATTGGCCATGTCGCACTAGGGCTCAACTCCGAATTCCCATAAGTTTGTGGTCCAAAACCAAGGGCATAAAATTAAGGGTTCTTAAGCCTATCAATGCCATCGGTTATCACTTTCACATTATAATTGAATTTTCCCAAAATCTTCCTTTCTTGTGATTTGGTTCATAAGATCATATCTATTGTTTCGCCCTTGATTTCACTCAAAGATCCAAGGTCTGGATCATTTGAAAGGTCTAGAGGTTACAAAATTTTTAAAGGGTTGAATATCTCTAAACACCAAATGACTTCAATCCTTTCCAAGATGGATATGTGGGTTCTACACTGATATGTTGTATAACAACCTTAGCTTTTCTATCTATTAGATTCATTAGTCACTGAAAATTACAAAATTCTCTAAGACAAATGTGGGCCACATTAGCTCTACATTTGAGGTGCATTATGAATCTAGTGGTTTGGTATCCAAAACACTTATCAAAATATTTCGAGCACCAGATATGTTTGAAGCCAAATTAGTATGTGTGTCTCGGATGTAGATCCCATGCTAGATGCAAATTTATCTTCACTTTATCCACCAATCTGGGAGTCTAAGTGTTGTTAATTTATGCACGCTCTAGTCTCCACCAGATGTTGAAGGGGTGAGGCTTCTCAGTTAACATAATTTTTGGATGGAGATCTGCATGAATCTTTTAATTAAAATACACTTCTATAGAAATATTCGATCTAGTCCCAATATGAAAATTACCCTTCTCCTGATTCCACAAAACTGATAAAGGCTATTGCATGAAGGTTTTTTAGTTGATATGTGACTAGCTAAAGAAACTAACACTTCAGTCCAAGTTTAAATCCACGAATTCAAACAATCATGAATACAAAAGTTTATAAACAAGGCACACTTAATACACAAGGGATTTTAAGAAGATCGCACATTCTAATAATTAATTAAAAGAGCATTACTAAGGTTTTCAACACTTTCCAATCTGAAGGCACTATGTGTTGGCATTATGGCATTATGAACATATGTTGAACTTGATGGCAACCCTCTCTTAGACGGTCATTTCTCTTATATACACCATGATGGGGACAAGAAGAGCCAAGAGGAGAGAAGAAAGGCCATATACACATGTATTAATGTTATCGGAGGTATTTGGGCGCCTAAAACCCATATATGCATGCATTTATATTATCGGGAGTTGGTTGGGTGCGTAAAACCCATATATATATGCTTTTACAATAATCAAAGGCCTTTTTCCTTTTTGGTGGAAACAACACAAGTTAAATATGTTTCGGCACATATGGACCCAATGGCATATCGCAACGGACCCGATGGTGGCATTAAAAATTGGTTTATATTAATATCGCATCCATGTGCGTCGGGGGTCCGGCTAAGTGACTTCGTTGAAACCTCCGATTGGGAGCAGACCCAATGAAGGCATCAATCATGGTTTATAACAAGATCGCATCCGCAGTATCGCAATACATAAAGGGTCGCCCACCTCAAATCCTCCAATTGCGATAACTCAGCGGGCCCGATGGTGGCATCAAACATGGCTTATAATAATATCGCATCCGGAGTTTGGCGTATATGCGCGTCGGGGGTCCGGCTATGTGACTTTGCTGAAACCTCCGATTGGGAGCGAACCCGATGAAGGCATCAAAACATGGTTTATAAAAATATCGCGTCCGCAGTATATCGGAATACATAAAGGGTCGCCCACCCCAATCCTCCGATTGCGATGAGAGGGGTCGGACCCGATGAAGGAATTAAAAGCATTTCATATTAAATCGCATCTGCGGTGTTCGCCCATCTTATAATAGCCTCCCACTTCAAATCGCCGATAGCGACGAAAGGAGCGGACCCGATATATTAATAAAGGCTGGTTAATGGGGCATGTCGCATCCGATCCATCGGATCAGACGTCAGAATAAGCCATGATACGGGCATGTATTGTTAGCGATGAGGAGCGGACCCGATATATAAATAAAGGTTGGTTAATGGGGCATATCGCATCCGATCCATCGGATCGGACGTCGGGCATGTATTGTTAGCGATGAGGAGCGGACCCGATATATAAATAAAGGCTGGTTAATGGGGCATATCGCATCCAATCCATCGGATCGGACGTCGGGCATGTATTGTTAGCGATGAGGAGCAGACCCGATATATAAATAAAGGCTGGTTAATGGGGCATTTCGCATCCGATCCATCGGATCAGACGTCAGGAATAAACCATGAGATGGGCAGGCGCCGATAGCAATAAGGATTGGACCCGATATATTATTAGTTTGGATGCATTAAGTTAAAAGTCCACCTTTTGTGGTTTGGACCATTTTCATCGTTTTCCCGCTTAAGCCTATTCTTAAGAAGATCGGTCAAAAACAGTTGCGCCTCAGGTTTTCGGATCCTATGGTTTCGATTCATGGTTTTATCAAATGCGTGATTATATAAAGAGAAAGGGGATCTGGTGGCAAGGTATCGATTATGAATTGAAGATCTTAAGGGAGAATAGATCGGCATTCTTATGATCTGTCAAGGAGCAATCTACTGAACCGAATTCAAGAAGAATGCGCGCAGGACGGTAGATCCGCATCGCTTCGGGGGTATTGCAGTTCAGTTGAGAGCAGCCAACCGCAGGGAAGTAGCAGTCATTCCTTAACTCTGATATAGCGTCTTCTGTTGATTCGCTAAAGGTCTCTGGGTCCGGATATTGGGTTTGTCTTGTGTCTAGCCTCTGGGTGCTCTATAACATGTATGTCCTCTGCATTATGGTATGATTCTGGCATATACAACCTCTGATTAAAAGGTGACCAGATCAGATATTTATTTATAGCTAGTGCTTGGGTTGGCGCGTGGGTGATCTGCTGTATAAAGAAAACATGTATTGATCTGAGGTTTGGGTATTTCTAAAGAATCATTTATACTTTATGATCATTTGATCTTCTTGGATCCAGTCTGAAAATTTATGAAATGTGGTCCCTGGAAGAAAGAGAAGGTTGTAGCCTTCAGTAGGCCAGCACCTACGTACTAGTATCTTGGATAGTACAAGAGCTAAGGGGGTTGCAGCTCCCTTCCAGGAGAAGCTGGAGAACGAGAGAGGGTTGTAGCTCTCTGTAGGTTGCAGCCTGCGTACTAATAAATGACTGCACCAGTACAAACTCATTGTAAAAGAAGTTTCTAATTGAAATAAGATAGAGACATATTGCAGCAGGTGGTTTTCACCCACATTGGGTTTCCACCTTATATCTAGTGTTCTTTGGTGTGACTATCTATTTATCTTGTTCATGCTCATTATTTTACGGTACTGACATACAAAGTAATGATCAATATCTGAAGAATAATTCAAAGTATAAATAAGGAAGATATATTCAAAAGAACTTAATAATACTGATTCACCCCCCCCTCTCAGTATTATTTCCAACAATTGGTATCAGAGCAGGTCCTTCAGAGAAGCTTGATCGCTTGAAGGAAGATCGTTCATTATGAGCAACTACGAGAGGGAAGCATCAATCAGGCCACCGATTTTTGATGGGACAAACTTCAATTATTGGAAGGTAAGAGTTACCGCCTATCTTCAACCTCTTGGTACGGAAGTTTGGGATATCATAGAGACAGGCTACACTTTTCCTTCAGCTACTCCTACAGATCCGGCTGAGAAAAAGAAATATGAAACAAATGCTAAAGCAGTCAATACTTTGTTGGGATGCTTATCTCAATAAGAATTCGTAAAGGTTATGCAATATAAATCCGCAAAAGAAATATGGGACAAGATTGTCTTGAGCTACGAAGGAGATGAACAGGTAAAGCGTGCTAAACTTCAAACCCTTAGGATTCAGTATGAGAATCTCAGAATGTATAATGATGAAAGTGTGGCTAACTATTTCCTTAGGGTTGATGAGATTGTTAACTACATGAAAAACTTGGGTGAAGAAATAAAAGAGGCTATTGTGGTTGAAAAAGTTCTAAGATCCTTGTCCACCAAGTTTGAATCTAAAGTGTCCGCCATAGAAGAAAAGGAGAATCTACGAACTCTCACCATGTCACAGCTGCATGGAATTCTAACTGCTTATGAAATGAGAAAAGGAGGTCCTTCAGATAGGAGAGAAGCTGCCTTCAAGGCTTCAGGCAAAGGAGAGTACCTTGAATCAAGTCATGTGTCAGAAGAAGAAGAAGAATCAAATTTTGTCAGAAATCTTCAACGAGGTACTGGCAGATTCAGAGGTAAGTTACCCTTCAAATGTTTTGCTTGTGGAAGAGTAGGTCACTATGCTGCCAAATGTCCTCATAAGGATAAGATTGATAAGGGAAAGGAACCTGTTAGATGGAACAAGAAACAGAATGCAAATAAGAAGAGCTATTACACCCATGAAGACAGTGATGGTCTATCAAATAGCGATGAAGATGAACGAGGTAATCCCTATAAACTTTTAATGGCTTTTGAAGATGATGATTACATGGATGCTCTAGATATAGATAGCTATTATGAGGAGATGTCTAGACTCAAGACATGCTTAGAAGAAAAGAATGTGATCATTGAGACTCTGCAAATCCAACTTGATGAAAAGGAACAATCTCTTGAAAAGTTAGAATGTGAAATTGTTGGGCTTCGAAAAGAAATTGAGAAAACAAAGGCTCTCAATCTTAAATTTGTTAAAGGATCTGAAACTCTGGATGAGATCATCAATGTACAACGCTCTCCTCTAATTAAGACAGTTATGGGGTATAATGGAGAAACATCTCAAGCATCCACCTCGAAGAGTTATCTCAATGCTGCAAGAAGATATGAGCAAAAGCAAAACAGAGATCACTAGGTAAAACAGGGACAAATTTCATCAAGAATAAACAAAGACTACCAGACAAATCAGGGACAATTCACCTTAAGGACAAACAAAAGCTACAATCAGCCAAGATCCTCTCAATTTACCTCAAGAATGGATGAAAATAGAAATCACAATCATATGACTGGTAAATTTGATAATCACAGAAGTTTCTTCAATGGCCAATGTTTCTCTTGCCATAACTTCAGTCACAAAGCAGCTCAATGTGTTGCCTACAAAACAATCATGACTAGAGAAGCTCAAAAGCAAAGAAGTATGACTGGGATTACAAAAAGGACCTATAACAACTTCTCAGCTCTTGAAAATGAAATTGAATGCTCTATCTGTAATAACTTTGGTCATGAAGACTCTGAATACAGGAGTAGGTTTCAGCAAACAAAGGAACAAGATTCAAGCACCAGAACATGGAGAATAAAGGAACCTCGACCAGAAAGATGTGGGATAGCATTTTATGCAGAAGGACAGGAAAATCAATGGCACATCGACAGCGGATGTTCGAAGCATATGACAGGTGATAAAGAAAAAATTGAATCATACACTTCTTTAAAAAAAGGAATGAAAGTTTCATTTGGGAATGATACTCCTACTGCCATAAAAGGAAAAGGTATTGCTCAATTGAAAGAAAAGGTCAAAGTAGGAAATGTTTTGTACGTTGATGGATTGAAACATAATCTTCTAAGTGTCAGTCAGATGTGCGATCAAGGAACCAAGGTAATATTTAGATCAAATGGATGTCGTGTTCGTGATCTTGATACAGGTGAAACAGTGATCAAAGGCAAAAGAACTCCAAACAATCTATACATATTTGAAGAAGGACAAAAAAAATGTTATATGAGAAAGGATGATGAGCACTGGTTATGGCACCGGATATTGGGGCATCTAAGTTTTTCACAAATAAGGAAAGCATGCAAGTATCAGGCAGTTCGTGATCTTCCAGATATCAAAATTCCAGAGAATACAATATGCAAATCATGTCAGTTTGGTAAACAAACCAGGACTAACTTCCCTGAGAAGGAAGGATTAGCTAGCAAACCTCTTGAACTTATTCATACAGATGTATGTGGTCCATTTAGGACAAGGACACCTCGAGGAGAGGAATACCTTATATTATTCATTGACGACTTCTCCAAGTTTGTTTGGTTAGGACTTATGAAACACAAAGACGAAGCATTTTAAAAATTCAAATCCTTCAAAGCCTTGGTCGAAAATGAATCAGATCACAAAATTAAGTGTCTCAGGTCTGACAGAGGTGGGGAATTTACCTCCAATGAATTTTTCGATTTCTGTGAAGAGCATGGAATAAAAAGGGAATTCTCTACAGCAAGGACTCCTCAGCAAAATGGAGTGGTGGAAAGGATGAACAGAACAGTCCAACAAATGGCCCGTGCCATGCTTGATGAATCTGGAACTCCTGCAACCTTCTGGGGTGAAGCTGCATATGCCGCAGTTGTTATTCTCAACAAAACAAATGTCCGAGTAAACAGCACTCAAACTCCTCATGAACTCTGGTATGGTAAGACTCCTTCGGTAAAGCATTTTAAAATTTTTGGAAGCAAATGCTATATTAAGAATACTGATGAACAGCTTGGCAAACTTGAGCCTAGAGCAGATGAAGGCATTCTCCTTGGTTATTCTCCTTATAGAAAAGCATATAAGTGTTACAATAAAAGACTTGGAAGAATTGTTGACAGCATTGATGTAGTGGTTGATGAAAAAGGATACATTCCTAGGCAAGTAAATCATGAAGATATCAAAGAGGATGAAGACTACCCTTCAAATTAGACTGATAATGAAGAAGAAGAACCTCAAGAGGCTCGAGAGGAACAGATAAGGATAGAAGAAAAGACTCCATCCAGACATGTTCAAAAGAATCATCCAGAATCTCAGATTTTGGGGCAGAAAGAGGCAGGTGTACAAACAAGAAGAACAATAGCAGAAGCCTCAAGCTACTTGGCATTACTCTCCTCCACTGAGCCACAAAATGTAAAAGAAGCATGCAGAGATGAATGTTGGGTCAAGGCTATGGATGAAGAACTTGAGTAGATCGAAAAGAACAACACTTGGGAATTAGTTCCTAGACCAAAAGATAAGAATGTCATAGGGACAAAATGGATCTTCAAAAATAAGTTGAATGAAATGGGGAAGTAGTTAGAAACAAGGCAAGACTGGTTTGTAAGGGATATGCTCAGCAAGAAGGAATAGACTTTGAAGAAACTTTTGCTCTTGTTGCTAGACTTGAAGCTATCCGAATGTTCCTTGCTCTCTCAAGCTTTCAAAAATTCAAAGTATTTCAAATGGATGTGAAATCAGCTTTTCTGAATGGAGATTTAGAAGAAGAAGTATACATTGAGCAGCCAGATGGGTTCATTCTTGGGAATGATCCAAACCTTGTATGTAGATTGAAAAAGGCTCTCTATGGTCTTAAACAAGCTCCAAGGGCTTGGTACTACCGTTTGGACAAATATCTTCATCAACAAGGTTTTTCAAAAGGATCAGCAGATAGCAATCTTTATATAAAAATTGAAAATGACAAGTTGCTAATACTTGTTGTGTATGTAGATGATATTATTTTTGGCAGCAATGAAGAAACTATGAGTCAAAACTTTGCCTCGGTAATGCAGAAAGAATTCGAAATGTCCCTGCTAGGTGAACTGACATACTTTCTTGGATTGCAAATCCAACAAAATAAAGACAGTATCTTCTTGTCTCAAACCGAGTACCTCAAGCAGATTTTGAAGAAGTATGGCATGGAAGATTCAAAACCAGTATGTACCCCGATGGTTACAGGATGCAGTCTTAGTGCGAATGATGAATCGGCTGCAGTTCATCAACCAACATACAGATCTATGATTGGAAGTCTACTTTATTTGACAGGTACCCGACCAGACATCATGCATGCAGTTGGAATAGTTGGAAGATTTTAGGCAAATCCAAAGGAAACTCATCTTCAGGCAGTAAAGAGAATCTTCAAATATCTTCAAGGAACTCAAAACTTTGGCTTATGGTATCCTAGAGATACAGATCTCACACTTCATGCTTACACAGATGCAGATTGGGCTGGAAGTGTGGATGACGGGAAAAGCACAAGTGGTGGTGCTTTCTTTATGGGTTCCAGATTAGTATCGTGGTTCAGCAAGAAACAAAGTTCAATTGCTTTATCTACAGCTGAAGCAGAATATGTGGCTACTGCATCTTGTTGCACCCAACTTCTTTGGATGATGCAGACTTTACAGGATTTCCAAATCACTTGTACTCCACCTATCCCCATCTTATGTGATAATACAAGTGCAATCATCATTTCAAAGAACCCAGTCATGCATTCAAAAACCAAACACATACCGATCAAGTATCATTTTCTCAGAGAACAAGTGCTTGAACAAAAGGTCAAGTTGGAATACATTTCTTCAAGGAAAAAGTGGCTGATATATTTACCAAACCATTGCCTAAGGAGACTTTTGAATACCTTAGGCAGAAGCTGGGGGTTGTCGACGCATCATCCTACTGTTAATTCTCAGATTGGTGCTTGTACGCGTACAAGGTTCAGGGGGAGCATAATTCATTGTTGGCATTATAGTATTACAGAAGGAGGAACATGTTGGGTAAATGAACTGTATCTATCCATGGCAATAAAGATGTTGAATTATATTATATGTAGGCAGTATAGCGCGGTTCCTATTTTATATATAGCCAGAATAGCTCGACTTTCTGTCCTAAAGTCAGAGGGGCGAAATCAGGAGGAGCAAGCTCTCAGGGGGAGAAATAGTTAGGAGAAGCAGATATCCGCCCTTTGCCCTTGATGTCAAAGGGGGAGAGTGCTTTTTGGATGGTGTTGTTGCCATCAAGTCCAAAGGGGGAGATTGTTGGCATTATGGCATTATGAACATATGTTGAACTTGATGGCAACCCTCTCTTAGACGGTCATTTCTCTTATATACACCATGATGGGGACAAGAAGATCCAAGAGGAGAGAAGAAAGGCCATATACACATGTATTAGAGAAGAAAGGCCATATACACATGTATTAATGTTATCGGAGGTATTTGGGCGCCTAAAACCCATATATGCATGCATTTATATTATCGGGAGTTGGTTGGGTGCGTAAAACCCATATATATATGCTTTTACAATAATCAAAGGCCTTTTTCCTTTTTGGCAGAAACAACACAAGTTAAATATGTTTCGGCACATATGGACCCGATGGCATATCACAACGGACCCAATGGTGGCATTAAAAATTGGTTTATATTAATATCGCATCCATGCGCGTCGGGGGTCCGGCTAAGTGACTTCGTTGAAACCTCTGATTGGGAGTGGACCCGATGAAGGCATCAATCATGGTTTATAACAAGATCGCATCCGCAGTATCGCAATACATAAAGGGTCGCCCACCTCAAATCCTCTGATTGCGATAACTCAGCGGGCCCGATGGTGGCATCAAACATGGCTTATAATAATATCGCATCCGCAGTTCGGCGTATATGCGCGTTGGGGGTCCGGCTATGTGACTTTGGTGAAACCTCCGATTGGGAGCGGACCCGATGAAGGCATCAAAACATGGTTTATAAAAATATCGCGTCCGCAGTATATCGGAATACATAAAGGGTCGCCCACCCCAATCCTCCGATTGCGATAAGAGGGGTCAGACCCGATGAAGGAATTAAAAGCATTTCATATTAAATCGCATCCGCGATGTTCGCCCATCTTATAATAGCATCCCACTTCAAATCGCTGATAGCGATGAAAGGAGCGGACCCGATATATTAATAAAGGCTGGTTAATGGGGCATGTCGCATCCGATCCATCGGATCAGACGTCGGAATAGACCATGATACGGGCATGTATTGTTAGCGATGAGGATCGGACCCGATATATAAATAAAGGCTGGTTAATGGGGCATATCGCATCCAATCCATCAGATCGGACATCGAGCATGTATTGTTAGCAATGAGGAGCGGACCCGATATATAAATAAAGGCTGGTTAATGGGGCATATCGCATCCGATCCATCGGATCGGACGTCGGGCATGTATTGTTAGCGATGAGGAGCGGACCCGATATATAAATAAAGGCTGGTTAATGGGGCATGTCGCATCCGATCCATCGGATCGAATGTCAGGAATAAACCATGAGATGGGCAGGTGCCGATAGTAATAAGGATTGGACCCGATATATTATTAGTTTGGATGCATTAAGTTAAAAGTCCACCTTTTGTGGTTTTGACCATTTTCATCGTTTTCCCGCTTAAGCCTATTCTTAAGAAGATCGGTCAAAAATAGTTGTGCCTCAGGTTTTCGGATCCTATGGTTTCGATTCATGGTTTTATCAAATGCATGATTATATAAAGAGAAAGGGGATTCGGTGGTAAGGTATCGATTATGAATTGAAGATCTTAAGGGAGAATAGATCGGCATTCTTATGATCTGTCAAGGAGCAATCTACTGAACCGAATTCAAGAAGAATGCGCACAGGACGGCAGATCCGCATCGCTTCGGGGGTATTGCAGTTCAGTTGAGAGCAGCCAACCGCAGGGAAGTAGCAGTCATTCCTTAACTCTGATATAGCGTCTTCTGTTGATTCGCTAAAGGTCTCTGGGTCCGGATATTGGGTTTGTCTTGTGTCTAGCCTCTGGGTGCTCTATAACATGTATGTCCTCTGCATTATGGTATGATTCTGGCATATACAACCTCTGATTAAAAGGTGACCAGATCAGATATTTATTTATAGCTAGTGCTTGGGTTGGCGCGTGGGTGATCTGCTGTATAAAGAAAACATGTATTGATATGAGGTTTGGGTATTTCTGAAGAATCATTTATACTTTATGATCATTTGATCTTCTTGGATCCAGTCTGAAAATTTATGAAACGTGGTCCCTGGAAGAAAGAGAAGGTTGTAGCCTTCAGTAGGCCAGCACCTACGTACTAGTATCTTGGCTAGTACAAGAGCTAAGGGGGTTGTAGCTCCCTTCCAGGAGAAGCTGGAGAACGAGAGAGGGTTGTAGCTCTCTGCAGGTTGCAGCCTGCGTACTGGTAAATGACTGCACCAGTACAAACTCATTGTAAAAGAAGTTTCTAATTGAAAGAAGATAGAGACATATTGCAGCAGGTGGTTTTCACCCACATTGGGTTTCCACCTTATATCTGGTGTTCTTTGGTGTGACTATCTATTTATCTTGTTCATGCTCATTATTTTACGGTACTGACATACAAAGTAACGATCAATATTTGAAGAATAATTCAAAGTATAAATAAGGAAGATATATTGAAAAGAACTTAATAATACTGATTCACCCCCCCCCCCCTCTCAGTATTATTTCCAACATTATGTTCTACCATTTCTTGTTGTCTCTTTTCACACATGAGAGACTTTCTTCGCTATCTAGGCTTAATAAAACATTTTGTTGGCCTCTACTCTCACTCTCACCCATTCACACACTCACTCTTCTACCCTATTTTTTCAATTACATTTACGTAATTTGTCTATATACAATAATAATAGATTTTTTGAGATCCACTAAACATGGATCAAATCACCTATTCTTAGAAAATATTGAATCTCCCCTAATATATCTAACTTCTCAATAATCTATTAGAAACAGGGAATTACATGGTGATGAAGAAATGAATTCCTCATTTCTCTAATCAATCTCTATTACATAATATTTATAAATAAAAACCCCTAACTCTTCTGTCAATCAAAGTGGCATTAGAGTCAAAGAACTGAACATATCGAAGTTGAGGAATTTTGCTTTGTTTTTTATTAAAGGAGATCCACCATTGTGAGCCTCGCCACTGCTAATCCAGCGCACCATAACATGTCGAAGAATCCATTGCCATTTTTGTGGTATGTTGCAGAAGGAAACTACAAAGTCTCCACCACCAAGAGTTGCAACCATTTCCACCATAACTTGTTGTTGTCCTATGAGTAGTTATTCTTATGGCATAGTAGTTGTAGATATTGTTATTTTTTTTTCCTACGCCATGGTCTGCCATTTCAAGAAGTGCACAATATTTGAAGAGCAGCCGCATTGACTTGCACATATGGGGCCGTGAGCCACCGCTAGGGTCACCAGCCTAGTTGCCACCATTGAAAACTGGTAGACTAACCACCACATTTTTTTAGCACCAAGGTTTGGAGGTCTTATACGAAGACATATATTGGGTTTCCAAAGATCATTTCTGAAGGTTGCTCAACATCAGACTGTTAGGAACGGGGTTCATCCATTGATTCTAGAGCCACTGACAAAACACATGAGTACCCACATAGGGGGGGGAGAGATCCCCTCCTATAGTAGCGTCATTGCAGGAGAATCTAGGCAAAAATACTCCAAATACAATAGCGCCTCAAGGAGATGACCCTAATGGCATACCAGTTATGGGAACCCAATGGCAAACATAAATTAGAGGGTAGTACCTGCACAGAGCAGTGAAGAAGCGGTGATTTTTAATCCTGACCAATGAACTGGAGAACTACAGAAAATAAATGAAATGCCAGGCGCTGATTTGCAATTTCTTAGGCTTCTAGCCAACGGAAAGAGATCTAATCGAGTGGATCCAACTAAAATGGCAACCAAAGTTCCATAATGATATGAAATTGGGTGCCAAGAGTTTCAACGCAGTCTTCTTTACCATTTTGGAGGATAAAGAGAGGATCTTTGAGAATGGGACTTACTTCTATTATAATGCAGGCCTCTTTATGAGGTTCTGGGAAGAGTGATACAACCTAGACCAAGAGCAATTCATGGTCGCCCCAGTATGGGTTCACCTCTTTTCCCTACTAGTAGACTTCTGGGATCTGGAAATTCTGGAAGGGATCAACAATTCCATAGGAAAATTCATCAAGGTAGTTGACTCAACATGGAGAGGGAGATATATGTCATATTCTCAACCTATGTCTATATGAATATCAAATAACCACTTCCTAGGTCCGTTGAACTAGAGTACCAAGATGAGGTGTGTCAGCAACTGCTTTATTACAAGCATATTCCTTTTCGTTGTAGACAGTGTCATGAATACAAGCGCTTGTATAAAGCATGTCCTCTTAATCAAGTGGAAGCGGAAGAAATAGGGCCAAAAGAAGCATCAAAATCGCAAGAGGAAAATGATGGCTTTCAGGAATTCTCTTACAAAAAATGATCTACAAAAGCTCCTCAGATAAATCCAGCAACTCACCCACAAATAAATCTAGATACTCATAATAGATTTGGGGTTTTCTAGGAAATGGGGGAAAGTTCAGAAGAGGAAGAAAAAGACAAGGATGAGGAGACAAGGGTTATACCCAAAACAAACCCTAAGTCGAAATGTAAGGCATAAGAGGAACCAAATTACAAGGAGTGTCTGAAACTATCATGGAAAAAATAAATATGGAGATTGATGGGGCAAAGGAAGACTTAAGCTCTAAAGAACAAGTTTTGAAGTGGTTGTTGAATGAATGGAAAAATCTAGATGAGTGATTCATACCTGAGGAAAAAAAAGTTATACCGAGATACCTTCCAACAATATCAAGCTAAAAAAACCCAAAAACCACCAGATCCTCCTGATCCACCAGGTTCTCAAATGGGGAGTAACCAGGAGAAAGGAGGGTAGAGAAAAAGGGAAAAGAAACGAGGTAGAAATAATCTACAAGAGTCAATATAGATGGTTGGATTTTTCTTGGTAAACCTAGGAAGGGTGGTGCTATGCTCGGCAGTGTTTCAATAACTTAATAAATTGTATCAATGATTGTGCTCTCCTAGAATATAAGAGGCCTGAAGATAATGATGCTCCAGAGACCAAGGTGTCTAAAGACAAGCTCAAATCAATCATTATGTCAATGTGGCTAGGGTATGAAGTGATGGAAGAAGATGTTAGAGGCAGATCAAGTGTCTCATCCATCCTCTGGAATTGATTTGAAATCCTTTTTGACAATTGGTTGAGTATGTCCGATATTATATCGGGCCACTTTAGACATATAGGCACTAGAGATTGGGCATTGTTGTCAAATTTCTACTGGCCTCACGTTCCAGGTGAGAAAGTTGTTTTCCTTCAAAATATAGGAAAGCTCAAGAATCTATGCCTAAATGAGTTATTGTTATGAAACCAGCTCACAAAAACACAGAAAAGATAGATCAACGCCTTAGAAATAAGCCTCTTCGAAGGGGAAACCTCCTTTACATTACACAAATGAACAATTCTTAGATGATTCAAATGACAAAGCCTCCTTTCTATATATAGGATTCTAAGGGGTCACAATATAACCAAGCCGACTTAACAATAATAATCTAAAGGCACAAAAATAACAATAGAGGGATTCTATGGGACACAATAATAACAATATGGGGACAATAGGGGCACAACAATAATAATAAGCGATACAACGACAATAGTAATGGGGGAATCACTAATATTATAGGGACCTAACATGCCCCTCTCCTTCAAAAAAGTGTTGTCCTCAACGCTTGAGTAGTTGTGGATGCTTTTGTATAAAATTCTCATCCTCCCATGTGGAATCTTTAGCAGATAAGTTCTTCCACTGGATGAGATATTCTGAAATTGATCGATTTCTTTGTTGTCGAGTTCTTGTTTCTATGACTGCTTTCGATTCCAATATATTTTTTCCTTCCTCGTCATGTTCTGGCAATATTGTTTGAACTGGGAGCTTGTCGCCTATAACCTTATTTAAACATGAAACATGGAAAACTGGGTGCACTCGAGAAGCTGCAGGAAGCTCCAATTTGTGTGCCATAGTACCAATCTTTTGCGACGCCTTGTACGGACCATAATACTTTGGTGATAATTTATTGTCCTTCTTAGCTTGTTTGAGGGACATTTGTTTATATGGTTGTAGCCGTAGGAATACCCAGTCACCTACATCGAAACTTCTTTCGCTACGATGTTGATCTGCTTGTTGTTTCATTCTATTCTACGTCAACGTGAGGTTATCCTTTAAGAGTTGGAGAACTTGTTGTTGATACTTGATGTGATGCTCCACTGCTTGAACCTTAGAATTTTCTCTTAAATATGATGTGATGGATGGTGGATGATATCCATAAAGTGCCATAAATGGGGTCATTTTTGCTGTAGTATGGAAGGAAGTGTTATACCACCATTCAGCCAGAGGCAGCCATTTGACCCATTGTGTCTGTTTATCAAATACAAAGCAATGAAGAGATCCTTCCAAACATTTGTTTACTATCTCAGTTTTCCCATCAGATTGAGGATGATAAGATGAGCTATGAGCTAATTGAGTACCGAGACAAGAAAATAATTTTTTCCAAAAATTTCTAGTGAAAATGGGATCTTTGTCGCTTACAATAATGTTTGGGTTTCCATGTAGCTTTTGAATTGTTTCCATAAATGCAGTGGAAACTGTACTGGCTTTAAATGGATGTGATAATTCACAAAAGTGTGCATACTTGGTAAGTCTATCAACTACCACCATGATGACACTCTTTCCTTCGAACTTGGGTAAACCTATGATAAAATCCATTGAAACCTCCTCCCAATGTTGGCTGGGAGTGGATAAAGGTTGTAATAGACTTGGGGTCCTAATTGTTTCAACTTTATTTTGTTGGCAAACCAAATGTTTTGCCAAAAACTTTTGAATATCCAGTTTAAGGCCATCCCAAAAAAAAACCCTTCTTAACCCTGTGGTAAGTTTTTAAAAATCCTGAGTGCCCTCCTAAGGGAGAAGTGTGCAATTCCATAAGAATCTTTTGTTTGAGTTGGGAATTCTTACATAGGTATAAATGATCTTTGTACCATAATGAATCATTTTTCTAGCTAGATGTATCAGATGTACTGGAATATTGTTGTAACTTTTGAATGAGTGCCCACACTTCTTTGTCATTCTTTCATTCCTCCCTTGCTTCGTTTATCCAATCTAGTTGGATAATAGAAATGGCACAGAACAATGCTTCCACATCCTCATCCTTTCTTGAGAGTGCATATGCCACAACATTTTGCTTCCCTTTTTTGTAGATTATTCTAAAGTCATAACCCAACATCTTTGTGACCCATTTTCGTTGCTCTTCAGAGGATAATCTTTGTTCTAAAAAGTATTTAAGACTATCAAGATCCATTTCTACCTTGAAGTGTCTTCCCATTAGGTAGGGTCACCATTTCTTAAGTGCATGTAGTATTGCCAACATTTCCTTCTTATAAATAGCTTTGTGTAAATATTTTCCCTTGATTGGATGATTTTCGAAAGCAATGGGTCTTTCATCTTGCATTAAAACAGTACCAATTCCATTTCCTGAAGCATCACATTCCACAATAAAGGTTTTTGTGAAGTCTGGCATAGCTAAGACCGGTACTTGGCACATTGCCTCTTTAAGATTTTCGAAGGCCTTTGTTGCTTGTGGAGTCCATGAAAATGCATCTTTCTTCAATAATGTTGTTATAGGTGCCGCTATTCTCCCATAATTCTTAACAAACTTGCGATAATACCCTGTCAACCCGAGAAATCCTTGCAGATGCTTTATGGATGTGGGGATTTTCCATTCCATAATGGCTTTAATTTTGCTAGGGTCTACCTTAACACCTTCATGAGATACAATATGACCCAGATATTCCACCTCTTGTACTCCAAAGAAACATTTCGAGCTTTTTGCATATAATAGTTTCTCCTCCAATAGTTTGAGCACCATGTCAACATGTTAAACATGATCCTTCTAAGACTTGTTGTAGATTAGTATATCATCAAAAAATACTAACAAAATTTTTCTAAGGAAGGGTTTGAAATGGAATTCATCAAATATTGAAATGTAGAAGGTGCATTGGTAAGGCCAAAAGGCATGACCAAAAACTCATAATAACCCTCATGAGTTCTAAATGTTGTTTTCGGAATGCCTTCAGTCTTCATTCTGATTTGATGATATCCAAACACATGCGCCATGATCCATCCTTCTTGTGCACCAATACTACTAGAGCAGAGAAAGAACTTTGACTAGGTTGAATTATACCAACCTCTACAACTTCTGCAACCATATGTTCAATTTCACTCTTTTGGGCATAGGGATATCTGTACGGCCTGATGTTTGGAGGAACACTTCTTGGAATCAAATGAATATCATGATCATGATCACAAATAGGTGGGAGACCTTTGGGAGTCTCAAATACCTTGGAATGTGTTATGAAACCAGCTCAAGAAAAGAGAGAAAAGATATATCAACGCCTTAGAATTCAGCCTCTTCGAGGGGGCAACCTCCTTTACATTACATAAATGAACAATTCTTGGATGATTCAAATGACAAAACCCCTTTCTATATATAGGAGTCTAAGGAGTCACAATATAATCCAGCCGACCTAACAATAATAATATAAAGCCACAAAAATAACAATAGAGGGATTCTATGGGGCACAGAAATAACAATATGGGGGTAATAGGGGCACAACAATATAAATAAGGGGTATATCTACAATAGTAATGGAGTAATCACTAGTATTATAGGGACCCAACATGCCCCTCTCCTTCAAAAAAGTGTTGTCCTCAACGCTTGAGCAGTTCTGGATACTTTTGCATAAAATTCTCATCCTCCCATGTGGAATCTTCAGCAGATAAGTTCTTCCACTTGATAAGATACTCTGAAATTGATCGATTTCGTAGCTGTCGAGTTCTTGTTTCTGTGACTGCTTCCGGTTCCAATATAATTTTTCCTTCCTCATCAAGTTCTGGCAATATTGTTTGAATTGGGAGCTTGTCACCTATAACCTTCTTTAAACATGAAACATGGAAAACTGGGTGGAATCGAGAAGCTGCAGGAAGCTCCAATTTGTATGCCATAGTACCAATCTTTTGCAACACCTTGTACAGACCATAATACTATGGTGATAATTTATTATCCTTATTAGCTTGCTTTAGGGACATTTGCTTATATGGTTGTAGACGTAGGAATACCCAATCACCTACATCAAAACTTCTTTCACTACGATGTTGATCTGCCTGTTGTTTCATCTATTTTGTGCCAACACGAGGTTATCCTTTAAGAGTTGGAGGACTTGTTGTTGATGTTCGATGTGATGTTCCACTGCCTGAACCTTAGAATTTTCTCTTAAATATGATGTGATGGATGGTGGTTGATACCCATAAAGTGCCATAAATGGGGTCATTTTTGTTGTTGTATGGAAGGAAGTGTTATACCGCCATTCAGCCAGAGGCAACCATTTGACCCATTGTGTCTGTTTATCAGATACAAAGCAACGAAGATATCCTTCCAAACATTTGTTTACTATCTCAGTTTTCCCATCAGATTGAGGATGATAAGATGAGCTATGAGCTAACTGAGTACCAAGACAAGAAAATAATTCTGTCCAAAAATTTCCAGTGAAAATGGGATCTCTGCCACTTACAATAATCTTTAGGTTTCCATGTAGTTTTTGAACTGTTTCCATAAATGCAGTAGAAACTGTACTGGCTTTAAATGGATGTGATAACACACAAAAGTGTGCATACTTGGTAAGTCTATCAACTACCACCATGATGACACTCTTTCCCTCAGACTTGGTGTTGTTGGGAAAAGTATCTAATTCATAATGCCCCTATCCCACTCTAAGGTGTGATAGTGCCTTAGCAACAAACAAGACAAACTACTTGAGTATTCTTCTTTATGAAATGTAAGTGAGGAGGAAGGATGTCACTAACCTGTGTCTTTCGCTAGTTTGTTGATCCAATCGCTCCTCTCTTCAGTAGCTCCCAGCTCCCAGCTCCCTTACCGGCCCAGCTTCACCGAATTCCTGCAAGATCACAAGAGAGAGAAACTACATGAAGATACAGATATACATTCATAAAAAGCTCAGGATCAGATGAAGCTAAACATGCAATATAACAAAACATCATTGGTATACAGCATATAGGAGAAACTCAAATAGTTTATTGATAGAATAATAAAGTCCAAGAGGAGATACAACCAAGTGAGTCCCGATCTAGCATCTACCTCCCAGCAAAGGAATCCCTTCCTCTCCTCCAACAAAGCATAAATCACCCAATGTACTAATCTCAATCTCAAACCAATAGAAATTCTCTGCAAAGTACCAAATTCCAGCCTCTGGATCTCTGGGATGAGGGATCCATATATAGATGTAAGCAGAGAGGATGAGTCAGCTTATGTTTTGACTTGTGGCTTCTCTCTGTCAGTTCTTGCTTCCACTTGGAGACTGAGAGCCTCTTACTCATCACTTGGTCGAATTTAGTGAGGCAAGTGTCATTGGAGAAGATTCTGGAAGCTTCCATGGTCTTTCCACCTCGTTGAATGACTCTGCCACTTGTCATTTCCCGCTCAACACACCTGGGTAGTGCATTCAAGTGCATTGCAACGCACCTAGACAGTGTACTGGGGTGCTTTGCAATGCAGGCAGCTAGTGGAGCACTTGAATTGATCCTGAATTGACTGTTTCTGAGTGGTTTTTGGTGGAGAACTTCTGGGAGAAGCTGTCATTGGTTGACCTTGTTCCTTTAGGAGCTGTAACAACATCTTTAGGGACTTTGGATCCCTTGGATTATGGACATTTCATGCTCAAAGCTGTAAGGCACAAAAATGTCTATAACAGTTGCCCCCTAAAGTATGAGGCCGTTTATCGGGTGAAATGCTTTATTAGGAGGATCCGAAGTTCATTCAATGCTGGGAGGAGACCTGTAATAAGATACAATACAATACATTATTCTTCATACTGTTTTCATGATCTAGCTGAGGCGGGCATTCCCATGCTCAGCTTTATAAATTCATTTTTATGTACATAGGACAGACAATCGTCTGATGGTAGACTGATGATTGTGATGAAATCATCATCCTTTTGGTAGGATGATTATCTGTTCTGCAATGCTGTACATGTCAATGTCTTTATTTTTCCTGAATATATATCGTAGCTCGGATGGATGAAACTAGATCCGGGGTCTTCAATCTCATCCGATCTTCACTCTAAGTACAAGTCGATCCATGTGAGAAATGTTTTGAAGTCGAACATGGAAAGACATCGCTTGATTACCAGTCAATGATGTAAACTGTTAACAAGCACGAGAGGAATCACCGATAAGGATGATGACCCTCAAGGTACTGCAGTACAATTCACGTGGTGTGAATAAAGGACTTGGCGTCGAACACCACGCAAAATCTTTCGGTCGAAGGTCATTGATGTATACCTGTCGCCGGAAGTGAGAAACTTGCCATTGAGGCATGCAAGCTTCAAAGTACTGAAGGGGGTGTTCCTAGATCAACTTCTTGGATAATGAGCTGATGTCGACAAGAAGCGATCTGTCAAAGGAGGGCCTTAATGTATCCCACATCAGTGACACGGAACGAAGCAAATGATTTTGATGGAGGTGAAAACGATCTGATGATGTATGGTTCAGGGTGGCGGTCATGAAAGAATGAAGGATAATGTATGGTAGTGGATGGGACACGGTCGACTTCTCTGGATGACTTCTCTTGAACATATCGGCGACACTTATGTGATGGATTGGTAGCATTTACCCCAAATGTGGATGGTATGGCGAGACCATGGTGATGTGACCAGTGAATGAAACAACCCAACCCGACTCAAGCACGGAGTGGAAGTGTCATGTTCAAGAGCGACTTGCTACCAATAAAGGTTCTTTGAGTTTCTTCCCAATTTTTCCCCAGTCATTGCTGACCAGTACCTCTTTATTTTTGTCAAGCTTGAGGAGGATAACATATGCTTGTTCTATAATTTGCCCTTCGGGCAAACCCATCGCTATGTTTTAACAAGCCTAGCGATAGTGAAACTCGTTCTCGTCTAAAGACAAGTTTGTCGCTATTTAATGTTTTTAACGAGTCTAACGACAAAGATAACTCGGTCCTTTTCATTTTTAGAGAGTCTGAAAAGGTACATAAAGTTAACTCCGAAAGTCCTTTTTCGTCATCTAATCCCTTAAGTCCGAAAAAGTATAAAACAATACAGAAGGGATGAATTTTCGATAGTTTTAAAGAGCTGAACAAAACAAGCGCTCGATCTTTTTGTGCAATAATCCCTCAGGTCCAAAAAGATTAAAATCTAGAGGAGGGATAGCTCTTCCGGTCGCTTTAACGAGCTGGAAGGCCAAAACTCGGCAATCTTTTTATCAATTCTTTGTTGCTCTTCTGCTCATCATCATTCTCATATCCTGATGATGGATCCCATTTGGGATTTGAAACGTTGATACAAAAATCTTAAAATTGTGGACTCTCCGGTCATGAACTCAAAAAAAATCTTTTCATATTTTACGAGTCAGATGAAAAGAGCTTAAAGAAGACTCGTCGTTTGAGGAACGAGTGATAAAAATGGGTAGCAGTTGATTCCAGGTAAGGGTTGGAATTTTCCAAGCACGGCAATGTCACAAGGATGGCTAGTGAAATCACTCTTCGCAGCTGTTCCTCAAAATGGGTAAACAATCATATGGAGGTGAATGATCGGCCAATGGAAAAGTAGAGGTGACGGTGCAAACACGACCAAGGCTTTAATGGCTGATAATGTTACATTCACGGTGGTTATTTACCGGAGGGTAGTTCATTTTTTAACGAGCTTAAACGCGGGTTGAAACACTTGCTCGATCTTATGTTTATTTTTTAACGAGCATGAACTATGTGCTAAAACTGCTCGATCTTATGTTTATTTTTTAACGAGCATGAACTATGTGCTAAAACTGCTCGATTATCCAGTCATATGATAAGAATGTCTCATGTAAGATGCCATTTTTTATGGAGCTTGCGCCTTACAAAGCTATGCCCCGCATCCTTTCGTTATGCAAGTTCGAAAACGACTAATCCTATGAGTTTAAAGGGTTAGACCTACAAGTTTAAAGGGAGGACCTAAAAATTTAAAAAATAAATAGCCGCCCCTTGCTTGCACTCCAAAAGGTTTGCATGCCCCCAGGTATAAAGTACGATTTCAAGGTTACCCCTCAATTTGCAGATAAAACATTTGTTCTACCAGGAAAGGCCTACCTCTTTCAGGTTACCAAAGATTGTCTCATTTGCGCAGCAAACAAAACACTTCTTCGGCGATGTCTACCAAGATAGACAAAGGTGAGTGGCAACGAGCGCCAAACACATAACTTTGACAAGAGAATCTTATTCTAGAATAACCCCTCTTCCAAGACGGACGGGTACAGACTAGTCATATTCTCCCGCGGAAACCTACCCTATATCCGAAGTTTTCATGCCGAAGCAGACCAGGACGCATGCCCCCTAGGTTCCAGTCATATCCTTCCGAATTACTCGCGCTCATCGGGAGGACGGACCGTGGGTTGAGACATTTCTTGCGAGAAGAGACCATTTAGGGATGGTATATGACTATTTGCGATGCGTGATCCGGGAAATGAAAGCTGGTCCACGAGCTTGACCACTCTTCCTTCATGCGGAAAACACATTACTCTAAAGAGTGAGGAGACGATGGCTCCCATGCAATATATATAGTCTCGTCCAAGGAGTAGGTTATAATCCAAAGGTCCTTGAACGACCATCACGTTCATTTGAACGGTCTTCCCTTTCAATGTTATGGGCACATTGGGGAGGATCCCTAAAGGTCGACTGGTTCCTTTATCAAAGCCTGTCAGATTTCTCATCTCAGGCAAAAGCGATGGTGAACCAAGCGCTTTCCAAGCAGTAGAGGAAAGGATACTCACAGATGCCCCCTCATCAATGATGGTGCCAGCCATGATCATTCTGTATATTTGGACGATAATTCTGAATGGTATGCTTGCTGGTAAACGGGGTCTGCCTAGTTGATTCCAGTCGAAGGAGACAACTAGGTTGCTTGGGGGTGGGACCGAGTAAATGGCCGGGTATCGCTCTGACGAACTTCCTTCCTGCGATAAAGGAATGGGTAGGTTGCCCCCGTGTTCATCGGAGTCTGTGTTGATGAAGAGAATTTGGACGGTGTCATCCTTATTCTCCTCAGTGACTGTATCATTCGAAGATAAAACCTCTGAAGGCAAGACCGGGTCAACTGCCGCCTCGACCTTTTGACTTTCATCGGGTATGGATTCAGCTGGTTCATCTTCAATGACCGGCGCTTCAGTTGACCACTTGAGCGGGCCAGCTGGATTTTCAACTAACGAAGGACTTGGCAAGAGTTTTTTATATCCAGGAGGGAGTCGTAACAGTGAAACCGGACGATCATCCAAAACTCTTTTAGCTTCGTCTAAGAAGGGACAACGGTGGATGGCGTGGTTGCCTTCGCACAGTCTACAGGGAGATCTAGCTCTCCCTTTTTGTCCTGGGACTTCACTTTCGCTAGTTGACGGTGTGCATTCAACATGGCTATCAGAGGTTGATGCCACCGAATTGTGCAAACGGGGAGACCAGTCCCTTAGTATCCGAGGGATGCAGGGACAATCTCTGTGAAAGTGGTCTCCCGTGCAAATGACACATGGTGATTTAGGCCTGGTCAGTGCAGTGTGTGGATTTTTGTTAGACAACACTCGTTTGCCCCCAACCGCTTTTGGCTCCTTCTTCTTGTTCTCTTTCTTCTTCTTTTCCTTCTTTTCCTTAGGAACTTGACTTTTGGCTTTGCCAACCCCATCAAGTGAAGAGGAAGGAGGAAGGAGGAGAGGAAGAATTAGAGGAAGTGGAAGGTTGGTGGGTAACTCTAGATTGGTCTAACTGTTGATTCGACTGTTCAGGAATGGTGGTGTTCTGAACGACATTGGTTGAGAAGAGCCAGACCGGCAAGCCAATTGTCAGTCCTAGAAGTGACAATGTGGCCATATGGGGTGCACCAACATCTCCCCAAGAGGAGAAGAGACTAGGATTTCCACCAAGGGGAATTCCTTGGTTGGTAGGCTCCATTTTCTCAACCTAAAGATCAACGCAGGAAAAAGGGTATGAATATTCCGTTTAAAATAAATTTTAACGACTCTTGGACACAACTTGCTTTTTCAATTTTAAAGAGTCGAGAAAAAGCAAAAGATGATTCTAGTCTCCTTCGATGTTTTAACGAGCCCGAAGTGACAAATGCTCGGATGGACTTTTTCCGTTATAGAGTCTGAAAAAGGCCAAAAGGAACTGTTCTGGAGTTCTAGGTAGAGGGTGTGCCAAACTTTTCGCAAAACCGCAGAATACTTTTTAAGGTACGGGCGGTCAATCTTCCTGAATGCTGTGTTCAGTGCATTGCGATCAGTAGGGCGACCGACATGGCTTCCTATGGATAAAGGTGTTATGCCTATAGGGGTCTCCCAATATATACTCGACGGTACGTGGGAGCACAATCCGTACTGGCGCTTATCGTCTCTCAGGAGGAATCACCCAACCATCAGCGAGATCAACAGTCACCAGGTTTTACAACACCGGAACACGTCTCTAGCCTAGACCTCTATGTTGTGCGTTAAGTTACAAAGCGTTGTTAAGTTCATTCAATTTATTTTAGGTTGATCTTTCTTAGAAGTTTGCCTTTTTGGATCACCACGAGATGTATATACAATTCCTAAATGCAGTCTAAAGATGATAAGCAAGCATTTATCTCTTTTCAACAATGAAAATCCTAGCTACAAGGGGAAAAGAAAGACACAAACTTTTCTCAAAGAGCATAGAGCACATTGTAAATGCACTTTTTCCTAAATCAAACCATACAAACGATCAATATGCAAATGCACAAATGCATGTATTTGTTTTCACTTTCTTAATATTGATGCCTAAAAAGAAAGTTGTTGTACAAATTTGAATTCGATTTCAAGTGAAAACACAAACAAGTTTCTTTTTGCAATCAAAAAGACGATTACGACACTTATGATTTTGAAGTAAACACTTGTTTCGACACTAGAAATTCATAAATTCAAACCAAAAGACAAAAGTAAAAGCGCAATCAACTGTCAACAGCAACCAAACTTACTCCTAAGATCAAAACGACAATTACGACAGGTCTAGATCTAAGGGCGACAGTATGACTAGTTTACTTTTGTAATGGGAAACTGCAAATGATGTAACAAATACACAAAGAACAAATACAGTTTCTTTATACAACTGAGGCGGAATTAAGGCAGAGAAAAGGGGTTTTCAGATAGGTACACACACTGATAACAGGCTGCAAAAAACAGAGATAAAACTGAACACAAGGATGCAAAGAACCACAGCTGCACAGGGCAAAGGCTGATCAGCGCACCTGCAGAACAGAGAAACTGAATTGCAGCGCAGGTAGCCCTCTCGGGACCTGCGTTGAAATGCAGAGTCTCTTCACAGAGCTTGCGCTGAAGCAAAAACGAGAATTGTCTCTGGGTTCTGGGTCATGGTTTGCAGTTTGATCTGAGGTTTTTGGCCGGATAAAAGCTATCAATAAGGTACAATTAGAAGGATGATTTAAAGGAGGACTAAGAGCTATCACAAAGGGCAGTTAGAGCATTTGTGGATAAGCTTATTCAGATCATAAACAGGCCCAGCGAGTGGACTAGAGTGGCAGATCTCTACTTTGCATTTGTAAATGGCAAATGCAGTTCGATTCAACACTCCTAAGTTTATGAGAAGAACAATAATAGAAACACAAATAAACTAACTAGATACGTTCCCCAGCGGAGTCGCCAATTTGTTGTTGGGAAAAGTATCTAATTCAGAATGCCCCTATCCCACTCTAAGGTGTGATAGTGCCTTAGCAACAAACAAGACAAACTACTTGAGTATTCTTCTTTATGAAATGTAAATGAGGAGGAAGGATGTCACTAACCTATGTCTTTCGCTAGTTTGTTGATCCAATCGCTCCTCTCTTCAGTAGCTCCCAGCTCCCAGCTCCCTTACTGGCCCAGCTTCACCGAATTCCTGCAAGATCACAAGAGAGAGAAACTACACGAAGATACAGATATACATTCATAAAAAGATCAGGATCAGATTAAGCTAAACATGCAATATAACAAAACATCATTGGTATACAGCATATAGGAGAAACTCAAATAGTTTATGGATATAATAATAAAGTCCAAGAGGAGATATAACCAAGTGAGTCCCGATCTAGCATCTACCTCCCAGCAAAGGAATCCCTTCCTCTCCTCCAACAAAGCATAAATCACCCAATGTACTAATCTCAATCTCAAACCAACAACAATTCTCTGCAAAGTACCAAATTCCAGCCTCTGGATCTCTGGGATGAGGGATCCATATATAGATGTAAGCAGAGAGGATGAGTCAGCTTATGTTTTGACTTGTGGCTTCTCTTTGTCAGTTCTTGCTTCCACTTGGAGACTGAGAGCCTCTTACTCATCACTTGGTCGAATTCAGTGAGGCAAGTGTCATTGGAGAAGATTCTGGAAGCTTCCATGGTCTTTCCACCTCGTTGAATGACTCTGCCACTTGTCATTTCCCACTCAACGCACCTAGGTAGTGCATTCAAGTGCGTTGCAACACACCTAGATAGTGTACTGGGGTGCTTTGCAACGCAAGCAGCTAGTGGAGCACTTGAATTGATCCTGAATTGACTGTTTCTGAGTGGTTTTTGGTGGAGAACTTCTGGGAGAAGCTGTCATTGGTTGACCTTGTTCCTTTAGGAGCTGTAACAACATCTTTAGGGACTTTGGATCCCTTGGATTATGGACATTTCATTCTCAAAGCTGTAAGGCACAAAAATGTCTATAACACTTGGGTAAACCTGTGATAAAATCCATTGAAACCTCCTCCCAATGTTGGCTTGGAATGGATAAAGGTTGTAATAGACCCGGTGTCTTAATTGTTTCAACTTTATTTTTTTGGCAAACCAAACATTCCGCCACAAACTTTTGAATATCTGATTTAAGGTCATCCCAAAAAAATTCCTTCTTAACCCTGTGGTAAGTTTTTAAAAATCCTGAGTGCCCTCCTAAGGGAGAAGTGTGCAATTCCATAAGAATCTTTTGTTTTAGCTGGGAATTCTTACAGAGGTATAAGCGATCTTTGTACCATAACAAATCATTTTGCCAGCTAAATGTATCAGAAGTACTGGAATCTTGTTGTAGCTTTTGAATAAGTGCCCACACTTCTTCGTCATTCTTCCATTCCTCCCTTGCTTCGTTTATCCAATCTGGTTGGATAATAGAAATGGCACACAACAATGCTTCCACATCCTCATCCTTTCTTGAGAGTGCATCTGCCACCACATTTTGCTTCCCTTTTTTGTAGATGATTTCAAAGTCATAACCCAACATCTTTGTGACCCACTTTTGTTGCTCTTCAGAGGATAATCTTTGTTCTAAAAAGTATTTAAGGCTATCATGATCCGTTTTTACCTTGAAGTGTCTTCCCATTAGGTAGGGTCGCCATTTCTTAAGTGCATGGAGTATTGCCAACATTTCCTTCTCATAAATAGCTTTGCTTAAAAACTTTCCCTTGATTGGACGACTTTCAAAAGCAATGGGTCTTTCATCTTGCATTAGAACAACACCAATTCCATTTCCTGAAGCATCACATTCCACAATAAAGGTTTTTGTGAAGTCCGGTGTAGCTAAGACCGGTGCTTGGCACATTGCCTCTTTAAGATGTTCAAAGGCCTTTGTTGCTTCCGGAGTCCATGAAAATGCATCTTTCTTCAATAATGTTGTTAGAGGTGTTGCTATTCTCCCATAATTCTTAACAAACTTGCGATAATACCCTGTCAACCCAAGAAATCCTCGCAGATGCTTTATGGATGTGGGGATTTTCCATTCCTTAATGGCTTTAATTTTGCTAGGGTCTACCTTAACTCCTTCATGAGATACAATATGACCCAAATATTCCACCTCCTGGACTCCAAAGAAACATTTGGATCTTTTTGCATA
Organism: Pinus tabuliformis; assembly: GCA_031772625.1. Classification (NCBI taxonomy): domain Eukaryota; kingdom Viridiplantae; phylum Streptophyta; class Pinopsida; order Pinales; family Pinaceae; genus Pinus; species Pinus tabuliformis. Next base: position 485,137,967 of record CM062818.1, on the reverse strand, counting down.
TAATTGTTTCTCCTCCAATAGTTGTAGCACCCTGTCAACATGTTCAACATGATCCTTCCAAGACTTGCTGTAGATTAGTATATCATCAAAAAATACTAACACAAATTTTCTAAGGAATGGTTTGAAAATTGAATTCATCAAACCTTGAAATGTTGAAGGTGCATTGGTAAGGCCAAAAGGCATGACCAAAAATTCATAATGACCCTCATGAGTTCTAAATGCCGTTTTCGGAATGTCTTCAATCTTCATTCTGATTTGATGATATCCCGAACGAAGATCCAACTTGGTGAAGTAAATTGATCCATGCAATTCATCCAGTAATTCATCAATGACAGGAATGGGGAACTTATCTTTAATAGTGAGCTTGTTGAGCTCCCTATAATCCGGACACATGCGCCATGATCCATCCTTCTTGTGCACCAATACTACTGGAGCTGAGAAAGAACTTTGACTCGGTTGAATTATACCAGCCTCTAGCATTTCTGCAACCATACGTTCAATTTCACTCTTTTGGACATAGGGATATCTGTACGGCCTGATGTTTGGAGGAACACTTCCTGGAATCAGATGAATAGCATGATCATGATCACGCATAGGTGGGAGACCTTTGGGAGTCTCAAATACCTTGGAATGATTGTCCAGGACTTTTTGGAGATCTGGAGAAATAGATGATTCCAATGTGGAAACATCTAGTGAACATAATTGTGCAATTACACCTCTTTGCTCCTTTTTTAGAAGCTTATTCATGCCATTAGAGCTGATTATCTTTCCTGGTTTCCCTGCAATACCCCTTAATTCAACTTCCTTTCCTTCCATAGAAAATTTGATGAAAAGTTCTTGAAAATTAAAAGCTATTGTACCCAAGGATTGTAGCCATTGGACTCCTAGTACAACATCAGCACCTCCCATTGGAATGGAAAGCATTGGGCTAGTCAATACATATTCTCCCATGGATAGCTTGATATTATGGCACTTTCCAGAGAAATTTATTGTTCCTCCATTTGCAATCATCACTTGACACTCTGGTGTTAGATATAGGAAGCAATTCAATTCTTTTGCTACCCTACAATGAATAAAATTGTGGGTGCTTCCTGAATCAATCAACACTATTACCTTTTTCTTCTTGATTTGTCCTTCTATCTTGATGGTTTGAGGAGTGGTAATTCCCACCAATGCATTACAAGATATGGTCGGATTTATTTTTTCTTCATCTAGGCTTTGTTCTTGGAGTATATCCTCTTCTTTTGACCTTTCTTGCTCCTTTTGTTCTTCCTCTTCACAATCTATGTAGAATAATTTCTTCTCAGCACACTTATGACCTTTTGTGTATTTGCTATCACAACTGTAACAAAGCCCTTTTGCTCTTTTTTCTTCCAATTGTTGTGGTGTCAACCTTGTAGGTTGTGGAAGACTAGGGGCAACAACACTTCCGTCTTTATAGTTGTGAGTGGTATGCTTCCTAGTTGCCATAATTTTGCTTTCCATTTTTCTTGCTAACCTGAATGCCTTCTCTAATGAATCAGGTTCCCAAAGGCGAACATCATGTTGGATATTATCCTTTAAAGACCCTATGAACACATCAATCCTATGCTCCTCTGGAATATCTTTTACCCTATGTTCAATTTTTGGAACTCCTCAATGTGCTCCATTATTGAACCCTTTTGTTTGAGACATATCAATTGGCTAAAAAAAGTGTTGTTTTTTGTATCCTCATAATGTGCTATCAATTCTTCCGTAAAAATTGCCCAAGTGATAAATTGTTTACGAGAACAAAGCCATTGATACCATACAAACTGATTTGGTTCCAAATATACAGTTTCCATACGTACCTTTTGTGCGTTTTTCACATTATTGAGATTGAATAATTGCTCCATCTGTAATATCCATGTGGTGGGATCCTTGCCATCAAACTTCTGCATATCGATTTTTGGAACATGGTGAGTCTTTGATCCAACATTAGAGTCTATGGAATCATGATTAACATTTCTTTTGTTCTCATCATGAGTTTCCTTTAGTACCCTTTCACCCTTAGTGACCATTTCTTGTAGCAACTTATTCATATTTATCTTCAATTCTGTTAGGCCCCTACACTACTAGTGTAACCCCTTATTGTTATTAGTATAACCCACTTATTATATTGATGTACCCATGTAGTGCCCATATTGTTACTATTATGCCACATAGAAGCCCACCATTGTTATTGTTGTGCCCTACAATATTATTGTTATGTAGGCTTTGATTGTATTGGGACCACTTAGACTCCTATATATAGAAAGGAGGTATTTTCATTTGTATCATCCAAGAATTGTTCATTTATGTAATGTAAAGGAGGTTGCCCCCTCGAAGAGGCTCAATTCTAAGGCGTTGATCTTTCTTTTCTATCTTTTCTTGAGCTGGTTTCATAACATTTGGTATCAGAGCTTTGGATTCTAGGGTTTCGCTGCTCCAAACAGGTCATCGTGGAATTTTCGCTATAACTTTTTTTCTGTGATGTTTCAGAAGTCGCAAAAAAAACCCATTTGAGAAGAATTGGCGCTGAACCTTGGGTCCGAATTTCAGATCTTTTTGCGCGATATTTTCGGAGATATGATCTGCGGAAGTTGGTCTTTTTGCAGACTTCTGAATTACACTCAAAACAGGTGACTTGGGGAAAATTGTCATAACTTTCTTTCTGAGCATCGGATTGAAATTTCGTAAGAAGGTACAGAAAGAGGATGGACTGTAGTTTCTGTTTATATATTTTTCAGAGTCAAAGGTTGCAACAGTGACACGTGGCACTTCATACAAGTTCGCTCTACTGAACTAGTCTATAATCAGGTCACTACGGGAGATTGTGCATAACTTTTTCTTGGAGAATCCAATTTGGATTAGACTTGTGGCATTGGAAAGAGGACACAGAGGGATACTACAGGTCACAAGTTCATAACTTAAAGATCCGAAAGTACAGTGTTACAGTCATTTAAAGGTAGAGCTCCTAGAATCAAGAAAAAGCAAGATGAGGAAGTTTGATGGCAAGGATCCGGTAAATTGGATACTTCAGATGGAGAAATATTTTGATATACATGGTGTACAACTATTACAAAAGGTATGTATTGCATCTTCATATTTAGAACCAGATCAATTTTTATGGTACAAAGGGCTTTGTTCTCGTAAAAAACTTGTTACATGGTCAATTTTCACGGAGGAAATGATAGCACATTATGAGGATATAAAGAGCAACACCTTCTTTAGAGCAACACCACAACAATTGGAAAGAGTAAAAGGGCTTTGTGACATAATGGAAAGCAAAATTATGGAAACCAGGAAGCATACCCCTCACAACTATAAAGATGGAAGTGTTGTTTCTCCCAGCCTTCCACAACCTACAAGGGTTACACCACAACAATTGAAAGAAAAAAGTGAAAAAGGGCTTTGTTACAATTGTGATAGCAAATGCACTAAAGGTCATAGGTGTGCTGAGAAGAAATTATTTTACATAGAATATGAAGAAGAGGAAGAAAAGGATCAAGAAACATCAAAAGAAGAGGATATACGTCAAGACACCACCCCAGAGAAAGAAGAAATGAATCAGACCATATCTTGTAAAGCATTGGCAAGAATTACCATTCCTCAAACTCTCAAGATAGAAGGAAATATCAAGAAGAAAAAGGTGCAAGAAGTGAAATATCACATCGAGAAAGAAGAAATGAATCCAACCATATCTTGTAATTCAATGGATGAAATTACCACTCCTCAAACTATCAAGATAGAAGGACACATCAAGAAGAAAAATGTTCAAGAAGTGAAAGATCACATCGAGCATCAAGAAATGAATCCAACCATATCTTGTAAAGGACTGGAAGAAATTACCACTCCTCAAAAGATAGAAGGACATATCAAGAAGAAAAAGGTTCAAGTAGAGAAAGATCATATCGAACATCAACAACAAGTTCTCCAACTTTTAAAGGATAATGCCACTTCGGTGCAAAATCAAATGAAACAACAGGTAGATCAACATCGTAGTGAAAAATGTTTTGATGTGAGTTATTGGGTATTTTTACTGCTACATCTCAAGCAAGCTATTTATGAGAAGGAAATGTTGGCAATACTACATGCACTTAAAAAATGGCGACCTTATCGAATGGGAAGACGCTTCAAGGATGAGGATGTGGAAGCATTGTTTTGTGCTATTTATATTATCCAACCAAATTGGATAAACGAAGCAACGGATGAATGTAAGAAGAATGAAGAAGTATGGTCACTTATTCAAAAGTTGCAAAAGATCCCAATTCAAGCAATATTGCAAGAAATTGAAGAGGAAGGAAAAATCATATTGGAACCTGGAGCAGTCACAGAAACAAGAACCCGACAGCTACGAAATCGATCAATTTCAGAGTATCTCATCAAGTGGAAGAACTTACCCGCTGAATATTCCACATGGGAGGACAATAATTTTATATAGAAGCATCAAGAACTACTCAAGCGTTGAGGACAACGCGTTTTGAAGGAGAGGGGCATGTTAGGCCCCTACACTACTAGTGTAACCCCTTATTGTTATTAGTATAACCCACTTATTATATTGATGTACCCATGTAGTGCCCATATTGTTACTATTATGCCACATAGAAGCCCACCATTGTTATTGTTGTGCCCTACAATATTATTGTTATGTAGGCTTTGATTGTATTGGGACCACTTAGACTCCTATATATAGAAAGGAGGTATTTTCATTTGTATCATCCAAGAATTGTTCATTTATGTAATGTAAAGGAGGTTTTTTTCTTCCATCTTATCATCCATGCCATCAATTTTAGCGTCCATGCCATTCACCTTAGTTTCCATGCCATCCATCTTAGCTTCTACACCTTTCTTTAAACCATCCATATTAGCTTCTACATCTTTCCTTAAACCATCCATTTTAGATTCTGTTGCTTTTTGTGCAAGTGACACTCGTTGCACTTGTTCTTGTAATTTTGATATATCATATAGCATTTCTTCTTCTTCTTCATGAGTCATGCTAGAGCTTTCAGGTTCCTTACTAGGTGTTTTCATTTTCTTTCCTCGGGGCATCAGTTACCGATAATAATGCTCTATTATGCCCTTTGAATTCCTTCAAAATAAATTTTCAAACCAAGCTTAAGCAAAAATTTAAGAAAATCTACACACCTTTTTTCACTTTGTAGGAGATCAATATTGCCTCTGATGTATCTCTGTACTTTTCGATCACGTAGTTCTGAATTTGTGATCTACAGTATCCCTCTATGTCCTCTTTCCAATGCCACAAGTCTGACCCAAATTGGATTCTCCAAGGAAGAGTTATGTGAAATCTCCCACAGTGACTTGATTATAGACTAGTTCAGTAGAGCAAACTTGTACGACGTGCCACGAGTCACTGTTTCAATCTTTGGATCTGAAAAATGCATACAAGAAACTATAGTCCGTCCTCTTTCTGTATCGTCTTACGAAATTGCAATCCGATCCCCAGAGAGAAAGTTATGACGATTTTCCCCAGGTCACCTGTTTTGAATGTAATTCAGGAGTTTGCAAAAAGACCAACTTCCTCAGATCATATCTCCTCAAATATCGTGCACAAAACTCTGAAATTTGGACCCAAGGTTCAATGCGATTTCTTCTCAAATGGGTTTTATTTGCGACTTCTGAAACGTCACAGAAAAAAAGTTATAGCGACAATGCTACGATGACCTGTTTGGAGCAGCGAAACCCTAGAATGCAAAGATCTGATACCAAATGTTATGAAACCAGCTCAAGAAAAGATAGAAAAGATAGATCAACGCCTTAGAATTCAGCCTCTTCAAGGGGGAAACCTCCTTTACATTACATAAATGAACAATTCTTTGATGATTCAAATGACAAAACCTCCTTTCTATATATAGGAGTCTAAGGAGTCACAATATAATCCAGCCGACCTAACAATAATAATATAAAGCCACAAAAATAACAATAGAGGGATTCTATGGGGAACAGAAATAAAAATATGGGGGTAATAGGGGCACAACAATATAAATAAGAGGTATATCTACAATAGTAATGGGGTAATCACTAGTATTATAGGGACCCAACAGAATGATTGTCCAAGACCTTTTGGAGATCTGGAGAAATAGATGATTTCGATGTGGGAACCTCTAGCGAACATAATTGTGCAATTACACCTCGTTGTTCCTTCTTTAGAAGCTTTGTCATATCGTTAGAGCTGATTATCTTTCCTGGTTTCCCTATAATACCCCTTAATTCAACTTCCTTTCCTTTCGTAGAAAATTTCATGAAATGTTCTTGAAAATTAAAAGTTGTACCCAAGGATTGGATCCATTGGACTCCTAGTACAACATCAGCACCACCGATTGGAATGGAAAGCATTGGGCTATTCAATACATATTCTCCCATGGATAGCTTGATATTATGGCACTTTCCAGAACAATTTATGGTTCCTCCACTTGCAACCATCACTTGAGACTCTAGTGCTGGATATAGGAAGCAATTCAATTCCTTTGCTATCTTACAATAAATAAAATTATGGGTACTTACCAAATCAATCAACACTATTACCTTTTTCTTCTTGGTATGTCCTTCTATCTTGATAGTTTAAGGAGTGGTAATTCCATCCAATGCATTACAAGATATGGTCAGATTCATTTCTTCTTTATCAAGGGTTTGTTCTGGAATATATCCTCTTCTTTTGACATTTCTTGTTCCTTTTCTTCCTCCTCTTCACAATCCATGTAGAATAATTTCTTCTCAGCACACTTATGACCTTTAGTGTATTTGCTATCACGACTGTAACAAAGCCCTTTTGCTCCTTTTTCTTCCAATTGTTGTGGTGTCAACCTTGTAGGTTGTGGAAGGCTAGGGGCCACAACACTTCCATCTTTATAGTTGTGAGTGGCAGGCTTCCTGGTTTCCATAATTTTTCTTTCCATTTTTCTTGCTAACATAAGTGCCTTCTCCAATGGATCAGGTTCCCAAAGGCGAACCTCATGTTGGATATTATCCTTTAAATTCCTTATGAACACATCAATCCTATGCTCCTATGGAATATCTTTTACCCTTATGTTCAATTTTTGGAAGTCCTCAATGTGCTCCATCATTGAACCCTTTTGTTTGAGATTTATCAATTGGCTAAAAAAGGTGTTTCCTTTTTTATCCTCATAATGTGCTATCGTTTCCTTCGTAAAAATTGCCCAAGTGACAATTTGTTTATGAGAGAAAAGCCATCGATACCATAAAAACTGATTTGGTTCCAAATATAAAGTTGCAATATGTACCTTTTGTGTGTTTTTCACATTATGGAGATCGAAAAATTGCTCCCCCTGTAGTATCCATGTTCCGGGATCCTTGCCATCAAACTTCCTCATATCGATTTTTGGAACATGGCGGGTCTTCTATCCAACATTAGAGTCTATGAAATCATGATTAACATTTCTTTTGTTCTCATCATGAGTTTTCTTTACTACCCTTTCTCCATTAATGACCATTTCTTGTAGCAACTTATTCAAATTTATCTTCAATTCTTCCATCTTATCATCCATTACATTCTTCTTAGCTTCCATCTTAGCATCCATGCCATTCATCTTAGCTTCCATCTTAGCATCCATGTCATTCATCTTAGATTGCATGCCATTCGTATTAGCTTCCACACCATTCATCTTGGCTTCATTTACCTTTAGTGAGAGTGAAATTTGTTGTACTTGGTCTTGTAATTTTGATATATCATGTTGCATTTCTTCCTCTTCTTCATGAGTCATGCTAGAGCTTTCAGGTTGCTTACTAGGTGTTTCCATTTTCTTTCTTCGGGACATTAATTAATGCTAATAATTCTTCACTATTCCCTTTGAATTCCTTCAAACTAATTTTTCAAACCACTCTTATGCAAAATTAAAAAAAAAAACTACACACCTTTTTTTTCACTTTGTAAGAGCTCGATATTGAATCTGTTGTATCTCTGTAACTGTGGATCTTGAATATCTAAAATCTGGTCATGTGGTAGCCCTTTGAGTCCTCTTTCTAACCCCATAAGTCTTATCAAGATTGGATTCTCTAAGGAAGAGTTATACCAAATCTCCCACGGTGACCTAATTGTAGACTAGTTCAGTAGAGCAAACTTGTATGACGTGCCACGTGTCATTGTTTCGACCTTAGTACCTAAAATTGATACACAAAAAACTACAGGCCATCCTATTTCTGAAACTTGTTATGAAATTTCAATATGATTCTCAAAACAAAAGTTATGGTGATTTTCCCCCAGTCACCTGTTTGGAATGTAATTCAGGAGTCTGTAAAAACCCTAACTTCCTCAGATCATATCTCCGTAAATATAGCGAGACAAGCTTAGAAATTTGGACCCGAAGTTTAGAACGATTTCTGCTCAAATGGGTTTTTTTTGTAGCTTTTGACACATAGCAGCAAAAAAGTTATAGTGAAAATTCCACGATGACCTTTTTGGAGCAGCAAAACCCATGAATCCAAAGCTCTGATACCAAATGTTATGAAACTAGCTCACAAAAAGATAGAAAAGATAGATCAACGCCTTAGAAATAAGCCTCTTCAAGGGGGCAACCTCCTTTACATTACAAAAATGAAAAATTCTTATATGATTCAAATGACAAAACCTCCTTTCTATATATAGGAGTCTAAGGGGTCACAATATAACCAAGCCGACCTAACAATAATAATATAAAGGCACAAAAATAACAATAGAGGGATTCTATGGGGCACAATAATAACAATATGGGGAAAATAGGGGCACAAAAATAATAATAAGGGATACAACGACAATAGTAATGGGGGAATCACCAATATTATAGGGACCTAAGAGTTATGGATCATCAAGGGAGACTTTAAACTCATTACATCGCTGGAGGAAAAAAGAGGAGTGATTAGATGCCAAGATACGCAAATGGAGGTCTTTTGAGATCTGATCTCTGATCTGAAACTGGTAGATATTCCCACCAACAATGGCATTTTTACGTGGAATAACTGATGTGGAGGTCAACATCAGGTCTCTTCCCGCTTGGATAGATTCTTGGTGACATAATGCCTTATTAGTAGAGATACCTTCTTCAAATCTTCAATCCTTCCATGTCTAGGGTCAGATCATTGGCCAATATGGTTATAAATGGATTTCAAGTTGGATCCTAGAAACTGTCCCTTTCGGTTTGAGTCCTTTTGGCTCTGGGACCTGTCCTTCATTGGAAAACTCAAAAGTTGGTGGAGATCTTTCTTGATACAAGGCATAAATAGTATGCATACTTTCCAAATTAGGCTGAAAGACCTTAAACATCAAATAAAAAGTTGGAATAAAATGTTTTTTGGGAACGTTACGAAATATCAACACCAACTCCAACAACTTATGAATCACATCCAGCAATGACTAATTATGAAAGGAAGAACTGAAGCTCTTGTAACAAAGGAGGGTCAGACCCTTACCTAGATTGAAGAACGAAGAAAGAAAGAGGAAATCCTCTGGAGACAAAATCTCGGATTTAGTGGCTTTGTGTAGGAGAAAGAAATACCTTATTCTTCCATAAATCCATGATCCAACATCGCCAACAAAATAGAATCTTCTCATTGAAAGATCCCACAGGGAATTAGTTGGTTCAGCATGAGGAGATGGAAAACCTCTTGGTAGATCATTTCCATACCCTCCTCTCTAAACCTGACCATGACATATCTGTAGCCATCTAACACATCACTAGATATATCCCTCATCTGGTGAGTCGAGACCAAAACGTGACACTCATGTTGTCCATTACCATAGAATAAGTTGAAGAAGTTGTTAAGGCGATGAATCGAAACAAAGCGTCGAGACCGAAACAATTCACAGCAGAGTTATTTCAGGCAACCTGACACTTCATGGGCCCTGATATCTTGTAGGTATTGGAGGAATCCAGGTGCTCACAACAAGTAAGTATGGCTCTCAATTCCACCTTTCTTCATTCTTTAATTCCTAAATCCTCCTAGACGAAGGAGCCTCGGGGTTTTAGGCCAATTTCCCTTTGTAATTTTATTTATAAAATCATTACCAAGATCATGGTTAAGAGATTGAAACCTCTTATGCCATCCCTAATCTACTTGGAACAAACTAGTTTCATTCATGGTCACCATATTTTGGATGGTATCATCACCTCTTAGGAGGTGGTTCACTCTCTCAAACATCTTAGAGCTAAAGACATGTTTATCAAATTGGATCTCTCCAAATATTATAATCTCCTTATCTTGCCTTATCTTTTAAGTGTTTTGAAAGTCTTTGGTTTTGAGTCTACATGGATACCTTAGGTTTCCTCTCTCATCTTATCCCCAGTATACTCAATCCTTATAAATGGCTCCCCATCGTGAACCTTTAACTCCTCTAGAGGTCTTTGACAAGGTGACCCTCTTTCTCCATTCCTCTTCATTCTTGTTGCGAAAGGTCTAGGTCATTATATTAAATCTTTTGTCCACTTGGATTCTCTTCGAGGCATCCGCCTATGGGGCAGTGACTTCCCTTTCACCCATCAACAATTCATTAATGATATTATATTTTTTTTCCAGGTATCCCTTTGATAATCTAGAGTTATTAAAGATATAATTTTTTATTTTATGCAAGCCTCTTGTACCTTGATAAAAATTGATAAATCTAATATTTTCTTCTTTAACACCTTGGGTCTTGTCTAGTCTTTTCTTACTTGAACTTTAGTGTTTCATATTGGATCCTTACCCTCCTAATACTTAGGCCTTCCCCTTGTCTTGAACTCCCTCAAAAATTATTGTTGGAAAGACCTTCTTGGCTATATCCAAACTTGTCTTCAGCCTTGGTCATTTTGGGCCTTGAACATCACTAGTAGAGTGGTTATCCTCAAGGAAGTGCTCCAATCCATGCCGATTTATTAGTTGTCTAGTTTGGCTGTGCCAAAATCCTCATGTGCTAGTATGTTGTACATCTTTAAAAAGAATTGTGACGAGGGGCCCAGGAGGCGAGAAAATGGGCCCTCATCTCCTGGGATCGCCGCTACTAGTTTTGCAATGTGTTGGTGCTTGTGTGTATGGGAAGTGGCTTGACAAGCTGGTGGGAAAATCTACCATCTGGTGGAGACAGACCCTCTCTAGCTTATATCTATTCCATGTGATGTTTGAGCATAGGTTGATCATAATGGGAAGAAAGAGCCAATGAAGGTTGGTCGTCACACCCTACTCTACTTTCACTTCACTTGGGTTTAATATCACTTGCTTCTTGATCTTGTTATTTGTAAATGTACCAAGTTTCATTAATTGGAGAGACTTCTCAGTCTACGAGCCAAGGGTCTTTACTCAATTGGCGGTCTGGATCGATACGTATATTGTAACATAGATGAGGTTAACGGAAATAGTTAGACCATCCACGGGCACAGGCTTGTAAGGCACTAGGGTTCATCAGCACAGCCATACGAGTGAGTCCCAAGGAGGACAAGGAGCATCCTCGTTGAAGCCACTGAGGAGAAGCGGATGAAAACCGGATGCTCACCATATCACCACCGCAATCCAAGCATATACAATAGGTACTCCTGAGCAGGTAAGACCGATGATTGCGAGTTAGGAAGCTGACCTCAACCAATGGGTTGAATTGGAAATTCAGGTGGAGGATTGGCGTTTGTTGGTCCTCGATCTAGACCACACCCGTGGTTGGCTCACCTAGTACAAGTAGATAATCCATCTATATTGGATGATGAAGAGCATACTAACCATAGCTATCATGAATGCAACAGGTTCCATCAAAGTTGATCCTGGATTTCAGGAAATTCAGAAGGAATTCCAACTAGTTCGATTTCAAATTCTGCAGTAGAATGTTCATCTAGGTTGTAATGAGAAGCATATTTTGTGCCTTACTCAATCTGAATTTACCAGTTTCTAGTGCAAAGGACCCATCTCTAATGAATTATTGAGATGAATAGTTTTTAGTAATTTCCTTTGTTGTCAGATTTTGAGTATGTATATGTCGATGAGTGGTACTTATGTTAGCATGTTACGAGTGATCTAATTGCTAGACTTTCAGGCCTATAAGGCTGAGTATGACAGACTTAAGCACCTCAGATTTTGGATGGCTTATAATGTGTTCCAATGGCCAATAGACCTGGTTTCCCAATGGGTAGATTGAGGCCACAAAATTTCTTTTATGGATGTAACCTGCTTTGAAAATGAATGAATGAAATGTCCTACTAAGCTTACAAAAAAAAAAAGACAAACCCCCTAATACTATTTCATAACCTAATTAAATAAAATCAAATTAAGGGAACCCACTCCCTTTAGTAAATGCGATAAGACCTTCTAGGTTATGTTGACTTTGGAAAGATTCTCCTGCATCAAAATATGGGGAAGAGTTAATTCATGGTTTCTTTAGGAAATCATGCATTATTGTCAATTGTATGTTTTCTATAGATTCTTGCAAATTTTTAGTTGTTTCTGTATAAATATATTATGAATAATTATAAATTTGATTGTAGGAATATGCTCAACAAAATTTCTCTATGAATTATTTGAATATGTTAGTTTCACTTATATTGAGGATGATGAATCCTTTCTTGCTTTCAATTTTTAATTTATACTTGCAATTAACCTTTTATCATTGTTAAATTAGGATTAGAATCATACTTCGTTTACATAGTAAAATAGGAATGAATTTAGGATTTAGAATAACTTTAATGAGAAAGTATCCTTTTGAGGAGAAATCTATTTAGTGGATATTGAGTCCACATATCAGTGGAAATCACTACCCCAAATGAGAGTAGGTCTAACTAGGACTTTCCATTGGGAAATTCTTCCTTATTGTTGTTGGAGGAATTTTTCTAACCATCAATAATACCATCTAATATAACATTTATCCAAGTGATTATTATTTATCTTCAAAACCTATTCACAATCCTTCCTTCCTATAGGTTGAATATGTTGAAAAAATGTAGCAAGAAAGGCTCAATTTGACTTTAGCCTTAGTAAAATTGAGTAAATCGAATTTCCACATCAATAGGACAACTTGGAGGTAGTTAACTAGTGTGAAATGGCTCTTGTCACTCAATTAGCTTAGTAAATTTGAGTTAGAGGGTTTGGAGTTCAATTATGCATGTGTGATTGCTAAATTTTAGTAATCTATTTCAGTTATTTTCAGCTGTATTCAGTTAACTTCCCTCCAACTATTGTTGGAGTCAGTTGAAGGTCTATTGTGCAATGGGAGAGCAGTCTAACTCAGAGATCTTTTAGTTAACTAATCAATTATCCCAAAATAGCTAGTGTGTTAGGTCCCTATACTACTAGTGTAACCCCTTATTGTTATTAGTGCATCCCCCTTATTATATTGTTGTTCCCATGTAGTCCCCATATTGTTATTATTGTGCCCTTACATTATTATTGTTATGTCGGCTCTGATTATATTATGACCCCTTAGACTCTTATATATAGAAAGGAGGTCTTGTCATTTGTATCATCCAAGAATTGTTCATTTGTGTAATGTAAAGGAGGTTGCCCCCCTCAAAGAGGCTTATTTATAAGGCATTGATCTATCTTTTCTATCTTTTTGTGAGTTGGTTTCATAACATTTAGTATCAAAGCTTTGGATTCTAGGGTTTCGCTGCTCCAAACAGGTCATCATGGGATTTTCGCTATAAATATTTTTCTGAGCCGTTTCAGAAGCTGAAAAAAAACCCATTTGAGATGAAGTCTCTCTAAACCTCAAATATGAATTTGAGATATTATCCCACTATATTTTCGAAGATATGATTTGAGGAAATTAGGGTTCTTGAAAGCTCTAGAATTCCATCTCAAACAGGTCATCGTGGAATTTTCACTATAATTTGTTTTCTACGAAGGTTTAGATTTGGAAATTAAAACCCATTTGAGCCAAAATATTTGTGAAGCTCATGCCCAAATTTCAGATCATGTTTTTCTATATTTTCAGAGATACAGTCCAAGACATTGAGGTGTTTTGCAATATCCCGAATTACATCCCAAACAGGTGACCTTGGGAAAAGCGTCATAACTTTCCTTCTGAGCATCAGATTTAAGTTTTGTATGAATTTATGAAATAAGACAGCCTGTAGATATCTATGTATCAGTTTCAGGTCCGAAGGTCGAAACAGTGACACGTGGCACTTCATACAAGTTTGCTCTTCTGAAAAGGTATATAATCAGGTCATCTTGGGAGATTGTGCATAAATCTTTCTTGGAGAATCCAATTTCGATCAAACTGGTGGCATTGGAAAGAGGACACAGAGGGCTACCACAGGTCGTAATTTCAGAACTGGGAGATTCGAAATTACAGAGTTACAGTTGTTTCAAGATCGAGCTCCTAAAATCAAGAAAAGGCGATATGAGGAAGTTTGATGGCAAGGATCCGGTAAATTGGATACTACAGATGGAGCAATATTTTGATCTTCATGAGGTGCAATTGTTACAAAAGGTAAGTATTGCATATTATATCTGGAACCAAATCAATTTTTATGGTATGAAGGACTTTGTTCTCGTAAACCACTTGTCACGTGGTCAATTTTCCATGGAGAAAATGATAGCACATTATGAGGATACAAACAGAAACACCTTCTTTAGCCAATTGATAAATCTCAAAAAAAAGGGTTCAATGGTAGAGAACATTGAGGACTTTAAAAAAATTGAATATAAGGGTAAATGATATTTGATAGAAGTGAAGGATTGATGTCTTCATAGGGACTTTAAAGGATAACATTCAACATGAGATCCATCTTTGGGAACCTAATTCATTGGAGAAGGCATTCAGGTTGGCAAGAAAAATTGAAAGCGGAATTATGGAAACAAGGAATCCCACCACTCACAACTATAAATATGGAAATGTTTTGCTCCTATCCTTCCACAACCTACAAGGTTTACACCACAAAAATTGGAAGAAAAAAAAGAGAAAGGGCTTTGTTACATTTGTGATAGCAAATACACTAAAGGTCATAAGTGTGCTGAGAAGAAATCATTTTACATAGATTGTGAAGAGGAGGAAGAAAAGGATCGAGAAACGTCAAAAGAAGAGGATATACACCATGAACCAACCCCAGAGAAAGAAGAAATGAATCCGACCATATATTGTAAAGCATTGGCAACAATTACCACTCCTCAAGCTCTCAAGATAGAAGGACATATCAAGAAGAAAAAGGTTCAAGAATTGAAAGATCACATCGAGAAAGAAGAAATGAATTTGACCATATCTTGTAATGAATTGGCTGGAATTACCACTCCTCAAACTATAAAGATAGAAGGAAATATCAAGAAGAAAAAGGTAATAGTGCTGATTGATTCGGGTAGTACCCATAATTTTATTCATTGTAAGATAGCCATGGAATTAAATTGCTTCCTATATCCAGCACCAGAGTGTCAAGTGATGGTTTCAAGTGGAGGAACCATAAATTTCTCTAGAAAGTGCCATAATATCAAGCTATCCATGGGAGAATATGTATTGAATAGGCCAATGCTTTCCATTCCAATGGGTGGTGCTGATGTTGTACTAGGAGTCCAATGGCTACAATCCTTGGGTACAATAGCTTTTAATTTTCAAGAATTTTTCAATAATTTTTTTTCGGAAGGAAAGGAAGTTGAATTAAGGGGTATCACAGAGAAACCGGGAAATATAATCAACTCTAACAGAATGAGAAAGCTTCTAAAGAAATAAAAACGAGGCGTAATTGCATAATTATGTTCGCTAGAGGTTCCCACATCGAAATCATCTATTTCTTCAAATCTCCAAAAAGTCTTGGACAATCATTCCAAGGTATTTGAGACTCCCAAAGGCCTCCCACCTATTCATGATCATGATCATTATATTCATTTGATTTCAGGAATTGTTCCTCCAAACATCAGGACTTACAGATATCCATATGCCTAAAAGATTGAAATTAAATGTATGGTTACAAAAATGCTAGATGCTGGTATAATTCAACCTAGTCAAAGTTCTTTCTCTGCTCTAGTAGTATTGATGCACAAGAAGGATGGGTCATGGTGGATGTGTCCGGATTATAGAGAGCTCAACAAAATCACTATTAAAGATAAATTTCCCATTCCTGTCATTGATGAATTATTGGATTAATTTACTTCACCAAGTTGGATCTTAGTTCAGGATATCATCAAATAAGAATGAAGACTGAAGACATTTCGAAAACAACATTATTAAAGAAAGATGCATTTTCATGGACTCGAGAAGCAACGAAGGCCTTTAAACATCTTAAAGAGGCAATGTGCCAAGCACCAGTCTTAGCTACGCCAAACTTCACAAAAACATTTATTGTGGAATATGATGCATCAGGAAATGGAATTGGTGATGTTTTAATGCAAGAAGAAAGACCCATTGCTTTTGAAATTCATCCAATCAAAGGAAATTATTTACAAAAAGCTATTTTTGAGAAGGAAAGGTTGGCAAGACTACATACACTTAAGAAATGGTGACCTTACATAATGAGAAGATCCCAGTTCAAACAATATTACTAGAACTTGATGAGGAAGGAAAAATCACATTGGAACCTGGAGTAGTCACAGAAACAAGAACGTGACAGGTACGAAATCGATCAATTTCAAAGTATCTCATCAAGTGGGAAAACTTACCCACTAAAGATTCCACATTGGAGGACAAGAATTTGATACAGAAGCATCCAGAACTACTCAAACATTGAGGACAACACTTTTTGAAGGAGAGAGGCATGTTAGGTCCTTATACTACTAGTGTAACCCCTTATTTTTATTAGTGCAACCCCATTTTTCTATTTTTTCTTCCATATGTTGTGGTGTAAACCTTGTAGGTTGTGGAAGGATAGGAGCAAAAACACTTCCATATTTATTGTTGTGAGTGGTGGGATTCCTTGTTTCCATAATTCCGCTTTCAATTTTTCTTGCCATCCTGAATGCCTTCTCTAATGAATCAGGTTCCCAAAGACGAACCTCATGTTGAATGTTATCCTTTAAAGTCCCTATGAAGACATCAATCCTTTGCTTCTCTGGAATATCATTTACCCTTATATTCAATTTTTGAAAGTCCTCAATGTGCTCTGCCATTGAACCCTTTTGTTTTAGATTTATCAATTGGATAAAGAAGGTGTTTCTCTTTGTATCCTCATAATGTGCTATCATTTCCTCCGTGAAGATTTATGAGAACAAATCCCTTCATACCATAAAAATTGATTCGGTTCTAAATATAAAGATGTAATACGTACCTTTTGTAACAGTTGCACCTCATGTAGATCAAAATATTTCTCCATCTGTAGTATCCATGTTACGGGATCCTTGCCATCAAACTTCCTCATATATATCTTTGGAATATGTTGGATCTTCAATCCAATGTTAGATTCTATGAAATCATGATCAACATTAATTTTTTTCTCATCATGAGTTTCCTCTACTACCTTTTCGCCATTAGGAGGCCTTTCTTGTAGAAACTTTGTCCCACTTTCCTTTAAACCTTCCATGTCTTTCTTCAAATATTCCATGCATTTCTTCCAATATTATTTTATACCATCACTATCAACTTCCATGACATAGATAAAATTATTTATCTTAGCATCAATCGCATTCTTCAGATCATCCATCAAATTTTGATTACTAGGTGTTTCTATTTTCTTGATTCGAGTCATTATTTTTCTTGCTTTTAGGATCTCGATCTTCAATTTGTTGTATCTCTAAAATTTAAGATCTCCAAATTCTCTAATTGCAATTTGTGGTATCCATCTTCGTTTCATAACACAGTGCATGCAAGGAATTCGAATTCCTCATCTGAGGTGGAGATGACATGGTAGTGTGACATCAATTGTAAACTAATTTTGAGTGTACAGGTGTTGCATGCAATCAATGATCAATCCTTGGGAATTGTGTAATCAATTTGGAGGAAATTCATATCTTTTAGGGGCCAATTTCCTTAGGAATTGTGCAACGAAATAGGAGGCTTCGTGAGCAAAAAATTGGCTAAGCGTTGGCCATAGTTTTTCATTGAGAAAGGAGAATAGTTATTCTTTTGCAAGTTGAGCTCTGAGCTAGAGTTAGCAATTGTAATAGTTTCTCTATTCATTTGATTAATGAAAATAAGACTTGATGGGTTTTTCCTAGTTGGGTTCCCCTAGAAATCACTATGTATTTTTGGTTTTGATTATTTCATGCCTATGAATGTTGTTCTAAATTGTGATTTCATTTCGCAGATTAATAAAGTAGAATTGTGTCTCTTGTTTTCAGGTTGAAATCTTGAGCAGTTGCAATTTCTATCAAATTTCTACATGGTATCAAAGCCCTGAAATCACATTAGAACCAGTGTTTTGAAATTGTCTCTCAAGAAATTCAAAGTAGCAGCTTCAGTGCATCATTTTTTTTCTTTAGGATCAGGAGAATGTCTTTCAATGGTCTAAGATTGGAGTATGCCTTGGAGGGTAGCTTGAATTTCATAGCCTCGAAGGATCAAATATAGGTTGTGCTTAATGACAATGGTGTGATAGAATATGTTAAAACTAATATTGCGAAACCCCAATAGTTAGATGCACAAAAATTAGCCCAATGGAAGAAGGATATTGCAAAGGAAAGAAGAATTATTCTAGAAGGTGTAAGGGACCATGTGGTCTCAAATCTCCATGGAAAAGGGACACAATTTTCCATGTGTTATATATTGACTGAGATATTCGAAAATGGTAGTGACCATAGAAAATTGGCCTTGGAAGTCAAAGTTTGAAACATCAAGATGCAGGAAAATGACATTATTTCGTAGTATCTCTCCAGGTTTACACAAGTTCGAGATGATCTTGGAGGGGTTGGGGTGAATGTAGCGGAAGATGACCTGGTGAGCCTAACTCTTTTAGGTCTTCCCAAATCCAGGTACAACTACCAGGACTCTATGAATGGAAGGGAAAAATTACCGAATTGGGAAAGGTTGTGGTCTGATTTGGTTCAATAAGAGTTCAGGAGAAATAACAGAGATGGAACTTAATCTAAAGTTGAGGATGAAGATAATTTTTCCTTGGTTGTAAATGGGAAGAATTGAAAAGGAAATAAGACCCAAAGAAAACCTGAATCTGACCAAAATAATGGTAAGAACAAAGACTTGAGAAAGATAAAATTCTTCCATTTCCATGAATATGGGCATTATGCAACAAAATGTCCACACAAGAAGTCTAACAAGAAGCCTTTAGGATGAGCAATGGGTGAAGCATTGGCTTCACAATTCAAATTAGAATTCACCCTAATATCACGCATGGCCAACATTGTTCTGGGGAGTGTGTGGTACCTTGATTTTGGTGCCTCATTCCATATGACAAGGTGCAAGGTGTTTTTCAGTAGCTTGGAGGAGAAGAATCTCCATATGCATATCGAAATGGGGATAATGGGGGGTACATTGATACTATAATTGGTATTCTCACCTTTGAGAGGGAAAAAGCCTCTCGTCTTCGCCTCAAAGATGTTATGTATGTACCTGGGCTAAAGAAGACCCTGATATCTTTAGCTGTATTGGAGGATTGTGACTATGATGTTATTTTCAGTAAAGGAAAAGCCTTTATGAGACACAGAGATACTAGGAAAGTGAAGCAGATTGGGGTTCGAGTGAAGAACCTATACAAACTTGAGGTGGGATATTGCACTGCATTGATCAGCAAGGCTGAAAAAGTGTTGAATTGAGATGTTGGAGAACTTTGGCATAGGATATTGGGTTATTTATACCATGGTGCCTTAAAAATCATGCAACAAATTACCATTGATCTCCCTAAAGGCTCCCTTGACCAGCAGGATGTCTACAAGGGTTGCATATTAGGGAAATATGTCAAATCCACTTTCCATGACCAAGGTAGTAGAGCAGATGAAATCTTGGAGCGAGTCAGCTATGATGTTTGTGGACCCTATTCTACAACCTCCACAATGAAACATAATTACTACAATGGAATAAGGACAAGTTTTCTCAAAATTTGTTGAGTTCAAGACATTGGTTGAGAAGGAAAATGGGAATAAGGTGAAGGATTTCAAGTGTGACAATGGAGGTGAATTTTTTTTGCATGCCTGCAAGGATTTCAGTTCCAAAGAAGGTATTTGAAGAGAGATGACAACACCCCATAAACCATGGAAAAATGGGGGTTGTGAGGAAGAATAGAGGCATACTGGGAGCAACATGGGCCATGTTGCATGATCAGGGGCTGTCATTACATCTATGGGCAGAAGCATGTAACACCATAGTCTACTTTCAGAACCGAAGTCCTCATAGGATACTTGTTATGATCACACCGGAGCAAGCTTTCTCTAGCAGAAAGCTTGATGCGTCTCATTTCAGAATTTTTGGAGCTTTAGTTCATTATCATGTCTCCACGGATTCAAGGAAGAAACTTGAGCCTACAACAAAGTTGGGATTTTTTGTAGGATACATTGAAACTCCACAAAATCACCAGGTGTATTTTCCTTCACTGAGAATGATAGTTGTAAGGACAGATGTCAAGTTCGATAAGGAAAAGGCTATGAGATGCTCTCTGGAATGAGAGCTGAGTATCCCATCGAAGAAAGAGATTCTTGCTCCAAAGGAGGAGCATCGAGATGAACTTTAGGAGGTTGTGGAGCAACCACATGTGGAGGAGAAGAGAAGAGGTAGAGTGGAGGCACCCACTTAACCATAATCTTCTAGAGAGGGGAGAAATAAAACAAGAGAAGCTGATAGATTTGTGTAGGATGATAGGGAGAATGTGGCAGCCCCTATATCACAGCGTAGACAAAGGATGTCACCTGATAAGTATACTGGTTACATGGCTCTCATGACAGAGCTCATTGAGACAAAGAATTCTTCATTTCAGGAAGTAGTTGCTCAACCTGTTTGGGTTGATTCCATGGTGGAAGAATATGAATCCATCATGAAGAAAAGTGTATGGGAGGTATTGTTGAGAACATAATGGAAATTAGTGGTTGGTTCTAGATGGATAAACAAAGTGAAGCACGTAGCAGATGGGAGAATCAAGAAGTACAAGGATAGATTTGTCGCCGAAGGATTCTCTCAAGTAGAGTGAGTGGAATATGAAGAAACTTTTGCACCAGTTTCAATATATTCCGAAATTAGATCCATTCTAGCATTGACTGCGCAGATGGGGTGGAAAATCCACCAGATGGATGTGAAGACCACCTTCCTCAACAATGTTGTTGAGGAGGAAATTTATGTAGAGTAGGCAGAAGTTGAGACATATGATCGGGATTCACATGTGTGCAAACTCAGGAGAGCATTGTATGGTCTCAAACAGTCGCCTCGAGCATGGTACACTTGGATTGATAGTTATTTTAGTGGATTGGGCTTCACCAAAAGTGAAGCAGATGTGAACCTCCATCATATTTTGGTAGGTGGTAAATTTATTATTCTTGTTTTGTGTGTCGATGATTTAATATTGATAGGTGATGAGTAGTTGATTCACTCTTGCAAAGAGGATATTGCAAGGGAATTTGAGATGAAAGACATGGGCCTCATGCATTACTTCCTCAGGATGGAATTATGGCAAAGTGATGGTGAATTGTTTGTGTCTTAAGGAAAGTATGCTACCGAGATACTTCAAATATTTCACATGGAGAGTTGCAAGCCCATGGACACACCTCTAGCTACAAATTGGAGGAAGGAGAATGCCACTTCAAGTGAAGAGGTGGATGCTACCATTTATAGGAATCTTGTGGGTTCAGTGATGTATGTTGTGAACACATGACCCAACATGTGCTATGCAATCAACCAGCTTAGCCAAGTTATAGTGAGGCCTACCAAGTTGTATTAGAAGGTAGGAAAGAATGTGTCACGGTACCTTAGAGGAAATACCCAGTGTGTATTATGGTACATACAAATAGATGGAGTGAAGTTGCAAGGCTTCATCAATTTAGATTAGGCAGGGAGTCCATCAAACATGAAAAGTACATCAAGTGTTATCTTTAGTGTTGGGTCTGCAACTATTTCTTGGTATAGCAGGAAGTAGAGGTCTGTGGTGCTCAGCAAGATAAAGGTTGAATACATGGTTGCAAGCTAAGAAACATGTGAAGCAATATGGATGAGGAAAATACTTATGTGACTATTCAGTCAGGAGATGGATTCGATGGTGATATATTGTGATAATTAGAGTTTCATTAAGCTATCTGAGAATCCAATATTTTATGATAAGTCTAAGCACATTGATATCTAGTATCATCATTTGCAGGACTGAGTGTAGAGGAGAATTATTTTGCTACAGTACATTCCAACCGAGGAGCTAGATGTTGACATCTTAACAAAGGAATTTTCAAGAGGAAAATTTGAATTCCACAAGTGTAGGACAGGGGTGGTAGAAAATCCATTTCTTGCTAAGAGGGAGTGTTGAAAAATGTAGCAAGAAAGGCTCAATTTGACTTTAGCCTTAGTCAAATTGAGTAAATCAAATTTACACATCAGCAAGACAACTTGGAGGTAGCTAACTAGTGTGGCATGGCTCTTGTCACTTAGTTAGCTTACTAAATTCGAGTTAGAGGGCTTGGAGTTTAGTTATGCATGTGTTATTGCTAAATTTTAGTAATATAATTCAATTATTTTCAGTTTTATTCTATTAATTGGCCTCCAACTATTATTGGAGTCAATTGAAGGTCAGTTGTGCAGTAGGACAACAGTCTAACTCATAAATCTATTAGTTAACTAATCAATCAACCCAAAATAGGTAGTGCATGCAAGGAAATCAAATTCCTCAACTGAAGTGGAGATGCAAAGGCAACGTAACATCAGTAGTAAACTAATGATTTGTAAATTCTGGATTTAAGACATCTGTGGTATATATCTTTAGACTTAGTTACCTGAGAATCCACAGTAAAAACCATTTTCCGTCAACATTTCAAATCCCAACTAGGATCCATCATCAGCATTCAAAAAGTCCTTATTATGGATCCTAGTTGGTATTTGAAATGTTGACGGAAAATGGTTTTTACTGTGGATTCTCCGATAACTAAGTCTAAATATTTGTAAATTGTTGTGGATATTCCACTGGACAATTCGTCACAACATATCTGATAATATTATATTAAAAATATGAAGTTCTACACTATTATAGTTTTATTTAATCTCTAGATTTGTAGATTTTGTTGTAATTAGTGTGTTATCACAAAACCTAACCCTGACAAGCTGTTGATCAGGTAGACTTTGAGTAATTGTTTCAAACCAACTTTTGGCTGAGGCTTAGCCTCCTCAACCTGGGAGGGCTCTCTCACTATGTTAAAGATTTTGATAATGGATTAGATGTCTAACTCTGTGAAATAAGTGAAGAAGTGTGAGTGGTTGAAACACAATTAGTAAACATTCATTGGGCTTATGGAGTCAAAAATGTTTCAGTATGACAATAATGTTAGCTTTACATGGAAGTCAGGGCATCTAGAATTCAACATATGGAGAGTACATCAGAAGCATAAAGGAAAACACAGTCCACAAATGTATGAAGGAAGTTAGAGCATAACCAATGAATTCTAAGTAATCATACATTCATGCCACTGTAAGTAATGAAAAGAGGACAACCATAAGACATTTTGAACATTGAATTCCTTCTGAATCCTGAGAAGCAAAGCCAAATACTGTATTACTTTAAACAGAGTCTTACACAAAAGCACAATATGAGAATTCTTTACAAAAATTCCAACCCTGATACATTAGATTTTCTCCCATATATAGAGTTCATTACATGACTTAGATTCCTTCCTCCAGCATGAGGGGAATTCGAATTCTTCCTAATTTGACACCTATTGACACTTAAAACCAACTATTTAATATAACTAACTGTTAACTGGCAGTTCTAGAGACCTAAAACAATTAGGAGTGTAACTCCTCATTATGTTGGTAGTAGCATTGATTACAAAATAAACTCGTTCCCTAACAAGTGGCCTTCTTCAGTTTAGCTTTAGTGGTGTCTTTAAAATCCCTGCTGACCCTTGATGCCTTATCTTTCTGACTGTCCCTGAATATTAGGAAGCTGCTCCTATTTTTCTGCTTTTTGTCTCCAAAAAGAATCTTCGAAGTTTGTTATCCCTGTTGTTCTTCTTAATTGCATAAAAGACATTGGATTAACTTGTCTTCTATGAGCTGTAGACCTTGCTCCTATACACATGGTAAGACAAAAGTTTCTTTAATGCTGCCTAAAGCATCATGAACAGTTCCAACTATGAAATAATGACCATTTTCATAACATAAAGTTTGGAGTTCATAAATGTCTTTCCTTTCCTTGTTTTTCCCTTGCTTGATGTTCAAACCCTGTAAGTAATCCTTTGTAGCAACCCATCTTCAAAAAGAGTTCCTTTTTCTTCTCAAAATTGGCCCACAAAATCATGATGTGCATCTACAATAGTTTCGTAGCGCGCTACGAAACTACTGTGCATTAGGTATCATCTACAACAATTTCATAGTGTGCTACAAAACTGCTATGTGATTTCAAAAACACAGTTTTATGCCAAAATTTGACTTCCTTGAGATTTATTTCTTTTGAAATGGCTTTTCCATATGTCATGAGGTTGTTCAAAACTGAATAAATTGATACCATTCTTCAAAGTAAACTTCAAAAAGGTGATCCACATCAAAATTTTAGGATTAGCCTTACTTGCTATGTAGTTTTTCTTAGCTGAGGATGTCCTTCAGGCTGGTTCAGTTGTATCTTCAGATCTTCGATTTGCCTCTTCATAATTCAGATTCTAACTCTCAATTTTTCATTTACCTTTCTGATGTATCTTGCTTCTTTGATTGCAGGAACCATCCAAGTGAAATATTGAGCATGACAGCTAACCACTTCAGGTATTGAAACTGTTTTATCTTCCCACAGAGCCTCCATTTTGTTAAAATTAGCTTCCTTCATTGCATGTTTCCTTGAGGTTTTTCTGAGTTTGGAAATCTCAATATTTGCAAGCTTCAGTTTCTTTTTTACCTCTTCAAAACTGCATTCCTCTTGTTGAATGATAACTGCTTTACCTCTGTCATCTTTATGTAGTTGTGATGATGTTTCTGATGGAACCACAGGTCCTTCATGTAATTTTGCTACCTCCCCTATCTCACTTGCTTCTGGCTGTGCCTCTTGTATCCCTTTTGAATGCCTTGTCACGGGTCTTCTGGGCTTAAAAACAAATTCAGAAGCCTGATCATCAAATTTGAGCTTCTTAGAAGTTTTGGCTTTTTTGGTTTTGCCTTTATTTTCTTCAATTAATTGTGCTCGAACCAGAGGAGATTCTTCAATGTCGATAGCTTGAAGCAAATCATTCAAACTTCCTTTTGAGGTTGGGCTCTCATTAGCAATCAATGTCTTACCCTTTTCTCTAGCTAGTTGGCTCCTAGTTACTCTTCTTTGGACCGTTTCACCTGTGGATTGCTCTTGTACACCTTCTTTGATTTGAACCTTCTTTTTCTATGACTGTTGAGGGGTGTCTTGAACTACTAGTGGTCTCATAGGCTCCTTCACCTGCTTTCTAGCTTTAAATTTCACAAATCTTCTTGATCTTGTTTCCTCCCGATGACTTACTACTGGTGAAGAAATCCTTGTAGCCTTAGGGCTGAGACCAGTTTCAGTTCTGAAGCCAAACATAAACATGAAAATGGACCACTCCCTATCTATTTTCTAGAGCTCATGTAAAACAATCAATTTGACTAAGCCATGATGAAACAACGAGGTCTCACAGGCTTCCTTTTTCAAATGAACCTTGTCACACATTTTTCCTAGGCTACAAAACAGATAGAAAGGCAAATCCAGAGATATCTTTCTGGTGAAATGAAGCAAAATTTTGAAGTGATAGGAATACACCTTATGATATCTCCCCTCACAGGTAAAGTATCTCTGTATGTAGGTAAGAAAATTAGCATATGAATCCTTCACAAAGCTCCTGGGCACTGACTTGTTTAGGTCTGAATCAACGAACTCTAGCTTCAAGAATTCCTTACAAGGAGTCATATCAAACTTGAAGTTTTTAAACCACATCTCCCATCCCCTTGGAATTTCGGTGACTGCGGATATAACCTCTGGAGATATTGGTAATTCAAGCACTCCAACCTTCGAATTTAATCCTATGAAATCAAAAGCAAACTCTTTGGTGACTTGCATCTGGCCTCCTTAAAGTTTTTCACAAAATCGCCAACAGCCAACCTGTTTGAAAGCTTGTTCAACTTCATTGTTCCTCAATAGAACATCTAAACCTTCAGGCTCATTCCTTAGACACTTGGCTGACCTATGATCCTTCTTCTTTGTAGACATCTCCATGGAATTCCTGCAAAATGAAAATTGAAAGAGCTTTCACCATCTTAATCTTGATCACTGCCTCGTTTGAAATGGAAAGGGGAGCTGCTTCGCATGGACTTTAAAGAATTCTGATCAAATGGCCGTCAATTTGCTTCCTATGCATGAACACAAACATGATCATAACTGAAAACACTTGGACCCTTCTTTTGAAATTTGAAACTCATGCATACCAAGACACCTAATGAATATAATGATGAAAATGAGCGGTTGCATGTGATAGGCATGGTGCATGGACTGATAGTTGATGATGTAAGATTAACAGATTCTGATGGATTGTACATCTAGGTGAGATTTGGCACGAATCTTCACGAATCCCCGATTTCATAGCACAGCCAGTGCAAATTCTGGGTTTTGCACTACGAAAACTCCTAGGCCGTTTCGTAGCACATGAAAACCTTTACACAAGTTTGACATATGGAAATTTATATGTGATGTGGGACCAGTGATAGGTAAAACTAGAGTGTTAACCCTATTTGACAATGCCAACAAGACTCCCTTCTAGGTCCTAGACTCTAAAACAAACCATGGAAAGACTAGACCAAGACTAAAACCAATCCTTTGGAATCAAACTGATGTTCAAAATTTATAAATTTTTTCTCAAGTGATAACAGTGGCTCCACTTGGGATAGTGTGCCCTTATGGTACAATAAAAGCTCGCAGGTCCAGTGCTTCATCCACTTATGATAAATATAAATTTATTTGACAAGCATCCCGTTTAAGCTTCTTGGGCCTTCACCTCGAGCTTAAGTCTTCTGTTTCAACTTGTCATTATTAGCCAAAAAACTGATAAAACAAATATATACAATGTTATGAGAAACTGATAGTACCTCAACAATGATAATGCTTTAGGAACTTGCCATTAACAGGTCCTCCAGCATATGATTCTCCATCAATTTCCTGCAGAATGTAAGTGTTGTTTCCATGGAAAGCAGCAATCTGATAAGGACCTTTCCACAAATTCTCAAACTTACCGTGCTTGCCTTTTTCTTCGATTCTGGCCTCCCATTTCAACACTTTGTCATGGATCTGAAAACTAACTTCTTTGATCTTTTTATCAAATGTATTCTTGATTCTGTTCTGACCGTGTTGATGATTGTCATACACTTCATTTCTCTTCTCCTGCAAGGCTATCAGTTGATTGATTCTCCTTTGAATAGCATTTGGTTCCTCTTCTAGTCCTTGAATTAGTTTCATTACCGGTACTCCAAGTAATGTTGGAAATATAGCTTCAACACCATACACTAATTCATATGGCAAAGTGCCAATACATCTCTTTGTACAAATCCTATCAGCCCACAAGGCATACTTCAATTTCAAATGCCAAGCTTTCTTGTTTTCCTGCAACATCTTTTTAATGATCCTTACAATGCTTTTGTTTGATGATTCAGCAAGGCCATTTCCTTGCGGATAATAAGTAGTATAATTTCCAAGAGTAATGTGATATTGGTAACAAAAATTAATCATTTTCTTGGACTTAAAATCTTGAGCATTGTCAGTTATAATCTTCATTGGGCAGCCAAATCTAGACAAAATATTATTTTCTAGAAAAGAAATAATTACTGAATCATTAGCTTGCCTTGTTGGAATCGCCTCTATCCATTTGGTGAAGTAATCCATGGCTGTGAGAATCTAGCGATGTTGTCCTGATGAAGGAGGATGAATTTCTCCAATAAAATCCAATCCCCATTGTTGGAAAGGCGCCTCCACATATATAGGAACCAAAGGCAAAGACACAAGCTTTCTCTTTCCTTCAAAGATTTGACATTCATGACATGCAGCTACCCTTTTGTAAATGTCTCTGAACATAGTTGGCCAAAAATATCCAGCTCTTAAGATCTTATTTGCAGTAGCTTTCCAATAATGGTGTCCTCCACAATCTCCCTTATGAAATTCTTCAATCACTTTATCAGCTTCTTCTTCAAGGAGACAGTTTAACAAAATCCCTCCTACATCTTTCCAAAACAGATTTTTGTCATATACAAAATATCTTAAGGATTTCAGCTTGACAAACCTTGCTTTGGACTTTTTTAAATTGGCAAGGGCTTCATTATGTTGTAGAAAAAAAGCGACATCCTTGTACCATTCTGAAACCAAGAATTTCTCATTGATTTGGACCAATTCTTCCTCGCTTTCAGAAATTTCTGGGATTTCTGCATTCAAATTTATGTCAAGACAATCTAGATTTGACTGAGTCATTAGCTTTGCCAAGCCTTGACCCTTCACCAATTTGGTAGGTTTGATGTCAATGTCATACTCTAGCATTTTTGCTATCAATTTGCCCCTTTTTCCATCTGGATCTTCTTGTGTTAGGATATCTTTTATTACAGCACTTGGAACATAAGCGACAATATGCTAATGCAAAACATAGAATCTAAATCCTTTATAGCTTTCACCAAGGCATAAGCTTGCTTTTCTAGAATATTGTACTTTAGTTCAGTATTTGCTAATGTCCTACTAAAGAAAGAAATAGGTTGTTCAGTACCTTGATTTCCTTTTTGTAGCAAAACTCCAGCAATTGTATTTTCAGAAGCAAACGTAAAAATAAGAAATTCCTTGGTAAAATCTGGGCTAATGAGTACCGGTGCTTGTGTAAGTGCCTTCTTGATTTCCTCAAAATATTTCCTTGCTTCAACTCTCCACTTAAATTCCACTCCTTTCTTCAACATCTTTGTTATATCCTTGACTATCTCAGCAAAATTAGGAATGAAGCGCCTAACAAAATTCACCTTTCCAAGAAAAGATCAGATCTCTTTCCTACTTCTTGGCAGATCTAGCTTTTGAATTGCACTAACTCTATTAGGATCAATCCTAATTCCTTTTTCAGAAATAATATGACCAAGTAGCTTGCCTGATGTTAAAGCAAAGATACTTTTAGTGGGATTAAGAGAAATAACAAACCTTCTACATTTTAGCAGAATTCTTTTAAGGTGCTTCAAATGATCTTCTTCTCTCTTTGAAAAAATTGTGATGTCATCAAGATAAACAACCACTTATTTATCCTTTTCTTCAGCAAAAGCAATATCTATTGCTCTTTGAAAAGTGGCCCCTGCATTCATGAGACCAAAAGGCATCTTGTCGTACATGAATGTACCCCATGGTGTTGTGAAGGTTGTATTCTCTTGATCATACGGATGCACAAGAATCTGATTGTACCCTGATAAACCATCAAGCATAGACATTCTTTGTGAACCAACAATATTTTGCAGAATTAAATCCATCTTGGGAAGAGGATAGTTGTCTTTCAATGAAGCCTTATTCAAATTTCTGAAGTCAATACAAATTCTGATCTCTCCATTCTTCTTCCTAAATGGAACCAAATTTGCAAGCCAGTTTGAGAATTTGATTGGAACAATGATTTTGGCATCAAAGAGTTTCTTAATTTCCTTTTCAATCAATGGCATAAGAAGAGGATTAATTCTTCCTAACGTTTGCTTGAAAGGCTTCTCATTCTCTTTAATAGGAATAGTATGTTGAATAATAGAGGAATCATATTGTTTTAAATCAGCGTAGCTCCATGCAAAAACATCAACAAACCTTTTCATCATCTCAACATATTTAGCTTTCAAATCAACTGAAAGAAACTTTGAGATTTTAATCATCTTAGGTACAACTAAAGTCTCTAAATTGCAGCTCTCTGCTTCCTCCTCATCAGCCTGTATCTTTGGAGATTTGAACACATCATTTTAATCAAACAAATTCTCAAGAGGAATTAGACCCTTAGGAATTGAATTGTTGTTTAATTGTAAAACTTCAGAATTTTCTTTTGACTCTACAAACATATTTTGTTGATCCATTTGAGTGCTTTCAAATTCTTCCTTCAATTCAATGAAATTATTTAGCTGTTGATCATCTTCAAAGACTTTCCAATTGGTGCTATTATCTGGTATAGTTTTTCGATGATGAACCTCCACCTCATACTTTTCAAAATAATGAATAGGAATGACAAACAAACTAGTGGAAACAGCAAGGGAATCTGCAATGGATTTTTGGTCTCTAGTTTTGATAGTGAAATAATAGGCTTGAAAATTTTCCAACATATCTAACACTAGATTTATGTATACTCTCATCGTTACATCCTTAGTTTGATAAGCACCTTCCACTTGTTTAATAACCAATTCAGAATCTCCAAAAATAGAAATATTTCGAGCCTTCATTTTCAACAAAACTTCTAAGCCCAAAATCATAGATTCGTATTCAGCCATATTATTTGTTCAATCAAAGTTTAGTTTGTAGGAGTAAAAATTACTTTCATCATTTTGAATTGTGATCCAACTTCTAGCTCCTGCCCCTTCCTTTCCTGCTAATCCATCAAAGTATAAAGACCACCATCTCTTCGCCTCTTTATCATCTTCTTGCTAATTTTTTTAGTGTTAATTTTCTGAATGAATCTCTTCCAATCTACTGTCATATGAATCATTGAAAATAATGGCTGATCCAAGTTCATTATCAAATGAATAGATAGGAAAATTATGAGGTTTGCCTTTGCTTCTTACCATATAGGCCATTCTAGTTTCCCAATACAATCTCCTTTGCTCACCAAAAACAGGGATCGTAGCATAAGTAAGGTCCATCTGCATTGTGCCTTTGATTTTTGCTGCCCACGATCTTGACAGCAACATCCCAAACTTTGGCAGAATGTCAGACACAACAATGTCCATGATAATTGTCTTTGCTGGGATTTGTGTTAAACCAACAACAACATCTTTAATTAAACCAATGCATTGGACTCTTTCTGAATCGAAAGAGAATAAATATTTATATGGTATTGTTACCTGTAATCCTAACCTCTCCATGATTACCTTAGGAATAAGATTATGAGAAGCCCCCAAATCCAACATAGCATTATGTAAGGTCATATCATGAATACTAATGCTTACATAGAAAGGAGGAAATTCTTCATTTTGATCATCTTCTAACCTTGGACCCAAGAATATAGTAGGATTATCTTCTTGCACATTTAAGATATTAATAGCTCCTGGTTGTGAATTTAACATCTCTACAATCTTACTTCTGTATTTGTCTACCTTGAGAATCTCATTAAAAGGGACTGATATTTTGATTTTTGCAATTTCATTCTCAAGGTTAAAAACAGAAATAGATTTCCCAATTTCTTTGATAGGAGATGGAGGTTGAATGTCCTTTTTACCAAGTGGAGAATCATTTTTACCATCAGCAGCCTTTGGGTTGTCCCTCTTTGCTTCAACAGCCTTTAAAACATCCTTCTTGGGCTGTGTTTTGTTTGCAATAATTGGCACATTTCTATTCCTGAGATTGTACTATTTTTGCATTTCAAAGATAGCATGTTGATAACCCTTTAAATAATCTGAAGGCTCTTCTCCTTCTTTGGTCAAACTAGAATCATCATGTTCTTCCTTAGTCAAGAAAATCCCTAACATCTCTTCATCAAGACAATGGATAGATTCTTCAGGAATCTCAGGCTCATCTTCTTCATCAACCAAGTTTTGCTGAAAAGGAGGTCTCACTGGAGGGTCAGGCTGCTAATTCCTATTTTCTCTTGGTCTTTGTTGGTTTTGAGGTCTCCTAAACTGAGGATTTCTAAATTGAGGCTCCTGCTGCAAAGGAGGAGCTAAGATGTTTCCAAGAGCTAACATATCCATCAGCGTCTCCATGGTCTTCATCATTGAATCAATCTTATCTTGTGGAGCTGAAGAGGAAGGCTTCTCTTCTTCTTTCAATTTAGCTTTTCCCATCTTTGATTTTTTAGCAGCAACCATGTTTACTTCTACTTTTATTGCATCATTCTACATATCAGCAAGTGTAGCAGAGTCTCTTTCTCTAAGCAACAAAGAAAAATCATAATCAAATGCTTCAGTATATCTCATTTGTGCTAAGGCTTCCAGAGGTTTTAAGTGAGCTTGGATGGAATTAAACACTTTGTTAAACCTCTTTGAGAAGTTTTGAATGGTCTCATCAGGTTCCCTTCTAATATTATTGTACTCGGAAAGAGCTTGAATTGGATTAGTTCTATTTCCCCACTTCCTTAGAAAGCTGTCTTCAAACTCTACCCAATTATGAATGCTTCCAGTTGGGAGGGCTTTAAACCATTTTCTAACTTCCCCGATAAAGGTTTGTGCACATAATCTTATCTTCACATCCTCATCATCAACTTCCTCTCTATTAGCAAAATCATTGAATTTTTCTACATGTTCTTTTGATGTGATTTCTTCATCACCACCCCATGTTGGAATTCTTGCAACATATTTTCTAGGAAGGTCATGCCAAACAACAGGGAGTGCAAGTGGAGCATACCTAGTAGGTACGGCCATGATTAAAGGAGGAGTAGTAGTGACAGGTACAAAAGGGACAGAGGATGAAGAACTGATATGAGGAGGACTGCCTGGTGTCTGAAAGCCACTGGGAATAGTGGAAGCAGAAGATGAGGTACTGATATGAAAAGGACTACTTACGCTCTGCAAACTAGTGACGAGTGTACTCCAATTGGGAAGGTGTAAACTAGCTTTAGATATAAGCAAGACTTCAAAAGGATCAAGCTGTTTCAGTTTATCTAAGTTTTCCCTTTCTAACAATAATTCAGAAGTAACTACTTCCCAAAATTCCTCTTTATCTTCTTGGGATACTAGAGCTGAAGTATCAATTCCTCTATTTTGCAAATCTAAAATAATTCCAATGAGCTCTTCTTCATTTTCTGATCTAAATAACACTTCATGAATTTTGTCATCAACTATTTTGTCCTCAGGACTTCTTGAGAATTTAGAGAGCAAAGATTTCGAATAAGATGGAGTACCTGGTGTTTCAGTAAATCTTTGTCTGCTCCTTGAAAGAGTGTTGGGATTGTCCACAGGAGTAGGTAGATTTGGATCAGGATTGCTCCGTGTATATCTCCCTCTCGAAGCCACCTTTAAAACTTTGAAAATGTATGGAGTCACCAAGGTAGATTGTAGCCTCAAAAGTTTTCTGAGCTCCTGCTACCTTCAAAAGTTCAGCTTCTTGATTTCAGGAATGAATAATCTTCAGACTCCCGGCAGATGCACCAAAATGTTATCACAAAACCTAACCCTGACAAGCTGCTGATTAGGTAGACTTTGAGTAACTGTTCCAAACCAACTTTTGGCTGAGGCTTAGCCTCCTCAACCTGAGATGGCTCTCTCACTATGTTAAATATTTTGATAATGGATTAGATGGTTAACTCTATGAAATAAGTGAAGAAGTGTGAGTGGTTGAAACACAATTAGTAAACATTCATTGGGCTTATGGAGTCAAAAATGTTTCAGTATGACAATAATGTTAGCTTTACATGGAATTTAGGGCATCTAGAATTCAACATATGGAGAGTACATCAAAAGCATAAAGGAAAACACAGTCCACAAATGTATGAAGGAAGTTAGAGCATAACTAATGAATTCTAAGTAATCATACATTCATGCCACTGTAAGTAATGAAAATAGGACAACCATAAGACATTTTGAACATTGAATTCCTTCTGAATCCTGAGAATTCTTTACAAAAATTCCAACCCTGATACATTAGATTTTCTCCCATATGTAGAGTTCATTACATGACTTAGATTCCTTCCTCCAACATGAGGGGAACTCGAATTCTTCCTAATTTGACACCTATTGACACTTAAAACCAACTATTTAATATAACTAACTGTTAACTGGCAGTTCCAGGGACCTAAAACAATTAGGAGTGTAACTCCTCATTATGTTGGTAGTAGCATTGATTACAAAACAAACTCGTTCCCTAACAAGTGGCCTTCTTCAGTTTAGCTTTGGTGGTGGCTTTAAACTCCCTGCTGACCCTTGATGCCTTATCTTTCTGACTGTCCCTGAATATTAGGAAGTTGCTCCTATTTTTCTACTTTTGGTCTCCAAAAAGAATCTTTGAACTTTGTTATCCTTGTTGTTCTTCTTAATTGCATAAAATACATTGGATTAACTTGTCTTCTATGAGCTATAGACCTTGCTCCTATACACGTGGTAAGACAAAAATTTCTTTAATGCTTCCTAAAGCATCATGAACAGTTCCAGCTACGAAATAATGACCATTTTCATAACATAAAGTTTGGAGTTCATAAATTTCTTTCCTTTCCTTGTTTTGTCCTTGCTTGATCTTCAAACCCTGTAAGTAATCCTTTGCAGCAGCCCATCTTCAAGAAGAGTTCCTTTTTCTTCTCAAAATTGGCCCACAAAATCATGATGTGCAGCTACAGCGGTTTCGTAGCGCGCTATGATATTACTGTGCATTAGGTATCATCTACAATAGTTTCGTTGTGTGCTACGAAACTGTTGTGTGATTTCAAAAACACAGTTTTATGCCAAAATTTGACTTCCTTGAGATTTCTTTCTTTTGAAATGGCTTTTCCATATGTCATGGGGTTGTTCAAAACTAAATAAACTGATACCATTCTTCAAAGTAAACTTCAAAAAGGTGATCCACATCAAAATTTTAGGATTAGCCTTACTTGCTATGTAGTTTTTCTTAGCTGAGGATGTCCTTTAGGCTGGTTCAACTGTATCTTCAGATCTTCGATCTTCCTCTTCATAATTCGGATTCCAACTCTCAATTTTGCATTGACTTTTCTAATGTATCTTGCTTCTTTGATTGCAGGAATCGTCCAAGTGAAATATTGAGCATGACAACTAACCACTTCGGGTATTGAAACTGTTTTATCTTCCCACAGAGCCTCCATTTTGTTAAAATTAGCTTCCTTCATTGCATGTTTCCTTGAGGTTTTTTTGAGTTTGGAAATCTCAAGATTTGCAAGCTTTAGTTTCTTTTTTACCACTTCAAAACTACATTCCTACTATTGAATGATCACTGCCTTACCTCTGTCAACTTTATCCAGTTGTGATGATGTTTCTAATGGAACCAGAGGTCCTTCATGTAATTTTGCTACCTCCCCTGTCTCACTTGCTTCTGGTTGTGCCTCTTGTATCCCTTTTGAATGCCTTGTCATGGGTCTTCTTGGCTTAAAAACAAATTTAGAAGCCTGATCATCAAATTTGAGCTTCTTAGAAGTTTTGGCTTTTTTGGTTTTGCCTTTACTTGCTTCAATTAAGTCTGCTCGGACTAGAGGAGATTCTTCAATGTCAATAGCTTGAAGCAAATCATTCAAACTTCCTTTTGAAGTTGGGCTCCCATCAGCAATCACTATCTTACCCTTTTCTCTAGCTAGTTGGCTCCTGGTTACTCTTCTTTGGACCATTTCACCTGTGGATTGCTCTTGTACACCTTCTTTGATCTAAACCTTCTTTTTCTATGACTGTTGAGGGGTGTCTTGAACTACTAGTGGTCTCATAGGCTCCTTCACCTGCTTTCTGGCTTTCAATTTCACAAATCTTCTTGATCTTGTTTCCTCCCGATGACTTACTACTGGTGAAGAAATCCCCATAGCCTTAGGGCTGAGACCAGTTTCAGTTCTGAAGCCAGACATAAACAAGAAAATGGACCACTCCCTATCTATTTTCTAGAGCTCATGTAAAACAATCAATTTGACTAAGCCATGATGAAACAACGAGGTCTCACAGGCTTCCTTCTTCAACTGAACCTTGTCACACATTTTGCCTAGGCTACGAAACAGATAGAAAGGCAAATCCAGAGATATCTTTCCAGTGAAATGAAGCAGAAGTTTGAAGTGATAGGAATACACCTTATGATATCTCCCCTCATAGGTAAAGTATCTCTGTATGCAGGTAAGAAAATTAGCATATGAATCCTTCACAAATATCCTGGGCACTAACTTGTTTAGGTCTAAATCAACAAACTCTGGCTTCAAGAATTCCTTGCAAGGAGTCATATCAAACTTGAATTTTTTAAACCACATCTCCTCTCCCCTTGGAATTTCAGTGACTGTGGATATAACCTCTGGAGTGATTGGTAATTCAAGCACTCCAACCTTTGAATTTAATCCTGTGAAAGTGAAAGCAAACTCTTTGGTGACTTGCATGTGACCTCCTTGAAGTTTTTCACAAAATCTCCAATAGCCAACCTGTTTGAAAGCTTGTTCAACTTCACAGTTCCTCAAGAGAACATCTAAATCTTTAGGCTCATTCCTTAGACACCTGCCTAACCTATGATCCTTCTTCTCTGTAGACATCTCCATGGAATTCCTGCAAAATGAAAATTGAAAGAGCTCGCACCGTCTTAATCTTGATCATTGCCTCGTTTGAAATGGAAAGGGGAGCTGCCTCGCTTGGACTTTAAATAATTATGATCAAATTCCTGTCAATTTGTTTCTTATGCATTAAAACAAACATGATCAAATATGAAAACACTTGGACCCTTTTTTTGAAATCTGAAACTCATGCGTATCAAGACACCTAACGAATCTAATGATGAAAATGAGTGGTTGCATGTGATAGGCATGGTGCATGGACTGATAGTTGATGATGTAAGATTAACGGATTATGATGGATTGGACATCTAGGTGAGATTTGGCATGACTCTACACAAATCCCCGATTTCATAGTGCAGCCAATGCAAATTCTGGGTTTTGTGCTACGAAAACTCCTAGGCAGTTTCGTAGCGCATGAAAACCTTTACACAAGTTTGACACATGGAAATTTATGTGTGATTTGGGACCAGTGATAGGTAAATCCAGAGTGTTGACCCTATTTTACAATGCCAACAAGACTCCCTTCTAGGTATTAGACTCTAAAATAAACCATGGAAAGACTAGACCAAGACTAACACCAATCCTTTGGAATCAAACTGATGTTCAAAATTTAGAAATTTTTTCTTAAGTGATAACATAGTGCATGCATACGAATGGAAATTACGTAGAAAGGTAGAGAACAAAAAAATAAGCTCACAAACACATGTAAGACACAAAATATTCTCTAGGAAACCCTTTCGGTATAAAACCGAGATGTAAGGTGAGGTCGCTTCACTCTCTTTCTCTATCGGGAAATATGGTTGCAGGTATAAAGAAGTAATGCCTATGACTTGTGGGATGATATAGTGCAAAGATCCTCTATGTTTTCTCTACCTCCAATCTCTCCTGGCTATCTTTTCTAAGCTATGGAACAAAATTCTCTTGAATGTATGAAATGCTTATTCCTCCTAGTGGCCCAGTTATAACACAACCCGATAACCTACTAGTGGTTAATTTTGACTACATCAAATATCAACTAGAGTTACAATATAGAATATTCTAGGGTCTTATACATCACAAACACATTTTTATCCCCTTTTCCATGAATAATGGGGGTTGAGCGGCATCTTCCCAAACTATAGGTGCGAAAACAAGAAAGTCAACTTATGATTGGCATAAATTTTGAATACGGACTTTGATTGACACACTTATTATGTTGTTGGAAAGTTCTATGCATGTAGAACTACATGAAATGGTGCGAAAATAAAGAAAAAAAGATTTAGCCCCAAAAAAAAAATCGTTTGATGCCTCAAAACACTCCTGGAAGGTTTCGGACCCCGTTTTGCCAAACTGGGTCCCGTCAGTAAAAAAAGTCTTGTGTGCTGATTCCTCCACTTTTTCCTCTCTGCAAGAATTGAGATGTATGAAAAACAATATAATGATCCAATCCGGATCACACGTCCCCATTTTGGGAGGCTTTTGGTCCCAAATTTTTTTACTGAATGAGGTGAGGAAATGTTTCCTCCACCTTCTCTCTGGTGTACCATTTAGCTTTGCCTGAAAATTGTCCCTTCAATCCAATCTACCAAAGTTCATGTTGCCCTTGTCTTGTATTCTAGACCTCTTCTGCAAAATTGTATCTTTTGTCAACTCTTCCTTAGAGCCTTGATTTTCTTACTAGGCCCCGACAACTTGTACTTATTCAACTGTATCCATACTTTATCTCCCACCTTGAATAATTTCACTGTTCTATGATGATCATACCTGCCCTTATACTTCTCCTGTGACTTTTGTAGTGTGTCTTGTACCTATAGATGGATCGATTTGATCTTCTCTATAATTTTTTCAGCCCTCAAAACATCTCTTGTAAGATCTTCCCTCACTCCTCCTTACTTCCCATATGCAATATCCAAAGGTGAAGGTGGGAAATATCAAAAACAAGTTTCAAGTGGGGAATTTCCTATAGAAGTGTGGGCTACCTGTTGTAAGAATGTTGTATATATACCAGATTTTCATCCCATTCAGATGCTTCTAACTATATCTCGTTAGAAGTTGCACCAAAGTCTTGTTGACTAATTTTGGCTTGTCATCTGTCTTTGGATGGAATGTTGTATATCTTTTCAACTTCATGTCCATCTTCTCCCACAATGTAGTCCCGAATGCACTGAGAAATATTGCATCCTTGTCTGAAATGATGCTCCTTGGTATCCCAAAGTGCACCCAGACCTATCCAAAGAACAATTTTGTTGCTTCTTGCCTGGTAATGGTATTTTTATAGGGCATCATAACACACATCTTGTTGAACCTGTCAACTACCAAGAATAGGTAGTCATGTCCCTTCTTGTTTGTTAGTAAACCTCCCACAAAGTCCATGGAAATGCTTTCCCAAGGACGAGTAGGTATAGGTAAGGGATGATATAGACCTTGTTTCTTATTTCTAGGCTTGTTGGTACAACAAATCATGCATCCTCTTATGAACCTAGCTACCCACTCTTGCAACTTAGGCCAATACACATACTTTTGCAAGTTAGCCATGGTCTTCCCTACACCAAAGTGCCCTACAACATTGGAGGTGTGAGCCTCTCTGATTAGCTGCAATCACTCACCTTTAAGAACACATAGCTTATCCAACT
Source organism: Pinus tabuliformis (assembly GCA_031772625.1). Classification (NCBI taxonomy): domain Eukaryota; kingdom Viridiplantae; phylum Streptophyta; class Pinopsida; order Pinales; family Pinaceae; genus Pinus; species Pinus tabuliformis. The sequence goes on along the minus strand of CM062818.1, from coordinate 485,099,055 downwards.
TGTAGAGTAATCCATCCTGGAGATGGTAGTCAATAGTGTTGTTTCCATCTTGCACATGACTCTAACTCTACAACTGCTAATACACCTCCTTGAAGTCCTCATCCTTTGAATATGTCTCTCTATATGCATCATGGGTGAATTGCTTCATGTGCATAAGAGTACCCAAAGCTGTAATATTCGATGTGGGTGGCCTTGAAAGCATGTCAGAAAACTTGTTGGTATTTACCTTCTTACACTTGATCACCAAATGAAATTGCAGTGTAAATCCCATCCACTTGTAATGTCTGGCCTGTTGTAGCTTACTCTGGGCATGCAAGTATTGTAATGGTTGGTGATCTATGTGGATTATTGTCTTTTTCCCATTAGATAGTGCTTCCAATTCTTCACAACGTGCACCATGGCATAGATCTCTTTGTCATAGGTAGGGTAGTTAAGAACTTCCCCATAAAATACTTTAGAATGGTAGCACACCAGCCCTCCTCCCTACATCAAGACAACTCCCATAGCATACCCAATTGCATTTGTCTCCACTTCAAAGAGTCGCAACAATTTTGGTAATGCCAGAACTGGTGCTTCGCTGATCTTATTCTTTAGCTCTTTGAAATCCATTTGTTGGCCTTTTCCCCACTGGAAAATCTTGCCAGTTGTTGTTATGAGAAGTGTTTCTACTATTGAAAACGAGGCTATGAATTTCCTCAAGTATAGTGCTACCCCAATGAAACTTCTGACTTCAGAAACATTAGTTGGAACCGACCATTTCATGACGGCCTCCATCTTAGAAGGATCTATGTTCATCTCTCATCCACCGATCACATACCCCAGATACACCAAAGGCTACAATGCAAACTCCCACTTCTTGATATTTGCTAGTAGCTGGTGCTTCTTCAATGTTTCTAACACCTACGTCAGATGTGAAATATGCTCCTCCCAGGTAGCACTATATACCAATATATCATCCAAATAGACAATAATAAATGAATTTATAAAATGGTGCAACACATCATTCATTAATCTCGTAAATGTATTTGCCGCATTGCATAGGCGAAATGGCATGACTAACCACTCATACAAACCTTGTCTGGTTTTCAAGGCAGTTTTCCATGTATCTTCTTCTTTGACTCGAACCTGGTGACATCCAGACTTCAAGTCTATCTTGGTGAAGTATTTTGTTTGTTGCAGCTGATCCAACAAATCATCTATCCTGGGAAGGGGATATCTATTCTTGAGTGTGATTTTTTTCAATGCATTGTAATCTATACACATCCTCCAAGTCCCATCCTTCTTCGGCACAATGATGGATGACCCACATGGTGATGTACTTGATCAAATTACACCCTATTCCAGAAGCTATTGCAACTGTTTCTTCACCTCACTTGCTTCTATAATAGACTACCTGTACAACCCAATATTTGGCAATGGGGAGTCTATAAATAGTTGGATCTCATGCTCCACTTCTCTCTTAGGTGGTAACCCTTTAGGCTCTCAGAGCACATCCCTGTATGCCTGTGACAACTCCTCCAATTGTTGTTTTTTTTCATAGTACACCTCTCCAAGGCCACCCTGCCTCTTATTGAATCATTTATGGACTGACTTTATCTTAAAAACAATAAAACATACTTCTTGCTTGAACTGATCAATTTCTTAGCTTGGTTGGCACTTACTAGCAAAATTTTTGACTTCCTTTGTGTGCATTGATGATGAATGATTTTCCATCCTTGACGAGTCAGTATTGGTTAGCTCTCCTCATGAATATTGCATTGTGCATGTACATGTATGGACTCCCAAACACGACTCCGGACACATCAAGGGGAACCACATCTAGATATACTTCATCAATAAAATCAGCACTGATAGCAAATCTAATTTTACATTGTTTTGTTACCTTCAACTGTTATGCAACCAACTCACAAAATAGAAGAAAATATAGATCAATGACTTCAAAATTAGCCTCTTTGAGGGGGAAACCTCCTTTACATTACACAAATGAATAATTATTTGATGATACTAATGACAAGACCTCCTTTCTATATATAGGAGTCTAAGGTGTCACAATATAATCAGAGCCAACATAACAATAATAATGTAACAATAACAATAGAAGGCTTCTATGGGGCACAATAATAACAGTATGGGGACTACATGGGCAAAACAATACAATAAGGGGCTACACTAGTAGTATAGGGACCTAACATCAACTTTGCATCCTTATTTACCCATCCTAATGGATATGGTTTGGATGATCACGAATGTCCATCCCCAACTTCTTGACCAGCTCTATTGCAATGAGATTCACCTATGATCCTAAGTCAAACAAAGCATCAATCTTTGTCTTCTTGACTTATATCTTTATATGGAAGAGTTTGGTCATTTATTTCTCTTCCTGTTGCTAAAGTCTACTCAAATTCACCTCCTTCTTCACTAACGTACAGACGATCTTCTCATCCATGTCTGACTTTCTTTCAACTTAGTTGCTCAAATCCATGGCCATGAGATTCCTCTTCTTGATATTGTTCTTCTTGTTCTTTGAGTTTAGCTCTGGATGAAACTTCCAACACTTCTCCTTTGTATGGCTATCAATGTTGTAGTGGTTTCTAGGATCATTGTACTGGTGTGTTGTGGGTATCATATTTTTATCTTTTCCCCCTTTTTACTTCTTCTTTCCCTCCCTAGAAGCATCTTATTGCTCCTTCTTTGATCCACTTGATTTCATTCTTTTTAGGCCTATGTTTTCCAGGTATTGTTCTTGTACACGAGCCTCATCAACCAATTTGAGCTTGAACAACATCACTTGCTCAAGCAAATGGCGGTGCATCCCCCCCCCCCCCCCCCCCCCCCCAAATACTTGAGGAGTACATATGGGTTCTTTGGATAGATAACCAACATTATAGCCATATTTCTGAATTATGTGGTGTACTCTTGCATGCTTTGGCCCAGATTTTGCCTGAAGTAATGCCAGTAGATCCACTGGTATTCTGCATATCTAATGGGATGAAAAGGTCACTTTATGAGGGTTTGAAATCCTCCCACATAGTTACTGGAGGTTCTCCCTCCAACCTTAGGGTTTCCGTGTGGCTCTCCCACCAAGTTAGTGCATTTACTTCTAGTTTTAGTCACGAGAATGAGATCTTTTACCCTTCCTTGATCTTATGGACATTGAAATAAACTTCTATTTGTGATAACTAGTGGTTTAGCTTTAAAGTGTCGATCTCACTGTGGTATGGCTTGATATAAACTTTTGATTCCATTTTAAATAGGGAGTGTGATTGGTTCACGACACTCAAACTGGGTTGATCTTTTTCGAGTCCTTTCTTTGACTCATTCACTGTTTATCCCCGATCTTTTGATCCTTATTTTTATTTGCCCTCTTCATTCAAACCCTCATCTTCTCCAAATATCCCCATCTTTCTATTCAAGGTCACCATGAGGAGGATTACATTACATTTGATATCTACGACTTGTTGTTCCAACTGCGTAAACCTCACCTCTGCAGGATCACAAGGTTCATTTATAGATTCGTCAGCCATGATTATGGTTTTATGATTTTTGGTCTCACTGATCTAGATCCCTACAATCTCCACAAAATACCCAAAGAAAACATGATCTGGTACCAAATTATCCATAAACATCCATGGATATTCCATTGGACAACTCATCACAACAAATTTGACAATATTATATTAAAAAAATGAAGTTCTACACTATTACAGTTTTATTTAATTTCTAGATGTGTAGATTTTACTGTAATTAGTCTATGCATGCAAATTCTAAGTATGAAAAAAAATAGAAAACAATAAAATAAGCTCTCTCACACACACATAAGACACAAAATATGCTCTAGGAAACCCTTTCTGGAGAAAACCCAACTGGAAGGTGAGGTTGCTTCACTCTCTTTCCATGTTTGGAAATATGGCTGCAGGTACAAAGAAGTAATTCCTGTGACCTATGGGCTGCTATAGTGCACGAATCCTCTTTGTGTGCTCTACCTCCTATCCCTCATGTATATCTTTACTCAGCTATGGAACAAAATGCTCTTAAAATAATGGAATATCTCTTCCTCCTAGTGGCCTGGTTATAACACAGCCCGACAGCCTACTAGTGGTTAATTTTGACTACATCAACTCTTAAATAGAGTTACAATATAGACTCTTCTAGAGTCTTTTACATCAAAAACATGTGGCTAGCCCCTTTTCCATGAATAATGGGAGCTGACGCAACATCCTCCCAAACTATAGGTGTGAAAACAGGAAGGTCAACTTCGTCAACTTCTGAGTGGCATAACTTTCACATACGGACTCTGATTGACTCACTTATTACATCATTGGAAATATCTTTATTTGTATAACAACATGAAATAGTGTGGCACTAAGGAGGAAAATTTTTACTCCCAAAAAATTTCGTTTAATACCTTAAAATGCTCCCGAAAGGTTTCGAACCCCATTTTGCCAAACTAGGTCCCGCTGGTAAAAACGGTCTTGTGAGTTGATTCCTCCACTTTTTCCACTTTGAATGCATTGAGATGGATGACATCAAATATAATGATCCATTCCATATCAACTAATTTTTACTGTACAAGTGTTGCATGCAATCAATGATCAATCCTTTGGAATTGCGCAATCAATTTGGGGGAAATTCCTATCTTTTAGGGGCCAATTTCCTCATAAATTGCACAAGGAAATAGGAGGCTTGGTGAGAAAAAAATTGGCTAAGTGTTTAGGTTTATCATTGAGTAGGGAGAAAAATTATTCTTTTGTAGGTTTAGCTCTGAGTTGGAGATAGAAATTGCAATGGTTTCTTTATTCATCTAAATAATGCAAAGAAGGCTTGAGGGGTTCCTCCCAGTTGGGTTCCTTTATAAACCACTATGTATTTTTATTATTATTATTTCATCTCTATGCATGTTGTTCTAAATTGTGATTTTCATTTCGTAGATCAATAGAGTAGAATTGTGTCTCTTGTTTTTAGGCTGAAGTCTTGAGTAGTTGTAATTTCTATCAAATTTCTACATAATACTTTAGATTCTCTTATACCATAATTTGACAACTTGAAATATCTAAATATTTGATATTATGCAAAATAAAATTAAAGCACTTGTAATTCCTAGAACATCGAAGTGAGAGGTTGTCTGCTCAAAAATTTTTAAATATGAAAATCTAATGTGAAAATTACCAAATCTACTTAATGGTGACCTTTTTTATTCCCCAAATGTAGTTGTATATCCCTATAACAATGCCTTCTTTCATTTGTCAAAGTAGTTGCTCTAACGCTTCCCCACACCACTTAAGTCTTGGGCACTAAAAGGCATTAATCTTTTGTAATAAACTCTATCCTTTAATACTTAACATCTCTTATAGAGCAAGGCAAGTAGACACATTGAACATTTGAAGCTTCATCAACTTCTCCCACCCTTGGATTCCCTTTAAATTCCCCAATCAATTATCCTCCAACTTCTCCAAAGATATCAATATTTCTAGACTTTACAACTCCTCAACTTCTTTGTAATACCCGATGTTTAGTTCTTGAAGCTTTGTAAGATTACAAAGCCCTTAGTTGAGAACAACCAAGCAAATCTAGTATTATGAATGTTGGTGAACATTCTCCTACCTCCACCAAATCATTATAATATTCAATGTGTATATGCTTAAGGTTAAGGTAAAACCATTCAAGAAAGGATATCTCCCATGTTTTTGTCTAATTTAGTTATAAGTATTCTCGTCAATACACATAATGTTATTGTTGAAAATTATGAGTGTATAATTTCATTAAGTCTCTTCAGCCTATCTTCCTTTCTCCTTCATCCATCCTTTTCAATGGTAGCTCATGTAATAGGGGAAACATTACTCTTACCTCTTTCGGATTTTTCAAATTCGTAAGTTCTATTAGTAAGTAATGGATTCCACATTTCAAATTCTCATGGTCGAGAAGTGAGTCAATTGTCCCATGGAATCAAACAAGTATTCCAATATATTTCAACCTTCATAGTATATCGATCAAGGCAAAAGGAAGTGGTGGATGAAGTAATGAAGGAGGTGGATAGGAAAATCAATAAGATATCACATGAAAAAATAATTGGAGTACATGTTGTGGTGTTCATGAAATGAGGACTTAAATAAATATTTGTGAACAAGCAAAATCAAATTTGTGGACATTTAATAGATCTAATGACCATGAACCAATTAAAAAATTAATGGAAACACATTGATATATGAGGGAAACGCCTTTATGGTGTAATAATAAATATGGTATTTTTTTATTTTTTTTGAGTTAGTGACCGGAGAATCCACAGTATGAACATTTTTATGGTGTAATAATAAATATGGTAGTCCAAAATTTGAGGTATTGGTTGATTAGTTTTTCTAGTTTGCAGGTTTTAGGGAAAATGCCTCCCTTAAAAAATGCCTTCAACATAATTTAAGTGCAGCACTAAAGATGTGTTACTTTGAGAATTCTAAGTAAAAATATTTGGAGAATCAAGTTTAAACTACCACTAAATCACAACCCAGCCAAAGTGGCTACAAACAATCCATGTTAACCACAAAGACTAATAAATTAATTTAAATAATTAAGGCTTAAGGTTAAACTCAACAATTAGATAGTTTCATGTTCATGTGTGGCTAGGTAAGCCCTTTAAGATAACTTTTCCTAGTAAGTTGAGGGTGAAATCATGGAGCTGGGTTACACTTTTTAGCGAAAGAGAGCATGTTTGGGTGGAAAAAATAATGGCTTAATCAAGCCATTGAAGCGCTCGATCGAGCCTTTTTTGAGCGCTCGATTGAGCTCCTTGGGCGCTAAAACAAAATCTCAATCGAGGGTTAAAAACTAACCCTTGAAAAAGATACAATGCTTGATCGAGCTTTAAGGATCGATCGAACCCTTTTATATATATACCGCTCCCAAGGTCTATGCACAACATTTGCACAGACCATAGGAGCTCGACCAAGAGTTTGGCAGTAGCTCGACCGAGATTATTGGAGCTCGATCAAGCAATGGAACTTTCAAACCAATCTCACCAACCACTCCACCAGCATTGCAGTGGCTCAAATGAAGGTAGGTACTCTATTCTTTGTCTTTCTTATTTGACTTTTTTTGCAAAATGTAACAAATTGGTTTAAGAAAAAAAAACCATGTACAAAAGCCATGAAACCATACAAAAACTACGAAAACCACAAAAGAAACCCTTAAAAAAAGTTTAGAAAATCATAAAACCAACCAAGAAAATCATATAAAAAAAACCTTCAAAGCATGGACCAAAACCAACCTAGAAAACCATAAAATAAACCCTTCAAAACGACCTAAAAAACACTTCGCAACCAAAAAAAAAAAACTATAATTTAGGTTTTAAATTTATTTTTTACTTGCAAGGTTTTGTGTATTAAATGCATATTTTCTAATTTTGAATGGTGAAAACATTCCTTTCTAATTATTGTAGGTTTTAAAGTTTTTCTCTAGGATTTTGTGAAATAAATTTTCACTTTTTTTTTTTTTATGTTTTTTAAATTTCTAGCAAATTTGAGTGAAAATATACCCCAAAAAACTCCAAACGGAAAACAACAAAACTATAACCAATAAATAAGTAAATTAAGTACTTGAGATTGACATGATAATGATTGCTCATAGTGAACCTATATTTATAAAATAATAAATTTTATTTTATTTTATTATTTTATATATATATATCGATAGTTACATGTTATGTTAAATAGTTGTAAAACTATGTGATGTCATATCACTATATATAATTATAACATTTTACCTAACATATATATAATTGTATAACATAACATAAAATTATATATATATATATATATATATATATATATATATATATATATATATAGTTGATAACATAGTTTAATTCTATAGCTATTTAGTTCGTAACATAAAGTTATAACATAAAACTCTATAATTATTTAGCATGTATAACATAAAATTATTTAACATAACACAACATAGTTTTATATATATAAATATATTTTAATGACTTGTAGTTGTAGTTATGTTACATGTTTCGTTATATATATATATATATATATATATATATATATATATATATATAGCTTACTTAACTTGTTATTTAACATTTGATATAACATGAAATTATATGTTACATCACACATACATATATATCGTGTAACATAACATAATATGGTGTAACATGTACATTGTACATTGGGAATAACTATAACAAAATACAACTATAACATAGCATAATTATTTAACATAACATATATATATATATATATATATATATATATGGTCATGTTTCAATATTGCATCATCCATCATAAAAGGTGCATTTTGGTCGAGTGAATAAAAGCATTTAGACTTTTTTCTAATTTGTACCATATTGTTTCATTATGTAGCGTGTTGTACAAGAAACATTGTCTTCATGTGCTTGCACCTAATACATGTCATGTATCAAATTCAAACATTAAGAAAGTAAAGTCTATTATAATACTTGGTTGGCATGCAATTTTATTAGTTTTTAAATAGTTTATTTCAATTTTTTACCTATATATACATATAGTTGCACTATGAACAAAATGCATTATTTAGAAAAAACAAAAAGTGTGAGGGTAGATTTGATCACTTCTTTCGATTGTGTTTACATGGAACTCAATGTACTTTGGTTGATAAATTATAAAAAAATTGACTCTAAAGTTTAGGACTTCAAGCTAGATTATTTTTCTTAAGTTTAGAAATGGGTTTTTTGCTAACATTTTTTTCTTGGATTAGTTTATATGTATTATATGTAATATGTTGAGGCATCCCATATATGTGCCCCAATCGTAGGTCATTGTAGGCAAGAGGGTTTTCTATACGCATATGGGCCCGTGATAGATGACGTAGCCCATCGAGAGTTCATGTTCCCCTAGTATATCCTGCCTCCGATTCCAGTTGGAGTGTCAGAGGTAGTGTTTATGTCTCTATTGATAATCATGCTTGTACATTCAGTGGACCATCTTCGCCCATTTCAGGTACACCTCCTGCATTTTTAAATATTCCTTAAACTTTATGTGTTTATGCCTTGAAATTGTCTTCAATTGATGTGTTTGAATTTTTTATATATGTTATTATGCTTCTTGTTTGTTAATTATATATATGTTAAATTAAGTTTATGATTTACAGGTCCTCAACAGGTTGAAGCTGAGGATCAGAGTGCAGCATTGATCCCTCCGTGGGATGTGGTGGGCTCCAGTATTGTAGAAATGATGCTATAACTCCTGGGACTCCCTTCTTTACTTTTATCAACCCGGTTGTTCGTAACAAACTTGGAAGCGACGGTGCTATATGCACAAGTACTAGCTCTTGTCGCAGGCTGTCACTTGATCAGCTGGCACAAGTTCGCTAGGAGCTTAACCCAACTTCTATGAGCTCTTAAAATAAGCTTTTAACTGTGACGGATGAAAGCTAACTCAAAAGAGGCTAGTCTACTTGCAGAAAGAAGATGAAAGCTGAAAGGAAATACGAACCCTAGCAAACCATAGTTTTACCGACTAATCCTACTAGTGCAAGAAAAGAGATGAAAGTTGTGGAAATGGATGCCATTAACTCTTGGAAAGGTAAAATGCAGGTGAATAAGATACTTATGAAGGAAAATATGAAAAAAAACATCTTTTTGTATTTTTGAGTAATTTTGCAGAATTATTATGCATGTGCTTTAACTATTTTTTACTGTGTAGAAGTTAATTGGCGAAAGGAAATGGAGTGGGCGCTTGTAGGAGGTTGGGAAGGTGAGAAGAGGGCCTAAGGGGTCCTTGGAACCCTTCCAGAGAATTTCACAGTGATTAGATCTTGGAAAACTGCTCACGTGAACTTCTACAGGAAGTCTACAGGGGTTCTACAGGATGTTCTACAGGAAGTTCTACAGGAACGACCAAAAGAGGATTTTAGAGGATTGATGGAGGAAAAATGGTGGGGAAGTGGAAATGAAGGATGGATAAGGTTGCTAAGAGGTGTGAGACCCGGTAAATGAAGCTCAGCAGTGATGAAGATAGTTGGATTTTCTCAAGGATGGAGAAAGCAATATTACACAAAAATATAGAAATTAGGGCAAATTGGGAAAGTGTGGCGAATGAAGGGAAGGAATCTTGGATTAGGGGCTAGAACAAGTTGGATGATGGAGGAAGGGTAGGTAGGAATGTATTACAGGTACTCTACACAATATTTTCCAAAATGGGTCGAATAAAGATAGAAAAACCAGAGATCTATCTAGTTTGACCTAATCTGACCTAAAAACCATAAACATGATGAACAAAAATTTATAGACAGGAAATCATGCAAGATAGATATGGAAACTAAGCAAGAATAGATCTAAACATGCAATTACAACTGGTATCAATTTTTCCAACTCAAAATCTAACACTAGTAATTGCACTGAAAGGCAAAAACAGTGTTTTTGTGGCAGCAAATAGGCCTTGGTCTCAGCTCATGGTCCCAAGGAGGGAGAGATGAGATCAAGGATTTCTTGAGAGCCTTTTTGTAGATATTTTCTGTTACCAAACTATCAAATCAACCTGAAGCATGAAAAGCTATTTTAATCATCAAAAGCAACCTAAGTAACAAAGCAAGATCTTAACCTAAATAACAGAAATTATTCTATGAATGCAAGGAAAACACATAAAAGTACACAAAGGAGGTACTGGCACTTGGGTTGGGCCCAACCCCAAGAGCTACAGCCTCCTAAGAAAGCTCAGAGCTGGTGCAAAGTGAAATTCATCTCCATTACTCAAAAAATAATAGTCATGTCACAAAACTATTTACAGCAAGAGCTCGAAAATGAGCTGAAATGCAGAGTTGCACTAAAGTGCGAAAAACAACTGTTCAATAGCTAAACTATCAAGGCTTGAAGCCTTCCTACTTATGCAACATGAGGACTCCCAACAGTCCTCCTTAACTTTAGGAGCTTGGCTGCTCAAGACTGTAGTTAATCAGCCACTTCACAAAATCTGCTCGGCTGCCCCTTGAAATAATATTTGGTGGGCTGTTGAACTCCGAGTTGATGGTGGAGAACTCGAGGAAGGGGTCATTTAGTGCAGGAAACACCTTTCCTACAAATCCTCAGCATTGTTCCTTCGTATTTGGCTGTCAACTTGCTCATAAATGCTTGACCTTGGTCCAAAAGATGTTCAAAAATCTACAATAAGCACGTATTAGATTTTGTGGTCAAGCGACTATTCTCATTCATTCAATTAGCATAAATATATTCAAAAGCATGCATAAAACTATGAAGAATGGTGGATTAATCAAGAATAACTGGCAAAATGAGCCCATAAAGTTACCCATTTTTGGGGCTCATCATCACCCCCCTGCTAAATGTGTTGCTCATCCTCTGAGCAACTAATCCAACTCATTATCTTTGATTGCTTTGACTGCTTCTCTGACATCCCAGGCTTCTGAGGTGATGTCCTCTTCTCGGTCATGAAATCCTACCTTTCTCTCTACTTCCTCCCATTGCATGTGTTCTTCTTCTTCTTTGACCCCTTCCAGTAGTCCCAAAAGCAATGGAGGACTGAACTTTAGGCCAATCTAGTTGGCCTTCATATTTTGCACTGACTGTTTATAAAGTGGCACTCTTGCCAAAGCCTCCCTCATCCTTGTTGGGGAGTGGTACTCTCTTATTTTCAGACTGTGGGACAATGTGTTCCATCTCCTTGTGCAAGCATGAATGCAGTTATCACCCAATAGTCTTTCCATGTCTTCAAAGTGAGCAATGGCCTGAGCTTGCCTTTCAACGTAGTCTGGGAGAACCTGAGGGTTGTTGGCAAGGTGCTGATGGGCATATACTAAAGCTGAGGGATCTTCTGGTTCTGCTCTGATCATGAGTGGCTCACTTAGCTCCCTGTCCATAACTTTCCAAATTTCTGCTGCCCTCTTTTCCTCATGGCTTAACCAAGAAGCCATGGCCATGAGTTGCACATCTCCCAATGCAGTATTAGGGTCCCATAGATTCATGTTTGGAAGTGCCAAGTTGTGTAAATAGAATTCTATTAACTTGGCCTTATCTTCAGCTGAGCTATTGTCACACAAATACATAAACTGATTGTAATTTTGAAATGGAATAGTGCCCTTTTGGGCTAGTGTGTTAATTTGAAATTGTAACCATTAGTATTTAAGGTATAATGCATAAGATTTAGCAGGTTGCCTACATTGTAAGGCTTCTATTTCCCAACTGGCCATGCAGGCCATGCAGGCCTCTTTCTCTTACAACTGTTGTTTCAAACCCTGTATTTCTTTTGCTGACTGAGATTCCTGTTCTTGCAGCAGTTTTGTTAGCATTTCCACATTAGCTTGTAGCTCTTCCTCTTTTTGTTTTTTCTCAATTGTGTCCTTGTCTACTGGAGGTCCTCCTTGCTGCTGTTGCGCTCTCAAAATGGACAGCCTATCTTCCTTGTGGACTTCCTGTAGCTGCAACTATTTTTTTAGTAGCTCATTCTCCTCCTGCAGCTTGGCTCTTTTGCAGCTTTCTACATGCTTTACCATGGCCAATTCTCCCCTTAATTCTTTTAACTTCTCCTTCATGTTGCCTACGTCCTCAACTCCCTTAGATTTGGTGATTTTCATCCATGTGTGTGTTCTGATCCTCTCTTCTATAATTCGAAAAATAACGGTACAACAAATTTCTGTGGGATGATTTTCCCACCCTCTAACAGATTGTAATATGAGCCCAAATCAGGTTGAGGGGTAGGTTCAGGTATTTCTTTGGTTTTTCTCTCCCCTTGTGATTGTTTAGCTACCTTCTCCTCCAATTTCTCAGTCTCTTTTAACTTGGCTAGAGTTTCCTATAGAGATGTTGCAGCTTCCTGTAGAGTTGCCTTTGAGTCCATCAACTTAATTTTCTCTTTCCATGTAGAGGTTTTTGGGCTTCCTCTTTCATAGGTAATGGATATCTTGGAAGGAGACTCTTCCTTCTATTTAGTGGGTGAGTCCTCAATGACAATCAGTTCCTTGGATGGTGGCTAAGGTTTGCCTACTTTGATCCTTGTGCTTTTTCTGGCTTTGAAGTACATGGAGGTCCTTTTTCTCTTTCCTTTTTGTTTTGTAGGGGTGCTTAATGCAGCAAGCACAGTTGTTGCCTCCCTTGCCAACATCTCAGGGGATTTCTCTTCCTACTATTCTTTTCCCTCACTTCCTGTAGAAACCTCTGTGTCCACTGTTTCTTTCCGTATGACTGATATCTCAGGGCGTGTCTTTCCCTTTTCTTTCTGGGTACCTACCTTGGTTGTGGCAGTCTCCTTTTGAGCTCTCTTGGCATTTTTCTTCCCAACCTTTGTCTTTCTCCCTTTCTCTGTTTTTGTTGTTTCCTCCTTTGTTGTCTTAGGTTTAGCAGTCTTGCCAAATTCTTCCTTTTCCTTCTGTTCTTCCTCTGTTTTTCCCTCTGCTTGAATGTCCTGTGCTCCCTCATCATTGTTCTTCTGAATTTCTTCAGTTTTCTCCCCCTCCTCACTGCTGGATGGGGTGATGTTCTCAGCCAAAGTTCTAATGTTATCATCCCTGGACATATTTCTGAAGGTTTCCCAAGCTATGGGGACAGTATAGGTGTGTAAAACATCTTCCACCAACAGTTTGATGAGCCCATGGTGGGCCAACTGATCTGGGATCCCCTCATTTAGCTTTGTACCACATTCAGTTAAGGACTAAAGAAGGAAATATGGGATGCTCAGTTTCTTGGCTGGAGGAAAGTCCATCCCATGCCTTAATTCATGTAACAACCTGAAATGATATCCATAGATGATGCTAAAACTCCTTTCACATGTGATATACTTCATAATTTGATAACTAACTTCACTCCAGAGAGGAGGCAAGCTTGTCCTTCTAACTTTGTTTTTGTCTTCTACAGGATGCTCCTCGGGTAGAAAAAATGTTTTCTTAGCAACTTGGCCCAATGATCTCTCTTATTTTCTCCAAGGGAGCCCCAATGGTAGACCAGTAATTCTACTGATGAGCTCAGGGGTAAGTTCTATGGTCAAACCCCTAAAATTAACTGTGGCATGTCTCTTTGAATGTGGTCTTAGGGACATTAAAAAATCTTCAATTATTTCCTCATCATAACCCTGAATTTTGTCAAAGAAGGATATCCAATTTGCTCAAGTGAAAAGGTCCACCACCTCAGGGTGCTCGTGCAACTTGCTAGAGTCTGAGGGTTCTTTCCTTATGAATCCTCCTGGCATGGTGTTGAGTGCTCCTTTTACGTTTTAACCAGAAAGGAAAATGCTCAGGAAAACAAACAGTCAATCACTGCAACAGAGGATAGTTGAATCCAGTTTCTTCTGAACCCAAGAAGGAATTTCTCGTGCATTCCTTACAATATCAAGTAGCAATAATTTTCCTGTTTTAAGACTGCTATCACCCAGAATTTGACTGTCTGTTTATGAAAAGATTTTTTTTTTACAGAACAGAGTATAAGGGCACAGGTTCTTTTCTCAGCACATAGATAGATAGGCACAGTCATTTTTTCACACACTCACATAGGTTGGCCCTTATTGCTGCATGTATCTTTCTTATAGGAGAATTTTGAAAAAGGATGGGGAGATTTCAAATGTAGAGAGAAAAAGAAACTGTGTAGACTCAGGGAAATATGTAGGCAGACTTTCACTTTTTTTTCTCAATGCACAAGCAGACTTTTACTCTTGTTTTTCAATCTAACGACGTGTTCAATTCACCACCTTTCTCAAACAAATCATGAACAAAGGAGTTTTCTCGAGCCTACCTCATTTGGAGCTTGAAATTCGACGAAAATTATGGGTTTTCCTTCTACAGAGCTGTTCTCTACCTTTCCTATAGAACCCTTCCTATAGAAGGTTCTCGGTTCCTATAGAATGAAACTGTGCTTTCGATAGAGCCCGATAGGTGGGATATTTTCAAAAACAGGTAGAAAAACTGGTGGAGGACAACTGGTTAATTGTTCTAGAAGCGGTGGATGCGTACTCCAGTCAAGAAAGTTGTGAGTGCAGAATAAACAAAGGGTGGTGCATGATTCAACTAAGCATCTTTTAACTGCGGCGTGATTCGTGGTGATCGGACCGGACAGCTGATCCAACATCACAGCCATAATGTTTCCACATGTTTTTGACCGCCATCACCTCCTTTCTCCCATTATCCACCGCCACCACTACCATTACCAACGATTTCTTCCTAAATGGACACTCCACACATGCCGGTTGCACATCTAATTGGCAGTTTTGAATTTAACGGAGCTCGTTGGGATTCCACGAGGATGTGTAACTGGTCGAGGGTGACCAGTTGACTGGCCATCGATTCCACTCAATCCGAACCATTCCCATAGTCACGCAACTTTAAAATATAATTTATGCAATTGAAGAACGCGTTTAGGCACTTACCTGCGCGGTCGCGGCCGTGTTATGCAGATTTCGGATTTTGGAACCCATTCCTTCGTTTGCTGTTGCTACATGCACACTGCATGCTTGACCTCGTCTATTGCTGATGTTCATACGTTCAATTAGAGATCCATGCATGTTTCTTCTGCCATATTTTTTTGTTCCTGCCTCTGGAGTATGTCTTTCAGAGGGATCAGCGGCTACAGGATTCCTATAGGATGTCCTGTAGCTACTTCTCTTCTTGGAATGCAAGCTAGAATGAGCAGGGCTATACTGTTGATGAGGGTCTCAGCTGATGAGGAGTCTAGATGGAGGGTACAGGTATGGTGAGTGAAAAACTACTGCTTGATTTGTCATTAAAAAAAATTTGCTGGAAGTATGAAGAAAACAGCATTTATATGTGTGACTGTGTAGGAAAAAAATGAGTGCAATGAAGGTGTACAGAGATGAAAAAAAATGACATATGGCGATGGATGGAAGCAGGGAGGTTTACAGGCATCATGGGCATATTCCCAACCTTCGAGTCCTCTTCTCAGATCGATTTTGGCTTGTGTGTAGGTTCTACAGGATCTTCCTGTAGAAGACACAGAACTTCTTGTAGAAGGTGAAATCTTAGCCTGAATGAGACCAAATCTTAGGAAAGGGTGGTGGCCATGGGGGAATGGATTGTGAGGGATGCTTGTGGATTGGTGTTGAACTCTGTCTTTGTCTTATGTTATCCTCCTAACCTGCAATTTCCTTCCTGCAACCTGCAATTTGTTCAACAAAAACTTTATTTTTATTTTTCTTTTTCTCTTTTTTTTTTTTTTTTTTTTTAGTCTGAGATAGCTGGGGCGCCTCCAGGAGGTTTTCACCCTCACTATCTGCCCTGGGCACCTCCCAGAGGTTTTCACCCAAGGATCTTTTATTCTTTTCCTTTTTCTGTGTATTTTTTTTTTTCAAGGTGTGGGTGGAGTGGAGACAGGGATCTGCTCCACTACCAACACTGATTTATCTAGAGTTTCAATGAACTCCTGCTTAGAAAGGGGCTTCCTGTAGATTTTTAATCGATGCCCATTGACGAGCATGGGGATGGCTTCTTCATCAATGGTCCTGATAAGGACTGAGCCATTGTCTTTGCATTTCTCCACTATATATGGTCCCAGCCATCTTGTCCTCAGATTTCCTTTGAAATCCTTGTATCTTGAATCATATAACAATGCCCAATCTCCTGGCTGAAATTGCTTTTCTTTAAGGCGTCGGTCATGCCATATCTTTCTTTGAAGTTGGACCACCTTTGAGTGGAGAAGGGCCTGCATTCTCTATTCATCTAGTCCATTCGGCTGCAATAATCTTTCCTGTTGTACATGGCTGAGATCTAGTTCCAGCTGAGCTGCCAATCTCAATGTGTTATATTCAAATTCTATGGACAACAAAGCCTTCTTCCCGTAGACCAGCTCATAGGGTGTGAAACCTGTTGTAGTTTTCCAAGTAGTGTTATAGGCCCAGGTGGCCTCAACCAAGTGATCTGCCCAGTCTTTTCTACTGTTGCTCACTACCTTAGTCAAAATCTCTTCCAAAGCTCTATTAGTGACTTCCACCTGTCCATTTGCTTGCGGATGATAAGGGGTGGAAGTTTAGTGCTTAATCTTGTGATGAGCAAGCAGGTCTTCAATCAGGTTAGAGGTAAACTGACTTCCTTGATCTGTGACTAATTCTCTTGGGTAGCCCAACTTGTAGAAGATATTTTCCTTCAAAAACTCAGCTACCTTTTCTTCTGTCGCTACCTTGATTGCCTTTGTTTCTGCCCACTTTGTCAGGTAGTCCGTGCACACAATGATGTAAGACTTTTGTTTCGAAGGAGGGTTGATAGGACTCATAAAGTCCATGCCCCACTTCTCAAATGGCTCGAAAGTCACTTAAGGTTGGAGGGGCATCTCATCCCTTGGAGTCAATTTCCCCATCCTTTGACATCAGTCACATTGGTTGATTTATCTCCTGACATCTTGATGAAGAGCGGGCCAATAGTAGCCTGCCTGTAGAATTTTGAAGGCGGTTCTTTTTGCTACAAAGTGGCCTCCACAGGGCCCATCATGACAGGTTAGTAGGATGTCAAAGACTTCCTCCTCCCTGACACAACGCCAGGCCAAGTTTAAACAGGTTTCCCCCAATCCAAGTGAATGGGGCGCTTTTCCTCACGATCTTGCTCTTCTCTTTTGAGGATAGGTGTGGCGGGAACTATGCTGAAACCAAGTAATTTTATATATTAGCAAACCATGGAGAGAGTACTGAAATAGAGAACAGGTGTTCATCTAGCATTTGATCATCCACCACCCCTTCTTCACCTGCAGGCAAATCTAGTCTAGACAGAAAATCAGCAACAACATTTTCCTTACCTGGCTTATCAACAATAGTCAAATCAAATTGCTGCAATAAAACTAACCATCTAATGATACGAGCATTTACATAGGTTTATTCATCAAATACCTAATTGCAGCATGATCAGTGTGTATGAATGTTTGATAACCACTGATGTAGTGTCTGAACTTGTTTAGGGAATGGACTACAGCTAGGAGCTCTTTCTCGGTCACAGTATAGTTTAACGCTGCCTTGGACAGGTTTTTACTGACAAAATATATGACATATGGTAGCTTCTCTTCAACTTGTCCTAAGGCTGCTCCTATGGCATTATTTGAGGCATCTATGTGAATGTGGAAAGGTAGGGCCCAGTTTGGACCTCTCAAGATTAGGGCAGTTACCATCTTACCTTTCAACGCATCCAGAGCCTCTTGACAGTTGTCATTCCATGTAAACTCAACATCTTTCCCTAAAAGACCAAACAATGGAGAGGCTAGCTTACTGAAATCTTTAATGAATCTTCTATAATATCCTGCTAATCCTAAAAAACTCCGAACATCTCTTACCTTTTGAGGAGGTGGAACCCTTTGGATGATAGCAATTTTGTTGGGATCCACCTGTAATCCTTACTGAGAAATTGTATGACCTAGCACGGTCCCTTCAGTCATTAGGAATTCACATTTTTTAAGACTGAGGGACAGGTTCATTTCAATACACTTGGTTAAAACTTTTCCCAGGTTAGTCAATGCTTCTTGGAAGTTGGACCCATAAGGAGTAAAGTCGTCCATATAGATTTCCACCGAATCATGAACCAGCTCAGTGAATATACTCAGTACTGCTCTCTAGAAAGTGGTAGGAGTGTTGCATAACCCAAAGGGAAGGACCCGGTAGGCAAAGGTACCCCATGGACTATTATCGGGAAAACTAGTGTCTATGCAGAGCTGCTAGTCCCACTAAGGCTGGCAGCTACCTTAGAAACAAACAAACTAAAACTACTTTCGTTTTCCTTTATGAGAAATAGATAAGAGGGGAATAAGGAGACCAACCTCTGTCTTGCGCTTGGTTCCTTGCTCGATTCCTCTCCCTTCTGATAGATCTTTTCTACTCGCTTCCTTGTCTAGCCAGCTTCACAGAGCACCTGTAGAATAAAAGCAGCATAACACTATCCAAGAACATAGATTTATTATCATAAACAATATAGGACCAGATATATATTGACCACACAAATGCACATAACATCAATCATAAAAGAATGTGGAGGAAAACTTGAATAGCTTTATTGATAATCAAGAAAGAGAAAAGAGGATTACAACCAATTGTTCTGACCCAGCATCATCCTCTCAGCAAGAAAGCCCTTCTTCACCTCATGAAAAGCTTAGATCACCCAACACTATGAAATTGCACCAAGAAACCAACAACACTTCCTTACAAGATAC
Organism: Pinus tabuliformis; assembly: GCA_031772625.1. NCBI lineage: Eukaryota > Viridiplantae > Streptophyta > Pinopsida > Pinales > Pinaceae > Pinus > Pinus tabuliformis. The sequence goes on along the minus strand of CM062818.1, from coordinate 485,079,947 downwards.
AAAATTCCAGCCTCTAGATCTCTGGGATGAGGGATCCATATATAGATGTTTGCAAGGGGGGTGAGTTAGCTTTTGAGAGTTGATTAGTGTCCTCTCTCTGATAGTTCTTGATTCCACTTGGAGATTGATGATCTCTTACTCATCCCTGGGCGAATGCAGAGAGGCAAGTGTCACAGGAGAAGTTTCTAGAAGATTCCATGATCCTCCACCTTGCAGATTGACCCTGCCATTTGTCCACTCTCGCCCATCGCACCCCATAGAAGGGATTTTCAAGATGCATCGCACCTACTGTGTGTATTTAGGTGGGATGCAGCGCACTTTGACCATGGAGCAGGTGAGATGGTCCAGTTTTGACCAGTTCTGAGCAGTTTTTCATGGAGAACTTCTGGGAGAAGATGTAATCAGTTGACCTTGTTCTTTTAGAGGTTGGAACAACACTTTTAGGGACTTAAGAGCCCTTGGTTTATGGACATTTATGATTGGGGTTGCAGTGCCCAAAAATGTCTATAACAGTTGCCCCCTAAAGCATGAGGTCGTTAATTTATTGATGTCGGGTGAAATTCTTTATCATGAAGATCTGAAGTTCTTTCAAGCTGGAAGGCGACCTGTAATAAGATACAATACAATACATTATCTTCATAATATTTTCGTGATCTAGCTGAGGCGGGCATTCCCATGCTCAGCTTTATAAATCCATTTTCATGTACATAAGACAGACAATCGTGTAAGTGTAGACTGATGATTGTGGTAGAGCCATCATCCCTTAGATTGGATGATTATCTGTGCAGTAATGATGTACATTTGATGTCTTTATTTTCCTGAATATCTATCGCAGCCCGGATGGATGAAACTAGATCCTAGGTCTTCAATCTCGTTCGATCTTCACTCAAAGTACAAGTCGATCCATGTGAGAGATGTTCTGGAGTCGAACATGGAAAGACATCGCCTGATTACCAGCCAATGATGTAAGCTGTTAACAGGCGCGAGAGGAATCACCGATAATGATGATGACCCTCAAGGTACTGCAGTACAATTCATGTGGTGTGAATAAGGGACTTGGCGTCGAACACCACGCAAAATCTTTTGGTCAAAGGCCATTGATGTAAACCTGTCACCAGAAGTGAGAAACTTGCCATTGAGGCATGCAAGCTTCAAAGTACTGAAAGGGTTGTTCCTAGATCGACTTCTTGGATAATGGGCTGATGTAGACAAGAAGCCATCTGTCATAGGAGGGCCTTAATGAATCCCACATCAATGACACGGAACGGAGCAAATGATTTTAATGGAGGTGAAAACGATCTGGTGATATAAGGTTCAGGGTGGCGGTCATGAAAGGATGGAGCGTGAATGTATTGCAGTGGGTGAGACACAGGTGAATTCTCTGAGCGACTTCTCTTGAACATATCGGCGACACTGACATGATGGATCGGTAGCATTAACCCCAAATATGGATGGTGTGACGGAACCATGGTGATGTGACCAGTGAATGGAACAACCCAACCCGACTTGGATGCGGAGTGAAAGTGTCATGTTCAAGAGCGACTTACTACCGATAAAGTTTCTTCAAGTTTTCTTCCCAATTTTCCCCAGTCATTGTTGACCAGTACCTCTTTATTTTTGTCAAGCTTGAGGAGGATAACATGTGCTTGTTCTATAATTTTCCCTTCGGGCAAACCCATCGCTATGTTTTAACGAGCCTAGCGATAGTGAAACTTGTTCTTGTTTGTACGGACAAGTTTTTCGCTATTTGTTTTAACGAGTTTAATGACAAGGATAACTCGGTCCTTTTCAATTTTAGAGAGTCTGAAAAGGGATGTAAAGAAAACTCCAATAATCCTTTTTTGTCATATAATCCCTTGAGTCCGAAAAAGTATAAAACAATACAAAAGGGATGGATTTTCGGTACTTTTAATGAGCCGAACAAAGCAAGCGCTTGATATTTTTGTGTAATAATCCCTCAAGTCCAAAAAGATTAAAATCTAAAGGAGGGATAGCACTTCCGGTCCCTTTAACAAGCTAGAGAGGCCAATGGCTCGGCAATCTTTTCATATTTTACGAGTTAGTTGAAAAGAGCTTAAAGGAGACTTGTGTTTTGAGGAACGAGTGATAAATATGGGTAGCAGATGATTCCAGGTAAGGTTTGGAATTTTCCAATCATGGCAGTGTCACAAGGATGGCTAACAGGATCACTCTTCGCAGCTATTCCTCAAAAGGGTAAACAATCAGATGGAGGTGAATGATTGGCCAAAACAAAGTGGAGGTGATGATGAGAACACGACCAAGGCTTCAAAGGCTGATGGTAATACATTCACAATGGTTATTTACTGGAGAATGGTTCATTTTTTAATGAGCTTAAACTCTGGGGGAACATTTGCTCATTGCTTATGTTTATTTTTTAACGAGCTTGAATTCCGCGTTAAAACTGCTCGATTAATCCAGTCGTATAATAAGGATGTCCCATATATAAAAACGACATTATTTCAAAGCTTTGCCCCGCATCCTTTCTTTATGCAAGTTAGGAAATGACCAATCCTACGAGTTTAAAGGGTTAGAGGACCTATAAATTTAAAAAAATAAATGGTCGCTCTTCGCTTGCACGCCAAAAGGTTTGCATGCCCCCAGGTATAGCGAAGTAGAGTTTCCAGGTTACCCCTCAATTTGCAGACAAAACATTTGTTTTATCGGGAAAGGCCTACCTTTTCAGGTTACCCCTAAATTTGCAGACAAAACATTTGTTTTATCGAGAAAGGCCTACCTTAACAAAGGTATCTTATTCTGGTCTAATCCCATTTTCCAAAATGGACGGGTGTGTCAGGCTAGTCATATACTCTCCGCGGAAACCCACCCTATACCCAAGGTTTTCCTGTCGAAACAGGCCAGGGTGCATGCCCCCTGGGTTTCAGTCATATCCTCTGAATCACTCGCGTTCATCAGGAGGACGGACTGGGGATTGATGAGACATTCCTTGTGTGAAAAGACCATTCAGGGTTGGTATATGACTATTTGCTATGTGTGAACTGGGGAATGAAAGCTGGTCTACGAGCTTGACCACTCTTCCTTCGTGCGGAAAACACATTACTCTAAAGAGTGAGGAGACAATGGCTCCCATGCAATAAATATAGTCTTGTCCAAGGAGTAGATTATAATCCAGGGGTCCTTGGACTACCATTACATTCATGTGAACGGTTTTCCTTCTCAACGTTATCGGCACATTGGGAAGGATCCCTAACAGTCGACTGGTTCCTTTGTCAAAGCCTGTTAGATTTCTCATCTCAGGCAAAAGTGATGGTGAACCAAGCACTTTCCAAGCAGTTGAGGAAAGGATACTCATAGAAGCCCCTTCATCTATGATGGTACCGGCCATGACCATTCTATATATTTGAGCAATGATTCGAAATGGTACACTAGCCGGTAAGCGGGGTCTGCCTAGTAGATTCCAATTGAAGGAAACAACTAGGTTGCTTGGAGGTGGGACCGAATAGACGGCCGGATACGACTCTGACGAACTTCCTTCCTACGGTAAAGGAACGGGTAGATTTCCCCCATGTTCATCGGAGTCTGTGCTTACGAAAAGAATTTGGACACTGTCATCCTTGTTCTCTTCGATGACTGTATCATCTGAAGATGGATCCTCTGAAGGCAAGACCGTATCAACTGCCGCCTTGACCTTTTGACTTTCGTCTGGTGTGGATTCAGATGGTTTATCTTCAATGATATACGTTTCGGCCGACCACAAGGGTGTGTCAGCCAGATTTTCAACCAGTGACGGACTCGGCAAGAGTTTCTTATATCTCGGAGGAAGTCGTAACAGTGAAACCGAACGGTCGTCCAAAACTCTTTTAGCCTCGTCTAAGAAGGGACAACGATGGACGGCGTGATCGCCTTCACACAATTTACAAGGAAATTTACATCTTCCTTTTTGTCCAAGGGCTTCACTTTCACTAGTTGACAGTGTACCTTCAACGTGATCATCAGAGGTTGACGACACCGAATTGTGCAAACGGGGAGACCAGTCCCTTAAGATCCGAGGGATGCAAGGACAATCCCGATGATAGTGGTATCCTTTGAAAATGACACATGGTGATTTAGGCCTGGTCGGTGCAGTGTGTGGATTTTCGCTAGACGATGCTTGGTTGCCCCTTTTCGCCTTTGGCTCCTTCTTCTTCTTCTCTTTCTTCTTCTTCTCCTTCTTCTTCTTGGTTACTTGATTTTTGGCCTTACCAGCTTCATCAAGTGAAGAGGAAGGAGGAAAGGAAGAATTGGACGAAGTAGAGGGTTGGGGGGTAACTTTGGTATCATTTAGTTGCTGACTTGATTGTTTAGGAATCACGGGGTTCTGAATGACAGAGGTTGAGAAGATCCATACGGGCAAACCAATTGTCAATCCCGGAAGCGACAATGTGGCCATATGGGGCGCACCAACATCTCCCCAAGAGGAGAAGGGACTAGGATTTCCCCCAAGGGGAACTCCTTGGTTGGTGGCCTCCATTCTTCTCAACCTAAGACCAACGTAGGAAAGGTGATATTTATTCCGTTTAAAATAAATTTTAGACTCTTTGACACAACTTGTTTTTTCAATTTTTAAGAGTCGAGAAAAAACAAAAGATGACTCTAGTCGCCTTCGATTTTTAATGAGCCTTAAGTGACAAGTGCTCAGATGGACCTTTTCCTTTAAGGAGTCTAAAAAGGAACGAAAGGGACTACTCTAGAAATCTAGACAGAGGGATTACCAAACCAATCGCAAAACTGTAGAATACTTTTTACGGTACGGCAATCAATCTTCTCGAATGCTATGTTCAGTGCATTGCGATCGATAGGGCGGCAGACACGGCTTCCTATGGATAAAGGATAAAGCCTATTGTGGTCTCCCAATATATACTCGACGGTACGTGGGAGCACAAGTCCGTACTGGCACTTATCGTCTCAAAGTGGAGGAATCACCCAACCAACAATGAAAACAACAGTTACCAGGCTTTACGACGCTGGAATACGTCTCTAGCCTAGACTTCTAGATGTTGTGCGTTAGGTTCCAAAGCGTTTTTAGATTCATTAAATTTATTTTACAGTTGATCTTACTTAAGAAATTTTCCTTTCATGTTCACCGCGTGATGCAGATGTACAATTCCTAAAATGCAATCTAAGATGATAAACAGTTGTTTAATCTTCTTTTTTCAATGAAAATCCTAGCTACTAAGGAAAGAGAGATGGTGTTCTTTCAACATAGAGCAGAGAGCACACACTATATGCAATGTCCTAAATCAAACCAAAAAACAGTCTAAATGAAAATGCACATGCATGTATTTGTTTTCAGCCTTCTTAATGTGTGAATGATAAAAAGAAAGCTAAGCGCAAATCTGAATTATTTTTCAAAGCGACATTACTAACAAGTTTCTTTTCAAGACAATATGAGGACAATGACGACACTTTGCGATTTGGAAATGAAAACTTGCTTTCGACACTTGAAAAACTACTAATTCAAATCAAATACAAGAGTAACAATGTAATCGACTATCAAGAACTATCAGATTCTCTTCTATGACTGAAAACGACACTTGCGACACTTTCAAATCAAGAGACGACAGTACGATTACGCTACTTCTTCGTAAAAGAGAACTGAAAATGGCTCAAAATACATAAAAACATTTATAGTCCTTTGCACAATAGATGCGGAATAATGGCAAGGAAGGGGGTTTCAACAGAGGTGTACTGACTACAGGCAACAAAACTCTTGAATAGAGCTGAAAAGAGTGAACACAGAAACCAAATCTAGGAGCAGGAAAGGCCTTATCTAATCAGCGCACCTGTAACACAGTGAACTGGAGATGCAGTGCACCTACTACACTCAGGAAGTGCGATGCATCTAGAATTCACAGAAGAGACAGTGCGCTGGACCAAGGACGAGACTTTAACTGGGTTCTGGGTCACAGTTTGCAGCTCAGTTCAGGGATTTAGGCTGAGCAAGTGGTAATTAGTAAATCAATCACAGGGGTAGATCTAAAGAGGTTACTAGAGCCACCACAAGGGAAATTAGAGAGCTTGTAAATCAATTGTTCAGTTCATAAACAAAACCCAGAGATAGACTGAAGCAGCATTGATCTACTTTGCACTTGCATAGAAAATGCAGTTCGAAGGCTAGCTGGCTTAAATTCAGGCTCCGTCTGTAAGTTTATAAAGTAAACAAATGCAGATAAACAAACAATCTATTCGTTCCCTAGCGGAGTCGCCATTTTGTTATCTAGAAAACTAGTGTCTATGTAGAGCTGCTAGTCCCACTAAGGCTGGTAGCTACCTTAGAAACAAACAAACTAAAACTGCTTTCATTTTCCTTTATGAGAAATAGATAAGAGGGGAATAAGGAGACCAACCTCTGTCTTGCGCTTGGTTCCTTGCTCAATTCCTCTCCCTTCTGATAGATCTTTGCTACTCGCTTCCTTGTTTGGCTAGCTTCACAGAGCACCTGTAGAATAAAAGCAGCATAACACTATCCAAGAACATAGATCTATTATCATAAACAATATAGGACCAGATATATATTGACCACACAAATGCACATAACATCAATCATATAAAAATGTGGAGGAAAACTTGAATAGCTTTATTGATAATCATGAGAGAGCAAAGAGGATTACAACCAATTGTTCTGACCCAACATCATCCTCTCAGCAAGAAAGCCCTTCTTCACCTCATGAAAAGCTTAGATCACCCAACACTATGATATTGCACCAAGAAACCAACAGCACTTCCTTACAAGATACAAAATTCCAGCCTTTGGATCTCTGGGATGAGGGATCCATATATAGATGTTTGCAAGGGGGGTGACTCATCTTTTGAGAGTTGATTAGTGTCCTCTCTCTCATAGTTCTTGATTCCACTTGGAGATTGATGATCTCTTACGCATCCCTGGGCGAATGCAGAGAGGCAAGTGTCACAGGAGAAGTTTCTAGAAGATTCCATGATCCTCCACCTTGCAGATTGACCCTGCCATTTGTCCACTCTCGCCCATCGCACCCCATAGAAAGGCTTTTCAAGATGCATCGCACCTACTGTGTGTATTTAGGTGGGATGCAGCGCACTTTGACCATGGAGCAGGTGAGATGGTCCAGTTTTGACCAGTTCTGAGCAGTTTTTCATGGAGAACTTCTGGGAGAAGATGTAATCAGTTGACCTTGTTCTTTTAGAGGTTGGAACAACACTTTTAGGGACTTAAGAGCCCCTAGTTTATGGAAATTTATGATTGGGGTTGCAGTGCCCAAAAATGTCTATAACATGGACAAGTGAAAGTGGTCTTATCTTGGTCTTCCGGACTGATTTGGATCCGATTATACCCGCTAAACCCATCTAGGAAGGAAAAGAACTTCTTCCCTGCTAGGGCATCTAACACTTGATCTATGGAAGACAAAGGGAAATGGTCCTTCTTGGTAGCTTTGTTAAGTTCTCGATAATCTACACGGATTCTCCACTTCCCATTCTTCTTGGGCACAAGCACCAAAGGAGAAACCCACTCACTGTTAGAGATGGGGTAGATGAATCCTGCATCCAACAACTTTTACAGTTCTTCTTTGACAATGTCCTTAAGGTCTGGATTCATCCTCCTTTGAATTTTCCTAACTGGTTTACAATCCTCTTTAATGTAGATGTGATGGGTATAGACTGAAGGATGGAATCCTTTCATCTCCTTATAGCTCCAAGCAAAAGCATCCAAATGGTTGTTCAATAAGCTACACAGCTCTTTCTCCTGAGAGGGGGATAGGGATGAGTTGATATTCAAGGTTCTTTCAAGGCCAAATTCCACATTCTTAACTCGGGGAGAGGTCGGATCAGTGACACAGAGATCCACTAAAGCACTAGCTTGGGTGTCTTTTACCAACTCTTCTAATGGCAACACACTAGGAGGTGGATTTCGAATCAAATTTTTAAGAAGGTCATCCCCGGTTTGAGGACCTCCCTTGGTGGCTTCCATTGTGCACAATGGTGCAGAGTAGACTTCATCCTTATCTTCCTCCTCCAACTAGAGAGGTAAGTCATGTTCTAGTAGAGGTTGGGCAGGAGGATATAGGACTAGTTGTTTGGACATAGGCCCATTCTTAATGGTCATGCTCCCAGCTCGACAACTGATGTAAGCATCTGCAGTAGCTAACCAAGGCCTTCCCAAAATGAGGGGGTATCCAGTGAGTTTTTCCTTTGGCTGAAGGACCAAGAAGTCTGCAGGGTACTCCCAAGAATCAACGGAGACCATGACATCTTCCACAATCCCTTCGAGGGTCACGATGGAGCGATCTGCTAACTGCAGTACTGTCGAGTTCTTTCTTAGGGAACTCTGAAGGTTGAGTTTAAGCATAGTGTCCCTGGTCATCACATTAATGGCAGCCCCTAGATCGATCAAGGTGTGGGGGATTATGGTGCCATTAATGTGGACATCGACTACTGAACTCCCAGCGGCCAGATATTTTGGACAGATTACTTGTCCCAACACCAGGTCAGACAGTTGTCCTATGACATTGATAGTTGGGGCATCTCTCTTGCACCTGCCTGGGTGCCTGAAACACTTCTCTTTGATCAATTTGTTGTAGATTGGTACATCTTTTATGGCCTGGAGAAGTGGTATTTTGACACATTACTATTTAAGTTCTCCCAGAAGTTCAGTCTCTTCTGGTTTGGTTGCGTGGTTCCGGTTAGTCTCTCAGGAAAGGGTGGAATGGCTTTGGGTTCACTTCCCTGTTTCTCTTCTTCATCCTCCTTAGGAGGAGGTTGGCTATCTAGGAGGACCTTCCTAGATCGTAGGTTGATCTTCTGAATCACCATAGCATAGGTATGGCATGTTGTCTCTCCAGTATATACCTGTTGGGCCTGTCTGTTATTGGGGTTCGGGTTCGGTTGAGCAGGCACCTGGGGTTGTCTTGGAGGAGCAGGAGGTACTGGTTGTGGTTGAGCAGGTGGTGGTGGAAAAATAGTGAGAGGAGAGTTGTACTGGGGCCTCCACCCCTATTGGGGTGCATTCCACTGAGGTTGTGGCTGAACATGAGAATGAAACAAATGAGCAGCAGGTTGAGTATGGTATTGAGATGGGTATGACCAAGGAGGGGGTGCAGACCAAGAAGGATGAGTAGGGGGACCCCAAGAAGTTATGTGAGTGGATTGGTTGGGGTTGTAATAAGTTTGGGATGTCCCTTGCATCCCCTTCTGGTACGGTCTGGGTCCATTTGGCCTCCTTTGGTTTAGGAAGTAGAGTGGTTCAGTGGCTCCATCAGCCCCTTGGTACATAGCTTTAAGTCCAGGTAAGGTTGGGCACTGGTTTGTAGGGTGATCTACCTCACAAACGAAACATATCTCTATGGAGTGCAATGGACACTCGTTCCTAGGATGCTTCCTTGCACATCTGGGACAAAATCTGGCTAAAGCCCTCTCAGCTTCCTCTTGCTTCTATTGGATTCGAAAGGTGTCCATTTGCATGGAAATGGTCTGTCTCACATCAATTTTAAGGTCTTCCATCTGGTTTGCAAACTCAAGTTTGGAAAAGGTGGTTCTGGCTGAAAGTTGACTCCCCCTACCTCTTTTTCTGGCTTCCTTATAATGGTTTCTAAATACAGTCTTTATGTCATCATAAGGTAGTTGGTAGATGTCTCCCCCAGCCAGCAAATGGAGGGTATCTAGAAGGTCTTCAGGGACTCCTTGGAGCAAAACCAACTTCAGAGATTCGGGGTCTAGTGTGCACTTGGCCCTTTTATAAGTGAGTTGGAACCTTTCCTCATAGTCTTCTAAAGATTCATCACTTCCCATGGTCATCTGAAAGATTGCTCCCTTTGTTTCCTTTGACCTACAGTAATCCCGGTATTTTTTGTTAAAGGCTTGATGCATCTAAGCCCAAGTTGTGATACTATTTCTAGGTAACCCCATGAACTAGCGTAGTGTTGCATCCTTGAGAGTAGAGGGAAAGAGTTTCAACTTTTGCTCGTCTTCTACATAGTCATAAGTTTGACAAAGGACAACAAACTCAAACAAGAAGGTATCAGGGTCTTCAGTGGTCAATCCATGGAAGTGAGGTAAGGCTGAGGGACTTATTTTTTTCATTTTTGTGTCCCCATTGGTCTCTCGGATGGGAAAGGTGCCTTCTATTCTCTCCCCATTTCCTATATTGTTTCTGTGTTCAGCCATGGTCTCAGGAGGAATGTTTTCTTGCTCTTCTTCTGTTATAGTATCTTCGTATATCTCTGGAGGTTCACCTATAGGTTCTTCTGGATCACTGCGACCAAAGAAGAGAGAAGGGTGACTCAATGATGTGGTGGGGGTGTTGAGTAAGAATTTTCGTGAATTGTCTCTGTTCCTACGAGGCATGAAAGAAAATCTTTTTGGTTTTTTTTTTTTTTTTTTTTTTTTTTTTTTTTTTTTTTTTTTTTTTTTTTTACACTGCTTGTACCTGCAAAACTGAAATTGATTGAAAAACAAATTGCAACTAACTAAAATAAACCTTGCCATAATGAAAATTGCAGAATTGAAGTGCTAGACTATGCTTGCAGAATTGAAATTGAAGAAATGAAATGCTAATCTACGCTTGCAGAATTGAAATTGCGGAAGGGAAATGCTAATCTATGAAAACATGAAATATCTAATCTACGCTTGCTAAAATGAAATGAAAGCACGAAATGTCTAATCTACTTTTGCAGAAATAAAATTGCAGAATGGAGATGAAACAACTACTCTACTCTTGCTGAAATAAACTACTTAGCAGAAGGTTGCAGTAGAGAATAGAAGAAAAGCAGCAATCACAAATACTCTGATGCTTCCCCGACAATGACGCCAAAAAGATGGTGGGCTCCAGTATTGCAGCAATGATGCTTCAACTCCTGGGACTCCCTTCTTTACTTTTATCAACCCGGTGATCCGTAACAAACTTGGAAGCGGCGGTGCTATATGCATAAGTACTAGCTCTTGCCGCAGGCTGTCACTTGATCAGCTGGCACAAGTTTGCTAGGAGCTTAAGCCAACTTCTATGAGCTCTTAGAAGAAGCTTTTAATTGTGATGGATGAAAGCTAACTCAAAAGAGGCTAGTCTACTTGCAGAAAGAAGATGAAAGCTGAAAGGAAATACAAACCCTAGCAAACCCTAGTTTTACCGACTAATCCTACTTGTGCAAGAAAAGAGATGAAAGCTGCGGAAATGGATGCCATTGACTCTTGGAAAGGTAAAATGCAGGTGACTAAGCTACTTCTGAAGGAAAATATGAAAAAAACATATTTTTGCATTTTTGAGTAATTTTGCAGAATTATTATGCATGTGCTTTAACTATTTTTGACTGTGTAGAGGTTGACTGGCGAAATGAAATGGAGTGGGCGCTTGCAGGAGGTTGGGAATGTGAGAAGAGGGCCTAAAGGGTCCCTGGCACCCTTCTAGAGAATTTCACAGCAATCAGATCTTGGAAAACTGCTCACATGAACTTCTACAGGAAGTCTACAGGGGTTCTACAGGATGTTCTATAGGAAGTTCTACAAGAACGGCCGAAAGAGGATTTTAGAAGATTGACGGAGGAAAAATGGTGGGGAAGTGGAAATGAAGGATGGATAAGGTTTTTAAGAGGTGTGGGACCTGGTAAATGAAGCTCAAGAGTGATGAAGATAGTTGGATTTGCTCAAGGATGGAGAAAGCAATGTTGCACAAAAATATAGAAATTAGGGCAAATTGGGAAAGTGTGGCGAATGAAGGGAAGGAATCTTGGATTAGGGGCTAGAACAGGTTGGATGATGGAGGAAGGGTAGGTAGGAATGTATTACAGGTACTCTGCACACTATTTTCCAAAACTGATCAAACAAAGACTAGAAAAACCAGAGATCTATCTATTTTGACCTAATCTGACCTAAAAACCAGAAACATGACGAACAAAATTTTATAGACAGGAAATCATGCAAGATAGCTATGGAAACTAAGCAAGAACAGATCTAAACATGCTCATAAATGCTTGACCTTGGTCCAAAAGATGTCCAAAAATCTGCAATAAGCACGTATTAGACTTTGTGGTCAAGTGACTATTCTCATTCATTAAATTAACATAAATATATTCAAAAGCATGCATAAAACTATGAAGAATGGTGATTAATCAAGAATAATAGGCAAAATGAGCCCATAAAGTTACCCATTTTTGGGGCTCATCAGGATGATGCTACAACTCAGATCACATTAGATGATGTTACAACCCGTCATTCATGGATCACAACAGAGATAAATAATATCCATGTCAATTCACCGACTTGCCTTGAATTGTCTTTGATGTGGGATAACATGGCTAGGTTGATCGAGGCATACCAGAGGTCAGGTCCACATAACCACATATTACAGTTCATACATAGGTTCAAGAGGCCCAGATTCTTGCGAGGTGGTGAAAGAGGCCACCAAGGACATTGATGTTCATGGGGAGTTGTTCGACATCCCTCTGGATCACCCTACTTGACATAAATGTTCAATCCCACTGAGATATTTTATTAATGTTCATGCAACCCCTTTCATGTATGATAAATTCATTGGAGATAGGGACAAGTTCCCCTACCATAACCATGTCACAGTTTATTTTCCTAAGCATTTATATGTTGATTTTGTGTTACATATGAGGTTAAATTACACTAATACTGAATCTCATTTTTATGGTACCAGTAGGGGATGTATTTATGAGCACGAGGGGGGTCGTAGGGACCTTTGACATGTACCACCACCTCCAATATTCTTTCCACTACCGTCTCGGAGCATTTTATTACCTGGAGAGCTAGAGGAGTTGTCGCGGCTCAGTGATGAGACGTGGGAGACTATTGCAGACAACATGCGAGTGTCATTAGCTAGTGCACATGATCCATTGCATGGAGAGATACGCAGACGACCACCACTACCTCGTGACCCACCAATTCCCTTATATGATGATGCATTTCTTGCGAGTTTACCCTTTTATTATCTTTTGACATAATCATGTATGTATCATGATGCCATTCATGAGACTTGGAGGGTGCATGGCCCATGTGACACAAACTAGGTACATATTTCTACGAAACTTTTGACTCTTATTGTCAAATTATGCATAATTATTTATATTAAAATTTCTAGTTCGTATTAGATTGCATAATTTATATTAATAAGTTCATGATAACATGTATACATGTCCTAGCTACATGGATGAGCTTACGAGGTCATCTGATGGGGCAGTTGATCAGCTAGGTCATCCTCGACCAAAGCACATTTCCATGGATTCTCCTCCACATCCACCTCCACATTATATGTTCACTAATGTGGAGGAGAGTTAGTATGTACAATCAAATGGACCAACAATTGAGGTAAACTTATTTATTCCTAATATTTCAACATTTTCTTTTTTAAACTTACATAAATATGCCAATTAATTTGTAGTCTAATTATAATGTGTCTGTGTCATTGAGCACAGGCCCATATGTAGAGTGATGTTGATGCGACTGTTATGTGGAGGCATAAGTGGGATATTAGGTTTAGAGGTACTGATGATGTAGGTCCATCAATGCAAGCCCCAATAATCAAGCCATGTGCAGGGGAGCACCAAGCCCAGATTCAGGATCAGACCCCCATCTTATCAGACTTGCATTTGGACTCGACTACGGTTAGTAGATTCATTTATATATGTTTACAATTAAAAATGTGGTTTAATATAATTTATTTCCATATTGTTTATTTGTACAAATAATGATCTAATTAGTTTGAATTTGAATGTCTTATATTGTGGTACCAGCTTATGCACACTTACCTTGCTCAACAGAACTCACATAGGAGTTTTGGTGCTACTTAGAGTGTCAGAGTTTGTATATTTTCAGGAGCATTTTATAGGGCATATTCACATGTGTGGTACAGCCTTTCTATATTTTCATACATGGACAGTTTATGGATGTACATCATGGACATTTTAGTTTATGGATGCTTATTATTTAATTTTATGGATGTTCATGTGTGATATTTGTAATTTGTATATATTTTCATATTGATAGTTTATTGATACATGTATTCACTATTTCAATTTATGGATTTATATTAATCTTGTTTATGGATGCTTATTAATTTTTTAAGTTTAAATGGATCTGTTAAAATTATTTTGCTAATTTAATATTTTTTCTGTATACTATAACTTTTATTAGTATAAAATATGTTCAATTTTGATTTCTAGTTTCATAGACTAAGAAAATAAGTACAATCTTAAAAGTTATGATGCAAGTCACTTTGATACTTAAAATGAACTAAAATATATCATGTATCAATTCAATATTGAACACGGAAATAATTCCAATCATGCTTCACATTGGCTTGTAGAAAGTGTCTTTTAGTGCAATCAACATGCACGTTATTACAATTCAATTTTAAAAATATATTATTTGAATTATAAAGTCACACACACACACATATTTGTCACCCACCCATATACCACAATGCATGGACAATCTTTTTAAGTATTTCAATCAATTTCTTATCTCAAAGTTCAATTAAAAAACACAAATATGATTGAAATAAGTTTTATTCAATTTTAATATTAAAATACAACATTTAAACAATAAATAGGTTTTATACAACATTATTTATTTTGAGTCTATCTACAAGAGCTTAGTCATAACATGATATAAGTCAATTGTATTGAAATTTAATATATATGTCAAACAACAATATATGACAACATTTCTATAATTTTATATAATGTTATCAACTATCCTAAATTTACAAGTAGTTATCCAAGTATTTCAATCAATTCTTTATGATGGAAATTTAAGATTTATTCAATTTTTAAAAACCCAAAAATGATTGAAATAAGTCATATATTCAATTTAAAATATGTGGAGATGTAAAAGTTACAAATACAAGTTTTATTGATTTTATTTTGTTTGAGGTTATCTACAAAGTCTTAGTCATAATGCATGTCGTCAATAATTTTTTTTGTGCTTACACTGAAATCAATGCACAATGTTAAACTAATTACCTTGAAATTAATGTACACCATATATCTAGTTACATCATTTATTAGAAATCACCATCTTCGTTGAAATCAATGCATCTAATGTAAGCAATCAAATATGATGAGAAATCAATATCTACACTAAAATTAATGCATATAATCAAATAGGATTAGAAATCAACATCTACATTGAAATTAATGCATCTAATGCTGCAAGTGATCAAATAGGAATAGGAATCAACATCTACACTGAAATGAATGCATCTAGTGCTAGCAATCAAATAGGATTACGAATCAACATCTACATTGAAATCACTACATCTAATGCAAGCTCAATCAAACAAGATTACCTAGAGAGGTAGCGAGTTGTCGCAAATTGGTGGTGAGACGCAGGAGACTATTGCATACAACATGTGGGCGTCATTGGCTCGTGCACATGTTGCATTGCATGGAGAGATACAGAGACCACCGCCACTACCTCGTGACCCACCAGTGCCCTTATATGATGATGCATTTTTTGCGAGTTTACCCTTTGATCAACTTTTGACACATACATGTATGTATCATGATGCCATTCGTGAGACTTGGAGTGTGCATGGCTCGTGTGACATAGACTAGGTATATATTTCTACGAAACTTTTGACTTTTATTTTCAAATAATGCATAATTATTTATATTACGATTTCTAGTTCATATTAGATTGTATAATTTAAATTAATAAGTTCATGATAACATGTAGACACGTCCCAACTACACAGATGAGCTTACAAGGTCATCTGAGGGTGCAGTTGATCAGCCAGGGCATCCTCGACAGGAGCACATTTCCATGGATTCTCCTCCACCTCCACCTCCACATTGTATGTTCACTAACGTGGAGGAGAGTCAATATGTGCAACCACAAGGACCAAAAATTGATGTAAACTTATTTATTCCTAATATTTCAACATTTTCTTTTTTAAGTTACATAAATATGCTAATTAATTTGTAGACTAATTATAATTTTCCCTTTCCATTGTGTACACATGCCCATATGCATAGTGACATTGATGCCACCGTTATGTGGAGACATGAGTGGGATGTCAGGTTTAGAGGCATTGATGAAGAAGGTCCATCGATGCAGGCCCCAATAATTGAACCACATGCACGGGAGCACGAAACCCAAATTCATGATCAGACCCTCATCCTATCGGACTTGCATTTGGACTTGACTAATGCTAGTAGGTTCATGTATATATGTTCACAATTAAAAATGTTGTTCAATGTAATTTATTTCTATATTGTTTATTTTGTAAAAATAATGATCTAATTAGTTTGAATTTGAATGTGTTATATTGTAGTACCAACTTATAGACACTTATCTTGTGCAGAAGAACTCACATAGGAGTCCTGGTGGTACTTAGAGTATCATAGTTTGTATATTTCATGCTCATTGCATAGGGCATATTCATATGTGTGATACAAAATTTGTATATTTTCATACATTGAGAGTTTATGGATGTACATCATGGACATTATTTTAGTTTATGGATGCTTATTATTTCAGTTTATGGATTTGCATTAATCTTGTTTATGGATGCTCAATAAATTTTGAAGTTTAAATGGATTTGTTAAAATTATTTCACTAGTTTAATAATTTTTCTATATACTATAACTTGTATTAGTAAAATATATGTGTAATTTTGATTTCTAGTTTCATAGACTAAGAAAATAAGTACAATCTTAAAAGTCATGATGCAAGTCACTTTGATACTAAAAATGAACTAAAATATATCATGCATCAATTTAATATTGAACATGGAAATAATTCCAATCATGCCTCATATTGGCTTGTAGAAAGTGTCTTTTAGTGCAATCAACATGTATACTATTACAACTCAATTTTAAAATTAAATTATTTGAATTATAAAGTCATCCACACACACACACACACACATATATATATTTGTGATCCATCCATATACCACAATGCATGGAAAATCTTTTTAAGTATTTCAATCAACTTCTTTTCTCAAGGTTCAATTAAAAAACACAAATATGATTGAAATAAGTTTTATTCAATTTTGATATTAAAAGATATCATGTAAACAAAAAATAGGTTTTATTCAACATTATTTATTTTGAGATTATCTACAAGAGCTTAGTCATAACATGATATAAGTCAATCGTATTGAAATTTAATATATAGGTCAAACAACAATATATGGCAACATTTCTATAATTTTATATAATGTTATCAACTTTCCTAAATTTACAAGTAGTTATCTAAGTATTTCAATCAATTCCTTATGATGGAAATTTAAGTTTTATTCAATTTTTAAAAACTCAAAAATGATTGAAATAAGTCATATATTCAATTTTAAAATATGTGGAGATGTAAAAGTTACAAATACAAGTTTTATTGATTTTATTTTGTTTGAGTTTATCTACAAAAGCTTAGTCATAATGCACATCGTCAATATTTTTTTTGTGCTTACACTGAAATCAATGCACAATGTTAAACTAATTACCTTGAAATTAATGTACACCATATATCTAGTTACATCATTTATTATAAATCAACATCTTCGCTGAAATCAATGCATCTAATGCAAGCAATCAAATAGGATGACAAATCAACATCTACTCTAAAATTAATACATCTAATGCAAACAATCAAATAGGATTAGAAATCAACATCTACATTGAAATCAATGCATCTAATGCTGTAGGCAATCAAATAGGATTAGAAATCAACATCTACACTGACATGAATGCATCTAGTGCTAGAAATAAAATAGGATTGGGAATCAACATCTACACTAAAATCACTTTATCTAATGCAATCTCAATCAAACAAGATTATAAATTAACATCTTTAATGAAATGAATGCATTTAATGCAAGCAATGAAATAGAATTAGAAATCAACATCTACACAGAAATCAATGCATCTAATTTGCAAGAAATCAAATACGATTAGAAATCAACATTTGTACACTGAAATTGATACATATAGTGAAAGAAATTTCCTTCCCTTCCTCTCCCCCTCCATCTATATTGATCTCTCCCTCCATCTCTCCTTATTTGTCTCTCTATCTCACCCCCCCAGAAACACACAATCTCTCTATTCATATATATCTATCTTTCCCTCCCTCCCTTTATCTCTCTCTTCTTCCCTCTCTCCCCCTTCCATCTATATCTCTATCTTCCTCTGTCTCTCCTTCGTCATCCCTCTATATCACCCCACAAACATACACATTGTTTCTCCATATCTGTCTATATCCCCCTCCCTCTCCCTGCCTCTCTCTCTTCCCCTTCTCTCCCTTTGTATCCCCTTATATCTCTCTTCCCTCCTACTCTCCTCTCTCCCTTTCCACCTTTTTCTATTTATATGTATTTCTTCTTAACTCCCTCTCTCTCCCACTCCAACTCCATCTCTCTCTCTCTCTCCTTCTCAAGTCCTCTCTCTCTTCCTTTCTCTCCCACCTCCCCCTCTCTCTCCCCCACGTAACTCACTCACTCTCTCTCTCTCTCAAGCGTAGTCCTACAACTATGTTGACTATCTCCCTCCCTCTCTTAATCTCTATCACCCCTCTCTCCATTTCTCCTTCTTTGTGTTTCTATCTCACCCAAAAACATACACACTCTCTCTTCATCTCTCTCTCTCTCTCTCTCCTCCTTTCTCTCTCTATATGTCTTGAACTTCTTCCTTCTCTTTCTTGGAGATTCTCTCCTCCTCTCCCTCTCTCCATATTTGTGTCCTTCTCTCTCTCTTTTACCCTTCTCTCCCATTCTCTTCCACTCTATATTTTAAAACATTTTAAATACTTTGACAATTAAAATATTATGTTTAAATATTTTTTTTTAAATTTTGATGTCATACAACAATTTTGTTTTTTTTTTTTTTTTTATATAATACATATTTAAAATGCAACATTTCAAATGTGTGTTGTACATTCACGTGGATGGAAAATTATAATTTTCCATGAAAATATTATCTAAATTTTTCCAAAATTTTACTTTGATATGCTTTATAATTTTCTTAATTTAAAATTTTAATGATATGTATAATATAGCTTATATATTAAGTTATTATATGTTTATTAACAAAATCTAAAGATAAAGTTAGGAAATATCATAATTAAGAATATGCATTACCATTATTTTAATTTATATAGTAAGTTGATTTATAATTTATAGCTACCATTTATATTTTATATGCATTTCACATTTCTTTTTATACAAATATTTATATTTCTAATCTATTAAAATGCTTATAATACATATATCTAAATACAGAGGGGTAAAACATTTTTCTTTGACATGTTTTATGATATATATATATATATATACAAGAAAAACCAGGTCACTAGTAGGTGGTTTGTAAGGGGGCAAACTTTCACTCCTCCCAGATGCCTTTGGGTCTTGGGTCGTTAGCTTGTTTCCTTATGTCCGAAGAAGAAGGGCTCTTAGCCGCCAAGCAAAAGCAGTTATATAAAACAGGTTAACGACTCAAAACCTAGAGTCATCTAGGAGGAGTGAAAGTTTACCCCCTTACAGACCAGTTGGTAATTATAGGTGGCTTAGTTTTGGTTTTCCTTGAATAACAAGGATGAGTCAACCTACATTGGTGGATAGCAGCCAATAATGGTTGTCCCCACTATTAATTTGACAACTAAGTTATGATAGTTTTCCCACTGTTTATATATAAAGAGAGATAGTGTGTGTTTATTGTAAGTATTAAGTTTTATATGATTCTTACTTAAGTTTAAACATGAACTTATGAAATATTACGGTTATATTTTATTATTATTATTATTTTTAAAATTTGTGTTTTACTATGTCATCTTTCTTATATTGTGCTATTAAGTGCTCTATATGCAATCAAATTTTTGTGTATGGTGAAATAATGTCACTAAGTTTTCTTGTATTTGAATCAATTTAGAATTTTAAGAAGTAACTTAGAGTTTTAAATTGATAAAAATCACAAAATTTAGGGGCTAAATTTCAAGCATGAGCTAATTCATTTGTCCTAGTGACCTATATGAACTAGGTGTACATGTTATTCTAAGTAATCCAATTCAACCCTTACTTATATGAACTGAGTGTACATGTTATGCTAAGGAATCCAATTCAACCCTTGCCTAGTAGCTAATAAAAAGCGAAGTGTATCAAAGAGTTTCATGTTTTTCCCAAAAATAAATTTACCAATTTTCATTTTTTTTAATGATTTAGTTAAATAATATAGATTAAAAGTAATTTATTATAAAAATCAATTTTTTTAAACTATATAAAATTTTGAAATTTTTAATGAAAATATTGATAAACATTTTTATAATTGACATTTTAAAAATTAACCAATTTTACCAAAATTTCTACACTTTAATATAAATAAAAATAGCTTTAAAATTTTCCAACACAAATTCTCCTAATATATCAAACACAAAAAAAGATGTGTTACAAAATTAGACGACTCAACTCATTACCATCAATGACATCTCGTTTATCGGGTACAATATCATTTTTAATTAATTATTTCATTTATATTGACATGAAAAATAACTTCAAAATCTTACATTGGTACAACTCACTTTAGCCATAAATAGACTAGTCATACAACAAAAAGAATCACAATTTTTTATATCAATTTGAAAAGAAGGAAAAATGCAATTATAATCAAAATTGTCTTGGTGGTAGAACAAGGCTTCAAGGGTTTTATCTAAATTCAATTCATTCAAAATCTCCAAAAACCAGTTAAGAGTTTTTGATGGATAAAAACTTTAATTTTTTTATTTTGTTTTATTTTGACAATTTTAAAAACAATTTTAATTTTAATGACAGAGAGACAAACTTACACATTAATAAACTTCTCGACTCAATAAATCATTTTAATGTAAAAGAAAAAAGTAACTTTAAAACACAACCAAAAAAATTATATCAAACCTACAATATTTACTCCAACTTAATCAAACATAATTAATTCTCTGATGATGGGAAAATA
Organism: Pinus tabuliformis; assembly: GCA_031772625.1. Classification (NCBI taxonomy): domain Eukaryota; kingdom Viridiplantae; phylum Streptophyta; class Pinopsida; order Pinales; family Pinaceae; genus Pinus; species Pinus tabuliformis. The sequence continues at coordinate 485,059,029 of CM062818.1, read as the reverse complement.
CCAACTTCAAAATTCAATTATCAAACATGAATTAATTCTCTTTGATGATGGGACAAATCCAACTTCAAAAGATCACACTTCTGATCATAGACCATGAAAAAGCTCAAAATATCACTTGTCAAACATTAATTAATTTTCTTTGATGATGGGACAAATCCAACTTCAAAACATCACACTTCTGATCATAGAGCATGGAAAAGCTCATGCCCCCAGACAAATTTGAACCTGCACCATTTGCTTCCAGTCTGACTTAAATCTGTATTGTCCACATTACAACACCTCCCCCCTACAATCCTAGTGTGACTTAAGTCTGTATTGTCCACATTACAACACCTCACCCCTACAATCCTTACTAGTAAGTCACTAGCATGATCAGAATTTGTGAGGTGGGACTTATATCAGCCATGCAAATGGTCTCCTCATAACCTTGATGTGACATGTATTCTACTAATAGCAACAACTCTGGACTGTGGGCTCCACCACCACCGTCCAAAAGTGAAAGGGGAAGCTCCTTCCGTGTTATCCATTTCAGTGAAAGCGACATTGGGTCATTGAATGTACTTGTCTTACTTTTATTGGACGGCAAGACTTTAGGCATTCAACTCACATTTTTTCTTCTTTTCACACTCACTGGGGCTATTAACTTAAAACCATGGGTCCCACACAGACTTTCAACCAATCATCTGGCCACGTGTTTTTCTTTCTCCCATCTTCCACGCAAGCGTTTACGCTTCAACACTAGATTCCGTGGACAGGGGTTAACTCTGACATCACCACATCTGACGCGTCAACTTTTAATAGCCGGGACCCACACATGACTTAACGTGACATACATACATCATGCATGCATGCATGTATGTATGAAAACTTACTGACCATATTCATCTGTTAACCTACCTAAGTAAAATGATCGCTCCGGACTGGGTTAAAACACATGTCACGTTTTACTTTTACTGTGGTTTACTCCCCCCGAGGACTGTCAAATCAGATTCGGTACCTGTCCCGATCTTCTACTGCGGAGGCCGAGGCCCCACATTAATGCGGTAATAAATTTCCCAACTTGCACGGACTGAAGTCCAGGACGTTAAACCGGGGAGCCGGGGATTTTGTGTCCGGCCGCGGTAAATGAGATTTGACAACTCGGCGAACGGACAGATTCCTGCCACCTGGTCTAGAAACTGCGTGCGGGTTTCCCCATGGATTTATTCGTAGTCTTCCGGCCGCAGGTTTCCGGTCGCCGGTTTATGGACAGAATTATTGCATATTTTCATTGCTAAAGTCAATAAATATGATAATAATGCCTGGAGTGATGATGTTGACGGGGCATCAAGGGACTCCTGAGTCCTGACTCAATTATTTAACCTCTTTTGACAGTTCCATCCTGTCAGTTAAATTTCTTTATTTGGATAAATACAAGAGTTGTAACAAGTTTCAATTTTTTTTCTTAGGAAGACATTTTGATAGTGCTGACTAGAAATTGAGGTTACCTGAGGTCCCTTCCAATTTTCCACTGTCTCTTCAATAGTAGTTTGGCTTTTCAGTTAAGGCAGTTGTAATGAATGGGCCAATGGTGGGCCACACTTGGCCTCATGTGAACGTGTTGTGAGAAGACATGGTTCTAGTTTGGGTGGTTCAAATGAATTGGGCAATGGTGAATCACTTTTGTTCTCATGTGAATTTGTTGTTGGAAGACATGCTTCTAATTTGGGTGGTTCAAATGAATTAGGCAATGGTGAAGCACTTTTGTCTTCATGTAAACTTGTTGTGAGAAGACATGGTTTCAGTTTGGGTGGTTTAAATGAATTGGTCAATGGTGAATCACTTTTGTCCTCATGTAAACTTGTTGTGAGAAGACATGGTTTCAATTTGGGTGGTTCAAACGAATTGGGCAATGGTGAATCACCCTTGTCTTCATGTGAACTTGTTGTGAGAAGACATGGTCCCAGTTTGGATGGTTCAAATGAATTGGGCAATAGTGATTCATTCTTGGCCTTATGTGAATTTGTTGTGAGAAGATATGGTTCCATTTTGCATGGTGTTGTGAGAAGACATGGATCCTATTTGGTTGATGTTCAGTGGTTTGTGGTATGTGTTGTTTTTCAAAGTAAAGTTCTTGTCTCATCATTTCAGATTAGTTTGCCAAAGACATGGATAGTTTTGGATTTTTCAATGTGATTTGGTAAAAAGTATAGATATTATTTGCATAAGTGGCTAAAGTGGTAGTGGAGTAGCTTTCAATTCAAATCTATGTTAAATTGAATTTGTAGGTTTGAATTTGTAGGTTGCTATTTTTTGTTGTTATTGGTATTGGGTAAAAAATTTTATTATATAAAATATATAAAATTTATTTTAAAGTGGTTTTATATATAGTCAATTTTCTTTTGTTGTTGAAAAAAATTGTTTATATAATTTGATAATAAAATAACATATATTATTTATATAAAAATTTAAATAAAACTATTGTAAAATAAATATAGAATAAAACTAATATTAAATCCAAAAAAATATTATTGTAATGTTGTAACTTTCATATTGAGATAATAAAGATACATTGATTTTAAAGAATTTATGGTATTGCCACACTCATGTAAATGATTGTGAAACACCATATTGTCTGAGATCATCATTGAATAATGAGGTCTTGACACTTGCATTGATTGTGAAACACCATATTGTCTGAGATCATCATTGAATAATGAGGTCTTGACACTTGCATTTATGAAAGATTGATCCTGGTTAGGGTGAAAAGTATGGTCCCATGTTAATTTTTTCTTAGGTTGTTTTAATGTGGTTGCTACAATTAAAAGTTTTTATATTGAATTTGTTGTATGAGTCATTCATTTTATGATTTATGTTGTATTATTGATTTGAAAGAACAAGAACTAAAGGATAAAGAATGGATTACTTTTGCTTGAAATTTTTTTACAAAAATATATAATTATTAAAAATGAATTTAATTTTTTAGCTAAGACTTCTGTGATCCATAATATTATTAATAACATTTTGTGGAGAAAATCACATATATTTTTTATGTGATTTTCTCTAGAAGATGTTATTAATGAATTTAATTATTTGATTAAATTTGATTTATTTACCTTAAAAGTAATAATGGAACTAGAGAGCTTTTTTATAAAGATAAATACATCCTTTCTCTATGTTAATTGATCTTGTCTCACTAACAATTTGTTATACTATCTAAATTTAGGTTTATGTGATTTTGGTAAAAATTACATTAAAGAAATTATAAATCACTTTTCAAATCATCTAGTGTGATTTATCTTCATAACAAAATGAAAAATCAGATCATAACATTAGATTAAATAAATAAATAAAATATTTTCTATCCAACTATAAAATAGTATTAAAAACATTCTTCCACCATCAAATTTTATTTGTCTTTCTTTGATACTTGCCAAATTGTATGCCAGTGATATAGCTGGGCATTCAAAGACATCGAGAGTTTGGATTACTCATTGTAATTTGGTAAAAAGGAAAAGTTATTGTTCTCTATGAGTGGTATAGATGATGTAGCTTTTAAGTCAAATTTATGTTCAAGGTGGATTTGTATATTATTAATGTTCAGTGAGTGGTAATATGAAGCGTTTTATTATTAAAAATACAAATATTTAATTTAATAATAAAATGGTGTATATAATTGTTGAAAAAATATAAATATTTATTTTAATAATGAAGTGATAGATGTAATTAATATATTTAATAATAAAAAATATATATTAATTATTAAATTAATTAATTTAATAATTATTTTAAAATTATTTTTAAAAATAAATAAATAATTATTAAATTTAAAATAAATGATAATTTAAGAAAAGTTTTTTGTTTGGTAGAAATTACATAAGAGAAATTTTTGGTGCAAGCATTTTGAACCAACAAGTGCGGTAACCATACTTGTTGGTACGAAACTCATTGACCAAAAATTTTTCTTATGTGATTTCTACGCAAAGACTTTTCTTAAACAATAATTTTTTAAATAAATTAAATAAGTCATTTTTAATATTATTTTTAATGAAAATTAATAATTTTAAAAAATAATAAATAAATATTAATTTTCTAATAAATTATATATGTATTTAATAAATCACAACAAATTTGTTTTAGAGTGTTTTTATGCACATTTTTCCTAAAATGTGGTAGGGATTTGTTAGAATTACCACTTTTAATTGTAAACTCTACATAATTGTTTGACCTGATTCAAACAAAAAATTCTAAAATTTAAAATAGTTAGACAACACCATAAAATTAATAATGGCTTTGGAAAAAACAATCATGATGTTGTAATTTTTAATAAGAGATAAAGATACATGAATTTTATCTGCAAAATTAATTTTGGAAAATACAATTACAATGTTATAACTTCTAAGAAAATAAAGAGATACATGAAATTTTATTATAAAATTAACTTTGCAAAAAAAACAATTATAGTGTTTTAACTTCTAAGAAGAGATAAGGATACATGAATTTTATTTGTAAAATAGATTTTGTAATGTTACATTAATGTAATTAATTTTGGGATCATATTGTTACAATCAATGTTCAATGGTGGGTTTCGACACTTTATGGGAAATTGACTTTGTGAGAGAAAAAAGTATGAATCTCTATTAGTTTCTTTGTAGATTGATTTGATGTGGTTTCTTTGTTCAATAATGTTTATTCTTTATTGTGAATTTGTTGTTCAAGTTATTGACTTTGTTTTTTAGTTTGCAATACTTCTTTATAATGAGTTTAGATTCATTTCTTGATAGATCCCAATGGATATGTAGTGACACACTCTCTCTTTATATATAATGTGTAATTTTCATTTTTTAAATTGTATTTTTGAATGTTATAAAGAGCATATAACTTAAACTTGTAATTCAAAAAAATGTTTGTTGGATTTCAATGAAAACTAACAAACAAAAAGGTATACCTAAAAAATGACCAAAATGTAAAATAGTGAAGCTACTTCAAATGTTTTAATCACAAAACTTATTTTTTTCAATTGCTTTATATGATGTCTACATATATTTTGTAAAACAATATATAATATATACATAGTTGACATAAAAATATTTTACATAACATGTGTATTGAGACATTTTATCTATGATCCACATTGTCCACATTAAAATTGTTCTTCTGTTATTAATATATTTTAAATATATTAAATTATTTTATTAAAAACCCCCAATGAAATTTTAATTATTATGAATATTTTTATGTCACATATTAATTGTATATTAAGAATTGAATGAATTACACATCTCCCTCTTATTTTTTTTATTAGGAAGTGTTTGATATTTTTTATTTTATCTTTTAACATTCAATTACTTTTTTCCTTGCCACATTGAATATTTTCTTTTAACATTTTTTTCTATATATAGATATATACCAGCCTAGATCCATCTTAACCTCAGATCTATCAAGGGCCTAGAGGTATCAAACCTCTTGAGGCATAAACCTCTTTTTTGAGTGCAAGACATGAGGAAAGTTGCACCTAGAGAGATTTTATCCCTCTTAGTGCTTATAGATCCAGGGTTAAGATGAATCGAGGTTGGTTATATAATATCTATATTTGTATTTATGTGTCTCTTTCTTATTACCTCTCTCTATCTCACCCCCTAAACATACACACTTCTCTCCATATCTATCTATCTCTCTCTCCCTCCCTCTTCCTCTCACACTCTCTCTCTTCCCCTTCTCTCTCTCTCTCTCTACTCTCTTTCTTCCCTCCCTCTCTCCTCTCTCCCTCACTTTCTCTCCATCTCTTCCTTTTCACTCCCTCCCTCTCTTCACCTTTCTCCCTCTATGTCTTTCTTCTTCTCTCCCCCTCCAACTCCACATCTTTCCTTCTCTCTCTCGCCTCCATCTCTATGTCTCCCTCTCCCTCTCTTCCCCTTCTCTCCGTATCTCTCTCCTCGCCTCTTCTTTCTCTTCCGTCCTCTCTTCTTTCCCTCACTTTCTCTACATCTCTCCCTTGTCAATTCATCTCTCTCTCCACCTCTATCTCTCAATGTCTATATTCTTTCCTCTTCCTCTTCCTTCCCATCCCCATCTCTCTCTCTTTCCCTCTCTCATTCTCTCTCTCCCCATCTCTCTCTCTCTCTCTCTCTCTCTCTCTCTCTCTTAAATTTGATGCCATTGTATTGTGTTTAAGAAAGTATCTAACTTAAAAAACGCAATTGGTTGTAAAATATTAAACTTATATTTTAGGTCAATCATGTCAAAGAAAATACATAATGAAAAACTTCAAAGAATCATCCACTATTTTTCCTCTATTTTTGTTAGTCACTTTGCTTGCTCTCATAGCTTGGATCCTTAGTTAAGAAAAATCTATGTTGGTTTTTAATAATATTATTTATATTATATAAATTTCACATTTTATATACAAAAAAGTTTAGATATATATCAAAAATGATTGTAACATTTTTCCTCTTAGATTTAATTAAAAAAATGTTATAAAATAAATTAAAATAAAATATTTATAAAATATTTTGATTGTGAAATAAGTTATATTTTTTGGCATGTGGTATTCATAAGCCATGATATTATAACAAAGCGTGTTTACAAATTAATAATATCCATGATAAAGTGGGGATGAAAATCCATGGTTAAGAATCTTGTCATATTTTAATAAAATATTTTGATTGTGAAATAAGCTATGATTTTTTGCATGTGGTATTGATAAGGCATGGTAGTGGTCCATGGTATTGTAACAAATCCTATTTACAAGTTAATAATATCCGTGATAAAGTGGGGGGTAAATATCCATGGTTAAGAATCATGTCTTATTGTTATAAAATATTTTGATTGTGAAATAAGTTATGTTTTTTGGGTATGTGGTATTGATAAACCATGGTATTGTAACAATACCTATTTACAAGTTAATAATATCCACAGTAAAGTGGGGCTGATATCCATGGTTAAAAATCTCGTCATATTGTTATAAAATATCTTGATTGTGAAATAAATGATAGTTTTTAGATATGTGATATTGATAAGTTATGATATTGTAACAAAACCTGTTCACAAATAAAAACACCAATTATTTTTCATTCTTTTATTATTATGCACAAAAATATAACATTAAAATTTAATTTAATAACTATAGCAAATAAACAAAAATACACATTTCCTTAGAATAATGCTAAAATAAAATCAAATTATTTTAAATCATTAAAATCTTTCCTCTCATATTTTAACCTAAAAACTATATATAAAATTCAAAATTTAATTTATTAACCAACAAATAAATATTAACCTACTGTAGGAGAAGGTTTCTGTAAAGACAAATATATCCATGTCGACCTGAAACACATATTAATTTACAAACATTTTGTGAAGCGATTAGAGAAGAGTGTTTCATTGTCTATAATAAAAAAAATTATTTAAATGGTTACCATGTATCCTCCCGCGTCCTCTTCGATGCTTTGCCAAATTATATATTCATATCCAAAATAATATAATAAAATATAATATTCTAAGTTCATAAAAATATAAAATTCACAATCTATAACCTTTCAATTATAATATAAAAATATAAAATTCATAATTTATAACCTTTCATTATAATTTATAACGTTCAATTCATATGGGTCCATTATTTGATGCCTAATTTTAAATGAGGTTGAAAAGGGTTATAGAGATAGCTCACATTAATTCAAATTTCATAGAGATAGAGGAGTTGAAACCAATGATGGGATGCAGAGCATGATTAGGGAAAACAATGTAATAGTTTCCAAAACTAAATAAATCACCAAAGGCTAATTATAATATCCTAGAAGGTTCAATTCATATGGGGTCCATTATTTGACGCCTAATTTTAAGGTTGAAAAGGGTTATAGAGATATCTCGCATTATTTCAAAGGTCACAAAGATAGCTCAGAGGAGTTGAAACCATGATGGGACGCAGACATGACTAGGGAAAACAACATAATAGTTCATGCAACTAAATGTAGGGAGATGTGCAAAAGTTACATGGTGACACATGTTTTAAAAGATGATGTCAGATAAAGGAAGAGAGCGACCATGTAACATTCTCTAATAAACCAAAAGAATTGCCACTTATGCATGGAAAGCATACATTCCTGAGTATAGTATCCAAGATTACTGAAAGCATACATTCCTAACTATATTACTAACTATAGTATCTAGGAGTCGTTATTAGTCCCTGCCATCTGGCATCCGGCAGGGACTATAGTAATCGATCGTTCGGGAGATAGCATTAAATCGAAAGCGTTATTCGGCTGTTTCAGTTGTTAATCCAAAGTTTGGAAATGCTTTGTTAGGCGCTTATGCTAAGTTTCATTCGCAGCTGAACTTGGCCATCTTATTTGGCCTCTTCCCGAGGCGGAAGAGGCCCGACCATAGCTTAAAGCCATAAGCCCGGTGCATTTTCGCGCTAACCGTCAGCTGTCGGGTTTTAATGTTAACATTAATTCCAATCCGTTATTTCGTATTCTGCAGGGGTATGCTAAGGTTTCATAAGATTTGGTGTTAAGCTGCAGGTGTCCGATGCAGGTGTCCGATGCGAGCAGGTGTCATGGTTCGTAATTCTTTTGGTTCTTTATCATGATCATGCGGCCCTTATGGCATATGAATTTCAGACAGTGCGGTAGATTTTGCAGGACGGAGAGAACGAAAAATTCAAGGACGAAAGGTTTGTCATGAAACTGCGCTCGTGCTTTGCAATTTTTCCTTATCATTTCAAAGGCTTTAAAATTTGCTTATTAGCTTTCGGGGTACATACTTGCCTGGGATATCACCATTGAAACCCCGCTGAAGCTTTTCATTAAACCCTTTTCTTCTCGGTTTCAGGTATCTCAACTATGTCATGAACTCGCAAATTTCAGATATTCGACTGTGCTCATTCTTAAATTTTTTGCCGTTTAGGTTTTTTTGTTTTGTTAATCCTGGGTTGCTAGAGTGGCATCAGCGCCGCGAGTAAAAAAATTAGAATTGTCAAATGTGCAAGGCACCACAATGAGCCTGTTTACACAGCTGAGTTCCTTTTGCAGGACGGAGAGAACGAAAAATTCAAGGACGAAAGGTTTGTCATGAAACTGCGCTCGTGCTTTGCAATTTTTCCTTATCATTTCAAAGGCTTTAAAATTTGCTTATTAGCTTTCGGGGTACATACTTGCCTGGGATATCACCATTGAAACCCCGCTGAAGCTTTTCATTAAACCCTTTTCTTCTCGGTTTCAGGTATCTCAACTATGTCATGAACTCGCAAATTTCAGATATTCGACCGTGCTTATTCTTAAATTTTTTGCCGTTTAGGTTTTTTTGTTTTGTTAATCCTGGGTTGCTAGAGTGGCATCAGCTCCGCGAGTAAAAAAATTAGAATTGTCAAATGTGCAAGGCACCACAAGCAGCCTGTTTACACAGCTGAGTTCCTGCGGCATGTGGGTACTCTTCCGTCAAACAATTTACTTCAATTACTTGAAGCAGAACAAGCCTCTTAACAGATTATAATACCTAAGATGCAGATGGGGTTTTGGTTGCTGGTCATGACAGAATCAACAACACACTTTGTGCTCATATTCACAATCTTTTTTCATCCGTTATTTGGGATGGCAATGGTCGTGCTGCCAAGAAGTTCCCAGTAGCAGTACCCGTACAGAAGTACCTAATTATGACCAGTCCATTTTGTCTGGGCCTTTGGACTAAGACTAGCTATTCCAAGCTTTAGGAGACGTGACTAAAATGTGAATCATCTTTGCCTAGGTAGGTTTCCTTCCGAGATCTATTTCTGTATTTGACCCATGAGTGGGGATGATCTTTTTCAAATTTATCACGAGGCTTAGGAATTAGGTTACACAGGGTAGCAAGATAATGCATCCCTTATTAAGTTGATTCCTAGCAAATCTGAAATAATCTGAAATTATTTTTCCGAAATTCAGAATAGTCTTAAAATGATTTTATTTGAGCTTACCTAATTATTCTTCGTAAAATCTTTCTGCCAATACGCAATCTTTGAAATGAGGGAGCGACCTATAGAACAGACCGATTATTGATGTTAATATTTCCTACTGCAACTTATAACTATGAATATCCAAGTGTTTCCGAAAGAAAAACCGAATCTCCTCTCTCAAATAGACATACAAATCCTGTATTTCCCCTGAAGGAGACGGAAGAAGATTCGTTAACCTGCCCATATTTTGGTTAAGCAACAGGTAACTCATGATCTGATAAGCTGATGCAGAAGCATCTTGAGTCACTGGAACCCCATTCAACTCACGAAGGCTATTGATAGCACCCACTCTTCTGTTACACAGAGTCAGCGCCATGAACTGAAATGGGTCACTCGCGGACTTTGCGAAGGCAATAAAATCCTTGTCTGATGATTCAAACAGATCTTTCTTGTTCTCGATATACCAAGAAAGAGATTGCTCTGTAGAGAGAAATTTTTGATACTTGAATGCAGCAGCACTGGCTACTCGCTTTCTGAGTAAATCCTCCATCCCTTCTGGTACTGAAGCATCAGATACAAATACTACCAAACTTCGAGCCAAATCTCTCTCGTGAAAATGCAATACACCAGCACGGTAGATTCTACCACGGAAGTCCATGAACGCTGGCAAATAAAATTGATAGCCCGAAGCTTAAAATCTGCGTCGAGGCTAAACCATATTTTCTCATCGTCTTCACAAGAATGAAATGCTTCTGCCATTTAAATGTATTATTATATGAGGCTTTGTTGTGAGTCGTATCTTAGCTTGTGGTACAAGATGTTCGAACAGCGAACAGAGTGAAGCACAGTACCAGAAGCCGTGACACAGAGGCAGAATTTACGAATATAACACAAATCTCACTAACATCAACTTCAATCACTGTTCTGCTAGTTGCTGGCTTTTGAACCAGAGACCAGACTGACACAGTGTTTGCTAAAAGTGCTTACAACCGTCACAGAACTTACGAAGACAACGCAAATGTCACTTGCTCGCGAACCTTAAAGCTATATTGACAACTGTTCACAATACATGCAAAGGGATGAATACGACATGGTCCAACATACCTAATAACTCTCAGCTATACAATTTACATGCCCCAGGGTGATGTAGTTCACCTGCGTGTTAGAATTCGTGGCGTTGGAATATAGATTCTCTCGCGCGCCCATATACTTATATATGTGAGACCATAATATAGCTTGGGGCATATGTATGTATCTTATGCCTTCAAAGGGAGTAATGTCACGTGTCAGGCTAAAGACATGAGCATATGTGTGCCATGACCACGATATAACCCAAACAATGGAAACTCATTTCTGGGAACTAAATACAATGTTTTACTGTTAACAATGGGAACAAGAGCTCCGAAACAAATATTATCAAAACCTCTGGCTTCAGACGTCGATGTGCATATACTGGTGAGATGCATTATGTATAAGCTCAGTTACTCTCTATGACTGATCATGTCTTATTTTTGCTGCTGCTGTTTCGCTTTCAGCTAAGGTAATGTAACAGTTACTTTGCATATACTGGTGAGATGTGCATATACTGGTGAGATGCATTATGTATAAGCTCAGTTACTCTCTATGACTGATCATGTCTTATTTTTGCTGCTGCTGTTTCGCTTTCAGCTAAGGTAATGTAACAGTTACTTTGCATATACTGGTGAGATGTGCATATACTGGTGAGATGCATTATGTATAAGCTCAGTTACTCTCTATGACTGATCATGTCTTATTTTTGCTGCCACATCCACAGGCATCGCAACTTTTAGCATGTGCTATGCAATCTGACAGGACCATAGGCCAGTAGTGGCCATGCCTCCGGATCAACCAACGCATCTTCACAAACTCATGTGCCCGGCAAACTCATGTGCCCAGGAGTCAGTAGACCTTAAATGTTAACTTGATGCAGGGACTCGCTGCGTCACAGCTGCCCTTGTTAAACCTATCAAACCATGGTCAGTTTTTTCTTTACACTTATATTGTGTTAGATATTGAGATAGTTAGAGTTGTTTTTGTGAAACAATATTTTTTTTACGAAGGTGGGAAATCTATCGTAACTTAATTGTCAAATCAATAGTGAGGACATTTATCTCTAGCTGCTATTCGAGAATGCGGGCTGACTCATCACTATTATTCGAGGAAAACTACACCACTTGGAATAACCCGTTGGTGGTCCATAAGGGGGCAAGCTTTCACTCCAGCCAGATGCCTCTAGGTCTTGGGCCGTTAACCTATTTCCTTACATCTAAGGAAGACGAGCTCTTAGCCAATGAGAAGTCATTAACATTGTGAAACAATATTACAATAGGAAAGCAAAAAAGTTTCAAATTTCTTTTATTTTTTTTAATATTTTTTCATAAACATTAAATATCAACCTAAAATGATGGTGGTATGAAAGTTATAAAATGTCATAATGTATAAATAATCTTAACTAAATATAATTTAAATGTTTGGAAAGAACCTATATTATTTTGTCCATTAAAATTTAATTTTCATTTTCATAAGTGACCTATTTATTTTAATGGGTATGATGTTGTAATGATCTTGAATCTTATGTTAATAAAATTTTAGACCTATAAAAAAAATTGATTTTCCATAAATATTATCCTTAACCTAACTTGAAGTGATTATGAAATGCTTGATGACTTTCTCTTAGATATAAATTTAATGAAAACTAAAAAAATGTAACGAAATATAAGAAAGAACAATGTAAAAATAAACGATTTATAAAGAGAATACCTTTTTTCTTTATAAAGTTATTTATGAGAATATCTTATGACAATTATTCAATTGCAATGTTGGCCACTTTTTATTGTAGGTTTTAACCCCGTACAAAAATTACCTGCATACGAATTCGAAAAACAGAAAATAAACAATTGCGAGAGCATAACACATAAAACAAATATACACAGAGATTTTCCCCTAGATCCCAAAACTAGGACTACCAGATTGATTTTTCATTATGTTCCTTTCAATGTTACAGTACATATATATACATGTCGAAGCATCCATTACCCCTGGATTAGAACATAACCATAGTTCCTTTGACCAGATTTGCATTATGTCATGGACCGAAAACCATCGCGCCCAAAACCATGTGCAAAATCCATGCACAAAACGATAGGTAATATAGGGTCTGAAAAAACAAATTCCTAGGGCACTACCCCCTCGCCCCCGTGTAAGGGAGGGCCCTGTGTAGCCCCTGACAGGGGGGTTGCCGCCCCCCCTATAACCCCCCCGCTAGTCGTGGAAATAATATAACACAACCCAACAGTTATACATACTCTTCCATCATTCCTTTCCCTTAATAAATATCTCAACTTTCATTTTATTATAAAACATATGGATTTAAGCATTACAAACATATTTTTAGTCCCTGTCATCTGGCATGGGATTATTGTAATTGAAATTTCTTTGCAACATTAGTTCGCATGAGAATAAGCTAAAGTTTTATAGGCCCTGCATTGCACCGACCATATTGAAATCTATCAATTTTCGTATTGATGTCTGAGGACCAATCAAATTATTTGTGGTCTTATTTGGCCACTTCCCAAGGCGGAGGCTATAACCATGTACAAGCGGAGGCTATAAGCTTATCCAATATTGGATTTGTTTCATTTGTATGTCGTAACTGCTAACTAATGCTAGTATTAGTTACTAAATCTTAAATGTTATGCCATTATGTGGAAGACTAACCATAGAATTAGTATAAGAGGGCAGATGGCTAAAGAGGGTAGATGGTTGTGTGCATAAGAGGGCAGATGGATGAAGAGGGTAGATGGTTGTGTGCATGAGTGTCTATAGAATAGGAATACTAAGCAACCAACTGTTAGAATTAGTTATTCTGTCTATGCACTTTGCAGTTTGTGTTACTGCTTAGTAAAGCAAAACGCTCAGTTATCTTTATTCATAGCGACTGCAACTATTTTTCTTTCAAGCGCTCACCATGAAATACATGATATTACCATGGTTTTCTCTGATGGTTTGTTGGTTATGTTGTACCTGGAATTGGAACTACATATCCTACAATAAAGTCAAGGTGTTTTCATTGGTTATGACCTTGTAGCCTCTGTGGTAGCTTGTGCAGTGCAAGAAGTAATAAAAACCCACATCATTATTAGGTCAAAGAATGTTGCTAGAGCCATTTTCTATGAGTCAGTAGTTTCATTAAGCCTAGAGAGATTAAAATAGGCTAGGGTTAAGGGAGGCTGTTAGAAGAGACGAAAGGTGGTATCTATGTGTTCCAATAGCCTAACTACTCATAACACAATTATTATAGCTGGCTCTTTACATTATGGTTGGAGTTGGGGTTATTGGTGGGATAGATAGGAGGATAGTGGAATATCTATATTTAGTTCCAACGGATCCAGTTGAATAACAACAAAGCAAAGCAATAACAATGGAATAAGAAATACCCATAACACTAAGCTCATCTGATTCCTTTTAGATCTAATCCCAGAAGAAAATGCATAAGAGAGATATTATTGGCATTATGACACAGGTTTGGATCTATGGCACAGGTATTGTCCTTGATTGCAACTCACTCAAATGAAAGATCACAGTTCAGGCTCATAGAATGAAGGAAAAAGAGATATATGCAGGTTCCCCTTGACCAAGTCGCATATACACGTGGGTTAAACAACCAAAAGGTGCGTATGTGTATACACGCACTTTCATGCAAGGAAAGGCGCGTACATTTGGTTTTGGTCCATGGTATTTGGACCATGGTATTGTGATCCATGGTATTGGTCCAAGGTATCTTGACCGATGTGTTGACCCCAGGTATTTGGTCCAAGGTATTGGTTCTAAGTGGTTCTGGACCATGGTATTGAGTAAGGCTTAAGTCTATAAAAGGAGGAGAAGATCATTAGGCAAAGGCACTCAAGTATTGAATGTATAATGAAGAGCAAGATCTAGAATATTGATTGGGTAATGGTGCATAGCTGGATCTGAATCAAGGAGGAACCTAAGCGCTTGAAGAAGAATAAGTTCTATTGATGGGTCAAGATCTTAAGGCTTGAAGAGAAGTATCTTTGTGTGGTTTTTGATATTTTATCTGAATAATTGGCGCATGTCGTAATCTGTAAATCTGATGATCTGGGTATAACTAATGTTTGAATAGTGGTAAAGGTTAAATCATTTTTTACAGATCTGTACACAGGTTCCGTATAGCAAAGGCGCGTATACACGCTGGTTCAGTATTTCAAAACTGCGTATATGCAGGTCCGCCTTGAGAAAAGTGCATATGCATGCCGGTTTGACACATTGAAGTAGCGTACACCTCATAAAATATGTTTTCGCTACTTCTGTTTACTGTTGCAGTGTTCTTGGTTCTGGATTGGGTCCTGGTTACTGTTACTATGTTTTGGTTACGACATTCAGAAAAGTGATTGTTTGATTCAGTTTTGGTTGGTGCAAAGGAGATTGATTGATGCAGACATATTTGATTGATGTTATTGATGGATCCAGTCTGAAAATTTATGAAACGTGGTCCCTGGAAGAAAAAAGAAGGTTGTAGCCTTCTGTAGGTCAGCACCTACGTACTAGTACATCAGCTAGTACAAGAGCTAGGGGGTTGTAGCTCCCTTCCAGGAGAAGATGGAGAATGAGAGAAGGTTGTAGCTTTCTATAGGTAGAAGCTTGTGTACTGGTATAAGACTGCACCAGTACAAAACATTGTAAAAGAAGTTTCTTATTAAAAAGAAAGATAGATACGATTGCAGCAGGTGGTTTTCACCCACATTGGGTTTCCACCTTATATCTTGTGTTCATGTGTGTGATTGTATGATATATCTTTAGTGCTCTTGGTTACTGTTCATATGGTTCTGATGCACAGATTAATGATCAACTTATGAAGAATTAACTAAATTATAAGTTTACAAGGTATACGCTAGTTTCTTTATATATAGTTGCGTATACACGCAAATTTTAATTAACTAAAGTAGCGTATATGAATCAAAATATGAAAATGAAATATTACTGTCTTGCTAATACTAATTCACCCCCCACCCTCTCAGTATTATTTCAAACAATTGGTATCAGAGTAGGTTCTTCAGTAGAAGCTTGATCACTTGAAGAAAGATCCATCATCATGAGTCACTACGAAAGAGAGGTGTTACACTAAAATTTGTCACCATGACTATTTGCAGTCAGTATGGCTCCATCAATAGTCATACTGTCCTCCTTGGCAAGTCTTATACCTATGCTCCTCATGTCAAACTCCAAGAAAGAGAGAAAGTCCTTAAAAGTCAATATAACTTTGGTTACGCAGTTTCTCTTATCCTTACCTGCGTGTACGCACCTCAAATACATAATACCTGCGTACTTGTACCCTCTGTCTGTAAAGGGGTGGGTGCGTACTCCTGTAAAGGTAAAAAGGCGCAAGTTTTACTTCAAAAAACTTACTTGTGGTCGATTCTAGAGCATTCTAGAAGATGGTTTGACGTGGATTGAGCGCCTCCAGATGGTTCATGCATCCCAATGAAAGAGGAACTTATCCCATCAAGAGGGGAGCTATCCCATTGAAAGAGGGGCTTATCCCATTGATGGTGGACCTAATTAACTTCCTCCAAAGCACTATAAATACAGGCATTGGGCCAGAGGGAGGAGAGGTTGAAAGCTGAACATTCCTAAGGGTAGGTGCTGCTGAAATTAGGACTCCCTTTTAGAGATTGAGAGGAGAGATTCCAATCCTTTCTTAGCTTCATTTGGAAGTGGGTGAGCTGATCAAAGTAAAGGAGAACTCTTGCTGGACCCTGGGAGGGACCTGCACAACACCAAGGCACTGGTTGTAATGGTTTCTTTTGTTTCCAATTAATAAAATTAAGTTCATTTTTCTCAACAAGTTGTTATATATAATTTGTTTCATAAACTCCTTGGTCTTTATGATGAATATGTTTTATTATATGAGTTATTCAGGTGCTATGTAATCGTTTACTTGTTAGTGAATGCAGGTTTCAAGGAGAAGGAGCTCATCTGGATCGAAGAGGCTTGGCTGCTACAAACGAGCGTGGGACTAGAGGTAAGCCTTAAACACCTGGTTGCTTTTATTTTAAATGCATATTTAGGGAAGGATAGTGCTTGATTGTTTTGTTTGTCACTAGAAAGCCTTAGCTTATAGGGAGGTCGGTTTTGTCTGCAAAATTGACTCTTTCCGCATGACAAAATGGTGACTCTGCTGGGGAATCCATGGATTTGATTGATTTCTCTTTGATTGATACTTTGATTTGAGAAAATTTGATTTCTTTCTAGTTTTTGACTGATTGACTGTGAATTTGGGTGGAATAGCTTAGGGTTGAGTTAGTTTTCATTTTTCTTGATTTTGAGAGGGGTACGCACCCTCTGCATTAGGCACAGTGCGTACTCGTACGCACTTCTACTTTGTACACAGAGCGTGGCCGCACCTGTGCAAACAGGGTGCCTGCGTACCCTGTCAAAAGTCTAGAAAATTTCCATTTTTTCCTTTTTTCCTATTAGATTTTATTTATAGCTTGTTTTTGCTGCCCAGATCCACTGTTTACCTGTCAAAAGTTTTCATCTAAGCTTGTTTCATTAGCGTCAAGGGTTTTAGTGAAGTTCATAGAGATTCTAGCCCTAGGTTTGATTTTTGCATTGGTCTTGTAGTGACTTTGGCTTTAGAAGTTGTAAAAACCTTGGATCTCCCTGGTCTTTTCAGTCTTCTTAGGAGTCGGACCTTTCGTAAAATCCACCTTTGTGAGAAACCTACCTTTGTGTTGTCTCTTTGCGGAATTTCGAGAAGGCTTGTTGGTTAAGCTGTGAATTTCATTCTTAAGAAAAAGAACAAAAACTTTTTATTTTGTTTTTGACTAGTTTATGATTCTGCATGAATTAGTCCTTGGTTGGATTGTAACTGAGTAAAACATCCTGGAATTATATTTTGTAGGCTTTTACCTCATTAGATTTGCTTTTAGGTGAATTTCTCTTAGATTTGCATAGATCTTAAAATTGATTTTCGTTTTCATAGATCTTAGATTGATTTGATTGTCATAGATCTTAAGATTGATTTTTGTTAAGTAGTTTTACATGCTTTGTTAAATAGGAAAAAATACAAAATCTCTTTTGAGGAAAGTTTGTTTTAGTAGCATTTGAAGTCTTTGAAAAGAGAAAGGAAGTTTTCGTGAAATAATTAGTGGTCATGTGTTGTGTGCTTTGGAAAAGATAAAAGAGATTGTTTCTTTGATTTTCATTGCCAAGAAAGTTGTCTTTATAAATTTTGCATTCTCCAACTCTCTTAGCTAGGGAATTCATTGAAAAGGAAAGATTGTTGTTCCATCCTAGGTGCATCTTTTTAGTGGATTTGACTCGAGTCTACACACCATCAGTTTCATCTCCGCTACCTTTTGTCCTAAAGAAAAGCCATAAAAATTAACGCTTAAAGTAAAATCAACTTAGTAACTTTTTATTTACTAGGGCTCTGAAACACCAATATAGATCAGGCTAGTGTCTTGGAGTAGGAGTGTAATTAACTCTCCAAGACAGTAAAACCAAACAAGTAGCTTATCTTGTGGTAGGATAAATCCAACTGTTTCATTTGTACTCTGGGAAAGCTCCTCTTAAAGGAGAAGCACGAGATCATGTCCGAACGAGTGAGGGAATCAATCCTCCTTCATTGGGAACGATGCCAGATACGCATGTACTGCAAACGGTAAACCTCGGATTAACCATTGTCGAGGAGCCTGGGGTCACTTGTCGGTAAACCTTGGATTATTTTCAAGGAGCCGGCAAGGGGATTGAGCTTGTTACTCTGCCCTTGCATGCTATCGGATTGTAGACTGTTCTCCCAGGTATATTTGTTGCTGTTGGTGACCTTAGTGACTATTATCTTTAGGATTCTTCCTAAGGTGACGGTGGAGGGAAGATCCCACTGTACCTGGAGCAGACGTCGGCTAGACTCACTTGGATTTTCTGGGGGGTTCACTTCACTCGAGACGGTTTAAGTGGAGGAACTTGGTTCATTCTATTCATTAAGCAGGTTGTCGGGGTAACTGTTACACCCGCCACTTCTGTACTGAATTCGGCGATGTTGGATTTCATCACCAACTAGTGTTTTCGGTCCGGAAGGTTACAGTTTGTGTTTGGTTTGACGCCCTAGATTCTTTAGGCGTGTGGTTCGAATTTGTTTGGTTCTTTAGAGACTTTAGGCGGTTTGCTTTGAGATTTTACTTTGTTTGCGTGTGCAGTAGTTAAAAGTTTTTAGCTGTGGCTGAATTACCAAGACAGTCCCGTAGACTTCGGGGCCAGTCTCCTGAGGTTGTAACCGTGGCTGATTTGTTGAGGAAGTCCCGTAGACTTTGGGAACAACCTCCTGAAGACGTCCCGGGCCATTACAAAGGTTTGAAAGTCCTTGTAACTCCTAGTGGCAGTAAAGTAGGGTCACCTGAAGAAGGAGAGTCTTCGTTGGTTGTTCATCTTGATTACCAAAGTCTAGAAACAGGTTATAATCCTGAAGTTGTTTCGGTTTCCGAGCTTGCTAGTAGTTTTTCATCTACTAGTGATATAGGCGAAGAACCTGAGATATATGAACCTGTTACTCCAACATCAGGGTTAGTCTCTCCAGCTTCTAGTGCTCCTAATTCACCTAGGGTAGAAAGAGTCATCACCGAAAATCTTCCTTCTGGTTTGATAGCTATTGAAGAGCTTGCTCTGGAAGAAGAAATAGGCGTCCCTATCCCTGAGAATCAACCTACTATTGATCTAAGGGAGCGTGAATCCATTTTTTATAGTCCACCTAGAAGTACTACTTTGTATCTTTCTTTAACTAATTATTTGGACAGCTCAGTGTCGAGTTTTTCACCACCTCGTGTTTCTTATCCACCTAGGGGTATTTATACTCCCGTAAATATGTCAAGTCAGTCGTCCATGCTTACTCAATCGCCTGAATCTTTTTTGTACGGCGGTCCTTCTGTTCCTGCTGGGTATCAGTCTCTGTCTGGTACTTTTTTGGGAGCATCTCCTCAACCCATTGAAAAAAGGATGTTCACTGGAAGCAATGGTGCAAAGCCGTTGAGTGTAGAAGACATTCTTATGATGTCATGTTCTATTCCCGCTTCTCAACCTCAAGGTGGCCAGTTACCGCCTGGGGGGCAGCCTCAATTAACGCCTGGGGGGAAACCTCAAGGTACACAATTTGCATCTGGGGGGCAACCTCAAGGACAGTACGTACCTACGGTACATTACATTCCTCAAGGTCAACCCCAGACTCAATATGTACCCCAAGGTCAACCCCAGTATCAATTTATACATCAAGGTCAACCCCAGTATCAGTACATGCCTCAAGGGTATCTACCCCAAGGTCAGTACTCGAGTCAAGGTTTCCAACCACCCCAAGGTCAATCTTATGTTCAAGGTACGGGAAATGTACCTTTCACTTATCAATCCTTCCCTCAACCCGGTTATGGATCTCAATATCCTCAACCTGTTATGGGTCAATACCCCGGAATAAACATAGTGTGGGATCCATCACAAGTTCAACAGGTGTTGCAGCCAAATGTACAGTTGTCATCTCAAACTGGACAACCCTTAGTTTCTGGTTCACCCCAGCAACCAGTCCAGTCTAATATTCAAACTTTTGTACCTTCGGTAGTTTCTCAGTCTGGGCCTATTTCGCCTCGTACTCCATCTCAAACGACTGCTGCAACTGCCGCAACATCTGTTCCATCTACCACACTTACTTCTGGAGTATCGACAGCTCCGGTTTCTACTGTCCCTGTAACTACTCCTCAGACATCTTTACCATCGTCTGGATCCACGATTCAAACTACGGTTCAGATGCCTGTAGGACAACCTGGTTTAAGTACGGTTGTCACAAGTCAACCACAATTCACTTATCAACCGTACCAGGGACAGTACCAATTCGGTCCTGCTGTCCAGCAGCCAGTTTACCAGTATCAACCGTATCCTGGTTACACTTATCAACAATCACAACTACCCCAGTACGGTCCGGTTAATCCTGGTTTTCCAGGAGGGTACAATATCCCGAATGCGATTCCTATTCCTAGTTATCCTGGATATCCTCCTCCTGGGGCTGGTATAGTGACCCAGAGTTTTAGGGATCCTAATCGGTAGCTATAGTTTATCGCAACTTTGGATTTACCAGACTTGTCGCGCCTAACGAATGATCCAATTAATTATCTTCCGTTTTGGCCGCCAATGTCGAATAAGTTGCCCAGTGACATTCCCAAGTTCGAGGGTAGGTCTGGAGAGGACCCGTCGAATCATGTGATGACTTACCACCTCTAGTATGCCTCAAATTCCATCTTGGATGATTCGATCCGCTTACGTCTTTTTCAGCACACTCTCATTGGTCTCGCGGCCAAATTGTACATTGAGTTACCACGGGCCTCTTTTTATAATTTTAGCCAGTTAGCTACTTCGTTTTTAACTCATTTTCAGTTTCCGGTCAGATATGATAATGGCACGGAGTTACTAACTTCATTAAAACAATCGACGTCCACTTATATTTCTGATCACATTCATGAATGGAGACGTCGAAGGCGGTTAGTGAAAGTTTTTATCCCGGACTAGATCTTAGCTGAATGGTTTGTTAAATCATTGTTACCAAAGATTACTGAGGATGTAGCTAAGGCCGGAGTAGTTACTGAGGAGCAAGTGATTGCTCAAGCGTAGTACCTTGACTTAGTTTATAATCAGTCAGGTACGTTACACGAAAAGATCCCAGATCTTCCTAAGTCAAATCAAATCGCTGCTGCTCCGTTAGGGTCTCATGCTGCTGATGGCATGATTGGTACGGTGAATACTAAAAGCAAGAAGAAGTCTTCCAAGAATTCTTCTCCTATTATAACCTTACCAGACTCCCCGACAGGAGATTCTTCTGCTGAACTCTCCGCCGATATTCACGCTGTAGAGTCATCTACGACTAAATCAAAATCCGGTGGGAAGAAGAAAGGCAAGAAGAAGAATAAAGCAGACAAAACTCCAAAGGAGAAAACTGAAAAGGCAGAATCCAATGATGAAAAGTGCAAGCCTCGTTATCCATGTCTTATTTGTGAAGAAGAACACTTTACAAGAGACTTCCCTCATCGAGCAGAGGTTGCGAAGATCGTCAAGGGTTCCCAAATTCCTACTATCTTGAAGGATCCATTTCCGAAAGATAGCAAAATGATAGGTTCTTCCTCGAGTGCCACTGAAGAACCCATTTTGATGATGCCTCATGTAAGGATTGCGACTCGATCACAAGATTATGGTAGTAAAAGTCCTGTTGATGGCAAAGAAGCAGAATCTTCTCATTCTAATCCATCAACCTCAGCTCCTGGTTCCGATCCACTACAGATCGAGAAGCCTAACCCAGACTTAGTAATCAAACTGCCCGCCAAGGGTGTACTTCGAAGGTATGCTTTCAATCCACATGCGAGAGCGGCCCAGAATTACAACATTGTTGAGGACTTAGCTGTTTCACCCTCAGCAATGTCAGCTTTGGAAGTGCTGCAATCGTGCCCAGCACAACGCAAATTACTTTTGTCGGCTATAGGAGCTGTTGATGTTCAGGACCCGAACCTAATAATCTTTGATCTAGAAAATAGTACACCGCGTTTACCTCATCAAATGGCTTTCCAGATCGCAGTGATAGTAAAAAACAGGCCTATTCATCGGACTGTAATTGATGAGGGATCTTCCACATGTATTATGTCGATGCAGCGTTGGAGATCACTTGGTTCTCCTTCACTAAATCAATCGCCGACAATTCTTAAGGCCTTTGATGGCCATGGGTTCCGTCCTTTTGTCATTCTACAGGATTTTCCTATAGGGGTTGAAGGAAAAACCGTTAGTCTAGATGTGGAGGTGGTTGATGCCCCTTTAGACTACAACCTTCTCTTGGGTCGAAGTTGGACTTATGCTATGACAACGGTTGTTTCATCGGTCTTCCGAGTAATAAAGTTCCCACATAATGGAAAGATCGTAACCATAGACTAGCTGACTTACTTTTCATCCGACCCAACCTCTTCAGAGAGTATCCAGCATGTCGGTAAAATGACTATCCCATATAAGGATGTTGGTGTAGGATTAGTTAAAGATGTCAGTTTACTGGGAACTTTTCCTTTTCCTCCACTCAACGCATCATCTTCATTTGCAACCATTCATATGATTACATCAGACACAATTTATTACGACGATCCTTGGATCGTTCCTTCTGAATCTGAAATAGACTCATTTGGTAATTCTATGCCACTGAGTCCATATGAAATTGCCTATGAAGCCGTGCAGTCTTTTACCGACCCGTGTTCAACCAAAGTCGACCAAATGAATGTGGTCCGTGAGGAATCACTTTTCACATCAACCTCGGAGTTAATAGCGTTTCCCAAAGTTGTGTCATCTGACGAACAACTTCGTGAAATCCTGTGTATAGATGATTTACCATGGGAGGATCTCCATCATAGATCTTCGTTTTTACCTGAGGATGATCGTTTTGAAAATGATTTCTCATCAATTTTTACAGCTGAATATGTTAAGGAAGCTCAGAATTCCATGAAACATCCTGATTCAGAGTTGAATTTGGGAAATATCTCTCGAACTATTCCCATTGACATTTCAATTAAGCCTGGAATTGTTGAGAACATTCATATAGGTGCCTTGTGTACAGATGATGAAATTCAGACATACAAAGCCCTATTTCAAGAATTCCGCGACGTGTTTGCCTGGTCCTACAAGGAAATGCCAGGAATTGATCTCGCAATTGTTGTTCATGAGATCAAGACTTACCCGGACGCTAAACCTGTCCGGCGACGTTTGCGTCAGATTCACCCACGAAAAGCTGTTGCAATTAAAGCAGAAGTTGAAAAGCTGTTGAAAGCAGGTTTCATTTATCCGATCCCGTTAACGGATTGGGTATCGAATATTGTTCCAGTTAACAAAAAACAAGGAACAATAAGAATATGCATTGATTATAGGGACATTAATCGAGCTTGTCCAAAGGACAACTACCCAACGCCCTATATCGATCAAATCATTGATGATTGTGCTGGCAGTGAAATATTTTCTTTTATGGACGATTTTTCTGGTTACAATCAAATCAATATTCTACTTGTCGATCAACCAAAAACGGCTTTCATTTGTCCATGGGGGACATTTGCTTACTGCAAATTACCTTTTGGGATTAAGAACGCCGGAGAAACTTTTCAAAGGGCGATGTCTTATGCGTTTCATGACATCAAACACATTGTGCAACGGTATCTCGATGATTTGCCCGCTCATTCATTACATCGAGCTGATCACCTTGTCCATTTACGAGCAATCTTCATGAGGTGTAGGCATTATCGTATTCGGTTGAACCCACACAAATGTGTCTTCTGTATAGAAGTGGGACGATTGCTAGGATTTGTAGTTTCGAAAGCCGGCATTCGCGTCGATCCCTCGAAGGTAGAAGTTATCATCAAATTGCCTCCTCTTTCGAGTCTTCGCCAACTCCAAAGTTTGCAGGGGAAAGAAAACTTTTTACGACAATTCATTCCTAACTACGCCGAGGTTACAAAGGGTTTTACCCAGTTGTTGAAACAAAACGCTCAATTCTCTTGGGATGAGATAGCTCAGAAATCTTTTGATGCACTCAAACACACATTGATCCATGCATCGTTGTTGCATCCTCCCAACTACAACTAGGATTACTTTTTGTACCTCGCCGCCTCCCATTCCACCATTGGAATGGTCTTAGTTCAGGAAGATGAATTCGGAACGAAACATGTGATATATTACCTTAGCAGGACATTAAATCCCACTGAGCTAAAATACTCACATGTGGAGAAATTGGCATTGGCAGCCGTCAAGCTGTCCAACGTTTTCGTCACTACATTTTACTCCGTAAAACTACAATCATTTCGGATTGCAACCCTATGATTTACATTTTGACTAAACAATTGCTAGGGGGCAAGTACTCCAAATGGATTGTTATCCTGCAGGAGTTCGACTTGGAGTTTGAGAAATCTAAGTCTAAGAAATCTTTAGTTTTTGCAGAGTTAATGTGTGACTTCCCGCGTGCTGACACGGAAACTGTGGCAGAGGAGCCCATTGCGGACGAATCTTTGTTTCTCATCAGCACTTTAGATCCGTGGTATGGGGATATCATCATCTATCTCCAGACCCAATCCTTTCGGCCTGAAGCTTCAAAGTCGGAACGTCGGAAAATTCGATTCCAGTCCCAACAATACAAAATTATTGGAGATACTCTTTATCAACGTGGGGCAGACTCTATTTTTCGACGTTGCTTAACTCACGAAGAGGCAAAAAGGGTTCTAAATGACTGTCACTCTGGAGCGTGTGGCGGTCATATGTCTGGGTATGCCACAACCCAAAAGATATTGCGTGCTGGCTACTTCTGGCCGTCCTTGTTTAAAGATTGTATTACTGCGGTCTGAAAATGCCACAACTGTCAAGTGTTTGATCGAAAGATGCACGCTCCACCTGCTCCTCTCCACCCTATAATTGCCGTTGGTCCTTTTGCCAAATGGGGTATCGATTTTATTACATGTAACCCTTACTCGGCCGGGGGGCAGGCGTATATCATCCTTGCAGTAGATTATTTTACTAAGTGGGCCGAGGCGATGCCTACATTCGAGGCAGACGGAAAGATAGCTGCAATTTTCGTATTCAATCACATAATTGCTAGGTTTGGTGTCCCACAAGCGATAATCACTGACCATGGGCACCATTTTCGAAACGTTATGATGACAGAACTTACAGGTCATCTTGGTTTGCGTCACGATAGTTCAAGTCCTTATTATCCACAAGCAAATGGTCTGGTTGAGTCCATCAACAAAGTTTTAGTTATCATGATCCAACGAATCATTGGTATTCATCGGTCGAATTGGCACAACATGTTATTTTCAACGCTTTGGGCGTACCGAACCTCAGTGAAAACATCAACAGGGTTCACTCCTTTCCAACTAGTTTATGGTTTGGAAGCTGTGCTACCCATTGAATGCGAAATCCCGTCACTGCAAATGGCCATCGAGTTACTTCCAGCTACTTCCGAAGAGGAGAAGCATTTATTATACTTAGCTCAATTAGATGAGAATCGACGTGATGCTGCATTGGCAATCGAGACTCACGCAAAACGGATGAAAGCTCACTATGATCGAAATGTGACTCCTCAAAATTTTTCGGAAGGAGACCTAGTCTTATTATATGATCAAGCTAATGATAAATTAGGTGCTGGAAAATTCGTTCCTATGGCATGGGCCCTATATTGTCAAGCAAAAGCTAGCAAAAGGGGCCTATGAGCTGGTAGACTTTGACGGGGACTCTTTGGGTAAACCCAGAAATGGACTTTACCTAAAGAGGTATTACGCTTAAAAGATGGGTATGGAGATTTTAGTTAGGTTGGTTTTTCTTTCTAGCTGGTGTGTTTGTTAGTTTAGACAATGTGCTTAGCTTAGAAAGTGTGTTTTCATCGTTATTCTGGCTTATCTTGGTTTTACTCTGGATGATGCAAATGTCGATGCCTCTCCAAACATACATTGGTTTCGCTGATGGTGCTTGTCGTAGTACACAAAATATCTCTTCCGCAGCTTGGGTCATCTATTCGCCCTCTGACGAGTTAGTTTCTATGCATGGGGTGAGCCTCGGTCAAACAACAAACAACATTGCAGAATACAATGCAGTGATTGAGTTATTGTCTGAATCTATTTCATTTGGGATTCAGAGTTTGATAGTGAGGTTAGATTCTGAACTCGTTGTATTATAGCTTAATAGAGTGTATGCCATTAGAAATCCAGTGTTATTAAGGTTATTTTTGAGAGTGCGTCTCTTGGAACGTGAATTTGATTACATTGAATATCAACATATTCCAAGGTCTTTAAATACATTAGCAGATGCAATTGCTTCTCGAATGTTAAATAGACATTTGCAATAAACATACATGTAAATTTAAAATCATTCCATAACATGATTTACGAGATAAGCCAGTAATAATGATATATATATAGATAGGAGTGTGTCAAAAAATACATCGTCTTCGATCATAGGTTGAAAAACACCTTATGATCGGCAAAAATGATAAGTACAAAAAACCAAAATGTCACATGTGTCTACAAAAACGACCATCCAATCACTGGTGATGATCTCTATATGACACCACTGCATGGGCTACCCTACACAAGAACCTCCTAAAAGGTCCTGGGACCCTGACTACATAGCGCTGAAGCCTGATAGGAATATCATCTATGGTAGTCTCCGGTATGTCTGCTGTAAGACGCTCTAGGTCATGCTCCAACTCAGCCAAAGTCTCTGTGGCCTCGTTCTGTGGGGCCGGTACCACTGCAACTGGTAGTCTCCTCTCGAAAGGCCGGAGATTGGCTGGTCGACGTGGGCCTACATCTGCATTTTGAAAATTGTTACTGTCAGTTTTGAGACGATATTAAAAAAAAATAAAAAAAAAATAGATAGTTTAAAAACTTGTAGAAAATTAAGTTACCTGTATCATCCCATTGTTCTCCCGGTGGAAGAATCATGTCCGGATCTCCACGAAAATCAATGCCGGCATAAAGAAAATCCTGTATAGAAAATACCTGGTCCTCTAACCAGTGAAAGTACTCCGCAGTAAATCGAACAACCTTCGTTCCCTCATCAGGATGACGGGCCATAACCGCAACCCATCGCATCAATTTGGGCTCTCGAGGAAGCCCAACACCAACAGTGAGCTGCTGTGGGATCAGCATCGGAACCCTCTCTAAGCCAAAACTCACAACTAAAGGCCCATAACCAAAAGTCTTCAGCTGTCCGTTTTTGGCTCGAGTCAGTTGGCCTTTTACATTGGCCAACACAGCATCACACCAGTTAAAAATGGTACCTCGATAGCAATCAATCGCCATCCGCATCTGGGACCCAGTGGCAATGTGCAAAGCGGCAGCCCCGCAAAGTCTGGTAACTATAAAGGCAATCACCATAAGTTCAGGGCGGGATATAGTTTTGATCTCTATCCCCTTCTCCTGGTTCTGAGTGTTACACCACTCTAGTCGGAGACTAGCGATGGACTAGCCACCCGGCCTAGTCCCGAACAGAGTCAAGTGTTCGCCTCTCTTGGGCAAACCAGTGAGAAAGTAAATATCTGAGGGCTCTATCTCGAGCTGGTGCCCTCCAATGTAAAAACACTGGTCCTGAACGTTCCACCTTTCTACCAGCCACTCTAGAAATCTCACTTGGGCCCTCATGCCAGGTATGGCCCAGTATTTATAAAGGCCGCATGCCTTCAAAGCATCAATTGACGGTTGATGATTAATGGTGGCCAAATCAACATCTTCGTGCTCTCTCTCGTGCCAATCAAGCATGGTGGGCAATCTACACACCAAAAAACATCTGTTAGATTCCATAAAATCAAAAGTTTTTGGTCCATTTTGGAGAAATTGGGGTTTGAAAACTCGTTTTGCGGGGTACGCACCCCGCCTTTAGGAACAGAGCGTGGGTACGCGGGTTCCCTTAAGGCAAGGTGCATACGCCCGACATTTTCCCAACTGAGAAAATGTCGGGGTACGCGGGTCCCCAGTAGAGCACCTGCGTATCCCGAGAGGCGGATCTTGAAACCCCAAAGCCTTCAAAAAATAAAATCTAGGGCCTAAAAACGAATTCTAAACGGATGAAAATGAAGAGGAGGATGTTGTAGAATACCTGAAAGAGACGGCGTTCGATTTCGACAGTCAGATTCTCCGCAATGTCCACGGGAAGTTTCTTGCCAAAAGCCCTTTTTCTCTCCTCAACAGTAAAATGGTAAAAATGAATTGGTAAAAGCCCTTTTTATAGGTTTTTTGGGTAAATAAATGGTAAATTTGTTTATTTTTCACCATGAAAATGTATTTTTCAAAGTATTTTTATCTATCTTCAACAGGTATGAGTAATGTGTTGGTTTTTGTGCAGGATAAAGGATTTTCAGGGAAAATTGTCATTTTTTACAAACAAAAACATCAGAGTCATCTTTAAGCCCTTTTCTGATTCCTAAAACATGAAAAGATTGCCGAGCGTTTCTTTTACACTCGTTAAAACGGAATTAAAAGACGGTCCTCTTATAGCTCTTTTCTGACCGTAAAAAACATGAAAAGATTGCCGGATTTTTGTCGTTTCAAATTCGATATTGGAAATAAAACTACGTGTCCTTGATCGCTTTTTGCTTTTCACGTCAAAGACACTAATCATGAAATTACTCCTTGGTCGTAAAGATCAAGCGGTTCTCTCAAGTATTATTTTAAACTTTTTCGGGCTTGGGAGACACAAACTTACGAAAAAGGTCAACCCTGGAGTCTTCTTAAGTTTTTCAGACTCTCTAAAATTGAAAAACACCGAGTTTCTCCTATACTGGACTCATTAAAATTTCACAGTAAAGGACCTGTTCGATTACAAACAGGAACGGACCACTCCTTCTTAGGGTTCGAATCTAAACTAAGTTGGACTCATTCGAAGGATGAGCTTATAATCAAGAAAATGTTATCCTCCTCAAGCTTGTAAAAAATAAAGAGGTACTTGCCATAAATGGTGGGGGAAAAGAGAGAAAAATGAGCCTATTTATTATCCTTTGTCTCAGAGAAACCTTATCACCACTCTTGAACACGACACTTTTCACGACACTTTTCATTCACCTGGGTTTGGAAATCCTTTGCCTAACAGTTGATCAAACCACATTGAAAGTCTTCAGCCGGGTTCCGAGTATTAACTTTGGGTCGATTGTCACCAAGCCATCTGTTGTGTCGTTATGTGTTCAAGAGGTCACTGCAAATAAAACATTCATCTGCAAAATAATTGTCTTCCATCTTGACCATCCCTGAGTCAGTCCTTACAACTACATTTCTTCAACTTGATTTATGATTTCGTGTTGTGGGCTTGCCTACGATGGATCACTTTCTATCGACATCAGCACATTATCTAGAAAGATGATCTAGAAATCATCAGTACCTTGAAATCCACATGCATCAATGGCAGGTTTCTCGCCTTCGACGACAGTTTACATCATTGACTTTCGATTGAAGGATTCCGTGACATGTTCAACATCAACACATCTACTCACATCTCATGGATTGTACTGGGTACTTTGAGAACCATTGACATCACTGGTGGTCTCTCTCACACTTGTTAACAGTTTACATCATTGACTGGTAATCAAGTGGTTTCTACCATGTTCGACATCAACTCATTTATTCGCATGGATAGAATCGTACTATTTCGGGAAGTAGAAATGAAGACCCTGGATCTAGTTTTCGCCATCCATGCTGCGAGGAGTTTTGTATTCATTATATAGTAGACTAATTATAAATAGATGGCTGCATCCATACTGTGTCTACATGAGTCTATGATTATGATGTACTGCGAAATCATTCCTATATCAGAGCAGTAGTTAGTTTGTTAGTTAAAGTTTTTGATTTGAGTATGGGAATGCCTACCTCAGCGATGATATGATCTCATAAATGTATTTTGTGTTGAATATTTGCAAGTTTCGACTGGGCTCTCCACAAGATAATCCTTGAAATGATAAAGTACTTCACCCTTCCTAGATGATATGAAACCCTAATCTACTAGAGGCTTCGCACTTTAGGGGGCAATCTGTTACACTAAAATTTGTCACCATGACTATTTGCAGTCAGTATGGCTCCATCAATAGTCATACTATCCTCCTTGGAAAGTCTTATACCTCTGCTCCTCATGTCAAACTCCAAGAAAGAGAGAAAGTCCTTAAAAGTCAATATAACTCTGGTTACGCAGTTTCTCTTATCCTTACCTGCGTGTACGCACCTCAAATACATAATACCTGCGTACTTGTACACTTTGTCTATAAAGGGGTGGGTGCGTACTCCTGTAAAGGTCAAAAGGTGCAAGTTTTACTTCAAAAAACTTACTTGTGGTCGATTCTAGAGCATTCTAGAAGATGGTTTGACGTGGATTGAGCGCCTCCAGATGGTTCATGCATCCCAATGAAAGAGGAACTTATCCCATCAAGAGGGGAGCTATCCCATTGAAAGAGGGGCTTATCCCATTGATTGTGGACCTGATTAACTTCCTCCAAAGCACTATAAATACAGGCACTGGGCTAGAGGGAGGAGAGGTTGAAAGCTGAACATTCCTAAGGGTAGGTGCTGCTGAAATTAGGACTCCCTTTTAGAGCTTGAGAGGAGAGATTCCAATCCTTTCTTAGCTTCATTTGGAAGTGGGTGAGCTGATCAAAGTAAAGGAGAACTCTTGTTGGACCCTGGGAGGGACCTGCACAACACCAAGGCACTGGTTGTAATGGTTTCTTTTGTTTCCAATTAATACAATTAAGTTCATTTTTCTCAACAAGTTGTTATATATAATTTGTTTCATAAACTCCTTGGTCTTTATGATGAATATGTTTTATTATATGAGTTATTCAGGTGCTATGTAATCGTTTGCTTGTTAGTGAATGCAGGTTTCAAGGAGAAGGAGCTCATCTGGATCGAAGAGGCTTGGCTGCTACAAACAAGTGTGGGACTAGAGGTAAGCCTTAAACACCTGGTTGCTTTTATTTTAAATGCATATTTAGGGAAGGATAGTGCTTGATTGTTTTGTTTGTCACTAGAAAGCCTTAGCTCCTAGGGAGGTCGGTTTTGTCCAAAAAATTGACTCTTTCCACATGACAAGAGGGATCCATTAGACCAATGATATTTGATGGGAGCAACTTCGTCTATTGGAAGGTAAGAACCACTGCCTATCTTCAATCTCTTGGAATAGTTATTTGGGAAATCGTGGAAGAAGGATACACATTTCCATCAGCAATTCCTACAGATACGGTAGGTAAAAAGCAGTATGAAACAAATGCCAAGGCGGTCAATACATTATTGGGGAGTCTGTCCCAATTAGAATTTGTCAAGGTTATGCAGCTCAAAACCGCCAAAGAAATATGGGACAAGATCATTCTAAGCTATGAAGGAGACGACTAGGTAAAACGTACAAAACTACAATCTCTTAGAATTCAATATGAAACTCTCAAAATGCAAAATGATGAAAGTATAGCTAATTACTTCTTACGTATAGATGAGATTGTTAATCGCATGAAAGACTTGGGTGAAGAGATAAAATAAGTTACTGTAGTTGAAAAGGTTTTAAGATCCTTGTCTTCTAATTTTGAATCAAAAGTTTCTACCATAGAAGAAAAGTAGAATCTTCAGAGTACTACTATGACACAGCTGCATGGAATCCTAATTTCTTTCGAAATGAGAAAAGGGATCCATCAGATATGAGAGAAGCCGCATTCAAAGCTTCAGGAAGAGAAGAACTCAATGAATCAAGACATAATTCAAAAGGAGAAGAAGAAGCAAACTTTGTTAAGAACCTTTAATGGGTACTGGAAGATTCAGAGGTAAGCTACCTTTCAAATGCTTTTCTTGTGGAAGAGTTGGTCATTATGTGGCCAAATGTCCTCATAAAGATAAGCTTGATAATGGTAAGGAACCAACAAAATGGAATAGAAAACAACATGTAAGTAAGAAGAGCTATTATACACATGAAGATAGTGATGGTTTATCAAATAGTGATGAAGATGAACATGGTAATGACTATATACTTCTAATGGTTTTTGAAGACGATAATTTCTTGGATGCTTTAGATGAAGATGGTCTCTATGAAGAAATTTCTAAACTTAAAATTTGTTTAGAAGAAAAGAGTATGATTATAGATACTCTAACATTCCAACTCGTTGAAAGGGAAAAACAAAATGAAAAGTTAGAATGTGAAATTGTGGGTCTATGAAAAGATATTGAGAAAACAAAAGCAGTCAATCTTAGATTTGCGAAAGGATCAGAAACTTTAGATGAAATTATAAAAGTGCAGCGTTCTCCTCTGATAAAGGCAGGTCTTGGATATACTAAAGAAACATCTCAAGTATAGAAGCCATCAACCTCCAAAATCTATCTTGATGCAGCAAGGAGAAGTGAACAGGTTGACAATCATCAGCAAAGGCATAAAGAAGATCATCAGGTAAATCGGTTTCAATCTACTTCAAGGATGAACAGAAGCTAAGCTATAACCAACCACAAGTAAATCAGTCTCAATTTGCTTCAAGAATGAATGTCAATCATTAGGTCAGTAGATTTGATAACCGCAGGAATTTCTTTAATGGCCAACGTTTTTCATGTCATAACTTTGGACACAAAGCTACGCAATGTGTTGCTTACAAGACCATCATGACCAGAGAAGCACAAAATCAAAGGAATGTGACTGGGATCATGAAAATAACCTACAATAACTTTTTTGCTTTTGAAAATGAAATAGAATGCTCTATCTGTAACAACTTCGATCATGAAGATTCTGAATGCAGGAGTAAATTCAAGAAAAAATCTCAGAAGGAGCAAGCTTCATTGGGCCCCAAAACATGGAGAAAGAAAGAACCACAAACAGAAAGATGTGGAATAGCCTTGTATGCAGAAGGACAAGAAAATCAGTGGTATATCAACAGTGGATGCTTGAAACACATGACAAGTGATAAAGAAAAACTTCAGTCATATAATGCCTTAAAAAAGGAAAATAAGGTCTCATTTGGTAATGACACTCTTGCAGTCATAAAAGGTAAAGGCTCTATTCTCTTAAAAGAAAAGGTTAAAGTTGGGAATGTTATGTATGTTGATGGTCTAAAGCATAACCTATTGAGTGTCAGTCAAATGTGTGATCAAGGAAATGAAGTAGTATTTTGATCAAATGGATGTGTTGTTCGTGAGCTTGATATAGGAGAAACAATGATCATCTGGCATAGGCTCAGTGGGAGCATATAATTCTAATTATTGACATTATCTTGGTACAATTTCACAGTTGTTTCTGATTTAGGTGGAACAGGTGTAGAGGGAGATCATGGTTACTCGTCTGGATGGTGATTGACAAATGCCGCTGATGATAGTTGCTATCATAGTCTTGTTTTAGATATTTTGTCTCTATGTCATGTATATCTTTTATTATCAAGGTCATGTAACGACCTATTTTGTTTCCCCACTATGCCTGGGATGGATGATGTAATGTTCTTGTTTTATCATGTATAAAATTTTGGTGTATCCCCACTTGGTTGGATGGATGAGTCAATCTTTATATATCCCCACTTGGTTGGGAGATGGATGTATGCATGAGTCTTTGGTGATAGGAAGGTCATTTATGATATATAGAGTCATTTTCTTCTTGTAGAACATCTTTTTGCAGACCTTGCTTACAGTCAGGGGGAGCATGAACAACACACTTCAGCACATCAGAGATTTCAGCATGTACTCAAGGGGAGCATAACCGTTTGCCCTTGATGATAAAGGGGGAGAGTGACTTGCAGTTGCCATCAAGTCCAAAGGGGGAGATTGTTGGCATTATGACACAGGTTTGGATCTATGGCACAGGTATTGTCCTTGATGGCAACTCACTCAGATGACAGATCATAGTTCAGGCTCATAGAATGAAGGAAAAAGAGATATACGGAGGTTCCCCTTGACCAAGCCGCGTATACACGTGAGTTTGATGACCAAAAGGCGTATATGCGTATACACGCACTTTCATGCAAGGAAAGGTGTGTACATTTGGTTTTGGTCCATGGTATTTGGACCGTGGTATTGGTCTAAGGTATCTTGACTGACGTGTTGACCCCAGGTATTTGGTCCAAGGTATTGGTTCTAAGTGGTTTTGGACCATGGTATTGAGTAAGGCCGAAGTCTATAAAAGGAAGAGAAGATCATTAGGCAAAGGCACTCAAGTATTGAATATCTAATGAAGAGAAAGATCTAGAATACTGATTGGGTAATGGTGCATAGCTGGATCTGAATCAAGGAGGAACTTGAGCGCTTAAAGAAGGATAAGTTCTACTGATGGGTCAAGGTCTTAAGGCTTGAAGAGAAGTATATTTGTGTGGTTTTTGATCTTTTATCTGAATAATCGGCGCATGTCGTAATCTGTAAATATGATGATCTAGGTATAACTAATGTTTGAATAGTGGTAAAGGTTAAATCATTTTTTAAAAATCTGTACGCAGGTTTTGTATAGCAAAGGCGTGTATACACGCTAGTTCGGTATTTCAAAACTGCGTATATGCAGGTCCGCCTTGAGAAAAGTGTGTATGCACGTCAGTTTGACACATTGAAGTAGCGTACACCTCATAAAATATGTTTTAGCTACTTCTATTTACTATTGCAGTGTTCTAGGTTTTGGGTTGGGTTATAGTTACTGTTACTGTGTTCTGGTTACAACATTCAAAAAAGTGATTGTTTGATTCAGTTTTGGTTGGTGAAAAGGAGATTGATTGATGCAGATATATTTGATGTTTGATTGATGTTATTGATGGATCCAGTGTGAAAATTTATGAAACGTGATCCCTGGAAGAAAAAGGAAGGTTGTAGCCTTCTGTAGGTCAACACCTACGTACTAGTACATCAGCTAGTACAAGAGCTAGGGGGTTGTAGCTCCCTTCCAGGAGAAGCTGGAGAACGAGAGAAGGTTGTAGCCTTATGCAAGTAGAAGCCTGCGTACTGGTATAAGATTGCACCAATACAAAACATTGTAAAAGAAGTTTCTTATTAAAAAGAAAGATAGAGATGATTGTAGCAGGTAGTTTTCACCCACATTGGGTTTCCACCTATTGAAGCCCCGAAAATTGGGTTGACAACAAGGGGGATACCTGCCTGGTTCGGACCTTTCTTGGCAGCTCCTTATCCATTTGGTATAGAGGGTCCGACTGGGGATAATGGGACCAGTTTCCCAATCTATGAGTGTGTGTGTGTAGAATTCGATGTTGCTGATCTAACAGTTCCTATCTAAGATATCCTAATTCAAACTTTAATCTAATTTTATGCTATTGTAATCTAATAAACAACACATCTAAATCTATACTAACCCGAGATGTAATTCTTCTATTATGCAATCTAAAGAGATTTCAAATAACAACTGGTAATAAAGATCATTCAGCGATTATAAGAAAGGAAATCATTCAAGATGAACCAATTCGCATAAAACGTTAGATGAAACAGTGGTGAAAAGCATATCGCATAATAAGTTATTCATACATTAGGCATAAATAAATATCTATCACCGTACAAAAGTGCCAAATGATAACTCAAGCATTCATGCAATAATACATAAACAACTAAAAATTGTATATCACTTTAACATATAAGTAGAAATGGTCAAGAGATAAAAGTACCATTTATGACTAGTCCTACTCATAAGCTTCAAGAAACAATGATTTATCTCTCCTTGATCTAACATCCACTAAGAGTACAGAAGTGCAACATCAGTAGCAGATATCAAATGCAAACATCAACAAATCTTGATCCATTCATTCACCAAAACCTCCTCTGAGGGTGCAAAAGTGCATGTTCTGAGGACAAGTTTTTGATAAATTTCTGGACCCTTCTCTAAATGCATGAGAAGGGTTTAAATACTACTAACTAAATAACTTAATTACACAGATTTAGGATACGGTTTAAATGACCGCCCTTTTTCTAAGCAAAACTATTTCTAAAAATTAAATCTAATATATAACTATTTCTGTATTTGCTCCTTAATGTTGCGAGCATTCAATATTAGCCTGGGTAGAGTCGGCTGACTGTCTTCCGCTTTTGGTTGAGCTAAGCGAACAGAAATGGTAAGAGCTGGCACCATATTTTCAGCAAAATCGATGATATACTCGAGAGTCATCCTCTGGCTATGTGGATTTACTGTGTATGCCCAGTAATAATCCCAGTTCCACTTGGTTAATCCTCGAATTGCTTCTGCCTTTTCTTTCAGCTTTATGTTTCCAGTTTGTTCTTTACCATTGCTTTCTTGCGTTTTCCGGGCTTACAAGTGTCTAAGAAATTAGAGGCTTTGCTTTTTGAGAAATTTTCTCAGCGATGCTTGATTAGCGAGGCGCTAATCGCGCATCGGAAACTGCCTCCGTTCTTTGATCTGGGCCTCTCTGATGCGTTTTTCGCCTTTAGCGCCTTTTCTTTCACTGGGTATAAGCTTCAAAATCTGTAAAAATATTGCTTTCGTGAGCTTCTGACCTTGAGCTCAAACCACCTGTTGATATCAGCATTGTTCAACTACTCATTCAACCATGGTTGTGAATGAAAGATCTGTAATGGATATTTCAGCAACGTTCTGTGAATCTGCGGCTCTGTTGCATGCGGTATCCATTTATGAGGGCATCTTTTCTCTCTCTGAGCATTGGAGCTTTACCCTTTTCCTTCATAGCTTCCTGCACATTACTTTGTGTTACTTCTGTTTTTCGTTCCTGTAGTTCACACATGAGGAGAGAGTAATGATAATAAAAATCGACAGGAAAGCTTTAAACTCTACAGATGTACAAAAACATGCCACCTGACGTAAACTGGCTCTTTGAAAAACATAAAACCGTCTTTCATTAACAACTGGCGTATCATTCATTAATTATCATTAAAGCGCATATCCAATTTTTGGTTTATGGAAATTTTTTTCTTGAATATTGAGCTAGGGAAATTTGTGATGGGATGTTTCTGCGATTCGCATCGCAGCATTGCATTACCGCAGATCGCGGTATCGCGCTATCGCAATTTCATTGTGCTATGTTATCGCAAGGTCGTTTCATTGCGCTATCACAAAATCGTAGATTGTTACAATCGTTAAATGGTTATGTGTTTTTTTCTTGCGACATTGCGATATGCGATATGCGATATGCGATATCGCATATCGGATATCGGCGATTTTTTAAGGTTTTCCAATGTGAGCGTTTCTTAATGCATGCGATGCGATGGAATTCGCGTCGCACTCTCGCAGTTTATTATTTTTACTCATAAGGAAATGTCCTATCATTCTTCGCGCGATGCGATGTTTCTTAAGGAGTAAAATATATGAGCCTTAATTGAATTTTTTGAATTTTTTACTAAGGGTCCCCACTTATCTAGTGTTATTGATAATACTAAATAAGGAGGGGGGTTGTTGGTGGCCACAACAATTGGTGATTCACTTGGAAGAACTAGTTATCTTTGTTTTTCTATTGAATTTTTCAAACTTCCAAAACAGAAAATTTTTCAGAAAATTAAACTTTATTATGGAAAGATAAAGTACATTATGCTCTAACCGCCAATGATATTTTGTTTCAACCTTTTTCTACTTTGATTATTTGCTTCCTCAGGCTAGTCCTTGTATTTACATAAGCCATTACTTGGTCTTGTAAGGATAAAACAAAGTCTCCTCTGTAAAACAGTTTTAAATATGCTCATTTGTCGTAGGTAGAGCCTCTGTTGCCAGCAGACATTTATAGCCTCGACAGGGTTACCTGTTACCCAACAATGATCCTATATTCTACTTAAGGGGGCCTACAAATTTCAAAGAAAATCCATATCCACACTTATTGCTTTGATTTTCATTTTATACTTAAAGAACAATGTCTTGGTTTGGTAGCCA
This sequence comes from Pinus tabuliformis, assembly GCA_031772625.1. NCBI lineage: Eukaryota > Viridiplantae > Streptophyta > Pinopsida > Pinales > Pinaceae > Pinus > Pinus tabuliformis. The sequence goes on along the minus strand of CM062818.1, from coordinate 485,020,727 downwards.
AATTATGACACAGGCATTCACTTGATTTATAACTTTGCTGAACAAGCTGGCTCGTGATGAGACCCCTTGTCTTTTGATTGCAATGATCTTGAGTCATTGCCCTGTTGTGGTGTACAGTATTGGCAAAGTCAGAAAGTTATAATATATGTGATAATGATAAGCCGGCTCGTGATGAGACCTCTTATTCTTCAAGATAAAGTGTATCCTTGGGTTATTCCTCTGAAAGTTGCAATTTCCTTAGCAGGGAGGAAGTCATTGTTTCCTTAAGATAGCTCTGGACAACAATAATAGAGTTTTTGGAAACAACTGTTCTACAAAGAATCTTTATTTTGTTATTGATACCTTTCATTGTACTGAGATAAAACAATTTCTTCACTAAAGGTTGCTTTCATCAAAAAATTTTTTTGGGGTCGAAACTAGTATCATATCTAGGGTAAAGTTTTTTAACTGTATCTATCAACAATAAAGATCAGTTTTCCAAAAGATTTGCTATTTATACAAGAATCTGCAAGAGAATTGGTGTCTTTTTCGTAAATGCCTAATTTAACCACTCACAACTGGTTTTATTATGGAAAAGAAAAAACAACTATTCTACAAAAATAGGAGAATAATCTTCTATGGAAAATATTTCTTGAGAACTTGTCCATTAATAGGCAAAGGATCCCTCTTACCTGCTAAATCCTGTAACACAAATGTTGATGGACCTATGACTTCTACAATCTGAAAAGGACCAAGCCACATCCTTTGAAATTTTGTATGTTTGCCCTTTTCTTCATGAGCCTTGTCCCACTTTAAAACTAAATCTCCCATCTGAAAATATTTTTTGGTCATTATGTTTGAATGAAAAGAGGATTTTACTAGTGCTTGATGATGAGCATGCATTTTCCTAGCTTGTTCTTGTTGTTATTCTAATTTAGTTATTTCCATTTGTCTTAGCTGTAAGGAGGAAGTGGGTACTTCATCAATGTATTGTACTAAAGACAAAGAGAGAATTGCTAAGTGAGTCGGAAGAACCACTTCTTTCCCATAAACTAAATTAAACGGAGAAGTGCCGATAGAAGCTTTTTGCGTTATCCGATATGCCCATAAAGCATATATCAAAGCCTTGTGCCAATTTTTATGATTTTGATCAATTGTTCTTTTAATAATCCTGATTAGGTTTTTATTTGTTGATTCAGCTAGCCCATTACCTTCTGGGTAGTAATTGGCTGAATATTTAAGTTTGAATCCTCTTTTAAGTGCAAATTTAGTCATTGCATTTCCAGAAAAGTATGATGCATTATCAAACATTAAAGCGGATCGCAATCCAAACCTGGTGATTATAAATTGATCTATGAACTCAATGATATTTTCAGAATTAGCCATCTTGAGTGGAACTGCTTCTACCCACTTAGTAAAATAATTTGTTGTTGTGAGGATGTATCTATGCTGCTTAGAAGAGTGAGGAAAGATCTCACCTATTATGTCCAAGCCCCACTGACTGAAAGGTTGCTCAATGTTTACCGACTGTAGTGGCAGGGACGAATTCTTTTGTCTTCCAGCAGTAGTTTGGCACACTTGACATCTTCTCACGTAACTATGTGAGTCTTTAAACAGTGTGGGCCAGTAATATCCTGCGCGTAAGATTTTATGTGCAGTAGCATCTCTAGCATAGTTTCCGCCTACCGGCCCATCGTGTAGTTCTTGCAAAATTTTTTCAGCTTCAGCTTTCTCAAGACACCTAAGAAGAACAGAATCATAATTTTTTCTAAAAAGAATATCATTTATGAGTTGATATTGTTTAGCTTTCAACCTTAGAGCTATTTTCTTAGTATGATCAAGGTGTGAAGGAGCATACCCGTTCTTAAGATAAGAAATGATATCAGCATATAATGATTCTGCATCGTTTAGGCTTACCTCACACATTTGTACCTCTTCAGATGGAATTTCAGAAATTTGCGATGCTCCAGCCAGCATTTTGCAGAAGCCTTGAACTCTTATAAAGTTTACTGGTTTGATCTCAATATCATATTCCTGTAAGGCAGTAACTCAATTTGCCCTTTTCTCACCCACATCCTTCTGTACTAGAAGATTCCTTACCGCTGGAAACGGTACTATAATCTTAGTATGGGTTTTAAGTAAGAAAGGTCTGAAGTATTTGACCGCTTTGAAAATAGCATAAGCATGTTTCTCCATGTCTGAATAATTTAGTTCAACACCCTGTAAATTTGAGCTAAAAAATGCAATTGGAGCTTCCACTTTTTCATGATTCGCTTGAGTTAGAATCACAGCATATGACTTATCTGAGGCAAATGTGTATAAAATAAAAGGTTCTGAAAAATTCGAAGTTGTTAAAGATGGAGCATTAATAATAGCTTGTTTGATCAGGTTGAATACTTCATGTTCATCTTGACCCCATTTAAAATTTGAATTCTTTTTAATCATGTTTTGCAAAGGAGACACGATTCGTGAAAAATCTGGAACGAATCTCTTTACAAAGTTGATCTGACCAAGGAAAGATTGCATAGCTTTTTTCTTATGAGGTAGGGATATTTCAGAAATTTCTTTGATTCTATCGGGATCAATGTGAATACCGGATTTTGACACTATGAATCCTAGAAGTTTCCCTTCACTTAGTGCGAAAAAAGATTTTTTTGGGTTAAGTGAAATTCCATACCTTAAACACCGTTGAAAGATTTGTTTTAGGGCTTTGAGATGGTCACTTCGCTTCTTCGAGTACACTGTTATATCATCCATGTAAATTACTACAGAATTATTGACTAAACCTTTGAATGCGATGTCCATGGATCTCTGAAATGTGGCACCAGCATTAATCAAACCAAATGGCATCTTTCGATATGCGTAAGTGCCCCATTTAGTTCTGAATGTGGTTTTCAATTGATCATCAGGATGTACCAACACTTGATTGTATCCTGAAAATCCATCCAAGAAAGACATTAATTCTGAGCCCGCCACTGCTTGCAGTATCTGTTCCATACGTGATAGAGGAAAATTATCTTTTTGACAGGCTTTGTTAAGGTTCCGAAAGTCAATGCAAATCCTAATATCTCTATTTTTCTTTCTAACAGGTACCATATTGGAGACCCATTTGGAATGTTTGACGGGAAAGATTATTCTGACTTTCAATAACTTATTGAGCTCAGTTTTTATCTGATTTTCTAAATTGGGGTGGATCTTTCTCAGCTTTTGTTGGACAGGTTTTTCATTATCGATCATGGGAATAGTATGCTGGATGATGGAAGTGTCGTATGTGTTCAGCTCATCATAATTCCAGGAAAAAACATTTTTATATTGTCTCAAAAGACGAATATACGCTAGTTTCTCTTCAGGGGCTAGGCTGAGGCCAAGATTAATGTTTTGTGGTTTAGCATCGGTCCCTAGGTTTACTAATTCGTAGTTCAAGGTTGAACTTTGGAGTTTTGAATTGGTAGACCTCTTAAACCGATCTTTCAAATCGTACAAGTCTTCTAACTTGACCATCGACTTAGGTATAGCATTATTAGTGCTATTTTGTTGCAATTGTCGATCGTGTTGGTCTTCGTCAATTATTTTATTGGAGTAGGATCCTTCAGATGTGAAGAAATTTACAATATCAAGATCGTCATTGAATACTCTCCAATTTGTGATGTTGTCAAGAATGGATGGTCTAAAGATTAATTCTATTGAGAATCTATCTGGACTAAAATCTTCGGACAGAATAATCTTAGAAGCTACGTTAGCCAAAAGGTCTACACTTGTGTTTTGGAGTTTAGGGATTGAAGAAATATTAAACGCTATGAAATTCTTAGTCAGATCTTGGACTAAGGATTGATAATTTTTAAATGAACTGATAAGCAATGTATAGTGTGTTATGAAACCAGCTCACAAAAAGATAGAAAAGAGAGATCCACGCCTTAGAATTCAGCCTCTTCGAGGGGGCAACCTCCTTTACATTACATAAATGAACAATTCTTGGATGATACAAATGAAAATACCTCCTTTCTATATATAGGATTCTAAGTGGTCCCAATACAATCAAAGCCTACATAACAATAATATTGTAGGGCACAACAATAACAATAGTGGGCTTCTATGTGGCACAATAGTAACAATATGGGCACTACATGGGTACATCAATATAAATAAGGGGTATAACTACAATAGTAATGGGGTAATCACTAGTATTATAGGGACCCAACATGCCCCTCTCCTTCAAAAAAGTGTTGTCCTCAACGCTTGAGTAGTTCAAGATACTTCTGCATAAAATTCTCATCCTCCCATGTGGAATCTTCAGCGGATAAGTTCTTCCACTTGATAAGGTACTCTGAAATTGATCGATTTCGTAGCTGTCGAGTTCTTGTTTCTATAACTGCTTCCGGTTCCAATATAATTTTTCCTTCTTCGTCAAGTTCTGGCAATATTGTTTGAACTGGGAGCTTGTCGCCTATAACCTTCTTTAAGCATGAAACATGGAAAACTGGGTGCAATCAAGAAGCTGCAGGAAGCTCCAATTTGTATGCCATAGTACCAATCTTTTGCAACACCTTGTACGGACCATAATACTTTGGTGATAATTTATTATCCTTCTTAGCTTGCTTGAGGGACATTTGCTTATATGGTTGTAGCCGTAGGAATATGTTGGCATTATGATTCAAATGTTGTCCTTGATGGCAACTCACTCAGAGGTTGGTACAGGTGCTCAGAAGCTGGTACAGGTGATGGCATCTTAATCAGAAGACAGATCTTAGTACAGCATGCCAAGGAAGTTCATATACGCAGGTTCGTTAAGCCCAAGTCGCGTGTACACGCTAGTTGGATTCAGAAAAAGCGTGTGTCTGTGGAAAAGCACCTTTGGTCCATGGTGGTTAGACCTTGGAAATTGTGCCTATGGTTTCGGACCATTGTGTCTCGACGGGTGTGTCGATCCCTAGTTTTGGAGTTGATGGTATTATGTTACTATGGTTTTGGCTCTTGGTATTGAGCAAGGCCTAAGGCTATATAAGGAGAAGAAGATCATTAGGCAAATGTATCTTTCGACAAGGGCTTGAATATCTAAGAGTGAAAGAGATCTGATTTGCAGGTGCTGGGTTGCTTGATCTAAGCCAAGGAGAGATCACATTGGTTGATGGAAGACTAGATCTAAGGATAGATCGGGATCTAATGGTTTGAAATGCACTATCATGATATGGTTGATTATGCTTATTTCTAGATCTGCATATTGTCGCAATGCTATGTTCTGGGTCTAACTAATGTCTGGTACAGCTGCAAATTGAGAAAGTTTATTTTTAGATCTGTACGCAGGTTGGCTTCGGTAAAAGCGCGTGTATACGCGGGTTTTGCTCCTTGAAGTAGCGTATATCTTTTGAAGCTTGATTTTGGGTTTACAGTGGGGTCTGACAGTTATTACAGAGTTCTGTAGTCTGCTCTGTGTTCTGGTAACTGGTGATTGACAGGGTTCAGTGGTTCAGTGATTCAGAGTTTGGTTGTTTTATGCTTCAATGATCTGTTGTGGAAATTGAATGAATTGTGGTCTTCAGATTGTAATGTTGTGCTTCAGGAATATCCAAGTCTGAAAATGTATGAAAGGTGATACCTGAAGAAAAGAAGATTGTAGGTCAGCACCTACATACTAGTATCTTGGCTAGTACAAAAGCAAAGGGGGTTGGAGCTCCCTTCCAAGGAAGTTTGGAGAACGAGAGAAGGTTGTAGCCTTCTGCAGGTTGTAGCCTGCGTACTGGTATAAGGCTGCACCAGTACAAAAGATTGTAAACTGAAGTTTCTTAAAGAAAGATAGAGATAACTTGCAGCAGGTGGTTTTCACCCACATTGGGTTTCCACCTTATATCTTGGTGTTCATGTGTGTGGCTTTTGATCTGTTCTGTTATACTGCATCTGCTTACTGTTAATGTGGTGAATAATGTCCTGATGAACTTAACTGAAGAATAAGCTAACTAAGTTATGAGTTTTCTGCTTATACGCTGTTTTATTTAGTCACAGTAGCGTGTACACGCTGTTTTACTTAACTGAAGTAGCGTATATGTTTCTGAGCATTGAAAAGGTTTGTTTGATCTGATAATACTGATTCACCCCCCCCTCTCAGTATTATTTCCAACAATTGGTATCAGAGCAGGTCCTTCAGAGAAGCTTGATCGCTTGAAGGTAGATCATTCATCATGAGCAACTACGAGAAAGAGGCATCAATCAGGCCACCGGTTTTTGATGGAACAAATTTCAATTATTGGAAGGTAAGGGTTACTGCATATCTTCAATCTCTTGGTACAGAAGTTTGGAACATTGTAGAAACAGGCTATGCTTTTCCTTCAGCTACTCCTACAGATCCAGCTGAGAAAAAGACATATGAAACAAATGCAAAAGCAGTCAGTACTCTTTTGGGAAGTATATCCCAAACAGAATTCATGAAGGTCATGCACTTCAAATCAGCAAAAGAGATATGGGACAAAATGATCACTAGCTATGAAGGAGATGAACAGGTAAAGGAAGCTAAACTTCAAACTCTCAGGATTCAATATGAGACTCTCAAGATGTATAATGATGAAAGTGTGGCTAATTATTTTCTTCGGGTAGATGAGATTGTTAATTGTATGAAAAATTTGGGTGAAGAAATAAAAGAGACTATAGTAGTTCAAAAGATTCTAAGATCATTATCCCCCAAGTTTGAATCTAAAGTATCTGCAATAGAAGAAAAGGAAAATCTCAAAGTTCTCACTATGTCTCAGCTACATGGAATTCTAACTGCTTATGAAATGAGAAAGGGAGGTCCATCAGACAGAAGGGAAGCTGCTTTTAAGGCATCAGGAAAAGAAGATTACTATGAAGCAAGCCATGTTCCAGAAGAAGAGGAAGAAGAATCAAATTTTGTCAGAAATCTTCAAAGGGGTGCTGGAAGGTTCAAAGGTAAGCTACCTTTCAAATGCTTTGCTTGTGGAAGAGTAGGTCATTATGCTGCAAAATGTCCTTATAAGGATAAAGGAAAAGAACCTGTTAGATGGAACAAGAAACAAAGTGCAAATAAGAAAAGCTACTACACCCATGAAGATAGTGATGGCTTATCAAACAGTGATGAAGATGAACAAGGTAATAAATATAAGCTGTTAATGGCATTTGAAGATGATGATTATGAGGATGCTGTAGATGTGGATAATCTCTATAATGAAATTACTAGACTCAAGAGATGCATAGAAGAAAAGAGTGTGATCATTGATACTCTGCAATTTCAAATTGATGAAAAGGAAAAACATCTTGAAAAACTAGAAGGTGAAATTGTTGGTCTTAGAAAAGAAATTGAGAAAACAAAAGCTATTAATCTTAAGTTTGTCAAAGGATCTGAAACTTTGGATGAGATTATCAATGTGCAGCGGTCTCCTCTAAACAAGACAGGTTTGGGTTATAATGGAGAAACTTCTCAAGCATCCACCTCAAAAAGTTATCTTGATGCAGCAAGAAGAAATGAGCAGAAGAACAATGAAGATAATCAGGTAAAGCAGGGACGAATTACAAACAGAAACTATCAGGGACAATCCTTCTTAAGGGTGAACAAAAGCTACAATCAACCACAGGTAAAATCTTCTCAGTTTAGCTCAAGAATAGATGAAAATAGAAACTACAATCAGTTGGCTGGTAGATTCAATAACCGCAGAAGCTTCTTCAATGGACAATGCTTTTCTTGCCATAACTTTGGTCACAAAGCAGCTCAATGTGTTGCATATAAAACAATCATGACTAGGGAAGCTCAAAAACAAAGAAGTATGACAGGGATTACAAAAAGGACCTATAACAACTTTTCGATTCTTGAAAATGAAGTTGAATGTTCTATTTGCAATAATTTTGGTCATAAAGACTCTGAATGCAGGAGCAGGTTTCAGGAGAAAAAGGAACAAGCCACAAGCACCAAAACATGGAGAATAAAGGAACCTCAAACAGAAAGATGTGGGATAGCATTTTATGCAGAAGGACAGGAAAATCTATGGTACATTGACAGTGGATGTTCGAAACATATGACAGGTGATAAAGAAAAGCTTGAATCTTATTCTACTTTAGAAAAAGGAAAGAAAGTCTCTTTTGGAAATGATACTCCTGCAACTATAAAAGGAAAAGGTATTGCTCCTTTGAAGGAAAAGGTCAAGGCTGGAAATGTTTTGTATGTTGATGGATTGAAGCATAATCTTCTAAGTGTCAGTCAGATGTGTGATCAAAGAACCGAGGTTATTTTCAGATCAAATGGATGTCTTGTTCGTGATCTTGATACAGGTAAAACAGTTCTCAAAGGAAAAAGAACTCCAAATAATCTGTACATATTTGAAGAAGGACAACAACAATGCTATCTTAGCAAGGATGAAGAGCACTGGTTATGGCATCGAAGGTTGGGACATCTAAGCTTCTCACAAATAAGGAAAGCATGCAAATATCAGGCAGTTCGCGATCTTCCAGATATCAAAATTCCAGACAACACCATATGCAAATCTTGTCAGTTTGGAAAGCAAACCAGAACTAACTTTCCAGAGAAGGAAGGATCAGCTAGCTTGCCTCTTGAGCTAGTCCATACAGATGTATGTGGTCCATTTAGGAAAAGGACACCTCGAGGAGAAGAATATCTGATATTATTCATTGATGATTTCTCAAGGTTTGTTTGGTTAGGGCTTATGAAGCACAAAGATGAAGCATTCGAAAAATTCAAATCCTTCAAAGCATTGGCTGAAAATGAATCAGGACACAAAATTAAGTGCCTCAGATCTGACAGAGGTGGGGAGTTCACATCAAATGAATTTTTCGATTTCTGTGATGAACATGGGATAAGAAGAGAATTCTCTACAGCTAGAACTCCTCAGCAAAATGGGGTTGTGGAAAGAATGAACAGAACTATCCAACAAATGGCTCGTGCTATGCTCGATGAATCAGGTACTCCTGCAACCTTCTGGGGTGAAGCTGCACATGCTGCTATTATTATTCTTAACAAAACAAATGTCCGAGTAAACAGCACTCAAACACCTCATGAGCTTTGGAGTGGTAAAACTCCTTCCGTGAAGCACTTCAAAATCTTTGGGAGCAAATGTTATATTAAGAATACTGATGAGCAACTTGGCAAACTTGAACCAAGAGCAGATGAGGGCATTCTTCTTGGTATTCTCCACATAGCAAAGCATACAAGTGCTACAATAAAAGACTTGGCAGAATTGTTGACAGTATTGATATAGTGGTTGATGAGAAGGGATATATTCCTAGGCAAGTTCATCATGAAGACATTGAAGAAGATGAAGGTTACTCTCAAAGGCGAAATGATGAAGAAGAAGAACCTCAAGAAGAAGAAGAATCTCAAGAAGAACCAGAGGAGCAGACAAGAATAGAAGAGAAGACTCCATCCAGATATGTCCAAAAGAATCATCCAGAAACTCAGATTGTGGGGCAGAAAGAAGCAGGAGTACAAACAAGAAGGACACTTGCAGAAGCTTCAAGCTACTTGGCATTACTCTCCTCCATTGAACCACAAAATGTGAAAGAGGCATGCAAAGATGAATGTTGGGTCAAAGCAATGGATGAAGAACTTGAGCAAATCGAAAAGAACAACACTTGGGAATTAGTTCCTAGACCAAAAGATAAGAATGTAATAGGAACAAAATGGGTCTTCAAGAATAAATTAAATGAAAATGGAGAAGTAATTAGAAACAAGGCCAGACTTGTTTGTAAAGGGTATGCACAGCAAGAAGGAATAGATTTTGAAGAGACCTTTGCTCCTGTGGCAAGACTTGAGGCCATCCGAATGTTTCTTGCTCTCTCAAGCTTTCAAAACTTCAAGGTATTTCAAATGGACGTGAAATCAGCCTTCCTGAATGGAGACTTAGAAGAAGAAGTATATATTGAGCAGCCAGATGGTTTCATTCTTGGGAATGATCCAAACCTTGTATGCAGATTGAAAAAGGCACTCTATGGACTCAAACAAGCTCCAAGGGCTTGGTACTATCGGTTGGACAAATATCTTCACCAACAAGGCTTTTCAAAAGGATCAGCAGATAGCAATCTCTATATAAAAGTTGAAAATAAAAATTGCTAATTCTTGTTGTTTATGTAGATGATATTATTTTTGGCAGCAATGAAGAGACTATGAGTCAAAACTTTGCCTTGGTTATGCAGAAAGAATTCGAAATGTCACTTCTTGGAGAATTGACATATTTTCTTGGATTGCAAATCCAACAAAATGAAGGAGGTATTTTCTTGTCTCAAACCAAATACCTCAAGCAGATCTTGAAGAAGTATGGCATGGAAGAGTCAAAGCCAGTATGTACACCCATGGTTACAGGATGCAGCCTCAGTGCAAATGATGAATCAGCAGCAGTTCACCAACCCACTTATAGATCCATGATTGGGAGTTTGCTTTATTTGACAGGTACTCGACCAGATATTACACATGCAGTAGGAATGGTTGGAAGATTTCAAGCCAACCCAAAGGAAACTCATCTTCAGGCAGTCAAAAGAATCTTCAAATATCTTCAAGGGACCCAAAACTATGGCTTATGGTATCCTAGAAATACGGATCTCACTCTTCATGCTTACACAGATGCAGATTGGGCTGGAAGTGTGGATGATAGGAAAAGCACAAGTGGTGGTGCTTTCTTCATGGGTTCCAGATTAGTATCTTGGTTCAGCAAGAAACAAAGTTCGATTGCCTTATCTACAGCTGAAGCAGAATATGTGGCTGCAGCATCTTGTTGCACACAACTTCTTTGGATGATGCAGACCTTGCAGGACTTTCAAATCACTTGCACTCCACCTGTCTCTATCTTATGTGATAATACAAGTGCAATCAGCATTTCAAAGAATCCAGTCATGCACTCAAAGACCAAGCACATACCAATCAAGTACCATTTTCTTCGGGAGCAAGTGCTTGAGCAGAAGGTTAAATTGGAGTATGTTCCTTCTAAGGAACAAGTTGCTGATATTCTCACAAAACCACTGCCCAGGGAAACTTTTGAATATCTCAGACAAAAGCTGGGAGTAGTAGATGCTTCATCCTACTGTTGAAGCTTGTCTGTTCAACAGAAAAGTTGGTATACGCAAGTTACGAAAGGTATATATGCGTATAAACGCGGATTTATGCTAGGAAAGTCGCGTGTATGGTGTACGCAAGTTGCAGAGAGTATATCCGCGTCATACGCTGGTTCATGCAGGAGAAATCGCGTATATGAAAATCTGACCAGCAAGGGCACTCTCTGGAGTTCTGAACAGCAATGGGTATGTCAGAATTCTTCAGGCACGGTTTCAGGGAGTGCAGCAGGCACAGGTTCAGGGGGAGCAGCTTAAAAGTCTCATAAAGCATTGTTGGCATTCAGATGTTTTGATTGTTGATTTCAGGAAAAGGAGCTCAGAAAGAAATCCTGGTTGCTGATCTAAAAAGATGTTTATAATATGCTGCTGATAACTTTCATAAGTCTTGGTCTAGATTTGTTGTCTCTATCTCTCTTGTGATATCTCCTTTATGGTGTCAAGGCATGTAACGGCCCATGTTGGTTTCCCCACTATGCCTGGGATGAATGCTGTAATATAAATGATTGTTTCTGATATGTCCCCTCTTGGTAGGGAGTATGGATGTATTTATTGAGTCTTTTGGTGATAGGAAGGTCCCTTATGGTTCTTGTTGAAGAACATCTTTTGCAGATCTGGCCTACTGTCAGGGGGAGCATGAGTCCGCACAGCCAAGCAGAGGTATCAGCATGTTCTCAACAATATCAGCATGTTCTCAGGGGGAGCACAGCCCTTTGCCCTTGATGTCAAAGGGGGAGAGTGACCTGGTGTGGTGGTTGCCATCAAGTCCAAAGGGGGAGATTGTTGGCATTATGATTCAAATGTTGTCCTTGATGGCAACTCACTCAGAGGTTGGTACAGGTGCTCAGAAGCTGGTACAGGTGATGGCATCTTAATCAGAAGATAGATCTTAGTACAGCATGCCAAGGAAGTTCATATACGCAGGTTCGTTAAGCCCAAGTCGCGTGTACACGCTAGTTGGATTCAGAAAAAGCGCGTGTCTGTGGAAAAGCACCTTTGGTCCATGGTGGTTAGACCTTGGAAATTGTGCCTATGGTTTCGGACCATTGTGTCTCGACGGGTGTGTCGATCCCTAGTTTTGGAGTTGATGGTATTATGTTACTATGGTTTTGGCTCTTGGTATTGAGCAAGGCCTAAGGCTATATAAGGAGAAGAAGATCATTAGGCAAATGTATCTTTCGACAAGGCTTGAATATCTAAGAGTGAAAGAGATCTGATTTGCAGGTGCTGGGTTGCTTGATCTAAGCCAAGGAGAGATCACATTGGTTGATGGAAGACTAGATCTAAGGATAGATCGGGATCTAATGGTTTGAAATGCACTATCATGATATGGTTGATTATGCTTATTTCTAGATCTGCATATTGTCGCAATGCTATGTTCTGGGTCTAACTAATGTCTGGTACAGCTGCAAATTGAGAAAGTTTATTTTTAGATCTGTACGCAGGTTGGCTTCGGTAAAAGCGCGTGTATACGCGGGTTTTGCTCCTTGAAGTAGCGTATATCTTTTGAAGCTTGAATTTGGGTTTACAGTGGGGTCTGACAGTTATTACAGAGTTCTGTAGTCTGCTCTGTGTTCTGGTAACTGGTGATTGACAGGGTTCAGTGGTTCAGTGATTCAGAGTTTGGTTGTTTTATGCTTCAATGATCTGTTGTGGAAATTGAATGAATTGTGGTCTTCAGATTGTAATGTTGTGCTTCAGGAATATCCAAGTCTGAAAATGTATGAAAGGTGATACCTGAAGAAAAGAAGATTGTAGGTCAGCACCTACATACTAGTATCTTGGCTAGTACAAAAGCAAAGGGGGTTGGAGCTCCCTTCCAAGGAAGTTTGGAGAACGAGAGAAGGTTGTAGCCTTCTGCAGGTTGTAGCCTGCGTACTGGTATAAGGCTGCATCAGTACAAAATATTGTAAACTGAAGTTTCTTAAAGAAAGATAGAGATAACTTGCAGCAGGTGGTTTTCACCCACATTGGGTTTCCACCTTATATCTTGGTGTTCATGTGTGTGGCTTTTGATCTGTTCTGTTATACTGCATCTGCTTACTGTTAATGTGGTGAATAATGTCCTGATGAACTTAACTGAAGAATAAGCTAACTAAGTTATGAGTTTTCTGCTTATACGCTGTTTTATTTAGTCACAGTAGCGTGTACACGCTGTTTTACTTAACTGAAGTAGCGTATATGTTTCTGAGCATTGAAAAGGTTTGTTTGATTTGATAATACTGATTCACCCCCCCTCTCAGTATTATTTCCAACAGAATACCCAATCACCTACATCAAAACTTCTTTCACTGCGATGCTAATCTGCCTGTTGTTTCATTCTATTCTGTGCCAACACAAGGTTATCCTTTAAGAGTTGGAGGACTTGTTGTTGATGTTCGATGTGATGTTCCACTGCCTGAACCTTAGAATTTTCTCTTAAATATGATGTGATGGATGGTGGTTGATACCCATAAAGTGCCATAAATGGGGTCATTTTTGTTGCTGTATGAAAGGAAGTGTTATACCACCATTCAGCCAGAGGCAACCATTTGACCCATTGTGTCTGTTTATCAGATACAAAGCAACGAAGATATCCTTCCAAACATTTGTTTACTATCTCAGTTTGCCCATCAGATTGAGGATGATAAGATGAGCTATGAGCTAACTGAGTACCAAGACAAGAAAATAATTCTGTCCAAAAATTTCCAGTGAAAATGGGATCTCTGTCACTTACAATAATCTTTGGGTTTCCATGTAGCTTTTGAATTGTTTCCATAAATGCAGTAGAAACTGTACTGGCTTTAAATGGATGTGATAATGCACAAAAGTGTGCATACTTGGTAAGTCTGTCAACTACCACCATGATGACACTCTTTCCCTCAGACTTGGGTAAACCTGTGATAAAATCCATTGAAACCTCCTCCCAACGTTGGCTTGGAATGGATAAAGGTTGTAATAGACCCGGTGTCTTAATTGTTTCAACTTTATTTTGCTGGCAAACCAAACATTCTGCCACAAACTTTTGAATATCTGATTTAAGGCCATCCCAAAAAAATTCCTTCTTAACCCTGTGGTAAGTTTTTAAAAATCCTGAGTGCCCTCCTAAGGGAGAAGTGTGCAATTCCATAAGAATCTTTTGTTTTAGCTGGGAATTCTTACAGAGGTATAAGCGATCTTTGTACCATAACGAATCATTTTTCCAGCTAAATGTATCAGACGTACTGGAATCTTGTTGTAGCTTTCGAATAAGTGCCCACACTTCTTCGTCATTCTTCCATTCCTCCCTTGCTTCATTTATCCAATCTGGTTGGATAATAGAAATGGCGCACAACAATGCTTCCACATCCTCATCCTTTCTTGAGAGTGCATCTGCCACCACATTTTGCTTCCCTTTTTGTAGATGATTTCAAAGTCATAACCCAACATCTTTGTGACCCACTTTTGTTGCTCTTCAGAGGATAATCTTTGTTCTAAAAAGTATTTAAGGCTATCATGATCCGTTTTTACCTTGAAGTGTCTTCCCATTAGGTAGGGTCGCCATTTCTTAAGTGCATGGAGTATTGCCAACATTTCCTTCTCATAAATAGCTTTGCTTAAAAACTTTCCCTTGATTGGACGACTTTCAAAAGCAATGGGTCTTTCATCTTGCATTAGAACAGCACCAATTCCATTTCCTGAAGCATCACATTCCACAATAAAGGTTTTTGTGAAGTCCGGTGTAGCTAAGACCGGTGCTTGGCACATTGCCTCTTTAAGATGTTCAAAGGCCTTTGTTGCTTCCGGAGTCCATGAAAATGCATCTTTCTTCAATAATGTTGTTAGAGGTGCTGCTATTCTCCCATAATTCTTAACAAACTTGCGATAATACCCTGTCAACCCAAGAAATCCTCGCAGATGCTTTATGGATGTGGGGATTTTCCATTCCTTAATGGCTTTAATTTTGCTAGGGTCTACCTTAACTCCTTCATGAGATACAATATGACCCAAATATTCCACCTCCTGGACTCCAAAGAAACATTTGGATCTTTTTGCATATAATTGTTTCTCCTCCAATAGTTGTAGCACCCTGTCAACATGTTCAACATGATCCTTCCAAGACTTGCTGTAGATTAGTATATCATCAAAAAATACTAACACAAATTTTCTAAGGAATGGTTTGAAAATTGAATTCATCAAACCTTGAAATGTTGAAGGTGCATTGGTAAGGCCAAAAGGCATGACCAAAAATTCATAATGACCCTCATGAGTTCTAAATGCCGTTTTCGGAATGTCTTCAATCTTCATTCTGATTTGATGATATCCTGAACGAAGATCCAACTTGGTGAAGTAAATTGATCCATGCAATTCATCCAGTAATTCATCAATGACAGGAATGGGGAACTTATCTTTAATAGTGAGCTTGTTGAGCTCCCTATAATCCGGACACATGCGCCATGATCCATCCTTCTTGTGCACCAATACTACTGGAGCAGAGAAAGAACTTTGACTCGGTTGAATTATACCAGCCTCTAGCATTTCTGCAACCATACGTTCAATTTCACTTTTTTGGACATAGGGATATCTGTACGGCCTGATGTTTGGAGGAACACTTCCTGGAATCAGATGAATAGCATGATCATGATCACGCATAGGTGGGAGACCTTTGGGAGTCTCAAATACCTTGGAATGATTGTCCAAGACTTTTTGGAGATCTGGAGAAATAGATGATTCCAATGTGGAAACATCTAGCGAACATAATTGTGCAATTACACCTCTTTGCTCCTTTTTTAGAAGCTTTGTCATACCATTAGAGCTGATTATCTTTCCTGGTTTCCCTGCAATACCCCTTAATTCAACTTCCTTTCCTTCCACAGAAAATTTCATGAAAAGTTCTTGAAAATTAAAAGCTATTGTACCCAAGGATTGTAGCCATTGGACTCCTAGTACAACATCAGCACCTCCCATTGGAATGGAAAGCATTGGGCTAGTCAATACATATTCTCCCATGGATAGCTTGATATTATGGCACTTTCCAGAGCAATTTATTGTTCCTCCATTTGCAATCATCACTTGACACTCTGGTGCTGGATATAGGAAGCAATTCAATTCTTTTGCTACCCTACAATGAATAAAATTGTGGGTGCTTCCTGAATCAATCAACACTATTACCTTTTTCTTCTTGATTTGTCCTTCTATCTTGATGGTTTGAGGAGTGGTAATTCCTGCCAATGCATTACAAGATATGGTCGGATTTATTTGTTCTTCATCTAGGCTTTGTTCCTGGAATATATCCTCTTCTTTTGACCTTTCTTGCTCCTTTTCTTCTTCCTCTTCACAATCTATGTAGAATAATTTCTTCTCAGCACACTTATGACCTTTTGTGTATTTGCTATCACAATTGTAACAAAGCCCTTTTGCTCTTTTTTCTTCCAATTGTTGTGGTGTCAACCTTGTAGGTTGTGGAAGACTATGGGCAACAACACTTCCTTCTTTATAGTTGTGAATGGTATGCTTCCTAGTTGCCATAATTTTGCTTTCCATTTTTCTTGCTAACCTGAATGCCTTCTCTAATGAATCAGGTTCCCAAAGGCACACATCATGTTGGATATTATCCTTTAAAGACCCTATGAACACATCAATCCTATGCTCCTCTGGAATATCTTTTACCCTTATGTTCAATTTTTGGAACTCCTCAATGTGCTCCATTATTGAACCCTTTTGTTTGAGACTTATCAATTGGCTAAAAAAAGTGTTGCTTTTTGTATCCTCATAATGTGCTATCAATTCTTCCGTAAAAATTGCCCAAGTGATAAATTGTTTACGAGAACAAAGCCATTGATACCATACAAACTGATTTGGTTCCAAATATAAAGTTGCCATACGTACCTTTTGTGTGTTTTGCACATTATTGAGATCGAAGAATTGCTCCATCTGTAATATCCATGTGGCGGGATCCTTGCCATCAAACTTCCTCATATCGATTTTTGGAACATGGTGAGTCTTCGATCCAACATTAGAGTCTATGGAATCATGATTAACATTTCTTTTGTTCTCATCATGAGTTTCCTTTACTACCTTTTCACCATTAGTGACCCTTTCTTGTAGCAACTTCTTCAATTCATCCATCTTATCATCCATGCCATCAATTTTAGCGTCCATGCCATCAATTTTAGCGTCAATCTTAGCTTCCATGCCATCAATTTTAGTGTCAATCTTAGCTTCCATGCCATCCATCTTAGCTTCCATTCCCTTTATCTTAGATTCCACGCCATTTACCTTAGATTCCACGCCACTTATCTTAGCTTCTGTTAGCTTTTGTGAGCGTGACATTTGTTGCACTTGTTCTTGTAATTTTGATATATCATGTAGCATTTCTTCCTCTTCTTCATGAGTCATGCTAGAGCTTTCAAGTTCCTTACTAGGTGTTTGCATTTTCTTTCCTCGGGGCATCAGTTACCGATAATAAAATTTTACTATGCCCTTTGAATTCCGTTAAACCAAGCTTACACAAAAATTAAAAAAAACTACACACCTTTTTTCACTTTATAGAAGCCTGATATTGAATCTGATGTATCTCTGTAATTTCGGATCCTCCAATTCTAAAATTGCTACCTGTAGTAGCCTTCGGCGTCCTCTTTCCAATGCCACAAGTCTGAGCGAAATTGGATTCTTCAAGGAAGAGTTATGTGAAATCTCCCACAATGACTTGCTTTTAGACTGTTTCAGTAGAGCGAACTTGTACGACGTGCCACGAGTCACTGTTTCAACCTTTGAATCTGAAACACACACACAAGAAACTACAATCCATCCTCTTTCTGTACCTTTTTACAAAATTTCAATCTGATCCTCAGAGAGAGAGTTATGATGATTTTCCCCAGGTCACCTGTTTTGAATGTAATTCAGGAGTCTGCAAAAAAACCAACTTCCTTAGATCATATATCCGAAAATATCGCGCGAAAAGCTCTGAAATTCGGACCCAAGGTTCAGTGCCAATTCTTCGCAAATGGGTTTTTTTTGCAACTTCTGAAACATCACAGAAAAAAAGTTATAGCGAAAATGCCACGATGACCTGTTTGGAGCAGCGAAACCCTAGAATCCAAAGCTCTGATACCAAATGTTATGAAACCAGCTCACAAAAAGATAGAAAAGAGAGATCCACGCCTTAGAATTCAGCCTCTTCGAGGGGGAAACCTCCTTTACATTACATAAATGAACAATTCTTGGATGATACAAATGAAAATACCTCCTTTCTATATATAGGATTCTAAGTGGTCCCAATACAATCAAAGCCTACATAACAATAATATTGTAGGGCACAACAATAACAATAGTGGGCTTCTATGTGGCACAATAGTAACAATATGGGCACTACATGGGTACATCAATATAAATAAGGGGTATAACTACAATAGTAATGGGGTAATCACTAGTATTATAGGGACCCAACATAGTGTTACGTACCTGTTTAACCACAATCTCAGAGTCTCCAAAAACTTGAAGATACTTGACACCTAACTCGATTGCTTTGTACAGGCCTTGGACCAAAGCCTCATATTTTGCTGTATTGTTTGTGCAATCAAATTCGAGTCTGCACGTGAGCATGATTTTATCTCCTTCTGGACTAATCAGAACACATCCTGCTCCTGCTCCTTCGCTAGATCTAGAACCATCAAAAAATAATTTCCAAAACAAAGATTTATTTACAGGTTTATCTAAAAAATTGATACATTTTGAACTATCAGTTCGAGAAAAATTTTCGACTTGGGACAAAACAGAGTGTTCTAAATAGGGTGACGCATGAGCATTAAAATTTCTGAGGAAAGAATCTACTGAGTAATTGCCAATAATGCTGTTGTTATACGCTACTGGTTCATTTTCTC
Organism: Pinus tabuliformis; assembly: GCA_031772625.1. NCBI lineage: Eukaryota > Viridiplantae > Streptophyta > Pinopsida > Pinales > Pinaceae > Pinus > Pinus tabuliformis. Next base: position 485,001,852 of record CM062818.1, on the reverse strand, counting down.
CCTCTAACTCCGTTACTATGTACTTCTGGTGTAGCTCTTGTTCAACTTTTATTTGATTCAGTTTATTGTTGTAGGGCAGCCACATGTGCGACCAGTCGGTTGCGAAGTATCCATGGAGTTTTTCTGACCAATCCCTGCTAAGAATTAAGCCATAGAATTTTTGGATATCGGCAACTAGGATATCAATAACCTGACATACCTTCGGGTTGGATGACAACCTTATGGCTACTTGATTTAGTTCACCAATCAGTTCGACTTGAGATCGATCTAGCTGAACTATGCGCACTGCGGATTTCTGTGGTTGAACATTTAACTTGGAACATATAGATTTGGGTAAAATATTCGATGAAGCACCTGAGTCTACCAAACAATTGTGCACATTTTAATTGAAGATTTCATAAGTAAGGAGAAACGGGGGAGTGTGAGATCTTGATCTTCCTCCAATTAGAGCGATGTCATTTGGATCAATCTTATTGATCGTGTTAGTTGGAGGTCTTCCCATGTTATGGGAAGCTTGAGAAAGTACAGTGGAAGGCAAAGGTGCAACTGGCACGGCATGTAATTCTTCCATCATTATCTTCTGTTGATGTTTCAACTTGCTCAGTTCGTAAAGGGTGATATTAGCCCTAGTCTTCTTCATGTCTTCAATAATATTGTACTCCATTTCATCCGACACTATCAGTGTTTTAGATGGAGTCGTTTCATCTGTTTTGACTGGGTTGGTTTGAGTCGCTTTAGATATCGTTTTCTTTGTCGCGACTTTATCCTTTATTGCAGAGCTTGCGCTCTTCGGCTTAGTGGTAGTTTGGGGAGGATCAAGCTGATTTTTGCGTCGTGTGGTAATTGGAAATACTTCTTGATCTTCTTCTTGTGGGAGGATGAAATCCCACATTCCTTGTAATTCCACAACTTCTTTGTCATCAGTCTGCCCTTCAGTGGCAATTTCCTCTTCCTCTTCCTCGGATTCAACATTTGAAATGGCATTGGGTGGCTTTGAATCCGTTGAAGGACCTCTCTTAAAAGATCTGTAGGGCTTTTTTGAAGAAGTTTTTGCTACTTGCTTTTTTATGTCGACCATTTCATTGGACATGGTCTTTAGAACTTTCTGCAATCCTTCCAAATCAAATGGATCTTTTGCTTGTTTCTTCTTGGAGTCTTCCTTGAAGGTGACTTTTTTGGATTTACGTTCCTCTATCACGGATTTCTTTTCCAGGGCTATTATTCGTTTCTCTACTGCTATTGCTTCTTTCATGTTCTCGGCTAAGGTTTTTTTACTGGCCCTGTCCACGAAGATTGCTATGTTTGATGGTAGAGCGATGATATACCATTCACATCGTACTTCTTCACTGGGCTGGGAAGCAGTAGGAATTTTGTTGAAACGTAAATTGAAATCCTTGATAGGCTCTCTAGTTTCAGCTTTAAGATTAGATAGGTCATTGATTAATGTCGCCATAGACCTGTCATCACCAAACTTGGTTAGGAATTGCTCCTGGAAGATGTCCCAACTTGTGATGGATCCGGAGGGTAATGAAAAATACCATGACCCGACTATTCCTTGCAGTGTATAAGGAAAAGGCCGAACAACAACATCTTCATTAGTAACCACATTGAGGTTAATAGAAAGCATGAAGTTGTTTATGTGCTTCTCTGCTAGCATGCCTGCCTCGGGATTGAATTTAGGTAGCCATTTCTCAGGATGGGCCGGTATTTGACTCAAGGGTGCAGGCATTAAGACTGCCCCAGGGTTATTCCATGGAGATTGGGCCATTGTTGAACTACTAATAGAGGAAAGTGCAGAAGATGATCCCTGCGGCTGGGAGGATGAGGATACTATGATTGTAGATGATTGAAGAGGGGTTGTGGGGGTTCTAGTGGATGGATGGACGATGATCTGGAGTGGAGGTGTGGATGGTTGACTTCGCGGTGAAGTAGTTGAGATGGACGATTTTGACGAAAGAGTCTCACTGTCAGACTCTTTAGGTGATTTCCTCGGTCTTTTCCTGGTGGGAAGAGGTAATTCAGTTGGCTGGACGCCAAACATTTCACTCTTTAGCCTGGTCAGGGGATGAGCAGGGTTGTACTGCGAAGTCACGCTACCTTGAGATTTATCATACCTCTGAGGAGAAATGGAAAATCGCTGAAGTTTGTGAATCAGGGATTCGACTTCAGGAAGTTCAACGGTAGATTGTTCTAAAATATCAGGGTGTGTAGCAGTGATTGATACTCGAGCGACTTCTGACTCTGGATTTAAATGTAATGGAGAAGTCGGGGGAGATGATGAGGGCGATTTACTCTCAGAATGGTATTCAAATTTGGATTTACTTTCCATTCATAGTTCAGGCCCTCCTTCTAGCGCCAAATATGTTGAAGCCCCGAAAATTGGGTCAACAACAAGGGGGATACCCACCTGGTCTAGACCTTGGTTGGCAGCTCCTTATCCGTTTGGTATAGCGGGTCCGATTGGGGATAATGGGACCAGTTTCCCAATCTATGAGTGTTTGTGTGTAGAATTCGATGTTGCTGATCTAACAATTCCTATCTAAGATATCCTAATTCAAAATTTAATCTAATTTTATGCTATTGTAATCTAATAAACAACACATCTAAATCTATACTAACCTGAGATGTAATTCTTCTATTATGCGATCTAAAGAGATTTCAAATAACAACTGGTAATAAAGATCATTCAGCGATTATAAGAAAGGAAATCATTCAAGATGAACCCCTTCGCATAAAAAGTTAGACGAAACAGTTATGAAAAGCATATCCATAATAAGCTATTCATACATTAGGCATAAATAAATAGCTATCACCGTACAAAAGTGCCAAATGATAACTCAAGCATTCATGCAATAATACATAAACAAGTAAAAACTGTATATCACTTTAACATATAAGCAGAAATGGTCAAGAGATAAAAGTACCATTTATGACTAGTCCTACTCATAAGCTTCAAGCAACAATGATTTATTTCTCCTTTCTCTAACATCCACTAAGAGTACAGAAGTGAAACATCAGTAGCAGATAGCAAATGCAAACATCAACAAATCTTGATCCATTCATTCACCAAAACCTCCTTTGAGGGTGCAAAAGTGCATGTTCTGAGGACAAGTTTTCGATAAATTTCTGGACCCTTCTCTAAATGCATGAGAAGGGTTTAAATACTACTAACTAAATAACTTAATTACACAGATTCAGGATACGGTTTAAATGACCACCCTTTTTCTAAGAAAAACTATTTCTAAAAATTAAATCTAATATCTAACTATTTCTGCATTTGCTCCTTAATGTTGCGAGCATTCAATATTAGCTTGGGTAGAGTCGGCTGACTGTCTTCCGCTTTTGGTTGAGCTAAGCGAACATAAATGGCAAGAGCTGGCACCATATTTTCAGCAAAATCGATGATATACTCGAGAGTCATCCTCTGGCTATGTGGATTTACTGTGTATGCCCAGTAATAATCCCAGTTCCACTTGGTTAATCCTCGAATTGCTTCCGCCTTTTCTTTCAGCTTTATGTTTCCATTATGTTCTTTACCATTGCTTTCTTGCGTTTTCCAGGCTTACAAGTGTCTGAGCAGTTAGAGGCTTTGCTTTTTGAGCAATTTTCTTAGCGATGCGCGATTAGCGAGGCGCTAATCGCGCATTGGAAACTGCCTCCATTCTTTGATCCAGGCCTCTCCGATGCGTTTTTTGCCTTTAGCGCCTTTTCCTTCACCGGGTATAAGCTTCAAAATCTGTAAAAATACTGCTTTCATGAGCTTTTGAACTTGAGCGTCAAATCCCCTATTGATATCAGCATTGTTCAACTACTCATTCAACCATGGTTGTGAATGAAAGATTTGTAATGGATAGCTCAGCAGCATTCTGTGAATCTGCGGCTCTGTTGCATGCGGTATCCATTTATGAGGGCATCTTTTCTCTCTCTGAGCATTGGAGCTTTACCCTTTTCCTTCATAGCTTCCTGCACATTTCTTTGTGTTACTTCTATTTTTCGTTCCTGCAGTTCACACATGAGGAGAGAGTAATGATAATAAAAATCGACAGGAAAGCTTTAAACTCTACAGATGTACAAAAACATGCCACCTGATGTAAAATGGCTCTTCGAAAAACACAAAACCGTCTTTCATTAACAACTAGCATATCATTCATTAATTATCATTAAAGCGCGTATCCAATTTTTAGTTTATGGAAAAACGTTTCTTGAATATTGAGCCAGGGAAATTTGTGATGGGATGTTTCTGCAATTCGCATCGCAGCATCGCGGATTGCGGTATCGCGCTATTGCAATTTCATTGTGTTGTGTTATCACAAGGTCGTTTGATCGCGCTATCGCAAAATCGTAGATCGTTAAAATCGTTAAATGGTTATGTGTTTTTTTCATGCGACATTGCGATATGCGATATTGCATATCGGATATCGACAATTTTTTAAGGTTTTCCAATGTGAGCGTTTCTTAATGCATGCGATGCGATGGAATTCATGTCGCACTCTCGCAGTTTATCATTTTTACTCATAAGGAAATGTCCTATCATTCTTCGCACGATGTGATGTTTCTTAAGGAATAAAATATATGAGGCTTAATTGAATTTTTTGAATTTTTTACTAAGGGTCCCCACTTATCTAGTGTTATTGCGAATACTAAATAAGGAGGGGGGTTGTTGGTGGCCACAACACCACCTTATATATTGTGTTCATGTGTGTGACTGTCTGATCTATCTTTACTGCTCCTGGTTATTGTTTATATGGTTTTGATGCACAGATTAATGATCAACTTATGAAGAATTAACTAAATTATAAGTTTACAGGGTATACTCTAGTTTCTTTATATACAGTTGCATAGAAACATTTATAAAAAAGAAAGATAGATATCTATTCAATCTATTTTATTAGAGAGGTAATAATTTGTAAAATTAATCGCACTTCTTCCCTTCATAAGGGGTCCATTGATGAAAAGAGACTGGAAAAAGTAAAGTTCGGACCCAATTCCTACAGTTATGGATATAAGCACAATCCAAATTCTTGGAGAGTTATACATTTGGGCGGTTAGGGAACCAGATGCAGGTTCGGGAAAAGGATTCATGGGAACAACTCTGTTCGGTTAGCTATAGTTCGAGTGAGTAGCCGCTTGGTAGGGTTAGCGAATGGGAAAGAGCCAGCTATCGGGATCGAACTGATGACCATCGCATTACAAGTGCGATGCTCTAACCTCTGAGCTAAGCAGGCTCGATGGAATATCACTCCCCATTTCATTTGGGTGAGATCTATAGATTCCTTTGGAATCCTAACGATTATAGCGCGAATCAGATTCAATGATGCAATCCAGATTACGATTACAACGGAACATTGTTTGAATGTAGATTATTTCAAGGGAAAGAAAGGAGAAGTAAGGGTCAATTGATATCGATCGTTTTACTCACTCTTCCAAATCGACTAGGGGAGGATAATAACATTGAATTTCAAATGGATAAATAATATAATGATTCCCAGTCATATTCGATTGGGGTAGAGATAGAGAAGGGGAGAGAAGGGGAGAGAAGGGGAGAGAAGGGGAGTAGGGGAGGATATTTCTCCCACCCAATATTGAGAAAATATCCAATGAATAATGCTGATGGATATTACATAATAGGATTAGATCAAGGTATGATCTTGTTCTTCGAGAAGGGGATATGGCAGAATTGGTAGACGCTACGGATTTGATCGAATTGAGCCTTGGTATGGAAACCGCCAAGCAAAATATCTCTCATGTTTGACGAACGTCTTCTGGAGGAGCATAAGGTTCTTATTCGTACGAATCCTATTATTTCGAAATTATACCAGACATGACCAGTGAGTCTCACAGTTAGGCAAGCTTAGACCATTACGCTTGCTTACTGAAAGCGCCTACCTTCGCACACCTCCGTTACTCTTTAGGAGGAATATTTGCAGGGTTATGTCCGGAATGAAGGATCCAGGAACATATCTTTGGATCCAAGAGGGAAATATTGACCTGAGTCTAATGGCCTTTTGTTGCATTTCTATTCAGAAGAATAGCAGTGCAAATATACACGCAAGTTTAATTAACTGAAGTAGCGTGTATGAATCAGAATATAGAAATGAAATATTACTGACTTGATAATACTGATTCACCCCCTCCCTCTCAGTATTATTTCCAACAATGCGGTAAGTATAAAGGTATAAGAAAAGGTCACTAGAGCACGATGAACAGAGGAAATACTTATTTAAATAGAAGAACTATTGAATCTACTTAAATTGATGCTAGATCAACAAATTGAAAGTGAGTAGGAAGTGGGGTAGTTCATACCACAACTAATAGTCCATGATAATTTAATCGCACTTGGATGTGGCCACACGTTACATTGAAGTTGGTAAATAATTCCTCAAACCAAGTCAACTCAATCGTTGAATCAGAAAAGGATACTACTTTGCACAAGTAGTCTAGATGTTGCCTTGATAAGAACAACTTGAATAAAGATAGCTCTCAGTTCTTATTGCTTGTCTTCTTCTTATAATATTAGGTGATACTTATTGATAAAATTCATGATATTCCTGTATTATTGATTGTATGAGATTACTACGCCCCCTTCCCTTCCGCTCGAATTATCTATACTTTGCCTAAAATTCCTGGCAATAGAGCACTTGGTTTACATTCCCATTGGTGCACAGATCGATACAACCAGGATCAACCAAAAAGTAACAACCAAAATTAGGATTTTTCTCATTGAAAGAAAGCATGAGTATACGTGTAATAACAAAGATGGGACCATAGTGTAGTTTGGGCAAACCCATACAAGCTTGGGAAGACAAAATCATCATACGTTTAGTCCTAAAGGAGGCATCCCAACAACTATATGGGACACAACCATACCATAGATCATGAGCACCAATGGAAAGCACACATAGGGTTAACACCTTGGTCACAACTCCATCTCTGATTACACATAATTTATTAGGAATATCAGTTCCCTATCAGTTTATTAGAGCTGAAATGAATATGAGCTGCAATTCTAGATATGTTCCTAACAATGCAAATGATGCAACACATATACACTTTTATATTCAATCAGGAGCATACCCAAGAGTCTTTCTCTTCCTGAAGACAGAAAAGGGCTGTCAAAAAATTCTTCACCTGCAACATTAAACCAAGTGTGATAACTAATGAAGCACTCAACAGACATGTGAAATTCATGCAAGCTCCAAGTGATAGGCCTTTTTCGTTTATTTTGATTTTACTTTATTTATCTAACATTTTATTAAATTTTTATTATATGTGAAAATTTATTATTTATCCCAAGCTTGTATGTAAGGTTTCCCTTCTCCTTGGTTATCCAAACATAACGCAAGTACATCTGTAGACCACCCATCTCTGTGTTATTGATTTTTTTTCCATATTAAGCAGGAAAGTTCAAGTAAATTCAAAAAAATGGCCTTCAATATCTCTCAAGGTTTATGTGATCTCTTACAATTTTCGTGCATATATTATGGAAATCATAGCCACAATCAGAATGCTTGAGAAGCATATGATCAATTATCATGATAAACCCAACAAGGATTTTCTTTTCACTAGCTAAGATGTCTTCCAAAATAATGCAATTTAGGGATCCATTTATAAACCCAACAAGGATTGTATTTTCACTAGCCAAGATGTCTTCCAAAAGAATGTAATTTAGGGATCCATGTAGTACTCATCATAGGTCTTCATGTACTAAGAAGGAACAATTTTATCTAGATTGGAATTTGTTATCTGAAGTTCTAAAATACATAAATGAAAGATCTCTGGTTAGGGCTTCACATGTCAACAGGCTATGGCGTAAGGCTGCTCAGTATGAGAAGCTTTGGGAGAACATATGTTTCAGGCATTGGGCTAACATTGGTTGTGATCATCCTCAACTGATATATGTGGTTTTAGCACTGGGTGGGTTCAAGAGACTATACCATTTACCTTTGGCCTCTTCTCGATCCTTCATCCTCCTCCTTGTGAGAATTCAATTGACAAACCTTTTTGCCATCCATTTCATCATAAGTCCCTTCTAGAAAACTTGCAAAAACAAAATATTGGGGTGAAGATGAGTTTCACGTTCCTCTCTCACTTTTTTATATTCATTGTTATGAGAAAATAAGCAGTGCTCCGTTGGGGAAATTTTTTGCTACCCCTGTTAAATCTTCCAAGCATCAGATATTTGAAAATCTCAACCCTATCCTATTCAATTATATGGACTCCAAATCATCGAATCATTCATATTGATATTTGATGTCCTACAAAACCCACAATTTGATCCATTTCAATCCCAATTTATATCATTTGATTACCAGTAACATCAAGCCAACCTAACCTAAAGGTGAAAATATGTATTTTGTTTCCATGTTGAATACTTCTTTGAATTTAAGAGGTATGTGAAGTTTGGAGCTATTTAGAGTTATTGAACGATATCTTATGGATCTAGAGGAGATCTGTTGCTACTATATTAGTTGGACGTGGTAAAGACTGAAAAACATCATAGTATTTTACAAGTTATTATACTAGTACTATTTAGTATAATTATTCAGACTAATCTTTTGTTTCTTTTTTCTCTATGAGAATACCTTTCATGATTGGAGGATTATTGTTACAGTAAATCCAATCTACTTTATTTAGCCTAAACTAATTACCATCCATGGAAAGAACATTAATACCCATTAACAAAATATTGTTGGTCTTTTGTTTTTTAGATTTTGAAAATGTTGTGCGTTCATCACATCAAACAATCCAACGACATGGATTATTGCATTAACCTTTTTCTTTTTTTGTAAAACAAAAACAATATTTTCTTACAGGGACAACCTAATCTTACACATTCTTATTAAACATCCCCAATTCGGAGGATTTATAATCCTTCAAACTTGGCTCTGTTTTTCCATTATAGTAGCATTTCAAACTTTTTAAATCCAAAACAAACCAATTTAGGATAATATCTACAATTTTTGGTTCGCTAGTTGAAATAAAAATCTATGCTAGTGCAACTTCCAAGTTTTGAGAAACACCTAAAACTTAGCAAGAGATGCAACATTATAAGGCACACCATTGTGAACAGTTGCACTTCCAAATTTTATGGCATCATTAGGATAAAAAGTTTCACATGGTCTGGAACAATCTAATGGACAATCGTCTGATTTAATTCTGTAAAGGGAAATTTTTTTAGTGTTTTAAATTAGACATAAAAACAGCTGCTAATCAAATCCAAAACATTCCTGAAAAACATATTGACAAATCCAAAAAAAAATATGCAATCCCTAGTCATGTTAGAATCTTCATGGATACTTACGTTGGAAAATGGATTTTAGAGGCTAAGGTTCATTGCAACTATTTATTGTTGTATGGGCATCTAGAATGAGTACAAATTTTTCTTTTTGATAAATCTGAAGTTGGTTTGGTTGCTATTGCTAGAATGGCTTCCTAGTGGATTTTATTCTCTTTCACTGATAGTGGCAGGGGCTTGCTGCTTCACAATTTCCCTTGTTTTTTAAAAATAATTCTCATTATCCTTTCACATTTAAATAAAGAATAAGGACATTCGTAACTTTTATTTTACGATAAAAGATTTGAGTTTTTATCATTTATTTGAGCATTACAACATTATTTTTGAAAATTAGTTTTTGTTATAACATTTAAGAAAAAAGAAGGATGTTGAAATTTTCTCTTGTTATTCTATGGATTTGTCTTTCTTCTACTTTTATTTAAAATGTGGTATTATACTTAAGAAATATTAAAGATATTGTGGTATTAACTACTAACTAGTAGTTAGTAATTCAATAATACTGGGTGGGTATGGATCATATGACCTCCATGTGCATTATGTTCATGTGGAAAAATTTAAACCAATTGAGTCATGATTTGATGTTTATATACACTCTTCATACCTTTTTTTTTCATATAAGAAAAATACAATTTTTTTAATATTGAAACTTTGCACAAGATCATTTAATAAATTAAAAAAATATATATTAATATTTGTGTAGCCAACAATATATTTGGGGCCTAAGGAGGCATGTGTGGGAGGGGATATTTATAGCCCTACAGGGAAAAGTTTTATTCTTTTTTTTTTGTGTGAATAAGAAGTGGGATTTCTATTCATTCTTCAAAACAAAATTACATTCATAGTTTTTTGCAGCTAGTATGACTGATTGGAAACCAGACTAGCTACAGTATAGCCATATTCTTATCAGAATCTTGGTTATGACATTGCATATGTTTTTCTTCCTAGACCATCTCTTAAAAAATTTACAAAAAGAATAGTAGCTTGAGATATGTATGTAATTTATAACAAATTTTATTTGCCAGCCCAACAAATCAGCCCTAACATACTTTAAACACATAATAGTGCTAGACATAACAAGAATATATAGGATTTCTAGAAACCATACCTAAAACCATAACAATGACATATAATATCAGATTAATTATCAGGGTCGTTACCCGTAGGGGGGTCCTCTTACTCCGGAGGGTCTTGGTCAATACCTTGACGTGATGGCTCCTCTCTCATGTTGCGCACACAGAAATGGCGCACAATAGGTAGTTGATCATCCCCATTTCCAGGAATGCTATCCAAACAATGAACATAGTGTAGGAAAGTATCAAACATTTCTTCCATGGATTCGATACAATCCTTCTGACTGCATTCAATATCCACCAATGTACGCAATTGGGTTTCCAGTATTTCCACTCTTCTGTGAAGAATGTCAAACTTCCACTCTTATGTGAAGAATATCAAACTTCCACGACTAGGTACCTTGAGAACTAGTCTCCACTATGACTTTTCCCATCAACATCTTCATCTACCACATTGTGTTCACACTTTTATGATAAATGGTTTCCCGAGTCTTGATGTTGTTAGTATTGATCACCCAATCAACCTCCTCCACCACACCACCCTACGCTTTATTTACTTTTTTCTCCCAAACTTCTTGCCCCTTTACTTTCTGGATGGCCTTTCCTGCTTCTGGGACAAGGTCCACATAGGCTTGTGCGACCTCCCATGTTGTAGTCTCCATATTTGTTCTTTTGCAAGGGGTGGTTTTTGGTTTCCCGCCTCTTGGCCTTCCCCTGCAATAAACTCTCTTGCCATGATCCATACTCCTGTGGGCACCTATTCTACTCAAAACCAAATGGAAATTATTTACCTTATGGATTCATAGATCATTGTGAAGGAAACAATGACAAGTATGGTGATAAATAGTCCCCACTACTCCGCAACTTGATTATTTCATCCATTATTTCCAGATCAGGGTGTGATAATTCACACAGATTCATCTATGCACACCACTTTCTTCCCTGTTTCTTCTTCAGTTAATATCTTTTCGTTACTGCCCAATTTAACATGATAATTAACTTTGAGCACCGACACTTCAGGTGATGATCAATATTGTCCTTGGGGAGAGGCGATTTTGTACCGAGGGATGTACCCTCCTTTGATGCCACCTCACCAACCTTTAATCTCCATGTACCACATCTCTAAATGATTCCAACGCCATTTTTATATAATGTTCGTCCCTTGCATTGGTTACGAGCTAACTGTGTAATCCGATTCTCAATGACAATAAACATTTCTTAGGGTTGAACCCCCCCAGGGTGCATTCACAACTCCATGATGTCTGTTTGAGTTTGAATTCCTGCTCCCATATCAAAATTAACTATGGTGTCACAGTCATCCTTGAGCTGCCTCGATTAGACCTCCTCCCATACATATTCACCTTTGACCGCCAACTTCTTCACCCCTTCATTTGCCAGCTTGTCTGCCTTGATTGGCGAACGAGGTTGAACTCAATGGTCTGCATGTGATCCAAATGTCCTTGAATTCTCTGAATGATATGGATCAGATGCCAATGCTTTGTCACCTTCCCCATGTTGTAGCCACCTTAACAACCCTGATTACCAAATTTGAATCTCCCTCAATTGTGTAGTGGTGCTTATTGGTTTTGATCAAGAGGTCTAGCCCTTGTTCTAGAGCCATGAATTCCACTACATGTTTCATCATCATTCCAAAATTAGAATAGTAGAGTATGATGATTTTACAAGTGTTGTCACGAATTTCACTTCCCACAACAGTGCAGCTTGGTTTGACCTTCGAGGTCCCAAAAAAATTTAACTTCATAAACCCTGTTGTTGGGGTTGTCTAGGTTGTTATTAACCCCTACACTCGTGGTTCCTTTCTCCTGTGAAGAAAAGGTTGGATCCCTTTCAGTCCTAAAATTTCTAGAATTTTGTTTTCTTGCATTGTAGGATTATTATTTTCCTTTCAAGCTTGACAACTTAGGATTGTTTCTTGTAATTGTTGCAGGATTTGGGAGATTAACGATGAAGTTGGGGAAGATTTGTCCTAGAATATACGATGGTTTCTCTCTTTCCATGCTGCCCATATCACGACTCTAGCTCCAACCAATATTAATTATCCCTTCTTTCGATATTTCTCCTCTTCAATTATTTGAAGTCTCTTTAATGTTGTCTCTTTGTTTGTTTGATTACCAAAATACCTGAGCAATCTAGTCCCATAGTGTAGTTACGTATTCACAACTATTCAGTAAGTGGTTTATAGTTTCTTCATTCTTTTGATAGAGGTTGCATCGTGAGGGGCCAGAAAAACCCCTGTGTTAGAGATTTTTCCAAGTGAGAATATTTTTGTGCATTACCAACCAAATAAAGATTTTAATTTTTGGCCACTGCTGAGATGACCAGATCTTACTCTAGTTCAGTCCTTCGATATCCATTTGGTCCTCCATAAGATATCTCCGTGATTCCTTTAAGGTAAATTGGCCTCCTTCCTGCCTCCCCCATCGAAGTTGATCCTCATCCTCCAAATGGAGAATCCTTCATAGCTGAATATCCTCATCCATACCTTGGTCCAGTTGGGATAGTGGTTGTTGTGCGAATTGGTTTAAGATGGTCCATTGTCTCCATTTTTTATTGTTTCCACCTGGGTCCTAGTACTGATGAAACATACTTTTGCCTTCTATTTGTAGCACCTCTTGGAGTTCAATTCATTCTGGTCCAACTAGTTTTGGTTCCTACTGCCATGCATCCTCCCAAAATAGTGTTTTTCTATCATTCCTTACCTCCCAAAAACAATGCTCTTGTATCAGTCCCTCATTTTTCTAGGCTAGGTTCCATGAGGTTGATCCTGTCATCTTATCATTAAATCTAATCAAATATTGAGGGTTTCATTGTGGAGCATATTTAGCCTTCCAAAGTGAAGCCTAGGGGAGTTTGATATCTTTAATCCATCGCCACCATAATTTGGCTCCATAGACAACATTCATTTTTTCTGGGCCTTGAAGGCCTAACCCTCCCAGGGATTTTAAATTTGTCCCAACTCACCAGAGCCCATTTGTTTTTTTTCCTCTACCCCATTCCATAGGAACATCTTGTGGATTTATTTGATTTTGTTAAGATTACCTTTAGGAGCTGGGAGCATTTTTTATGGAAACATAGGGATTTCTTGTAGAACTAATTTGGTCAACATGAGTCTACCTGCTATGTTTAGAGCATGGTATGTCCACTTGCTGACCTTGTGTTGTAATTTTGCTACTAGGGTCTCCTAGGTTGATTTTTTTCCTTCTTTATCTATTAGAGGAACTCCCAAGTACTTTGAAGGCATAGATTTCATTTGAAAGCCTAAAATGAGGGAAAGGTTTATTTGCATTGCAATGGGAGTACTAAAACAGAAAACCATAGAATTTGAATGATTAACCTCCATACCCTAGGTAGCCGTGAAATCCTCAAGGATATATTTGTAGGTTCTTGCCTCTTTAATTGAGGGGACTCCATGCAACATTGTATCATCCACAAATTTTTGGTGGGTGGTCCACTTGCATTCAACATGAAGTTGTAATCCTTTAATTCCCCTAATATAGTTGCGGTTTTAATGGATTAACTAAGGCCCTCCACGGTTAGAAAAAAGAGAAAGGGATATAAAGGATCTCCTTCCTTAGGCCTCTTGTGGGCAAAAAAGGTTGCGCAAGGGCCCCATTGACCAAGATCGAGAAACTAGTGGAGGTGACTGGAGACATTACCACTAGATCTAGTGATGCCGAAAACCAAGGGATTTAAAAAGGTTATCCAAGTATTCCCAATTTAGCTTATCATATTCTTTAGCAATATAAAGCATCATAATCATTCCCACCTTTTTCTAAACTTTAAGGGAGTGAATGATTTCATGGGCCTGGATTATATTATCAAGGATCTTCCTTCCTTCCACAAATCCAACCTGTTCTTCCGACACTAGAATTGGGAGCAGGGGTTTTATCCTGTTTGCAATGAATTTTGAGATTATTTTATAGATTACATTGCAGAGAGAAATAGGTCAAAGCTTATATAGAGTTTTTACTTCCTTTTATTTTGGGATCAAAGTTATGAGAGTATAATTCAGGGATTTTAGAACAAAACCTGATTTGTAGGAGTCTTTGACTACCTCGCCTATCTCATGATCCACAATTTCCCAACATGGTTTGAAAAATATGACTATGAATCCATTAGGATCAGATGCTTTTCTATTAGGCACATCTTGCACTGCATGTTCTACTTCCTCCATCGAGATTGGTTTGTTGAGATTGTCATTCTGCTCTTTTGTGATTATTTTAGGAATATTCCTCGATATTTTCCTGATGGCCCCTGTTTTGTCTCATGGCAGTTCTAATGTAATATCTTGGAGGTGTTAGACCAGTGTGTACTCGATCTCCTAATGGGAGTGGACCACCTTACCTTCCTTATATTTTAATTTCAAAATCTTGTTGTGATTTCTATGAGAGATCATTGTGCGATGGAATAATTTAGTGTTCTTCTCCCCTTCCTGAAGCCACCAAACTCTAGATTTTCATCTCCATATTTTTTCTTATCATTTACATAATTCTTCCCATTCTTGTTGCAGGGAGAATTCTTGATTTTTCTTTTCCTCTATAAAGCCTTCCTCCACCGTATATTTTTGTAGAGCTTCTAGTTTAGATTTTATGTCTTTTTTTCCTTGGAAAATATTCCCAAACTCATGTTTGTTCCATAATTTGAGTTGTTCTTTAATAAAATTCAGCTTTTGTTGTAGCCTAAACATCTTGGTTCCTCTCATAATTCTAGCTTCCTGCCACCATTGCTTCACTTTGTTTACAAAATTGGGATGATCTAGCTAGAAACCTTCAAACCAAAAGGGTGTATTTTTTGGGGCACCCGTAATCTGGGCAGTCAAGGATACATGCCAATGGTTTGATCCACTACTATATAGGATGTTTGTTTCCATGGCTATTCCTTGCAAGATCAACTCCTCTGAGACTAGGAATTTGTCTAGCCTCGAAGCCACCAAGTATTTACCTCCCCTTTTGTTTGTCCAAGTAAATATACCATTTGAGGTCTCTAGATCCACCAGTTTCAAGCCATCAATCATATTTTGGAAACTTTTAGAGTCCCTATCTAGTTTCCTAGTTCCTCCTTTCTTTTATGCCAGAGAAGGAATCATGTTGAAGTCACCATCCATGATCCATTTTGATGTGAGTTACCTTCTTTGAAGAGCTTCTATAGACTGGGCACAATTTAGCTTCTCATCAATTCATTGAGGGTCGTAAACATTATGTTGATGGTGCTGGATCCGCCAACATTTAGGAGATCTCCCCAGTATGAAGTCCCAACTAGACCTCACACCATTTGGTGTAGGAGTCCCATCTGGTATGATGGCCCGGTTTCCATTATCTTAAAGATATACCTTAGCTCTTGCTTGTCAGCACATGAGAGTGATATACTTGGTCTTCAAAAAGCGAGGTATATGTGCTTGGTGAGTGCTTAGTGTAAATTGTGTCTAAGTTCCTTCACTGTAGAGGGGGAGAGTGAAAGTGAGTCTCTAGTCGAGAGGGAGTAGTCCCAACTCAAGTTGACACACACACAACACAACATGATCTGTGCAGCCTTCAACAGAGTAGTCCACATGGATGTGGCAGTCACAAACACTAAGGTAAATAAATAGCACGTACAACACCCAGTGAGTAGTCCACACTGATGCGACGACCGTTATAACAAATGTTCAAGAATGAATCTGTCTAGTGTCTGACGAAGTAGTCCACATGGATGAGACATCAATAGAAATCATTACAACACATCTTCAACAATATATGTACTAGAATAATCAAAGTAGTTCAACTATCCTAGTACAAGTTAAGAAAACATGCATTACAAGCGTTTAAAGAATAGCCTTACAAACAAATAAAATGCATGCATGAAAATGTGATGGCCTGTGACAAGTTCCTAAATTAAGTGAAAGTTCCAAGACACATTCGTACACCATACATCACTAGCCCCAGTAATGGAGCATTAATGCCACTGCTCGCTCCTCAAAGAAAATATTATAGATTGTCAAGGCTATGTGGGAGGAGCAAAGGTGAAAATTCCTTTTGCATGTATAATGAGGGGGTATATATAGCCAAGGTTGAACTGACCCTTGTGATTGTTCGACTTCCCTCATGATTGTTTGACTTACATGACTCTTCAACTTCATCTGTGTGTCTCTTGGACTTCCACGTTACATTACTTTGATTATAACAAGTATGGTCCATAGTAGTGATGTGGCCAAGACAACTCATGACACAACTCAACATGACACTGCTGACATGAACATGCTGATTGTGGTGTTCGTGTTGAGCTGCTATGCTACTGGGTGATGAGTATGCTCTTGGTGTATCATACCTTCACCTATGCATGATGAAGTGTGTGGGGTATTTGATGGTCTTGGTATTCGCTTGATGTTTCATGCATATGTGTGTATCTCCTTTGCCCTCTACTTTGTATGCTTTGCATGTTCGTCCAACCACGAGAAAGTCTTCTAGCATGCAGACCTCCTTCATCACATTCATCGTCATGCTATGTTCCATTCATGTACCTACTTCTGCAATCACTTATGACGAGATGACATCAAATCCATAAATCTCTTAATCTAGCCTGATGCACTGTTTTCCATGATGTTTGGGTGACAAGGAGGGAGGACAAGGTACTGATATTGTGCAGAGCACAACTCAAGCTAGGATGCAGAACTCCAGGGCACTGTCGAGAAAATCTGCACAAAGGTCACTGGGAGGTTGATTTGAGTAGTTCGGGACAACAATGAAATTTGCGGGAGAGGGTTTAGCTGGGAGGAAAAATTGTGAAATTTTTCCGAGGAGGCAGTGCGGGCAACCGGAAGCATTGGCAATGATTCTGGAGGAGGCCAGGATCAGGCTATGGGAGTTGCTGGTCAAAACTACATAGTTTTGGGAGATAGTCAAGGTAGGACATCACTGCACAGTTTCTTGGCTGAGTGGAGTGTTGGGCAGTAGGAGGATTGTTAGTGAAAACTGTGCAGTTTTCAACAGGAAAGTAGAGTAGGCCAGTAGGGGGACTTCCTGGAAAAACTATGCAATTTCCTGAGATAGTGCAGTGACAGGTAGTAGAGGCCTGTCTCTCATGTTTGCCCATTTTTTGCAGGCAGTGGAGGTCGGTAGGTTGGAAAGCTATTGCGCAGTTTTGGGGATGAGTGTAGCCATGGGTCATAGCTCAAGTTAGATCTTCTGATTAACTGGAGGGAAGCTTGGTGGATGGTCTTGCGGGAAGCGTAGACTGGAATGGATTCTTGGACAAATTTTGTGCAGTTTTTGGAGATAGTCAACTGTCTCATTTCTAGAATTATGCAGTGCAGGCTTCCCGGGAGGAAAACCTCAAGCTCTATGTAGTTCTGGGAAACAATTCAAGGTCATTGAGGGCTGAGACTACATAGTGTAGCTAAGTGGAGGCTCGATTGATGGAAAGTTGTCCGGTTGACAAATTTTCAGGAAAAATGGTTGTGTGAGTGAGCGAACTCGTATATATATGACTTCATGAACACACACTTAGCATGACTCGACGTCAAGAAACCTTAAACCAACAAGACAACATGTGCTTAGTGTGACCGTCTAAAGGTGATAGTGACAAGTGCAACACTTAATATGGGTCATTGAACGATCATGAAGACACTTGTGCGACAATGTCTACAACTTTGTGTGTGAGTATGATGGGTGTTTAAATAGTCGGAACAAATCATGCACACAAAGAAAAACCTTCGATATCACGAGAAAAAGGTCACAAACATGACCTGACAATCTGCATGCCAAAGACAAGAGTTGGTCAAACAAGCGAAAAGGAAGCAAGATATGTATAGGAAACGCATGTAAGGGAGCACATGCATGTTATTGAAGACAAGATAATATGACAATGACAAGCAATCCTACAAACTCAACTAAGAGATATACTTCGAAAGGTTATTTTTAATTACCATACTTACCCTCAAGATGATCATGCATCCAATAGTGTTTGCATGCGGTCTTGATCTTTTGCTAACACTTAGTCTTCTAATCCTTCTCCTCAAATCCTTGGGAGTGATATTAGCTTGTCACCTTTTGTTGTAGTCACTGAAAGATAGATCAGCACAGTTTCAATGTGTAGTGGCTGTTGTCTGAATGAGGCCCTTAGAGACCCATCCACACAATTTCTACATGCAATACAAATAGGATAGCTTGGACAACACTGTGCAGTTTTGAGGCATAGGACACTGTTGCGGGATGGGGTCTTGGGAGGACACCTCTGAGCAGTTTCTCAGTGTAGTTCACCCTAGGTAGCTAAGAGGAAATACTGCGCAGTTTCTGGATGTAAGGCACTATTGTGGGATGGGTTTTGGGAGGACACATCTGTGCAGTTTTAGGTTGCAAGGAAGACTGAGCAACTGAGGGACAATAGTGCGTAGTTTTTGATGACAATGGGTTTTGGCTGGGGGAAGGACACTAGAGGAAACCACTACGTAGTTTCAGATGCCAAGGGAGGCTGAGGTCTCTATGCATTGTGCAATTCCAATAGGCAAGGGAAAATCTTGAGGATTGCAGAAGCAAAGTGCACAATTCTGGGAAGCTGGATGCGGCTAGGTTGCTCAGGAAATTAGCTAAGTGTGAGATTAGAGAACAGATGTAAACAGTGATAGGAATCAACTATGATCACACACGAACACTTAATGATACAACGTAGTTTATAAAGCATACTATACTTGATTCAACAACCTTCACGACAAGAGTGCATGAAGTGAGTGTGAAACATGTGTATATAAAGAAAACAACTCATATGCACACGATTTCCCTTGAAGAGAACCAACATTCCCTTTGCATGAAAAACAACAATCCCTATGCCTAAGGATGACACATTGTCATGCGGAAAGAGTCGATAGTGCGGACACAACCGACCTCCCTAGAAGCAAAAGCTTTCTAGTGACAAACAAAACAAATAAATCCTACCTTTCTCTAAACATGCATTGCAAATACAAGTAATCAGGGGATCTTTAACATACCTTTAGTCCAACGCTTTGTAGTAGTCCAGCCTCGCTGATCCGGATGAGCTCCTCCTTCTCTTCGAAACCTGCATTCACTAACAAGCCAAAAGATTAAATAGCACCTGATAAACTCATAAAACAATACATATCTATCATATAGACCAAGGAGTATATGAAACAAACCATGAATAACAATCTGTTGAGAAAAATAAGTTCATTTGCATTAAAAGGTAACAAAAGGAACCATTACAACCTGAGCCTTGGTGTTGTGCAAGTCCCTCCTAGGGTCCAGCAAGAGTTTTCCTTTACTTTGATCAGCTCACCCACTCTCAAATAAGGCTAGGAAAGGATGGGAATCTCTCCTCTCAAGCTTTACAAGGGAGTCCTAATTCCAGCAGCATCTACCCTTAGGAATGTTCAACTTTCAACCTCCCCTCCCTCTGGCCTAATGCCTGTATTTATAGTGCTCTAGAGGAAGTTATTCAGGTCCACCATCAATGGGATAAGCCCCTCTTTGGATGGGATAGCTCCCCTCTTGATGGGATAAGTTCCTCTTTGGTAGGGATACATGAACCATCTGGAGGCGCTTCATACACGTCAAACAAGCTTCTAGAATACTCTAGAAATGACCACAAGTAACTTTTTTGGAGTGAAACTTGCGCCTTTTGAACTTTACAGGAGTTCACACCCATTGCTTTACATACAGAGTGTACAAGTACGCAGGTATTGTGAACTTGGAGTGCGTACACGCAGGTAAGGCTAAGAGAAACTGCGTACCCAGAGATATATAGATTTTTAATGACTTTCTCTCTTTCTTGGAGTTTGACATGGAGAGCAGAGGTATGAGGCTTGCCAAGGAGGATAGTATGACAGTTGATGAAGCCATACTAACTGTAAATAGTCATGGTGACAAATTTTAGTGTAACATATTGCCCCCTAAAGTGCGAAGCCTGTAGTAGATTAGGGTTTCATATCATCTAGGAAGGGTGAAGTACTTTATCATTTCAAGGATTATCTTGTGGAGAGCCCAGTCAGAACCTGCAAGTATTCAACACAAAATACATATATAAGATCATATCATCGCTGAGGTAGGCATTCCCATACTCAGATTGAAAACTTTAACTAATTGACTATCTACTGTTCTGATACAGGAATGATTCTGCAGTACATCATAATCATAAACTTTTGTAGACACAGTATGGATGCAACCATCTGTTTATGATTAGTCTACTGTATAATGAATACAAAACTCCTCGCAGCCTGGATGGTGGAAACTAGATCCAGGGTCTTCATTTCTACTTCCCAAACATGTACGATTCTATCCATGCGAATAAATGATTTGATGTCGAACATGGTAGAAACCACTTGATTACCAGTCAATGATGTAAACTGTTAACAAGCATGAGAGAGACCACCAGTGAGGTCAATGGTTCTCAAAGTACCCCGTACAATCCATGAGATGTGAATGAATGAGTTGATGTCGAACATTTCACGGAATCCTTCGATCGAAAGTCAATGATGTAAACCATCGTCAAAGGTGAGAAACCTGCCATTGATGCATGCAGATTTCAAGGTACTGACGATTTCTAGGCCATCTTTCTAGATAATGTGCTGATGTCGATAGAAAGCGACCCATTTCAGGCAAGCCCACAACACGAAATCATAGATCAAGTTGAAGAAATGTAGCTGTAAGGACTGACTCAGGGATGGTCGAGATGGATGACGGGTATTTTGCAGATGAATGGTTTATTTGCAGTGACCTCTTGAACACATAACGACACAACAGATGGCTTGGTGACATTTGACCCAATGTTAATACCTGACTAAAGACTTTCAATGTGGTTTGATCAACTGTGAGGCAAAGAATTTCCCAACCCAGGTGAATGAAAAGTGTCGTGTTCAAGAGTGGTGATAAGGCTTCTTCTGAGACAAAGGATAACAAATAGGCTCATTTTTCTCTGTTTTCCCCCACCATTTCTGGCAAGTACCTCTTTATTTTTAACAAGCTTGAGGAGGATAACATATGCTTGATTATAAGCTCATCCTTCGGATGAGTCCAACTTAGTTTTGATTCGAACCCTAAGAAGGAGTGGTCCGTTCCTGTTTGTAATCGAACAGGTCCGTTACTATGAAATTTTAACGAGTCCAGTATAGGAGAAACTTGGCATTTTTCATTTTTAGAGAGTTTGAAAAAACTTAAGAAGACTCCAGGTTGAACGTTTTCGTAAAGTTGTGTCTCCCAAACCCGAAAAAGTATAAAATAATACCTGAGAGAACCGCTTAGTCTTGCGACCAAGGAGTACTTTCATAATTAGTGTCTCTGACCTGAAAAGTAAAAAGCGATCAAGGACACGTCGTTTTATTTCCAATATCGAATTTGAAACGACAAAAATCCGGCAATCTTTTCATGTTTTTATGGTCAGAAAAGGGCTGTAAGAGGACCGTCTTTTAATTCCGTTTTAATGAGTGTAAAAGAAACACTAGGAAATCTTTTCATATTTTGAGAGTCTGAAAAGGGCTTAAAAGAGAACTCCAAGGTTTCACTTTTTCGTAAGTTTTAACAAGTTCAAAAAAATGATAAAAATGTACTCATGGTTTCCATTTTTCGTAAGTTTTAATGAGTTCGAAAAAGGGATAAAAATGTACTCATATGGCTGACTTTCAATTTAATTTACGAGCAGGAAAAGACGGAAAGAACTCGGTATTTTCTTTTGTTTTACGAGAATGAAAGATAGCAAAATAATCTCGAGATTTTCATGAGTTTAACGAATCTTGAAAATAACCGAAATTGACTCGAGATAGGTTTCATTTTTACAAAAGCTTGAAACAGAGAAAAACTATGCTTTAAAGTAGTTTCATTTTTACACAAGCTTGAAACAGAGAGAAAACTGTGCTTGATTTCACATGCCCCCAGCATAATGATGCAAATCAAGGTACATGCCCCGCAAGCTTCATTTCATTCAACCAGGTGGATGAAATGAAGGTTCACTTTCAAAATCTTGGAAAGACTTGTGGGAGTTGTTTCATTTTTTAACGAGGTTGACACAGGAAAAAAACTATCCTCAAAACCCTTGTTTCATTTTTTAAACGAGCTTGACACAAGATAAGGAATTATGCTCATAACTACTCTCTACAATCTACCTAACAAAAAAATCTACTCTAAAAACCTTGATTCATTTTTTAACGAGCTTGACACAAGACAAGGAACTATGCTCTAAACTCCTTGATTCATTTTTTAACGAGCTTGACACAAGACAAGGAACTATGCTCTAAAATCCTTGATTCATTTTTAATGAGCTTGACACAAGACAAGGAACTATGCTCATGACTACTCTCTACAATCTACCTACTTAACCTACCCTTGTTTCATTTTTTAACGAGCTTGACACAAGACAAGGAACTATGCTCAAAAAGTTCGCATGCCCCCATTATAATGATGCAAAGCGAGGTACATGCCCCCAGGCTTCATTGCATTCAACCAGATGGATGAAAGGAATGAAGGTTTACTTTCAATATTTAACTTGAAAAGGGAGTTGTTTCATTTTTAAGGAGGTTGACACAAGAAAAGAACTATCCTCATACCTGATTCATTTTTTAACGAGGTTGACTCAGTAACAGGAACTATCCTCAAAATCCTACTTTCTACAATCTACCTGATTCATTTTTTAATGAGGTTGACTCAGTAAAATAACTATCCTCATGCTAGCCTGTTTCATTTTTTAACGAGGTTGATACAGGAAAAAACTATCCTCGTACACACTGATTCATTTTTTAACGAGGTTGACACAGTAAAAGGAACTTTCCTCATTACTCATTGATTCATTTTTTAACGAGATCGACAAAGTAAAAGGAACTTTCCTCAAAACATCCAATTTCATTTTTTAACGAGGTTGAGAGAGGAACAAACTATCCTCGTAACATTGATCATGGCTTCCAACTGGAAGAAAGACATGTCAATGGACACACCTTGATCATGGCTTCCAAGAGGCCTTCATCAGAAGGAATAATACTTCTCTGGAAGGAACACATGTCAAGGGACTCAAAAGGGATAAGAACACCGTGTTCAAGAAATCCCATAGATTTTTCCATGTCAATTACCGGATCTAAATCAAAGGAAGATGAGAAAACAGTGACAGGCTCACTTACATTGGTAACTGAAAACATGGGACCAGTTGCCACATAATTAACCCGTGGCAGGGTAGATACCACTTTAGAATCAGGAACATTTAGGGGTGTCATATTATTGGTAGTCGAAACAAGACTAGGGAACGAAAGTTGGTCTACAGTCACAATACTGCCATTGTGACGGAAAGACATCACGCGGAAGAGTGTCGATACGACAACTTTCATTGCATAAACATAGTCTCGCCCAAGGAGTAAATTGAAATCCAAGGGACCTCGAACTACCATAAGATAAATACAGACAATTTTACCTTCCAAGGTAATAGAAAACTTAGGAAGGATCCCTAAAGGTTCGCTAATGGTTCTGTTAAAAGCTTTCAGATTCTGCGTAATAGGCGCAAGCTGAGGGGAACCCAAAGCTTTCCAAACAGTTGAGGGTAAAATACTAACAGAAGCACCTTCATCTATCTGAGTACGATGTATGTCCCTACCACCAGCCTTGACAATGATTTGGAAAGGGATGGAGGAAGGAAGACGAGGTTCTGTCAGTCTATTCCAATCAAAGGAAAAGACCTCAGTACTTGGAGGGGGTTCTGTAGAAACAGGTGAAATGCCCCCCGGCATAGAAGAATCTGATGTAACAAGAAGAACCTGAGCGGTATGAAGTTCACTCTCTAAAGGGAAAGTGGGATCGACCGAATGTGAAATTTAATCGACCACTTGATCAACTAATTGATCATCAACCTGAGTGACATGCGTTTCACTCTCCAGTGGAAGAGTGTGATCGACTGAACTTGAAATTAGATCAATCACTCCGTCAGTTGACGGCAGGTTGGGAGAAAGTTTACGGTAACCAGTTGGAAATTCTTGCTGTGGAACAGTAAGGGTTTCCAACAATTTTGAGGCTTCATCCATGTGAGGGCAAATGTGAGTTTGATGACTCCCTTTGCATAACTTACAAGGAAACCTAACTTTACCCTTTTTCCCAGGAACCTGACTATCATTGGTTGATGGATCAATAGAAAGTTGATGTGATTTTTCTGACCATACTTCCAAGACCTTTGGAATACTAGGACAATTGACAAGGAAGTGGTCACCCTTACAAAGCCTGCAAGGGTATTTGGGTTTACGGTGTATGTCGGAATTTTCCTCAACACAACTAACACTTACAACCATGGTTGGTTGGTTGACTTCTTGTTTATCTTGCTTCTTCTTCTTCTTCTTCTTCTTCCCTTTCTTCTTCTTCTTAGCCTCCTGGTTACTAGCATCAAGGCTTTTACCAGGCGAAGAGGAAGAAATGGAGGAAGAAAAATTAGGCGAAGAAGGTAAAGGGTCAACAGAAGGTTGGTGATGTTGAGATGGTGAACTCTGTTGAGGTGAAGCATCTGGTTGAGATGG
The DNA here is from genome assembly GCA_031772625.1 of Pinus tabuliformis. Lineage (NCBI taxonomy): Eukaryota > Viridiplantae > Streptophyta > Pinopsida > Pinales > Pinaceae > Pinus > Pinus tabuliformis. The sequence continues at coordinate 484,977,005 of CM062818.1, read as the reverse complement.
AACAATTGGAGTATTTTGGGCCAACGAAGTTGAAAATAACCATATCGGTAATCCTATTGTAAATCCAGGTAATGACAAAGTAGCCATATAAGGAGGACCAACATTTCCAAAGTAAGGAAAAGTACTAGGATTCTCGTTAGGAGGGGTTCCTAGGTTGGTAAATTCCGGAACGTTTGCCATTATATTCAACTTCAGTGAATTTTATTAACAATTTTTAAAACTAAAATTAACAATTCACAATTCACACCTAACAATTAAAATTCACAATTCACACCTATGGTCTCTAAAAGTAAAAACAAACAAATTAACACGCGCTATCAAATCTAGGAGTCAAACCACACACAAACAGTAACCTTCCGGACCGAAAACACTAGTTGGTGATGAAATCCAACATCGCAGAATTCAATACAGAAGTGGCGGGTGGAACAGTTACCCTGGCAACCTGCTTAATGAATAGACTGGACCAAGTTCCTCCACTTTAACCGTCTCGAGTGAAGTGAACCCCCCAGAAAATCCAAGTGAGTCTATCCGACGTCTGCTCTAGGTACAGTGGGATCTTCCCTCCACCGTCACCTTGGGTAGAACCGTAAAGATAATGGTCACTAAGGTCACCAACAACAACAAATACACCTGGGGGAACAGTCTACGACCCGATAGCACGCAAGGGCAGAGTAACAAGCTCAATCCCCTTACCGGTTCCTTGACAATAATCCAAGGTTTACCGACAAGTGACCCCAGGCTCCTCGACAATAATCCGAGGTTTACCGTTTGTAGTATGTGCGTATCTGGCGTATTTCCCAATGAAGGAGGATTGATCCCCTCACTAGTTTGGACACGGTCTCGTGCTTCTCCTTTAAGAGGAGCTTTCCCAGAGCATAAATGGAACAGTTGGATTTATCCTACCACAAGATGAGCTACTTGTTTGGTTTTGCTGTCTTGGAGAGTTAATTACTCTCCTACTCTAAGACACTAGCCTAAGCTATGTTGGTGTATCAGAGCCCTAGAAATGTAAAAATTACTAGATGAATTTTAATTAAGCGCTGTGTTATTAAGGCTATTATTACTAAAATGGGTAAATGGATATGAAACCAATGGTGTTATGACCCGACTCAACTGAATGCAATCGAATATGATAATGTAATCTTTTCAATTCAATGAATCCTAACTAAAGTAAGGAGAGAGTTTCCATTCACTTCCAACAATGCATAAATTGATCACTAAGAGAAAATATAACAAATTCTCTAATGCACTAATTTTATCAAGAAAAACTAATGCAAATCAATTCCAAACCATTTTTTATTTTTTATTTTGTGTAAATTCAAATCAAAGAAAACTGATCTAAATCTACGATCTATTTTTCAGAATGTAAACTATGCAATTGTAATCTATGCACAATTCACTTGAAAAGTATGCAAATGTAATCTATGCACAATTTTCATTCATATTCTGAAAATGAGAATTCTAATTATGCAAATGTGATCTATGCAAGAGAATTCTCAAACACAAGATGATTCTAATGTGATCTAAGAACCAATCAAGTGCAAGTCGAGAAAATTGGGTGAGAGTTCCAAAGATCAAAAAATAAAAACACTCAAAGGCGATTAACACTCATGCAAAATTGTGAAAAGACTGAGACAAACCTCCAAGTAATGACCAAAGGAAATCAAATTAAGAATTTCTCAAAAAAGAGACTCAAAACACCCAATTGATGAAAGCTTAAAGTAGGAATGCCAATGAAATTAGCCAAGATGAAAGCTTCTGACAGGTAACCAATGGATCTGGGCAGCAAAAACAAGCTATAAACAAAATCTAAAAGATAAAAAAGAAAAAATTGAAATTTTCTAGGTTTTTGACAGGGGTACGCAAGCAGCCTGTTTACACAGGTGCGGGTACGCTCTGTGTACAAAGATGCAGTGCGTACAGGTACGCACTGTGCTCAACGTAGAGGCTGTGTACTTCTAGCAAAACCAAGAAAAACTAAAATCTAATTTAACCCTAAGCTAGCCCACCAAAACACATAGTCAGACAGCCAAAAACTAGAAAACAAATGACTTTTCTCAGATCAAAAGTTGATACAAAGGAAAAAACATTCACATCAATGGATTCCCTAGTGGAGTCTCCATTTTGTCATGCGGAAAGAGTCGATAGTGCGGACACAACCGACCTCCCTAGAAGCAAAATCTTTCTAGTGACAAACAAAACAAATAAATCCTACCTTTCTCTAAACATGCATTGCAAATACAAGTAATCAGGGGATCTTTAACATACCTTTAGTCCAACGCTTTGTAGTAGTCTAGCCTCGCTGATCCGGATGAGCTCCTCCTTCTCTTCGAAACCTGCATTCACTAACAAGCCAAAATATTAAATAGCACTTGATAAACTCATAAAACAATACATATCTATCATATAGACCAAGGAGTATATGAAACAAACCATGAATAACAATCTGTTGAGAAAAATAAGTTCATTTGCATTAAAAGGTAACAAAAGGAACCATTACAACCTGAGCCTTGGTGTTGTGCAAGTCCCTCCTAGGGTCCAGCAAGAGTTTTCCTTTACTTTGATCAGCTCACCCACTCTCAATTAAGGCTAGGAAAGGATGGGAATCTCTCCTCTCAAGCTTTACAAGGGAGTCCTAATTCCAGCAGGATCTACCCTTAGGAATGTTCAGCTTTCAACCTCCCCTCCCTCTGGCCCAATGCCTGTATTTATAGTGCTCTAGAGGAAGTTATTCAGGTCCACCATCAATGGGGATAAGCCCCTCTTTGGATGGGATAGCTCCCCTCTTGATGGGATAAGTTCCTCTTTGGTAGGGATACATGAACCATCTGGAGGCGCTTCATACACGTCAAAAAAGCTTCTAGAATACTCTAGAAATGACCACAAGTAACTTTTTTGGAGTGAAACTTGTGCCTTTTGACCTTTACAGGAGTATGCACCCTTTGCTTTACATACATAGCGTACAAGTATGCAGGTATTGTGAACTTGGAGTGCGTACACGCAGGTAAGGCTAAGAGAAACTACGTACCCAGAGATATATAGATTTTTAATGACTTTATCTCTTTCTTGGAGTTTGACATGGAGAGCAGAGGTATGAGGCTTGCTAAGGAGGATAGTATGACAGTTCATGAAGCCATACTAACTGTAAATAGTCATGGTGACAAATTTTAGTGTAACACACATGCTGCCTAAGGATGAGAACATGAACAACTCTTAAAATCAAGGATGAGAGCTTGAGATCATCATCTTACCAACAAGTGACCAAGGAACAATCGATCACCGGATCCAAGGAAGGCTCTAAAATTTACATGCGAGCAAAAAATTTGGAGGGTGGTTATAGCCGCTGCTAAAAAATTGGTGACATGTTGGTAGAACTCAAATTCTCTGTATGGATCTTATTTAGTGAAAAGTGAGTCCAACCTCTTCAGAAGTATTGTTCAATTCTTTGATCGTGATGGCTTCCACACTAGCTTGTGTGGAAGATGTAGTCCCTACCATTCTCTTTACCAATCAACACACATTCCATGCCAATTCAACTAAGTTTTTTTGATTGGGGATGAAGAATATATGGGTGCACAAGTAATATAACTGTCAGCGTTTAAGTTTCATCTCTGGTGTTGCTCCACTACTAGCAGGCCTGGATAGTACCTCGAAGGAGTCATGCAGGAACACAAGCATCGCTCCACTACGAATGAGCTTGGTCAGTACCCCAGTGGGGTTACTTGTATCACCTCTCTACGTAGGAAGCTTTCTCTTCTTTCGTCTTATTTTATTTTCTACAGTTTTTCATTTTCATTTTTAAATAACTATGCATAGGCACTTATTTATTTCAGAGGCGGAAGAGGGATCCCGACTTATTGAGAGAAAAATAAGTTGTTCCTTCATAGAATTATGTTATATATACCTCTAACATACATCTTAATGTTTCCCCCTCACCTTACTCTACTTTACTGAGTTGACAAGAGTTAACCCAAAGGACCAAATAGAGTAGGCGGTACTAGTTAATAGTGCAAGTGTAGTGTTTTCACCAAGACCCACTCTGAACAGAACTTATTTTCCATCAGGGTATCATCGACTGAAGATGAAAAACTCTTCATAAAGAGAGAGGAAAATGGATAACCAGATGTTGATAGCTGTACAAGTCCTCTTAGATTTTCCCAGCTTCTCTAGACATCCAAACAAGATTTCATGTGAGGCTAACCTATTGATACAAGCAAGCAAAGAAAGAAAAAGGAAAAATGCAAAAGTAAATCGAAAGAAAAACAAGTAAGAAAAGAAAGCAAGCAAGAAAACCAAACCAAGTCAGCAAGGAAACAAACATGCAAACCAGAAAGCAAGGCAAAGCGAGAAAGCAAACATTATTCCTACTCCTATGTTAAACAATCGGGGTTACGTGAAATGAAATTTCCAGTGAAGCCACCATAGTTGTTCCCGACCTGCAACCAAAAATACACAAATGATTAAAACATATAAAACATATCATGCAATAGAAAATACAAAAACTTGACAATCTTACACACGAGAGAGAAGGTATTTCCTGTGGGCAGAAAGATGTGTCACAACCACCCAACACACATGCTTACCTCTTCGATGACTACCATTTTTCAACAAACCTCGGAAGCCCCTTGCGAGTGTGTGTTCATCTGCACCAAGTTTCTTAGTGAGTGCGAGGAAGGATTGAAGCTTGTTACCTACAACATGACTTGCCAAGTAAGATTGTTCCATCCATTCAGTGATTGGATCATTAAATTCGTGATGGTTGTTTTGAAAGACTCGTGATCTTTGAAAAGATGGATTTCTGATTCGAGAGAGGGGATCACGATGGGAATCTGGTATGGATAGATAGATCTGATCATTCTCATCGGTCATGTCAAGATAGTGAGGACATGCCATAGCCATCAACGCAGGCTAAAGTGCCTCACCTGCTTGACAAAAGTTTGAGGAGAAAGATGTTACATGGTGAAGATCATAGTGTGCAAAATGACTGTCACTGGATATACTATTCGAAAAATGATAAATTGCATGAAAGTCACCCAATATAGAAGAAAGATCAGATGAGTTGGTCGAGATGCTAGATTCCCAGTTTGACATGAAAAAAGAAAATTTTTGAACAACCTTGCAAACGCTTTGAATGATGGAACCAAGTTCGTTGTGAGTTAGATATGACAAAACACCCACTTGTAACTGGTGAAAAATTGCACAAGCATCATGGTCGTCATAGGAATGTAGAAAGGATTCCAGCACTGTGAATGTGTGAATCCAATTGGGGTGTGGTGAAATGAGAGGAACTTGATTCATGTGTTAGCCTGTGTGCTCGTCACCACACAGGGAGATTGTTGGTGTGATGAGTGAAGTGCAAGATTCACAAGAATACCAAGGAGTTGATCTCGAGAGGGAAAATTCGATAAGTATCATTCCGTACAAAGATAGTCTTTGAGATGATCAACTTCACAGTTCTATGATTGCATGAGATACGAAAAATCCCAACCCGAATTGGATGTAAGAGAAGTGCATGAAGATGGACACGCTGTAACAGACTCATGGATTCAGTCATTAGTGAAAATTTTCAATTTTGAAATATCTCAATTGGAATAGTAAACAAATTTTACACGGGGATCCATGTCAAGTGCAACCATGTAGATAGATGGATTGTGCGTGAGAAACCATATCTGGTTTGGTTCGAGAGGCTTACTAGAGTCACGAGGTCCTGACATAACCATCAACGGACGTTGAAGTGCCTCAACTCCCTGGCACATCCCGAAACTTTTCAAAATTGGGAAATGTAATTTTAAGATGTGAACTAGATCATGCATGGCTTGAGGATGGTTGTTGTTGCTGATTTAGAAAATTCTCTTAGGATGGCAGCCATCTCTGCCACAGGCTTCATCAAACATTTCAGCTTCAAAAAGTTGGCTTGACAAGTTGTCTTCATGCAACTTATAAGATGATGATGAGTGGGAAGAGTCATGCGCATTGAGACATTTTTCATCATGGGAAGCTTCACTGCCTTGTGTTAATCGAGGAGATAAATCATCAGATGAAGAAACAAGAGAATGCAGAGTATCTCTTATGCATGTTGATGTGTTGCGAATGGTAGGACACACGGGCAAGTGGGGCGAAGAGGAAGTTTCGATATGGATGTCTTCTTTGACCAGTGGGTAATCCAGATCTAAGTTAGAGTGTACATGAGAGAACAACAAATCACATGGTGTGTTTGGGCATTCATCACAACATACAGAAGCATGGGAGTGATGATAGCCCAAGACTGGAGGTTGATCAAAAGAATTAATTGTGCATGATGTTTCACCAAGATTAGCGGATTGAGAATCGATCAAGAATGGAAGCTCATTGTATTGATGTGAACCATTTTTGTTAGGTCCCTATAATACTAGTGATTACCCCATTAATATTGTAGTTGTATCCCTTATTAATATCGTTGTGCCCCTATTGTCCCCATATTGTTATTATTGTGCCCCATAGAATCCCTCTATTGTTATTTTTGTGCCTTTATATTATTATTGTTAGGTTGGCTGGGTTATATTATGACTGCTTAGACTCCTATATATAGAAAGGAGGTTTTTTCATTTGAATCATCAAAGAATCATTCATTTGTGTAATGTAAATGAGGTTTCCCCCTCAAAGAGGCTGAATTCTAAGGCGTTGATCTATCTTTTCTATCTTTTTGTGTGCTGGTTTCATAACATTTGGTATCAGAGCTTTGGATTCTAGGGTTTCGCTACTCCAAATAGGTCATCATGGTATTTTCACTATAAATTTTATTTTGCGACGTTTTTTCAGAAGTGAAAAAAAACCCCATTTGAGAAGAAATCGTGCTGAACCTTGGATCTGAATTTCAGATATTTTAGCGCTATATTTGCAGAGATATGATATGAGGAAGTTTGTCTTTTTGCAGACTCCTGAATTACATTCCAAACAGGTGACCCAGGGAAAATCATCATAACTTTCTCTCTGTGCATCAAGTTGAAATTTCGTAAGAAGGTACATAAATAGGACAGACTGTAGTTTCTTGTATATATTTTTCAGAGCCAAAGGTCAAAACAGGGACACGTGGCATGTTGTACAAGTTCGCTTTACTGAACTAGTCTATAATCAGGTCACTGTGGGAGATTTGGCATAACTCTTCCTTGGAGGATCCAATTTTGATCAGACTGGTGGAATTGGAAAGAGGACACAGAGGGCTACTGCAGGTCGCAATTTCAGAGCTGGATGATCTGAAATTACAGAGATACATTATAGGCTATATCAAGCTCCTACAAAGTGAAAAAAGGTGTGTAGATTTTTTTAAATTTTTGCTTAATCTTGGTTTGAAAATTTATTTTGAAGGAATTCAAGGGGAATAGTAGACCATTATTATCGGTAACTGATGCTCCGAGGAAAGGAAATGCAAAAACCTAGTAAGCAACGTGAAAGCTCTAGCATGACTCATGAAGAAGAGGAAGAAATGCTACATGATATATCAAAATTACAAGACCAAGTGCAACAAATGTCACTCTCACAAAAGCTAACAAAAGCTAAGATAAATGGCATGGAATCTAAGATAAAGGGTGTGGAAGCTAAGATGGATGATTTATTAATAGATTTGAAGACAGGCATGGTATACTTGAAGACATATTTGACAAATTTTCTACAAGAAATACTTACTAATGGTGAAAGGGTAGTAAAGGAAACTCATGATGCGAACAAAAGAAATGTTAATAATGATTTCATAGACTCTAATGTTGGATCAAAGACCCACCATATTCCAAAAATCGATATGAGGAAGTTTGGTGGCAAGGATCCCGCAACATGGACATTACAGATGGAGCAATTTTTCGATCTCAATAATGTGAAAAACACACGAAAGGTACGTATTGCAACTTTATATTTGGAACCAAATCAGTTTGTATGGTATCAATGGCTTTGCTCTCTTAAAAAAATGATCACTTGGGAAAATTTTATGGAAGAATTGACAACACATTATGAGGATACAGAAAGAAACACTTTTTTTAGCCAATTTATAAGTCTCAAACAAAAGGGTTCAATAATGGAGCACATTGAGGAGTTCCAAAAATTGAACATAAGGGTAAAAAATATTCCAGAGGAGCATAGTGTGTTCATAGGGACTTTAAAGGATAATATCCAACATGATGTTTGCCTTTGGGAACCTGATTCATTAGAGAAGGCATTCAGGGTAGCAAGAAAAATGGAAAGCAAAATTATGACAACCAAGAAGCATACCACTCACAACTACAAAGATGGAAGTGTTGTTGCCCCTAGTCTTCCACAACCTATAAGGTTGATACCACAACAATTGGAAGAAAAAAGAGAAAAAGGGCTTTGTTATAGTTGTGATAGCAAATACACTAAAGGTCATAAGTGTGCTGAGAAGAAATTATTCTACATAGATTGTGAAGAGGAAGAAGAAAACGAGCAAGAAAGGTCAAAAGAAGAGGATATACTCTAGGAACAAAGCCTAGATAAAGAAGAAATGAATTCAACCATATCTTGTAATGCATTGGCTGGAATTACCACTCCTCAAACCATCAAGATAGAAGGACAAATCAAGAAGAAAAAGGTAATAGTGTTGATTGATTTAGGAAGTACCCACAAATTTATTCGTTGTAAGGTAGCAAAAGAATTGAATTGCTTCCTATATCCAACACCAGAGTGTCAAGTGATGGTCGCAAATGGAGGAATAATAAATTGCTCTGGAAAGTGCCATAATATCAATCTATCCATGGGAGAATATATATTGACTAACCCAATGCTTTCCATTCCAATGGGAGGTGCTGATGTTGTACTAGGAGTCCAATGGATACAATCCTTGGGTACAATAGCTTTTAATTCTCAAGAACGTTTCATGAAATTTTCTGTAGAAGGAAAGGAAGTTGAATTAACGGGTATTACAGGGAAACCAGGAAAGATAATCAGCTCTAACGGTATGACAAAGCTTCTAAAAAAGGAACAAAGAGGTGTAATTGCACAATTATGTTTTCCAGAAGTTTCCACATCGAAATCATCTATTTCTCCAGATCTCCAAAATGTCTTGGGAAATCATTCCAAGGTATTTGAGACTCCCAAAGGTCTCCCACCTATTCGTGATCATGATCATGCTATTCATCTAATTCCAGGAATTGTTCCTCCAAACATCAGGCCGTACAGATATCCCTCTGCCCAAAAGAGTGAAATTGAACGTATGGTTGCAAAAATGATAGAGGATGGTATAATTCAACCTAGTCAAAGTTATTTCTCTGCTCCAGTAGTATTGGTGCACAAGAAGGATGGATCATGGCGCATGTGTCCGGATTATAGGGAGCTCAACAAGCTCACTATTAAAGATAAGTTTCCCATTTTTGTCATTGATGAATTACTAGATGAATTGCATGGATCAATTTAGTTCACCAAGTTGGATCTTCGTTCAGGATATCATGAAATCAAAATGAAGACTGAAGACATTCCAAAAACAACATTTAGAAGTCATGAGGGTCATTATGAATAAAATTTTGGTCATGCCTTTTGGCCTTACCAATGCACCTTCTACATTTCAAGGTTTGATGAATTCCATTTTCAAACCCTTCCTTAGAAAATTTGTGTTAGTATTTGTTGATGATATACTAATCTACACCAAGTCTTGGAAGGATCATGTTGAACATGTTGACAGGGTGCTACAACTATTGGAGGAGAAACAATTATATGAAAAAAGATCCAAATGTTTCTTTGGAGTACAAGAGGTGGAATATCTGGGTCATATTGTATCTCATGAAGGAGTTAAGGTAGACCCTAGCATAATTAAAACCATTAAGGAATGGAAAATCCCCACATCCATTAAGCATCTGCAAGGATTTCTTGGGTTGACAGGGTATTATCGCAAGTTTGTTAAGAATTATGGGAGAATAGTAGCACCTCTAACAACATTATTGAAGAAAGATGCATTTTCATGGACTCCAGAAGCAACAAAGGCCTTCAAACATCTTAAATAGGCAATGTGCCAAGCACCGGTCTTTGCTACACTGGACTCCACAAAAACCTTTATTGTGGAATGTGATGCTTCAAGAAATGGAGTTGGTGCTTTTAATGCAAGATGAAAGACCCATTGATTTTGAAAGTTGTCCAATCAAGGGAAATTTTTTACACAACTATTTATGAGAAGGAAATGTTGGCAATAGTACATGCACTTAAGAAATGGCAACCCTACCTAATGGGAAGACACTTCAAGGTAAAAACAGATCATGATAGCCTTAAATACTTTTTAGAACAAAGATTATCCTCTGAAGAGCAACAAAAGTGGGTCACAAAGATGTTGGGTTATGACTTTGAAATCATCTACAAAAAAGGGAAGCAAAATGTGGTGGCAGATGCACTCTCAAGAAAGGATGAGGATGTGGAAGCATTGTTGTGCGCCATTTCTATTATCCAACCAGATTGGATAAACGAAGCAAGGGAGGAATGAAAGAATGATGAAGAAGTGTGGGCACTTATTCGAAAGTTACAACAAGATTCCAGTACATCTGATACATTTCGCTGGAAAAATGATTCGTTATGGTACAAAGATCGCTTATACCTCTGTAAGAATTCCCAACTCAAACAAAAGATTCTTATGGAATTGCACACTTCTCCCTTAGGAGGGTACTTAGGATTTTTAAAAACTTACCACAAGGTTAAGAAAGAATTTTTTGGGGATGGCCTTAAATTGGATATTCAAAATTTTGTGGCGGAATGTTTGGTTTGCCAACAAAATAAAGTTGAAACAATTAAGACCCGGGGTCTATTACATCCTTTATTCATTCCAAGCCAACATTTGGAGGAGGTTTCAATGGATTTTATCATAGGTTTACCCAAGTCTGAGGGAAAGAGTGTCATCATGGTGGTAGTTGACAAACTTACTAAGTATGCACACTTTTGTTCATTATCACATCCATTTAAAGCCAGTACAGTTTCTACTGCATTTATGGAAACAATTCAAAAGCTACATGGAAACCCAAAGATTATTGTAAGTGACAGAGATCCCATTTTCACTAGAATTTTTTGGACAAAATTATTTTCTTGTCTTGGTACTGAGTTAGCTCATAGCTCATCTTATCATCCTCAATATGATGGGAAAATTGAGATAGTAAAAAAATGTTTGGAAGGATATATTCGTTTCTTTGTATCTGATAAACTGACACAATGGGTCAAATGGTTGCCTCTGGTTGAATGGTGGTATAACACTTCCTTCCATACAACAACAAAAATGATCCCATTTATGGCACTTTATGGATATCAGCCACCATCCATCACATCATATTTAAGAGAAAATTCTAAGGTTCAAGCAGTGGAACATCACATTGAGCATCAATAACAAGTCCTCCAACTCTTAAAGGATAACCTCGTGTTGGCACAGAATAGAATGAAACAACAGGCAGATCAACATCGCAGTGAAATAATTTTTGATGTAGTTGATTGGGTATTACTACTGCTACAACCATATAAACAAATTTCCCTCAAGAAAGCTAAGAAGGATAATAAATTATCACCAAAGTATTATGATATGTACCAGGTGTTGCAAAAGATTGGTACTATGGCATACAAATTGGAGCTTCCCGCAGCTTCTCGAGTGCACCCAGTTTTCCATGTTTCATGTTTAAAGAAGGTTATAGGTGACAAGCTCCCAGTTCAAACAATATTTCCAGAATTTGACGAGGAAGGAAAAATTATATTGGAACCGGAAGCAGTCATAGAAACAAGAACTTGACAGCTACGAAATTGATCAATTTCAGAGTATCTCATCAAGTGGAAGAACTTATTCGCTGAAGATTCCACATGGAAGGATGAGAATTTTATATAGAAGCATCCAGAACTACTCAAGCATTGAGGACAACACTTTTTTGAAGGAGAGGGGCATGTTAAGTCCCTATAATACTAGTGCTTACCCCATTACTATTGTAGTTGTATCCCTTATTAATATTGTTGTGCCCCTATTGTCCCTATATTGCTATTACTGTGCCCCATAGAATCCCTCAATTGTTATTTTTGTGCCTTTATATTATTATTGTTAGGTTGGCTGGGTTATATTGTGACTCCTTAGACTCCTATATATAGAAAGGAGGTTTTGCCATTTGAATCATCAAAGAATCATTCATTTGTGTAATGTAAAGGAGGTTGCCCCCTCGAAGACGCTGAATTCTAAGGTGTTGATCTATCTTTTCTATCTTTTTGTGAGCTGGTTTCATAACAATTTTGAAGCATAAAAGAGTAGTTGATTGTGTCTTCACCTTTCTTCTCGTCTACTTGTGTAATGAGGTTGCCTTGCACATGACCGCAATTTGAGCCAGCGGCTTGAGAATCAAGAGAATACACAGAGCTAACTTGTGAAGCGGAGTGATCAAGCGAGTCATGGTACAAGGAGTCATGACTTGTAGATGATGGAGGATGGTAGAGATGTAGATTAGACTCGAGACTTGGGTTATGAACAGTGATCTCCTCTTATAGAATGGAGGAATGAGTCTTCGCCATAGGCTTTCTGAGCCATTATGGAATTTCCTCCATTAGAGCGCGAGACAACTAAGAATATGGGTTGGGAACACTCTATGCATATTTCTTAGCTTTGCAATCACCACAAAGGGGCTCCCACTTTGAGATCGGAACAGGAGGAGGACAAGGAAAAAATAGTGTGTTGGGCTCCTCCTCTGCAATCTGAGGTACCTTGTAGGAATTTACAGGGTAAGTTCCACAGAAGAATACCAAAAGGACACCGCTCACAACCAGATCTCAAATCAATACACCAGTATTTTTGACGTGGTTAAAACCCTCAGAGTGCAAGGAGGGAAACAGTCCACGGCCTGTCCCAACGTGGGTACAGACAATTTATTAATCAAAGAATGAAAATTTACATAAGCTTCTCTCATGCACGGATTACCCGAACAATGACCCTCCATGCGCTTTAAATAGAACTCATGGACCAATCGGGTGTCAAGCCACGGATCAAGTGTCGGTAATACCGAGGTGAGAGTGAACCGTCGGATCACTACATATCGTGACCGTCGGATTGTAAGTTACAAAATGTACAACGGTAAAGAAACACACTTTACCTAACTCTAACCTAACTCTATACTAGACCAAGTTGAACTTAACTATATCCTATGTGTCGGAATATCCTAACATCCCCCCTTAAGAACAACTTGGGATAGGATTGAAGGATTTACAAATATGACACAATAGGAGAAGGAAGGAGGCACTAGAGCCTATCCCCCCTTAGTGACAACTTCCTGAACTCCAAGCATATATCGAAGTTTAGTGAACTTCGCCTCTGTGAGAGCCTTTGTGAAGATGTCTGCAACCTGATCATCCGTTGGACAATATTGCACTTCAAGAACATGGTCATGAATGAGCTTTCTGATGAAGTGCATGTGTAGTTCAATGTGTTTGCTGCGCTGATGCTGGACTGGATCTTTGCATAGCTGAATGGCACTTTGATTATCACACCAAAGTGTGGTTGGATGCTGCTGCTCAAAGCCAAACTCTGATAGGATCTGACGAAGCCACAAGGCTTCCTTACTAGCTTCCACGGCACCACGATACTCTGCTTCTGCTGACGAAAGAGAAATGGCAGCCTGTTTCTTACAAGCCCATGTAATAGGTCCTGAACCAAGAGTGAAGACATAACCGGCAGTAGACTTCCGATCATCAAGGTCACCAGCCCAATCAGAATCAGTGAAACCAACTAACAGAGGAGCTGCTTTGGCACTGTAATGAATCCCAAACTGTATTGTACCTCGAACATAACGAAGTATTCTTTTAGCTGCTTTCCAATGACTTTCACGGGGGTTTTGCATAAAACGAGCAACAAGGCCAACAACAAAGGAAAGATCAGGACGAGTATGGGTTAAATACAAGAGTTTTCCGACAAGTTGACGGTATAAGGTAGCATCAACTTCAGGAGAAGTACAAGAGACTGAAAGTTTGACTCCAGACTGAAAGGGAGAAGGGGCTGGCTTACAGTCTTCCATGTGAAAATGACGAAGAATATCACAAGCATACTTGGACTGGGAAAGGAAAATACCCTCTTGGGATTGCAAGACTTGAAGACCGAGAAAATAGTGTAAGTGTCCTAAGTCTGTCATTTCAAATTTCTTTTTAAGGCTGGACTTCACATGGTTTATAAGGTTGGGATCACTACCAGTAAGAATAAGATCATCAACATAAAGAACAAGGATGATGAGAGAGTTGCCCACTTTCTTGGTGTAGACAGTATTGTCAGAATGACACCTAGAAAAGCCAGATTCTAAAAGAAAGCTATCCATTTTGGCATACCAAGCTCGAGGAGCTTGCTTGAGGCCATAAAGGGATTTCTTAAGTCGACAAACGAGGCTGGAGTCTGTTTGTATGAAGCCAATGGGTTGTTCCATATAGATTTCTTCCTGCAAGTCCCCATGCAAGAAGGCAGATTTAACATCCATTTGATGGACTTCCCATTTTAAAGAGGCAGCAAGGGAAAGAACAAGGCGGATAGAGTTCATTTTGGCAACTGGAGAGAAGGTTTCAGTGTAGTCAATGCCTTCAACCTGTGAAAAGCCCTTAGCAACTAGACGAGCTTTATGTTTATCAACTTTCCCATCTGGTCCATACTTGGTTCTGTAAACCCATTTGCATCTAACAAGTTTGCGTCCCTTTGGTAGAGGAACAAGATCCCATGTATCATTTGTCATCAATGAATGATATTCTTCATTCATAGCTGTTTCCCAATGTGGATGGCCTGAAGCTTCTGCAAAAGTGTCAGGATCATGATTTACTGGAGCTTGAGCCAGTAAAGAAGAGGCTCTTTCAAACTGAGAACGTGTACGTCGCTGATCTGTAGGATCACCGGCAAGATCACCTGCTGCATCCCGAGTAGCACGGACCCATCTTGGAAGTTGAGGATCCTGAGAAGGTGGGGAAGGATTATCATCCTCGCTTTCATCATCAGAAGAAGAAATGTTTTCAAAGATAGAAGAGATAGGAAGAGGTGGCACATCCGCCGGACTAGGCTCGCAGGCCGATTTATTTTCATCAAATTTTACATCTCTTCTAATGATAACATTTTTGGACTTAAATGGAATAAGTCTATAGCCTTTTACATCTTCAGAATATCCAACAAAAGTACATTTCTCACTCTTAGGTTCTAAGGCTTTATGCTTTTCATCTGGAATATGGGCCCATGCTTCACTTCCAAACACACGAAAGTGACTTACATCTGGTTTAATGGAACTCCAAGCTTCTTCTGGAGTGATATTCTCTAGAACCTTAGTAGGAGTGCGATTGATTATATAATTTGCACAATTAATTGCTTCGGCCCAAAAACTAAGACTGAGTCCTTTAGATTGCAGCATACAATTAGCCATTTCCTTTAAAGTGCGATTTTTCCTTTCAGCTACACCATTTTGTTGTGGAGTGTATGGAACAGTATGTTGCATTTGAATTCCATTTTCGGTGCAAAAGTTGATGAATGCATTTTTAACATATTCTCCACCATTATCAGTTCTTAGCTTAAGAATTTGATGTCCAGATTGTTTTTCAACGAATGCTTTGAAGGCCAAAAAGGTGGTAAATACTTCGCTCTTGAGTTTTAAGAAGTATACCCAAGTGCGTCTAGAGAAATCATCAATGAAAGTTAAGAAGTACTTGCAGCCAGAGAATGAAGCAACAGGAAGAGGACCACATAAATCACTGTGCACAAGCTGTAAAGGGGCTGAGGCGTGCCAAGAGGCACGTTTGTCAAAACTGTCCCGATGATGTTTTCCGAGTACACATCCGGAACAAACACCATCTTTGCAAGATACCATAGGAAGACCTGTCACCATGTTTTCTTTACATAGATGCTGAAGGGAGCGATAGTTTAAGTGACCATACCGCTCATGCCAAAGTTTGCTCACTTCATCATTATGAGCAACAAATACTGAGGGAAGATGGGATGACCCAAAGTTGTGAAACTTATACAACCTTTTGGAATCATCAGCAAGACCAGTAGCTAGAATCTGTTTAGGATCTTTTAGATCCTTGATTACAACATCATGAGGTGAAAATTCAACAATTTTACCTTCACCTGAATGAGTTATCTGATAGACAGATAGAAGGTTGCAGGATAAGTTTGGAACACATAATACATCATTGAACTGACCATTGTCTAGATGAACAGTTCCAGTCCCTACAACATTAAGAGATCTATCATCACCAACATATATATTTTTGGTGTTACAATCATTTAAAGAAGAAAACATGGCTTGGTTTTTGGCCATGTGACAAGAGGCTCCAGAATCAATGAGCCACTCATGAGAATGAGAAGAAGAAGAAGATACATTTAATGCATAACCAGACTGAGATGATTGACGATGACATGCAGAAAATGCCGTTCCGGAAGTTGAAGTTGAAGTAGGCTCCAGATGGATGTTATGTTTCTTCATTGCGGCTTCCAAGGCTTCCATCTTCTTAAAGCATTTAGATTCTAAGTGGCCATCTCGATTACAAAAGTTACAATGTCTTTCAGTCTTCTTCCATTTGTTTTTATTGGTCTTATCATATTGCTGAAATGATCTTTCATCTTGAGGCTGAGTTGGTTTAGGACCATTCCTTTGAGGATAAGACTTCTTAGGATTCTTTGAATTTGGTTGCTGCTGGGCGGCTAACGCTTTTGTGGAAGAGTTTCCAAGATTAAGAAGACCAAGGTGTAAGAGTTTTTCTTGTTCTCTTATTAAGGAATCACAAAAGGAGTCAAAGGAAGGGGGCTTGTAGTCTTTGCCTTGACAAATGAAAGCTTCCCTGGTAGAATGGAAAGTGGAAACAAATACAGAGTAGGCTGGCCCTAACTTAGTAAGGATGGAATAAATAAGGTTACCATCATCTTTCTTAACTTTAACACCTTCCAAGAGATATCTAAGGTTCTTGAATTTTGACAAGAAATCTTCAATGCAAGAAAAATTATTAGGATCCAAAGTAAGCAGCTCATTTTCAAGTTGATGGGATCTAATTTCATTTTTAATCCCAAAAACTTTAGCAAGTTTTTCTAATGCTTCATGAGGAGTTTCAATTTCTGCAATGTGGAATCTAAGATCAGGAGAAATAGACATTCCTATCAAGCCACGTGCTTGATCTTGTCGATTTTCCCATTTTTCGGCCTTGTCTTCATCTTTGGGTTTCTTCTCTTGGTCTGTGGCTATTCTGAAGAGACCTTTACTTCTAAGTAAATCTCCCATGTAGGCGACCCATTGGAAGTAGTTAGTGCTGTCAAGAATGACTTGGCATGGACTTTCCATTTTTGAAAAACAACTGAAGCTGAAGATGCTGAAAGTGAGTGGTCCAATGGATAGATCTCGAAAAAATAGGCGGTTTTAAAAAAAACGGCTCTGAAAAAGGCTTCCGGATGAAGAAGTTATGGTTTTTTAAAAAAAAATTGTTGACGTTGCCGGCAAAGTGCGCGAATGTGCGGGAATGAAAAAATCCGCCCCCACAAAATGGAGACTTGAACCCAAGACCTCTACTCTCTTAAAAGGTCTTTGAACCAATTGATCTATACAAAAGATTTGAGAGAGAGAGAGAGAGAGAGAGGGGGGGGGGGCCTCGATTTGCGTGCTTGCCTTGGGAAGACTCTTTTCCCCTACAAAACACAAAAACACAAAACCCAACACGAATATCCAAAGAAAAACGAACCTTACGGCTCGAAGTTAGCTTTAGCCAAAAAACTAGAAATTTTAAAAAAAATCTCAAAGTTAGCTTTTAGCCGAAAAACTAAATATTTTCCTCAATGTTTCTGATTTTCCGAGATCACACTAAGGTGCAGGGAAAAGAGCATACGCATGAGAAAAATCCTTTCTTTCTGTTTCTGATTTGCCCAGATCGCACAGAGTCGCAGGGCAAAGAGCATACGCAGAAATGAAAGGTATAGATCCGGGAAAAAAAAAAGGCTAAATAAACCGAAACCGAAATAAGCAGAGAGAAAATGACAGTAAACTGCAAAAAAAAAACTGTATACCTCCCGATCTGAAAAATGACGCAGCTAGGGCTACCGGAAACCTTTTCGCGTGAAACGAAAGGGGTTCCTCACTGAAACAGATGCTCCGAATGCAACAGAGCAGTCCTCTCGGCCCGAAAGCAGTCAGAAACAGCAGATCTAGGAAACGACAGCCGCATGCAGTTCTACCGGCTTCAGATTTGGATCACCAACGGACGCGGCCCTCAAATAGCTCTGATACCATGTAGGAATTTACAGGGTAAGTTCCACAGAAGAATACCAAAAGGACACCGCTCACAACCAGATCTCAAATCAATACACCAGTATTTTTGACGTGGTTAAAACCCTCAGAGTGCAAGGAGGGAAACAGTCCACGGCCTGTCCCAACGTGGGTACAGACAATTTATTAATCAAAGAATGAAAATTTACATAAGCTTCTCTCATGCACGGATTACCCGAACAATGACCCTCCATGCGCTTTAAATAGAACTCATGGACCAATCGGGTGTCAAGCCACGGATCAAGTGTCGGTAATACCGAGGTGAGAGTGAACCGTCGGATCACTACATATCGTGACCGTCGGATTGTAAGTTACAAAATGTACAACGGTAAAGAAACACACTTTACCTAACTCTAACCTAACTCTATACTAGACCAAGTTGAACTTAACTATATCCTATGTGTCGGAATATCCTAACATACCTCATGATCTGCAAGAGTTGTGGAAACAAAACAATTGGGAGGTTCAGGTTCACTGTATGAAGATACATGAACCAAGTGCTCGAACTCTTGTTTTAAGAAATCCCAGTTCAAATATTCTTCCAAAATTTCACAACAAAGATGAAGGAATCGATCAGAAAGATTCTCAACTGATTCATTGGTCTTAATTCTTAATAGGTTGATTCTTCTACAAACATCTCGATAGTTATACTTATCGAAGGCTTGATGGAGATCCTTGAGGAAAGGACGAAGGGAATGGAATGAAGCAGGTTGTAGGGTATGACACCACCGATTAGCACGAACTTCAAGGGTGAGGAAGAAAAGTGCGCACACAAGATCTTCACTATCAATTTCATGAGATTTGTAGAAATGGAGAAAATAAAAAATGTGCTTGGTTACAGATGTTCTGTCCTCACTGTCAAACTTTAACAAGGACAAGTGATAGAGAAACTCTTTGAGGAGTGATAGTTGATTAAGAGAGAATGGGAGAAACAACCCGGGAGAAAAATTTGTGTATGACCCATTTTGATAAGGGATTCAAACTAGATGCAATGGGACCAGCTTATCATCTGGCCCTCCTTCTAGTTCCAGAAATGTTGACGGTGTTGGATCTACCAACATTCAGGGGATCTCCTCGGTATGAAGTGCCAACTAGACCTCACATTGTTTAGTGTAGGAGTCCCATCTGGTATGATGGCCCAGTTGCAATTATCTTAAAGATTTGCCTTAGCTCTTGCTTGTTAGCACATGAGAGTGATATACTTGGTCTTCAAAAAGTAAGGTACGTGTGCCTGGTGAGTGCTTAGTGTAAATTGTGTGTAAGTTCCTTCACTGCAGAGGGGGAGGGTGAAAGTGAGTCTCTGGTCGAGAGGGAGTAGTCCTAACTCAGGTAGAGACACACACAACACAACATGATCTGCACAACCTCTGGCGGAGTATTCCACACGGATTCGACAATAAAAAAACACTAAGGTAAACGAATAGAACATACAACACACAACGAAGTAGTCCACACATATGTGATGGTTGTTATAACAAATATACAAGAATGAATCTATCTAGTGTCTGGTGGAGTAGTCAACACAGACGAGACAACAATAGCAATCATTACACACATCTTTAACAATGTATGCACTAGAATAACCAAAGTATTTCAACTATCCTAGTACAAGTTAAGAAAACATGCATTACAAGTGTTTTTAGAATAGTCTTACAAATGAATACAACACATACATGAAAACTTGTTGGCCAGTGATAGGCTTCTAAATTAAGGGAAAGTTCCAAGACACATTCGTACACCATACATCACTAGCCCTAGTAATGAAGCATCAGAGCCACTGCTTGCTCCTTAAAGAAAATATTATAGACTCTCAAGGCTGTGTGGGAGAAGCCAAGTTGAAAAGTCCTTTTTCATGTAAAATGAGGGGGTATATATAGCCAAGGGTGAACTAAACCTTGTGACTCTTCGACTTCCCTCATGAATGTTCAACTTACATGACTCTTCAACTTCATCCTTGGGTCTCTTGGACTTCCACGTTACATTACATTGATTACAACAAGTATGGCCCATAGTAGTGATGTGGTCGAGATGACTCATGACACAACTCGACATGACTCTGCTGACATGAACATGCTGACTGTGGTGTCTATGTCAAGATTCTATGTTGTTGGGTGATAAGTATGGTCTTGGTGTATCATATCTTCACCTCTGCATGATGAAGTGTGTGGGGTCTTTGATGGTCTTGGTATTCACTTGATGGTTCATGTTATCACTCCATAGCTTTCTCCAGGATGAAAAAAGAAACTCAAAGGTAACCACAAACCTCTTTTGGTTGAATGACTAGTCTTCTTCAACCAGAGGGGGCTCCCTCACTAAAAAATATAAAGACTTTAAAGCACAAATTTATAGCAGAGACCAGTTCTAACAAAGGAATTCTAAAAGTATTTGGTTGAAGTGTGAATGGCTGGATAGGTAATAACACATGATCAATTTAGCCTTTTACTCATTTACTTATGCAAGTAAACCAACAACTATTACAAGGGCTTGTAAGCATGACTTTGGGATACAATGACAGGTTGTAGTATAGAGGAGATAAAATAAAAAAAAACAAATTCTTCCTCTGCAATAAGATAATGTTGTTTATATAGGAGAAAGAGAGACTAAATAGAGAAGATAACATGCATGAGTATATAACATTTCATTTGAAACTGAAATGTGAAGACAGTTGAAAGAGAGTAGCTAAATTGAATTCTAAATCAACTGACATCAAATACTCATAAAACACAGAGAGGAAATAAAATAAATGAACAATAAACAAAACAAATCCCATACACCATACCATAAGAATCCTTGTACAATGAAATCGATAACCCTCAATACATAAGCAACATGCACCATGAATTGATCACACAAGCATAAATTTCAGAAAATTAACACTAACACAACGCTGAACCATCAGAAACCTTCTTCATATCTATTAACCATATTAAATAGACCATACATAAAACATAATAAGTGTCTAAGTTCACTGCATCATTGATCCAACAAAGGATCGAATCAAAATTCAAAAAGAGGAAAGTTTTTCTGCTGTTTTGAGTCCTTTTCCTCTTTTTAATGAAAAAACAAAAGCCATAAAATATTCATAACTTATCTGAAATAAGAAAAACTAAATGTTTGAAATAAACAAGTCTATCTTCGACATCCATATCTTCATGAGCCCAACAAAGCAGTAAAAAGTAGGGACAATTGATGCTGACTGGGCATTGATTGCACAACGAATTTTTGCTTTCAAAACTGACACGTAGCTGGTTGCTGAAGATCTAAGTTGGCTTCCACACCTTGTCCACATTCATTTCTTCAAATTCTGACAAGTGGCTTCCTCCCATCATACGTGCAAATGTATAGGCATGGCTTGCACAACACCTTCGCAACAACTGCGTAGCACTTGTGCAACACATTTTTCAAAAATGTCTCTTAATTGCCTGCCAGTCTTTAAAAAACACCACCATGCTACTCCAACAACATTAAAATGTCCATAAATTCATAAAAGAATAACTTATAACTGCTAGTATGCATCGAAAATTTCAAAATCTGAGTTGACAAATCTAATTTCCAAACAAATTTTTAGAATTCTAGTAGCAAACATGAAAAATGTGTCTCCAAGTGACACCTGTAATTCCCAAACCGTGACACATGTACAAAAAACGATATATATATATATATATATATATATATATATATATATATATATATATATATTTTATATGAACTTTATTTTGATAGAAACCTCTCTCCGTTTCCTCAAATTCTTCCCCATAGCCTCATACACTGCTCTACAAAACCATGACTAAAAACGAGTATTTGTGTAGTCTAAAAAATAGGCTTTGAAGATTCAATCAAATATCCTAATCCATGACACCTGTGAAAAATCAGGAAGAGGTTATTCTTATTTTCCCTATATTTGGGAAAAAAATATTTCAATTTCCCAAAATTCACTTTCATGTGGTTGGAAACCCTTCTGAAAACAGGTGACTAAAACAGATTCCTTCATTTGTTGTATCCATCCCTGTTTCAACTTTGTTGCTTTTGTAGTGCATCTACTAGACTCCATCTCAATATTCTTGGGTTGTTCCTCAACTGCAACCTCCTCACCTTTTTCTTGTTGTGTCATTTCATAGAACACCTTCTTTTGCAAAATATGATATTTTGTGTGTGGTAATCATTAGAAGACTTGATTGGCATAGGGCTTGAAGTGGTTGGAGGATTATATGGGTAGTGTCATATATGATAGGCAATCATAGATTTTTGGGGGAAAGATGGAATGGAGTTATGATAATGATAAATGAGAGTTTTTTTTGTATATGAAATTGTTTTTTAGAGAAACCTCTCTTCGTTTCCTCAAATTGTTCCCCATAGCCTCGTACACTTCTCTGCAAAACCATGACTAAAAACGAGTATTTGTGCAGTCCAAAAAATAGGCTTTGAAGATTCAACCAAATATCCCAATCCGTGGCACCTAAGAAAAATCAGGAAGAGGTTATTCTTCTTTTCCCTATATTTGATAAAAACCTCTTTCAATTTCCCAAAATTTTCTTTCATGTGGTTGGAAACCGTTTTGCAAACTGGTGGCTAAAAGAAAGTCCTTCATTTGTTGTATCCATCCATGTTTCAACTTTGTTGCTTTTGTAGTGGGCCTGCTAGACTCCATCTCAAGCTTCTTGGGTTGTTCCTCAACTGAAACCTCCTTATATTTTTCTTGTTGTGTGATGTCATACAACACCTTATTTTGCAAAATATGATATTTTGTGTGTGGTAATCATTAGAAGACTTGATTGGCATAGGGCTTGAAGTGGTGGGAGGATTATATGGGTAGTGTCATATATGATAGGAAATCATAGATTTTGGGGAGAAATATGGAATGGGAGTTATGATAATTATATTTTTTAGGAGTGAAGAATGATTAGATGCATAGGGGAATAGGATAGGGGATTTAAAACATAGGGAATGGGAAATGCGGAATGTAGAATGTAGGTTATAGTGTTTGGGAAAATGAATAGACTAGGAGGGAAAAGAAAGGTGGTATTTTCAACAACTATCTTGCTTTGGAGTAGTGATATTTTCAACTATCTCTAACTTATGTAAATCTCATGACATACCCACTATTGACACCTAACTCATGACTCGGTTATTCCAGACTTTGACAATTTTTCCTAATAACTCATGACAACTTCATGTTTTCGACCAGACCTCTTGATGACCACACCCATGGTGACATTCTGGATAGTGACACTCGAACTTATGACAAAATCTATGAAATTAAGTTCGACATTATTCAAACTAACGATTAAGTCATTTGGAGACATTTTACAAATGAAAACTTACTGACCCTAACAGTTCATGCATGTGTATGTATCTCCTTCACTTGCTACTTGGTATGCTTCGCGTGTTCATCCAACCACGAGCAAGTCTTCTTGCATGCACTCCTTCTTCATCGTGTTCGCCGTCGAGCCATGTTCCATTCAAGTACCTACTTTTGCAATCACTCATGATGAGACGACATCAAATATAGAAATATCCTAATCTACCATGATGCATTGTTTTCCATGATCGGTCCGGGTGATCAGGAGGGAGGACAAGGTACTTAGACTACATAGAGCACAACTCAGGCTAGGATGCGGAACTCCAGGGCACTGTCGAGAAAAACTGCACAAAGGTCTCTCGGAGGTTGATTTGAGCAGTCTAGGATAACAGTGACATATGTGGGAGAGGGCTCAACTGGGAGGTAGAATTGTGTAGTTTTCTTTGGGAGGCAGTGCAGGCAGTAGGAATCACTAGCAGTGAAAACTGCGCAGTTTTTTGAAGGAGGCTGGGATCATGCTGCGGGAGCTACTGGTAAGAATTGTATAGTTCTTGGAGACAGTCTAGGCAAGACATGACTGTGCAGTTTTTGGGCTGAGTGGAGTGTCGGTAGCAGGATGATTGCCAGTGAAAACTATGATGTTTTTAGCAGGAGAGCAGAGCAGGCCAATAGGGGGATTTCCTGGAAAAACTGCGCAATTTCCCATGATAGTGCAGTGATAGGCAACAGAGGCATGTCCCTCATGTCTGCACAGTTTCTATAGGAAGTGTTGGCAGGTAGGTTGGATAGCTACTGTGCAGTTTTGGGGATGAGTGCAGCCCTGGGTCACAACTCAAGTTAGATATTTCGGTTGACCAAAGGGCAGCTTGGTGGATGGTCTTGCAGGAAGCGCATACTGGAATGGTTTCTTGGACAACTTTTGCACAATTCTAGGAGACAGACAACTGGCTCATTTCAATAATTTCACAATGTAGGCTGCCCAAGAGGATAAACTCAATCTCTGTGCAGTTCTGGGCAACAATGCAAGGTCACTGAGGGCTAAGACTACATAGTGCAACTCAGTGGAGGTCCATTTGATGGAAGGTTGTTCGATCGACAAATTTTCGAGAAAAATGGTTAAGTGTGTAAGCGAGAAAAATCATTTATATATGACCATGTTAACACACACTTAGCATGACTCAACGACAAGACACGTCAAACCAACAAGACAACATGTTCCCACTACGACCGTCTAAAGGTGAGAGCAACAAGTGCGACACTTAAGATGGGTCATTGAATGATTGTGGCGACACTTGAGCGACAACGTCTACAACTTTGGGTGTGAGTACGATGGATTTTTACATAGTCAGAACAACTCATGCACGTAAAGAAAAACCTTTGATATCACCAGAATAAGGTCACAAGCATGACATAGAAATCCTCATGCGAAAGACGACAATTGATGAATCAAGTGAAAATGAAGCAAGACATGTAAAGGAAACACATGAAATGACTTTTGTGTTTGCACACATGTATGTTACTAAAGACAAGATAATATGACAATGAAAATCAGTCCTGTAAGCTCAACTAAGAGATGTACTTCTAAAGGTGTTCTTTACTTACCATACTTACCCACAAGATGATCATGCTTCCAATGGAGTTTACATGTGGTCCTGATCTTTTTCCGTCACTTAGTCTCATGGTCATTCTCCTCAACTCCTTGGGAGTGATCTTAACTTGTCACCTTTTCCTGTAGTCATTGAAATATAGATCAAAACAGTTTCAGTAGGCAGTGAATGTTGCTGGAATGAGGCCCTAGGAGGTCCATCTATGTAGTTTCTTAATGTAAGACAAATAAGACAGCTTGGACAACACTATACAGTTTTTAGGCACGAGACACCACTATAGGATGGTGTCCCGGGAGGATATCTCTGTGCAGTTTTTGAGTGCAATGCAACCTGGGAAGCTAAGAGGAAATGTTGCGCAATTTTTGAATGCAAGGCACTACTGCAGGATGGGTTTTGGGAGGACACATCTGCGTAGTTTTAGGTTGCAAGGTAGACTGAGCAGCTGAGGGACAATTCTATGTAGTTTCTGATGACAGTGGGTTCTGGTTGGGGGACGAAAACTAGAGGAAACCACTCTACAGTTTTGTATGCTAAGGGAGGATAGGGTCTCTACACATTGTGCAGTTCCAATAGGCAAGGGAAAATCTTGAGGGTTGCAGAAGAAAAGTGAACAATTCTAGGAAGTTGGATGAGGCTAGGTTGATGAGGAAATTGGCTAAGTTTGAGATCAGGGAACAAATGTAAACAATGATAGGAATCAACTATGATCACACACGAACACTTAGTGATATAATGTAGACCATCCATAATTTATAAAACATACTCTGCTTGATCCAACAACCTTCACGAAAAGAGTGCGTGAAGTGACTGTGAAACATGTTTATGTAATGTGTTATCACTCTAGTAATTCCTTTGAAGTAAGAAAAAGGAAAAACCAAAGGTAACCACTATCCACTTTTGGAGATCAAGACCTAGCCTTCCTAATGTTAAGAGAGGGCTCTCCCTTTATAATTTAACTTTGTTTTAGTTATGTGATTTTAGGTTAGTTATGAATGTTCAAGAGGTTTTTGATTTGTATTTGAGATTAGGTGGTGGGATCTACTTAGATAGATGGATAAAATGATGTCTTTTAGACCATTGGGATATGGAGTCAAACAATAAGGAAGAAAAACTGGATTAACTCAATAAAGGGAACTTTCAAAGGACAAGATAGCAAAGTGTTTTCAGATCTTTGAGACAGAGGGGTGAAAGGGTTTCACTCGGGGTGAGAGAGCAGTTAAGGGTTCTCAGACCTGGATAATGAATGATGAAGGAAAGGGTAATCGAAGTCAAAGGGAAGTTAAGAATCCTTTAACCTATATATTAATGAAATTAATCTAAACCAAAGAGAAATTAGGAATTCTTTAATTTAAATATCATAAGAAAACATTCAAATGCATAAATGTTAAGGCAGTGTAATTAAACAAGTTCTGAAGTAGTATTCCAGTTATAACATTTAGATTTGGAAAAAGTTAAATATTATGAATAACTTGAGAAAAATGACAACAACACATGAGAATACTTGTCTGAAATTCACTTAACACATGAATCCTTTGAAATGTCTGATCTTTATTCATCAATCTAGCTTGCTGGCTCAACAAATGATACAATGGCCTTCTGGGTCTTCTAACAAAAAAGTCTATAGAAATGTCTAATAGAATCCACCCTACGTACTTCGAATTGTGAGGCATTTATACAGAAAATTATTACGAAATATCTCAAACTAATTTGAGATTTAATTTTGGAAATAAAAATATCTTCTTGCAAAAAGATAGATACAGCTATTGAACTGCTTCATGCTATCCCTTTTATTTTGGTACCGCTAGCTTTTATTGTTTGTTTTTAGCCCTTTATGCTGCTTTGTTGTTTGATATTTTACGCTGGAATCTTCATTTACTTTTGGCTTTCATCTGATACACTTTGACATTGATACACTTTTACTCTGTTGATCTGTCTTCATCTTTTCACCCGACTGTTTTACTTTTACTGTACACTAACCCTTTTACTGCTTGTTTCTCACAGTAAATCAGTCAATTTCTCCCATTTTTCAGCATCAAGTAATTGGATCTTTAGCATCATTCTATATATTTAATTTTCCTTGATGTACTTGGAAAAAGTAGGTTTATTGATAAAAAAAGTGATTTACCTCATGCTGGAGGTAAAAGAAGTTTTCAAATGTTTGATAAAGTACTTTTCCTGTTGGAAATGCCTTGATTGATGATGTACTGACCTGTTCTTTTGCTATATCTTTGATTTTGTTGTTGTAATCCTGCCATTTCATGAGATTGTCATTTATTACTAAGGGACTAGGTAACCCTTTCTCTCTCAAAATTTGAAACTTAGCCATAAATCTGTCAATAGCTACGTGCATATTTTGACACTTGTCCTCCAAGTTTAACATTAAGTTTCTCTTGGAGAGGACCTTTATCACCTCCAAAATTGTCTCTATTATGTCCTCTATTTCCAATTCCTGAAGCTCATACTTATTTTTACTATTTAGGAACTGGATAATTCTAGTAGCATCTTCATGCTTTTCTTCTAATTCTTCTTTTACTCTTTGGATGGCCTTTGTAGCCACCTTTATTAAATCTATCTGTTCAAAAATCACCGGAATAGATGGCCAAATATCATTGATAGAGTCAATGATATTAACCCATAATAGTTCCTTAGCCCGCCCAAGGGGTTCTTTCAGTGTTAGGTCCTTCTCCATGGATTTTAATCTCTCACTCATTCTGGTAGCTTTTTGCACTTCTTCTTTGTGCATGATTTTGGCAAGCTTGTAATCAGTTTCCAAGCTTGTCACCTTTTCTTTCAGCTTGTTCATCTCTGTTGCCTGTATGGACATCTCTTCCATAGCTTTGACTAAATTTTCTACTTCTTTAGCTGATGTACCTACTGTTGATGTAGACTCTATTGAAACCTGTTGTGCCATGGGCATAGAAGCTGTGGGAGCCAATGTAGAAGGAACAACTATTGACATTGTTGGGATGAAATTCACTGATGTAGTGCCAAGATCAATTTTCTTCAATTGGATTAAATTGTCCAATTCCTTCTCTGTTTCCCTTAACTGATCATTTAATTTTAGGACTAAGTCCATCAATTCTTCATGTCTGGTTTGGTTTTCCAAGACTTCCTGTGTCTGGGGATGCTGCAGCTGAGGTATCTTCAGTTGCTTTTTAAGTGTTGCGATGTCATCATTCTTTTTCTTGATCAGTTGTTCAGTGGCTTTGATGTCTTTGGGATCATGTCCCAATTCAATCACTAAGTCTTCCAAAGACTTGATTCTGGTATCCTTGGCCTGTGAGGAGGCCTTCTCTAACTGATATTGGGCTGAGATATTGTTCAATGAATTCTGCAACTGATGGGCAGCTATGGCTTTACCTATAAGGGTGGAGTAAATCATTTCTCTAGCCTATTTATGAAATTCAATTTGGTCAATGGGATGAATATCCCTTGCCAATACCTCAAAATCAATCTTTTTGTAATCTGCTGATGTCCTTGGCTGTTGTACAGTTGGTTTTACGAAGGAAATTTGCATCTTTCCCTCCTTGATGTCAAAAGATGACATCAACCTGGTTTGGTTTGTAGGTGTAAGCTTGAGATACTGTGCATAAGACTGTGCCTTCAGTTTCTCATTTCTCATTTTGATTTCTTTAAACTTGTCCTTAATGTATTTATCTTTATCAGCAGGCCTACTGAATGAGGAGACTTCTACACTAAGCTACCTTTCTAACATTTGAGTGTGTGAGGTAGATGGCTCTTGTGTTTCTCCAGATGGAGCTGTGCCCCTGCTCATGTCAAACTCAATATTAGTTACTTCTGCTGAGCCTTCTATGTCTTCCTGTTCTGAAACAGGATTGAGCCTTGGCCTTTTTCTCTAGCTGCCTTCATACTGCACATTGGATGTGTCCATGCCTGAAGTGGAGGCTCCCTCTCTATTCCTCTTGGGATTATTTTCCTCATTCTGAGGAGTCTGTAAAATAGCAGGGGTACTCATGGTTGCTTCTTGCTATGGTACCTGCAGGAATGAGCTTTCATCAAGCTGTCTTTCTAAATCACACAAGGTATTTTCAACATCTACCTTTGTACTATCCCTGTCTACAAGAGTGTTTTCCAACCACTCAGATTGATTGGCATATCTTTCTATCTCTGGTATGGGGTGATGAATGTAAGGCCCCAATTTGACCTTTTGTCTAAGTTTAGTCATAAACCCTTGAGGGTCATATCTCCACATGAAACTGTTTTGGAACTTCATTTGTTGCAGAATCAGATCTGCTTCCTGCCCTGCTTCTCTAGAATTGCAAATGAAAGGGCCTAACTAATTTTTGACTTTGAACTGGGTTCTTTTCTTGGCTGAGACAAAATTGACTTCATCAGAATTCATTATCTGCCTATAATACTCTAGAGAAAATAACCTCATGGGGAGGTATTTGGGGAGTTTGTATGGGGCTAGCTGGCAACCATAGATTCTTATCTCAGTGTGGTTTTGGTAAAGGTACCAATCTCCCACCTTACTTTGCTTGGAAAATTGGAGGACTCTTTTGATATCTTGACTTATTCTAGGTGGAGGACTTCCTGTCAGCATGGTCATGACTGGATGGACAAAAGAATCAATGAAGTCTGTATAAGTGTATGGTGATGAATACTTGTGGAATAATGGTGTCCAAAATATGACAGACCTGGGTTGGCCTCTAGTATCAAGCTTCTGGAGGGTGAAAGGGAACCTGTCTGACTAATAATACAAAAACATATGGTATAGTATAGATGAGTATTTGAATACTCTCTCATTGTGCATTCTAGTAAATTGTTCATGCATCCTTTCAGCTATGAACTAGGCATAATTGTATAGAGTAGTAGGAGGCTTTCCTGGGGTGAAAATGGACATGAAGGCTAGGATGAGCTCATCAAAAAATTCATCAGTGGTATAGACCAAAACACATGATATCATAGTCACAATATGCTTGCCCCTTTCAGAGAAAATGGCAGAAACATATGGAGGGGCATCTTTAGGAATGTGCTTGTCTTCAACAATGAAAGTTTGAAATATTTGGGCTAGTCTAAAGGGGGTCAACTTGGTGTACAGGTCTAAAAAGTCCCCAATGGAGAGTGGGGTCAGGTTAGGACCTGGTTGGATTTCCAACATCTCATTAATTGATTTAGCTATAATTGTGAACAAATTTTTTTGGTTAGGGGGCATTATAGCTCTCTGGCTAGGAATGTAACAGGCATGTCATATGTTTGGGCTTCAAAATGTCATACAAATATCACTCATTACCATACATTTTTCACCTATGTTTCCATTATATCACCCATTATTCACCACCATGTCACTTCATTTTCCATATTATTCACCATTAATGGGTCTCATTTATATTTTCCAAATATTATTTATTTTTAAGCATTTTTAAGAGAAATTCTTGATTAAATATTAGAAAATAATATATTTTACTTTATATATGGAAAGTGGGTTATTTTTGTGACATGTGTAGGTGCCAAGGAAGTTTCCAAGACACCTTTATGTGGCCTTGAATGATCAAATTCGAATTTGAAGAGATAAACCTCATGGAGAAGATCAAGGACAAAAGGGGGTTATGTGTCTAGATGGTTGAGAGATTTATGGAACTAAAGAGAGATTAGTGGATGATCATTATGAGTTTGTTACTCATCCCATTGTATAAATAGGAGTACAATCTCCTCCATTTGTAATCTTGAAGTTTTTGTAATCTTAGAATTTTGGAGTAATCTTAGAAGCTTAGAGTTGTAATCTTAGAGTTGGTTTGTAATGGAGATTTTGGAATAAAGGATCATACTTCAATTTTTCTTCTACATTTGAGTCTCCATTGAAGTGGTGTGCTTGTGGAGTTATGGAGGGCCCCCATGGCCTCACTTGCATGCTTATTTGTTTATTTTAGGTATAATTTATTTTATGTTTTTGTTTGATTTCAGTTTTCAAGTTTTTGTTAAATGTTCTAATATTGGAAGAGTCTTATTTGAAAGTGTTCTTGTAAGAGAACCGTAAGATTTCAAAAAATTATTAGATCTAGGCTTTTAAGTTCTTATTAGATATTCTAATGTTGGAAGAGATCTTGTAGAATAATGTTCTTGTAAGAGAACCATAGATCTCAAACAATTGTTAGATCTAGGTTTGATTAGTTATTGAAAAAGGTCTTAATGAATATGTTCTTGTAAGGGGACTTTAAGATCTTGGACAAATTATAAATCTTTCTAGATCTATATATTTTAGATAAGTACTTGTAAGTTTACCTTCCCGGGTTGACATTAAATTGAACTCTAATTGACATCATCAATTGGAACCAAATATTTTGGCGCCGTTGCCGAGGATCGAACACGGGTCACCTGCGTGACAGGGAGGAATACTCACCACTATACTACAACGACATTAATATATTAATACAATGTTGTTATAATTGCATTAATTCAGTTATAATTTCTTATTATTTGTTATATTTAATTTTAATTTGTTGTATATAAATGTTAAGATTGCTATGTATTTGTAATTATAATTTGTTATTATGTTTGTTATGTTATAATAAATGATTGTATTAATAAATTATTAGATAAGATTGTTATCATTTTTTAAAACAAGATATATAATAAAAAAAAATTGTTATGTGTTTTGTGATTTAAAAGGTGAATATTGGCATGTGAAGGATATTGGCATTTCTATAAAACAAAACTCTGGTGGTATGTAAATTGAGAAAATCATGAGAATTATAGGAATTGGTCAAGACTGCAAGAGTTGGTACAGGTACAAAAAAAATAAAAAAAAATTGCACAGAAATTTATTCAGTTGGATGGTAATTTGCATGGCAACTTCATTTTGTTGTATGCTTTATAACATACTAATCTGTAGGACACAACAAATCTATAATGCCAAGCTTTTTTCCATGCACAAAAGTTAGCTGAAAAAAACAGGGAGTAAATTTACTTTTCATGGTTATATCTTTACGAATGGATTGATATTATTATCATGAATTGAGTTAATTTCAACACTTTGATTGTCCATAATTTGTTTTATTTGGTACGAAATTTTTGCGTAAGAATCATGAAGGAAATGGCCATTTCTTCTTGAACACACTTATGTTTTCTTTCTACCAAGTTTCTTTTACAAGTTACAGGATAATCAAGTGATCATAAGGAGATTACATTGTGACGACAATTGGTCTTCTAAGGACTACATTCATGAAAAATTCTAAAGACAAATCCAACTCCACAACCACTACCTTGCACCTCCGTTTTTGAAACAAATTTAGAATTCCACCAATTGTAAATCCATTTCCATATCCATTTTTCACAGCAAGAGTATTTATTCATACACCATGCATTTCCTTACATCCATTCCTTACAAGCTTATTGTCATTTTCCATGTCATTACCATTCCCCTTCATTTCTACAAATAAAACCCTGCTTCTATGGATACCATTGAGTCAAAGTCCTAGAGTCTAATTAACTTTTTAAAAACACCTAGAGGCTTGCATGCCTTAATGGCAAGTACTCTTGCCAATGAACAATGGGAGTACATTAATATCCCTTGTTCGTTGGATCTTGTAGGTGACTCGACCACGACAAATTCATTCGTACCTACAAAGATGTGTTAGGCATCTTGACTCCCATTGGAATCAATGGTGGGAGCTCTCGTGTTGGCTAGTGGCATTCATTAATGGCCACTAAGTCAACAAATTCTTACTATGTTCGACACCAGCACATTTAATCACATAGTAAGATTTGTGCCATTGACCGTTGAAGACTTGAAGACCCATATTTTGTAGCAGATGAAGCAGATTTCCTTTCATTGTTTTTCAGTTTGTCATGACTTGAGGACAAGTCAATAAATAAGGTTGGGGGGAGGAAAATGTAACTTATATATTTTGTATACCTTCCAAGCCTTATAGATTTTCAGCCATATTCAATAGACTCATCAGATTCATCAGACTATCCAGTAGCAGATACGACAATACAAATCCATCTTTCATCCAAAACATGCAGAAGAAGCTTCAGATCAGAATTGTAGTAGCTGAACATGCATGATTCATCCACTTTTGTAGGTAAGTAAGGTATGGTGTTTTCTAACCTTTAATCTTGAAATTATTTTTAGATGCTAAAATGATGATATTTGGAAAATATTCCACTATTTCATTATTCCCTTTCTCATTAAAAATTGACAAAAACCATCAGTTGGGGAGGGGGGAATTTCAAACTTCATTTTTTTCCCTCATTCATGTTACCTCTTAACCCACATAGTCTTCCCACAATAAAAACTACTACAAAATGATGAGCATATTAAATGAATTCTTAAAATGATTGATCTCAACAAAGTAAATAATGATTGTAACATAAGAACCAATCATTAAAAGATGCAAATGCTTTGCAAAAAAATAAAAGTTATCCAAAGATGTGAAAAGTTAAAAGGAAGCCCATGATTGAAACATGTTTGTTACACAAGAACCAAACATCTTGTAAAAGGAAGCTCATATAAGAAATAAATCAAATAAGTCATTGTAGTAGCTTGCATGAGGACATGCAAGAGCTTTAGTTGGGGAGTATGTTTGGGCTTCAAAATGTCATACAAATATCACTCATTACCATACATTTTTCACATATGTTTCCATTATATCACCCATTATTCACCACCATGTCACTTCATTTTCCCTATTATTCACCGTTAATGGGTATCATTTATATTTTCCAAATATTATTTATTTTTAAGCATTTTTAAGAGAAATTCTTGATTAAATATTAGAAAATAATATATTTTACTTTATATATGGAAAGTGGGTTATTTTTGTGACATGTGTAGGTGCCAAGGAAGCTTCCAAGACACCTTTATGTGGCCTTGAATGATCAAATTCGAATTTGAAGAGATAAACCTCATGGAGAAGATCAAGGACAAAAGGGGGTTACGTGTCTAGATGGTTGAGAGATTTATGGAACTAAAGAGAGATTAGTGGATGATCATTATGAGTTTGTTACTCATCCCGTTGTATAAATAGGAGTACAATCTCCTCCATTTGTAATCTTGAAGTTTTTGTAATCTTAGAATTTTGGAGTAATCTTAGAAGCTTAGAGTTGTAATCTTAGAGTTGGTTTGTAATGGAGATTTTGGAATAAAGGATCATACTTCCATTTTGCTTCTACATTTGAGTCTCCATTGAAGTGGTGTGCTTGTGGAGTTATGGAGGGCCCCCATGGCCTCACTTGCATGCTTATTTGTTTATTTTAGGTATAATTTATTTTATGTTTTTGTTTGATTTCAGTTTTCAAGTTTTTGTTAAATGTTCTAATATTGGAAGAGTCTTATTTGAAAGTGTTCTTGTAAGAGAACCGTAAGATTGCAAACAATTATTAGATCTAGGATTTTAAGTTCTTATTATATATTCTAATGTTGGAAGAGATCTTGTAGAATATGTTCTTGTAAGAGAACCATAGATCTCAAACAATTGTTAGATCTAGGTTTGATTAGTTATTGAAAGAGGTCTTAATGAATATGTTCTTGTAAAGTGACTTTAAGATCTTGGACAAATTAGAAATCTTTCTAGATCTATATATTTTAGATAAGTACTTCCAAATTTACCTTCCCGGGTTGACATTAAATTGAACTCTAATTGACATCATCAATTGGAACCAAACAACATATATGGACAAATTTAGGAAAGATATGTACTTGGGGAAACTGGTATTTGGGAAAATTGGAGTCCCAAAGGCCAATGTCATCAGAATGGTTCAGATATCTGTCTTTACTCAAACAATGAATTTTGAGCAGGACTTCATATGCACTTGTGTCTTTGATTTGAAAATCCCTATTTGCCAGGGGGAGGTGGTCTAGGTCCAAATGGGGAGTTGTGATAGGTCTGACATCCATGGCGACAGGGGCAGCCATAATTCAGTTCTTGTGGATTTGAATTTGGATTTCACAGGTTTATTCAGAGGTTTTGACAGAAACTGGAAGCTTTCAGAAGGGTTTGGGCACAGACTTTTAAATTTAAAGTAATTTCAATTAATTTTACTTAATTAAAACACTTTATAGATTGAACATTTTCAAATTGAAAGGGTTGTTTGGTAAATTCATCTTCAAATACCTAGAATTGGGTGATTTGGCTTCAAATTCAGTGTTCTTGGCAACAACAAGTTTGAATGGCTCTAGTACGAACTAATATGTTGATAGGGGTCTTTGTAGCTTCTTTAGGAGTGAATTTGAGTTCAACTGGTAAATTCAGCGTTCGCAGGTGTCACACTGGTTTGCAGAGGTTCATAGACAAAGTGAGCGAAAAAAGGAAAAAAAGGGCTTCGCAAGCTTTTTATTGAGCAATGGTCACTTTTTTGCGGGTAATTTTACACATGAACAATAGTAGGTTTTTTGGGTTTGGCGGGGAGGTGGTTTCCCAAGCCATCCCACCGCTTTTGTGGAGGGAGTGGTATTTAAGAGGGGTCACCCTATCTAATCCATTGCTCGACACGTAGTAGTTGGGGGGCCGGAGAAAACCACCTTATCGGGCAGGTAAAGGTCGGCCATGAGGTGAAGCCGATATGGTTGTGGACCGTTGGATGAGGGCAATGATGATTGGACGATAGTCGGGCTAGGGAGGTGCGCGGGTGATAAGAGCATGGGTTTCGGGGGTGCACAAGATTTTAACCCTTAGCGATTTGGGATTAATTATATGCTAATCACGGGTTTAAATGATCGGTGGGATTTAATGACGCGATTTATCATTTTTTTGGGATATGGGGTAAATTGTATAGTTTATATTAAAACTAAGGGTTGGGATATTTATATAGGGGATTTATTTAATATACGGGAAAAGGTGTATGGGGAATTATATAATTAAGTTAAAAATTAATATGAAATGAGCAGAGTGAGCATACCGTTAGCATAAATGTAAAATTTGTGCATTTTATTCACATACATTTCATACATAGGATAAAGCACTTTTTTGGGTTTTTTGAGTGAAATAGGATTTACATGGGGTTATTTACTTTTCCTAGGCAAATGAAGTTTAACCTTGGAAAAAGGGGTTTTATTAGGTTTATGAAGGGAAATGAATTTTATGAAGAGAATTCTAACACTTGATGTCCATAAGCCATTAAGCCGAGGGTTCGGTCCCACCAAAAGTCAGAGAAATGCTCTGAGCCTTTATGACTTGAAGGATTTAAGTACTAGAATTTTCTTGTGAATGGGGAAATTAGTAAGTAAAGGGGTGAAAAGAATGAAGGGAACTTAATTAAATGAACTTTTAAACCATTGTTTTTGCCTCCTTACTTGCTCATTCACATTGAAACAAATAATCAAGCATGATAAATGTGCTTTTATCCAATCAACTTTATACTTCAACAACCTTTATTCTACTTACCCTTTACTTACCCTACCATTTTTTCTTCATTTTATTTGGGTGAATTTAGGCTAGAAGACCCTTATCATTCATTTTTCTTTTGAAAAGTATACTATTTAATTCTAACCTTATATCATCCAAGGGCTCAGATTAAACTACTGAGCTCCTTTTATTTTCTCTACCCATTTAATGATCTACCAAGATTAAACTGTTTGGTCAGATTTTATTCTCTAACTATAAACATAAAATTGAAAGCATGAAATAGCCAAGATTAAACAATTTAACTACCATGGGTTGTGGCATGTATAACAAGCTACACACAACCATCATTTAAAATAGTAAAGCAGTAAAATAGTAGTGGCATTTAGACTTGCACACTTTCATGATCTATTTTTGTTTTTGGGGTTCATATTTTTTGTTGTTGATATTTTCTTATTATTTTTGCCCTTTGACGTTTCTTTTAGGACATACCCTCTTTACATTTTTAAAATTTTTAATATGGAAAACATTTTTAGAAAGCAAAGGTATGTACAATATTACAAGGCTCAAACTTAGCCAATTCAAAATTATGAATCCTATCACTATAGGACTCTAACAGTGGCTCCACTTGGGGGTGGCATTTCCTAGTGAAATGTTAAGAACTCTAAAGATCAGTAGCCTTTGAATTGTTGTTGATGTTACCTTGCAAAGTGTCCTTCTGTGAATCTGCATTATTGATACTTATGACAATAAATATTTTAAATCTTAGGGCCTTCTCTCCGGGCTTCAACTTCAAAGGATTACCATCCAATCCAATCTACACTCTTGCAATGTTATGTACAATGATGGAAAATAAAATGAACTACTGTAAGTCAGTGGAAAAGTAGTGCTTCAGCATCCTACCATTAACAGGTCCTCCTGGTAGATTTGAACCATCTATGTTTCTCAAGAAAAAGGCATTGTTGCCTCTATAGCCAAAAATGACATAAGGCCCCTGCCATAGAAAATCAAATTTTCCATGCTTGCCTTTATCTTCCCTCCTTGAATCCCACTTGAGGACTTTGTCTCCTATGTGAAAATCATTTTCTTTAGTCTTTTTATCAAAGATTTTCTTTATTTTTTCTTGTATTATCTATGATTTTACATAAACCTCTTCTCTGGTCTGCTGCAGGTGTATAGTTTGGTTTATTCTTCTTTGA
This sequence comes from Pinus tabuliformis, assembly GCA_031772625.1. Taxonomy (NCBI): domain Eukaryota; kingdom Viridiplantae; phylum Streptophyta; class Pinopsida; order Pinales; family Pinaceae; genus Pinus; species Pinus tabuliformis. The sequence continues at coordinate 484,939,358 of CM062818.1, read as the reverse complement.
ATGTCATTCAGTTCCACTTGTAGTTCCTGAAGGATTTTCATGACTGGAACTCCCAAGGATGATGGAAAAACTGCATCCATCCCATAAACCATCTGATAGGGTGATGTTCCAATGGACTTTTTAGTTGTCAGTCTATCTGCCCATAAGGCATTGACTAACTTCTTGTTCCGTGTCTTTTTATTATCCTCCATTAAATTTTTGATAATATTAACCAGCCTTTTGTTGGATGACTTTGCTAGTCCACTACCTTGAGGGTAATAGGTTGTGGAATGGCCAAGGGTGATATGGTATTTATTACAGAAATCTATCATTCTTTTGGACTTAAAGGTTGCTGCATTATTAGTAATGAGCTTCTGGGGACATCCAAATCTTGAAAGGATATTACTCTCTAGGAAGGTGATTATGACAGTGTCTGTGGCTTGCCTAGAAGGTATGGCCTCTATCCATTTGGTAAAATACTTTGTAGCTGTTAGAATCTAATTATGATTAGTTGAGGATGGGGGGTGTATTTCTCCAATGAAGTCTAACCCCCATTGTTGAAATGGCATCTGAGTGGAAATTGGCTTAAGAGGTAAGGGTAATGGTTTCCTCTTTCCCTAAAAAATTTGGCATTTATGACAGGGGGTCACATGTTTTTTGACATTTGCAAACAAAGTAGGCCAGTAGAAACCAATCCTTAGAATCTTGTTAGCAATATTCTTCCAGTACAAGTGTCCTCCATAGTCCCCTACATGAAACTCTTGCAAAATTTTGTCAGCCTCATCTTTTAATAAACATGTTAAGAGAATACCACTACTATCCTTCCAAAACAATGCATTATGAATAACACAATATCTTAATGATTTCATTTTTAAGAATCTAGCTTTCGTTCTTGTTAGTCTAGGAGGAGCTTGTAAATTTTGTAATATAGATGTGATATCTGGATACCAAGGTGACTCAATAAAGGATTCACTGATATTTGGAGTCGCCATCTCCTCCTGATCATCCAAAGCACTAATGAAGTTGATATCAAGGGCTTGACAGTTCGATTCAGCCATGAGTTTGGCTAAACCTTGGCCTTTGATGAGCTTGGTAGGTTTTATCTCTATGTCATATTCCAATATTGTGGCAATCCACTTGCCTCTTTTTCCTTCAGGCCCATTTTGAGTCAAAATGTCCTTAACTACAAAGTTTGGAACATAAGAAATGATGTGAGAGTACAGAATGTATACTCTAAAATCTTTGATAGCTTTAACCAAAGCCAATGCCTGTTTTTCCATGATATTTTATTTTAGTGTGGAATCTCTCAAGGATTTACTAAAGAATTCTATTGGCTATTCATATCCTTGATTGTTCTTTTGTAGCAAGACTGCTGCAATGGTGTGTTATGAAGCAAATGAAAAAATAATAAAATCTTTGCTAAAGTCAGGACTAATTAGGACTAGAGTCTTGGTTAATGCTTCCTTAATAGCTTCAAAGGATTGTTTGGCCTCCAATGTCCACTTGATTGATGAGTCATTTTTAATTATGTTATTTAATTCCCTAATTAACTCTGATATATTTGAGATGAATCTCCTAAGAAAATTAATCTTACCTAGAAATGATTGTATCTCTTTTATGTTTCAGGGATGGGAAATGGTCAAAATGGCTTCTATTCTAGTAGGGTCTATCCTATCCCATCTTTAGATATGATGTGTCCTAACAAATTCCCCTCTTCTAGACCAAAAAGTGCCTTTTTAGGATTTAAAGAAATCCCAAATTTCGTGCATTTGATAAATACTCTTCTGAGGTGGTCTAAATGTTCATTGTCTGATTTAGAGAAGACTGTAATGTCATCCTGGTATACTACCAAAAATCATGGACTTATTTGGCAAAAGCTATATCCATAGCTCTCTGAAATGTGGCACCTGCATTCATTAATCCAAAGGGCATCTTCAAATACATGAAGGTGCCCCAAGGAGTAGTAAAAGCAGTTTTGGGTTGGTCCTTAGGTTGGACTAATATCAGGTTATAGCCAGAGAATCCATATAACAATGAAATTCTAGATGAGCCCACTACCCTTTGCAATATATGGTCCATTTTAGGTAAGGGGTAGTTGTCTTTTAAAGAAACCTTGTTCAAGTTTCTAAAATCTACACAAAGTCTAATTTCACCTGTCTTTTTCCTAGTTGTAACTAAGTTTGAAATCCAGCCTGAGTATCTAATGGGTGCTATTATTTGAGCATCAAACATTCTTTTAACCGTTTTTTCTATGGATGGCATAAGAACTTGGTTTATCCTTCTAAGTTTATATTTGAAAGGTTTATGATCTTCTTTTAGACATATTTTATGTTGGATTATGCTGGTGTCATAAGATTTTAAGTCTTCATAACTCCAAGCAAATACATCCTGGAACTATTTAAACATGTTTATATATTGACCTTTTCCTCTGGGGGTAAGGCTTTATATATCTTGATGAGTTTTGGATTATCTTTAGTTCCTATATTAACTTCTTCTATGTCAGCTCTGAAAGGTTCCATCTTGGGCTTTCTAGCTACATCATTAGAGTCAAACAAATCCTCTAAAGGTACAAATCATTTAGGCAAAAAATTATCTTTCAAATTAAGAATATCAGGATCATCATCCATTATTTCATCTATCTCTACATTCTCTAAACTATCTATTTCTACCTTAGTAAATTAAGTTGGTTTATGTACATAAAAAATATTTACATCTAAGTTGTTTTCTACATTAGGGTCTATTGTACAGTCAATATCTATATTACAGTTCTGAAATTCACCTTCATTGTTCATGAAATCATATATCTGGGAGTCTTGGGAAAAGATCTGTCAATACTTAAGGTTGTCTGGTATAATAGGCATGTGTTTAACCTCTGCAGTGTGCTGGTGGTTTGGCTGAAATGACAATTTACATGTACTAGAAAATGTAGCCAGACTGTGGGCCTGCATGTTTTGTTTCCTAGGAATGGCAGCAAAGGTTTGACTCCAGGAGATCCTTGACCAAGTCTAAAATAGTATCCCTACATCTACCAAGCCTAGGGTTGTTGACAGAATATTCGCCACTGATCTGTTTCATAATCAACTCTGAGTATCCCATGACAGAAACTCTTTTGGCTCCCAATTTCCTAACCAATTGTAACCCTAGAATGAGGGATTCATATTTGGCCATGTTATTGGTACATTTAAAGTTCAATCTGAAAGCGTGACCCTCACAATGGTTAGTTTCCATATTATGGATCTAGACTCCTGCACTAGCCCCTAACCTGTTTACAGACCCATCAAAGTCTAAATGCCAAAGTGACTCATGGAATATGTTTTCACTATCAGCTATTCTGTACTTAAGTTCTTTGGCTGTGGATTTTTTTTTTTTTTTTTTTTTTTTTTATATTTTAATTTTACTTATTTATTTATTTATTATTATATATATATATATATATATATATATATATATATATATATATATATATATATATATAGATATATATATATATATATATATATATATTTTTTTTTTCGCATTGTATAAGATGAAGGAGTCCATATTTGAGTGCATGGAGTATATGGGAAAGTTTTGGGGTTTCTCCTCACTACTAATGATATACTTCATCAATGTCTCCCTATATAATTTTCTTGGTTGGCCAAAAACAAATATGGTTTCATAAGACATATCCAACTGCAAAGATCCCTGCAGTTTTTCTCCCCATGAGCAAGATAGTAGCATTCCATACTTTGGTGGAATATTTGCAACTACAATGTCCATTAGAATGCTCTTTGTAGGGCATTGGACAAGAGTTACACATAAGTATTTAATTAAACCAAGGCATTTAACCTAGTTGGAGTCAAAGGAAAATAAATCTTTATAAGGCCTGGTTATATCTAGGTTCAATCTTTCCATTATTGCTTTTGGCATGAGATTGTGGGATGCTCCTGAGTCTAACATAGCGTTATGAAAATTTTTATCATGAATATTTAGGCTGATGTAAAATGGAGGAACTCCCCCTTGTTGATGAATTCCATTGGCCTCAGGGCCAAACAACAATTTAGGCTGGTCATCATTTAAATTAACAGAATCCTCTCCCTCTCCTATGTTCAAAGTCTCAGTTATCTGTGACCTGTAAGTTTCATTTTTTACCAGTTCGGTTAGAGGAACTGATATCTTTAACTTAGCTATCTCATTTTTAATATTGAAAGGGGGTTGAGGTTTGTTTGTTTGATTCAGATCTTCCTTAATGTGTGCAGTTTGAGTGTCTTTATCCTGTTTCTCAGTGGTAGGGATTTCAGTTTGTGTTTCTACTATTTTACCTTGATCTCTTTTATCTTGATTGTTTTCAATGATTGGCTCTGTTTGGGTTTCATTAGAGGTTATATCTACAATCCTAGGGGTTGAAGTTTCAGGTGTTCCCCTAGGGAGAATTTGCAAAACCTTTTTAACTGGAGTTTCTTTTATTATCTTAGTCTGAGTTTGGATGGATATTTTAATGGGAGTTTCATTATTCTTCTTACTTCTCAAGCTATATTGTTTATGCACCTCATATATAGCTAATTCATACCCTTGTTTAAAATCAAAAGATTCACCAGATTCTAACTGTAACTGCTGAAGCATATATAACTCCTGTTCTTCTTGAGTAAGAAAAACAGTGTTTTCCTCTGTGGTCTCTAGTAAGTTAATCTGGGTATCATCCTCTGCTTCTTGGTTTTGTGATTCCTCAACATAATTTTCTTGGAAGGGTGGCCTAATCTGTTGGTCTGGTGTAGTATTTTTTGCAACATTAGGGTTCTTCCTAAAATTTGGGTTTCTTATTGGGGGTTGTTGTTGTTGATTTTCCCATTGATTTTTCCTATCCATGATATCTAACCTATCCATAATTCTTTCTAAACTTTTAGCTAAAACATCTACTTTTCCATCTGAAGTTGAAGCTTCTTCTTTAAATACAAATTTCTTTTCATTCCTCATTCGTGCTTTCCTAGCTAACAGGTTGGCTTCTACATTGACAACATTACTCTGCATTTGCTCAAGGGTTTCAGGATTTCTCTCCCTTAGCTGGTATGACATATCAGCATCAAAACCATCAGGGAACTTAATCAATTCTAGGTCAGGTGGGGGCTTAAAGTTGGTTGGAATTTCATTATAGATATTATTAAACCTACTGCAATAGTCCTGAATTGACTCGTTGGGAGCTCTCCTAATATTGTCATGTTTTAAAGTATCTACAATGGGTTCTTTTTTCTTTCCCACCTATCAATTAATAACCTTTGAAAATTTTCTAGGTCTGCAATGTGGTTGGCAGGAAAGGCTTTAAAGCACTTCTTAACATCACTAGTTAAAGTTTGGGCAAAGAGTATCATTTGGACATCTGCCTCATCTATTTCCTGAAATTCAAAAAATTCTGAAATCTTGTTAACATGTTGTTGAGTAGTGTAATGACTAGTAGCATCAAACATGAAAATCTTACTTTGATAATCTACATGCATGGCATGAAGTTGGGCAGGTAAAATAAGCAGAGCATATTTTTTGGCCATTACTATGATTCTGGTTTGGTTGGGGGGTAAAGTTGAGGAGGTTGAAGAAGGGCTTGAAACTGATGGAGGTAAACTAGATGATGATGAAGATGATTGATTAATAAGTGATTTAGGTGATTGAATGGTGGTAGATACAATTGATGAAGTTGTGGTAAAGGAAGGTGGATTTACAATAAGTGATGATTGTGAAGAAATTTGAGATGCAACAGCAGTGAGGGAAACTAGCTCTATAGATTACTGAAGATAAGCACTATCTATAGTACTAATCAACATAGAGGTCAAGGTTTCTAATTTTTCAAAAGCATCTAAGACAATTTTTTCTAAATCTAGATGAATAACCCTTTTTGATTCACTGAGTTGAGTAGAGTCAAGGTCTAAAATTGTTTCATGGATATCATTCTCAGATTTAGTTCTAAATATTGAGAGGTCAAATGAAAAATCAAAAGGGACTTCTTCTAAAGTTGAAAACTCCTCAGGGAGTGAATTGGCTCTATCTAGCTTACTACTACTGGCTTGATTTTCTATTTTTCTAGGTTGTCTTAAAATCCTCTCTAGATTATCCACTACAGTTGCAGGTTATGGATTTGGGTTAGCCCTAGTGTAATGAATCTTTTTAGGAGCCATAATTTTAAGTTTTTAAATTGTTTTTATAAAATTTTCTGAAAACTTACTTTGGGAAATGACCTTAAGGGTCTCTAGATCTGATTGAAGGTTTCCTTAAAGTTTTTTATGAGACTGAGGATCGAAGTCCCCAGTGTGGTCGCTAGAAATGTTATCACTCTAGTAATTCCTTTGAAGTAAGAAAAAGGAAAAACCAAAGGTAACCACTATCCACTTTTGGAGATTAGGACCTAGCCTTCCTAATGCTCAGAGAGGGCTCTCTCTTTATAATTTAACTTTGTTTTAGTTATGTGATTTTAGGCTAGTTATGAATGTTCAAGAGGTTTTGGATTTGTATTTGAGATTGGGCGGTGGAATCTACTTAGGTAGATGGATAAAATGATGTCTTTTATACCATTGGGCTATGGAGTCAAACAATAAGGAAGCAAAACTAGATTAACTCACTAAAGGGAACTTTCGAGGGCAAGCTAGCAAAGTGTTTTCAGATCTTTGAGATAGAGGGGTGAAAGGGTTTCACTCAGGATGAGAGAGAAGTTAAGGGTTCTTAGACTCGGATAATGAATGATAAAGGAAGGGGTAATCGAAGTCAAAGGTCAGTTAAGTATCCTTTAACCTGGATATTCATGAAATAAATTTAAACCAAAGAACAATTAATAATTCTTTAATTTAAATATCAGAATACAATATTCAAATGCATAACTGTTAAGACATAGTGTAATTAAACAAGTTCTGAAGTAGTATTCTAGTTATAATATTTATATTTAGAGAAACATTAAAGATTATGAATAAATTGAGAAAAATGACAACAAATGAGAATACTTGTCTGAAATTCGCTTAACACATGAATCCTTTCAAATATCTGATCTTTATTCATCAATCTAGCTTGTTGGCTCAACAAATAATACAATGGCCTTCTGGGTCTTCTAATAAAAAAGTCTATAGAAATGTCTAATATAATCCACCCTACATACTTCGAATTGTGAAGTATTTATACAAAAAATTATTACAAAATATCTCAAACTAATTTGAGATTTAATTTTGGAAATAAAAATATCTTCTTGCAAGAAGATAGAGACAACTATTGAACTACTTCATGTTGTCCCTTTTATTTTGGTACTACTGGCTTTTATGGTTTGTTTTTAGCCCTGTAAACATTTCCTTTAGAAACTTGATTCTGCTCTGTTGCTTGAATTTTGACTCCATAGCCCAATAGTAAACAGATCTGCATCTGTCCATCTGAAGTAGTAATCTCCCCACCAAACTGTTGTGCTATACAACAACCCGCCCCATTTCAAAATTTTTCATAAAAAAACTTTAATAAGAAATGGGTCCCCTTTAGAATATAAATAAAATCAATAAAAAGTTTGAAAATAAATTTTATAATAGGCTATATAAAATTTGCTTTTTTAGGATAGGTTAAATAGCAATCGCTATTAGCAATCTATCAAATCCATGAAAGTCCTCTTGATAAGGTCTGATCCGATTTCAAATACAATAAAACCTTATCATAAAGCTTTATCAAACGAAAGCAATTATAAAGGGAAAATATCGCATCACGCACATCCTTTGTTTCAATGTTGGACTTAAGGTGTTCCATTGACATTTGCCGATGCGATAACTCCATTGGAAAATCGCATATCGCTACTTATCAAGAAGCCCTTCCAAGTGTTCATATAAATCCTCCGATGTGATAAGCTGATCGCAATCACACATTGCTGAAATCATAAAACACATACCAAAAGCCCCTTTGAAATATTCTGATGCGATTTCATTATTAAGCACGCTTTCTGATAAAGGTGAAATATGAGCTATTACAAACATTTGTGGGTTAAAGTTATAAATAAATGATAAAGGAAAAAACAAACAATTTATTAATTTTAAAAGTCATCCCGCCTTCCCATGACAACTCATTATTAGTCGCAATCGCAAATATGCAAAGGAAACATTTAAGCATAACTTGTACCTCCCGATCTGCGATATGCGATTATCGCTAATCGCTGATCAGGAAGTCACGATACTCATTTTAAAAGGACTATTATAAATTTGCGATGCGACATGTCATTATGGCATTAAAGTGTCACATTGGAAGTTATGGGAAATCATTAAGAAAGCAGTTATGGTTGAATCCTTCAAGGATTTCATCCGTGGTAGCTTAATATATTAAAAATCTGTATCACCCATTTGCGCTTAACTGTTGTTAGTCTTGTGTGCTGTGTATTAGCTTTGAACAAGTTTTTTCCACTGTTACATCCTTCTATTTCATTTTGCAGAGCGAATTCAAAAACATTAGTCCAACAAAAATGTCTAAGAGACCTTGGAAAGCAAAGGCCCCAGTTGTGGCGAAAGATGAACCAGCAAAGCTGGTACTGATAACTGATACTACTTGTGTAGGCCTCGACAAGACTTCATGGGAGGGTATATATAATTTACTTGAAGCCGAGGATCCAAGTGAAGTTGAAGAAGAAGGAGCAATGGCTGGTTCAACTGATAAATTAGAAAATACTCTTCACGATTTAGCCAGCTCCTTCCTCCACATAATAGTAGCTCGAGTGAAAGTGTTATCATACAATGACATGGTGAGATGGGTTATAGAAAGTATCAACATAACTGACAGGGTCTTCTATACAACTGATGGAAGGATGCTCAGAAGATTCAGGGCAGAAGATATCAAGAATATATATCAATTGCCGAACCCCCATAAACATTACAATAAATAATTTTTAGAAGCCTTCACCAAGTGAACGATATATAGTTAGACCCTATCAGGCAATGGAGACATTTCACGAACAAACATAAGCATGAGTCTTCTAGTATGTACTCCATAGACTCCTTGGCATCTCCTTATTGCTATGATGGCGCTATGTTATGTAGACTCTTTGGACTCTCTGATTTAGCTAGGTTTACTATAGAAATGGTGCCTTTAATGGAAGCAACAATGCACTCTTATATCATGGATTGGGAAACCATTTTATCAGTTAAAATAGCCAACCAAATCCTTGATTATAGAAGAAATAGGTTTGTAACTACATGTACAATACCTCCATTCTATATGATTGTCTACATCATGGATACCATCTGATTCAATTTTGACTACCCCATCCTAGGTTGGAAATGGACTCCTCAAGACCCAACTCCGATTCACATTTATCATAAGTATTTGTGGAAGGCCCATTATAAAGATCACATATATAGAATTTGTCATGGTTTTATTTTACCCATCCATCAGGCCATATTCAACAAACCTGGTCCTCAGTTATCCGAAGAGGCTAGCATTGACCTAACATCAATCAGCAGTTGGTTCGGTGAAGAAATGTGTTGGCATTATGTTTCAAGTGTTGTCCTTGATGGCAACTCACTCAGAGGTTAGTTCAGGTTCTCAGAGGTTGGTACAGGTGATGGCAACTTAATCAGAGGACAGATCTTAGTACATCATGGCAAGAAAGTCCATACACGCAGGTTCGTTAAGCCCAAGTCGCGTGTACATGCAGGTTGGCTTCAGCAAAAGCGCGTGTATGTGGAAAAGTACCTTTGGTCCATGGCGGTTAGTCCTTGGAAGTTGTGCCTATGGTTTTGGACCTTGGTGTCTCGACGGACGTGTTGATCCCTAGTTTCGAGGTTGATGGTATTGGATTTCTATGGTTTTGGCTCTTGGTATTGAACAAGGCCTAAGGCTATATAAGGAGAAGATCATTAGGCAAAGTGTGAAGCAATGTGTGTGAGTTGTGAAGATCTGAGGTAGTGTGAGATCCAAGTGCTGGTTATGGGTTGGTGATCTGAACCAAGGTTTCACTCATGTGGAGGATGATGAATGATGGAACGAGATCTCAAGGGTTGGAATGATTATCTTCATATGGTTTGACTCTGGATAGACTAGATCTACTGACGCATGTTTATTATTATGATCTGGGTATGTTTTGATGTCTGATATAGCTACAGAGTTTTAAGGTTGAATTTACAGATCTGTACGCGGGTTGGTTTTGGTAAAAGAGCGTATACACGCATGTTGGGTTCATCCAAGTAGCGTATACAATGTGAAGTATGATATTTGAATATGGAGTTGGATCTGGTTATTGCTAGGTTATCTGGTTGTTGTTGACAGGGTTACAGTGATTCAGAATTGGGTGTTTCAGTGATTGATGATGCAGGTTGTACTACAATGATGATTGTCTTATGGATCCAGTATGAAAATGTATGAAACGTGGTCCCGGGTAGATCGTAGGCCGGCACCTACGTACTGGTAAACATATCAGCCAGTACAAGAGCCAGGGGTTGTAGCTCCCTTCCACTAGCAGCTGGAAAACGAGTAAAGAAGCATTTTGTAGGTAGGCACCTACGTACTAGTAAATGGATCGGCTAGTACAAAAGCTAAGAGGGTTGTAGCCCTCTGCAGGTTGTAGCCTGCGTGTTGGTGAAGGACTGCACCAGTACATTGTAAAAGAAGTTTCTCATTAAAGAAGAAAGAGACAAATTGCAGCAGGTGGTTTTCACCCACATTGGGTTTCCACCTTATATCATGGTGTTCATGTGTGTGGCTTTTGTGTGATGATCTGTTCTGTTATACTGCACCTATTTACTATTAATATGCTTAATAATATTCTGATGCATTTACTGAAGATAAGATTAACTGAATCATAAGATCTCTGCATATACGCTTGTTGCATTAGATACAGTCGCGTGTACACGCGGGTTCACTTAACGAAAGTAGTGTGTATGTTTCTAAGCATGAAATTGAAAAGGTTTTACTGATCTGATAATACTGATTCACCCCCCCTCTCAGTATTATTTCCAACAATTGGTATCAGAGCAGGTCCTTCAGAGAAGCTTGATCGCTTGAAGGAGATTCGTAGAACAATGGGGAAGAAAGCACGTCAGAAGAAGAAGACAGCTCAAAGGAACAATGACAACCTGTCGTTGAGTGGAAGCAAGTATTCGGATCCTGAAGCACCTCAGATTGAATATGGACAAGCAAATGAAGCATCAGATCAAATCATAGATCAACAAGATCTACCTAGCAAAAGGGAGAGTGCCCTCAAAGAAGAAATCATCAGATTAGAAGATCAGCTGGAATGTGCCTCCAGAATTCGAGAAATGCTGCTAGCACTGAATAAAGAGCAAGAAAACGAGATCCTCAAACTAAGGCATCAGTTGGATGAAGGAAGGAAAGCTAAAGAGACCTTGAAGAAGCAATGTCTTGAAAAAGAAGAACAGCATCAAGTTGAGGTAAATATCTTGAAAAGCAAATTAGAAGAAAAGGATAAGCTTTTACGATTTCAAGATAGCTCTAAAGTCTTGGATGATATTCTTAGTAGTCAAAGATCTCCTGCTATTAAGACTGGTCTTGGTTTTCATGAATATGTTGAAGGTGAATCTAGTTCACAAGGTGAGGCAAGAAACTCTAATGAGAAATCTGAAATGCCCAACAAGGAACAACCAAGGAAAGAAATTCCTCAAGGAAGATTCTCTACTCCTAACTATGGACGTGATAGACGATTATTTCCTCCACTGAATAATGTTGAATGTTATGTATGTCATAATCTTGGACATGTTGCAGCCATATGTAGAAGAAGAAGGTTTCAAGACCATCATGCAGAAAGATCACCACATTCAAGGTACTTTAATGGATATTGCTTTTCTTGCAATATGTTTGGCCACAAAGCTGTTGATTGCTACAAGAGGAATATGAAACATGTAAGATGCTATGCATGTAACAAGTTTGGACATAAAGCAAGAGATTGCAGGAACAAAGCTCATGATAAGAAGAAATCATCAACATGCTTGAAGATATGGAAGAAGAAGGAAGTTCAGTCAGAAAAATATGGCACAACACAGGGTACTCAACACATCACAGACATAACAGACTCAGGGGGAGCTGAAGGTGTAAAACTTCAGTGTTCTAATTCTCATACGCAAGTTTCATGAAGGAAATGCGCATATATATGCGAATTTCACACTGCAAAGTCGCGTATATGTCAGTTTGTGAAAAAGCAGTGGGGACAGACTCAAAAAAGGGGTCTGATATAATCCAGTCCAGTATATGCTCTATTGGTTAACAGTTACAGTCTGCTGAGGATGTCTGGAAATGTCTTGATACTTATGGCACAGGCTCAGGGGGAGCATATACTTCAAATAATGCATTGTTGGCATTATGGTTAGAAGTTGTTGATAAAGTCTATGAAGCTAAATGATACATCTTACTGTTTAGGAATGGTATTGCAGGCTGATGCTTATGGTACAGATCATGATGCTGCTGGTGGCTTTCATAAGTCTTGGTCTAGATATTTCATCACTATGTCATGTATCTCTTTTATGATGTCAAGTTCATGTAACGGCCTATGTTGGTTTCCCCACTATGCCTGGGATGAATGATGAAATGTTCATGTATTATCATGTATCTCCACATGGTTAGGTGGATGAGTCAATATTGGTGTGTCCCCTCTTGGTAGGGAGTATGGATGTATTGAGTCTTTTGGTGATAGGAAGGTCCCTTATGGTGTATAAGTCTTGGTTCTTCTTGAAGAACATCTTTTGCAGATCTTGCCTACAGTCAAGGGGAGCATGAACAGCACAATTCAGCAAGAGCAGGATGGATAGATTGGTACACTTTGGCATACACAAAGGGGGAGCACATTTGGAGATTTCAGCAGGTACTCAGGGGGAGTATGGACAGCAGAAGATATACCAAAGAAGAGAATATCTTGGTCCACCCTTTGCCCTTGATGTCAAAAGGGGAGAGTGACTTGGTGTGGTGGTTGCCATCAAGTCCAAAGGGGGAGATTGTTGGCATTATGTTTCAAGTGTTGTCCTTGATGGAAACTCACTCAGAGGTTAGTTCAGGTGCTCAGAGGTTGGTACAGGTGATGGCAACTTAATCAGAGGACAGATCTTAGTACAGCATGGCAAGAAAGTCCATACACGCAGGATCGTTAAGCCCAAGTCGCGTGTACACGCAAGTTGGCTTCAGCAAAAGCGCGTGTATGTGGAAAAGTACCTTTGGTCCATGGCGGTTAGTCCTTGGAAGTTGTGCCTATGGTTTTGGACCTTGGTGTCTCGACGGACATGTTGATCCCTAGTTTCGAGGTTGATGGTATTGGATTTCTATGGTTTTGGCTCTTGGTATTGAACAAGGCCTAAGGCTATATAAGGAGAAGATCATTAGGCAAAGTGTGAAGCAATGTGTGTGAGTTGTGAAGATCTGAGGTAGTGTGAGATCCAAGTGCTGGTTATGGGTTGGTGATCTGAACCAAGGTTTCACTCATGTGGAGGATGATGAATGATGGAACGAGATCTCAAGGGTTGGAATGATTATCTTCATATGGTTTGACTCTGGATAGACTAGATCTACTGACGCATGTTTATTATTATGATCTGGGTATGTTTTGATGTCTGATATAGCTACAGAGTTTTAAGGTTGAATTTACAGATCTGTACGCGGGTTGGTTTTTGTAAAAGAGCGTATACACGCATGTTGGGTTCATCCAAGTAGCGTATACAATGTGAAGTATGATATTTGAATATGGAGTTGGATCTGGTTATTGCTAGGTTATCTGGTTGTTGTTGACAGGGTTACAGTGATTCAGAATTGGGTGTTTCAGTGATTGATGATGCAGGTTGTACTACAATGATGATTGTCTTATGGATCCAGTATGAAAATGTATGAAACGTGGTCCTGGGTAGATTGTAGGCCGTCACCTACGTACTGGTAAACATATCAGCCAGTACAAGAGCCAGGGGGTTGTAGCTCCCTTCCACTAGCAGCTGGAAAACGAGTAAAGAAGCATTTTGTAGGTAGGCACCTACGTACTAGTAAATGGATCGGCTAGTACAAAAGCTAAGAGGGTTGTAGCCCTCTACAGGTTGTAGCTTGCGTGATGGTGAAGGGCTGCACCAGTACATTGTAAAAGAAGTTTCTCATTAAAGAAGAAAGAGACAAATTGCAGCAGGTGGTTTTCACCCACATTGGGTTTCCACCTTATATCATGGTGTTCATGTGTGTGGCTTTTGTGTGATGATCTGTTCTGTTATACTGCACCTGTTTACTGTTAATATGCTTAATAATATTCTGATGCATTTACTGAAGATAAGATTAACTGAATCATAAGATCTCTGCATATACGCTTGTTGCATTAGATACAGTCGCGTGTGCACGCGGGTTCACTTAACGAAAGTAGCGTGTATGTTTCTGAGCATGAAATTGAAAAGGTTTTACTGATCTGATAATACTGATTCACCCCCCCTCTCAGTATTATTTCCAACAAAATGTTCACCTATGTTAGAATTTTTGGCAGCACCATAGATCCACATGTTCTCCCCTTGTACATTCCTGATAAGTTGTTGGCCAGAGAAATAGCTTACCAGATAACAGAAACATGAATATCAAGGAACCTCAAAGAGTCTAAGAAACAAATGTGGCCTACATTTCCCCTCCGCTGTGGTACCTACACACTGCATGATTTCAAACATGCAGAGAAAGAAACAAAGAAGATAAAAATTCTCAAGTTAGCAGTTATTCCAAAGAGACAGTATGATCTAAGAGCAGTGGCTTACAACTTCACCAGTCCAGTGAAAATTGCCAAATTTGAACATGAGACAGATGAATATGATGACTTGTTCACTTCGGCTGGAGTTTTGCTCAAATTAGGAGCAGGAGGAAGAGATAAATTTATGCCGTTCAGGGCATAGAGGTTACAAACATTGCCTCTAGATTTATTGGCCACTACCCCTATGGTGCAGCAGGAAAAGAGGCTTAAAGAAGAACAAATTGCGCAGTTGCAATTACAGGTCGAAAGATTCAAGGGTTATCCAAAGGTTGGTGAATTCAAGAAGGAGGCCCTGGAAGTAAATAAAGCTTTATCTCAGTAGCTAAACATCCTTTTCCATAAAATATCATTGGTTGAACCATTGTGTGCTATCTCTACATCACTTATTGAAAAGGCAGTTGACACTAGGATAGAATTTGAAAACACAGATGATAAGGTAACAAAATTTCTTTCTTGGCAAAGTTTAGCAGAAGGTATGGCTGCTAACCTACCTAAAATCCAAGAATCGCACAAAGAGATCTTGTTTTCAGAGTGGGAATCACGGTTAATTAAGGCTGAAAGAGCCACTTCTAGAGCCAGGGCAACAATGAACGGTGTAATCGAGTTAGTAAATGACAGCTTGTATATGGCTAACTTGATCTCCGATTGCTCTCTAGGAAAACTCTCGAAAGCAAAAGCACTAGAAGTTCAATGGAGACAGGAGCTGACAAGTAGAGAAGCACAAATCAACAAGGTGCAAAACTTAACATGGGATGAATTCCGGTTTGTCCTAGTCAAGCCGCGTAGCTAGCAGATGGCCATGAAAAACTCTCTGATGCTACGTACACAGCCCAATGACATTCTAGGATGAGTCACCCTCCGAAAATTCAGCCAATGCTCTCAATTTGTCAACTGCAAGTGCAAGAGAAGAAGTAAATACAGTGAATCAATTAAAAGGGATATCACATTGTTATTTTTATAGATCAAATCCTAGTTTTCATGTTTACAGTTTTAACAGCTCATGGCGATTTTTATTGACAATTAGTTCTTATGTTGATTATTTAAACCCTTTCATACCTTTGAATAAGGGGTCCTCAATTTGTATAAGATTTGACTTAAGAAGTTACACTTTTGTACTTCTAAATACTTTTTTATCAATAGTGGATCAAGGTTCTACATTTTTTGTGAAAGAAGCTTTTTCAAGACCTACACTTCTGTATTTCCTTGGAAGTTTTCTCAAATAAGAAAGTGGAATCAGAGTGTTATTTACATCGGAAGGATTCAAATGCATGCGGTATTCCTATCACTGTTTTTGTCTTATTTCCTTATGTGATGAAGCATTCCTTTTAAAAGTTTCTATTGTTGATATATATATGTATGCTTTTTCAAATAATTCTTTGTCATATCATTTCTGAAGATTTAGAATTGTTATCCTTTGAAGATATATGTCAGCGATATATATTGTTATGAATGCGATATGTTTTATTAATAATTACTTTGTTTAATTTCTTAAACAAAGTAATCATTATCTATGAATGCATCTTTCTATTGATTAGTAATTCATCTATATGATTATTGATCTATAGAAATAATCAGAAATCACATTGTTTACAGAATACCCAAGTTATATAAATATATTTGTATATTTTGAGTCATAAGATAAAACATTTACCCTCTCCATTATACATTACCAAACAACCATCCATTAAAACATCCATTAAGGGAAAATGGTCCCATAATATCTAGTCGGAGCCAAACAGTGTAAACTTTGAAATGGGAACTGATACTGTTACTCATTTCGTAGAGATAGAAAAAAAGTGACTTGATTTTGAAAAGGGGTGATGCAGAACACACATGTTTTTTTAGAGCATAGTTTTTGGCACTTTAATTTTTTTTATGTACATTACGTTTTAGAATGGTAGTGATTTTCATGCTGATTTAAAAAAGTGAGTATTCTGCATCACACGCTTTTTTTAAAAAACCTATTTTTTGACTTTAATTTTTCTAATGTATGAAATGTAAATAATTATTTTCTAAATTTGATAGTTTTTGAAGTGGTCATTTTCTTCATATTTTCTTGTTTTTTATTTTAATTTTAATTTTTTTTGTAGTGAGGTTTTTATTGTTTTGCATTTTTAAATTAGAAAGTCGATATTTTGAATTTTCGATAATCTACATATTTATACATCCTTAATTAATTTTTCAATCCATATGAAATAATTGTTTCTAAAAAACAATATTTTTTAACAATGGACATAAAAATAACCATTTTTAACATAAATATAACAAAAAACTACACGATTTGATAATTTTTTGCTAGAATTGACATGTCAAAATCACAATTTTTATACGAAAATTTTAACTAAAAATGGTTAAATATAGTTTTTTTTATGAATTTCATGTCAAAAAAATAATAATAATCACTTTTTTTTCAAAAAATAATAATTAACTTAAAAATCAATGCGGAAATCACATATTACAAATATTGAACACATAACAACCTTAATTGATTGATTATTCTTCTCATAAAATTTCAAAGCCAAAACATTGCAAAGCTTAATTTCCAAGAATAACTTAAATTTAATCAACAATGTCATGTAATCCAAACTCTTCGTCCTCTAGAGTTTCATCATTGTCTTCTTCCACAATATTTTTTGCTTCCTTTTGCTCATTTTCCTCTTCTAATGGATCTTTGATGTCTGCGAATCTCCCAATGTATGTCTTTCCAAACATTCCATGTAATGGTGGTTGGGGTTCCTTTGCCTTTTTTGCCACACGTGATTCACTAAAGTCCCTTTTCTTCAACCCAATTTCTTGCATTGCATCTGGAAGAAATTGAAGAGCATTAATTCTTTGCTGAATGAAATTGCACAGTAATGGATCTTTCTCAATTGCAATGCAATTTCTTCATTTTTGAAGGCAACATGCTAGTGTTGTACCTAATTATCAAGCACAAAAGAAATAATGAAGTAAATTAGTACAATGACATATTAATTAAAAAAATAACATATTGAAGTTCAATTCCATATAATAAGACTTATCTGAGACAGAAAATAAATCTAGAACCCAATCTCCTTCATTTGAGCATATGTCTATAAGATAGTTAATCAATAATTGTGGTTTTTGATAGATGTTAACTATCTCTCCTTTTGTTTCTTTGTCTTCATATGTTAGTTTTCTCACAACAACATCATAAGTCAGTATTTGGCTATGACTCTTTCCGTCCACCCGATTAAAAATCATAGACATATGGCTATCATCTTTTGCCCAACTATCAATATGAATGAACTCACAATGATTTATAAATTGTTGATCTTCATTGTTAAGAAGGTTTGACTTTTGCCTGTAACATGAAATAGTAAAAGTTCAATTAACTTGTACATAAATGACTTTTTCAACATTAATCAAATATACATTTTAAACGTCTTACCATGTAAGCTGCATCCTTAAATTTGTTTTCCCCTTGAAGCTTGACAATATCATTGCCAATTGTGTGTTTGAATGAAATGTCACAAATCTCCATAATGGTGATGACATCACTTCTACAAATCCCGCAACCACTTTATTAAAAGCTTGATAAGTATAAGGGTCAGTATCATAGTAAATGTTTGGAATATTTAAACCATGGGGAATATCTGCAATAAATAGGGCATAATCCCTTTTTGGTATGAGTTTAGCAATGTCTTCACAATCGCCTTGTATTACTTGATATTGAATAGTGTCTAGCCCATTCCAAATGAAATGATTAAGAGTTGGATCAAGTTCAACATTCTTAATACATTGCTTCCTCAGTCTTTTGATATTTATTTTTTCAATAAAAGTCTTGAAACTGTCTGGTGCTCCATTATCTTCATTCCTCATCTTTTATAAAATAAACAAATATATGTGTAAGTTATAAATTAAAAATAGTACACAGATGAATAAAAATGAATATATAAATCAAGATACCTTTTTAAATGCAAGATAAAAAGATTTTAATGTTGATGTAGAACTTGAATCTGGATAGTTGCATACAACATCATCCCAACTATCTCCATTCAACAATCTAACCATTTGTTCTTGAATTTTCATGTAAACTTTGTGACTGCATAGATAAAGTAAGGAAAAGTTAATATAATGATATGTATAACAAATACTACCAAGAACAACATGTTTTATTTAAATGATAACTATAATCTAGAAATAAATAAAAATAATTCAGCAAACTTACTTTTGAAATTCTTCA
This sequence comes from Pinus tabuliformis, assembly GCA_031772625.1. Classification (NCBI taxonomy): domain Eukaryota; kingdom Viridiplantae; phylum Streptophyta; class Pinopsida; order Pinales; family Pinaceae; genus Pinus; species Pinus tabuliformis. Next base: position 484,920,498 of record CM062818.1, on the reverse strand, counting down.
GACATTTTCTCTAATGATAATTCCCTTGACCTCACACAAGATAATATTGTTTTGACATTTTTTTCATCTTTCACTCCTTGCATTGCCCTCCAAGGCATGATAGTCATATCGTCTGGAAGTTGTTTTAGTTCAGGAGCTGATTTACTATTGCTACATATCAATGGCTTAGACTTTTTGACCCTCCGTTTTTTAATGCCAATGTCTTCCCACATGCTAAAAATCTCATCAATCAACTTCCAAACATCTCCAGTTCTAAATGCCAATTGGAAAATGTTATTAACACCTCTGAATAAATCACTATTTTTGTTGCCTTTTCCACCTTTTGAATTGGTTTTCTCTTCAATTTGATAGCCTATTTCCATACAACATTCCTTTCGGAAATCTGCAGTAACATTTATCCTATCCCCACAACATTTTTCTTGAAATTCACTATGAATAAATCTAACGCTTTGGATGAAAGTAATAGACATCTTATATTCATTATCTAAATTATGATCCCATGCCACTAACTTTGCTTCTGTTTCATTTAAACCAGCATAAATGATACATTTCATTGTTTCAAAACGTGGGTTATTAGGATATTCCTCCATCAATTGTGTTTGAGCTTCTACAGAATGGTTCCCCCCAAGCACATAATAATTGTATTCAAAACATTTTGACTTATCAAATGCTTCTTTCTTGGGAACTTGAAGTGGATCAACAAAAAGCACATAACTAACCACATGAGCATACATATTGTATGTCATCAATGTCTTCAAGTTGTGAACATGCAGATGATGTGGCTTTCTGACTTGATATTGACATTGTCCTTCACTTGCTTAATAGGTTTCTCTGACATTAAGCTGAAATGTACGACCACCATAAATTAAGTTTCTCTTTGTCAAATTTTGTCGAATGGAATTTTATTTTATTTTGATAATGCCATCATCTAAATTAGCTCTTGGTGTAATGATTTCTCTGCTTTCTTTTGAAGTTTCACTAGGTTCTTGACTGCTGGTAATGACTATTTCAAAATCTTCAACTTTACTTTTCTTTGTCATAACATTCTCAACAGATTTATTCTTGGGCATTCTTACTTTTGGTCTTTTATGACTTTTCTTAGTTCCAATTTCATCTTCAGTAATGGCAACATATGCTTCACTGTCAATTTCAACTTCATCGTCCTCAAAAGTAACTTTTTTACCCTTGCTAGATTTATCCACCAAAGGCCTTTTTTTCTGATTCTTTGGATGTAGTTTTATATCATCAGCAATTACTACATTTTGCTTGTTTTCCATATCTTCTTCTGACACTGAGTAAAAACTGCTGACAACTTTCATGATATCATGATTTATGAAATGAATGCCTCCCAACCTAATTGAACAACTTTCAACAAAATTCTGCCAAACAAAACATCATATGTCAATAAAAACAAAGTTAAAAAAATATAGCTAGACACTTTCAAGAATGAAAAATACAAATATAAATAACAATACTGACGATGTTTTGTGTCATCTCATTTACGATTTGTTTACACAACTTTGTAGATACCTCTCTCGTGTCATACAATGAATATGATAGTCGGTATTTAATCTTTTCATGTGACTTGGGAGCTTTTGTAAGTACGTAAACAACTTCAGTGTTCGGTACCGAACACATATCTATGACTCTTCCCATCACCTCAAAATTTCCATTATCATTCGATATATCAATATATAGATATATATTCATATTTGTGCTTTATTTTTATTTCACATACCAGACTCTTGATGGAAATTTCACCTCTTTTGAATTCTTCCAGTCTGAAATTATCTTCTTATCACTTGAGGCACTTGAAAGATTTGTAGCCATGAGCTTAGGTGGAGTTTGTTCACCAATGTTTTTTGAAGATGCACCTTTAAGAGTCTTTGGTCTAGAAAGATCAAATTTTTTTTCTTTAATGCCATTTTCCTGAAAAATAGAAACACATAAATCAGTAAATAACAAAAACATATTAACTTAAATTAACAACAAAAATATATCATAAATTTTTTATTTATATAATCAGAATCGCTCAGCCACCCTTAACGGGTGGGAGGGCGGGTCGGTGGATGGGTGGGAGGTTGGGCGAGGGACAACGGGGCGGGTGGACAACCAGGCGGGTGAGGGTGGGTGGGCTGGGTGGGTGGGTGTGGGTAAGAGGGTTGCGCGGGTGTGGGCGGGGTGAGCATGCGGGGCACCGCACCCAGCCCCCTTCCACCCCCACACGCCCATGCTAACCCTCTTCCCTCACACCCACTCGCCTCTCCCCCATCCCTCTAGCTCCCCCTCACCCGCACGCCCTCCACGCCACCCTCTCCACCTACGTGCCCCCACCTCCCCTAAACGTGCACTCTCCTCACCCACCCCCTCGCGCCATGCCCCTCCCTCTCATGCCCCCCTCACCCACACCCACCCCCACCCCCGCTCCCTCCACCCCCCTCACACTCCCCACCCCCTCTCTCCCCCCCACCCACGACCCGCCCCCCACACTCCCCACCTCCACCCCCCAACCCCGCCCACGACCCTTCCCCTCCCCCCACTCCGTTGTCACACTCCCCACCCTGCCCCCCCTCCCCCACTCTCACCCCCGACCCTTCCCCTCCGCCTACCCCCCTCACACTCATCCCACACCCCACGCACCCCCGTCCACACTCCCCACCCTCATCGCACCCCCGCCCATGACCCCTCCCTCACCCCCTACCCCCCCTTGCACTCGCCTACCACTCTCCCCCCCACCCCCCCACTCTTCCCCCTTCACACCCCTGCCCACGACCCCTCCCCACACCCTGTACCCCCCCTTCACACTCCCCACCCCATTCCCCCAGCCCCCCCCCAACATCCTCGCCGCCCTCCCTCTCCACCCCTCGCCCATGACCCTTTCCCACCCCGAACCCCCCCCCACACTCTCCTCCCCATCCGCCCGCACGCTCGCCCATGACCCTTCCCCTCCCCTCACTCCCCCCTCACACTCCCGACCCCGAACCCTTCCCCCCCCCCCACCCTCGACCCCGACCCCTCCCTTGCCCACGACCCTTCCCCTCCACCTATCCCCCCTCACACTCCCCCCATGCCCCCCGCTCACACTCCCCACCCCTACGCTACCCTCGCCCACGAACCCTCTCGCACAACTCACCCCGACTCACCCCTCACCCACGACCCTTCCCCTTTGCCTACCCCCCCCTCACACTCCCCCCACGAACCCCCCCCCTCTCCACCCCGACCCAACCCTTGCCCACGACCCTTCCGCTCCACCTACCCCTCCCCACACTCCCCCCACGCCCCCCCTCACACTCCCCAGCCTCTCCCCCCACTCCACCCACACTCTCCCCTCACCCATGACCACCCCCCCCGCCCCCCCCCCCCCCCCCCCCCCCCCCACACTCCCCCTCCCTCGCCTCGCCCCCCTCACCACCCCCTCCACTCTCCTCCCCTCCCCTCCCCTTCCACGGCCTCCCCTGCCCCTCCCTCCCCCTGCTACCCACGACCCCTCCCCACCCCCTCTCCCCCCTCCCCCCCTCGCCCGCCGTCGATGACCCCTCCCCTCCCATCCCTCCCTCCCTCCCCTCCCACGGCCTCCCCCGCCCTCGTTGGAATCGCCCAGCCGCTGGGCGGGCAAGAGGGCGAGGGAGGCCGTGGGAGGGGAGGGGAGGCGAAGAGGGGGTGGGGAGGGGCCGGGGATGGAGAGGGGGTGGGGAGGGAGGGAGGGAGGGCAGGGGAGCGGAGAGGGGGTGGGGAGGGGCCATGAGCAGCGAGGGAGGCCGTGGGAGGGGGCGAGGGGGGGGGGGGGTGTTGTGGGGAAAAGTATCCGATGCGGATGACCCTATCCCTACTCTAAAGGTGACAGTCTTTAGCAACAACTGAAAGTAAAGCTTTGATATTTTCCTTTATGAAAGTACAGAGAGAAGGAAGAAAAGATTAACCAACCTGGTGTCTTTCGCTTAGTCGATCCTTATCCTCTCTCTTTGTCTCTTGTTCCCAGCTCCTTGCTCTCTTTGCCGGTCCAGCTACACACAGATCCTGCACAAAACAAGAGAGGAAACTACAAGATACAAGTACTCATAACTGATGCATGGATTAGAGTGAATCAAATATACATGTAAATACAATACATCAATGCAATACAAGTATATAGGAGAACGTGCAAAACTTTATTGATAGAAGTAACAGGGTTCTGAGAAGGTTACAACCAATGATGGCTCCAATCCAGCAGCACCTCCCCAGCAGCAAGAACTCTCCTCTTCACCTCTAGTAAAACAATCACCCAATAACTCTAACTGTAAACCAACAGCACCTCCTTGCTTTACACAAAATTCCAGCCTCCCTAGACCTCATAGAAGAGCTCTATATATAGGAGAGAAGAAGAGAGGATGAGTCAGCTTGAGAATGACATGAAGCTGCCTTGTGTCCTCTCCCTCTTCAGTTAATCTTCAGTTCTTGAGTCCACTTGGAGATCCTTGCTTACACATGGTGATCAAGTACCTCTTACTCATCACAGGGCGAATCTCATGAACCAAGTGTCAGTTTGGAAGCTTCCTGGGCAGTTGACACCTTGCAGGATGACTGTGCCACTTGGCCAATCTCGCCCAGCGCAGGTAGCCTTCATTAATCTTGACTTCCAGCGCAGGTACAAGGAGGGACAGTTGCATTCAAGCGCAGAAGCTCAGTGGAGCAGCTGACATGATCCAAAATAAGCCTGTTTTGAAGTGTTTTCAGGTGGAGAACTGATTGGAAGTGCTGTTGTTTGATGACCTTGTTCTTTTAGGGGTAAGAACAACATGTTTAGGGACTAAGGATCCCTGTAATTATTGACATTTCATGCTCCATGTCGCGAGGCACAAAAATGTCTATAACAGGGGGGGTCGTGTGAGGGGGAGCAGAGGGGGAAAAGGGGTAGAGAGGGGGGCGAGGTGAGGAGGGGGAGTGTGAGGGGGGCGAAGTGTGAGGTCAGGGGCAGGGGAGAGGGGGGCAGTGTGTGGAGGGGGGGGGTAGGGGTAGGTGAGGAGTCGTGGGTGGAGAGTGAGAGGGGGGGCGTGGGGGGAGTGTGAGTGCTCGTGGATAGGGGGGGGGGCGTAGGGCGGGGGTTGGGGGAGGGTGTGGGTGGAGAGGGGGAGGAGGGCGTGGGAAAGCATGGGATCCCAGTGGGGAGGGGTGTGGGGAGGCTGTGGGAGTGGTGGAGGGTGGGCGCGGGGGGAAGGGGTGGGGTGAGGAGAGCGGGGGGGGGGGTGGGAGTGGGAGGGCAGGTGAGGTGGGCGGAAGGGCGAGTGTGAGGGGGTGGGGAGGGTAGCCGCGTGGGGAGAGCAGGTGAGGTGAGGGGGTGGATGATGGGGAGGGTGTACGGGTGAGGTGGCAGGCACGAGTAGGGATGGGAGTGTTGACGAGTCATGTGGGGATGTGGAGGGGGGGTAAGGAGGTAGGGGCACGGGGTGTGGTTGAAGGGGGTCAGAGTGTCGAGAGTGGGGGGTTGGTGATAGGGGGCGAGTCGGTCTGGGGCGTCCACCCCGATAGCTCGCCCACCCACCGCGAGGGTTGGGCGATTTTGAGAATCACCCAACCCCCGCGACAGGCGGGAAAGTCGCCTAGGTGGGCACCGCAGCCCTCACACCCCACCCCCTCGCGCCCTCACACCTCGCCTGACCTCCTTGCCCACCGCACGAGACCACGACGGCCCACCCACGGCTATTGGGCAATTGAGTTTGATTGGGCCCACCATGCTCACGATGAACGTAATTGTTATTTTGGCTCAGAAAAATTATTAATTTAAAAAAAAATTCTTCTTCATTAAATTAATTTAATATGAAATTTTTCAAGGAAAAAAATTTAACTTACCTTTCAATTGCGAGAATTATTCATTGAATATGTTGTTGATAACAATATAGCTGCTCCACAAATTCACGAGTCTTTCAACGAACTTCAGAAAACATGTATGTGACGTGAGTAATAGTGATAATGAAATTTAATAAATAAGTGAAATTACGGAGATGTTTTACCGTACGGTTAATGTGGGATAATTTGTTTTAAAATATTATAAAGCGAATATTGTAGAATTGTTTTACAACGGGTTGAATGTGAGATTCATTTGTTTTAGAATATATTATAAAAATTAAAAAAAAAATCAATTTTTTAGTAAATATTATATACTTTAACTATTAAAATAATTAATGTAGAAGTTGTAGTTTACAATTTTAATTTTAGTGATTTATTTCATAAAAAATTTAGTTTACATTTTCCAATAAATTGTAGAATAAAATAATGAAGGTAAATAAATTAACAAACTTTTTGGAGGGAAATATTTTCACAAAAAATTTTGGAGGGAAATATTTTCGCGAAACTTTTTGGAGGGAAAATTTCATTCTTTAAGCTATATAATATCCGTAGGAGACTCTCCATTTGTATCATTCAAAATATTCTATTTGAAAGGGATGGATTGTTCTGATAGTGAAGTTTCGATTTATACACCATCAACATCTTCATTGCGTAAAAAATATATTCATATTAATGAATATAGCGGAAATTCTTCCACTATGAATAGAAAGTCAATTCTTCCACTTAGTCCTGATTCTAAGGACTATGAGAGAAGCACTGATGAAAGAGGGGATGAAGAATTTCAAATAAATAAAGAGTCACATATTCCACTTAGTCATAATTCTAAGGACTATGAAAGCAGTAGTGATGAAGAGCATGATGGTGAAGTTCAAAAGAATGGAGTGTCATGATGTCCACTTAGTCCTAATTCTGAGGACTATGAGAGTAGCAGTTTTGAAGAGCATGATGGTGAAGTTCAAAAGAATGGAGTGTCACGGTGTCCACTTAGTTCTAATTCTGAGGACTATGAGAGCAGTAGTTTTGAAGAGCATGATGGCGAATTTCAAAAGAATGGAGTGTCACGGTGTCCACTTAGTCCTAATTCTAAGGACTATGAGAGTAGCAGTGATGAAGAGCGGGATAACGAATTTCAAAAGAATGGAGTGTCAAAGTGTCCACTTAGTCCTAATTCTAAGGATTATGAGAGCAGCAGTGATGAAGAGCATGATAATGAATTTCAAAAGTATGGAGTGTCACAGTGTCCAGTTAGTCCTAATTCTAAGGACTATGAGAGCAGCAGTGATGAAGAGTGGGATGATGAATTTCAAAAGATTGGAGTGTGTTGTGGGGGAAAGTATCCAACTCGGAATGACCCTAAACCACTCTAAGGGTGACATTTCCTTAGCAACAGCTAAAAGCAAAGCTATGTAAAGTTTCTTCTTTATGACATGCAAGAGATAAAAGGGAGAGATCCACTTACCGATGTCTTGCGCAAATGGTCAATCCTATCTCCTTTGTTTGCCGCTTGCTCCCAGCTCCAAGTCTCTTCACGGGCCCAGCTACACGAGATCTTGCAAATAAGACAAGAAAAGGAAACTACAAGAGGCATGCATGTATAAATGATTCAAGGATTAGCATAAATCAAAGACGCAAGTAAGACAATTCATCATTGAAACACATGCGAATAGAAGAACCTCAAATGCTTTATTAATATATGGAAGTAAGGTTCAGGCGGTGATACAACCATGCAAGGTCCAATCCAGCATCACCTTCTCGACAGAGAGAAATCTCTTCTTCACCTCCCTCAAGCAATCACCCAATGCTCACAACTGTAAACCAACAGCAATTCTTTGCGCTAAATTCCGGCCTCCAGATCCCATGGGATGAGATCCTTATATAGAGTTTTGGAGTGAAGGTAAGTCATGTTGATGTGTGACTTGCTGTGCTCTTCAACTCTAGTTGTTCTTCAGTCCTTCACTTGGAGTTTCTACCTTCCACTTGGAGTTCTAGAAGCTCTTAACTCATTATTAGGCGAATCTTTTGATCACATGCCTTTCTGGAAGCTTCCTGGGTACTGGCACTTTGAGAAAAAGATTCCTCCACATGTCCAGTTACGCCCAACGCAGGTAGCCTTTGTCCTACCTACTTTGCAACGCAGGTAGCCTTTGTTGCACCTGCTATGCAACGCAGGTACCCTTTGGAGCAGTTGCTTTGATCCAAAATTGACCTGTTTTGAGTGTTTTTTCAGTGGAAGACTGATTTGCAGAGCTGTGGTTTGCTGACCTTGTTCCTCTAAGGGTAAGAACAACATGTTTGAGGACTTTGTATCCCTCAGATTATTGACATTTCATGCTCCATGCTGTGAGGCACAAAAATGTCTATAACAGTTGCCCCCTAAAGTATGAGGTCGTTTATCGGGTGAAATGCTTTATTAGGAGGATCCAAAGTTCATTCAATCGCCGGGAGGTGACCTGTAAAAAAATACAATACAATACATTTATCTTTTCATACTTTCTTTTCATGATCTAGCTGATGTGGGCATTTCCCATGATCAGCTTTATAAATACATTTGTTGTACATAAACAGACGATCGTCTGATAGTAGACTGATAATTCTCTGCTTTTTAATTATCATCCTTTTAGTAGGATGATCATCTGCTACACATGTCTATGTTTTTATCTCCTGAATATATATCGCAGCCCGGATGGATGAAACTAGATCCAGGGTCTTCAAACTTCCGATCTTCACACTAAGTACAAGTCGATCCATGTGAGAATTTCTTGAAGTCGAACATGGAAAGACATCGCTTGATTACCAGTGAATAATGTAAACTGTTAACAAGCGCGAGAGGAATCATCGATAATGATGATGACCCTCAAGGTACTGCAGCACAATTCACGTGGCGTGAATATAGGATCTGACATCGAACACCACGCAAAGTCCCCCGGTCGAAGGTCATTAATGTATACCTATCGCCGGAAGTGAGAAACTTGCCATTGAGGCATGCAAGCTTCAAAGTACTGAGCGGGTGTTCCTAGATCAACTTCTTGGATAGTGAGCTGATGTCGACAAGAAGCGATCCGTCAAAGGAGGGCCTTAATGAATCCCACATCAGTGACACGGAATGGAGCTAGTGATGATTGGTGAAAACGATCTGTGAAATATGATTCAGGGTGGCGGTCATGGAAGGATGAAAGATGATGTACGGTAGTGGATGGGACCCGGTTGACACTTTCTGAATGACATCTCTTGAACATATAACGACACTGATGAGATGGATCGGTAGCATTACCCCATGTATGGATGGTATGGCGAGACCATGGTGAAGGGACCGGTGAATGATAATAACCCAACCCGATATTTACGGAGGCAAAAGTGTCATGTTCAAGAGCGACTTGCTACCATTAAGCTTTGAGGTTCTTCCCAATTTTTCCCCAGTCATTTCTGACCAGTACCTCTTTATTTTTTGTCAAGCTTGAGGAGGATAACATATGCTTGTTCTATAACCTGCCCTTCGGGCAAGTCCATCGCTATGTTTTTAATGAGCCTAGCGATATGGAAACTCATTCTCGTCTACAGACAAGTTTGTCGCTTTTTAATAATATTTTTAACGAGCCCAGCGACAAAGACAACTCGGTCCTTTTCATTTTTAGAGAGTCTGAAAAGGGTACATAAAGTGGACTCCAAAGGTTCTTTTTCATCATCTAATCCCTTAAGTCCGAAAAAGTATAAAACAATACAGAAGGGATGAATGTTCGATAGCTTTATCGAGCCGAACTAGACAAGCGCTCGATCTTTTTGTGCAATAATCCCTCTGGTCCAAAAAGATTAAAATCTAGAGGAGGGATAGCTCTTCTGGTCTTTTTAACGAGCTGGAAGGCCAAAACTCGGCAATCTTTTCATATTTTACGAGTCAGTTGAAAAGAGCTTAAAGAAGACTCGTCTTTTGAGGAACGAGTGATGAACAGGGATAGCAGCTGATTCCAGGTACATGTTGGAATTTTCCAATCACGGCAGTGTCACAAGGATGGCTAGGTGAAATCACTCTTCACAGTTGTTCCTCAAAATGGGTAAACAATCAAGTGGATGTGAATGATCGGCCAAATGACAAGTGGAGGTGACGGTGCACAAACACGACCAAGGTTTTTATGGCTGATGAATTTACGGTCTCAAATGGTTATTTACCGGTTCATTTTTTCTGAATGAGCTTGAACTCTGGGGGAAGCCTGCTCACGAGCTTATGTTTATTTTTTAACGAGCATGAAGTCCGCATTAAAACTGCTCGGATCTTGCGTTTATTTTTTAACGAGCATGAACTTTATGCTAAAACTGCTCGATTGATAAGGTCTAATTCATATTTTACCATGACTAGCTTTTCCTTTTCAGAGATAGTACTGTTTTCATCAATTGCTGCAACAAACTTGTTAGAAATGGATACCATGAAGTAAAAATACTAATATTTTACTTTGAACTACGTAAAAAGCAATTTAAAAGATGTTTTTACCTCTCATTTTACCATTTCATGTGCATTTGGTTTGTTGGAGCTTTGGAGGTGCCTTTTACCCTTGATTTTCACCAGCTGATTCCGGGAGATTCTGTGGACGATTTTCAGCGCCGTTTCCACCAGGTAGGAGCTAAACCCTAGCTCTACCATTTCATGGTCTTATTTCTCAGTTTCATGCTTGTTTTCCTGCCCCCATGAGCCCCTAGGGTTTCTCTAGGGCGCTCTGCCATCAACGCAGGTGCCCCATATCGAAACCTGTGTTGGGGGCTGCATTTTCAAGGGCATTTTATGCCCCAACGCTGGTAGACCCTTCTCCACTTGCGTTGGGCGCAGAAAACTCGTTGGTTGCATTGCTTTTCATGAGATTTTTGCCCTTTTCTTCACTGAGTCAGGGATCTTACTCCTCCTCTTGTTTGTTTTGCAGAGTTTATTGGAGCAGAATGACTCTTACGTGGCAAGAACGAGAGCATGAAGAGGAGGACATGATTGCCCTCCATGATCCTGTTACCGTGAGTGCGTTGCGGAATTGTGGCTTGCTAAAATTCTTTCGTATATCTAGCATGAGGGCACAGATACTTTTACTGCAGTACCTGCTTGATGCTTGGGATCCTGTTAACCAAGTGTTCCAGATTAGGGGCAAGTCCATCCCTTTGACCATAGTGGACATTTACTTCTTGACTGGGTTGTCAAGGTGGGGTGACCCCATTTCCTTATCTGGTTCGGCCCGAGGGAGTGATTCCGTGAAAGATTATGTCCGTCAGTATTGCAGGGAGGGATCCCAGCCGAGAAGAGACGGCAAGGTTTCTATCCGTGATGTCACTGACAGGTCCCTCAGGTCCATTCTGTACACGATTTGTAGGATGGCCGGTAGCGCATCCCCTCATGTTGCCAACAGGTCTTATGTGCAGCACGCTCTTGAGTGTCTCCAGCCGAAAATTTTTAACTGGTGTGATGCAGTACTGGTTCAGATGAAAAGCCAGTTGACCAAAGTAAAGGGTGAGAAACTGAAGAATTTTGGCTTTGGTTCAGTTTTGACTGCCTTCGCTTTGGAGAAGATACCCTTGATGCAACCTCAGTATATCATTCTCGACTTGCCATCCCCTACTGAGCCACGCATGCAGAGGTGGGTTGACCACATGGCTAGACATGCTGGTCAATCTCAGATTACTTTTACTGATGCCTTCTTTAGGTGGTTCGAGCGGCAGGATATGGCTTTTTCCGAGTATCCATATATTGGCATGGATTTCCGAGGTGATCCGGATTTGGTATTACCGGATGGCGAGCAGTGGGGTGATCTTGGTAAAATCTTGACCTTATCACTGTTTTACTGTTTTTATTTGTAATGTTCTTGTGCTTTACTCTATCAAGACGCTAATCAAACTCATGTGTGCATGCAAATGTTGGTCCCATCCGTCCAGCAGTTCGTCCGAGAGTTCCGGCCGCTACCCCTACAGGGGAGGCTCCCGGGAGAGCTATTCTCCGTGACCTGGACTTGGTCGAGACTCTTACAGCTGTGCAGGAATAGGTCGAGGGTCTTACCTTCGAGATTCCGGATGTACGGATTGATGAGCTACCTCTGCGATTGCAGCGACATACTGCTGGTGTTCCTAGACGATGGTCTCGTCTTCTGCGCATGATTGCACAGGCCGTGGCATGTTATCATGAGCATCACTAGGCTAGGGTGCCCCCCAGCCATTTTTGAGTTTTGGGGTCATTCGACCGATTTTGTCTTGGTTACAGAACATTGCATGTAAACCGTAAACAGTTATATATATTTTTGATTTTCGGGGTTTATTCCAGTTTTTTATGTGATCCATGTACGAAACATTTGATTATGCTTCTCTTTTTATCAATTTTGCAAATGTCTATCTAACACATAGTTCGCTAATGAGTCGGTTAATGTGTTTAAGTTTCTGGAAATGTGTTGATATTGGATAAAATCAAACTGTCTTTCCAAGATTTTAACTCTTAGGAACTTGCGATAAATAGCTGGATTTCGGACAGAGTAGGTACCTTTGAGCTGTAGTACTACGAGCTGTGAGTCTAGCCTGACGACTAGCCGGCGTATGCCATGGGTGATGGCATCAGTGAGGAGTTCTATCAACGCACTATACTCAGCGATATTATTTGTTGATTGACCAATACATACGCCCCTGAAACTCACTAACTTGCCGCTTGGGTTAAAAATGGCCCATGCTGCAGAGGATAGGTTCCTCGAACTACGACTCGCTCCGTCAGCATATCCAACCCACGGTTCCAATGGATTCGACATCTGCAATAAGTGTAAAAAGCGGATTACTTAAACCGGAAAAAACGCTTTAGCGAAAACAAAAATGTAACAAAATCATACAGGTTACTATTAGGCATAGTAACGCTTAAGGTACAACCCGTTGCGGGGTTGCGCCAGTGGGATTCCTTCATAATCTACCAACTCTTAGGCACCTTTTGCTAACACATTTTTAACAATATAAGGGCCCATCCATAAGGACTTGAGTTTTCCCGCTCCTAATTTATCGGATTCTTGGTCGTAAAGCAAAACCAAATCACCTTCCGAGAAGACACGGAGTTTGACATTCTTGTCGAACTGCGCTTTAACTCGTTTCTTATGTGCTTCGTTGGCCAAGGTGGCATCACGACGAGTTTCATCCAACTGGATTAACTCCAAGAAACGAGCTACTTCTTATGAGGTTCCGGGGAGGAGATCAACTGCGAGTTTAAGGGACGAAATTTCACACTGGATTGGTAGGATTGCTTCCAGGCCATACACCAGTTGAAACGGTGTGAACCCAGTGGCATTCCTTACCGACGTTCGGTAGGCCCACAAAGCCAAGTACAGGATCAAATGCCATCTTCTTTTGTGAACCCCCACCATCCTTTGCAGCATGCGCTTCAGGACTTTGTTGATCGCTTCAACTTGTCCGTTAGCTTGCGGATAGTACGGAGTAGAGCTGCCGTGAGACAATCCTAGTTTGGCAGTTAATTCAACCATCATGTGATTGCGAAAATGCGATCCATGATCTGTTACTATGGCCTGTGGTACGCCGAATCTGGTGACTACATGATTAAAAAAGAATAGGGCTGCTGTTTCACCAGTGTTATCCAATGTAGGCATCGCCTCGGCCCATTTGGTAAAATAGTCAACTGCGACTATAATATACCCATGCCCCCCAGTCGAGGTGGGGTTACATTGCATGAAATCGATGCCCCACTTGGCGAACGGCCCCACAGCTATTATTGGCTGTAAAGGAGCGAGGGGTCTTTTGGTTTTGCTATCAAAAATCTGACATGCATGGCAACTTCTAACTGCGGTTATGCAATCTTTGAACATGGTTGGCCAGAAGTATCCTGCTCGTAAGATTCTTTGTGCTGTAGCATATCCAGATTGATGCCCCCCACAGGTGCCTGAATGACATTCATTCAGGGCTTTTTCGGCCTCCTCATGGGTTAGACACCTTCTCAGGACCGTATCGACACCACGACGGTAAAGCGTATCACCGACGATCATGTAGTCTTTTGCTTGGTATCGAATGCGTTTTTGTTCTGAGTGAGAGGTGCCTGGCCGAAACTTTTGGGTTTGGAGATAAACTATTATATCTCCATACCACTCATCACTTGCTGATATCAGAAACAAACTTTCGTCCACGATCGATTCTTTGGACGTTTCATCGTTGTACGATGATGAGAGATCGCATAATAATTCTGCGAAAACTAAAGCTTTCTTTGATTTGGATTTAACAAATTCCAGATCAAACTCTTGAAGGATAGCTATCCACTTTGAATATTTGCTCCCAAGCAACTGTCGCGACAGTATATAAGTCATGGGGTTGCAATATGACAATACAGTGGTCTTCCTAAAGAGGACATAATGTCGAAATCTTTGAATCGCTTGAACAGCTGCTAATGCCAGATTTTCAACATGAGAATATTTACTTTCTGTATCATTTAAGTTTTTACTTGAATAATATATCGGGTGTTCAATTCCGTCGACTTCTTGAACTAAAACCATCACAATGGTCGTATCTGCTGCAGCCAGATACAGGTTAAAATCCCTTAGATAGTCTGGGGCGTACATTAATGATGCCTTGATTAGCGCTTCTTTCAAAGCATCAAAGGAAGCTTGTACAACCTGGTCCCAGACGAATGGTATATCCTTTTTTAGGAGACAGGTATAACCTTTAGCAAGTTCTGCGTAATTCGGAATGAACCTCCTCAGAAAGTTTGCTTTCCCTTGGAGTTTCTAAATCTAAAGCAAGTTCGAAGGTGGAGGCAAATTAAAGATTGCCTGCACCTTGCAAGGGTCAAGACGAATCCCATCCTTGGAGACTAGAAAGCCAAGTAGACGACCAGAACCAACGCAAAACACACATTTGTGTGGATTGAGTCTTATTTTGTAGTGTCGGCAACGTAGAAATATTGCTCTTAAATGATGCGGATGATCAGTCCGCTTTTGCGAATGAGCCGGAAGATCGTCGAGATAAGGTTGAATGATGTTCTTGATGTCATGGAAAGCATAATTCATTGCTCTCTGGAACGTCGCCCCTGCGTTCCTTAAACCAAAGGGTAATTTTCGATAAGTGAAGGTGCCCCACGGACAGATAAATGCAGTCTTCGACTGGTCCTGTGGGCGGATATTAATTTGATTATACCCGGAGAATCCGTCCGTAAACGAAAAGATTTCACATCCGGCGCATTCATCAATTATCTGGTCGATTAAGGGTGTAGGGTAGTTGTCCTTTGGACAAGCTTGATTTACATCCCTATAATCGACGCACACTCGTATTGTTCCTTGTTTTTTCATAACAGGGACAATATTCGATACCCAATCGGTTAGGGGAACCGGGTAGATGAAACCAGCATGGAGGAGCTTTTCAACTTCCGCCTTAATGGCAACGGCTTTCTTGGGGTGCACCTGCCGAAGCCGTTGTCTCATTGGTTTGACATCAGGATACATCTTAATTTCATGTTCAACGATACTCGAGTCAATGCCTAGCATTTCATCATATGACCAAGCAAAGACATCTCTAAATTCGCGGAAAAGAGCTTTATATATTTCTTGTTCTGAAGGGGAACAACCTTTGCCGACATAAATATTCTCTACAATGTCTGTTTTTGTCGAGATATCTATGGCTATAGTCTCTTCTATATTGGATAGGTTTCTCTCGGAGTCCACCGTATTTACAGTATTTGTTAGGAATTCAAATACTGAAGGGTGATAAAGGTCGCCTTGAGTATCTTCCTTTGGAAGGGAACGATGGTGGTTATCATCCCATGGTGCCCCCTCAATCATCATTGACTGCAGGATTTCTTCGTCACTTGCATGCACTCGTGACCAAGGATCCAAAGGGGTTCCACATTCTCCTGACCTATCTACCCAAACGCTTGACGAGCGTTGATTGGGGCTCGCCTCCCATGCCTGAAATATTGATTGCTACAATATTTCAATCGGGCTTGGGTGCAAAACCATTGCCCGATCCATGATGACTTTGTCTTTTGCGACCTTCGTGGAAGATATCGTGTTGCAGGTAGCTACCAATGGTACATTTCCTATGTACGTATGACTTGGTAGCGAGAAAATTCCCATCATCGTGGGGTCTTTCAACAGGCCTACTCCTATATCTTGAATTGAATGGTCGCTTTCATGGATCATGGGAATGCTTCCCGTAACTTGCGAACCATTAAGGAGGAAGTTCTGTTGGTCGACGACCGTAATCCCTCCTTCAAACGGGAATGCGATCTTCCTAAAATAAGTCGACACGACAGCTGCCATAGCATAAATCCATGGTCTTCCTAGTAGGATGTTGTAATCTAGATTTCCATCTATGACTTCAACATCAATCTCTACTGTTTTTCCTCCTAGTTCAATTTTCAAGTTACTTAGGATACCGTAAGGGGTATATGTCCTACCGTCGAAAGCTTTTAGTGTTGTCGAAGATCTCGACAAGGTCGGTGACCCTAGTGTTTTCCAGCAGCTCATCGACATAATACATGTCGATGCCCCCTCGTCAATAATTGTTCTGTGAACAGTTTTGTTGAGGGTTTTTACCTGAATAAGGAAAGCTAATTGAGCTGGTAACTGAGGGTCATACCCTTTGTGATCAAAGGACACAAGATTGGAATCCTTAGGATCAACCCCCCCTATTGCTGATAACAATGCCTGCCTTTGGGATGGACAATTTTGTAGTACTTCTAGGGTCGACATAGCCGATGGCGATTGAGCCAAATCTTCTACTATGTTATAATGCTGCGCCGCTCTGGCACGAGGATTAAAAGTCGACTTGTGTACTACACCCTTAGGCGGCTTTATTGTTAATTCTGGCATTATGGGTGGGACAACTTCCGTCGAAGTTGTTGTCGAACTACTAGGTTGATCTTTACCTTTTTCGTTTGACAGTTGCGGATTCCCATAATCTGTGCTCCTTGTCGAAATCAAAGCATCATTTTGCTGCTTAGAGATCGACAACATCAGCACTTGCGACGGGGAAGCATTTCCGCTATCAACCATATTTTGACCTGGATTGGGAAATGGGTCCGTCAACACAGCTGGGTTCTTTGGACTTTTAAAGAATCTCTTGAGCTCAGCTTTGTATGGACAATCTGTTGTCTTGTGATCCTCGTCACATATCTTACAGGGCCATTTCTTTTTCCCTTTCTCAGGAGAGTTAGAAGAAGCTTTCTCAGGTGACGGACCATCCTGTTGCTTCTTCTTCCCTTTGTTTTGCTTCTTCTTGCTTCCTGGTTGATTGGTTTCTTTGCCTTTATCTGCTGATATGGCATTTACTTCCGAAACAAGAATCTCTTCATGGGCATTTCGATCTGAAGTCTTACGGGCTTTTTGAGGTGAAGCCTTTCTCGACTTCGCGCTTGCAGTGCCAATCACGCCATCTCCGGCATGAGAGTCAATATTCGATTTAGGAGGGGGAGGAATTGAAAATTCAGGTCTGGGGGCATCAGGTATTTAATTGTCATAGAGCGTGCCCGACTGAGTATATACCAAGTCTAAATATTGAGCACGAGCAATGACCTGCTGCTCTGTTACGACTCCCCCCTTGGCCACATCTTCCGTTATAGCCGGAAGTAGAGAATTTATAAACCACTCAGCTAATAGCTGATCAGGAACGTATGTTTTCACCATCCTTCGACGACGACGCCACTCATGTATATGATCAGATATGTGAGTAGCTGTCGTCTGTTTGAAGTTGGTCAGTATCTTGGTTCCTGTTTCATACCTGATAGGTAATTGAAAGTGGGTTAAGAAAGTCGTGGCTAAGGAGCCGAAATTGTCGAAAGAGGCTCTTGGCAATTCTATATACCATTTGGCCGCCGGACCTGTCAATGTCCTCTGGAAGAGGCGAAGTCTTATCGAATCATCGTTCAGGGTGTTCGATGAACACCATAGATGAAAGGTCATGACGTGATTCGACGGGTCTTCGCTCGGATTTCCATTGAATTTAGGAATGTCCGATGGAAGTTTGTGAGGAATCATGGGCCACCAAGGGGCGTAGGCGATAGGATCGTTTGTCAACCGATGGAGATCAGGTAACTCCAGAGTTGCCACGAATGGCAGCTGCTGACTCAAGTTAGGTGAAGCGTACCCAGGGTACGACGGAATTGCCTGAGCAGTTGGCCTTTGCATACCAGCATAATGTAATTGATGCTGATATGATTGATACGGTTGATGGACTACTCCACCATAGAGTGGTTGGTTTTGACCGTATTGTAGGTACGGTTGTCCATTATTCGCAAAAATTTGCTGCTCGGTACCTTGGTACACTTGCTGGAACTGCGGTTGTTGATACTGCACCAACCATGGTTGTGACACCATTGGTTGTTGTGCGATGCTTACGACGGGGCCAAGATGAGGGGTAAGGGTACCCGTTTGTGTTTGTGACGCCTCGCTAGCCGGCGATTGCGGTTGGGTTGCAGGGTCAATGGGTCGTTGCATTACAACCTGAGAAAACTGAGGTTGACATGTAACAGGTATCGTTTGAACTTGCGACACAGTCACAATTGCTGGTGTCGTCGGGATGTTCGTCACAGGCATCTGTTGTTGCATAGAATACACAACTCTTGGTTGCTGGGGTAGCATAGGTATCCAACCACTGGTAGTTATTCCAGTATAACTTGGGTATGGTTGTGAACTCCCGTATGGGTAACCTCCCGGAGGGGGTAGTGAGAAGGCATATTGCCCCCCATACGGCGGTGGTCCGGAACCGAGAGGATTTATTACACCTCGAGGACCGGATTGCCCAAGCGGATTTCCGAAAGGATCAATCTGCTGAGTTCCAACATAGGAGTTACCGGGTATTATCCCGGGAGAACAAACAGGAACAGACCATTCTGTCGTCACGGCCCCTGAAGGGACCCTCTCCATCTGTTGAGAGTTAGGGACAGATGGTACGCCGGCGAACATTGTCGGAATGACTGCAGGGAGTTCTGTTGTCGCTGTGTCGTTTGGCACAGTCCTAGATGTCGACGGTTGTTCAGACATTTTTAGTCTATCCAGTAGATTGCCTAGTGATTCTTCAGGAACTTCTCTGGGTGATAGGCTAGCTTCTGATGCAGTAGGAAGTAGAGTGATCCCTGCTCCAAAATGTGTTGGAGAAGTTTCTTGCGGATCTTCTACAATTTCTTCTATTGCGATCAGACCGGGTGGAAGAGGAAGACCGTCAGGTCCGTATAATATTTCTGGTGCCGAATAAGGGGTTGTTTCGACAGGGACAGTTGTTTGAGGAGCAAGACTCTCTCAACCGATCACTAATGGAATTGATTCAGTAGTACAAGTATTTGCTCTCAGACTAGGATCAATATTACTGTCCTTCTGGGGCTGTTGAACTTCTTCAATAGGGGCAGGGTTTCCAGAAATGTTTGGCGTAACCAGAACCTCAGATGTCGTCGGAACACTTGTTCTAACTTTGACAGGAGATTTGGAACCAGTTGAACGAGATCGCTTTGCCCGGGTTGTTTTCGAATCCGGAGACAAAGATGGTTTACTCGTACGCCTCTGCGAATGGCGGTTCATCGATTGACTTTCTTCCACGATTTCGGATTACTTAATCAACCAACTATGCACAGGGTAAAATGTGTTTTCGAATTGAATTAATTTTAGACGCTTTTAAGACACAACTTGCTTTTTCATGTTTTAAGAGTCGAGAAAAAACTAAAGATGACTCTAGTCTCCTTCGATGTATTAACGAGCCCGAAGTGACAAATGCTCGGATGGAATTTTTCAGTTATAGAGTTTGAAAAAGGCCAAAAGAAACTACTCTGGAGTTCTAGGCAAGGGTGTGCCAAACCTTTCGCGAAACCACAGAATACGTTTTACGGTACGAGTGGTCGATCTTCGTGAATGCTGTGTTCACTGCATCGCGATCAGTAGGGCGGCCAACACGGCTTCCTATGGATAAAGGATTTGTTCCTATAGGGGTCCCCCAATATACGCGACGGTACGCGGGGGCTCAAGTCCGTATTAGTGCTATCGTCCCTCAGGAGGAATCACCCACCTTCGTAGAGATCAACAGTCACTATGTTTAACGACGCCAGTTCACGTCTCTACCTAGACCTCTACTGTGTTTCGTTATGTTTCAAAGCGTTGTTAGATAAATTCAGTTCTTTTTAGGTTGATCTTGCTTAGCAGTTTGCCTTTATGGATCACCACGTGATGTATATACAACTCCTAAATGCAGTCTAAGAATGATAAGCAAGCTTTTTCAATTCTTTCAACTTATGAAAACCTTAACTACTGAAGGAAAAGAAAGACATCATCTTTTCAAACAGATCATGGAGCACACACTAATGCACTTTCCCTAAATCGACATGCAAACTGTCAAAATGCACATGCACAATGCAAGTATTTCTTTTCTTCTTCCTTAATGTTGATGATTATAAAAAGAAAGTTGTTGTATAATTTCGAATTCGATTTCAAGCGTAAGCAAACAAGTTTTGTCCAACAATCAAAAGAACACCTTAAGATTTACTCGTTTCTACCCAAGAAATATTGAAATTCGAACCAGATAACGAAAGCAAATGCTCAAGTAGCTATGAACAGCAATAAACTAGCTCTTAGGATCACAACGACACTTTCTCAAAGGTCTGGATCTAAGAGGTCACAGCAAGACTAGCTCACTTTCGCTACGGGAAACTGTGAATGAAAGCAAGAAATACAATAAGAACAATCACGGTTTCAACATACAACTGAGGCGGAATGAGGGCAAAGAAAAGTGGTCTCAGCTGGGTATACAGGTTGACAGCAGGCTGCAAAAACAATATTGAAAACTGGGCAACAGATAGTGGGGAACCCCAGTTGCACAAGGAAAAACTGGATCAGCGCAGGTACTGCACTGTCAAACAGGGATGCAGCGCAGGTAGCCCCTTCGGGACCTGCGTTGCAGTGCAGGTAGCCTTTGTTGCAGCTGCACTGAACGAGACAACTCTCGTCCTTCCCAGATTCCGGGTCACAGTTTGCTCAAAAATCAATGGTTTTTGCTCAAATCAGAGGCTATCAGTCAAGTATACTCTAGAGGATGATTAAGGAAGATGAACACTATCACAAAGAGCAAAAGAGTCCTTGTGGATCAGCTCTTCAAATCATGAACATGCCCAGCACTGGGCTAGAGTAGCTGCCCTCTACTTTGAATTCGAAGAACTCGTATGCAATTCGATTCGGTACCCCCTTTGTTCAAGAGATGAATAGCAAGAAACACAAGCTACCAACAAGACACGCTCCCCAGCGGAGTCGCCAGTCTGTTGTGGGGGAAAGTATCCAACTCGGAATGAACCTAACCCACTCTAAGGGTGACAGTTCCTTAGCAACAGCTGAAAGCAAAGCTATCTAAAGTTTCTTCTTTATGACATGCAAGAGATAAAAGGGAGAGATCCACTTACCGATGTCTTGCGCAAATGGTCGATCCTATCTCCTTTGTTTGCCGCTTGCTCCCAGCTCCAAGTCTCTTCACGGGCCCAGCTACACGAGATCCTGCAAATAAGACAAGAAAAGGAAACTACAAGAGGCATGCATGTATAAATGATTCAAGGATTAGCATAAATCAAAGACGCAAGTAAGACAATTCATCATTGAAACACATGCGAATAGAAGAACCTCAAATGCTTTATTAATATATGGAAGTAAGGTTCATGCGGTGATACAACCATGCGAGGTCCAATCCAGCATCACCTTCCCGACGGAGAGAAATCTCTTCTTCACCTCCCTCAAGCAATCACCCAATGCTCACAACTGTAAACCAACAGCAATTCTTTGCGCTAAATTCCGGCCTCCAGATCCCATGGGATGAGATCCTTATATAGAGTTTTGGAGTGAAGGTAAGTCATGTTGATGTGTGACTTGCTGTGCTCTTCAACTCTAGTTGTTCTTCAGTCCTTCACTTGGAGTTTCTACCTTCCACTTGGAGTTATAGAAGCTCTTAACTCATTATTAGGCGAATCTTTTGATCACATGCCTTTCTGGAAGCTTCCTGGGCACTGGCACTTTGAGAAAAAGATTCCTCCACATGTCCAGTTACGCCCAACGCAGGTAGCCTTTGTTGCACCTACTATGCAACGCAGGTACCCTTTGGAGCAGCTGCTTTGATCCAAAATTGACCTGTTTTGAGTGTTTTTTCAGTGGAAGACTGATTTGCAGAGCTGTGGTTTGCTGACCTTGTTCCTCTAAGGGTAAGAACAACATGTTTGAGGACTTTGGATCCCTCAGATTATTGACATTTCATGCTCCATGCTGTGAGGCACAAAAATGTCTATAATAGAGTGTCACAGTGTCCACTTAGTCCTAATTCTAAGGACTATGAGAGCAACATTTATGAAGAGCGTGATGATGACTTTCAGAAGAATGGAGTGTCACAATGTCCTCCTAGTCCTAATTCTAAGGACTATGAGAGCAACAATGATGAAGGACAGGATGATGCACTTAGTTCTAATTCTATTGAGGATAAAGGTAGCAGTGACAAAGGATAAGATGTAGCATATTCAATAAGTAAACAGTCACATTTTTTATGTAGTCCTAACTCTATGGACTATGAGAGTAGCACTGACAATGCACATGAGAAAGAATATCCATTAAACATTGAGTCAAATTTTCCATTGAGTCCGAATTCTAAGGACTATGATAGTAGCACTGAAGAAGGGGAAGATGAAGAATATCCTCCAAGTCAATATTTGAAAAAAGAAGTTGATCATGAAGATGAAAATCCTTATACAAATGATGATCTAATGATGGAGATGTTGCCAAGAAATATTGTATTGAGGTGTAGGAGTAGAACTTTTCATATTAATGCAAGTTGTTCTAGTTATACAAGTGGTAGAGCAGAATATCTGAAGAGAAGAAGTTCTATTAGCACTCTCATTTCAAGTGAATATTGCCAAAAAAATTGCTTGAAACATATGGATTTCACATTTGCATTAGAAAGCGGGAAGAGATATTTGTCAATGAATAAAAGCATGCAAAATTCATATTTAGTTGGGTGCATGCAATCTACATTGTTAGGTTATGATTATCATATTAGGAATTTATTTATGTGTAGAAAAGCTTTCAAAATGTTTCATTCGATTGGGAATTTTCGTCTCTCGAGAATTCAAGAAAAATTGGAAAAGGATCCCACATTTTATTCAGAAGTACGTCATAAAAGACAGTTTGGGCCATTATCAAATACTGCAATGTCATGGATGAAATATTTCTTTTCAAAGCATGGACAAATGTGAAGGCTAAGAAAGAGGTAAGCATTCATAACTTTAACTTTTAAAATTGTATAGTCATCACCTATGAAAACATATTTCTTAATGAATTTCTTTTATGTTGTGTAGATTTAGTTGTCAAAGAACTTCAGGAGCATCGCGAACAACAAACAAACGAAAGGAAGAAGTTGTAAAAACAGCGAAAGAAGTGTTATGATAATCCAAATAAACATTTGGGTTTGATAATTGATGGTATGGACCAGAAAAAAACACTTTTACCACATTTTGTTCGCACACCAAAAAATTTACAGGAGGAAAATTTTATTCAGTTTCACTTGGTCGGTTGTATGGTCTTCAATGTTAAAATGTTTCCAAGGGTGTACTTCATAGTTCCAAATATTCATAATGATGCAAATATGACCATAACCATAATCCATGATGTGATTTCTCATTGGTTTGGTAACCTTCCTGAAGTTTTGTATCTACAATTAGACAACACTTGCCATGAAAACAAACATCAGGTTGTTTTTGGATATCTAAACATGCTTGTTTAATTGAGAATTCTTCAAAAGGTAAAGGCTGGTTTCCTTCTTGTTGGGCACACTCATGACCATATTGATTAGATGTTCAACCGTTTTTCAGTCACATTGAGGAGGAAGGAAGTTGGGAGCTTGCCATCACTAATTGAATGTATTAAGAAATCATACATGCTAGAGCCTACTTTTGATGTGTTGGAAGAAACTGTTGACATGCGAAGGTTTATTCTGGGATCATATGGTGAGGGGAAATGCATTGAACAACTTAATGACATTAGCTTCCAACATCAATTTCATGATGGGAAAACACTAATATGGGGCATGAAGTATTCAACTACTACAGAATGGGCACCGTTTTCAAGTTTGCAATTTTGAAGTTCATTCCAGATCATCCAATATTTGCATCAAAAATGTTGTTATTACAATCAGTTGGTAAAGTTCAGAATGCACACAGACAAAATAGAGATATAAATTATTCTGATTGCCTGGAAGAAATTAAAAAATATATTAGATATACATATGAGTACTTTGACATTGCTGATTCAGTTTGGTGGGAGTCATTTTTCAGTAATCAAAGTGATATCGTTTCAACAACAACAAATGAAGATATACCTTTGAAAAATCCATTTATTTGGCCACAAAGTAAACATTGTTGAACAACAAAAATCTCAAGGTATTATTAATTCTTCACAGGCAGCAGAAAGAGAGATGTATATTGGTTCTAAAAGATCTTGTGCACAACGTGAAGCCATGGAAGACCTTTATAGGGGTTCAGTACAGGATATTAAGGTGGGTTGCATGATTATAGTGCTAACAAATGGAGATCCAAATGGCTATCCATTTTGGGTTGCTAAAGCTATAAAGGTCTTTACAGAAAATGAGGCTGTTACAAGTGTTGAAGTACATTGGTATGCCACAAATACACACCCATTCAATGGTGTGTATAAGCCAGAGATGGTAGTTGACAAAAAAAATGGTGGAAAGAGAAAAAGAAAGGGTACAAATATAAATCTCCGTCACACAGACATATTAAAATTGGAATATGTTGACATACTTTTTTATGACTTCAATTTAACAAAGAGAGGAACTCTTCGCTTCAATACGATAGAGATTCTAAAAAGGTTGTTACCAGAAGGAACAGTGTTGACATGGGAATCTGCTGAAACCAGTCGTAGATCTAGAAGAATTTTGAAACCTGAAATGTTGGGCATGCACGTGGAATCAGATGGGGCACTAGTTGATGAAAGAGAAGAATATGGAACACCTTCATCAACATCCAGTCACTCATTTGAAGATGTGAATTCTGATGGTGTGCAAGAAAATATGAGTGATTTTGAATAATTGTTTAAGACAGTTTATATAACTGATGTATGCATCATATCTTCAAATAAAATTAATGTTTTCCATATGGTGTTAAATGAGAAGTTATGAAACATTTTTATGTTGTTGGATTATATGTCTTAATTATGATAAATTTTATTGTTTAAAATATCTACAATGCAATATTAAATTAGAGATATAATGTACGTTTGATTCAATATACAAATAATGAATTCATTTAGTGAAGTAATTTGCTCATAATGTCATGGTATAGTTGAAAAAATTTCAATTTCTTTTGTATCTAGCATGTTATGGTTGAAAACATGTTGAATTTATACTTAAGAAAGAAAAATGATATTCTACCAAAAACATTAATGTGTTTTTTTCCTCACAAACAACTTTGCTTGACACATAAAAATTTGGTTTTACTAGCATTTTTTTAAAATTTTGAAAATTGACCCTAAAAAAAAATCATTGTTCCAGTATCATCACTTTCGTTTTGAAGCAATATTTTGCACGAAAATTTCATAGTAAATTTCGTAGTCACTGCCATTTTTAAAACATGTTCAAAATTGACGCCTAAAAAATAAAAACATCGTTCCAGTATAGACACTTTTCATTTTTAGCACTGTTTTTGATGTTTTTTTGGGGTTTTTTGGCCAGAGTTCCCGTTTTGAGTTTACAGTTCTTGTTTCAAAGTTTACATTGTTTCCACCACACCAAACTAAAAAGGAGTTGTACTAAGGTCCGGACCGGGTGGTTATCCCTAATGTTGGTGTTGGGATTTTAGAGGCATCAACATTTTTGGCACTAGAAGGAGGGCTTGAACTGTGAATGGTGAGTAAATCCGAATCCATAGGCCATTCTAAGAGTAGAAACCCCTAACAATCTCCTCAAACTTCTCCCTCGCATTCTAAATATCCTTTTTGTAAACGAGAAGTTGAAAAGGAAAACACAACATCCACTGCTGAAAACTTAAACACACCTGACAATTCTTCTCTTGAACCCCCTGAAGTTCAGAACTTGATTCATAAACTCCAAGGGTTTTCAATATCCCAAGAACAGTCTAAGTTATCCCAAGGCAGTGTGACTTCGCAATATATTCCATCCCAACATCTTACAAGATCCCAGAGTGAAAAGCTTGGTATTCCACCAATTGAATTTCCTCTGCCAAGTAGAAAAAGAGCTAGGAAGACACCTTTAGAGTCTGAGAGTGAGACTCTTTCTTCATCATCATCCATTCCACCTAAACCATTTCAAAGTCATCATCCACTCCCCAACTCAATATCATAGTCCATAAAGGTACAGGTATCCCGACGTCCTCTACCTAATCACTTTCAACTACATCCTCACCTTCTTTTGCTGTTAGTTCGATAATGGCACATAATCAACCACAACCAAGGCCATGGAAAAATCTAGGAAAAGTCACTATGCCTGCACCTTTAAGTCAATTACTAGTCCATCCTGAAAAATGGTTGCCAAAGTTTAATCGTGACATTGGCATATTAGCAGAAGAACACATAAACAATTTTATGTTGTCAATAAACTTAAATGGGGTAACAAAAGAAGATGTAGTTGTTAGGATTTTCCCATACACTCTACAAGAAGCAGTTGGATCATGGTATTTTTCATTACCACTGGGATCCATTAATAGCTGGGATGATTTTTAGGAGAAGTTTCACATCGACATTAATTAATGATCTCTCCAATCTTAAATCTAAGTCAAAGGAACCCATTAAAGACTTCAACTTGCGATTTAATAAATTTTTAAATAAAATTCCTGCTACATCCAAGCCTAGTGAAGAAGTCTGAAGTGAATGGCATATTTATGCCTTGCCTTCAAATATAGCCATCTTTGTTGATAGGGCTGCCAAACCCACATTAGCAGAAAATATGAAAGAAGTGATCGTCGTTGAAAAACATATCATTGCTTTAGAAAAGAAAAACGCCCTTGAAGAAAGAAAATAAAAAAAGGTTACTTTCAAAGATGATTCAAAGAAGAAAGCAGTTAAAGACCCATATGACATGGAAGCTTTGCAAAAATTTCTGAAGACTATGTCCAATGAAATGGTGGAAATAAAAAAGCAAGTAGCTGAAACTTCTACTAAAAAACCATTCAGAAACTTTAGAAGAAATCAGTGAAATGAACCAAAATCGCTTAATGCTATATCTAATGCAGAATTAGATCAAGATGATGATGAAGATGAAGAAACAGTTTTATCATCGGAGAAAATGGAAGAAGAGGGAACAATTGAATGTCATGGGATGTGGGACTTTATCTTGCCCAACTCTAACAATGAAAGTGAACAGGAAGCTCTTCCAGTAAATACCAGAAGTAAAAATGCAACAGAGCCTGTTCAAACAAATTCAAAGAAGAAAAATGTAAGCCCTGTCACTAAAGACAAAGCTCCCATGAAGAAAACTCCAATTGTGCCTACCCAAAATCAACCATCATCTTCCAATCCACCCTCATCTAAAACATTATTAGTCTATGACTCCATGGATTACAACATTTTGGAGGACATGAAGAAGACTCGAGCAAATATTTCTTTACATGAACTTAGAAAGCTAAAAAAATGAACATAAATTTTTACTTAAAGAGTTGAATGCGGTACCTTCTTCTCCTGAATGTTGTATTATCCAAGGTGGCTAAACGGTTAGGTAAACCACCATCGGATAAATTTGATGCTACTGATGTTGTTTTGATTGGAGATAGGTATAATTCTCATACTCCTCCTTTTCTCTTGACTTATGAGATCTATAATAGAAATCTGTATAACTGCCTGATAGATTCAGGGGCTTCATCGAATATAATGCCAGCTTCAGTTTGCTCTAAATTAAACATTGAGTCTCAGAAATGAGTAGTTGATATCGTTCAATTAGATCGTACTAAAGTGAAAATTTTAGGAGAGATTAATTCTGTTACCATTAGGCTATCAGTTGATCCCATAGTAGTCCAAAGAATTTATATATTGATTGCTGACATCCCTGAGTTCTATGGTTTAATTCTAAGCAGGGATTGGTCGGAGAAACTCCATGGTTACATTTCCACAAATTTGTCTCACATGTGGCTTCCCTATAAGGGAAACCAAATCAAATCGAAATAGATCGGGAGAAACACATAACCCATACAGTAACGAAGTTTGAACAAGAAAACCAACCAATGGCTTTCAATAACAACATTCTTGGAAATTACTCAGTTGAGTCTTTCTTTGGAAATTTCAATGCTCAACCATCTCGCCTTTTTCTGTTAACAGTATCACATCACAAATTGAAAACTTCTCTCATACTGGTACCTCAAGATGTGTTAGTATTGCCAATGAACTTGTAAATAAATCTATAGATAAATCTTTATTTTGGTTTTTATATTTTGATGGATCAAAATCCAATGATGGTGCAGGAGCAGGATGTATTTTAGTTAGTCCAGAAGGGGAAAAAACTATGCTATCATGCAGGCTAGAATTTGAGTGTACCAATAACACTGCAGAATATGAGGCATTGATTCAAGGGCTCTATAAAGCAATAGGCCTGAATATTCAATATTTGAAAGTATTTGGTGATTCTGAGATTGTCATCAAACAGGTAAGAAACACTATCCATTGCCTTTCAAGACATCTCAAACATTATCAATCCCTTGTTCAAGACCTCATAACTCATTTTCTGGCATTTAACATTTCTCCTATTCCTAGATCTCAGAATGCAGCAGCTGATTTATTGGCTAATGTTGCTTCTAAGCTCCTCCCATCAGAGGATTATAGTCCAGATAGGTTTTCAGTTGAATTAATTTTTCAGCCATCTGTCCCAGACAATGTCACCAATTGGTGAGTATTTAATCATGATGAAGACATTTTAAATTTCTTGACCTCTGAAAAATCTTATGATGATCAGATTATTGATGAAAGTGATCATGATCTTTAGTTAAAACAAAGACCAAATGAGAATTCTATTCCTAAATCTGTGGTCAAGCTTGAAGATCTCTATGACATCAAAGATAGATTTAAAAATGTCACTAATGAAAAACTTCAAAGTTATACTTTAAAGTTTGAATTAGTAAACCTTGGCACTGAGGCCAAACCACAAAATGTCAATCTAGGGTTTGAACTCACATCAGAAGAAATAT
The DNA here is from genome assembly GCA_031772625.1 of Pinus tabuliformis. Taxonomy (NCBI): domain Eukaryota; kingdom Viridiplantae; phylum Streptophyta; class Pinopsida; order Pinales; family Pinaceae; genus Pinus; species Pinus tabuliformis. Next base: position 484,891,535 of record CM062818.1, on the reverse strand, counting down.
TTGCTTTCATCATATTATTAAACAAATACAAAAATGTTTTCGCTTGGAATTACGAAGATTTGAGAACTTATGATACTTCTATCATTCAACACACAATTCCAATGATTTCTTATGAGAAACTTGTACAACAAAAGTTAAGGAAAATTCACCCAAATCTGGAAATCCAAATCAAAGCAGAGTTGAATAAATTTCTGAAAGCTAAGATAATTTTCCCGGTCAGACATTCTAAATGGGTTTCGAACTTGACACCTGTAAGGAAAAAGAATGGTGATATTAGGATTTGCATTGATTTTGGAAATCTCAATAAGGCATGTCAAAAATATAATTTCCCATTACCAACAATGGAGCAGATACTTCAATCAGTAGCTGGTTCAGAGTTAATGTCCTTCCTGGATGGTTTTTCAGGTTACAATCAAATACTGGTGCATCCAGATGATAGACTAAAAACTACATTCAGGACTAAATGGGGAACATATGCTTATCAGAAAATGCCTTTTGGTCTGATAAATGTTGGAGCTACTTTCCAATGAGCCATGGATATAGCCTTCAAAGGTTTGATCAATAGGTGAGTTGTTGCCTACTTAGACAACATAACTATTTTTTCCAAGAAAAGGATCAATCATCTCCATGATTTAAAACAAATCTTTGAGTGATGTAAAAAGTATGGGATTTCTCTAAATATCAAGAAATCATTCTTTGCTTTAAATGAAGGCAAACTCTTACGGTTTATTATATCCAAAGATGGCATCTATATTGATCCTGATAGGATAAAAGAGATTTCTGATATTCCTTTTCCACATAACATGAAATCCATGCAATCATTTTTAGGACAGATAAATTTTGTAAAAAGATTTGTTCCTGATTTTTCTCATATAGTCTTGCCTTTACAAACTATGATTAAGAAAAATTTTGTTTTCAAATGGGGACATAACGAAAAGCAAGTCTTTGACTCAATCAAACATGCAATTATTAATGCTCTTGCATTGAATACTCCCAATTTTTCTAATCATTTCATTTTGTATACTTTGGCCATTGAAACATCTTATGTTGTTGTTTTAACACAAATCAATGATCAGCAAGTAGAGGTACCTATATCTTTCTTTAGTTCCAATTTGTAGCGCGCTGAACTCAACTATTCGGAAGTAGAAAAACAAGATTTTGCTGTGTTTAAATCTATCAAACACTTTCGGCCATTTCTCCTAAAAACACACACAAAAGTAGTAGCCCAATTCTCTGCAGTGAGACAATTGCTAGTACAAAGTGAAGTAGGAGAAAAGAGAGCTAATTGGGTAACAACTTTACAGGAGTATGATATTGATATTAAACTAGCGAAAATTGTGAGAGGGAAAGGTTTTTGCAGGTTATTAGTAGGAGCTTCTAATATTCCAGAACATGAAGATTCAGATAATACTTTTCAAGTGAACGAGATAAGTATCATAAATTATGAATCCCAGTATGTTGATATGATCTTTTACTTGAAAAATGGATATGCTCCCCCTAATTTTAGTTACAAAAAAAAACGTGCCTTAAGATTAAAAGAAAAACACTTCGAAATCATTGATGATGTGTTATTCAGAAGAAATTATGATTCAATTTTATTAAGATGCCTAGAAAAAACTAAAGCACAAAAGGTTTTGCAGGAATTACATGATGGTCCAGCAGGTGGACATTTTGGAGGAGATACTACAGCTCACAAAATCATACATGCTAGATATTATTGGCCCACTATGTTTAAATATGCCCATGATTATGTCAAGAAATGCAAGATATGCCTAACTGCTAGTGGGAGACAAAGGAAACCAACCTTTCCTTTACAACTAGTAAACATTGAGCAACCATTTGAACAATGGGGGCTTGATATCATAGGAGAGATTGTTCCACATTCTTCCAAGCAACACAGATATATCCTTATAGCGACGGATTACTTCACAAAGTGGGTAGAAGCAATTCCATTAAAGGTAGCCAATTTTTATGAAATCATTGAATTTATCAATCAATTCATCATTTGCAGGTTTGGTGTACCTAATGCCCTTATTTTTGATAATGCATCTTATTTTTCTGGAAGTGGTATACTTGAATTTTCTCTTAAGAGAAGTTTTAAATTAAAATATTCCGCAAATTATTATCCTCAAGGTAATGGCTTGGCAGAATCAACTAATAAGAATCTCATTAAGATTATTAAAAGAACTATTGATCAAAATCAAAAGAATTGGCATAAATCTTTAATATTTGCATTATGGGCAGATCACATAACTTAGAAGGCCTCAATAGGTACTTCTCCTTTTAACTTATTGTATGGGAAAGAAACTGTAATACCTTCAAACTTAACACTCCCATCTCTAGCCCTAGTACAATTTATTGAAGAAAATCCTTCTTCCTCTATTCAATTAAGATTTGATCAAATCCTCAAATTGGAGGAAGAAAGAGAGAAGGCCAAGATCACTCATGCTAAACATCAACAAGTCATTAAATCTTCTTTTGATGCAAGTTCTACCAATTCAAAAACATTGCAAATTGGTGATGTCATGTTGAAAAGGGACAAAGCACATGAATACAAAGGTAAACATACCAAATTTTAAAAGATGTGGCTTAGACCATTTCAAATCATTGAAAAGGTAGGCTCATTAACATTCATACTACAAGATTTATCAGGAAAGAGAGATTCTCTTCCTTTGAATGGGCTTATCTTAAAGAAATTCTTTTCTTAAGGAGGTAACCCCTTCTTACCTATAAATATTCTTTATGCAAGTTTGTTTATTTTTAAGAAAATAATGTTGTAAATAGTTTTCCATTAGCCTTTTACTATTGAAAAGTTCTTTGAGTGAATATTGTGAATACTTGCTTTCAAATGCTAGAAACTTTTAAGGAAATGATTACAGTTTTGGGAAGTTGAATAAAACATTAAACTCTGAAGACCTCTTTAAAATTTGCAAAAATCTTCCAAAAACTTGAAAATACTGTAAATCATTCTAAGTTTTATTAAAGTTAAGAGAGGTTATTCATAAAAAGTAAAGACTTTTCCAAGCTTAGCATCCATAACTCTAAAATTGTCATCCATAAACTCTTAAGGAGAAAGTCATTCACCCCATCCACTAAGTTTATGATTTTTCAGAGTGTAATTCTAAAATATGTCTGATATAAAAGATAAGAGGTCTCATCATGAGCCTGCTTACCATGATCATAGGGAACTAATTAAACTGACATTACCAATACTGCATATCAAAACAGGGTAATGGCTTATAATCATAAGACAAGGGGTCTCATTACAAGCCAGCTTGTTCAGTTCAATTACAACCAGTGAATGACATTGTTATAAGCTAGCTACCAAACCAGGGATTTTTATCTTTAAAAAATTGAAAGAATAAAAATTAAAATATATATGTAAACATATCTTTTTGAATTTATCGTTCAAAAGTTATGCTCTTAGATGGATGGGAAAATGAATGATTTATGGTTAAAAGGTAAACTTGTCGAGACTATAGTTGTTTGCTGGCAGCAGAGGCACTACCTGTGACAAAAGAGTAAATTTAAAAGCTAAGTTGGAATAGCCCCCTACTTTATCTTTATTAACCAATCAAAACTTGAAAACCTGAAATGCTTTTATTTTCAAGGGATTGCAAAATAAAGTGCAAAAATTTGTTATTTTAATCAGAGTTAATTTTTGTTTAGCTATTCTTAGATTGTTTTCTTTATCCTCAATTGTTTCCAAACTAAGAAAGTTTAGATATTGTGTTATTTTTCAGAGATAACTGTTTCTCCCAGTGAATCGCCAATTGTTGTGCTATACAACAACCCGCCCCATTTCAAAAATTTTCATAAAAAAACTTTAATAAGAAATGGGTCCCCTTTAGAATATAAATAAAATCAATAAAAAGTTTGAAAATAAATTTTATAATAGGTTATATAAAATTTTATTTTTTAGGATAGGTTAAATTGCAATCGCTATTAGAAATCTATCAAATCCATGAAAGTCCTCTTGATAAGGTCTGATCCGATTTCAAATACAATAAAACCTTATCATAAATCTTTATCAAACGAAAGAAATTATAAAGGGAAAATATCACATCGCGCACATCCTTTGTTTCAATGTTGGACTTAAGGTGTTCCATTGACATTCGTCGATGTGATAACTCCATCGAAAAATCGCATATCGCTACTTATCAAGAAGCCCTTCCAAGTGTTCATATAAATCCTCTGATGCGATAAGCCGATCGCAATCGCGCATCGTTGAAATCATAAAACACATACCAAAAGCCCCTTTGAAATCTTCCGATGCGATTTCATTATTAAGCACACTTTTCGATAAAGGTGAAATATGAGCTATTATGAACATTTGCGGGTTAAAGTTATAAATCAATGATAAAGAAAAAAAAAGTATTTATTAATTTTAAAAGTCACCCTGCCTTCCCATGACAACTCACTATTAGTCGCAATCGCAAATATGCAAAGGAAACATTTAAGCATAACGCTCGTACCTCCCGATCTACAATATGCGATTATCGCTAATCGCTGATCAGGAAGTCACGATACTCATTTTAAAAGGACCGTTATAAATTTGTGATGTGACATGTCATTACGGCATTAAAGTGTCACGTTGGAAGTTATGGGAAATCATTAAGAAAGCAGTTATGGTTGAATCCTTCAAGGATTTCATCTATGGTAGCTTAATATATTAAAAATTCGTATCACCCATTTGTGCTTAACTACTGTTAGTCTTGTGTGCTGTGTATTAGCTTTGAACAAGTTTTTTCCATTGTTATGTCCTTCTGTTTCATTTTGCAGAGCAAATCTGAAAACATCAGTCCAACAAAAATGTCTAAGAGAGCTCGGAAAGCAAAGGCCCCCGTCGTGGCGAAAGATGAACCAACAAAGCTGGTACTGATAGCTGATACTACCTGTGCAGGCCTCGGCAAGACTTCATGGGAGGGTATATATAATTTACTCGAAGCTGAGGATCCAAGTGAAGTTGAAGAAGAAGGAGCAATGGTTGGTTCAATTGATAAATCAGAAAATACTCTTTACGATTTAGCCAGTTCCTTCCTCCACAGAATAGTAGCCCGAGCGAAAGTGTTACCATACAATGACATGGTGAGATGGGTTATAGAAAGTATCAACATAACTGACAGGGCCTTCTATACAGCTAATGGAAGGATGTTTGGGACATTCAGGGTAGAGGATATCAAGAAGATGTATCAATTTCCGAACCCCCATAAGCATTACAATAAAGAATTTTTAGAAGCCTTTGCCAAGGAGAACGATATAGAGTCGGACCCTATCAGGCAATGGAGACATTTCCCAAACAAACATAAGCATGAATATTCTGGTATGTACTCCATAGACTCCTTGGCATCTCCTTATTGCTATGCTGGCGCTATGTTATGTAGACTCTTTGGAGTCTCTGATTCAGCTAGGTTTACTATAGAAACGGTGTCTTTAATGGAAGCAACAATCCACTCTTATATCATGGATTGGGCAACCATTTTATCAGATAAAATGGCCAACCAAATCCTTGATTATAGAAGAAATAGGTTTGTAACTACATGTACAATACCTCCATTCTATATGAGCGCCTACATCATGGATACCATCTGTTTCAATTATGACTACCCCATCCTAGGTTGGAAATGGAATCCTCAAGACCCAACTCCGATTCACATTTATCATAAGTATTTGTGGAAGACCCATTATAAAGATCACATATATAGAATTTGTCATGGTTTTATTTTACCCATCCATCAAGCCATATTCAACAAACCTGCTCCTCGGTTATCCGATGAGGCAAACATTGACCTAACATCAATCAGAAGTTGGTTTGGTGAAGAAATGTTCACCTATATTAGACTTTTTGGCAGCACCACAGATCCACATGTTCTCCGCTTATACATTCCTGATAAGTTGTTGGCCAGAGAAATAGCTTATTAGATAACAGAAACAGGAATGTCAAGGAACCTCTAAGAGTCTAAGAAACAAATGTGGCCTCCATTTCCCCTCCGTTGTGGTACCTACACACTGCATGATTTCAAACATGTAGAGAAAGAAATAGAGAAGATAAAAATTCTCAAGTTATCAGTCATTCCAATGAGACAGTATGACCAAAGAGCAGTGGCTTACAACTTCACCAATCAGGTGAATATTTCCAAATTTGAACATGAGATAGATGGATATGATGACTTGTTCACTTCGGCTGAAATATTCTCACGGGTGAAACTTCTAGCAAAGATCAAATTAGGAGCAGGATGAAGAGATAAATTTATGCAGTTCAAGGCATAGAGGTTACAAACACTGCCTCTAGATTTATTGGCCACTACCCCTATGGTTCAGCAGGAAAATAGGGCTAAAGAAGAACAAATTATGTAGCTGCAATTATAGGTGGAAATATTAAAGGGTTATCGAAAGGTTGATGAATTCAAGAAGGAGGCCCTGGAAGTAACTAAAGCCTTATCTCGGCAGCTAAACATCCTTTGCTATAAAATATCATTGGTTGACCCATTGTGCGCTATCTCTGCATCACTTATTGAAAAGGCAGTTGACACTAGCCTAGAATTTGAAAACACAGATGATAAGGTAACAAAATTTCTTTCATGGCAAAGTTCAACAGAAGGTGTGGCTACTAACCTACCTAAAATCCAAGAATCGAATAAAGAGATCTTGTTTTCAGAGTGGGAATCACAATTAATTAAGGCCAAAAGAGCCACTTCCAAAGCCAGGGAAACAATGAACGGTGTAATCGAGTTAGTAAATGACAACTTGTATATGGCTAACTTGATCTCCGATTGCTCTCTAGGAAAACTCCTGAAAGAAAAAGCACTAGAAGATCGATGGAGATAGGAGCTGACAAGCAGAGAAGAACAAATCAGCAAGGTGCAAAACTTGACATGGGATGAATTCTGGTTTTTCCTAGTCAAGCCGCATAGCCAACAGATGGCCATGAAATGCCTTTTCGATTCAGTCAATCTCATGGTTCCCAAACTCTCCGATGCTATGTACACAACCCAACTACATTCCAGGATGAGTCACCCTCCGGAAATTCAGCCAATGCTCTCAATTTTTTAGCTACAAGCACAAGAGAAGAAGTAAATAAAATGAATCAGTTATAAGGGCTATCGCATTGTTATTTTTATAGATCAAATCCCAGTTTTCATGTTTATAGTTTGAACAACTCATAGCGATTTTTATTGACAGTTCGTTCTTATGTTGATTATTTAAACCCTTTCATACCTTTGAAAAAGGGTTCCTCAATTTGTATAAGATTTGACTTGAGAAGTTGCACTTTTGTACTTCTAAATACTTTTTTTTATCAATAGTGGATCGAGGTTCTACATTTTTTCTGAAAGAATCTTTTTCAAGACCTGCACTTTTGTATTTCCTTGGAAGTTTTCTCAAATAAGAAAGTGGAATCAGAGTGTTATTTACATCGGAGGGATTCAAATGCATGCGGTATTCCTATCTTTATTTTTGTCTTAATTCCTTATGTGATGAATCATTCCTTTTAAAAGTTGCTATTGTTGATATATATATGTATGCTTTTTCAAATAATTCTGTCATATCATTTATGAAGATTTAGAATTGTTATCCTTTGAAGATATATGTCAGCGATATATATATTGTTATGAATGCAATATGTTTTATTAATAATTACTTTGTTTAATTTCTTAAACAAAGTAATCATTATCTATGAATGCATCTTTCTATTGATTAGTAATTCATCTATATGATTATTGATCTATTAGAAATAATCAGAAATTGCATTGTTTACAGAATACCTGGGTTATATAAATATATTTGTATATTTTGAGTCATAGGATAAAACATTTACCCTCTCCATTATACATTACCAAACAACCATCCATTAAAACATTCATTAAGGGAAACTGGTCCCATAATATCTAGTTGGAGCCACCACACCAAATGGAAAAGGAGCTGTAATAAGGTCCAGACCGGGTGGTTATCCCCAATGTTGGTGCTAGGATTTTAGAGGCATCAACACAAGCCAAAATCAATCAAAACCAATCAGTCCCACATAGCTAACCTAAAAATTTTCCAAACAAATTTAAATCTGAAAGAGAGAGCCCTCTCTGAAGCTGGCAGGGCTAGAAACGAGCTTCCAAATTAGATTTGTAGTTACCTTGGTGATTTCTTTCTTCATCCTTGAGAAATTTTTGAGTGATAACATAATGAAAACAACTCATACACACAAGATTTCCGTTGAACAAAAGCAACATTCCCTTTGCATGAAAAACAACAATCCTTATGCCCAAAGATGACACATGCTGCATAAAGATGAGAACATGAACATCTCTTAAAATCAAGGAGGGGAGCTTGAGATCATTAGCTTACCAAAAAGTGACCAAAGAATAATCGAACGAAGGGTCCAAGGTAGGATCCGAAATTTTCATGCAAGCCAAAATTTTGGAGGGTGGTTGTAGTTGTTACAACACATTAGTACACTAAACTAGGTCATGCGGCCCTATATATTATTTTACCAGAGACACCACATACTGGGAGGATTTAGAGGACACAACATGGATTGTTTTGGGGTTCCATAAGGTTAAGAGTCATCCTGTCAAATTTATAGATTCTATGTCTACAAGATCATATTGAGACCAAAATTTCCCACTGCTTGTTTTCATGCAAGCCACAATACATTTAGTTTCTAGGATTAACATAATGTTAGGATGTTCATTTTTCAAATTTTCTTTGATTTTTTTTTCTTACAAGAGTTATTTAAGCCCCTTATATTCCATGTTAGAACTTTCATTAGTAAAGAGGGAGAGGGGGGGAGTTTGGGTTCCAAGGTTTCATCTTACCTAAATTTTTCATGAGAGCCCCCAATTCCTTGAGTGCAACAATGTTCATCTTTAGACCAAATTTACACTAGGTTTGATTTGGGATATGGTTTTTCTTGATCTTTAGCTTCACTCCCAGGCCTTTTTCTTCCATGTGCATTCGTTTGGATCCTCTCATCCATGTATATTCCTTGTTTAGGAACAAATATTGCACCTGATCTATTTGGTCCTTGGGAACCACATCCAATCCTTGTTTTTTTCCATTGTTCTAGGAGCTGAGGGAGGTCCAATCCTTCTTGCTCCATTATTTCCATTAGATATGGGTCTTTCATCCTTGTCTCGCTAGGTTTCGTATTTAAATCCTCATCTTGGTGTAGTGGAGTGGTTGGGTCACCTTCCTTCTCAAGGGACTGCATGGGTGCCATCGGTCTTTCAACATTTGCGGGCAGGTCACTATCTCCTGCTTCTTTCTCCAAAGTATCTTCCTTGGGATGATGCTCTGCTTCAACCTGAATAGTTTCCTTGGCCAATAATTCATATCGTTTCTTTGAATCCTTATTCCCTCTTTGATTTCATTGTTGTTGTTTCCTTCATGCTTTCCCCTTATATCCAACTTTTATGAAACCTTCAATATCTCTTTATGGATTGGGCTTTGTTTGCTCGGAATTGGAATTTAGAGGGAATTCTCTAATAATTTGCCCATGTTCATGCCATCACCAACATTAGAATGGGATCTGATCATAGTCAATGCTTTGATTCCATCTCTCATCCTGGAACTTGAGCATCACAGCCTCTAGGAGGGCTCCATAGATGTTCATTTCCACACAGATCTGGCCATACGTTGTGTATTTTCTATGTTGGGTTGCCTCTAAGAGTTTTAGAAAGTGTCCCAGGGATTTTCCGATAGCTTAAAGGGTTTTTGGGAGCTAATAATCAAGCAGTAATGAATATAGCCTGATCCACATTGGGAATGATGTGAAAGTTTCTTTTTATGGAGTGAAGTTCTCCCTCCAGGGGCACATTTATAATCCAGTTGATGATAGGAAATATGGGCATCCTTCAAAGATTTTATCCTTGTCTTCAAGGTTAGCAAATAAAATCGTAAAGAAACCTTTAGATCCTAGGTGAAGGTCTACCTCCCCTTTGGGTTTCCAAACATATGTAATCCAAGACTTGAGAAGTTTCTCGTTGGGACAGATCCCCATAAGTTTGCAAATTAACGCATATGTCTTCATGTGGTCCTTGTGGGCTTGGGCTTGCGGGTCCGTTAGGACCACCTTTGGTGTTTTTTCTAACTTGGGTCTACAACCTCCTTTTGGTACTGATTTTTCATATTTATTTTCGTCTGCTGCCTCGACATCTTTTCCTGCATTGAGATTTGTGTCGACTACCTCTGCGTTTTTTGCATATGCCTGACTAGTTCCAGAACCAATCTTGGCTCACTTATTGGAAGAATTCCCAGTCCCCTCTTGGACATGTTTCCCTATGTCAATCAAAATATTATGATATGAGGGAGCATAGCTCCCCACCTACAACTTCCATGTTGCTTCATAGCCTTACAAATTGTGGATTTCTTGCCTTTCTCCTTCACATTTGGAGAAGTTTTTATTCTTATGAATGGTGTCTCAAGTTATTACTAACAAAAGGAAAGAAGTATATTTTTTATTGTAAGATATTAACCTTGTCGCCAATCTTTAAATTATAAAATTAACAGCGCTTCGAGACTTGAGCTTACTGATAAAGAACACGATCTCAAATACTCACCCTTCAAAGTTTTGGCTAGATTGACTTATAGAAATGATAAGGACAAATTGTGGCAACTTTGAAATAGTGGAATGCTTCCACATCCTCTAAGAGTACATTTTCACAACATATTCAAAAGAAGATAAGGAAATTAGGAGAAAAGTGGGGACTTTAATTATCAACATTTAAGAGAATTTCCAACATATTCATTAACTCAAACCTCAATCCACATGTTGTGGAATCATTAATGTAAATGGAATAGTACATGAAAATATCTCCCCATGTAGAAAGGATAGGGTCAATAATATCCAATCGTCCTTATTACATGCTGGAAATAACTACCATGCCTCCTAATGAACACCTCATCTCATATAACTGGCATTGAGGTGGGATGACAAAAATGACTCTCACATATGCAAGCATCACAATTCTCTGGCCTCGATTTGGTGTTTTACAATGCATGGATTTGGTGAATTTTGGTTTTTAAACAAAGGCCCTACTCTATCAATGATAACTTAATGAATAAACTCTTTGAGTCCGATCTAGTGCATTTTTCTTGACAAAATTACAATTTCTATTTTCTCTACATTCTAAGAATATATGGGATAGTTCAACACAGGAAGCTACTTATGAGCTTATATTGGGTGATGATATTGGTGAGAGTGAAGTTTGCATAGGATTTTCAACACTATTTCATTGAACCAAGCTCTTTCCCCTTTATCTTTATCATATTGAACTAATTTATAGAAATATCTAAGATATATCATTCCTTGCAAAGGCATAAGGATATTATAAAAAAATTGACTTTCTCCTTTTGATCCCTTATGGATGATTTGAACAAGCATGATAAAGTTTCAACATAAGGGTAGAAATAATTATGGGTATGTTGTTGCAACAAAAGAGGCAATTGATTGCTTTGGGGTCTATGGTTCATGAATTAGGTCGTCAATAGGACAAAGACACAACAATGCAACAAGAATACTCCCATCGATTTTCATCCCCAATGTGTTCACATTACACTCCACTAAAACATGTGGAAAACAACTAGATTAAAGCACACAAAGGGAACTCCCATTGGCCAACCAATACCAAGGACATCATTTGTGTAGACAACACAATATTGGGATCTATTTCCATCTTTAATCAATTTTAGATATGTCATGTTCGTATTTGTTTATGTCGTTTGGTTTTTTTGCGTGAAATATTTGTGCAACATCCTTTTGGACACTACTTCCAATATTGTATGACTTTTGTAATCGATCATGTCGTAAAAGCATTATTGTACCCTTTGAAATCTGTCTCTATGGAAGGAAGATTTCTTTGTATCTGTCTAATATTAGTCTAGGCTAAATCTCTTTTTCTTAGTATAAATTTACTAATGTGTCTTCAAATTGTATATATATTAAAAGCACTAAAATGAAGTCATACATCTTGTCCCCTCCTAAAATAAGCATTATTTAATCAAATAAAATACATTATTATTATTATTTTATGGCTAATAATATATGTTAGGGTTATCAAAATGAGGTCACTGGATATGAACCATGCACATTAAAAATGATAAGAAGCTAGTAATTGTAGCCCAATTTGAGGTGAAAACCTCCTTTTATATTTGATTCATACAATGTGTAAAAAAAATGAAGTGATCCTAAGACTAGGTCTCTTTGGTGTATATACAAGAGACAAATGGTACAATTATAATGAAACGATACAATGAAATATTTTGACCTAAATTAAAATATAACAACAGAAATGTAACACATTAATATCTAGGGCTCAATAAGGGGTTTTATGTTTAAAATTGGGCTTATATAGAGATTAACATGTTCTCAACACTTAACTAACTATGGGTGTTTCTGTATGAACAACTCATCTTCCCTTGTTGCCTCTTCCTCTAGTAGTTTCTTCCATTTGATGAGGTACTCAATAATTGCTTGATTTATCTATTGCTTAATCTTTGTTTCAAGGATTTTTTCTAGTTCTAGTATGATTTTCCATTATTCATAAATCTGTACTAAAATATTTTGGATTGGCAACTTGTCATTGATTTCCTACTTTAAGCAAGAAACATGGAAGACGAGATGTACATGTGAAGATGGAGGAAACTTCAATTTGTAAACCATACTTGAAATCCTTTGCAATATATTATAGGGTCTATAAAGCCTTAGTGCTCATTTATTTCCATTCTTTGGTTCTTTAGGGGCATCTATTTATACGGTTATAGTCTGACAAATACTGAACCCCCTCCCTTCAAATTCCCTTTCACAAAAATATTGATATGCTTGTTGTTTCATCATATTTTATGTTATAACCAAGATATCTTTCAATAGCTTGAGAAGCTATTTTTCGTGCAATATGTGGTCCTCTAGTGCTTGATCCTATACAACCCCTTTCAAGGGTGATGTGATGGATGAAGGACAATATCCATAAAGTTCCATAACTAGGGAAATTTTTGTAGAGGTATGGAAAGATGTCTTGTACCATAATTTTTCCAAGGGAAACCACTTGGACCATTGTGCATGTTTAATATATGCAAATAAATATAGCTATCCTTTTAAAAATGAGATAAGTTGTGATATTCCATCTTTCCGATTAGGTTAAGGATGATAAGATGAGTTGTGAGCCAATGGAGCACCCAAACAAGAAAATAATCCAGTCCAAAATTTTTTAGTGAAAATTGAATCTCTGTTACTTCCAATAATATGTAGGATTCCATGTATATTTTGGATATTTTTCCATGAATGATTCTACCACTTTACTTGATTTAAAATCATGAGAAAGATAGAAGAAATTGGCATAATTTTTAAGTCAATCACATTCTTTCCTTTATATTTGGGTAAACCTATAATAAAATCTATTGAAACTTCTTTCTAATGCTAGCTTGATATGGATAGTGGTTGTAGGAGCCTTAGAGTCTTGATTGTCTCTCCCTTATTATGTTGGCATACCACACATTCAACAACAAAAATTTGCACATATTCTTTGATACCTTCCTCGAAAAATTATTTCTTGATTCTATAGTATGTTTTCAAGAACCCTAAATGTCCTCTTATAGGAGAAGTGTGTAGTTCCAAAAGGACTTTTTTTTTGAGTTGAAAAATCTTACATAAGTATATGTGATCTTGATACCATGATAAATCACTCTTCCACATATTTTTTTCCATTGCATTGGGGTCCTCTTGTAATTATTGAATGGTCTTTCATATTTTCTCTTCTTTCTTACATTCTATCCTTGCTTCTTCCACCCAATTAGAATGTGGAATGGAAATAGTGCATAGTAAAACCTTTGTCTCTTCCTCTTTCCTTGCGAGTGCATCTGCCGCGATATTTAGTTTTCCATTTTTTTTATATGATTTCAAAGTCATAACCTATCATCTTTGTTACGTATTTTTTTTCTCTTATAAAGATAATCTTTGTTCCCATAGGGTCTCCACTTAGTCAACCTATGTTGTAGCACTTTTATCCACGGGATATTAAAGAATACCTCTAATATTGCTAGATTGATAAAAACCTCTAAAAGTCCCGCTATTGAACCCCATCCAATATATTATTCTACTAAAACTAATCCTTAATTTTAATAAATATCATTTATTTTTAATGAATATCCCTTTTTTGTACTCCCTAGTACCTATAATTCCCCACAAGTGTCCCAAATCCAACCCACCCCCCCACCCCCCACGCACCAAATAGCTACAATAAGGTGAAGGACCTGTGTTCATTCTAAGAGGTACTTCAAACTATCATGATCTATTTTTACTTTGAAGTGTCTTCATATTAGGTATGGATGCCATATCGTAATGGCACATGGTTTGGTTAACATTTATTTCTCATAGATGGATCTACACACGTTCTTTCCTTAAGTTGGAAATTTTATAAGCAAGGGGCCTTGTTGCGTAAAAACTATGGCAATGCCATGGCCTAAGTCATCACACTCCACAATGAAGTTTTTGTGAAGTCAGGAAGGGAGTTGTACATATAGACTCTTAAAGCTTTTCAAAATATTTTGTCGCTTCTTGAGTCCAAGAAAATGCTTCCTTCTTTAATTAAAGGTGCTGCAATTTCTTGATAATATTGTGGTAATTTCCTATCAATCCTAAACATTATTTAAGTTTCTTCGATGTTTTGGGGATTAACCATTCCATATTAGAATTAATTGTGTTAGGTTCCACTTTAACACTCCCATGAGATACAATATGACCCAAATATTCCAATTCTTGAACCCCAAAGGCACAATTGGAAGGATTTTCATATATTTGTTTCTCTTCCACTAGTATTAAGACCATGTCAACATATTATAAATGCTCTTCCCAATATTTTTTTTAGATTATTATGTCATCAACAAATAATAGCACAAGTTTTCTAAGGGCTTAAGAATATAATTCATCAAGCTTTGAAATGTTAAAGCTACATTAATAATTTTTGGTGGAGTTTGTTGAAGACGTGGCTGAAATTCTACTTCATGCATAGGTTGTTGATCCTTACACATATAAACAATAGTGGTTAGAAAAAATAAAGAACAAAATAAAAAATAACAAAGAAACATTCAAACATGATTGAATGACCATAACACATAACAATAGACAAAAATAAATGAAGGGAAACAATGACTCTTTATTATTAATGGATTGAAGACAAAATGGTTTGCTTAGAGACCCAATAGGAGATGTAAGGCCAATGTAACCCTATGCCTAAAGGATGTTCCTCCTTTCACCCCTTCTAGGATATCCCTCTCCAAGAAGTTATGAACAAGTACTAATGGTGGATGCTCACCAGTCATAAATAAGTTATATGAATGCATGATTATTGCAATGGAAACTCAAGACAATTTTGACAGAATAATATTTTTTTGCTTCTCTTGTTTAAATGACTATCCCAAGGCTCCAATTTACAGAATTTTCCAAGGCTTTGATGGTTGTTGGTGCAATGAATGTGCTTGGATACCATTATGTTGTTCTCATGCTTGGGGGAATATGAGGGGTGCTTTGGTGGCTCCAAGCAACCTCTCTCAAGTGTGTGCGAGGTGAAGGGTGGCCTAACAACCTTGATATTTTGATTCTAACATGATCCTCATCAAACATTTAGCCATTTCTTATTGAACTATCACTTTATATGAATTTTCTTACCTATCAAAGAAATAATCTCATGGATTTGTAAAAATTCATAGTGATAATTTTTTGTGGATGAAATCCCATTTTGTAATGTTTACTATATTTCTTCCGGGGTGTTCATAATTAACCTTAGGAAACTTTAATTTTGCTTGATTGATGATGGCTTCTAGTGATAACATGTTTAGTTGTATAACCAATTTTTAGGTGATAGAAATTTCCCCATGGTGTATGAGGTTAGGAGTAGAACTATTGTTGGCTGAAGGGGGTTTGGACCCAGGTTCAAAGTTAGTTGTGGCAACCAACAAAACCCTTCAGTACTAGCCCTTTCGGCAACAACCTGCATAGTGCAGGCTACAGTCTTACCCGAAGTAGTATTGGGGGATGACAAAACCAGGTTCATGCATCCATAGGTCTGTGTGATGGCTTTATGTGATTCCTATGGATTTATCTTGACCTTTGCAAACCCTAAACCTTAAATTGCGGAGATTACAGTAACTTACAGAAGCAGATTCTAACCCTACACTGATTGCCTTAAACATTCATATCATTAAGTAAACTAGCAGATCTATTAATTTTGCGCACCAATTAAGCGTTTCTTCAGATAATTACTGAAAACAGAGCAAATACACAGAAAATTCATAAGTAAATAGAAAGTCACATATACACAAATATGGCTCCAAAATAGTCTTTATTATGATCAATCCTTCTGTTACAGACTCTTTCCTCACTACGCCCATAGTTGCAGGGGCCCGTGCACTTAGCTGACGACTTACCAAGGTCTCCATGGACACTACTGCAGGAGCCTTCCCTTTTGCCTAAGTATAGAAGAAAGACTTTTCTTCCTTAGATCACTTGCCCATACATAGATCTTCAATGATTAGTTGACCTCCTATGACGTGTTAAGACTTATTTATATATATTCTTTCATTTCAATACCATGGTTCGCGAGCCATGGGCGGGTCACAAAACATATTTAAATTCTAACAAACTAAGGGTCTTTGACATTCCTAAAGCCCCTTTTGAATTCTACGAACTTAATGCTCCGCTTCCTCAAAATGTGGAGACTTTACATAGATAAAAAAAGATTTTACAAAATTGACCCCAGGGAACCCTATCCCAACAGGCCCCCAACACAAAGTCGTGACTCATCCTCGAGTCACTCAGTTGGTGGCGCCTTGATCTTCACCTACAACTCACTGAATCTAATATTCAAAACTTGCAAATCTATTGTCCCCTACACAACAGCTTGATGCACTTCCTCAACCATTTTTTTAGTGGTTGGGCCTTGAACTGCAAGGCTCATGGTCCTTTATGTTTGCTACATCCCCTTCAGTTTTCTCTGCACTGACAGGGTCAACTGACTGGCCTCATCCACCCAAGGCTGCATCCATGAAGATATGATTGCTTCCTTACGATGTAACTCATAAATTTCATTTTGGATGAGTTTGCCTTCCTATAATCGAGTGAACCTTTATACTGGTGTTAAGGTTCACACTGTCGACCTAATTTCATCAAACTATCTCTGCTTCTCTTTGATATCTGCTTCGACATTCTGCAGAGTTGGATCCTCCTGCAATGAGGTCCATAATTCCATGGCCTGTTCAAACAACTGAGTGTGGCCCTTGACTACATCTTCCATGGTGGCCATCCCTTCTTTAATAGCAGCTCCATGCTACTCTCGGACTTCTAGAGGGGTAGTGGGCTGCATCTTAAATTGTAGCTCTGTGATTTGCAGTTGCAGCTCAAACTTAACCTTGCTAATTTCTTCCTGTGGCTCCCTTACTGCAGCAGCTAGCTTCTAAATCTTCTTCGCATGGGCTGCTTCTGCCTTAATCTAGAGCTTGGGGAGCCCACTACAGGACTGTGCAATAGAAGCCTCTAGTTGTTGGCTTCACGCCGTGACCTTCTCCTTTTCCTTGAGGGACTGTGCATTTTTCTCAAACATCTGTTGGTTATTGCTTTTTACCTCGTTAATGCCCAAAAGTGTGTATTGCTCCCGAATCCTGAGTTTGTCTAACACCCGTTGGTGCAGCTCATGCAGAGTCTGAATGGGAAGTGAGACCAGATTTAGACTCAAATTCTTCACATGTAGTAGGTGCGCCCTCTCTTCGGCTGAGTCGACGTGCAGGGACCCCTTGGGAAACTGCACTATGTGAAGATCCAATGTGAGTTATGGTTCCTAGGCTGGCCCGCTCACTTGATTTGGGATTTTTTGCTTCTGGCTCGACTATCCTATGCTCGCTTGAATAAGACCTGTTTGGAATTGCAATTCCCACAGGCCTTGTTGTACCTTACCCAACAATTTCTGGTACTGCACTTCAAAGTGGCTCATAATATTCGTCATCATATCTAGAACCACATCCCTAATTTCATCTAGGTCCCCCTTTGTGAGGACCAAAGGCATTGCACTCATTGATTTATCTGATTTTTGCTTCTTGCGTGGCCCTATCGAACTCCTTTTATGCCTTTTCTTGATGATGAAGGGAGACTCCAAGCCTACACCCCCTTACTCTTCTCCCTCAATCTCTTACTCCACGTTCGTTGCTCGGTTTCCGACTCATCGAGGTCAATGGTGGCATATGACGTAGTCTTTTCCTTCGCTTCTTATTTTTCCTTTGCAACAACCGCTTCTTTCTCCTTTGCAACCATTTATTTTTGTTGCATTGTCTTTTCTCTTTCAACAACCTTTTTTTTAGCGGAAGCCTTCTGTGCTTCCTTCTTCTTTTCTGCTGCTGTCATTGCTGGGGTCTGCGCTACTTCGTCGTCAACAACCTTACTTGTACCTGTGCCGAAATTTGAGGGGGTCAGCCAGTCACTTGGCCACTTACTGACAACCCCTATAATATCATCTTTGGCGACTAAATATGGCAACTTGTACCATATTCCCTGAGCATCTTTCTTCACGCGAATGTGAAGATTATGGAAATATTCCTTGAAGTCTGCGACATTGGCGTACTGCTCATGCAAACTTGGTGATAACCTTGGCCATTGGTTAATCACCATCCTTAGCTCTGACTCAAACAAGACCCAGAATATCTTTGTCTCCATCACTTGTGCAGGGTCTTTGGTAGCCCATAGCGAAGCAAACTTCGCGGCCTCAGGGAGGTTCGAGTCCTGTTGAGGGAATTAACTTTCTTCGGGTGTCCTCCAGTCTGACAATGTGATCAATAGTAAAAACCACATGTCTTGGAACGACTTGCTGTTGTTGGACACCTAATACTTTATGGGTTGGTGTGGAATGTGAACAACCATTGAAGTCCAAGAGACCACTTGAAATATGAATCCAAGGGTCACACAAGTGTACTATAAATGTATATCATGTTAATAATAATGCATTCAATGTTTACCTTCCACATTAGCTATTTACATTCCATGTGACTTTAACATGGTAGAGCCACGTTCGTTCAAAATACATGTGTTATTATGAACTTTTCATAATTGGCGTAAGTCCTTTGATTTATGATTGTTTCTTTGTCATATGCCTGACCCTGAAATGCGCAGGTCCCATTTTAGCAATCCTTTTTCCACTGTAATACCTGCCTTGGTAAAACCGTTTGCACTGTGACAAATTAAATTCTCCTGTTGCATGTTACTTATCTGACTTGACTGTTTTCCTCATAGATTCCTCGGTGTTGGTTGTTTCACTAGTAACGCTCCCTGCGCAACTGATGCTCCATAAAGTCCCGTCGTCCCTATTAGTGAGGTATGGGACCAAAATCTACTATCTTTGACCTGTTATGTCCCTAATATGCTTACCGTAACATATAACATGTTTATTTCACACTAAAAATCCACTACTGTTCTGCTAGCACAACGTATTCTTATTTGACTTCCAAGTTCTGTGTGCATGTCTGCGGCATTTCAAGGGACGAGCTCCACATACCCATTTCATGTGCTATTTTCTCCTACGCTAAGGTGAGTTACTAAGGATATTAGACGGTTATAACAACTTGTTATTGATAGCTGGGAATTTTCCTGTACTCCTATTGTGACTTATGTTGAGGGTCGAGCTCATGGAGTCGTGCCACTCGCACGTCAGATATATCATGTGTTGAGAACACAATTGTTAAGGCACACATGCGAGCTTGAGGAGACAAACTGCAAGGACCTCAAAAAATTTGAGTTGATGCGCCTAGTGGAGTCACATTTAAAATAAATGAAGCAGCCACTCATCCAATATTCTGTCAATTGTTGCTCTTCAACCTTTCGATCCTGTAATGAAACTCCTTCTGACGGATGATGTATTTTTCTTCTTGCTCCATAAAGACATCATTAAACTTGTCAATCTTAGAATTTATCAAATCAACAAAGTCAGACTCCTCCTTAGTCATTTTGTGCTTATTGCATTCGAAAGTTAGATCCGGGTAACCCTGTTCGGAGCGCAGGCTCTATGTGTCCCTAATGCGTGAATTGTGATTCAGGACGACGTTCCTGGTATTGTTCTACGTTGGTTGGAGAACATTCTCGTGTTGGATCTGATTTATATATGCGCATTTTTAGAGTTGTGTCACAAAGACATTCGAGTTTATATGCCATCTTTATGTCTTGATGCTCCGGCCCTACAAAGCACACGCCTGCCTAAACCAACCAGAAAATATTACAGAACCATTTTCGAATTGTATTTTTATACATCGGCTTCAAGCAACATGGGATTGGTACATTAAAGAGTCATGTTGTGTTGAAAATTTCAAATTGTGTGTTGAATTGTTCGACAAAGGTTGTGACCTGTGCGTTGAGAAAGATTTCATTGTATAAGAAGCAGCACCATCTTCTGGACCACGGGGACGCCACAACCACTTTCCTCTAGCCTTCCATGCCTGGCTATTGATAGATTTGGAAGAGCTTTCAGAGAGAATCTTGAACGTCATCACAAAACCCAGTGTCGTGTTTCTCCACTAAAGGGGCTGTATTATTGTGCATTTAGGCTCAAGATAGTTGAATTACCAAGTTCTTATCACAAAGAGGTTGAAGTTGTCCCTACCATATATCTGGGATGATTTCTGAGAGAAATATTGAGTTCAAAAGTCAAATATCAGCTCATTAAAGGCCAGGTTCATTGAAGTTTCCAAGGACAAGTTCTTTATTGAAAGGGGCAAGTTTTCCCTGGCTTATATTACTGACCGAGTTTACCTCTTGGAGGGACGAATTAATATTGTCCAGCTGGCCAAAATTTCTCTTGCTTGAGCATATTTGGGTTTGCAAAGCTCTTACAGTGTCCTTCTTCACCATCCTCTACAGATTAATGCTCCAGTAGACAAGAATACCGTGCTAGAGGAATCGACTTTGTATTGGAGGCTATAAATCAACCAACTTATTTGGAAGATCTTACAGGACTTACAAAATTAATCTTGCGAAGCATTTCAACTTAGATGGGGAGGATTGAAATGAAGTAAATGATGATGTGGAGATCTAGATCTCAAGTACTTGACCACCAAATAACCATGTTTATTTTGCAGCATTCATTGTAAGACTCTTTATTTTCTTCTCCATTTATCATAAAATCACTACATTGCTGAATTACTGAAGTAAAATTGATGAGTTCCCACAAATTATCGAGGAAGGATCTAGTCAAGAAATTGATGAATACTTTTCTAATGTGAGTCATTGTTGCTTTATGGTTGGAGGATTAATTCCATGCATTGAAGTCCCATTTCTTTAGAGTGTAAGTTTGATAATGAAGAAAATGAACGCACTCGATAATGCATTAGAGTTGTTAAATACTTTGATACATTCCAGTGTTGATGGGATAGTAAAAATAAATAAGGACACTCTTTCCGAAATTAAAATTTGTGTACAAAATGCACAAGAAAACATGGAATTTTTACAGTTGGAATCCCAACTTCAGCAGGATGAGCTACAACAAAAGTGTCACCATTCTGAACCTGTTTTTGTTTAGAACATTGAGACAAACTCTCATCAGCAGCAAATCAATATTGTTGATCTAATACCCAATGAAAGAGAAGATTTGCATAAACAAGCAGAAATTCATCCTGCACTTCCCAAGTCGGTCATCAGACCTTGGGAAGAGCTTGTCCATAACAAGCATAGAACAGGTCTTGGATATGATAAGGAGGTTTCCTTTCACATTCCAGATTAATCAAAGCCCATTCAGTTTCAGAGTCTTGGATTTCTTCATGACAGTTCACCTTCAGTTGTTCTAGATTTTACACCTCTTCCACAACAACCACAATAGATTGTTAAATGCCAACAATGTGGCCAAGTTGGCCATATGAAATATCATTGTTTTGATCTTCATCCGTGCAAGAATTATGGTCAGCGTACTCATTATTCACATAGATGCTTCAAAAACAAGCCTCCTGCAAGAAAGAAGATTCATCTTGGATGGATCGCTTCTTGGAAATGGACTTCAATAGCCAAGAAGATATTTCAGTCATATGCTAGAATTTCTTCTAGAATATTAAAAGGTCTTGTAGTTGAGTTTTTGCCATCTTCTCACCTTGTATCTGACAGGGGGGAAGTGATGGTCATCTACAAGCTTCAAAGCCACATCAAGCGAGCCTAAGCCATAACCTACGTACTAGATTCAGAGTTGTAGCCAGAGACAAAGATGCCCCTGAGCATGCCTTCACTTGGTGATCAGCCTTAAACCATCTATGTAGGGTTGAGACATCTCTTCAAAGAAATGGGGACACTTCCTCTAGTAGAATAGTTCAGCTTCTTGCCAGTTTTGGAAGAGTTCCAGGAATTGCATTAAGAATTCTAGAGTTGGTGGTCATCCTTAAACCATCATAGGTTGAGACCTCCCTTTTCAGATTGAGATTCTTTGTTTTCATGCAGGATGAGACCTCCCTTTCAAGGTTGAAGGTTTCATTCTTCAAAATGTTAGGAGGACTTCCTCTAGCAGAATACCTCAACTTCATGCCTGATTTGGAAGAGTTCTGGGAACTGCACTAAGCATTCCAATGTTGGTGGTCATCCTTAAAACACCCCCCTTATACCAACATTTCAGAGAGCACATTCAACCTAGTGCTGCCATGCATTTTTTCATATTTTGTATTACAACTCTCTTCTTGGACTCATACATACCCCTTTGGATTAAGGGGGGAATTTTGTACACCTAATCCTCTATGGGTTGGTGTGGAATGTGAACAACCACCAGAGTCCAAGAGACCACTTGGAATACGAATCCAAGGGTCACACAAATGTAATATAAATTTATATAATGTCAATAATAATGCATTCGATGTTTAGCTTCCACATGAGCTATTTACATTCCATGTGAGTTTAACAATCATCATCTTGTGCCTCTCTGTAGTCCTCCAAGAATTCATGACACAAATATTGAGCTTAGTTATTTTGGACTCCTTTGGCACACTGTACAACCAAAGAAACGACTAGTGTTAGCACTTCATATGCACGACACTTACACATGATCTTACTGGTCAAGATCTGTGTAGAAAACTGCATCGCGCCATCTAATATGGAATGAATGGAATATGCGCGCGATTTCTTGACCAGACCAAATTCACTCTTCATTGGTTTGCGAAATTTTTTTCCTATGACCTCCCAATGAAAGCCTCTGCAAGGTTCACTCCTTGGGATGGTAGCAACGTTACATGGTGGATCAACATGTCAATGATCAGGATGGGACCTCCAAAGTAGAGGCACCCATCGTGCACCAGTGTCAACAATTAGTGCACACAAATGGTATTAATAGTGGTGCGACTAAAGTTCGGCACCCACAACATATTTATGAGTCCTGTTGCCCCAAATCCAGCCACCCAGTTCACCAGTTCAAGTCGCGTGACATCTGACTCTTCATAGTAGACCTTCTTAAGGTACTTACTCAGTGCCAACTATGGAAACATTTTGTGGTCCCCCAGGTCCCAATACTCCATTTTCAAGTTTGGTATCTGAGTCAGCAATGGGCCCTCAAACAACACATTCTCCGACAGCAAAGGTGTAGAGACCATAAAATTCGTGGAATTCGGGTCTTTGGGAAATTTCGTCGTGGATTTTCTGGGTGGTATATGTGTCGACATCCGGTTTATTGGCTCAGCCCCCTCTACGTCAATCTCCACTACTCCTTCGCATAGTTCTTCCTCATCTAGGTTCAAGGGCTCCTTCAGCTATTTGGATCTATCCATCTTGCCCTTCTGGTATGTTTTGCTTGAGTTTTTCCATGGTGATTGTCACACCGGTACTTGCTGGGGCTTCTTCTGCTTCTTATCTCCCGCCATGGAAGCAGATGGCTTAGGCCTTGGTGACCTAGGAATGGTAGTAGGCAACCTTGTAGGTATAGGTTAGGATGCCTCTGTCTTAGGTGGCGTTGCAATCATTTTCTCGAGGATTATCTTGCGGTGCTAATCAGGTAAGTTTGCGAATTCCAGTTAGGAAATAATGCTCTCCCAATCCTTATTAGATATACAACACTGTTCTAGACACAAATACAATAGTTTAAGGAAAATTCTCAGGAAGCAAAGTGTTCGAATGTGGAGCAGGATGCCATATTTATAGCTCAATTTGAATTCAAATCTATCTGTTCCCTCCAATTCCCTATCATTAATGTGTGTTTGGCGGCATATTTCCAAATATATGCATCTTAAATGCTCCCCCCCACTCCTTTTAACGGAAAAATCTCCATCCAATCAGCTACAGTGCTTCCAATGGTCACTTTTTGTCCTGGCTACGTAGGACCCATCATCATAGCGTAGCAACTTCGTCATGACTTTCCTCTATGCCTTGCCTTGATTCGTTGCGCAACCCCTTTGCTTCACCCAACCTTTTTGTTGGCAGTGTATTTTATAGTCCTGTGTTCCCTTACAACTGCCTGGAACACTAAGACTATCCCACATCAATATATTCATTGGACAGGGGCGGGATCACTCCTATACAACTTCAATTGACTCCGATTGACTTTTCCTGGAAATAATTCCCCAGTAATTTTTGCGAGCTGAACTGCGCCTCCATCAGTAATCTACTTAATAACATATAGCCCCAGCCAATGCATTTGGAACTTTCCTGGGAACTTTGTGAACTTATTGTCATACAACAATACCAAATCTTTGTTCTTAAAGGTGCAATGTCTAATATGGCGATCGTGTCATGCCTTTTCATGATCCTTCTGCACCTGTTGATGAAAACCTTCCAAGAAACGATCTTCCTCCAACTCAACGAGTTGCACAAGCCCTTCTTATATGGTATCCCAATTTGCCATGTTGATCACTGCAACAATCTGAAAACTGGGCACTATGTATTCCATCGGCATCACAGCTTCCTATCCATAAACCAATTTGAATGACATTTGTCCCATCAGCTTCTTGCACGTAGTTCTATATGTCCATAGAACATCGGGTATGTGCACATCCCAGACATTTTGCTTCGCATTGCAAATATTTGTTAAAGCATTCTCCAAAATTTTGTTAAATGCTTCTACAGTGTCATTCACTTGAGGATGATATGGCGTACTCTTATGGTGATACACCTGGAATTCTTCGAGCAAAGAGGCAATTGTTTCGTTTAAAAAGTGTGAACCTCTATCGCTCATTAAGATCTTCGGGCAGCCAAACTGAGACAAGATATACTCAAAGATGAAATTTACAGTAGTAGTTGCACTACAATCCTTTACAGGCTGCACCTCAACCCACCTTGTGAAATATTCAGTTGTTGTAATGATGTACCTGGCTCATGGCTTCTTTCCCAGTGGTTGAATTGGCCCTATGAAGTCTATTGCCCACATATCAAATTATTGCAATGATACTTGCAGATTCAAAGGTAATTCATCTCTCCACGATGGTCTCCCCATCCTTTGACAAACATTCATATGCCCTGCAATAAACCTTGGAATCCTTATGTACAGTCGGCTACCATAGCTCGACTCTTAGAATCTCTTGCGTAGTTGCTCTTCTCATAGAGTGTCCTCCTGTGACTCCTCCATGTGCTTCAGTGAGGATAGTTTTTCATTCATACTCCGAGACATACCTCTGCAATATTTCATCAGATCTCATTTTATATAAATGTCCAACAATAACAGAGAAACTTGTAGCCTGGATCACCAATTCCTTCTTTTGTTGTGTCAAATACCCCTCAGGAGCTGTACCTGTAGACAAGAATTGGATTATGTCTGGGAAATGGTCATCCACAACGTGCATAGCAAAGAGTTGCGCATCAGGAAAACCTTCCTCCAAATTTGTAGATTCGTCACCATTCTCAATCCACAAGAAGTGATTTGGTCCAACATTCAATCGACCTGGCTTCTCAATTACTTCAAAATCATATTCTTGAGAGAGCAGCAACCATCAAAAGATCTCCCACCCAACACAGGCTTGTTGACCAGGTACTTCAAACCAGAGTGGTCTATGTAAACCTTGAAGTGCACACCCAACAAGTAGTGTCTGAATTTCTGCAGCGCATACACCATTGCTAGCCCTTCATGCTCTATGGTAGAATAATTTCTCTCTGCCTTCGATAACTTCCCACTTTAAAACATTATCGGATGGTCGATATCACCCTCACCTAGTTGGGTTAGCACAACTCCTAGCGCTATGCAGGATGCATCTATTTGTACATGGAACTCATTCTTCCAGTCGGGAAACACTAAAATGAGAGCGGTGACCATTTTCTCCTTCAAAACATCCAAACATTTCAGTCAGTCATCGTCATAGCAAAATGTCGCATCCTTTTTCAGTAATCTTTCCATGGGCGTAGTGATCTGTGCATACACCTTGATACATTTCCTAAAGTACCCTGTGTGGCCCAACATCGCGTGAAGTTGCTTGACATTCTTCGAAGGCTCCAGATTAATAATTACTGCAATTTTGGCAGGGTCTACCATTAACCCTTTCTTACAGACTACATGGCCCAACAATATCCCATATGGTACGTAGAATATATATTTCTTAAAATTAAGGGAAATATGATACCTTCAACACATATCCAACATAAGTTGAAGATTGGAAACATGTCTCTTAACTAACCCAAACATAGTCCAATCATCAAAATATAACTCAAAAAAATTGTGAATAAACTCCTTAAAAGCAGCGACTACTACCCTGGAGAAAATTGCAGGGGTGTTCTTAAGTACAAAAGACATAAATGTATACTGGAAATATCCCCATTTAGTATCAAAGGTAGTCTTACTTCTATCCTCCGGCACGATCTTGATTTGATGGTACCCTAAGAACCCATCAATAATTGAGTAAGCCTTTTGACCTCCACAATTTTTTAGTACTTCGTCTGTGAATGGATTAGGAAATGGATCATGGACACGAGCATCATTCAACTTCCTTAAGTCTACACGTATCCAAATTTTTCCCTGTGTTTTCTTCTCTTGAACCACCATGGGACTAACCCAATCCGATTCTTCGACAGGTTCAATAATCCTAGCTACAAGCATCTTATTTAATTCTTCGCGCACCTTTTCTTTATATTTACGATTCAACTAGTAGGGGTGTTTTTTCAATGGCAGGGTATCTAGCTTTAAAGTGATCTTCATGATGCCCAAATTCCCTAATATCCCCTTCAGATAAAATAACTTGGTGGGAAACAAGTGCTGATACTCCTGTAGTAGCTTTGCGACTTTGTCCATAGTATCTTCATCCCAATAGTTGCATATGTTTTCAAACTTCGGTTGCGCTGCTGATCCAATATTCATCGGCTTGGTCTTCAAAGGCTGTGAGATATTAGGGACATCCATCTTAGGCCCTACGACTTCATGTTGTCCTTCCGACTCAGGAATATTGATATTCTTAAGATCTTCTTTGCCTTCCTCAACGATCACATTGTAACATTCTAGTGCATGGTGCAACTGCATACTCCAATATGGTTGCACCTATGTAACAGGTTCTTCATGCATTCTAAATATTGAAGCTTTGATCTCCTGTAAAGCTTCATCAATACATTAAGATCCATCTTCAAAGCTAAAATTTAACATAAAACTTTCTTTCAGAACATCCCATTCTGCGGTTCCATGTCGCAACGCTGTTTCCAAATACCAGTTCATCGGAATTGTATCCAAAGTATGGAAGAATATATGAACCCATTCTGGCTATGGTTCTTCTCCCCATGCTTTCATCCATCGAGCCAGATGCTCGCGTGGATCATCCTTCCCTGTGTATTTCTCCATAATGTGGGTATTGGGATACCCAAACCATAGTTTTATCATCCATCGATATTCCTTCTATTCTGCAAAGATGTTCTTATGTGTACCCCACTATCTAGCAAGCGTAGATCTCAACACGAGTTTTAATGCCTAGAACCGATGTTCCTCCAGTACATCCCTTTCAAATTTATCCAAAAATAAATTGACATCTTCTAAACCATCATAATGCGGTAAATTGCATACCTCAATGGATACACTTCAGAGTGACTTTGTAAGCATGCTGCATCGCCATGACGATACATCATGCAACCTGTTTTTCTGGTGTTCGAGCTCCTCATCTGATCCTCAATTACAGGAGTTAACCTTCTCCCACGCAATTCGCCCATCCACTGTAGGGTTGATCCAATCTTCATATCACGCAGTCACCTTATAAATATACTCAATATCACGATACTCCTCATAATCGCGGACTGGTTCAATATACCGTGCACCTTCGGCTAGGTCTAATGGTACAATATCCTCATTTATTTATTTTCAAATGGCATACTATGCTTCCTCAGATTGATGACTGCGTTCATATCAAATTCCTAATCAAGTCCAAGAAGCAATGGATATGGGTTACTATCATCCACTATTTCGATCACTTCAAAATCAGCTATGGCACGAGCCCCTTCAATATTCACAGTCACTCCATGTAGGCGCTCCATAGGAATAATATTTTGTTGGTTCGTCATCCTTAGCTAGATCAGGGATCACTGTAGTGCTGGTATTCCCATTCTTTCCCAAGTTTTCTTTGGAAGAACATTTTCATCATACCCTAAATCAAGAATTACCTAGTCCATTTCATATTCTTCAATCTGTGCAATCAATCTCATTTCACGACAAGTCCTTTTATTACTTTTTTCCACCTTATGTACCGCGCGTTGTTCCGTTAGTGGATTATTTTTACCAATGCAATTATCTATCATTTATTACAATCCTTATACTTCCTTCTTATCCCTTAATACCTTCATGCAGGTTTTTAAAAATGATGCTATGCCTCCTACATAGTGCTGATGTCTTCAGACTTCCCCATACTTCAATTCCTTAATGTAGAAGCTCCTTCATCTATGAAGCTTATTTTTTCTTCCATAAATGTTTCCTTCACCTTATTTATATAAAATCCAGTTTCCTTATCAGCGGCCTTGCGAAACCACACATTTTCCTCTGGTTTCTTCCCTTTATCCTTATCGGTAGCTATGCCACTTCGTGTGGAAATATTAATAATATGACCCTCTTCACGCGGTTCAAATCTCATCATCTGGATGTTCTGGGTAGGCCGCTAAATCTGAGTTTTATTTTCTTGCATCTTCATGATGAATACAGGGAAATCTTCTATGACACGATGAAACTAGAGACAATATTGACATGAGGGGTGCATTGGATTTTTGCAATCATGCACAAAGTGACTCGGTTCTCCATAATTGTAACAAATGATATCACCACGACCTCTTCCAGCCCCTCCTCCTCATCCCCTTCCTCAACCCTGAAATCCTCCATGCACCACAGTTGTGCCTTGTTACTAAGGAAAAGCCTCCATCTGTACTCTATATGTTGGTGTTCAGTCCATCATCAATTCGTAATTTTGGCAATTGCGTTCATCATAACCCATGGATTTACAAAAATTATAGAACAACTGCTGGGGAGTGTGCATAAACTTCTGTAGTAAATGACAATTATCTATTATATGTGATGAGCCCCAAATTTGGTAACTTGTTGGGTTCATTTGGCCTAATTATCCTTGTTCAATCCTTCATTTTTCGTAGCTTATGCATTATTTTTCAGTATGTTTATGTCATTTGTATGAATAAGGGTAGTCACTCTTCCTAGGTGGCTAACACGTGCTCATTTCAGGTTTTTTTTGACACATGTTAGAGCAAAACCGAGTAATCATGGGCTGGAAGACAGCCAAGCTTGGGGTGAGGATTCGTAGGGGAGTTGTCTATGGCATTAAATAGCCTTCCTCGGGATCTTCACCCCCAACTCCGAGCTCCAAAGTCCACCAAAACTGGATCTAGAAGGCAGCGGAGCAGATTTTGGAAGAAGCTGTCTACTCACAGTTTGGGCAGCCAAGTCCCATAGATTTAGGAGGCTAGTTGGGACCCTCATGGTGTATAAATGTTAAGGCCTCAGCCTTCGTGAGGGACTTTTTGAAACCATTGCATATTTTGCACTACAGTGCTGCTAGCTTTACTTTGTTCTCTTGTAGCCATTGTGGCATAATTCTTGACTTATGACTATTTTTTGATAATGAGAAGCAGTCCGATTCTATATCAACTCTGAGTTTCCTATAGGAGCCATAGCTCTTGGGGTTGGGCCCAACCTGAGAGACTAGGGCCTCCTTCTTTGTACTGTTACCTTTCCTTTATGCATCATTGTTCTCCTTTTATGCATTTGAAACGTATCTCTGTTGGGTAGATTTAGGTGTGTTGGTTAAATAGGTCACTGTTTATGAATAGAATTGCTTCAGATGTTTAAAATGGATTGGTAGGATAATAACAGGAAGAAGCTCCAAAAAAGGGGTCAACAACACTCTCTGTTTCACCTCATCCTTATTGGATCAGGGGCTGGAACTGAAGAAACAGTGTTGCCCCAACAAAAACACTAGTTTTCTTGACCATGCAATCCTTAGTGTACTGTTTTCATTTGCAGAAGTTAATTATGGGTTTAGATCTCTGAAATGTTCTCTACATGATTGATGTACATGGTTTTCTTTCCCAATAACACTGCTTTTCATTCATTTTATTGACAGTTAGAGTAGATTAGCTAGGACTTTGATTATTTGTAAGACGTTGTTGATTCGGTTAAATGTACATTGTGCAGGGCATCTCAACCACTCTCTCATCCACCTAAGCCTCATCAGAGCTAGTTGTTCCATCTCCTAGCTAGGTTCCTCGTCTTGCATCTGTCCTCTTGCCCACGTAACCCTACCTTTTTGTACAATCATTGTTTCAGCCTCCTTTGAGCCAATTTAGCCCTCCACACCTTCTCTCCACTCCATCCACCAGTCCCTAGGCCACTAATAGACCCCTATCCTACCCCCATATCCATTAATGCATCTCCCCTCACTCACCCATCCACCAAAATCCTATTTTAAACATCCTGTAGAAATTTCTGAACATCCTGTAGAAAATCCTGAACTTCCTGTAGAACCCCTGCAGACTTCCTGTAGAAGCTCACAAATGAGGTTTCTTGAGAGCTAAACTTTGTGAAACTCTCTGGAAGGGTGTTAGGGACTCCTTAGACCCTCTCTGAACCTTCCCAACCTCTTCCAAGCATTTCTCCTCCTTGATCCACCCCTGCATAGTAGAAAGCCAGTCAAAGGCACATGCATGATAATTCTAATAACTTATTCAAAAATACAAAAAGATGTTTTCTTCAGGTAGAGGTAGTCTAGACACATGTATTTTACCTTCATAGAAGTAATGGCATTCCTTCCAGTAGTTTGCATTCTCTCCTTTGCATCAGTAGGACTAGCTGGTAGAATTAGGGTTTGCTAGGGTTTGCGTTACTTTTTGGCTTTCAGTTCTTTCCGCAAGTAGATTAGCTTCCTTTGAGTTAGCTTTCATCCATCAGTTAAAAAGCTTCTTCTAAGAGCTCATAGAAGTTGGCTTAAGCCCCTAGCAGGACTTGTGCCAGCTGACCAAGTGACAGCTGCGGCAAGAGCTAGTACTTGTGCATACAGCACCGTCGCTTCCAAGTTTGTTACGAACTACCGGGTTGATATAAGTAAAGAAGGGAGTCCCAGGAGTCGCAACATTATTGCTGCAATACTGGAGCCCACCATCTTTTTGGCGCCGTTGCCGGGGAAGCATCAGAGTATTTGTGATTGTTGCTTTTCTTCTATTTTCCTACTCTCGCCTTCTGCTAAATAGTTTATTTCATTTCCATTCTGCAATTTCATTTCTGCAAAAGTAAACTAGACACTTCCTCCTTTCATATATTAGACTTTCAATTCTACAAGCGTAACATAGAATTTCAATTTTGCAAGCATAAAATAGAATTTCAATTTTTCAAGCGTAGTCTAGTATCTCTTTCTCGCGATTTGATTTCAGCAGAATAGATTAGACCTTTCCTGCTTTCATTTCAATTCCACATTTTCATTCCCGCAAAATAGATTCTAGTTAGTTGCAATTCCATCTGTTTCAGTTTTGCAGGTACAAGCAGAGGAAAAACAAAAGCAATCAAAAGTCTTTCCATTTCATGCCTCGTAGGAACAGAGATAAAACCGACAAATTCTTACCCAATACCCCCACCACATCACTGAGTCAACCTTCTCTCTTCTTTGGTGGTAGTGATCCAGAAGAACCTATAGGTGAACCTCCTGAGATATACGAAGATCCTATAATAGAAGAAGAGTTAGAGAACACTCCATATGAAGCCATGGCTGAAAACCGAAATGGTAGAAGAGAAGATGAGAGAATAGAAGGTGCCTTTCCCATCCGAGAGACCAATGGAGACATGAAAATGAAAAACATAAGCCCCTCTGCTTTACCTCACTTCCATGGGTTGACTACTGAAGACCCTGATACCTTCTTGTTTGAGTTTGGTATCCTTTGTCAGACCTATGATTATACAGAAAATGAGCAAAAAGTGAAACTCTTTCCCTCTACCCTCAAGGATGCAACACTACGCTGGTTCATGGGGTTACCTGGAAACAGTATCACCACTTGGGCTCAGATGCAGCAAGCTTTCAATACCAAATGCCGGGACTGCTGTAGGTCCAAGGAAGCCAAGGGAGAAATATTTCGGATGACCATGGGAAATGATGAGTCTTTATAAGACTACGAGGAAAGGTTCCAACTTAGCTATAAACGGGCCAGGTGCACACTTGACCCTGAATCTCTAAAGCTGGTCCTGCACTGAGGAGTCCCTGAAGACCTTCTAGATACCCTTCACATGCTAGCTGGAGGATATATTTACCAACTACCTTATGAGGATATAAATACTGTGTTTAGAAACCACTCTATGGTAGCCCGGAAAAGAGGTAGGGGAAACCCACTTTCAGCTAGTACTACTTTCTCCAAGCATGAGTTTGCTATTCAGCTGGAGGACCTCAAAAGCAAGGTGAGACAAACCATTTCCATGCAACTTGATACATTCTGAATCCAGCAAAAGAAAGAGGAAGCTAAGAGGGCTTTGGCCATCTTCTGTCCCAGGTGTACAAGGAAGCACCCTAAGAACGAGTGTCCATTGCACTCAGTAGAGGTATGTTTCGTTTGTGAGGAGGACCACCCCACAAACCAATGCCCAACCTTACCAGGATTTAAAGCCATATACCAAGGGAATGAGGCACCCACTGAACCTCTCTACATCCTCAACCAAAGGAGGCCGCATGGACCTAGACCTTACCAGCAAGGGATGAAAGGGGCATCCCAAGCTTATTATAGCCCCAACCAATCTGCTCCTATGCCTCCTTAGGGTCCCCCTGCTCATCCTTCCTGGTCTGCACCTCCTCCATGGTCTTACCCACCTCAATACCATCCTCAACCCATTACTCATTCGTTTCACTCACATGTCCAGCCACAGCCTCAATGGAATGCACCTCAACCGGGGTGGAGGCCCCAGTACAACACTCCTCCTGCCATTTTGCCTCCACCACCGACTCAACCACAAACATTACCTCCTGCTCCTCCAAGACAACCCCAAATGCCTGCTCAACCAAACCCAAACCCCAACAACTGACAAGCCCAACAGGTATATGCTAGGGAAACAACATGCATGCCCTACCTATGCTGTGGAGATCCAAGAGATCAACCTGCGATCCGGGAAGACTCTTCCAGATCGCCAACCTCCTCCCCCAGAGGACAGGGAAGACAAACAGGAAAGTGAACCCAAAGCCATTCCACCCTTTCCTGAGAGACTAACAGTAACCACACAACCCAACCCAGAAGAGAATGAGCTTCTGGGAGAACTCAAATAGTTGTGTGTGAGAATACCACTTCTCCAGGCCATTAAAGATGTACCGATATACAACAAACTAGTTAAGGAAAAGTGTTTCAGGCACCCAAGTAGGCGAAAAAGAGATGCCTCAACTATCAATGTCATAGGGCAACTGTTTGATCTTATGTTGGGGCAAGTAATCTGTCCAAAGTATTTGGATCCTGGGAGTCCTGTAGTTGATGTCCACATCAATGGCGCCATCATACTCCACACCTTGATTGATCTAGGGGCTGCCATTAATGTGATGACCAGGGACACCATGCTCAAACTCAACCTTCAGGGTTCCTTAAGGAAGACCTCGACAGTACTGCAGCTGGAAGATCGCTCCACCGTGACTCCCGAAGGGATTGTGGAGGATGTCTTGGTCTCTGTTGACTCTTGGGAGTATCCTGCAGACTTCTTGGTCCTTCAACCAAAGGCAAAGCTTACTAGATACCCCCTTATTTTGGGAAGGCCTTGGTTAGCCAATGTGGATGCTTACATAAGCTGCTGAGCGGGAAACATGACAATAAAAAATGGTCCTATGTCTAACCAGCTAGTCCTATACCCTCCTGCCCAACCTCTGTTAGAGCATGACTTACCACTTTGGTTGGAAGAAGGAGAAGAGGATGAGGTATACTCTGCACCCTTGTGCACCTTAGAAACCACCAGGGGAGGTCCTCAAACCGAGGATGATTTGATTGAGACCTTGATTCAGAATCCACCTCCCAGTGCATTGTCCTTAGAGGAATTAGTGGAGGATACTCAAGCCAGTACCTTAGTGGACCTCTGTGTGACTGATCCAACCTCTCCTAGAGTTAAGAATGTGGAGTTTGGTCCCGAGAGAACTTTAAAGATCAGCTCCTCCCTATCCCCTTCGCAGGAAAAGGAGCTGTGTAGCTTGCTCGCCAGTCATCTAGATGCTTTTGCTTGGAGCTATAAGGAGATGAAAGGAGTCCATCCTTCGGTCTGTACCCATCACATCTACATTAAAGAAGATTGTAGATTGGTCAGGAAACCTCAGAGGAGAATGAATCCAACCCTTAAGGACATTGTCAAAGAAGAATTGCAAAAATTGTTGGATGCAGGATTCATCTACCCCATCTCGGACAACGAATGGGTTTCCCCTCTGGTGTTGGTACCCAAGAAAAATGGGAAGTGGAAGATCTGTGTGGACTACAGAGAACTGAACAAAGCCACCAAGAAAGACCACTTCCCTCTGCCTTTCATAGATCAAGTGTTGGATGGATTGGCAGGAAAGAAGTTTTTCTCTTTACAAGATGGGTTCAGCGGGTATAATCAGATCCAAATCAGCCCAAAGGACCAAGATAAGTCCACCTTCACTTGTCCTTGGGGTACCTTTGCCTACCGAGTCCTTCCCTTTGGGCTATGCAACGCTCCTGCCACTTTCCAGAGAGCAGTATTGAGCATCTTTTCTGAGCTGGTCCATGATTCGCTGGAAATCTATATGGATGACTTCACTCCTTATGGGTCCAACTTCCAAGAAGCATTGTCCAATCTGGGAAAAGTTCTAACCAAGTGCATTAAGATGAACCTGTACCTCAGTCCTAAAAAATGTGAATTCCTGATGACTGAAGGGACTGTGCTAGGACAAAGCATTTCTCGCCAAGGATTACAGGTGGATCCTAACAAAACTGCTCTCATCAAAAAGGTTCCACCTCCTCAGAAGGTAAGAGACGTTCGGAGTTTCTTAAGCTTAGCGGGATATTATAGAAGATTCATTAAAGACTTTAGTAAGCTAGCCTCGCCATTGTTTGGCCTCTTAGCAAAAGATGCTGAGTTTAAATGGACTGACGACTGTCAGAGGGCTTTGAATGAATTAAAGGATAAGTTGGTGTCCGCCCCGATTTTGAGAGGTCCAAACTGGGCCCTACCTTTCCACATCCACACTGATGCCTCAAACAAAGCCATAGGGGCAGCCTTAGGACAAGTTGAACAAAAAATTCCATATGCCATATACTTTGTCAGCAAAAACTTATCCAAGGCAGAAATGAATTATATTGTAACTGAGAAAGAGTTCTTGGCCGTAGTCCATTCCCTGAACAAGTTCCGACACTACATCACTGGCTATCAAACATTTGTACATACTGATCATGCTGCAATTAGATATTTAATGAATAAACCTATTGTGAATTCTCGTATTATTAGATGATTACTTTTGTTGCAGCAGTTTGATTTGACTATTGTTGACAAACCAGGTAAAGAAAATGTTGTTGCTGACTTCTTGTCTAGATTGGATTTACCTACAGGTGAAGAGCGGATAGTGGATGACCAGATGCCAGATGAACATCTGTTCGCTATCTCAGTACTGTCTCCCTGGTTTGCTGACATAGTAAACTACCTGGTCTCAGCACAGTTCCCTCCGCATCTATCCTCAAAGGAGGAGAGCAGGATCATGAGGAAAAGTGCCTTATTCACTTGGATCGGGGGCAAGTTGTTCAAACTTGGCCGCGATGAGATCTTAAGGTGTTTTGTAAGGGAGGAGGAAGTCTTTGACATCCTCCTAACCTATCGCAATGGGCCTTGTGGACGACATTTTGCAGCCAAGAGGATTGCCTTCAAAATTCTATAGGCAGGATACTATTGGCCCACACTTCATCAAGATCTCAGAAGATATATCAGCCAATGCGACCGATGCCAAAGGATGGGGAAACCGACTCCAAGGGACGAAATGCCTCTCCAACCTCAAGTGACTCTTGAGCCATTTGAGAAGTGGGGTATGGATTTTGTGGGTCCTATCAACCCTCCTTCAAGGCAAAGGTCTTACATTATTGTGTGCATAGACTATCTGACAAAGTGGGCAGAAACCAAGGCAATCAAAGCAGCGACAGAAGAAAAGGTGGCTAAGTTTTTGAGAGAAACCATCTTCTACAAATTTGGCTACCCAAGAGAGTTAGTCACCGATCAAGGAAGCCAGTTCACCTCCAACTTAATTGAAGAATTTCTTGCTCATCACAAGATCAAGCATAGGACTTCCACCCCATATCATCCTCAAGCAAATGGGCAGGTGGAAGTCACCAATAGAGCATTAGAAGGGATTTTGACTAATGTGGTGAGAAGCAGCAGAAAGGAATGGGCAGATCGCCTGGTTGAGGCCACTTGGGCATACAACGCCACTTGGAAGACCACAACCAGCTTCACACCTTATGAGCTGGTCTATGGAAGAAAGCTTTGATGTCAATCGAGTTTGAGTACAACACATTGAGGATGGAAGCTCAGCTGGACCTAGACCTCAGCCATGCTCAACAAGAAAGGTTATTGCAGCTGAATGGGTTAGATGAACACCGAATGAAGGCCCTCCTTCACTCAGAAGTGGTTCAACTTCAGAGGAAGATATGGCACGACCGGCACCTCAATGACAAACAATTCCAGCCAGAGATTGGGCGTTGCTGTATGATTCCAGACATAAGGATTTCAAGGGCAAACTGAGGACAAGATGGCTAGGACTATATGTAGTGGAGAAGTGTAATGACAATGTTTCTGTCCTTATTTGGACCATTAATGAGAATCCATCCCCATGCTCGTCAATGGGCATCGACTAAAGATCTACAGGAAACCTCTTTCGAGGTAAGAGTTCATCAAAACTGTGGAAAAATCAGTGTTGGTCATAGAGAAGGGTTCTGCCTCTGTTTTGGGCATACCCTGAGCATCATTATATATCTATATATATATATATATATATATATATATATATATATATATATATATATATATATATATATATATAATGAAAATAAAAAAGATCCTTGGGTGAAAACCTTTCTGAGGTGCCCAAGGCAGATGGTAGGGGTGAAAACGTCATTGAGGGGCCCCTGTTGTCTCTCTGAAAAAGAATTGGAACAAAAATATCCTTGGGTGAAAACCTCTATGAGGCGCCCAAGGCAGATAGTAGGGGTGAAAACCTCATTGAGGCACTCCTGCTGTCTCTTAAAAAAAGAAAAAAAAGAAAAAAAAAGAAAAAAGGAAGAAACAAAAAGAAAGGAAAAGAAAAAGAAGAAGGAAGAAACAAAAAAAACAGGCTTAATCTCTGGAAATTGTTGCAGGTTGCAGGCACACAATGCAAAAAAGAGGCCTCTCAACTCAAGGACAAGGGTCCCTACCAAGCTACCAGGTGACCTCACATACACTCCCTCCATGAACCCTCCATTTTTTCAAGGTTTGGACACAATCTGGTCATGGGTTAGCCTTCTACAGGAAGCTACAGGACTTTCTACAGGAAGTTCTGTATTTCTACAGGAAACATCTTGTAGAGCCTTTGGGTGGGCCAGGATCGATTATGAAGAAGAATTTGAAGCTTGAAGCCCATTGAGGAGGCATGCAACCACTCTTATCTTCCATCCTTCACCTCCTTTCACCACCATTGCTGCTATATGGCCGAATATACCTGCACAGTCATCCCAGAACTTTGTTTTGTCAGAGAAAAAAAGATTATTTTTTTTAGCAGGAAATAAAGCATGCAGAGGCTCGCACACCTTACCTGTCAAGGCAATCTCATGACCCTGCACTTGTGAACGTGACTCAATTATTTTGACATGCACCCCAGGAGGAGAAACGGCTACAGGATGTCCTACAGGAATCCTGTAGTAGCTGATCCAGCTGGAGCACGTACCATGGAGACACCAACAGCTCATGAAACGGGTGCATGCAGCCTACACCACTAGGAAATCAGGTCTTAAGGCCTCGTAGCCAGCAGCAGCCAATGAAGAGTAGCTCCAGCACCCGTACACGAAGTAGCAGCAAGTAGATCCAGCATTCCTCGTCCTGAAGCTTGGAAAAAAACCACGTCCACGGCTACACAGGTAAGTGCCTAACCTTATTTCGTCAAATTACATAAGCTATACTCTAAATGTGCACGACTGTGAGAATGAATGGATTGAACAAGCCGGGTAGCCATTCAACTGGCCACCACAACCAGTCCGACGGCCTCGTCGGATCCGAATGGCCTTGGTTATGTCGAAAATACGGGCAATTGACACGTGGGAAGCATCTAGTCGGAGAGAAGCGGCAATATAACAGGAATGGCAGCGGTGAATGCAGAGGGAAGGATTCGGCGGTCAGGGACATGCCGCGGAATGATGGCTATGACGTCGGCCAACGGATCGATTGGGATAGCTCACCCCCTGTTACACTAAAAAATGTCACCATGGCTATTTACAGTCGGTATGGCTCAATCAACAGTCATACTACCCTTTTGAGCAAGTCTTATGCCTCTACTATTCATATCAAACTCCAAGAAAGAGAGAAAGTCTTTATAAAACATGTTTATCTCTGGGTACGCAGGTTCTCTCAAGCCTTGCCTGCGGGTACGCACCTTTTGTTCATAAGGTCTGCGTCCAAGGATGCTCTGTATCTAAAGGGGCAGGTGCGTCCCTCTGAAAAGGTTAAAATGCGCAAGTTTTATCTTCAAAAACTTACTTGTGGTAATTTCTAGAGCATTCTAGAAGATTCTTGGATGAGTATTGAGCGCCTCCAGATGGTTCATGCACTCCTATCAAAGAGGAACTTATCCCATCAATAAGGGAGTGATCCCATCCAAAGAGGGGATTATCCCATTGATGGTGGACCTGATTAACTTCCTCTTGAGCACTATAAAAAGAGGCATTGAGCCAGAAGGAAGGAGGTTGAAAGCAATAGATTTCTAAGGGTAAATGCTGCAGGAATTAGGACTCCCATTTAGAAGTTTGTAAGGAGAGATTGTCACCCTTGCTTGTTCTATTTGGAAGTGGGTGAGCTTTGTCAAAGTAGAGGAAGACTCTTGTGGACCCTGGAAGGAGCTTGCACAACACCAAGGCTCAGGTTGTAATGGTTCCTTTTGATTACCTTTAATGCAAATTGGTCCATTCTTCTCAATAGCTTGTTGTTAATGGGTTATTTCATGTACTCCTTGGTCTATATGTTGAATATGCTTTGCTTTATGTTATAATCAGGTGCTATTTAATTGTTTGACTGTTGGTGATTGCAGGTTTTGGAGAACGGGAGGAGCTCATCCGGATCAACAAAGCTTGGACTTCTACAACAGCGTTTGGACAGAGGTAAGAACGAAACACCTTGATTTCTCATATCATAATGTATGTTTAGAGAAGGATAGCTCCAGTTTGTTTTGTTTGTCATTAGAATGTCTTAGACTTCTAGGAAGGTCAGCTGTGTCCGCACCCTTGACTGATTCCGTGTGACAAATTGGCGACTCCGCTGGGGATAGATTCCATTGATGAGAAGAGTCTTTTCCTTTGTGTGAACTTTGCTTTGAGAAAATTGGTTTATTTTTCTGGTTTTGGCTCTGTGATTTTGTCTTTGGGTAGGTTAGCTTAGGATTAGTTTTATTTTGGTTTTTCTTGAGTTTTTCAGAAGGACGCACCCTCTGAGTGCTGCACAGTGCGTCCCTGGACGCACTTTTGCTGTGTGCACAGAGCGGGCCCGCACCTGTGCTAACGGGTTGCCTGCGTCCCCTGCCAAAATTTGAGAAAATTCCATTTTTTTACACTTTTTGCTCTTAGATTTTGTTTTTTCTTAGTTTTTTCTGCCCATATTCATTAGTCCCTTGCCAAGAATCTTCACCTAAGCTTGTTTCATTGGCATTCTTGCTTTAAGCTTTCATCAATTGGGTGTTTTGAGACTCTTTTTTGAGAAATTCTTGATTTGATTTCCTTTGGTCATTACTTGGAGGTTTGTCTCAGTCTTTTCACAATTTTGCATCTTTTTGCTTTTGTTTTTGCAAAAAAAATTCCCCCTCCTTCGCCGGGGGGGGCTAAATTGTGTATGAGTGTTAATCGCCTTTGAGTGTTTTTATTTTTGATCTTTGGAACTCTCACCCAATTTTCTCGACTTGCACTTGATTGGTTCTTAGATCACATTAGAATCGTCTTGTGTTTGAGGATTCTTTTGCATAGATCACATTTTCATAATTAGAATTCTCATTTTCAGAATATGAATGAAAAATGTGCATAGATTACATTTGCATACTTTTCAAGTGAATTGTGCATAGATTACAATTGCATAGTTTACATTCTGAAAAATCAATCGTAGATTTAGATCAGCTTTCTTTGTTTTGAATTTACACAAAAATAAAAAAATAAAAAATGGTTTGGAATTGATTTGCATTAGTTTTTCTTGATGAAATTAGTGCATTAGAGAATTTGTTATATTTTCTCTTAGTGATCAATTTTTTGCATTGTTGGAACTGAATGGAAACTCTCTCCTTACTCTAGTTAGGATTCATCGAATTGAAAGGATTGCATTATCATATTCGATTGCATTCAGTTGAGTCGGGTCATAACACCATTGGTTTCATATCCATTTACCCATTTGAGTAATAACAACGTTAATAACACAGCGCTTAATTAAAATTCATCTAGTAATTTTTACATTTCTAGGGCTCTGAAGCACCAACATAGCTTAGGCTAGTGTCTTGGAGTAGGTGAGTACTTAACTCTCCAAGACAGTAAAACCAAACAAGTAGCTGATCTTGTGATAGAATCAAATCCAATTGTTACATTTACACTCTGGGAAAGCTCCTCTTAAAGGAGAAGCACGAGCTCGTGTCCGAACCAGTGAGGGGATCCATCCTCCCTCGTTGGGAACGACGCCAGACAGTACGTATTACAAACGGTAAACCTCAGATTAACCATTGTCGAGGAGCCAGGGGTCACTTATCGGTAAACCTTGGATTACTGTCAAGGAGCCGGTAAGGGGATTGAGCTTGCTACTCTTCCCTTGCGTGCTGTCGGAGTTTAGACTGTTCCCCCAGGTGTACTTGTTGCCGTTGGTAACCTTAGTGACCATAATCTTTAGGATTCTACCCAAGGTGACGGTGGAGGGAAGGTCCCACTATACCTGGAGCAGACGTCAGCTATACTCACTTGGATTTTCTGGGGGGTTCACTTCACTCGAGACGGTTAAAGTGGAGGAACTTGGTCCAGTCTATTCATTAAGCAGGTTGTCGGGGTAACTGTTCCACCCACTATTTCTGTACTGGATTCTGCAAGGTTGGGCTTAATCACCAACTAGTGTTTTCGGTCCGGAAGGTTACTGTTTGTGTGTGGTTTGACTCCTAGATTTGATAGCGCGTGTTAATTTGTTTGTTTTTACTTTTAGAGACCATAGGTGTGATTTGTGAATTTTAATCGTTAGGTGTGAATTGTGCATTGTTAATTTTAGTTTTAAATTGTTAATAAAATTCACTGAAGTTGAATATAATGGCAAATGTTCCAGAATTTATCAACCTAGGAACCCCTCCCGATGAGAATCCTAGTACTTTTCCTTACTTTGGAAATGTTGGTCCTCCTTACATGGCTACTTTGTCATTAACTGGATTTACAATAGGATTACCGATATGGTTATTTTCAACTTCGTTGGCCCAAAGTACTCCAATTGTTCCACCTCAACCGGATGCTTCACCTCAACAGAGTTCACCATCTCAACGTCACCAACCTTCTGTTGATCCTTTACCTTCTTCGCCTAATTTTTCTTCCTCCATTTCTTCCTCTTCGCCTGGTAAAAGCCTCGATGTTAGTAACCAGGAGGCTAAGAAGAAGAAGAAAGGGAAGAAGAAGAAGAAGAAGAAGAAGAAGCAAGATAAGAAAGAAGTCAACCAACCAACCATGGCTGTAAGTGTTAGTTGTGTTGAGGAAAATTCCGACATGCACCGTAAACCCAAATACCCTTGCAAGCTTTGTAAGGGTGACCACTTCCTTGTCAATTGTCCTGGTATTCCAAAGGTCTTGGAAGTATGGTCAGAAAAATCTCATCAACTTTCTATTGATCCATCAACTAGTGATAGTCAGGTTCCTGGGAAAAAGGGTAAAGTTAGGTTTCCTTGTAAGTTATGCAAAGGGAGTCATCAAACTCACATTTGCCCTCACATGGATGAAGCCTCAACATTGTTGGAAAAACTTACTGTTCCACAGCAAGAATTTCCAACTGGTTACCGTAAACTTTCTCCCAACCTACCGTCAAATGATAGAGTGATTGATTTAATTTCAAGTACAGTCAATCACACTCTTCCATTTGAGAGTGAAACTCATGTCACTCAGGTTGATGATCCATTAGTTGATCAAGTGGTCGATTCAATTTCACATTCGGTCGATCCCGCTTTCCCTTTAGAGAGTGAACTTCATACCGCTCAGGTTCTTCTTGTTACATCAGATTCTTCTATGCCAGGGGGCATTTCACCTGTTTCTACAGAACCCCCTCCAAGTAGTGAGGTCTTTTCCTTTGATTGGAATAGACTGACAAAACCTCGTCTTCCTTCCTCCATCCCTTTCCAAATCATTGTTAAGGCTGGTAGTAGGGACATACATCGTACTCAGGTAGATGAAGGTGCTTCTGTTAGTATTTTATCCTCAACTGTTTGGAAAGCTTTGGGTTCCCCT
Organism: Pinus tabuliformis; assembly: GCA_031772625.1. Classification (NCBI taxonomy): domain Eukaryota; kingdom Viridiplantae; phylum Streptophyta; class Pinopsida; order Pinales; family Pinaceae; genus Pinus; species Pinus tabuliformis. The sequence goes on along the minus strand of CM062818.1, from coordinate 484,848,487 downwards.
CAGCTTGCGCCTATTACGCAGAATCTGAAAGCTTTTAACCGAACCATTAGTGAACCTTTAGGGATCCTTCTTAAGTTTCCTATTACCTTGGAAGGTAAAACTGTTTGTATTGATCTTATGGTAGTTCGAGGTCCCTTGGATTTCAATTTACTCCTTGGGCGAGACTATGTTTATGCAATGAAAGCTGTCGTATCGACACTCTTTCGCGTGATGTCTTTCCCTCACAATGGCAGTATTGTGACTGTAGACCAGCTTTCGTTCCCTAGTCTTGTTTCAACTACCAATAATATGACATCCCTAAATGTTCCTGATTCTAAAGTGGTATCTACCCAGCCACGGGTAAATTATGTGGCAACCGGTCCCATGTTTTCAGTTACCGATGTGAGTAAGCCTCCCACTGTTTGCTCATCTTCTTTTGATTTAGATTCGGTAATTGACATGGAAAACTCTATGGGATTACTTGAACACGATGTTCTTACCCCTTTTGAGTCCCTTGACATGTGTTCCTTCCAGAGAAGTATTCTTCCTTCTGATGAAGACCTCTTTGAAGCCATGATCAAGGTGTGTCCATTGACATGTCTTTCTTCCAGTTGGAAGCCATGATCAATGTAGCGAGGATAGTTTTTTCCTGTATCAACCTCGTTAAAAAATGAAATAGGTTGTAGTGAGGAAAGTTCCTTTTGCTGTTTCAACCTCGTTAAAAAATGAATCAGTGTGAGTGAGGATAGTTTGTTCTCGTCTCAACCTCGTTAAAAAATGAAACTGGATGCGTGAGGATAGTTCCTTTTACTGTGTCAACCTCATTAAAAAATGAATCAATTGGCGAGGATAGTTCCTTTTACTGTGTCAACCTCATTAAAAAATGAATCAGTTGGCGAGGATAGTTCCTTTTACTGTGTCAACCTCATTAAAAAATGAATCAGTTGGCGAGGATAGTTCCTTTTACTGTGTCAACCTCATTAAAAAATGAATCAGTTGGCGAGGACAGTTCCTTTTCCTGTGCCAACCTCGTTAAAAAATGAAACAGGTGTCCACGAGGATAGTTTGTTCCTCTCTCAACCTCGTTAAAAAATGAAACTGGATGTAACGAGGATAGTTTGTTCCTCTCTCAACCTCGTTAAAAAATGAAACTGGATGTAATGAGGATAGTATTTTCCTGTATCAACGTCGTTAAAAAATGAAACAGGCTAGAATGAGGACAGTTCCTTTTACTGAGTCAACCTCATTAAAAAATGAATCAGCTAGATTTTAGGATGTGTAGGTAGAATTGTAGAAAGTAGGATTTTGAGGACAGTTCCTGTTACTGAGTCAACCTCGTTAAAAAATGAATCAGGTTTGAGGACAGTTCCTGTTACTGAGTCAACCTCGTTAAAAAATGAATCAGGTACGAGGAAAGTTCCTGTTACTGAGTCAACCTCGTTAAAAAATGAATCAGGTATGAGGATAGTTCTTTTCTTGTGTCAACCTCTTTAAAAAATGAAATGACTCCCTTTTCAAGTTAAATATTGAAAGTAAACCTTCATTTCATCCAGCCGGTTGAATGCAATGAAGCCTGGGGGGCATGTACCTTGCTTTGCATCATTGTGCTGGGGCCATGCAAAATTTTTGAGCATAGTTCCTTGTCTTGTGTCAAGCTCGTTAAAAAATGAAACAAGGGTAGGTTAAGTAGGTAGAGTGTAGAGAGTAGTCATGAGCATAGTTCCTTGTCTTGTGTCAAGCTCATTAAAAAATGAATCAAGGATTTTAGAGCATAGTTCCCTGTCTTGTGTCAAGCTCGTTAAAAAATGAATCAAGGTTTTTAGAGTAAAGTTTTTGTTAGGTAGATTGTTGAGGATAGTTCTTTTCCTGTGTCAACCTCACTAAAAAATGAAACAACTCCCACAAGTCTTTCCAAGATCGTGAAAGTAAAGCTTCATTCCATCCACCTCATTGAATGCAATGAAGCTTGGGGGGCATGTACCTTGGTTTGCATCTTTATGCTGGGGGCATGTGAACTTATAACAAGCATAGTTTTTCGTTTCAAGCTTGCATAAACATGAAACTGAATCCGAGCATAGTTCTTTTCCTGTGTCAAGCTCGTTAAAAAATGAAACAAATCCTCCTCTAATTGAGTCGAGAGTTTGACTAGACCTCATAGATGTTAGGTTGTACATTTAGGTTAGTTATTTCAGTTTTTGCATAATTTTCTTACAGTTTTAGGTCGAGTCTTTCAAATGATCTCGTTCTTGAACCTTCATTTCATCCACCTTAGTTGAATGAAATGAAGCTGGGGGGCATGCGCTCTAACAATTATGCTTAGGGGGCATCAAGCACAGTTTTATCTCTGTTTCAAGCTTGTGTAAAAATGAAACTACTATGAAGCATAGTTTTACTCTGTTTCAAGCTTTTGTAAAAATGAAACCTAGCTCGAGTCAATTTCAGTTATTTTCAAGACTCGTTAAACTCATGAAAATCTCGAGATTATTTTGCTATCTTTCATTCTCGTAAAACAAATGAAAATGCCAAGTTCTTTCCGTATTTTCCTGCTCGTAAATTAAATTGAAAGTCGGCCATATGAGTACATTTTTATCATTTTTTCGAACTCATTAAAATTTACGAAAAAGTGAAAACCATGAGTACATTTTTATCCCTTTTTCGAACTCGTTAAAACTTACGAAAAAGTGAAACCTTGGAGTTCTCTTTTAAGCCCTTTTCCAGACTCCTAAAACATGAAAAGATTGCCGAGCGTTCCTTTTACACTCGTTAAAACGGAATTAAAAGACGGTCCCCTTATAGCTCTTTTCTGACCGTAAAAACAAGAAAAGATTGCCAGGTTTTTGTCGTTTCAAACTCGATAAGGAAATAAAACGACGTGTCCTTGATCGCTTTTTACTTTTCAGGTCAGTGGCACTAATTATGAAAGTACTCCTTGGTCGCAAGATCAAGCTGTTCCCCCAGGTATTATTTTATACGTTTTCGGGCTTGAGGGACACAAATTTACGAAAAAGTTCAACTTGGAGTTTCCTTAAGTTTTTCAGACTCTCTAAAATTGAAAAACACCGAGTTTCTCCTATACTGGGCTCGTTAAACATTTCACAGTAAAGGACCTGTTCAATTACAAACAGGAACGAACCACTCCTTCCTAGGGTTCAAATCAAAACTGGGTTGGACTCGTCCGAAGGATGAGCTTATAATCAAGCATATGTTATCCTCCTCAAGCTTGTTAAAAATAAAGAGGTACTTGCCAGAAATGGTGGGGGAAAAGAGAGAAGAATGAACCTGTTTGTTACCTTTTGTCTCAAAAAGAAACTTTATTACCACTCTTGAACACGACACTTTTCATTCACCTGGGTTGGGAAATCTTTTACCTCACAGTTGACCAAAACCACTTTGAAAGTCTTTAACCGGGTTCCGGGGATTAACTTTGAGTTATTTGTCACCAAACCATCTGTCGTGTCATTATGTGTTCAAGAGGTCTGCAAGCAAAACTTTCATCTGCAAAATACTTGTCATCCATTTGACCATCCCTGAGTCAGTCCTTACAGCGACATTTCTTCAACTTGAACAATGATTTCGTGTTGCAGGCTTGCCTGCAACGGGTCGCTTTCTATCGACATCGACACATTATCTAGAAAGATGACTTAGGAATCGACAGTACCTTGAAGTCTGCATGCATCAATGGCAGGTTTCTCACCTTTGACGTCAGTTTACATCATTGACTTTCGATCAAAGGATTCCGTGAAGTGTTCGACATCAAAACATCTATTCACCTTTCACGGGTTGTGCTTGGTACTTTGAGAACCATTGACATTACTGGTGGTCTCTCTCATGCTTGTTAACAGTTTACATCATCGACTGGTAATCAAGTGGTTTCTAACATGTTCGACATCAAATCATTTAATCACATGGCTAGAATCGTACCAATTCGGGAAGTAGAAGTGAAGACCCTGGATCTAGTTTCTACCATCAAGGCTGCGAGGAGTTTTGTATTCATTATCTATGTAGACTAATCATAAACAGATGGCTGCGTCCATACTGTGTCTACAAAAGTATATAAAAAATGATGTACTGCAAGATCATTCCTGTATCAGAATAGTTAGTCCATTAGTTAAAGTTTTGAATCTGAGTATGGGAATGCCTACCTCAGTGATGATATAATCTTATACATGTATTTTGTGTTGAAAATTGCAGGTTCCAACCAGGTCATCCACAAGATAATCCTCGAAATGATAAAGCGCTTCACCCTTCCTAGATAATACAAAACCCTAATCTATTCCAGGCTTCGCACTTTAGGGGGCAATCTGTTACACTAAAAAATGTCACCATGGCTATTTACAGTCGGTATGGCTCAATCAACAGTCATACTACCCTTTTGAGCAAGTCTTATGCCTCTACTATTCATATCAAACTCCAAGAAAGAGAGAAAGTCTTTATAAAACATGTTTATCTCTGGGTACGCATGTTCTCTCAAGCCTTGCCTGCGGGTATGCACCTTTTGTTCATAAGGTCTGCGTCCAAGGACGCTCTTTATCTAAAGGGGCAGGTGCGTCCCTCTGAAAAGGTTAAAATGCGCAAGTTTTATCTTCAAAAACTTACTTGTGGTCATTTCTAGAGCATTCTAGAAGATTCTTGGATGAGTATTGAGCGCCTCCAGATGGTTCATGCACTCCTATCAAAGAGGAACTTATCCCATCAATAAGGGAGTGATCCCATCCAAAGAGGGGACTATCCCATTGATGGTGGACCTGATTAACTTCCTCTTGAGCACTATAAAAAGAGGCATTGAGCCAGAAGGAAGGAGGTTGAAAGCTATAGATTTCTAAGGGTAAATGCTGCAGGAATTAGGACTCCCATTTAGAAGTTTGTAAGGAGAGATTGTCACCCTTGCTTGTTCTATTTGGAAGTGGGTGAGCTTTGTCAAAGTAGAGGAAGACTCTTGTGGACTCTGGAAGGAGCTTGCACAACACCAAGGCTCAGGTTGTAATGGTTCCTTTTGATTACCTTTAATGCAAATTGGTCCATTCTTCTCAATAGCTTGTTGTTAATGGGTTATTTCATGTACTCCTTGGTCTATATGTTGAATATGCTTTGCTTTATGTTATAATCAGGTGCTATTTAATTGTTTGACTGTTGGTGATTGCAGGTTTTGGAGAACGGGAGGAGCTCATCCGGATCAACAAAGCTTGGACTTCTACAACAGCGTTTGGACAGAGGTAAGAACGAAACACCTTGATTTCTCATATCATAATGTATGTTTAGAGAAGGATAGCTCCAGTTTGTTTTGTTTGTCATTAGAATGTCTTAGACTTCTAGGAAGGTCATCTGTGTCCGCACCCTTGACTGATTCCGTGTGACACCCCCGTGCCATGAATTCCACAGCAATTCAAAATCGGCCGGCTAAATCACTTATGATACACTGTAGTCATTTACTCACAACCGTTTGGCAGCCGAGTACGCGTCCTCAATCCTCTGAAGGTTGTTAGCCTCAGTTCTCGGCCTGTTCCAATGTCCCGTTGCTGCTCAGAAAGTCCAGAACCACTGTCACGTTCTCCAGAAGCCGTGCACGATTTCTATAGGAAGCTGCGCAACAGGAAGCCCGGCATTGCGGGGAAGCTTGGACTGTTCACATCGAGGGTGGCAATTCTTAGTGAGGTAGGCATGAACATAACTTTCCCATGCACATAATTCAAAAGGTGGTGAATTCGACGTGTTGAGAGTGTGAATCAAGTCTATTTATGAATTCAAAAGTCATTTTCTTATTGCTGCATGAAATTGTCGTCGTAGTCTGCATGCGAGATTTTCTCCAGGGTGTTGAATTAAAATTGAGCCACTGTCAAGGCTCACTAGTGGGAAATTGTGAATTTTATATGACTTTTTGCATAACAGAGACATAGCTCTGCGCTCTCTGTAGAAAAACCCCGAAGCTCTCCTTCTGTACACGAGCAGGCAAGTTCAGAACAACAAAAGCAAGTTTTTACCATGCCGGGAGGGTTCATTAGAAAAGAGCCTTTGGACTCCAAGAAATCATGGGAAACCCCTGAGGTGGTGGAATTGTTTTCTCATGCACACTGGATGTCATTCTGTGACAAGCTTCAAGGTCACGATGATGAAATTATAGAAGAATTCCTAAGGTCCTTGAAGCCGAAGTCAAAGACATTGGCCATTGTCAACTTAAGAGGATTGACCCTCAGGCTCACCCCACAGTTGATTAGCAGAGTAACTGATCTACCAATGGGGGTACCCTGGGATAAGGAAGAGAGGAAATTGGGTCAGAAAGCTAAAAAAGAGTTCTTCTTGCCAGAGGAACAATTTTCAGAGGACAAGAACGGAGTTCGAAGAACTAGCCTACAGTCGTTCTGGAGTGAAGTCAGCCTCCAAATTATAAAGTATATTATGTGTGAGGGGCGATTTAGCATCATGTATGGCTATCACTTCCAGTTTCTCACAGAACTCAGGCACCAAATGGACCTACCCTCAGAGCAGAAGTTTAGCATTCCTTACTTCCTCCTGCAGTCCATGATTGAGTGTGCCACCAAACTGAGAGAGGGGACGCCAGACCAGCTAGCCCATCATGGGCTTATCAAGCTCCTCGTGGAAGATGCACTCCACACTTACACCGTCCCTCTCTCCTGGGAAACTTTTCAGAATCTGTCTAAGGGTGATGACATCCAAATTTTGGCCGAGGAGCTCACTTCCTCCAACAGCGAGGAGAAGGAGCACACTCAGGCAGAGAAGAAAGTTGAAGGACAAGAAACCCCGGGCAAAACACCAAAGAAAGAACATAAGGGAGCACAAGAAAAAAGCCAAGCTGCCAAAAAAGGGGGTGGTAAAATTACACCAACACCCAGGGAGAAAAGGCTACAGAGTGGGGTAGAAAGGACTGAGAAAGTCCAAGCCAGTGAGGGCACCCCTAAGGCAGCCTCAACCAAGCTAAAGGAAAAAGCACCCTCTGCCAAGCAGGCTAAAATGGTGCCATCTGCTTCTACAAAAAAACCAAAAGGCTATTTCTACAGGAAGTTTAAAAACGGCTTCTACAGGAAGCCAGAAACCAGCCACTACAGGACTTTCTACAGGAAGTCTGGAAAAAGGAAAGCAGAAGGAGAAATCGGCCGAAATTCTAGCTAGGGAGGCAGCAACTGTGTTGGCCACCCTAGGTACCTCTCCCAAGCCAAAGGAAAAACGAAAGAGGGAGACTCCTCTATATTTCAAAGCAAGAAGAAGTGTAAGAATTAAAATTGGCAGACCCCAACCTCCATCCAAAGACCCAATTACCATTGAAGACACCCCTACCTCGCCAAAGGAGAAGTCCCCCTCCAAAGCATCAGTCACTTATGAGCGGGGGAGCCCGAAGACATCTACCTGGAGGGAGAGAATGGAAAGATTGGCTTCAAAAACCTCTCTACAACATGCTGGCCAGGCTCAAGGAGACCGAAAGAATGGAAGGGAAGGCAGCCAAATCACCACAAAAGAAAGAAGAGGTAGAACACATTATGGAACCTAGCCGCTAGCCTAGCTTGGGCTCTTATTATAACTTTTTGGAAGCCGGGAAAATCATTCCACAGAAATTCACACTGCCGCTTTTCTTTGCACTAGAGGAAGAAAGAGTGAGGACCCACACATGGATGAGAATAGCCAAGTCTAAAGGAGTAGCAGATATAGGTCCCTTGGAGGAACAACTCAAGGAGGCAAGAAGAGAATTGGCTATGGAAAAACATGTGGGAAACTGCCAGCGAGTATTTCTACAGGAAGAAAATGAGCAGCTCAAATGACCGCTACAGCTACAAAGACAGAGGAAAGAAGAGGACACAACAACCAAGGACACCACAGCATAACCCCAAGAAAAAGGAGTGCAAGCCGATCTTGAGGAACTAAACCGGCAACTACAGGAAAGGGAATTGCAGGCAGGCATACAGATACAATCTCTAAAACAACAGATGCAAGAAAAGGAGGCACAACTGGCCTGCATGGCTAGTTGGGAAATGGATGCTCTGCAATGTAGGCAGCCAGCCAAATTCTATGGCCTATACCTAAGAGATCAGTGGCTGCAATTCCAAATTAACACATTGGCACAGAGGGGTGTTTCCCAAATCCAAAACCCCCAGCAGTTCATGGATTTATGTAACAGAAGTTCATTAGAAGACAAGGCCAAGCTATCAGAGTTCTACCTGCATAATTTGGTCCTTCCAAATGTAACCTCATGGGACCCCAATACAGCAGTAGGGGATATGTAGTTGTTGGCAATGACCTCATGGTTAAACTACGAAGAAAAGAGAGCAGCAGAGGTTAGAAATGTCATGAACCGGGAACTACATGAACCACTGCTGATTAGAGCAGAGCTAGGGGACCCCACAACATTGATATCAGCCCACCAACACCTAGCAACCAACTCTCAGGCTTTATTAGAGTACATGGATCGGCAGGCTTAGGCCATAGCACACTTTGAGGATATGGAGCGATTATTAGGGGACAACTATGTTCATGCTTGCACCCGTAGGTGGAACACATTGTCCCATAGCCTCAAAATCAGGGAATATCACACTCCAACTAGAATGAGGGAGGCCTTGGCACAAGTGCCTCCCTACAAGAATTCTATGTGGAACCTCCAGGCCAGCTGAATCGTCCTCAAGCTAAGTCCACCTTTGCTTTTGGGATTGTTAGAAGGAAGCACAAAAGAAGAAGAGCATAAGCAGTGGGAAGAGGTGGAAAGGAAGGCCGGATTCCATGACAGTGAGGAGGATACTACTTCAGAACCCTGGGATGTGAGGGTGGCGATTAAAGCAATGAAAGACGAGGAGCTGGACTAGTTGCTCAGAGGATGAGCAACTCTTTTAGCAGGGGGGTGATGATGAGCCCCAAATTTGGTAACTTGTTGGGCTCATTTGGCCTAATTATCCTTGTTCAATCCTTCATTTTTCATAGCTTATGCATTATTTTTCAGTATGTTTATGTTATTTGTACGAATAAGGGTAGTCACTCTTCCTAGGTGGCTAACATGTGCTCATTTCAGGTTTTTTCAACACATGTTGGAGCAAAACCGAGCAATCATGGGCTGGAAGACAGCCAAGCTTGGGGTGAGGATTCGTAGGGGAGTTGTCTATGGCATTAAATAGCCTTCCTCAAGATCTTCACCCCCAACTCCGAGCTCCAAAGGCCACCAAAACCGGATCTACAAGGCAGCCAAGCAGATTTTGGAAGAAGCTGTCTACTCACAGTTTGGGCAGCCAAGTCCCATAGATTTAGGAGGCCAGCTGGGGCCCTCGTGGTGTATAAATGTTAAGGCCTCAGCCTTCATGAGGGAATTTTGGAAACCATTGCATATTTTGCACTACAATGTTGCTAGCTTTAATTTGTTCTCTTGTAGCCATTGTGGCATAAATCTTGACTTATGACCTATTTTGATAATGAGAAGCAGTCTGATTCTATATCAACTCTGAGTTTCCTACAGGAGCCATAGCTCTCAGGGTTGGGCCCAACCTGAGAGCCTAGGGCCTCCTTCTTTGTACTGTTACCTTTCCTTTATGCATCGTTGTTCTCCTTTTATGCATTTGAAACGTATTTCTGTTGGGCAGATTTAGGTGTGTTGGTTAAATAGGTCACTGTTTATGAATATAATTGCTTCAGATGTTTAAAATGGATTGGTAGGATAATAACAGGAAGAAGCTCCAAAAAAGGGGTCAACAACACTCTCTTTTTCACCTCATCCTTATTGGATCAGGGGCTGGAACTGAAGAAACAGTGCTGCCCCAACAAAAACACTAGTTTGCTTGACCATGCAATCCTTAGTGTACTGTTTTCATTTGCAGAAGTTAATTATGGGTTTAGATCTCTGAAATGTTCTCTACATGATTGATGTACATGGTTTTCTTTCCCAATAACACTGCTGTTCATTCGTTTTATTGACAGTTAGAGTAGATTAGCTAGGACTTTGATTATTTGTAAGACGTTGTTGATTCGGTTAAATGTACATTGTGCAGGGCATCTCGACCACTCTCTCATCCACCTAAGCCTCATCAGAGCCAGTTGTTCCATCTCCTAGCTAGGTTCCTCATCTCGCATCTGTCCTCTTGCCCACATAACCCTACCTTTTTGTACAATCATTGTTTCAGCCTCCTTTGAGCCAATTTAGCCCTCCACACCTTCTCGCCACTCAATCCACCAATCCCTGGGCCACTAATAGACCCCTATCCTACCTCCATATCCATTAATGCATCTCCCCTCACTCACCCATACACCAAAATCCAATTTTTAAACATCCTGTAGAAATTTCTGAACATCCTGTAGAAAATCCTGAACTTCCTGTAGAACCCCTGCAGACTTCCTGTAGAAGCTCACGAATGAGGTTTCTTGAGAGCCAAAATTTTTGAAACTCTCTGGAAGGGTGTTAGGGACTCCTTAGACCCTCTCTGAACATTCCCAACCTCTTCCAAGAATTTCTCCTCCTTGATCCACCCCTGCATAGTAGAAAGCCAGTCAAAGGCACATGCATGATAATTCTAATAACTTATTCAAAAATACAAAAAGATGTTTTCTTTTGGTAGAGGTAATTTAGACACATGTATTTTACATTCATAGAAGTAATGGAATTCCTTCCAGTAGTTTGCATTGTATCCTTTGCATCAGTAGGACTATTTGGTAGAATTAGGGTTTGCTAGGGTTTGCGTTACTTTTTGGCTTTCAGTTCTTTTTGCAAGTAGATTAGCTTCCTTTGAGTTGGATTTCGTCCATCGGTTAAAAAGATTCTTCTAAGAGCTCATAGAAGTTGGCTTAAGCCCCTAGCAGGACTTGTGCCAGCTGACCAGGTGACAACTGCGGCAAGAGCTAGTACTTGTGCATACAACACTGTCGCTTCCAAGTTTGTTACGAACTACAGGGTTGTTTTAAGTAAAGAAGGGAGTCCCAGGAGTCGCAGCATTATTGCTGCAATACTGGAGCCCACCAATATGTTTTCTCGTAATCTGACAAATAGTGCGCCATGGTACCACTCATGTACTTGGCCCAACAGGGTTCTCTAGTTTCAAGGGGACATGACCCCTTCCAACTAGATAATTCTGGTACACTGGGAAATGATCCTTATCATGACCCTGGCCCTTACATTTCAAACACCATACTTCCACGCGAACCTCATTCTGGACTTCTTTTCCCTTCTTGAGGCTCTGCAACTCCATATGCAGGCTAGCCAACTATGACTGAATCTGCTGCACTCCCAGATTCGTATCTTGAGTAGGTGAAGCTTCCAATTTCATGGCAATCTCCAATGCCTCAGCTTGCATTCTAATCTTCTGTTGTGATAGTGGTAACCTAAAATGGGGCAATAGAGAAGCAATGTACCAATCCTTGTGTTGATCATCTGTGATCTGCATATTAGCCTGCTGAAGCAGACATTTCAACCTCTGATCAAAATCCCACGTAGACTCATTCACCTTTTGCTAGATCTCTTTGACCTCTTTCACAGACTCAACTTGCGACTTAGGCTTCTTGAATTCATTATTGAGTGCCTTCTTCATCTTTTCTAGTGTTACATTTGGATGAGCAGAATAATACTTAATATACCAACTTAGTTCTCTATCTTTCAGTGTTGAACCAAATGCACTTTCTTCAAGTCATCATCTGTAACCTGCTATGACTTCCACACAACATCTGCTACAAACCAAAACTTTTAGGGTCTTCTATTCCTAGACCCATGAATACAAGCATCTTCATCGCACTGGCCATGTTGAATATTAGAGGTAGAGGTGGAGGCAAAGGTGTACGTGTAGGTGTGAGAGTCAGAGGTGATGGTGGAGGTGGAGTGGATGGATGTAGTATCCTCGTGATACCTTGCTTTGTCGTCTGGAGCACACCTACAGGTGTCCTCAGAACACTACTTTCTTTGTCACTATCAGATGCTCCTAATAAAGGATTGTACTCAGCACCTGAATCTAGATCTCTTCTGAATATGTTTCCACTTCGCATAGCTCCCGTCAGATCTCTCTTGGTCCTTTGAAAAAGTGTCATTCAGCTTCACTATAACGGACATAGGTATTTATCGTGAAATCAGTAATGAACCCTCCCAAAATTCTATCGATCTAGTAATCAATAGCCCTCTCGATCTTGTTTTTTGAACCTTCCGGGCGTCTTACCAATTCTGGAGTCCACACAATAGGGTTATCCAACTTCCACATACCTGACTATCCACCAATTTAGATATCCACTTGTGTAAATTGCATGAAAAAGAGAAAAATAAAATTTTGTGTTCGTCTGTATATAGGTATCTATTCAACCACTCTTCCTTCAACATTCACGGATTCCTATTTTCTTGGGATGAAATTCGTGCAAATTTTGATCTACCCACTTGTTGATTTCCTTCTTAGTTGGGAAACATTTATTCGACATTACACATTCCTCATACAAATCCTGGTCTCAGCAATGGAACCATTTGTTGGCTTAAAGGGGTTTGGACCCAAGTTCAAAGTTAGTTGTGCTATTGGGTCCCTATAATACTAGTGATTACCCCATTACTATTGTAGTTGCATCCCTTATTAATATTGTTGTGCCCCTATTATCCCCATATTGTCATTACTGTGCCCCATAGAATCCCTCTATTGTTAATTTTGTGGCTTTATATTATTATTGTTAGGTCGGCTGGGTTATATTGTGACTCCTTAGACTCCTATATATAGAAAGGAGGTTTTTTCATTTGAATCATCCAATAATTGTTCATTTATGTAATGTAAAGGAGGTTGCCCCTTCGAAGAGGCTGAATTATAAGGCGTTGATCTATATTTTCTATCTTTTCTTAAGCTGGTTTCATAACATTTGGTATCAAATCTTTTGGATTCTAGGGTTTCACTGCTCCAAATAGGTCATCGTGGAATTTTCGCTATAAATTTTTTTCTGCAATGTTTCAGAAGCTACAAAAAAAACCCATTTGAGAAGACATCATGCTGAACCTCGAATCTGAATTTCAGAGCTTTTTGCACTATATTTGCAGAGATATGATCTGAGGAAGTTGGTCTTTTTGAAGACTCCTGAATTACATTCCAAATAGGTGACCTGGGGAAAATCGTCATAACTTTCGCTCTGAGCATCGGATTGAAATTTCGTAAGAAGTTATAGAAATAGGATGGACTGTAGTTTCTTTTAGATATTTTTTAGAGCCAAAGGTTGAAACAGTGATTCATGGCAAGTCGTACAAGTTTGCTCTACTAAAGTAGTCTATAATCAAGTCACTGTGGGAGATTTCACATAACTCTTCCATGGAGAATCCAATTTGGGTCAGACTGGTGGCATTGGAAAGAGGACATAGAGGGATACTTCAGATCACAATTTCAAAATTGGATGATCAGAAAGTACAGAGATACATCAGAGGCAATATCGAGCTCCTACAAAGTGAAAAAAGGTGTGTAGATTTTTTTAAATTTTTGCTTAAGCTTGGTTTGAAAATTTATTTTGAAGGAATTGAAAGGGCATAATAGAGAATTATTATCAGTAACTGATGCCCTAAGGAAAGAAAATGAAAACACCTAGTAAGCAACCTGAAAGCTATAGCATGACTCATGAAGAAGAGGAAGAAATGCTACATGATATATCAAAATTACAAGAACAAGTGCAACAAATGCCACTCTCACAAAAGCTAACATAAGCTAAGATAAATGGCATGGAAGCTAAGATGAATGGCATGGAAGCTAAGATGGACAACTTGAAGATAGATTTGAACACAAATTTTAAGACAACCATGGGAGATTTGAAGACAGATTTGACAAATTTTCTACAAGAAATACTTACTAATGGTGAAAAGGTAGTAAAGGAAACTCATGATGCAAACAAAAGAAATGTTAATCATGATTTCTTAGACTCTAATGTGGGATCAAAGACCCACCATATTCTAAAAAACGATATGAGGAAGTTTGATGGCAAGGATCCCGCAACATGGATATTACAAATGGAGCAATTTTTCGATCTCAATAATGTGAAAAACACACAAAAGGTACATATTGCAACTTTATATTTGGAACCAAATCAGTTTGTATGGTATCAATGGCTTTTATCTCATAAAAAAATTATCACTTGGGCAATTTTTACGAAAGAATTGATAACACTTTATGAGGATACAAAAAGCAACACACTTTTTAACCAATTGATAAGTCTCAAACAAAAGGGTTCAATAATGGAGCACATTGAGGAGTTCCAAAAATTGAACATAAGGGTAAAAAATATTCCAAAGGAGCATAGTATTGATGTGTTCATAGGGAATTTAAAGGATAATATCCAACATGATGTTTACCTTTGGGAACCTGATTCATTAGAGAAGGCATTCATGTTAGCAAGAAAAATGGAAAGCAAAATTATGGCAACTAGGAAGCATACCACTCACAACTATAAAGATGGAAGTGTGGTTGACCCTAGTCTTCCACAACCTATAAGGTTGACACCACAACAATTGGAAGAAAAAAGACCAAAAGGGCTTTGTTACAGTTGTGATAGCAAGTACACTAAAGGTCATAAGTGTGCTGAGAAGAAATTATTCTACATAGATTGCGAAGAGGAAGAAGAAAAGGAGAAAGAAAGGTAAAAAGAAGAGGATATACTCCAGGAACAAAGCCTAGATAAAGAAGAAATGAATCCGACCAAATCTTGTAATGCACTGGCGGGAATTACCACTCTTCAAACCATCAAGATAGAAGGACAAATCAAGAAGAAAAAGGTAATAGTGTTGATTGATTCAAGAAACACCCACAATTTTATTCATTGTAAGGTAGAAAAGGAATTGAATTGCTTCTTATATCCAGCACCAGAGTGTCAAGTGATGGTTGCAAATGGAGGAACCATAAATTGCTTTGGAAAGTGCCATAGTATCAAGTTATCGATGGGAGAATATGTATTGACTAGCCCAATGCTTTCCATTCCAATGGGAGGTGATGATGTTGTACTAGGAGTCCAATGGCTACAATCCTTGGGTACAACAGCTTTTAATTTTCAAGAACTTTTCATGAAATTTTCCGTGGAAGGAAAGGAAGTTGAATTAAGGGTTATTGCAAGGAAACCGGGAAAGATAATTATATCTAATGGTATGACAAAGCTTCTAAAAAAGGAACAAAGTGGTGTAATTTCACAATTATGTTCGCTAGATGTTTCCACATTGCAGTCATCTATTTCTCCATATCTCCAAAAAGTCTTGGACAATCATTCCAAGGTATTTGAGACTCCCAAAGGTCTCCCACCTATTCGTGATCATGATCATGCTATTCATTTGATTCCAGGAAGTGTTCCTCCAAACATCAGGCCGTACAGATATCCCTATGCCCAAAAGAGTGAAATTGAAAGTATGGTTGCAGAAATGCTAGAGGTTGGTATAATTCAATCGAGTCAAAGTTCTTTCTCTACTCCAGTAGTATTGGTGCACAAGAGGGATGGATCATGGCACATGTGTCTAGATTATAGGGAGCTCAACAAGCTCATTATTAAAGATAAGTTTCCCATTCCCGTCATTGACGAATTACTAGATGACTTGCATGGATCAATTTACTTCACCAAGTTGGATCTTCGTTCAGGATATCATCAAATCAGAATGAAGACTGAAGACATTCCGAAAACAACATTTAGAACTCATGAGGATCATTATGAATTTTTGGTCATGCATTTTGGCCTTACCAATGCACCTTCAACATTTCAAGGTTTGATGAATTCCATTTTCAAACCATTCCTTAGAAAATTTGTGTTAGTATTTTTTGATGATATACTAATCTACAGCAAGTCTTGGAAGGATCATGGTGAACATGTTGACAGGGTGCTACAACTATTGGAGGAGAAACACTTATATGCAAAAGGATCCAAATGTTTCTTTGGAGTATAAGAGGTGGAATATCTAGGTCATATTGTATCTCATGAAGGAGTTAAGGTAGACCCTAACAAAATTAAAGCCATTAAGGAATGGAAAATCCCCACATCCATAAAGCATCTGTGAGTATTTCTTAGGTTGACAGGGTATTATCGCAAGTTTGTTAAGAATTATTGGAGAATAGCAGTACCTCTAACAACATTATTGAAGAAAGATGCATTTTCATGGACTCCAGAAGCAACAAAGGCCTTCGAACATCTTAAAGAGGTAATGTGCCAAGCACCGGTCTTAGCTACACTGGACTTCACAAAAACCTTTATTGTGGAATGTGATGCTTCAGGAAATGGAATTGGTGTCGTTTTAATGCAAGATGAAAGACCCATTGCTTTTGAAATTTTTCCAATCAAGGGAAAGTTTTTACACAAAGCTATTTATGAGAAGGAAATTTTGGCAATACTCCATGCACTTAAGAAATGGCGACCTTACCTAATGGGAAGACACTTCAAGGTAAAAAAGGATCATGATAGCCTTAAATACTTTTTAGAACAAAGATTATCCTCTGAAGAGCAACAAAAGTGGGTCACAAAGATGTTGGGTTATGACTTTGAAATCATCTACAAAAAAGGGAAGCAAAATGTGGTGGCAGATGCACTCTCAAGAAAGGATGAGGATGTGGAAGCATTGTTGTGCGCCATTTCTATTATCGAACCAGATTGGATAAACGAAGTAAGGGAGGAATGGAAGAATGATGAAGAAGTGTGGGCACTTATTTGAAAGTTACAACAAGATTCTAGTATGTCTGATACATTTAGCTGGCAAAATGATTCTTTATGGTATAAAGATCACTTATACCTTTGTAAGAATTCCCAACTAAAACAAAAGATTCTTATGGAATTGCACACTTCTCCCTTGGAGGGCACTCCTAAAAACTTACCACAGGGTTAAGAAGGAATTTTTTTGGGATGGCCTTAAATCAGATATTCAAAAATTTGTGGCGGAATGTTTGGTTTGCCAAGAAAATAAAGTTGAAACAATTAAGACACCAGGTCTATTACAAACTTTATCCATTCCAAGACAACGTTGGGAGGAGATTTCAATGGATTTTATCACAGGTTTACCCAAGTCTAAGGGAAAGAGTGCCATCATGGTGGTAGTTGAAAGACTTACCAAGTATGCACACTTTTGTGCATTATCACATCCATTTAAAGCCAGTACAGTTTCTACTGCATTTACGGAAACAATTCAAAAGCTACATGGAAACCCAAAGATTATTGTAAGTGACAGAGATCCCATTTTCACTGAAAATTTTTGGATAGAATTATTTTCTTGTCTTGGTACTCAGTTAGCTCATAGCTCATCTTATCCTCCTCAATCTGATGGGCAAACTGAGATAGTAAAGAAATGTTTGGAAGGATATCTTCGTTTCTTTGTATCTAATAAATAGACACAATTGGTCAAATGGTTGCCTCTGTCTGAATGGTGGTATAACACTTCCTTCCATACAGCAACAAAAATGACCCCATTTATGGCACTTTATGGATATCAGCCACCATCCATCACATCATATTTAAAAGGAAATTCTAAGGTTCAAGCAGTGGAACATCACATCGAACATCAACAACAAGTCCTCCAACTCTTAAAGGATAACCTCGTGTTGGAACAGAATAGAATGAAACAACAGGCAAATCAACATCACATTGAAAGAAGTTTTGATGTAGGTGATTGGGTATTCCTATAGCTACAACCATATAAGCCAATGTCCCTCAAGCAAGCTAAGAAGGATAATAAATTATCACCAAAGTATTATGGTCCCTACAAGGTGTTGCAAAAGATTGGTACTATGGCATACAAATTGGAGCTTCCTGCAACTTCTCGATTGCACCCAGTTTTCCATGTTTCATGTTTAAAGAAGGTTATAGGTGACAAGCTCCCAGTTCAAACAATATTTCCAGAACTTGACAAGGAAGGAAAAATTATATTGGAACTGGAAGCAGTCACAGAAACAAGAACTCGATAGCTACGAAATTGATCAATTTCGGAGTATCTTATCAAGTGGAATAACTTATCCGCTGAAGATTCCACATGGGAGGATGATAATTTTATACAGAAGCATCCAGAACTACTCAAGCGTTGAGGATAACACTTTTTTGAAGGAGAGGGGCATGTTGGGTCCCTATAATACTAGTGATTACTCCATTACTATTGTAGTTGCATCCCTTATTAATATTGTTGTGCCCCTATTATCCCCATATTTTCATTACTGTGCCCCATAGAATCCCTCTATTGTTATTTTTGTGGCTTTATATTATTATTTTTAGGTCGGCTGGCTTATATTGTGACTCCTTAGATTCCTACATATAGAAAGGAGGTTTTGTCATTTGAATCATCCAATAATTGTTCATTTATGTAATGTAAAGGAGGTTGCCCCCTCGAAGAGGCTGAATTCTAAGGCGTTGATCTATCTTTTCTATCATTTCTTGAGTTGGTTTCATAACATGTGCCAACCAACAAAACCCTTCATTATTGGCCCTGTGCGATGGGTTTATGTGATTCATAGGGCTTTATCCCAACCTTCGTGAACCCTAACCCTTAAATTATGGAGATTACAGTAACTTATAGAAATGGGTTCTAACCCTGCATCACTTTCCTTAAACATTCATATGGTTAAGTAAACTAGAATATCTATTACTTTTTCACACCAATTAAGTGTTTCTTCAGATAATTACAGAAAATAGAGAGAATACACAAAAAATGCATAAGTAAAAAGGAAGTCACAAATACACAAATATGGCTCCAAAATAGTATTTATTATGATCAATCCTTTTGTTACAGACTCTTTCCTCCATGTGCCCACAGCTGCAGGGGCCCACCACTCAGCGGCGGACTTACCAAGGTCTCCACGCACACAGCTGCAAGAGCCTTCCCCTTTGCTAATCTAGATTTAAACAAGAACACAAAAAATTACATATATAACCATAAATATAGAGATGAATGAGAAATAATACTTCATTTCATTAACTAAAATACTGAAATATGCTTACAAACAGAAATGGAAATATACTAGCTCGGGCGATGGTAGCTTATCTCTGAGAAGAGATGTTGTGCCTACATGCCTTTGAATTGCGTTATAATGAGGTTCAAGGGCCTTTTTATTATTGAACAATAAGATAAAACCCTAAACAACCAAAACCCTAACCCAAGGAGATGTAACACCAAGAGTTTATTGGCCCCGTTGGGGTTAGTTGGATAGCGAATTTCCCAGGGTCATGATTTGGTCATATTATCTTTGTTTGACGCGCATGATAGCCTGTTGGGAATATCTCTTCAATGAGTATGAAAAAAACAATTTTATGACAAAATAATTGGTGGTATATTGCCAAAAAAACATCATTTAGAGCCTCAAAATGGCTCCGGAAGTTTAGGACCCGAAAAACTGCTAAAAATAGTAAATTGTGCTATAATTAAGGAAACTGAAAAACTAAAAGAAACAATGGTGGGGGTCCAAGTGGAATTGGCGGGTGGCCACCAATATCCACATGGATCATTCCTACCCCCTTAGGAAGCAATGGTCCCCATTATGTTGAGTTCCTCCATGAGATGAGGAAACTTCTGCTAAACTTGGTCCCTGGTGAGCCACTTTCCATGGTGAAGGAGTTGGCCTACTTTGACAATTCGATATAGTTGGATCTTTTGCTGGTGATTCTCCTTGATTTGCATCTCCATGATCCGATCAGTTACATGTTGTTCCATGAAATCTGGATTTAACTCTATTGGTGTGAGCTGTTCTGCAATGTTGGATGTGTCTAGTAATGGTGGGAAGTATGGCCAAAGGCGGTCCACATTGAACACTAGATGCAATCCAAGGAATGGGGGAATGCTGATCTCAAATGCATTGTCTCCCAAATCCTTGGTAATGGTGTAAGGACCATATCAGAGTGCTCTAAGTTTCCGATAGGCTCCGGTAAGACATTCCTCTTGTAAATGCAATTAGACTTTGTTGCCCACCTAAAACTTGTGTGGCACCTGATGTTGATCATGTCATTTCTTGTACTTGGCATTTGATTGCTCCAGAATTTCATGGACTTGCTGGAAGATATGTTGGATTTGCTCAATGAAGTTGTTTGCCTTATCGGTTTCAAACTAGACATGAGCCGAATCTGCCTGAGTAGCTGCAAATGGCATGGCCACATCAATGGGACATAGTGGCTTGAATCCCAAGCCCATCTGAAAAGGGTTGTGGCTAGTTGAGTTGTGGAGAGCCCGGTTATAGTTGTGCTGAACATAGGGGAGGCTCTCATCCCATGTGAATGGATGCTTTAAGTTGTACATGCGTAGAATGTGTACAATCATCCTATTGACGACCTATGTTTGACCATCAGTTTGGGGATGGAAAGATGTGGAATTAGTGAGTTTGGTGTCCAGCATCGACCAAGGACTGGACCAAAATGTACTGAGGAACCTATTGTCCTAATCTAAGAGGATAGACTGTGGGATCCCAAAGTGTGCGCACACTCATTCAAAGAAGAGTTTAGCAGTGGCTTTTGCTGTGATATTCTTCTTGCAAGCCACCATAATGGCCATCTTCAAGAATCTATCGACAACCACAAAAAAAAAGCCATTTCCATGCTTAGTAGAAGGAAGGCCTGACATGTAATCCATGGAGATGGATTCGCAAGGTTGAGTAGGGGTAGGAAATAGAGTATAGAGGCCTTGCTTCTTGATGGTTTTTTTGGCAATGACGTAGGTAATCCAAGATCTGATGTACTTTCTAACATCCTATCGAAGATTCGGCCATTAGAAATAATTCTGCAGTACTGCCACCATTTTCTCGACCCTAAAATGCCCAGCAGCCCGATTGTAATGCGCTTCCCAAATCATCTTGGCATGCTCGCTTGAAGGAACACAAAGGTGACCTAGGTGGCATAACAGGGCATCTTGGAGGTGAAAATCTAGAACTTGCTGACCCTCTAAGAGCGTCTGGTATGTGTGGCCGAATTCTAGGTCGCTTTTGTAGAGAAGTGGCCAGTCATAAGTCTCATGCCCATGAGAGTTGAGCACTGTGGTTAACGCCATGATCGGTGGTTGATTGAGGCAATCTGCAACATTATTGGTGTTGCCCTTCTTATACTTGATATTCAAATGGAACTTTTGCAGGTATGTGGACCACTTCTGATGGCGATCATTCTGCAACTTCCCTTGTGTCTATATGAACTACATGAGCTGATGGTCTATGTGGATGACCATTTCCTTCCCCAAATGTAATGCTTCCATTATCGGCAGGCCTACACAATGGAATGCATCTCTTTGTCATAAGTGGGATACATCTAGACTGTGTCTGAAAGCGTCTCATTGTGATATGCCACTGGATGCCCTTGTTGAGTAAGGACTGTCCCAATAGCATAGTCAGAGGCATTTGTCTTGATCTCAAATGGTTGTTGCAAGTTTGGTAATGTGAGCACTGGTGCTGATCAGAGGCAATGTTTCAACTCTGTGAACGCCTTCTGTTGAGACCAAAATATTTTTTTTTTCACTCCTCCCTTGGTGACTTGACTCAAGGGCCAAGTGATATGAGAGAATCCCAATACGAACCTGCGGTAGAAATTGGCAAGACCTGTCAAGTTACGGAGCTCTATCAGAGTGGTTGGAGATGGCCAATCTCGAATGACTTGGATTTTGGGTGGATCCACATGCACCCCACGTTCATCAATAATGTATTCTAGATACTGAACTTGGGTTATGCCAAAAGTGCATTTCTCCAAATTGGCACATAGCTTTTGTTGCTGTAGTGTTTGGAGAACCTGTCGGATGTGGTGGAGGTGCTCTTCCCAACTATGGCTAAATATCAGGATGTCATCCAACTATACCACTACGAATGAGTTGGTGAATGGCCACAAGATGTCATCCATTAGCCTCATGAAGGTTGTAGGAGCATTCGTCAACTTGAAAGGCATAACCATTCAGAAAGGCACTCCTTGGATTTGAAGGTAGTCTTCCAAACATCGGAGGGTTTGATTGGTACCTAGTGATATCCTGACTTCAAGTCAATCTTGTTGAAATATTTTCCCCCCTTCATCTGGTCCAGAAGGTCATCAATTTGTGGGATTGGGTACCTATTCTTGACAGTGATCTTGTTTAGCACTCGATAGTCAATACAAAGTCTCCAAGTCCAATCCTTCTTCTTCACCAACATGATCAGGCTCCCACAAGGAAATGAAATTGGTCAGATGTGACCTTTCTGCAGTAGCCCCTGAATCTGCATCTTGATTTACTCATTCTATAGAATGGAGCACCGATAGATTGGTCCATTAGGTAGCGCCACACCTGGGGTTAGATCGATGGAGTGCTTGACCTCACAATCCAGAGGCACCCCTATGGGGGAGGTGAAGATGTCTTCGTACTCCTCCACAACCTTGTCCATTTGTTGTTGTCGTGTGGAGGGGCCCAGTCTAGAGGTTGTGGCTACTATCTTCTTCTTTCCCTGAGGGCGTATCATCAAATTTTTTTTTCCCAGTTTCGGAAATAAGCTTACTGCATTATTTTTCGGTAACCAAATAGACAGCGGTAGGCGGTGCTACCTCCGATATCCTGTACAACTTATTTCCCAAAGTAACAATAACAACATGAGGCCTTGAATCATACACAACATGTCACTTCCACAAGTATGGTTGACCTAATAATACATCACAAACATCAAGGGGAGAAACTTCACATAATACCTCATCCATGAAGGGCTTGATGTTGTATGGAAGGCGACACTATTGGCTCAAGCGAAGATCCAGTCCTTGGTGAAGCCACTCGATGGTGTATAGTTGGGGATGTGTTGTGGTCGGTAAGCCTAGATGCTTCATGATCTCTGCCAAAATGAAGTTATTTTGGCTCCCGCTGTTGACAATGAACTAGAGCGGGGAACCCTTTACCCACATTTAGGAGTGGAAGAGGCGATCCTCCTCCTCCTTTGGATCTTCGAGTTCCTCCTTTTGGATCTTCATGGTGGAAAGAGTGGCATTGGGATCTGCATTGATAATCTTCTTCCTTTTGTCATTCCCCTTATTGGGTTCTGACTCAGAGTCGGAACATGCATTTGATTCTGAAGCCTTCAGCTTGGCCACTAGTGACTGGTTGGCCCGACACTCACTTGTGTTGCGAGTGGAGCTCTTATAGAACTCACACCACTTTCCCATGTCCTTATTTTGCTTCGCGGTGTTGTTCTTTGCTTGTGGCTTTGGTGGGTTGTCTTGGGCCACCCTGCCTTGGATTTTTACTTTGGGGGCACATTTCCCTTGCTTCAGATTTGCATAACCAAAGTCTCACTTCTTTTGTTTAAACATATGGTCAATCTTGACAGTGTATCGGTATGTCGTGTCGAGTGAGGAGATGTCCAGGAACTCCATCTCTTCTCAGATGTACCTGTGTAGGTAGCCGCGGTACTTAAGTACCAAATGGTGCTTATAATCCTTGATACCCAACTTTGTGCAAAGGGTATGAAAAGTATTGGTAAACTTGGCACATCTTGGTCCCTTCCTTGCCGTAGCGTGGTCCACTTTATGTATTTATCCTCATAGCTTGCGACCTGGTAGTATTGCTCCTTGATGGCATCCCAGAATGAATTCTAAGTGGGTGTAGATGAAAACGGTGAGGCCATACTTTCATCCTTCAGCTCGCAGTAGGTTTCCCACCAGTCCTTGACGTGGGGGTCGACTTTGAGAAGCACAAGAGTAATCTTTTCCCTGCTGGAAAAATCATGAATAGAAAAATACCCTTCTAGTAGATTTAACCATTGATCTACAATGTTTGCATCTATCTGACCCTCAAATATGGGAATGTCAAAGATAACTTGTACCTTAGAGGGTGTGGTGCTTCCATAGTAGCTACTGGAAGTAGATGTGTCGCCCCTGGGTAGCCGCAGAAGGATCTGAGAAAAGTTGTCCATCATCACGTTCCTTTGTCGCTCAAGGGCCTCTTCATGTAAGATTTTGATAGGATATCCTGTCCCCTCGTCTTTCTTTTCATCCACCATGGGAGGTCGTTGAGATTTGTGAGGTTGGTCTTGCAAAGGTTTGACCAGTTCAAGCCCTAACTCCTTATATCTTGATCTCGTTGGGGACATGCAAAGAAAAACTAAGAAAGAGCAGACCCATCTGATACCACTGACCTAGATTTAAACAGGAACACAAAAAATTATAGATATAACCATAAATACAAAGATGTAAAAGAAATAATACTTCATTTCGTTAATGTAAAATACTGAAATATGCTTACAAACAGAAATGGAAATAAACTAGCTTGGGTGATGTTAGCCTATCTATGAGAAGAGATGTGGTGGCTACATGCCTCTGAACTCCATTAAAATGAGTCTCAAGGGCCTTTTTATTATTGAAAAATAAGAGAAAACCCTAAGCAACCAAAACCCTAACCAGAGGAGATGTAACACCAAGAGTTTATGGGCCCCGTTGGGGTTAGTTGGACAACCAATTTCCTGGGGTCGTGACTTGGTCATATTATCTCTGTTTGACGCGCATGATACCTAGTTGGAAAGATATCTTCGAGGACTACGATGGAAAATATAGTTTATTAGAAAAATTTTGGCAGTAGATTGCCAAAAGAACATCGTTTAGGGCCTTAAAACGACTCCAGAAGTTTAGGAACCAAAAAACTGCTAAAAATAGTAAACTGTGCTACAATTAAGGAAACTAAAAAACTGAAAGAAACAATGGTGTGGTCCAAGTGGAATTGGCTGGTGGCCACCAATATCCACCTGGATCATTTTCCTAAGTATACAGAATAGACTTTTCTGCCTTAGATCACTTTCCCATACATAGATCTTCAATTATTAACTGCCCTCCTATGACTCACTAAGACTTCTTTATATAGCTTCTGTCATTTCAATACCATGGTTTTTGAACCATGGGTGGGTCACAAAACATCTTTAACTTCTAACAAACTAAGGGGCTTTGACTTTCCTAAAGCCCTTTTTGACTTCTATGACCTTCGTGCTTCGCTTCCTCAAAATGCAAAGACTTTACATAGATAACAAAATCTTTAATAAAATTGACCCCAGGGGACCCTGTCCCAACATATATAGCTTAAATATATCATCATTTTTGTTAAAAATTAATTAACGGACCAATGAAATACATAAAATATTGCAGAAACATAAATACAAAAACACATAAAAAAAGAGAGACATATATATACGTGGTTCACCGAATTTGGGCTATGTCCATGGAGAAACAACTAGTCCTTCCTTTTGTATTATCCAGCAAAATGAAGAGATACAACCTACAAAATATTCATTGTAATTTCCTCTCCATTCTCACACAAACTCCTCTCTCTCTATTGCTCATAATAATAATGCACAAGCACAATAAAATTCCCTCATATAAATTGAGTGTTTACTTCTAGGGAAAAAAATCCTAATTTAACATAAAGTCCACCGTCAGATCATTCGCCTAATGAACGGCCCATATTGACTACGAAATCACAATATTTTATAAGATAAATTTTTTTATCTATTTTTAGCTTCAGTGGCACTTCCCCCAAACCCTTGCTCGAGGGTGGGGGGGCTCATTAAAACTAGCCATTGCCCCCATGGACCCCCCTGATGGTTATCATACAGACAACGTTTCCACCCTGTTTAGGAATTGGGGTCCAATGCTGATGAGACCTATGAATCAAGAAGATAACTAGTCTCCACACCCAACAATTTTATTGCCTAATTTGTTGTCTAATTGATACTACTTGGGAAAGAGATAAAGGCTTGAGAAAGAAGGAGGTATGGAAGGAGATATAGAGGGGTCCACTTATGAAACATCCATCCCACTGAGAGAAATATTTATAATATACAAAGAAGGTGGACATGTCCCATGCTCATAATAATGACTTTTTATAATAATGATTAAAATCGTATACAAGAGTATTAAATTTGTTAAGTTTTTGTAATGTCGATGGTAAATATTTTCATTTATGCATCTCAATCCTAAACATAGACTTACATACGGCAACAAATTTTCAACTAAAGACACATGGCGCCTAGCTCAGAGGGGGATCCTCTCCCTTCTAATGATGATTTGGTAACTTTTTAGGCTCTTGTGGTTGGTCTTTGCAAGAAGTCCCATATGAAGGAGAAACATTATAAATTTGTGATGCGGGCAGAGAATATACCCTCAGTCATGCTCCCATCAACATTCCACAAAACCACTATGATCTATATTGATCGAGTTTTTATTGGCAAGTTTACAGGAATGTGTCCACACCCCAAGTTGATGGAATAGTGGATCAATAAAAATTGGAAGCAAAAGATGAAAGGGAATTTTTCCCTCTTTGCTTGTGGAAATGGATTTTTGCTATTTTATTTGAATATAAGGCGGATAGAGACATAATATTTCAGAATGGCCCCTATTTCTTTGGATATAGAAGTATGTATCTCAACTCGTGGTCTCTTGATTTCAACCCTAATGAGGATATCCCAAATTCTGTCCTTGTATGGGTCAAGATTCCATGGCTTCCTCTATCTTATTAGACCAATGATTGCGTAAGAGAAATTGACAATGGAGTTGGAAGATATATTAATTGAGTAGAGATAAAAAGATATCAATTTGAATGTGCAAAAGTATGTGTGGAGGTGGATTTGGAAAAATGGATACCATCTGAAATCAATCTGACTCAAGGAAAATGGAGCCACTATCAGGCCCTATATTATGAGAAAATCCCTTTCAAGTGAAAATTTTGCCATGAATAGGTTAGAAAATTATATATTACTGAGCAATGGTACACATATAATATTACATAAACACAAACATAGAAAATTCATAAAACAAGATAGATACAGATATACGTGGTCCACATAGTTTGGGCTACATCCATGGAGAAACAACGAGTCCTTCCTTTTATATTATCCATCAAAATGAAGAGATACAACCTACAACAGATCCGTTGTAATTTCCTCTTCTCTCTCACACGTCCACCTCTTTTTTTATATCTTAGAATACACCTATACATATATAGCCAAAATATAATACCCTCATATATAGTGAGGGGTTTCCTTCTAGGGAAAAAAACCCTAAATTAAACATAATTTCTATGTCAGATCATCTTCCTAATGAACGGCCCAGATTGACTACGAAATTAAAATATCTTACAAGAAAATTTTACATCTATTTTTAGCTTCGAGGGTGCTGCCCCTGAACCCTTTCGAGGGGGACTCGTAAAATTTTTGTTCCCCCCCCCCTTGGACCCCCTTGGCGATAACTAAATGGGTGGCGTTTCCACCTCGTTAGGAAATGCGGTCCAACGCGACGATACCTATAAATAAATAATATAATTAGTCTCCACACCCAAAACATATGGCCACTTCAGTAGGGATTGTAAAAAGGCTCAGCTTGAAAAGGGATATGGTTCAAAAGAGGGTCAATAGGAACAATTGAAACACAAAAAAAAGGGGGAAATATAGGGAATATAGCTCCCCTTAGAAACCCTTAAGGTCCAAGTCAAAATGTAGCTTCATACTTCAGAAACCCTTTTAGATCCCTTCAAAATAAAGATGAGAAAGATCTGAATGTCCTGCCATAAGAAACACCATAAGGAATTGAGGACCCTCAAGGAATTAAAGAAGGGGAAGATTCATCTCGAACAAAGGATCAAAGAAACACCCATAATACATTGACCTTAATGCCCATGAATATTCCTCAAGATCTAGCAGAACCAAAAGGAACCCCTTAGGCTAACCCAGAAGTCACCCAAGGTCATAAAAAAAAGTGAACCCTAGTTCTCATGTCTTAACAAGAAATATCATAAAAAATATGAGTGGGGGAGATGAGAATACTAGTCTCGAATCAGAAGGAAATAAAGGAGGGCGATACTCCATTAAAGAAGAAAGGAAGAAAGAGGAGTTGAAAAAAAAAATGGAAATCAACCTCAAATCTCAGATGTGTTAAATTCAGTGATAAATCATGAACTAGGAAGCAGTAAATTGGGAGGAGGTAAGAAATCAAATTCCCCTAGAATATAATGAAAATAATATCTTGGAATACAAGGTGATTGGGACACCCTATCAAATCCGATGTTGTAAAACAATTAGTAGCTAAGGATAAACCTTAAATATTATTACTTTAAGGGAATAAATTAGAATGAGGTGAGATGCTGAATCTTTCAAAAAAAATTGGTGAGATTGTAGTCATGAAACTCAGAGTTATAGAGGCGCCTTAAGTGGCCTTGAAAATTTATGGTTGGATGTTGTTGGGGTATAAAAGTTGTCATTTTAACTCCTAATTATCTTCACATTAGTTATCAATCCATGGAAGACTTTCTCTTTCAAGAGTGTACACAGTATGTGGTGGCTATTTACTCAAGAGTAATGTTTATAAATTGTAGTATAGTGCTTTCAAATACAAGAGTAAATGGATGCAACTAGTGAACTCGAATTACAATTAAAAGAAAGCTTAACGTGCTAATGAAACCAAATCAAACATTCATTCAAGTATCAATCAAGAATACAGTAACAATAACCCGTTTCTCTTTTAACTAATTGATGTTCCAAATGTATTTTCTAATCTAAACAACATGGATCTCGGTCTGAGAGTGTAGACAACAGTAGTCAATGCTCTTTACAATAGAGAATCTCAAGATAGCACATTGAACTAAATAACTAGATTGGAAATAGAATGCTGAACTTAAATGACTAAATCTGAAATAACAATAAGAGAATACTGAAGTAGGTAATTAGATAACAACTTGAATCAATATTTCTGCAGCATGTAAAACAGAGTAATTTCATTAAGTCTGGGAATACGAAATAGCAAAGCGATGTGATTACGATAAATGGAAATCAAACCAAACCATCACACGACAGAAATTATAAAAGAATGATACAGGAACAACAAGTGAATCCACCAGGGCCGGGCCCTTAGCCGCCAGTGAACACTGCCGGATTACTTCAGTATGTGAGAAGGAACAACAACTGTATTATATATTAATCATTTGCAAAATAGTTACAACCAGTTCGTACTCTGTTTCTGTTAGACTCACATGGACAGAAAGACAATGTGAAAGATAAATCAGTGAGTGCATACTTTTATTAAGATAAGATACACATTTATAGTACAATAGGTGACTCTTGGGATTCAGATCCCAAGGTCTCTTGGACTGCTTTGTCCATTCAACTTCCACGCTAACCCTTTAGGATTAGGTGTCCAACATTCCCCCCCTTAATCCGAAGGGTTATGTATGAGTCCAAGAAGAGCGCTGTAATACAAAATGTGCAAAAAATACATGGCAGCACTAGGCTGAATGTGCTCTATGAAATGTTGGTAAAAAACGGCGGTGGTTTAAGGATGACCACCAACACTGGAACGCTTAGTGCAGTTCCCGGAACTCTTCCAAAACTGGCAAGAAACTGAAGCTTTCTGCTAGAGGAAGTGATCATATTGTTTTAAAGAGGGAAACCTTCAACCATAAAAGGGAGGTCTCACCCTGCATAAAAGGTAAAACTTCAACCTGAAAAGGGAAGTCTCAACCTGTGATGGTTTAAGGATAACCAACAACTCTGGAATGCTTAATGCAATTCCTGGAACTCTTCCAAAACTGGCAAGAAGCTGGTGTCTTCTGCTAGAGGAAGTGTTCTCAATCTGTGATCACGGGCATCTATGTCTCTGGCTGCAACTCTGAAACTGGTGTGGCAGGTTGTGGCTCAGGCTCGCTTGATGTGACTTTGAAGCTTGTAGATGACCATCATTTTCCCCCCTGTCAGATACAAGGTGAGAAGATGGAGAAAACTCAACTGCAAGACTGTTTAATATTCTGGAACAAGTTCTGACATGTGTTTGGAATATCTTCTTGGCTGTTGATGCCCATTGCCAAGAAGCGATCCATCCAAGATGAATCTTTGTTCTTGCAGGACGTTTGTTTTTGAAGCATCTGTGTGAAGAATGGTTGGTTTTATGACAGTGCTTACATGGATGAAGATCAAAACAGTGATCTTTCAAATGGCCAACTCGATCACAGTGTTGGCATTTCATGATCTGTTGTTGTTGTTGCTGTGGAAGAGGGGCAGAGTCTGGAACAGTTGAAGCTGAACTGTCATTAGGAGCAGGTGAACCGTCATTAATGAAACCAACACTCTGAAACTGAATGGGCTTGGCATAGTCTGGAATATGAAAGGACAAGTCCTTGTCATATCCAAGACCGGTTCTGTGCTTGTTGTGGACAAGCTGTTCCCAAGGTCTGATGATGGGCTTGGGAAGTGCAGAATGAACCTCTGCATCTGCATGTAACTTTGCTGCTTTATCTGAATGAACTGTAACATTATTGACTTGCTGTTTATGGGAGTCTGCTTCATTGTTCTGAACAGAAACAGGTTCAGAATGATGACTCCACTGGTGTAATTCTTCCTGCTGTAGCTTTGTTTCCAGCTGCAAAAACTCAATATTTTCTTGTACATTTTTCAAACAGATTTGAATGTTTGCGACAATGGCTTTATCAATCATAATTGTATTGTCCGTGGTAGAATGTATTAGAGTGTTCAGCAATTCTAATACAACAGCCATTCTATCCATTTGACAATAATATCACTGCAAAAAATTGATTGGTGTACCACTTTGTCTTCAAAAAATCTTCAAGTATGTAGCTTCTCAATATACTTCCATATACAATGCAATTTCATACCATGAACATATTCTGTGCAAAATTACACAGAAAAAATATCTTAGCCGACAAATTGTAATAAAGAAGTAGCTGAGAAGTAGAGAACCTGGTTACACAATGAGATCTCTTCAAAAATCTAAATCAATATATGACAACCCAAACATTTGTAGAAGTCATAACACTTGTCTTATAACTTGAATATCTATGTATTTCAGCCGTCAGACTTGAATTTCAAAAAAACAACTTCAAATAGGAAGACCAGTGTGAAGCTTTGAGTCTGCTAAAAGAAGCTCCTCCAAATGTGTCTGCATTTCTACCAAAAGATCCTATATATTTGTTGTCACTGATTTTATCTCAGTGTCAAAGTGAAGATCTCCTTCAAATTGAAGATGAATGCATTCATAAAGTGCCAAAGCTCACTGTTGCTATTATGAAAGCATACAGATCAGCATCTAGTATTGAGAGAACGACATTGGGCTGGTGTTCATCTTGGTCTTGCTTCTTTTGGGTACTTTGCTGCACGAACTTCTTGCAATGAATTGTGGCGCTTTGTACCTTTGGATGCAGCTGAAGAGGTACTCCTCCGGTTTGAGTTGTCACTAGTCGATGCTTCTAGCAGAAAGTTCTCATAAATTTATATCTGAAGCTCTCTTTTACATCAACATTGGAAGCTTGGATTACATTTCTAACTACTTTCTCCGTGACTCCAAAGTTTCTCAGCTCTACAGCGTTGCCGAATATCAACAACAACTCCTCAGAAGGTTTGCAGATCAGTTCAAGAAATTGTATGAGTTGGGAGTGAGAAAATTTCTAATATCGAATCTACGACCTTTAGGCTGCACACCTTTAATGATTAGTTTAGAAAATCTTGATAATGGAAGCTCTGTCGGTTATGCCAATGGCATCATCTCAGATTTCAACATAGGCTTCGAAAATATGGTTAGAAATAAATTGCAGAATCGGTTTTCTGACGCACGATTTGTTCTGAGCGACAACTACGCCATCTTCAGTGAAATAATCAACAATCCATCTGCATATGGATTCAAATATGTGAATGAGAGCTGCTGCGGACTGAGACACTATCTCTTGTAGTGAAAGAATCGATGTTTGCAACATTGACTTTGCTTCATCAATTACTTCAAACCCACAAGCGCTTGGATTTTTTTTTTTGCTGGCAAGTCTTTCTCTGCGTTATTTCCCTTGGGATCCCTGCTTGAACATGATATTAATAGACCAAATTCTTCAATGCAAAAACCCAACTTGCAGCAGAACAATCCCAATAACCTCAAATTTTATTCGACAAAGAAAGAAGGATATCTCATCTGCCAAATGGGCAAATCACGTTGGAGGAGCCATGCAAGATTGCTATTCAGAGTCCACACAATTTTTTTGATTTGCTTACCGTTTTTAACTTCTGCAATTTCAGTGGTAGAGATTGAAAGTATGAGCAAGACGATGACGAAACAATTGTAAATTATGGGGAGTATATATTGGGTACGGCAACCATTTGGTTTTGCGTTCAATGTGAACCAATTAAGAAATTGGGTTACATCAGATATTCAGATTGAATCATAAAACCTCGCGAAAATACAACTGGAAAATTGCGGCAAAGCATGGCTACAGCTTTAATATCATGCAATGTAGAAGCCCTTGTAGTTGCAGGAAATGGGAAGATCAATATAAAAATGCAGCTCTGGGATGGAACACATTTACATTCTCTGCTTGTTTACATTCCCCTCAAAAGAATCCGCAATTAAAAAACTGTGAAGAGGAGCAGAGGACCGGTGCTGGAGCAGCATATATATTTTCGCTTGCGTTCTCCTTGCGGTCTCTTCTGCAAGAATGGCAGTGGCTTATCTATCAAATCTCTGGTGTTGTTCGACGTCAAGCAGTTTATATATCTCCTTTGAGACGTGTAAATCAAGCAATCTGCTCACCACTGGTGCGCAAGACAGTGCATTCAAAAATATAAAAATGACAGTTGAGTGCCTTGCAGATGAGCTTATCAATGGTGCAAAAGGGTTCTTCAAACAGTTATGCAATCAGAAAACAAAAAAGGAGTAAGAGGCGTGAACCCAATTCTCCATGAAGGAACCCTCATTCAGAATGGCTAGAGAAAAAAACTATTTGTCATAACAGTGCAAGAAACCGAAGGTCACATTCAAGATTTTCACATTCAACAGTCACTGCACAATGTCAGATTCAACAGCGTATTCCATAACCGATACATTCAGGTATGCACAGAGAGGGGCAAACGTTTATAATGCGCAGTCTCTGGCAGTCAGAGAGCGCAGGACATTCAATCAGAAACGTATTGCAGTCAGGGAATCGCTATTTCTGGGACCTGGGCTCAAGTCAGAATGACAAAGGCCAGTGCTCAGACCAGTTGCACAAAACTACGCAGGCCACACATCATGGCTCTGATACCATGTTAGACTCACATGGACAGAAAGACAATGTGAAAGATAAATCAGTGAGTGAATACTTTTATTAAGATAAGATACACATTTATAGTACAATAGGTGACTCTTGGGATTCAGATCCCAAGGTCTCTTGGACTGCTTTGTCCATTCAACTTCCACGCTAACCCTTTAGGATTAGGTGTCCAACAGTTTCAACAACAAGAGTCGATGATCAAAGTATAAATACAATGGTAATTCTTGAATAATCTCCAATCCCCATTTCTCTTTACAATCGCTGCCTTTTATAATGGCCAAGCGGTAAGAAGGACAAATAGTAACAGCAATCCATATTCAATTAACTTTCCTTCCTTGCGCTAATGCTGTGATCTCCTTTTTTCTTATCCATAACTGCATGTTCCATCATTGGCTTGCTACCTGTATGCTATTTCCTGGTTAGGGAACAACAGTTGTTCCATTTCATCCTTTTCCTGCATAAAGAGTGATAATAGTTAGCTAAATCATGATGATAGCTAATTTCCTTATTTTTTAACATAATCCTTTGATATATTAACACTTTAGGGTGTCGAAGGGATATAACTAAAGAAAAGGATATTGAAATAAATAATATATGCATACCTTTTCCATGACTCAACATACTCCCCTGCTTACCCTTTTTCATGTCCTCATGAAAACCATATAGTTTGTATGCAGAGTAGTCAAGGAATAGGCTAGAGAAGGAATGCCATGAAGTGGTGTGAACCCATGATTCTTGGCCAAGGTTTCAAAAATGTGTCATGTCTGTCCTTCAAGTAATTCATATATAGCTTTATAGTCTTCTGCAGGATACCAGACAATAAGACTACAAAATCGATAGCCTAGCCAATATGGGCCTTCCCTCAAGATGAGGTTGCTATAAGTAACAAAGCGATCTGCAGCCAATTTAAAGTTTTTATAGTTGAATGGTTCTCTGTCCTGTACATTATGATTGGAAATTGTCCATCTGAATTTAGTTGCTGCCAAGGAGTTGTCTTTGATAGAGAGAAAATACTCTACCCCCTGCTGGACAATTTCTTTGTGAATGGGCCCCAAGACCTGGATTACTCCTTCCTTTTGCATCAAACTTTTGTGTTTGGCCAGCATTTGTAGTGGGTTTTTTAGTTCACCTCTGACCCAAAGGTCCAACCCATTTTCCTGCCTCTGGAAAGTATTATGGGCTTTAAACCATTTCAATTGGTTCACATCAAATGAGATGAAAGCTTGAAATTGTATATCCACCACAAAAGGGCTAGGATTATTCTCCATTTATTCTTCCAATACAAAATTATGCAAATAAAACTCATAGAGTAATCATTGAACTTTCATTCCATTCTAGTGGTCCTTTTCCTTTTTGGGGCAGGTAAGGCTAACCCCCCTTCTATAGAAAACACTAATTCTTCCCAACTGGTTTGCTGCTAGGCGAGGTTGTAGCTTACTATCAGCCGAATTAGACAATGATGACTTACAATAGTCTCTATATGACGAGATTTCTTTATGCTTTGAGCAGCGTCATGCAACAAGAAATTCAAATATGCAGGAAAGTTTACAGAACATTTCTGTTTTAGAATTGATAGTAATTTAAGGTGGCGTGGTCTTACTACATATTTTCTTCCATCACATGTGATATAGCTATGAACGACTCTAGCCAGCTCTGTCCATGGTTCTCCCAGAGATTAAGGTTGAACTCCTTTTCCTTTCACAATCAGTTTTTGTCCCTCATCCTGAAAGGCGACAATGGTGTCTTGTAGCCTTAATTTTTTATGCGTCCATATGGGTTCGACTGCTAGTAATCTAGACACCTCAACTATTATTGCATTCGTTATTGTCATTCACCTTCCTCTTATTATAGAATGATCATCCTACAAATTCTATAAAAATTCGATAGCCACAGATTCATTGGGTTGTTGTAGTCGTGCAAAATATGTGACCCATCCAGCTCATACTAGAATTTCTTGGGCGGCATCAAAAATAGCTAGTATCTGTGGCTCGCTGCATACTGATCATCCTCCCATTTTGTTCGAATTCTGCACACTGTTAGCTTAACACAAGTAATACAACAATACACAGAGCCAACAATGGAACAACAAACTGTTAATATCGGATAATACTTTTTTAACATCGATACCGTTAAAAACTTGCTATTATGGGATATCATGTAGCCTGGTACAACCAAATAAAAGACTGACATGTATGAAAGAGTGCTTTGGAAGTCACCCGCACCCCCATTTAAAATGATAGGTCGCCTTCGACCAGTTGAATGAAGGAACGACGTACTGGCAGCAATCGTACAACAATAAAAATGGCAAGGTGTACATATTTATGACAAGATCACAAAAATATCAAGTTGTTGAAATCGATGCATAACATGAAAATTATGAATAAATATGGAGATGCCATGGAGTGATTCGAAAAGGAGGAAAGGACATCTGATGTAGGTAAGATGCTATGCGGTCATTATTCCACTTAAACGTTATGATTGACTTTTTAAATGATATTTCATAGGTTCAAAAGGAATTAGGAACATAATCTCTTTTGTAATAAAGATAAAGGAATAGGAAAGAGGAGTTATAATTACTATTGATGTTGAAAAATATGACTCCAATACCATCAACAGAGCTTTTGTTGCTCATAGGTGTTTATAACCTTGACAGAGTTGCTTTTTCACCCTTTAGAACCATGATCCTTTATGTATAATTAGGAAAGTGCCTTGTGATGTCAGAATGGAGGCCATTGTGCTGGCTTGGTAACCATATGGATCACAATGCCATTCACTAGGAAGGAGTGAAAGGTGGGCAAGATGGCTCATGATGAGACCTCCTGTTCTCAGGACTTTTTATTTTTCTGATGTGTCCATTGGATCATATTCCTGGTGTGGTGGCCATAGTGGGAATGCCACTTCACTGCTTCCTTATGATCATGGTAGGCTGGCTCATGATGAGACCCCCTATCCTATATCTGACAAATCATAGAATTGTTAGTAAACATATACATATTTTTTCTTTCCTTCTATTTTCTTTTCTTTTATATAGCACTTCCTATTTATATATAGAGGGTGGCTCAACACTCCTTAAGAGTAGGGATGGTGGAAGAAGTCTGAACATATCAATAGAAGAAAATATGCCCTTATTCTTATTCAATGATAATAAGCAAAGAGAATTATGGGGATTAGGGAAGAACCAGCATGATACAAGTAATCAATCAATTTAAGTTATAGTGAAGATAAGGACAGCAAAGTGATATAGATAGTTGTGTCCTCCCCCTTTTCTAATCAATACAAAGCAATCTCATTAAAGATAATAATTTTTCTTTGATTTGCTTATTCCAGTAGCCTTTAAATTTTGTATCCTTGCATATATGTTTGTACTCTTGCCTTTAGAGGATCATAAAGAGTGAAACAATATTCACAAGATGTTTATTTCCTAAAGAAAAATCTCTCAAAAAGAGTGTTGTTCTTTAGGAGGAACAACAAAAAAATCCACACAAAAAAAGGGTGATGTTCCTTAAAAGTAACCGCCGTTGTTCCTTAGGAGGAACAACAAAAAGACAACTTCACACAAAACTGTTGTTCCTTAGGAGGAACAACAGAAAGGAAAAAAATTGCACACGAAACTATTGTTCCTTAAGAGGAACAACAGCTGTTCCTTAAGAGGAACAACAGTTGTTCCTTAAGAGGAATAGCGGGAAAACAGATGCAAGCGAAAGTGCTGATCCTTCGGGGGAACAACATTAAAACAAACCGAAGCGAAACTACTGTTCCTTAGAAGGAACAACAAAAAGAAAATAATGATGAAATTGATGTTCCTTAGAAGGAACCACAACTATTCCTTAGGAGGAACAACAACTGTTCCTTAAATGGAACAATAGAAAGAAACACACGTGAGACTGTTGTTCCTTAAATGGAACGACTACTGTTCCTTAAGAGGAACAATAGCTGTTCCTTAAATGGAACAACAAAAAAACAAACATGCTAGACTTTTTTTCCTTAAATGGAATGGTTGTTGTTCCTTAAGAGGAACAACAACCATTCCATTTAAGGAAAAAAAGTCTAGCATGTTTGTTTTTTTGTTGTTCCATTTAAGGAACAGCTATTGTTCCTCTTAAGGAACAGTAGTCGTTCCATTTAAGGAACAACAGTCTCACGTGTGTTTCTTGAACTACAACTATTCCTTAAATGGAACAGAAAAAAGAAAACAAACGCAAAACTATTGTTCCTTAAATGGAACGACTGCTGTTCCTTAAGAGGGACAACATATGTTCCTTAAATAGAACAACAAAAACAAAATACATGAAAAACTGTTGTTCCTTAAATGGAATAGCTGCTATTCTTTAAGAGGGACAGTAGTTGTTCCTTAAATGGAATAGCAAAAAAGAAAATACACGCAAAACTGTTGTTCCTTAAATGGAACGACTGTTGTTCCTTAAGAGGAACAACAACTGTTCCTTAAATGGAATAGCAAAAAGAAATTACATGCAAAATTGTTGTTCCTTAAATGGAACGGCTATTGTTCCTTAAGAGGAACAACAGTTGTTCCTTAAATGGAATAGCAAAAAGAAAATACACGAAAAACTGTTGTTCCTTAAATGGAACGGCTGTTGTTCCTTAAGAGGGACAACAGCTGTTCCTTAAATGGAACAGCATGAAAAATCGTATATATAGGGGATTGTTGTTCCGTAAATGGAACAATAGTTGTTCCTTAATGGAATAGCATGAAAATAAAATAAAGAGAAAATTGATGTTCCTTAAATGGAACGATTGTTGTTCCTTAGGAGGGAACAATAGTTGTTCTTTAAATGGAACAGCGAAAGCAAAAAAAAGTTTATTTACAGTTTATACAAGCAAATTTAAACAGAAAGAAAAGTTTATATACAAAATTCAAAAACAAATGAATTGTTCACTGGATTGATGCTAAGGATGGGTTACCCTCCTCAGCAAGAATTTGCATGGTGGAATCTTCCCGTAACTGTTGGCAAAAGGACTCCCTGGTAAACAGTTTGTGATAAAGTCACACTCGATGACCATTCGCTTTAAAAGAATAGCCAAATCCATCAATGGTTGCCAATGTAATGGTGCCATTATCATGCACCTTTTGTAACTCATAAGGTCCTAACCATTTGGTTTGGAGTTTTCTGAGGAAATCTTGAAACCTAGAATCGTATAGGAGTGCCCAATCTCATTTGTGGAAGATATTATTTTTAATAAGGGCATCATGCCATTTCACTCTCTGCTGTTGGATTAATGCAGTGTGCTGAAGACCTAATAGCCTGATTTCATCTAATTCATTGATTTTTTGTAATCTATTGATTTGAGCTTCATTTAAATTCAAACCCACCTCTTGAGATGTTCTTACTGTTTGAATCTCAAATTTGATTGGGAAGATGGGTTCTCTCCCAAATACTAATTGATATGGTGAATATCCCATGGTATTTCTCCATGTTGTGTGATATGCCCACAAAGCTTTTGGCAATCTAGAAGCCCAGTCATGTCTGTGTGATGCAACTGTTTTTGTAAGTATTGCCTCAATTACCTTATTAGTACTTTCTACTTGGCCATTTTCCTGTGGGTGGCATGGAGTTTTAATTTTGTGAAGAATATGGTAATTTCTCAATGTTGCAGCAATATTTTTACCTACGAATTGCGGTCCTCCATCTATAATTATGTCTCTCAGTAGGCCATATCGCACAAATAATTGGAAAATAAAATGTATCATTGAATCCTCAGTAACTCTTGGTAGCGCCTCTACCTCAACCCATTTAGTAACATA
Organism: Pinus tabuliformis; assembly: GCA_031772625.1. Classification (NCBI taxonomy): domain Eukaryota; kingdom Viridiplantae; phylum Streptophyta; class Pinopsida; order Pinales; family Pinaceae; genus Pinus; species Pinus tabuliformis. The sequence continues at coordinate 484,809,854 of CM062818.1, read as the reverse complement.
TTCTATTGAAACCAATATGTATGTTTTTTGATTAGATGATGGGTTAATAGGACCAATAAAATCTAGCGCCCACCGCTCAAAAGGCTCGATTACTAATTGCGGGTTCAGAGACATCTCATGAGATTGTCCAGGGAATCCTGCCCTCTCGTAGCTATCACAGGCTTGAACAAAATTTTTAGCATATTTAAAGATAGTGGGCCAACAATAGCCTGTTTGTAAGACTTTGTGACCAGTTCTGCAGTCTACAAAATGTACACCACATGGCCCATCGTGGCACACTTTTAGAATGTCAAACACTTCATCTTCCCGGATGCATCTTCTAATGTGCATATCTGCTCCTATATGGAATAAATAGCCCCCGATCCCCACTTGTGTGTGCACCACATCTATACAGAAAAGGGTGCTAGACCCGTTCGCCAACCCCAACAGAGATTAAATCCTCATCTTAAGGATATTGTGAAAGCTGAATTGAAAAAAAATTTAGATGTAAACTTTACCTACCCAATATTTGATAACAAGTGGGTCTCTCCATTAGTAGTGGTGCCGAAAAATAATGGAAAGTGGCGGATATGTGTTGACTATAGAGAACTTAATAAAGCAACCTAGAAAGACCACTTCCCCCTTCCATTCATTGACCAGGTCTCAGACACATTAGTAGGAAATAAATTCTTTTCTTTCCTAGATGGCTTTACTGGATGCAACGACGCCAAAATGTTGAGGTATAAAAGGTGTCCTTTTAACTCCTAATTATCTTCACATCAGTTATCAATCCATTGTTCTTTCATCCCTTTAATTAGTGTAGCTTTCAACACATTATCAGGCAAGGACAAAGATGCATAGGGAGATCTTTGGAGATTGTATTGAAAGCATTCTACATATTCCTCTAGTGTTTCACTAGGTCTTGCTGTCATTTGAAATATCTCATCCTTTAATTCCTTGGATCTACAATAGTCCTGATATTTCTTTAGGAAGGCAGTTTTCATCTGATCCTAGTCATTTATAGTGCCCCCACCTAATCCCATAAACCATCGTAAAGCTTCTCCTTTCAATGTGGAGGGAAATAACTTTAGTTTTTGGGGATCGGTGGTATAGTCATACCCCCGGTACAATACATCAAACTCAAACAGAAATGCGTCTGGATCTTCTGATGTCAACCCATGAAAGGTAGGAATATTCTAGAGAGGAATGGCTTTCATAGGTGCGTTGACTGCTGTGTCAATGATGGGATACTGCAGTGTGGAGGTCTGAGGTGTTTGTTGGTTCTGGGCCATTTGTTCAAATATGTGCCAATATCCTTCTAGGATTCCTAGAGAGTTATTCCTAAGATGACTAGAAGGGATGGGAATGAGCTTAACAACACTCCCTTGGTCTAGGAAAATGAGTATTCCTTGCTGAACTACTACTTGGGGGGATCTTGGATCCTCAGTTTCTCCTGTTTTTTCTTTTTGGATAAACTTAACAACACTCCCCTTATCTGGGCTGCTAAGTGTTTGAATTATTTTATGAGGGCAGGCTCCTCTGTCTCCCCTATTTCTCCTCCTCCTTCAAGGAGACTACTAGAATTCCCTTCTTGTAAATAAATTGGGTGAGAATTTTCAATTTCTTGAAAATTTTGCTCAGTTTCTTCTGTTTTGTTGTGCACCTCAGCAAAGGCTACATATGGTGAGTCTGTGGCCCGAAGGGACCCAGTAGGTTGTCCAGAAGCAACTTTCCTAGGGCCTACTACTGGCTGAGATTTGGCTTTCTTAATGATGTCATCTATGAAGGTTGATCGACCAAGGGTCACCGGTCCATTAGCTTTGTCGGGTTTGGGTAGTGGATTTGGATTATTTTCATGTTTTTTCTTCTTAGTCATACACACAACTCAAATATTTACTTCTACCCTAAGTTCTTAACAATTTTACTGGAAAGCGGGCGGGGGAGCAGGCATTTTATGTGCTCCATACGTAGGTTCTTACCTTTCATTTTTAATACCCAATTCTCTCCTAACAGGCAATCATCAGATGCACACTACTCCTTAGAAATGGCTACACTCTCCCCAGCAACAATGCCAAAATGTTGAGGTATAAAAGGTGTCTTTTTAACTCCTAATTATCTTCACATTAGTTATCAATCTGAGCAAGACATTCTATTTCAAGAGTGTACACAGTATGTGGCGGCTATTTACTCAAGAATAATGTTTCTAAATTGCAGTATAGTGCTTTCAAATACGAGAGTAAATGGATGTAGCTAGTGAACTCGAATTAAAATTAAAATAAAGCTTAACTTGCTAATGAAACCAAATCAAACATTCATTCAAGTATCATTCAAGAATACAGTAACAATAACTCGTTTCTCTTTTAACTGATTGATGTTCCAAACATATTTTCTAATCTGAACAGCAGTGATCTCAGTCTGAGAGCATAGAAAACAATAGTCAATGCTCTTTATAATAGAGAATCTCAAGATAGCACGCTAAACTAAATAACTAGATTGGAAATAGAATGCTGAACTTAAATTACTAAATCTGAAATAATAATAAGAGAATACTAAAGCAGGTAATTAGATAAGAACTTGAATCAATATTTTTTCAGCATGTAAAACATAGTAATTTCGTTAAGTCTGGGAATACGAAATAGCAAAGCGATGCGATTATAATAAATGGAAATCAAACCAAACCATCACATGACACAAATTATAAAAGAATGATACAGGAACAACAACTGAATCCACCAAGGCTGGGCCCTTAGCCACCAATGAACACCACCGGATTACTTCAGTATGTGAGAAGGAACAACAACTGTATTATATATTAATCATTTGCAAAATAGTTACAGCCAGTTCGTACTCTGTTTCAACAACGAGAGTCGATGATCAAAGTATAAATACAATGGTAATTCTTGAATAATCTCCAATCCCCCTTTCTCTTTACAATCGCTGCCTTTTATAATGGCCAAGCAGTAAGAAGGATAAATAGTAACAGTGATCCATCAGGATCAAGAGATCCTGAGGGATTCGCACAATCTTCCATCTTCAGTTAACTTTCCTTCCTTGCGCTGATGCTGTGATCTCCTTTGTTCTTATCCATAATTGCATGCTCCATCCTTGGCTTGCTGCTTGTACGCTGTTTCCTGGTTAGGGAACAACAGTTGTTCCATTTCATCCTTTTCCTGCATAAAGAGTGATAACAGTTAGCTAAATCGTGATGATAGATAATTTCCTTATTTTTACCATAATCCTTTGATATATTAACACTTTAGGGTGTAGAAGGGATATAACTAAAGAAAAGGATAATGAAATAAATAATATATGCATACCTTTTCCATGACTCAACAGATGCCCATTTCACTCTCATAGGCAACAAAACGTATAGTTTTTGGATAGCAATTTGGTTAGAATAGAATGATTCTTAGGAGAATTTATCATTAATTAATGTGTATGTGCTTGTTAGCTACGAAGACAAGTCTGAATTCTGGGACTCTCTTATTTCTCTCAAGGAAGAACATTGGCATCAGGACAATATCATTGGGGAGATTTCAATAGATTAGTTTATTCTACACAAAAGTGTGAGTGAAATATAATTCATAATCCATTCAAGGAGTGAATGGAGGACTTTGTTGACCACTGGGACTTGATAGATATCACCCCAAAGAAAGGAAAATACACATGGACAAATAGAAGGATGGGGGATGGCCATATATCTACTAGATTGGACCATTTTATTTTTCATAGGAATTGGATAAATAGAAGGACTGATTATATATCATTAATTCTAGTTCAAAGTGAGTTAGACCACTGTCCCATATCACTTGAAATTGATCCATTAGAGGAAGGAGTGATAAATGTTATAAAACAATCTTGGGCTATTATTGTTGTTGTTTCACTCCAAGCTCAGAGTAGTTTAAAAGGTGCTTTGATCCTAGGAAAAGGAGCATTACAAGCCTCCATGTCTTCAAAAGTGGGATCTATACAATCAGCTCGAGGAACATTATGCATTCAAGAATTAGGGAGAGTAGATGATTAACATATAGAGAAATAAAAGGAACTAACTACAAAAATACAATTGGTGTGTAGGTAAGAAGAAGAGTATTGGATTTTAAAATCAAGGATCACTTACAAAAAATTTGGAGATCAAAACAAAACATTATTCCACAAGAAATTTAAGGCTATGGAAATTTTCAATTAGGTAAGGGATCATACCAGAAGGGAATATAAAGATTTCCTCCTTTGCATAAATAAAGTAGGAAGCTTTCTCACACTTTAAAAATTTGTACTTAGAATATTTAGAGCTAGATTTGGTCAAGGATTAAGACTTTTTTCCCTACATTCCGACTTTTATTTCAAATTCTAAACATTCAATGTTAATCAAGGAAGTTGTCAAGGAAGAAGTAATAGAGGCCATCTACTCTTTGGACCCAGACAAATCCCCTGGGCTAGATGGCTTCTCCATAAGTTCCTTTCATTCCTTTGGAATCTTATAAAGAGGGAATTCATGCGATTGATCAATTCCTCAACGGGTAAGAAAAATTTAGTGAGAGAATGAACTCTTCCTTCCTTGCTGTAACCCTGAAGGAATCAAAGTCATCTTCCTTCTCTCTGTTCCGTCCAATCTCTCTATGTAACTTAGCTTATAAAATTATTACCAAGGTGATTTTTGACAGTATAAGAAATGTTCTTCCATCAATCATGTCTAGAAATCAGGGAGGCTTTATGCAACATTGCCAAATTATTTATAATGTCATCTTGGTTCAAGAAGCTATTCACTCAGTTAAGAAAAGTAAATATCCAATTATCATCATCAAGCTAGATATGGTGAACACATTCGATCAGGTAACACTCTTTCCTCTTATTAGTTATGGAAAAGTTTGGTTTTAGCGAATATTTCTTAAGATGGATCTAAGCCTTCATTGGTGCTACATAAATAGCCCCTTTGGTTAATGACAAGTCCCCAATTTTATTTATTTATTTATTTATTTATTTATTCTGCTTCTAGAGGCCTTAGCCAAGTTTATCCTCTCTCCTCATTACTATATATTCTAGTTGCTGAAAGTTTAAGTATAAATATGGAATTAATAATAATAGAGGGGTGATTAATGGGTCTCATCATAGAGAGGAATTTCAAAGAGATCAGTCATTCCAAATTTGCCGAAGACACCCTCCTTATGGGGGGATCTAAGATTTTAGCTTGCCACTTTGGTCAGTTTTGGACTACTATTTGGAATTGTTAGGTGGATTAATAAATAAAAGGAAGGGTCAGATGTTTGATTGGAATTTCTCTAAAAGTTCTCTCCAAGAGATAACAAGTACATTGGAATTCCAAGCAGAGATTGGGTAGGAACATTTCAAGTATATTGGAATCCTTATTTCCATATGGATGACACACTTAGATGATTGGATGAAGGTCATACAAAAAAATAAAGAAAGAATGTAGACTTGGGGTGCTGAGTGGCTAAATCCAACCGGAAGGACTGCATTGATAAAATATGTCCTAACATCTCTACGAATCTATTTATGCTCAAATATATTGGCTCCAAAAGATATTATCAATCATATTGGTGTTCTTATTCGTAAGTTTTTATGGCAAGGTGGGAAGCACATTGACAAAAGGTTCCACCTAGTTCATTGGAATACAATTCAACTACCTAAAGATTTTGGGGGATTATTTATTAAATATCCACATCTCATGAATCTGGCTCTTAGGGATAAAATTACGTGGAGACTAATCTCAGACACCATGGAGTGGTGGAAGTAGGACTTCGTGAAAAACTATTTTCATAGAACTCTCCTTTTAAGAGTAGAGACAAAAAATTGGTCTAGTTCAGGCTCAAAGATTTGGAAATTGTGCAAAAAATTAGCCCCTCTTGTGATCGAGCATCTAAGTTGGAGGACACATAATGGTGATCACATTAATCTTTGGAATGATGACTTCAATGAGAAAGGCCCATCAAGGAATCAACTATAATTATGGGAGATGGAAGATGGGATGATACAAAAAGGACTCAGTAAGATCAAAGATATAGAAAAATGGGACAATTAAGGGTTGTGTCTAGATGTTCCTACCCAAACATTCCTCCCATCCTTCTTCAGTAGTGGGAGACTCTTGTTTGATCTCTAAAAGTTATGTATCTGATCTCCTGAATAGAGAAAGATCATCACTTATGAAATTGAGTCCTCTTGATCTATATTCTATTAAAGAAGGGTAAGCACATCTTGTAAATAAATTGGCACATTTGTCTCAAGACAGGATATGGAAAGAAATATGGAAAACGTATGACATCCCAAAAAAAAAAATATTTTATTGGACTCTTGTCCATCAAAAAAATAAAACTACAAAAAATATCTATAAAAGAAATATCCAAGATCCTTCTTAATTCCCTATATGCATCATCACAAAAGAAAATATTCATCATTTATTTAATTCTTACTCCTTCACCTTCGAAGTTTGGAAGGTGGCCTTTGAAAACCTATTCCAAATAGAATATATTCCAAATGACTAGGTGGAAATGCTCATAACGTGGAGAAGCAAGTTTCCATGGCCGTAAAAGTCTTCTTCTATAATTTTGAGATGTTGGTCAACGCTCCCCAAATGTATTTGTTGGTCTGTATGGTTGAAACGAAACACCATAATTTTTAAGAAATAGAAAAAAAAACCCTCTAAAGTGACCCTCAAAGAAACCACCCTGATGTTTAAGACAATTACTTCATAGGGATTCAATGTCTTTGAATTAGAAAATTTCTCTTTAATTGAAAGGGATTGGCTTAGAGTGGGATCCCCTTGAGATCAAGCTAGTAGCTTCAAGCTTCGTTTGAAAAAGATTTAAATCGTCTCTATCCAACAAGAGCTAGTGGAATTTCAACATTGGCATTCCAATCAACACCAATTATCGTTATTTTTTGATGGAGCATCGAAAGGAAAGGTGGTGGTGGAAAGAGTGGGATGGGTGCTTCTTAGCCCCGACAGACGAACAAAGTCACAATTTTCATGGGGATTGGGAACAAAAACTAATAATAAAGTTGAGTTCCTTGCTTTATGTGAAGGAATAAATCTAGTAATTAAGAAGAAAATCCACAGAATTATGATATTTGATGACTCAGTGATAATGATTCAGTGAGTATGGGAGGAAAATAGTCACCCAAAAGTGACACTCTTTTCCATGGAGATGAGGATACTTCTCCAACTTTAGCAATTTGAGCAGGTTGAACTCTTTCATGTGTCGAGGAACAAGACTGGCACAAGGAACCTTAGAGCTAAACAATGATCACCCAATAATATCTTCACTTCCATGAAGTTTTCTAATTATAGAAGAAACATATGATTCAATCTACAAACATTTATTAAGGAGGAAAGTTGAATATTTGTCATGTTAGAAAAGGTAGCAAGAAAGGCTAAATTTGACTTGTGCCTTAGTTAAATTTATTAATTTGAATTTCCACATCAACGGAATGACTTGGATTGTAGTTAAATTGTGTGACATGGCCTTATAAGTTCGAGTTATGGTCTACTAGTTTTCTCAGTAAATTTGAGTTATAGGCTAGAAGTAGAGTTGTGCATGTAGTGATTGCTAAAATTTAGCAATCTAGTTAATTTATTTTCAGTTTGACTTAGTTAATTGAGCTTAAGTAACTAGTTGAGTGAATTGAACGTTAGTTGAGTAGTAGAACTATTGTCAACTCAGTGATCTCTAGTTAAACTAGTCAATCAACCAAAAATAGCCTAGACATGCATGGAATTCAAATTGCCTAGCTAGAGTGGAGGAAAAGTCACATTGTAATTATCAAATATATACTAGTTGAGTGTACAGGCTTGGCGATTAAACAGATGGATCATTCCTTGGGAGTTTCACAAGAAAATAGGATAAAATTCCTATCATTTAGGATCTAATTTCCTCCAGGATTGTGGAAGGAAATAAGAGAAAGTTGGGGCCTTGAATTGTATAACTGTTTTCCAGAGCAGAAAAATCAACAGGAGAACAAGTTTAAAGTGTAGGGTGTGCTTCAGGATTGAAGAAATACATTGTAATAGTTTCTCATTCTCATCTGATTAATGAAAAGAAACATAGGGGTTTTTCCCAATTGGGTTCCCCTGTAAATCATTGTGTTCTTGTGGTGTTTTAATGGTTTCATGTAATTTCATGTGTTTCTAAATTGTTATTTCCATTCCGTGGAATAGTAGAAGAAACTTGAAATCTCTTATTTTTAGTTCAAATACATTGGTAGTAGAAAATTTATATTAATTTATACATGATATCAGAGAAGAAATCACACTGGAAACCAACCAATAGATCTTTTCCTTCAGAGATTTCAATTTGCAGATTTAGTTAAGTAGTTTTCTTTCATGCAGGAAAAGGTCTTTCAATGGATTGAGATTGGAGTATTCCCTTGAGGGAGCCTCAAATTTCATAGCCTAGAAGGACAAGATGGAATAAGTGCTTGATGATAATGGTGTGCCGAAGTACACCAAAACTGACATTCCAAAGCCAACAATATTAGATGGACAATAGTTAGCCCAGTGGAAGAAGGATTTTCACAAAAGCCAGGAGGATCATCCTGGAGGGTGTGAGAGACCACATATTCTCAAATTTACATGGAGAGGGGACTCATTTTCTATGTGGAAGACAAGGAAAATTTTAGGGATGGAAAATTTTCTTGAAGTTTAAAAACATTGGGGAATCTCACTAATCCCTAATATGCAAACTATAAAATGTTTATTGATATATTTGTAAAATTATTCAAATTTATAATGATTTTATATGTAGTCTCTATATAATGTTGGCGATTTTTAAGGTAAAATAATTTTATATTCTAAAATTTGGGTGAATCATCTTTTATAAAATTGGAAATTGGCGAATCTTTTTTATGGAAAAATCATGGAAAATTAGCCCACTGGGCGAACATTAGCCCCTAAAAGTTTCGATGGTAGAAGACCCTCATTGGGCTATTAAAAAATGGTAGTGATGACAAGAAATTGGCATTGAGGTAAAACCTCAAAAACATCCGCATGCGGAAAGGTGAAACCATTCCACATTACCTCTCTAGGTTCACTCAATGTTGAGATGATCTTGGAGAACTTGGAGAAAATATTCCCTCTTTAGAAATAGTGAGTCCAGCTCTCCTAGGCCTTCCAAAATCTTGGCATAGCTACCAGGACTCTATAAATGGAAGGGACAAATTTCCAAATTGGGAGATACTTGGGTCCAATTTGGTGCAAGAAGAAATTCAGAGGAACACTAGAGATGGAATAACATCCAATGTTGAAGAGGAAGATAATTTTTCCTTGGTTGAGAAGGGTAAGAAATCTAAGAGCAAGAAGGCCCAAAGAAAGCCATAGTCCAGGGAGAACAATGGAAAGAAGAAGGACTTAATCAAGATAAAATGTTTTCATTGCCATGAATTTGGGCACTATGCAACAAAGTGTCCACACAAGAAGTCTAATAAGAAGCCTTCAAGAGGAGAAGGAGGTGAAGCACTTGCCTCATAATTCGAATTAGACTTCACCCTAATTTCATGCATTGCGAAAATTGTAATGGGGATTGTGTGATATCTATATTTAGGTGCCTCGTTCCATATGACATGATGCAAAGAATTATATAATAGCCTAGAGGAGAAGGATCTCAAGATGCACATAGAACTTAGGGATGATGGATGCTACAATACCAGAGGAATTGGTACCATAAACTTTAAGAGGGAGTCAAGCTCCCATCTTCATCTGAAAGATGTCATGTATGTACCTGGGCCGAATAAGACCTTGATCTCTATAATTTTATTGGAGGATCATGGATATTATGTTGTTTTGAATAAGGGGAAATCTTTTCTAAGACATGTAGCTACTGGAAACGTGAAACATATTGGAGTTAGAGTGAAAAATATTTGCAAACCTAAGGTAGAATCTTGTGCTGCACTGAGTAACAAGGCAAAAAATGTACATAGTCGAGATGTTAGAGAACTTTGGCATATATGCATGGGACACTTGCACCATGGGGCCTTAAAAAATGATGCAACAAATTACCACCAGTCTCCCGAAATGTACCCTTGACCAGCATGGTGTCTACAAGGGATGCACATTGGGGAAATATTTCAAATCCACCTTCTAGGCTGAGATAGCAAAGTGGGAGAAATCTTGGATTGAGTCCACTCTGATGTATGTGGACCATTTTTCTATAGCCTCTACAAAAAAAACAGGTATGATGTGGTTTTTGTTATTTTCCTTTCTAGAAAATGTCGGATCTTCTTCATGCGGAAGAAGGATAATTTTTTCTCAAAATTTGTTGAATTCAAAGCATTGGTTGAAAAGGAGACCAGTTAGAAATTGAAGGCCCTGGGAAGTGATAATGGAGGAGAATATCTATCTAGCACCTTCAAATAAATTTTTTCCAAAGAGGGTATTAGAAGAGAACTGATCGCACCCCATAACCCACAACAAAATGGGGTCAATGAAATGAAAAACATAAGCATAGTGGGAGCAACAAGATCCATGTTGCATGATCAAAGGGATTCCATTACATCTATGGGAGGAAGCATGAAACACCACAATTTATTCACAGAACAAGAGCCCTCATAGAATACTTGGCATGATTACACCCGAAGAAGCTTTCTTTGAGAGAAAGCTAGATGTATCACATTTTCGAATTTTTTGAGATACTATGTATTGTAATGTATCCAAGGATAGTAGAAAGAAACATGAGCCTACAACTGAGATGGGAGTCTTTGTAGGATACACAGAGACACCATATAATTATCAGGTGTATTTTCCCTCACTCAAGGTGACAGTAGTGAGGAGAGATGTCAAATTTGATGAGGAGGGCTATGAGATGCTCTCTAGAGTGAGAGTTGATCATCCCACTAGAGGAAGAGCTTCTAGCTCTAAAGGAGGAGCCTCACACAGAGCTTCAAGATGTTGTGGAGAAGCCACAAGTGGAGGAGAAGACAGGAGGCCGAGTGGAGGCACCTACTCAACTAAAATATTCTAGAGAGGGGAGGAAGAGAACATAATAATCTAACAGATTGGTGAAGGATGCAAGAGATCATGTGGGAGAGCCTACATCTCATCACAGCTAGAGGAGATTGCTAGACATGTACACTGAGCATATGGCTCTCATGATAGAACTCATTGAGCTAGAGCCTTCTTCATTTAAGAAATCAGTTTCTCAATCAGTGTGGGTTGATGCCATGGTGGAGGAGTATGAATCCATCATGAAGAACAATGTATGGGAGGTGGTGTCAAGTCCAAAGAAAAAATTAGTGGTTGATTCCAGATCGATCTACAAAGTGAAGCATGCAACTAATGGGAGAATCAAGAAGTACAAGGCCAGATTTGTGGCCAAAGGCTTCTCTCAAGTAGAGGGAGTGGACTATGACAAAAAATTTTCCCTAGTGGCAAGATATTCCTTTATTAGAACCATTCTAGCATTAGATGCAGAGATGAGGTGGAAGATCCATCAGACGGATGTGAAGACTACCTTTCTCAATGGAGTTGTTGAGGAAGAAATTTACATAGAGCATCCAGAAGGATTTAAGACATATGATAAGGAGACACATGTGTGTATACATAGGAGAGCCTTGTATGGTCTCAAGGAAGCGCCTCGAGCATAGTACACTTGGATTGACGCATATCTCGTTGGATTGGGATTCACCAAAAGTGAAGCAGATGCCAATCTTTATCACATTGTGGTAGATGAAAATATCCTTATCTTGGTATTGTATGTTGATGAATTGATACTTATAGGGGATGAGTAGTTGATCCACTATGCAAATATAATTTTGCAAGAGAATTTGAGATGAAACACATGGGATTGATGCATTACTTCCTTGGGATGGAAGTATGGAAGGGTGATGGTGAGTTTTTTGTGAGTTGAGGGAAGTATTCCTCTGAAATACTTCAAATATTTCACATGAAGAACTATAATCCTATAGGCACACCTCTACCAACAAACTAGAGGAAGGAGAGTACTTCTTTAGGAGAGGCGGTGGATGCTAACATCTAAAAATAGCTTGTGGGATCCTTGATGTATTTGGTGAACACAAGGCCCAAAATATGCTATGTAATTAATAAGTTGAGTCAAGCCATGGTGAAGCCTACAAAGTTGTATTGGAAGGCAACAAAGAATGCGTTGAGGTACCTCAGAGGCACAACCGAGTATGGGTTATGGTATATGAGGACAAAGGAAGTGAAGCTCCAAGGATTCACCGATGTAGATTGGGTAGGGATTCCATCAGCTAGGAAAATTAATTTAGGTTCTATTTTCAGTGTTGGGCATGCAACTATTTCTTGGTATAGAAGGAAACAAAGGTTTGTTGCACTCATCTCAGTAGAGTTTGAATACATGACTACAATTCAAGCAACATGTGAGGCGATATGTATGAGGAAAATAATTGTGGGTCTTTTTTAGTTAGGAGTAGGATTTGACAATGATTTATTGGGGTAATCATAGTTGTATTAAATTATCTGAGAATCTAGTATTTCATGATAGTTCCAAGGAAATTGATATCAAGTACCATCACTTGCAGGATTGTGTGCATGTGAGAATTATGATGCTAAAGTACATTCCAACTAAGGAGTAGGTTGTAGATATCTTGACAAAGGCATTATCAAGATGAAAATTCAAATTCTATAGGTGCAGGATAGGGGTGGTGCGAAATCCCTTTCTTGCTAAGAGGGAGTGTTAGAAATTGTAGCAAGAAAGGATAAATTTGACTTGTGCATTAGTCAAGTTTAGTAATTCGATTTTCCACATTGACAAGATGACTTAGATTACAATTAACTTGTGTGACATGGAATTTCCTACTAGTTTACTCAGTAAATTCAATTTATAGGCTAGAAGTAGAGTTGTGCATGTAGTGATTGCTAAACTTTAGCAATCTAGTTCAATTATTTTCAGTTTAACTCAGTTCACTGATCTCATTTGAGGTAATTTGAGGAGTAGAACTGTTGTTAACTTAGTTATCTCTCAGTTAAACTAGTCAATAAACTAAAAATATCCCTGCCATGCATGTAATTCAAATTACCTAGCTTCAGTGGAGGAAAAGGCACATTGTGATTATCAATTGTATACTAGTTGAGGGTACATGGTTGAAAATCAGGCATGCAGATCATTCATTGGGAATTGCACAATAAAATAGGAGAAAATTCCTATCCTTTAGGAGTTAATTTCCTCGAGGATTGTGCAAGGAAATAGGAACAAGAAAATAGGAGGAAATAGGAAGAAATTTGTAAGAAAACAAGAGAAAAATAATATATTGTAGGAGCTAATTTACTCCAATATTGTGCAAGGAAATAGGAGCAAGCTAGGGCCTTGAATTGGCTAAGTGTTGGCCAGAGCAGGACAATCAGCAGGAGAATAGGTTTACAGTGCAGGGTGTGCTTCAGGATCAAAGCAAGACATTGTAATAGTTTTCCATTCTCATCTGATTAATGAAAAGAAGCATATGTGTTTTTCCTAGTTGGGTTCCCGTGTAAACCATTGTGGTCTTGTGGTGTTTTAATGGTTGCATGTCATTGCATGTGTTTCTAAATCGTGATTTCCATTCTATAGAATAGTAGAGGAAATTTGTAATCTCCATTTTTCTGTTTGAAGACATTAGTAGTAACAAATTTCTATTAATTTCTATAGCTCAAAGCATGTAATATGTTAGAAAATAAATATCTTATAGTTGTAGGCCTTCAAGTTTTGGTGACCATCATTCACTGAATGACCTCGACTATCCCCCAAGGAGTACCCCTGTCACCTCATCATTAACACTTAACCAATGCAACAACTCCCTCTCTACTTGGTGTATCATAAGATCAATTTTATGCTTTGGTTAATTATATTTTCCAGGAAGAGACATTTAATTCGAAGCACATTGGGTTCATTTCTCTATTCTTTCTATAGCGAGTGGTTTTTCTAGTAAGGACCTTGTAGTTATTTTATCTTGGAGTTTCCATATTTTCATTCAATGGAGCTTGAGCAAGGTATCGGAGGTCATAATTCTCTTTTAAGCTCTAGAAGTGTGATTTATCAGGCTCGCATCCACATAATTGGTATTTATATCCCCCTCTAGACCTTCATCTATGCATGGTTCGATTCTATCATTCTAGCATATAACCGGTCCATCTGTGCGAATTAGTGTTGTTATTGGGAAACTCTCTCATGGTGATTGTTGGTTCTTCTCTTGACCCCAAACAGTCTGTCCTCTTCACAATTCACAACAACTTGTTTCTCCACTCACAACATTCACTAAAACACAACCCACTCAACCCTCTGTCAACACCACAACGTCATACTGCTATCGACCCTCTACTTTTAGCAGCATACACTTCAACTCTTGGCCCCTTCTATTCCATAGGCTGTCTTGGGCTCTCAAAACACAACATAGGCTCACTCGACCTTCTTCCTTTACATAGGAACTTTCGACCTCTTCTCACATAACATCACATCCTCTCTCAGGATCTCTTTCCTCTACATATGCACTCTTAGCCTTTTTCTCACAGAGCAACACAACCTCTCTCGGGGTCTCTTTCCTCTGCATAGGCACTCTCAACCTTTTTCTTTGTAGAAATGGCTAACATGGCCTCACACAGTAAGGCAATTACATACAAAGCTCTCCACACTTCTCTCTCAACAATGCTGCATTCCCCCATTTCTCAACTGCAATCCTAGGTTTTAGTCCTTTGCTGCACACTGGTCGATGTTTCCATTGTTTTCATCCACACTGCTTGAGAGTGTACTCTTGCATGGTTTCCATTCTGTTGTTTTCATCTGACTAGGCCACTGCTGCCTCATTAACCACCAAGAATGGGCATATGAGAATTTCTCCATAATGAGAATTAATTCTTAGTCAAATTGCACACTCCAATGACTCTCTCCATGCTTATTCATGGCTCACAGATCTTGATAGGTACTTTGACATGGCTTCTTTATTCTTCATTTCATTTAATGAGGCATGCACAGGAGATTAGAGGAAGATGATGTAAAATTGAGACAGGCCCAACACTCTTCTCTGAGAATCGTGGTCCTTTCTACCTTGACCCAACTATATTTGACAAACGCTATTTATTCCATTGACCAAATCCTGCTCATTTACTCTTTAGCTACTAGCTCATCCATCCTCTGTACTCCTTTATAGTGCAATATCAAAGCCCAAAATACCGTAACATTACACCACAATAAAATTTCGAGGCCACAACCTATCGTAACTTTATAATATGGTGACATTACAATGTTACGAGATTTTGACGCCTTTAGCCACTTTTTCTTAGCTCCTTATCCCATTTCTACCATAGGACCACTGCATGCGACTGTCAGAATAACACATAGGTGCTAAGGCATTAATGCTCCTATCAGGGGCCTATCTCCCTATGTATTTCCTCTTTTCCCTTGGTTATTTTAGCTTCCTTAACCAGGCAAGAACACATTGGAGCTCCCTGGTATCATAACGTTTTTGAAAGGAAATTACAACAGAGTTTTGAAATCCCCAACCTGTGTCCATAGCACTTAGGTGCTATGCCCTGCTCTGTGCTGTGTGCCCTTGGTTCTTTGGGTATCCGTGATCAAACTCCAATCCACATCGGAAGCCCCTTGTATCATAACTTTTTAAAATAACAATTGCATAGGAGTTACAAGATCTCCAACCTTCAAGATGACATCATGTTGATGGCATCGTCTACACGTGGCGTCTCCTTAGTGGTGACATGTTTCATCAGGATTTTCCCCATTAGATAACCCAAAATGTTGAATATGACTACCAAATGTCCTTTGTACTACCACATCATGCTAACATCATCTTCCACCATCAACTCCTTAGGACCAATCAACAATTTCCATGTGTCTTGTTAGAGGAGAGAGAAAGGGTCACTGTTTTTTTTTGTTTTGCAACAAATTTCCTTTGTAATTCCCTACTCCTCGCAACCTCGATGCTTTTAAAGAATTGCATTATTAAGAACTTACAAGGTTCCAAGGTTACAAGGTCTTTAGGATTTGATTTTCAACCCTTCCAATATCAAGTTCCAATGTTTTGAGCCTTCTCCGATATTCAACCCTTCTGATATCAAGTTCCAATGTTCTGAGCCTTCTCTGATATTCAAACCTTCCGATATTGGGTTGCAATGTTTTGAGTCTTTCGAGGATCTGAGGACTTCCTTATTTGTGTAGAGGCTCTGGTATCATCTCCATGAGTTCAGAATTGTTTCCAACTTTGGCTATGCACAAAGACTCCTCCAATCACCTTTTAACTCTGCTATCATGGACTTAAGTCACCAAACTTTGACTGGGAATAAATCTTGATCCAGGAGGCCATTTACAGACTTCCACATACCATTAGAAATCTCTTTATGAGAATATCCATTGGATAAGGTCTGATGCAGTGTTTGAGATCATTTTATACTTGAAAAATGGCTTCAAACTCTCTATTGATCTTTTCACCTTGACCCTTCTTCTTGTCCCTAGAACTTGCTCTTCGGAGGCATTATGGGACTCCCAACCACCATAGTCATTGTTTTATGGCTTCTATAATAAGCATGCTACTATGGTGATTCTCTACCAGAGCCTGTAACAACCACAAGACTCCCCCTGAGCTTGACAAATCAAGAACATCAAACTAGCCCAATTACCATCATAGCTAGGTTAGGGAAAATCAAAGCCAACATCTCTTGCCACAAACATCCATGCTAGTCTTTTTGACATCAATGCCAACACTCTTTCCAATAGTTAGACAATGCCAACTACCCAACACAACTCCCAGAATTATTGTTAACATCAATGCCAACACACTTGCAGCCACTAGCCATCTAGACAATGCCAACTATCCAACACTTTCCTTACTTTCCATTTTCCTTGTTTCTCCAATCCAAGTTAATCCCCCAAGTGCTCCAAGATTGCTCAATGTGTGCAAAAGTGTGAGAGAGAAAAGATAAACTGAAAAAAGGTTGTGAACTAATCCTTAGAAGCCTTTTTATCATTAAGGCCTCTATTTTCTTCATTTTCCTTTATTTTTCCTATAATTTATTGTCATGCAAATTTGTGTCTCTTCACCTTCATTTTATCCTATGTTCCTTTATTTGATAAATAAAATGACAATTAATGCCTCTTTGCCTTCTCCCATGCCTTTTCCAATTTCCTTAGCAATAAATAAACTGAAAGTGATGCCCACTATAGTGTTTTTCCCAACATTCATCTTGGCATATGTGTCCCATGAACTTGGTCTTATTATTTTTTCCTTTATTATCCTTTATTACATGAAATTTTAACTCGGGGTTATTACAATATAAATGTGTTGCTCGTATAAGCCCTATCTTGTCATGATATTGTTGTAGGGTTGAGAAATGCTACTCCATATGTTAATTGAGTAGTAATTGCATACTATTGCTTATTTATTAATAGATCTGAGTGAGTATATGTGTAATATCGTTGAGTAAGATTTTGATATTTTTGTCATGGTAATGTTGAGGTTTGTTTCCAACTTTTGACATTGGTTGTATTGTTGGACAATTATATGTATTGTTATTGATGCTAAGAGCTTCCAATGAGAGGATTTATGTTGTTGCTACGAGTTAGCAAGGTCAAATTTTGGAGCAGGGATAAAGTGGATTGTTGTACTGCTACTAGGTTTTAAGTAGCAAAGAGAAATCTTATTAGAGAGAGATTTTATTTTATTTAATTATGTCGATACTCAGAAAAGGTTTGTGAGAAGAGAGATGATTTATTGTGGAGAGGTTTTGATATGTTTTTGTGTTATTATTAAGCATATATATTTGTGGATCTAATGTGAAAATTATGAAACATGGTCGACTATAGATTGAAGGTTGGTGCCTATAGTGAAGTGGTGGCTTGCTAAGCAGGGAGTAGTGGCTTGCTTCATGTGGGTTCCTGAGAACTATTTGTGGTTTAATGCCTCCAATATATCAGTGTCTTCAAATCCATTGGGAGTGGGTACTTCCAAATAGGTGGGTTCCTACAACATATTGGTGGTTGGAGCCTCTAGCAGATGGGTGTTTGCATATAGTTGAGGAAGTGGGTGCATCCATCGAGTCATGGCCTAGAGAGAGTGGGTGCTCACATATCACAAGTTAGTGCTTTCACATTACTGAGTGCTAGTGGATGATGATGTAAAAGAAGATTTCATCAATAATAATAAGAAGAAGACAAAATTTGTAGTCGTTTTCTCCTGGAAGGTTTTCCACCTAATATTTGGTGTCCTCATGTGTTTGATGGTGTTTATTTGATGTGTTATATACTACTCTCATGGTTCATCTATTCATGTATTATATCCTTCTCATATCTTATGTTTATATCTATTGGTATATATTATGGTGCCAGTTAATTGATGATTTAGTGGTTTGTAAAGAAATGGCAAAAAGTTATAATTGGTGATCCATTATGCACTATAATAATTCACCCCCCCTCAATATAGTCAAGCTCCCAAAAAATTGGTATCAAAGTGACTGTCCTCAGTTCTAGTGTGATTGTTGGCTTAGGGGGTCTTGACCCAGGTTCAGAGTTAGTTGTGCCAACCAAGAAAACCCTACACTATTGGACCTTTCGGTAACAACCCGCATAGTGCAGGTTGCAGTCTCACCTAAAGTAGTATGGGGGGATGCAAGAAACCAAGTTTCTACATCCAGAGACTAGTGTGATGTCTTCTAGCGGCTCAAATCTGCCTTCATGCAGATCGATAAACTCTTAGGGAACATTGATGCAACTTTGTTAAAGAAGCCTTTATACCTTCACGAAGGTCTACGATTATTCCTTGGGAACCTTTAACAGTCAATTTGCCTACTTTCGCGTATCAGAGGGTAGTTCTAAATTAGTGCTCACATAGATTTACTTAAGTCATTAGTAAGCATAAGAGGAACTATCAGAGTCTTCAAAAAAGTATTTAAACATGCATTGTGTACATAATTAAGACTTATTCAAAAGAATCACGTAACATTCAATCAATATTTCATAAAAAGATCACTTATTAGCAGTATATAACATTAACAGAGATAAACATAATACTGAGGAATTATTCAGGAAAAGGTCTTTATTGATCTTCAATTCAAGTTTACAGATTCAAACTTCCTTGCACACACATCTGCAGGGGTCCGTGCACTCAACTTCAGACTCTACCTAGGCCTCCACGCACTCAATTGCGGAGCCTTTATTTCCTTATATAAGTGTAGGAAGCAGAACCTTCCTGCCCTAGATTTTGTCTTAGGCCCAAATCTCTCTCTTTTCTCAGTCTTTTTCTTCTCTTCTCTGTCTCTATCTTTTTGTCCTTCGCTAAGACTCACTATTTATAGACTTTTCATACAATTCCATGGTCCACGGACCATGGGTGAATCTCAAAACCAACTCAAAACTTTACATAAAATAAGGGGCTAAGCCCCTTTGACTCCTATTCATCTACGCGCTCCGCATCCACAAATCACGGAGACTTTACATTATTTACAAAAACTATACCAAAACTTGGGTTATCTTAACCCCAAACTAACCCAGGGGACCCCATCCCAACAGGCCCCCAACACAAAGATCATGACTCACCCTCGAGTCACTCTGCTGGCACTGTGATCTTACTGCGAAGACCCCCCATCTCCACTTGGATTACTAGAACCTCAGTAATGCTCTATGCGCTGCATGTTTAACTTCCTTGGTCAATTTCTCAGTGGTTGGTCCTTCTACTTCTAAGCTCATTGTTTTTTGTGTCTGCTACAATCTTTTAAGCTTATCCTGAGTGCTAGTTGTGACTTGATAAGCTTCCTCCAACCAAGGCTGCAACCTAGCCTTTAGTAAGGCCTCCTTCTTCTGTAAGTCCTCGACCTATGCCAGCAGAATTTTTCCTTCATTTAACTTGGCAAGACGTTGTGTTGGTGCTAAGGAGCGCAAATTTTCACTGTCCTCATCATATTAGCGCTGCAATTCCCTTACCTCTATGGTCAATGTCTGCAGGGTCGGATCCTCTTGTAGATTGGTCACTAGCTCCATAGCCTGCTCGAAGAGTGCCACACAGTCAGTGATTGTGGCATCTAAGTTAGCCATGCCTTCCTTAATTTCAACTCTGTGCTACTCCCAGACCTCAGGAAAAGTTGTGGGTTGCAACTTTAACTACATCTCTGCAATCTTGATGTTGAACTCAAAAGTGACTCGTCGAAATTTTGGTTCAGCCGCGCGCACACCAACAACTAGCTTTCTAATTTTGGCTTCTGGCTGTGCATCCTCTGAGATGTGAAACTTAGGCACTATTTTGCATGCCTCCGCTACTGCTAACTCTAGACATGAACTATGCGGCTGAAGTGCCTCCTTTTCCTTCAAAGCATGCATCTTTTCAATGAATAGTTACTGATTGTTGACTTTAAACTCACTGATAGCAATGAGTGCTTGTTGTTCTTTGATCTTGAGTTCTTCCACGACTCCATGAAGCAATTCATGTAAAGATTCAAGTGATAGTGGGCAAGGTTCAGTCCCATGTTTGTGAATTTGTGAAGAAGAGTGCATTTTTCATCGGTGTCAACATGGACTGAACTGTCAGGTAAGGGGAAGACTCTCACATCCTACGTAAAGGCCATCTCTACAACTTTACTTTTTCCCCATGCCAAATTTACTTGCGCACTACTCACTTTCTGGACATCTTCTTGGATTCAGGCTGCTTGGAGCTGCAATTCACACAGATCCTTCTGGACACCCCCAAGCATCTACACATATTACTGCTTGAACTGCTGCAATACTTCTATGGCAGTGTCCCAAATTTTATTGCCAATCTCATCAATATCACCCTCTATTAATACCATGGGATCAACCTATTTTCTATCAGATTTCTAGTTCTTACATATTCCTCCTTGCTAATCTGTGCCACGTCTTTCCAAAATGAAGGGGGTGCATTGCCCTTCATCACCTCTGCCACCTTGTCCTGAAAGCTCTTCTTCCTCTATCTCTGGCGAAGGTGACTTATCACCTTTTTGGGACTCGTTATGTTCTTTTTCTTCTTGCTCCTTATCAGTGCGTTACTACTCAATGCAAGCCTTTTCTGTAGCTTCCTTCTTGTGTTGTTCTGCGAGGGTATGCACAACCTGTTTAGCTGCCTCCTTTCTTTTCTGCACAATAGAACTTCCTACACCCATGCTTGTTCCAACATCTACTTATGATGGGGTGTGCCACTCTGTAGGCCATGATGCTACAACCTCCTACACATCCGTTTTTGACACCAAATAGGGCAACTGGTGCCATTTCTACTCTGGATCCTTCCGTGCTTGGATATAGACTATGTGGAAGTCAGCCTTGAACACTGCATAGACTGACAGCTACATGAACAAGGTTGGGGACAACCTCGGACACTGATTTATTGCCATATGGAGATCCATTTCCATAAGAACACAAAATATCTTCATCTCTGCAATCTACGCGGCATCCTTAGTAAACTATAAGGAAGAAATTGTGCTGCCTCTAGCAATCATTCTTCGAGCGGAGGAAATTGGCTATACTCCAAAAATATCCATGCAATGAGCACAATTGATAGCAACAAGCAAGCATAATGGAATGGCTTGGTTTCGTCCTGAGCTTTGTGGCAGTTCACTAGGAACTCCTAATAGAGGTATCTTGCCCAATTAAAGTGTACGCCTTTCATGCACTGCACAGCAAGGGAAACCACTGGCACCAGAACTTCATCCGCATGACATTTTCTCATCACCTTCCCTACTAAAATCTGGGTAGCGAATTGAACTACCTAATATTTTATGGAAATAATGGAATACCCTCACGACTTCTTGAGGAGGCTGTAATCCCTCTTCATCCTTTCTGCCAGATCTTTCTCCCCAGTCTTTCCACCAAACTCCTTAGTCAGGCTCACACCTTTGTGAGACAACCACTTGATTATATGAATTAGCATGTCTGTAATGGGGATAGGCCCTCCTAGCCATAAACATCTATCGTGCACCAGTGTGAGGAGCTGGTGCACACATATTGTATTAATGGGGGTGCGGTGATAATGGGGCACCCACAATAGATTGAGCAACCTTGATTGCTCAACACCATAGACCCATTCCTCCATTTCCAGCGTTGTAACACTTATTTCTTCATAATAGATCCTCCACATATATTTTTCTGTCACCAAGTGTGGAAACTTAGCATGGTCTACGAGGTCCCAATCCTCCACTTTTAACAATGGGATCCTTGAAAGATGAGGGCCTTGAAAAGGGACCTTCTCAGGTAGTAGGGGCATGGATATTTTAAACTTCTCAGAATCCGGGTCCTTTGTGAGTTGTGACCCTTTCTTTTCCCTTCCATGGAGGGATATACTTGGATAGCCTTGTTATGGGTTCCACCCCTTCAGCATCAATATCCTTTGTTCCTTGAAATTCTTCCGCCTCCAAGTCCACTACTTGCTCTGGCTACGTATCTTTCTTCTGCGTGGGTTGTATTTCAGTATGCTTCCTTGGGGATGCATGCACCAGCATTGGCTTTTTATGCTTTTCCTTTGCTGCGGATTGCTTCTCTTTCATTGCAAGTTGTTTGTCTTTTGTCATGGTGTGTTTCGTCCTGGGCGACCTCGATGTCATGGGCACCGCAGGCATAGCCTCTACACTTGACACTTTTGGTCTTGGTGTATCAGACACAGCTGCTTCCAAACTCAGGGCTTTAGTGGGGTTGGTGGTAGTCATTCTCTCCATAAACAAATCATGGGCTTCAGGAGAAATGTTTGCTCGTGATAGGAATTCTTCCCAAAATGCTTGGCTTATAGGAAACATATAGAGAAATTCAACAACAAATATGAGAGAAAAAAGTGTTTTTTGTTGGACTGGCACTTGTAATTTATAGGGATTTTTGAATTCAAATCCGATCATTCCCCCCAAGTTATGATAATAAATATTGTTTTGGCGACAGATCTTCAAAGATTGTTTTCCTTAAATACCTCCACCCCGCTCCACTTAACCGTCTTTTGGTCATCAAGTCATCAACAGTAACTCCAATGGTCACTTTCCTGTTGTGCTATGTGGTACATTCCCCCATGGCGCAGCTTCTTAAATGTAGCTTCCTGGGTTGCATCTCCATTAGTATTCGTGCAACTTGCTCGTTCCATTGTCCTCTTGGCTGGGTAGTTATTTTATAGTCCCACACTCCCTTGCAACTTCCTGATGCACTAAGACTCTCCTGCTTCCATATAGTCATTGTGCATGATCCCCTGTATACAACTTCAACCTGCTCCCATTCACTTTTCTCGGGAAGGGTTCCCCATTTAGCTTTGCGAGTTGAACTGTGACTCCATCTATAATTTCTTTGAATATATATGGCCCTAACAATTGCATCTAGAATTTACCCGGAAATTTAGTGAATTTACTATCATATAACAGGACAAGATCGTTTACCTTGAACGTGCAAAGCTTGATGTGGTGATCATGTCATGCTTTTTCACATTCCTTCTACACTTATTGATGGAATCTTACCAAATATCGATCTTCTTCGAGCTCTATCAGCGGTGCGAGTCATTCCTCCAAGGCCTCATGATCTGCCATACCCATCAGAGCTGCTATATGCAGACTAGAAACAATGTACTCTATTGGAATTATGGCTTCAACCCTATATACTAATTTGAACGACATTTTCCCAGTCTCCTTCTTAAAAGTAGTCCTGTAATCCCATAGTACTACAGGTACGTGCACATCCAATTCATTCCGTAGCACATTACAGATATTTGTCAGCACGCTCTCCAAAATCTTGTTAAAAGCTTCGATAATTCCATTTTCCTATGGGTGGTATGGCATACTATTCTGATGGTAGACTTGGAACTCTTCAATCAACGTGTTGATCATTTCATTTAGAAAGTACGTACCCCTATCACTCATCAATATTTTCAGGTAGCCAAATATGGTTAAGACATACTCAAACAAGAATTTTTCTACTGTATCTCCTGTAAAATCTTTCACCAACTGTGCTTCCACTGATCTAATGAGATATTCCATCGCAGTGATAATAGAGTGTGCACCTGTTTTCTTTCCAAGGGGTTGGATTGGCCCAACAAAATCAATTTCCCACTTCTCAAAGGGCTACAAAGATACTTGAAAATGTAGTGGTAACTCATATCTTCGTGATTGTATGCCAGTTCTTTGACATGCATCGCACGCCTTATAATATGTGTTGGAATCCTTATACAATGTAGGCCACCATAGACCTGCGTGCAAAATATTCTGTGCAATTTCCTTTCCTACATAATGGTCACCCGCAGTTCCCCCATGAGCTTCAACGAGAATGCTATTCCGCTCAAATTCCGACACATATCTTCTCAATATTTCATCTGTACCCATCTTATATAGATGTCCCACAATAACAAAAAAATCAGCCACGCACATGACTAATTCCTTCTTCTTTTGACTCATATATCCTTTTGGTGCCATCCCCATAGTTAAGAAGTCAATAATGTTTGCAAAATGGTCATCTGCTATGTGCACCGCAAAGAGTTGCACATTTGGCAACCATTACTCTAGATAATTAGGCTACTCGACTGTTTCGATCCACAACAGATGATCGGGTCCTGCATTTAACCTCCCTAGCTTCATAGTTACTTCAAAGTCATACTCTTGAAATAATATCAACCATCTGCAGATATTCCCCTCCCCAACATAGGCTTGTTGACCAAGTATTTCAAGGCAGAATGATCTATGTACATCTTGAAATTCCCTCCTAACAAATAATGCCAGAATTTTTACAGTGCGTCTACCATGGTCAATCCTTCGCACTTTGTTGTTGAATAATTTTTCTCGGCCTTCGATAAATTCTTACTTGCGAAGGCTATAGGATGATGCATTTCTCCTTCGTCGGCCTGTGTTAGCACTGTACCCAACATAATCCAAGAGGCATCCACATGCACATGAAACTCCTTTTTCCAATCAAGGAATATCAATATCGGTTCAGTGACCATATTTTATTTCAACACATCTAAACTACGCTGGAATTCTTCATCCCAACAAAATGTTGCATCCTTCTTTAGCAGTTTCTCCATGGGCACAGTAATTTGAGCATAAGTTTTGATAAATTTTCTATAATATCCCGCATGTCCCAGCTTCGTGCACAACTGCTTAACGTTCCTAAGGGCCTCCAAATTCACAATTACTGCAATCTTTGTACGGTTGACCATCAATTCTTGCTTGCACACAACATGACCCAATAAGATCCCAAAAGGAACACAAAATATGCATTTTTTCAAATTTAGTGTGATTTGGTATCTGCGAAATGTATCCAACATTAGGTGTAGGCTTGCTACATGTCGCTTTACTAATCCAAACACCATCCAATCATCAAAGTAGACTTCTAGAAACTTATGAATGAACTCTTTGAATGCTGCTATGACTAAGCGAGAAAATATCGCAGGCGCATTCTTGAGTCCAAATGGCATCACAATGTACTGAAAACAACCCCACTTAGTCATGAAGGTCGTTTTTCTCTTATCCTCAGGTGTGATCTTAATCTGATGATACCCAAAAAACTTGTCAATAAAGGAATAGGCCTCAGGCCCTCTAACATTGTCTAAAACTTCAGCTATAAACAACGTTGGGAATGGGTTGTGAACACACACATCATTAAGCTTCCACAAATCTATGCAAATCCTTATTTCACCTTTTTGTTTCTTCTCCTGAACCACCATCGGGCTCACCCAGTTAGATTTTTCAACATGTTCTATGATGCCTGCCTCTAGCATCTTATCCAACTCCTTGCGAACCTTTTCCTTGTATTTATGATTAAGGCGATACAACCTTTGTTTAATAGGATTCACTTCTGGCTTCAAAGTGATCTTCATAACGCCCAAATCACCAACTATGCCCTTCAAATTCAAAAACTTAGTGGGGAAGAGATCCTGCTATTTATGGAGTAACTCATTGACTTTATCCACTGTAGTATCATCTGAATAATCTCCAATTTTCACGAACTTCGGTTCTTCTTCAGTTCCAATGTTTACTTGCTTTGTCTTCAAGGGTGTGGAGATGTCCATGTTACACTAAAAAATGTCACCTTGACTACTTACAGTTAGTATGGCTCAAATCAACAGTCATGCTACCCTCTTAGGCAAGTCTTATGCCTCTGTTATCCATCTCAAACTCAAAAAAGGAGAGAAAGTCTTGTAAAAACTATGTTTATCTCTGGGGTCGCAGGTTCTCTCTAGCCTTACCTGCGGGGACGTAGGCCATGTTCACAAAACCTGCGTCCATGGACGCTCTGTATGTTAAAGGACAGGTGCGTCCTTCTGTAAAAGGCAAAATGCGCAAGTTTTATCTTGAAAACGTTACTTGTGGTTACTTCTAGAACATTCTAGAGGTCGGTTTGATGAAATGGATGCGCCTCCAGTTGGTTCATGTATCTCTATTAAGAGGGGACTTATCCCATCAATAAGGGAGCTATCCCACCCATAGAGGGGGATGATCCCATTGATAGTGGACCTGAATAACCTCTTTACAGCACTATAAATAAAGGCATTGAGCCAGAAGGAGGAGAGGTTGGAGCTATACATTTTCTTTGGGTAAATGCTGCAGGATTTAGGTCTTCCATTAGAACCTTTGTGAGGAGAGATTGTCTTTACATGATTCTACTTGGAAGTGGGTGAGCTTTGTCAAAGTAGAGGAAAACACTTGATGGACCCTGGGAGGAACTTGCACAACACCAAGGCCAGGTTGTAAGAGTTTCTTTGTTTCGTTATTAATACAAACTGGTTTATTTTTCTCAATAGCTTGTGTTAATGAGTTATTTCATGTGTTCCTTGGTCTGCATGTTGAATCTATGTTTTATTATATGAAATACAAGTGCTCGGTAATTGTTTGATTGTTTGTGGTTGCAGGAATTGACTTGAAGGAAGAGCTCATCCGGATTGGCAAGGACAAACTACAACAATAGCGTTTTGGAATACGGTAAGCCTAAACACTTGTACTTTTCATGTTATAAAAGGTAGATTTAGAGAAAGATCACTCCATTTTGTCTTGTTTGTCGCTAGTGAGTTTATACTCCTAGGGAGGTCAGTTGTGTCAGCCCAAATGACTTTTTCCGCCACGACAAATTGGCGACTCCACTGGGGAATCCATTAATGAGAGAGTCTTTTCCTTTATATGAACTTTGCTTTGAGAAAATCATTTTTATTTTCTGGTTTTTGACTGTGAGAATTAGTATTTGGGTGGCTTAGCTTTAGATTTAGTTAGTTTTGGTTTTTCTTTCTTTTTCCAGAAGGACGCACCCTCTCAGTCTGCACAGTGCGTCCTTGGACGCGCTGTTGCCGTCTGCACAGAGCGGGGCCGCACCTGTGACAACAGGTGGCCTGTGTCTTCCTGTAAAAGTTAAGAAAATTCCATTTTGCTTTAAATTGCTTTTAGATTTTGGTTTTTCTTAGTGTTTTCTGCCCAGATCCTTTAGTACCCTGTCAAGAATTCTCACCTGAACTGGTTTTGTGAGCTTTGAGTGTTTTAGTGGATTTCAACGAAGTTTAGACCTAGGGTTTGATTTTTGGATAGGTTCTATAGTGACTTTGAGCGTAGAAAGTTGTCCAGCCTTAGATCTCTCTGGTTAGTCAACCTTCTTAGAAGTTGGACCTGTCGTAAAGTCTCCTTGTTTGAGCAGCTTGCCATTTAAGTTGTTTTGGGTCAAATTTCGAATTACTTGTTTTTAAAAGTATTGATTTCCATTTTACAAAAAGAACAAAAAGATTAGAATTTTGTTTTGACTAGTTTTTGGTTCTGCAATAAGCTAGTCCTTGATTTGATTGTGATCAAGTAAAACACCTTAGAATAATCATTGTTAGTTTTGACCTTGTTAGAATTGCTTAGAATAAATTTGCCTTTAGTTTGCTTATGAGTGGATTTTCATAGATTTCGATAGTTGTTAAAGATTGCTTTTGGTTATATTAGTTTTATTTGCTTTATTAAAAGAAAAATACAAAAACATCTTCTTTAAAAAGTCTTGTTTCAAGTAGCTTTTTGTTTTTCAAAGAAGAAAAGAGTTTTTTCGTGCATGTAAAGAGAAGTTATGTTTTTATGCTTGGAAAAGAAAATCGAATTGTTTCTTTGATTGTCTTCAATTAAGAAGTTGCTTTTATAAAGATTGCATTCTCTCAACTTTTTAGTTAAAACAATTCATCGAAAAAGCAAAGTAGTGGATAAATCATCCTAGGTGCATTTTGTAGTGGTTTCGAGTCGAGTCAACACACCACTAGTTTCACTTCCATCACCTTTTGACTTAAAGAACAACCTTAAAAGTAACGCTTAAATTAAAATTGAACTAGTAACTTTTATTTTTTAGGGTTCTGAAGCACCAACATAGCTTAGGCTAGGGTCTTGGAGTAGGTGAGTACTTAACTCTCCAAGACTACAAAACCAAACAGTTAGTCTATCTTGAGTAGAACAAATCCAATTGTTTCAGTTACATTCTGGGAAAGCTCCTCTTAAAGGAGAAGCACGAGCTCGTGTCCGAACCAGTGAGGGGATCATTCCTCCCTCGTTGGGAACGACGCCAGGCAGTACGTATTAAAAACGGTAAACCTCGGATTAACCATTGTCGAGGAGCCAGGGGTCACTTATCGGTAAACCTTGGATTACTGTCAAGGAGCCGGTAAGGGGATTGGAGCTTGTTACTCTGCCCTTGCGTGCTGTCGGAGTTTAGACTGTTCCCCCAGGTGTAATTGTTGTGATTGGTAACCTTAGTGGCCATAATATCTAGGATTCTACCCAAGGTGACGGTGGAGGGAAGGTCCCACTGTACCTGGAGCAGACGTCGGCTATACTCACTTGGATTTTCTGGGGGGTACGCTTCACTTCGAGACGGTTAAAGTGGAGGTACTTGGTCCAGTCTATTCATTAAGCAGGTTGTCGGCGTAACTGTTCCACCCGCCATTTCTGTACTGAATCCTGCGAGGTTGGACCTAATCACCAACTAGCGCTTTTGGTCCGGAAGATACTGTTTGTGTGTGCTTTGACACTCTAGATTATTTAGGCGTGTGCTTCAAATTTGTTTGGTTCTTTAGAAGACTTAGGTGGTTTGATTTGAAATTTTTTACTTTGTTTTCGTGTGTTGTAATTAAAAATCATTAATTGTGGCGGAATTACCGAGACGGTCCCGTCGAATTGGGGGCCAGTCTCCTGAAATTGTCACCGGATTAGATTTATTAAGAAAACTCCGTCAAGCGCGGGGTGAATCTTCTGAAGACAGTCCGGGTAATTTAGAGGGTTTAAAGGTCCTTGTAACTCCTCCTAGTGATAGTAGAGTTGGTTCACCTGAAGAAGGAGAATCTTCCTTGGTAGTCCATCCAGATTACCAAAGTTTAGAAACAGGTTACAATCCCGAAGCTGTTACAGTTTCCGAGCTTGCTGGTAGTTTTTCATCTGCCAGTGAAACAGGCGAAGAACCTGAAATTTCCGAACCTGTTACTCCAACTCCTAGTGTTCCTGATTCACCAAGAATAGAAAGAATTATCACCGAAAATCTTCCTGTTGGGTTAATTGCTATAGAAGAACTTGTTCCAGAGGAAGAAATAGGTGTTTCTGATTCTGAAGATATAATTACCCTTGATCTAAGGGAGCGTGAATCCATCTTTTACAGTCCTCCTAGAAGTGAACCTTGGTACCTTGCTTTAACCAATTTTTTAGACAACTCAGTAGGTTTTTCCACACCTCGTACTCCTTTTCCACCCGGAGGAATTCATAATCCTGTAAATATGTCTGGTCCGTCATCTGTGTTTACGCAAAGTCCTGAATCATTTTTACACGGTGGTCCTTCTGTTCCTGCTGGGTATCAATCACTTTCTGGTACCTTTGCGGGAGCATCTCCTCAACCCGTTGATCTTGGGTTATTAGTTGGAAACAGTGGTAATGTACCATTGAGTATAGGTGATGTTTATATGATGTCAGGTTCAACTCCCGTTAACCAACCTCAAGGTGGCCAATTACCGCCTGGGGGGCAACCTTCGTTAATGCCTGGGGGGCAACCTCAAGGTGCTTCATTCGTGTCTGGGGGGCAACCTCAAGGGTATCAACCCCAGCCTCAATATGTACCCCAAAGTCAACCTCAGTATCAATATCAACCTCAAGGATGGCAACCTCAAGGATGGCAACCTCAAGGGTATCAACCCCAAGGATATCAACCTCAAGGATACCAACCTCAAGGTCAAGGTCAACCCCAGTATTCGTATTTACCTCAAGGTTATCAACCTACGGGTCAATACCCTGGTCAAAGTTATCAACCACCTCAAGGGCAATCATATGGGACTGCACCTTACAGTTATCAACCCTATCCTCAATACGGCTATGGATCTCAGTATCCTCAACCTGTTACGAGTCAATACCCTGGATTGTTAACATGGGATCCGTCACAGGGTCAACAGATGTTGCAACCAAGTATACAGTCGGTACCTCAAGCAGGACAACCTGTAGTTCCTGGTCCACCCCAGCAACCGCAACCTGTCCAGTCAAGTGTTCAGACCCCTGTAACTTCGGTAGTTACTCAGCCGCCAATTGCACCTGGTACTCCACCTCACACGGCTGCAGCAACTACCGCTTCATCTACCATGCTTACTTCTGGAGTATCGGCAGCTCCGGTTTCTACTGTCCCTGTAACCACTCCTCAGACATCTGTACCGTTGTCTGGACCCACAGTCCAAACCACAGTCCAGATGCCTGTAGGACCACCTGGTACAAGTACGGTTGTTACTACTCAACCTCAATTTGTTCAACCTCCGTACCAGGGACAGTATCAACCTGGGCAAGCTGCCCAACAACCGGTTTACCAGTATCAACCGTATCCTGGGTACACTTATCAACAACCTCAACAACCCCAGTACGGTCCGGTTAATCCTGGTTTTCCAGGAGGATATAATATCCCCAATGCGATTCCTGTTCCTAGTTATCCTGGATATCCTCCTCCTGGGGCTGGTATTGTGACTCAGAATTTTAGAGATCCTAACCGACAGTTACCTTTTATTGAAACTTTAGATTTACCCGACTTGACGCGCCTAACGAACGATCCAATTCAATATCAATAGTTCTGGCCGCCAATGCCAAACAAGTTGCCCAGCGATATACCCAAGTTCGAAGGAAAGTCTGGAGAGGATCCATCCAATCACGTGATGACTTACCACCTCTGGTGTGCATCAAATTCCATCTCAGATGATTCCATCCGCTTACGTCTTTTCCAGCGTACACTCATTGGTCTCGCAGCCAAGTGGTACATTGAGTTTCCACGGGCTTCTTTTTACAACTTTAGCCAGTTAGCTACCTCGTTCTTAACTCATTTTCAGTTACCAGTCAGATACGATAATGGTACAGAATTATTAACTTCGCTAAAACAATCGACATCCACGTACATTTCTGATCACATCCATGAGTGGAGACGTCGAAGGAGATTAGTGAAAGTTTTTATCCCGGACCAAATCTTAGCTGAATGGTTTGTTAAATCATTATTACCAAGAATTACTGAAGATGTAGCTAAGGCCGGAGTAGTTACTGAGGAGCAAGTCATTGCTCAAGCACAGTACCTTGACTTAGTTTATACTCAGTCGGGTACGTTACATGAGAAAATTCCGGATCTTCCCAAGTCAAACCAAATCGCTGCTGCTCCTTCGGGATCTCATGCCGCTGATGGTATGATTGGTATCGTGACTACGAAGAGCAAGAAGAAGTCTTCCAAGGCTTCAACTACTCCAATTATCACTTTGCCTGATTCTCCGACAGGAGAGTCTTCTCCTGAACTCACCGCCGACATTCACGCCGTAGAGTCATCTACGGCCAAACCAAAAAACGGTGGAAAGAAGAAAGGAAAGAAGAAGGCCAAAGCAGACAAGGCTCCAAAGGAGAAAACAGAAAAATCGGAAACCAATGACGAAAAGCGCAAACCTCGTTATCCTTGTCTCATTTGTGAAGAAGATCATTTTACGAGAGACTGCCCTCATCGGGCCGAGGTAGTGAAAATAGTTAAAGGTTCTCCCACTCCTGCTGTGTTAAAAAATCCATTTCCAGAGCAGGAGAATAAGATGATAGGTTCTTCTTCGAATGCCAGTGAAGAACCCATTTTGATGATGTCTCATGTCAGGATTGCGACTCGATCGCAAGATTATGGTAGTAAGGCTCCTGTTGATGGTAAAGAAGCAGAATCTTCTCACTCTAACCCATCAACCTCAACTCCTGGTTCCGATCCACTACAGATCGAAAAACCTAACCCAGACTTAGTGATTAAGCCGCCCGCCAAGGGTGTACTTCGAAGGTCTGCTTTCAATCCACATGCGAGAGCAGCCCAGAATTACAACATTGTTGAAGACTTAGCTGTTTCACCTTCAGCAATGTCGGCACTCGAAGTGCTGCAATCATGTCCAGCGCAACGAAAATTGCTTTTGTCGGCTATTGGAGCTGTCGATGTTCAGGACCCGAACCTAATGATCTTTGATCTAGAAAATAGTACACCACGTCTCCCCCATCAAATGGCTTTCCAAATCCCAGTGATAGTCAAAAACAGGCCTATTCATCGGACTGTGATTGATGAGGGAGCTTCTACGTGTATTATGTCGATTCAATGTTGGAGATCGCTTGGTTCTCCTTCGTTGAACCAATCCCCCACCATCCTTAAGGCCTTTGATGGCCGTGGGTTCCGTCCGTTTGGTATTCTACAAGAATTGCCTATAGGGGTCGAAGGTAAAACCGTTAGTCTGGATGTGGAAGTGGTTGATGCCCCTCTAGACTACAACCTTCTTTTGGGTCGAAGTTGGTCATATGCTATGACAGCGGTCGTTTCATCGGTCTTCAGAGTCATTAAGTTTCCACATAACGGTAAGATCGTGACTATTGATCAGCTGACATACTTTTCATCCGACCCATCCTCTTCAGAAACTATCCAACATGTTGGTAAAACGACAATCCCTTATAAGGACATTGGTGTAGGTTTAGTTAAGGATTCCGGTTTACTGGGAACTTTTCCTCTCCCTCCACTCAATGTAGACCCTTCATTTGCAACAATTCATATGATCACGTCAGAAAACATTATTCATGATGATCCTTGGTATGTTCCCTCTGACTCTGAGCTAGATTCACTCGGTGATGTTATGCCGTTGAGTCCGTATGAAATTGCTTATGAAGCTCTTATGTCTTTTACCGATTTTCATTCAACCGAAACCGACCAAATGAATGTGGTCAGTGAAGAGTCACTTTTCACCTCACCTTTAGAACGGATAACGTTTCCCGAAGACGTGTCATCTGACGAACGACTTCGCGAAATCCTAAGTGTAGATGATCTACCATGGGAAGATCTCCATCACAGATCTTCGTTTTTACCTAAGGGCGATGCATTTGAAAATGATTTTTCATCTATCTTTACCGCTGAATATGTCAAAGACGCTCAGGATCCAACGAAACATTCTGATTCAGAGCTGAATTTAGGGAATATTTCTCGTACTATTCCCATTGATATATCAGTGAAGCCCGGAATTAAGGAGAACATTCATATAGGTGCCGCATGTACTGAAGAAGAAATCGAAACTTACAAGGCCCTATTCCAAGAATTCCGCGACGTGTTTGCCTGGTCCTACGAAGAAATGCCAGGAATCGATCCTGCCATTGTTGTTCATGAAATCAAAACCTACCCGGATGCTAAACCCATTCGGCAACGGTTGCGTCAGATTCACCCTCGAAAAGCAGCTGCAATTAAAGCAGAAGTCGAAAAGCTGTTGAAAGCAGGTTTCATTTATCCAATCCCGTTAACGGATTGGGTATCGAATATTGTTCCCGTCAATAAAAAACAAGGAACAATAAGAATCTGTATCGACTATAGGGATATCAATCGAGCTTGTCCAAAAGACAACTATCCTACGCCTTATATCGATCAAATAATTGATGATTGTGCCGGAAGTGAGATGTTTTCCTTCATGGATGGTTTCTCAGGCTATAATCAAATCAATATTCTACCTGCCGACCAACCAAAAACGGCATTCATTTGTCCATGGGGGACATTTGCTTATTGCAAATTACCTTTTGGGCTTAAGAATGCCGGCGCTACTTTTCAACGGGCCATGTCTTATGCATTTCATGACATCAAGCACATTGTGCAACCCTATCTCGATGATTTGCCTGCTCATTCTTTACACCGAGCTGATCACCTTGTCCATTTACGAGCAATCTTTATGAGGTGTAGGCATTATCGAATTCGGTTGAATCCCCACAAGTGTGTTTTCTGTATAGAAACAGGTCGATTGCTGGGATTTGTTGTTTCCAAAACCGGCATTCGCGTCGATCCCTCGAAAGTCGAGGCTATCATCCAATTGCCTCCTCCTTCGAGTTTGCGCCAACTCCAAAGTTTGCAAGGGAAAGCGAACTTTTTACGCCGATTCATCCCTAACTACGCCGAGGTCACTAAAGGTTTTACACGGTTGTTGAAACAGAACGTACAATTCTTTTGGGACGAGATTGCCCAACAATCTTTTGATGCATTAAAACACGCGTTGACCCATGCACCGTTATTGCATCCTCCCAACTACAACCAGGACTACTTCTTATACCTCGCAGCTTCGCATTCCACCATTGGAATGGTGTTAGTTCAAGAAGATGAATTCAAGGCAGAGCATGTGATATATTACCTTAGCAGAACCTTAAATCCAACTGAGTTAAAATATTCACATGTGGAGAAATTGGCCCTGGCAGCCGTTCAAGCTGTCCAGCGTTTTCGTCACTACATTCTTCTCCGCAAAACTACTGTTATTTCGGATTGCAACCCTATGATTTATATCTTGACAAAACAACTGCTAGGGGGCAAGTACTCTAAATGGATCGTCATCCTGCAAGAGTTCGACTTGGAGTTTGAGAAGTCCAAGTCTAAGAAATCTTTAGTCTTCTCGGAATTGATGTGTGATTTCCCGAGTGCTGACACAGAGACTGTGGCAGAGGAGTCCATTGCGGACGAATCTTTGTTTCTTATTAGCACTGTAGATCCGTGGTATGGGGATATAATCATCTATCTCCAAACCCAAACCTTTCGGCCTGAAGCTTCCAAGGAAGACCGTCGAAAAATTCGGTTTCAATCCCAGCAATACAGAATTATTGGAGATACACTTTATCGCCTGGGGGCAGACTTAGTTTTTCGACGTTGTTTAACTCACGATGAGGCTGAGAGAGTTTTGAATGATTGTCACTCTGGAGCATGTGGCGGTCATATGTCTGGGTATGCCACAGCTCAGAAGGTGTTGCGCGCTGGCTATTTCTGGCCGTCTATGTTTAAAGATTGTATCCTTGCCGTCAGAAAATGCCACAACTGTCAAGTGTTTGATCGAAAGATGCGCGCTCCACCTGCTCCTCTCCACCCTATAATTGCCGCTGGTCCATTCGCCAAATGGGGTATTGACTTTATTACTTGTAACCCTCACTCGGCCGGGGGGCATGCGTATATCATCCTCGCGGTTGATTATTTTACTAAGTGGGCCGAGGCGATGCCTACATTCGACGCAAGCGGCAAAACAGCTGCAGTTTTCGTATTCAATCATATCATAACTAGGTTTGGTGTCCCACAAGCAATCATTACTGACCATGGGAGCCATTTTCGAAATGTCATGATGACTGAGCTTACAAGCCAGCTTGGTTTGCGCCACGATAGCTCTACACCTTATTATCCGCAAGCCAACGGTTTGGTTGAGTCAATCAACAAAGTTCTAGTCATCATGATTCGACGGATCATTGGTATCCATCGAACGAATTGGCATAACATGTTATTTTCGGCGCTATGGGCATATCGAACTTCAGTGAAAAATTCAACAGGTTTCACCCCTTTCCAGCTAGTTTATGGCTTAGAAGCTGTGTTACCTATTGAATGCGAAATCCCATCACTTCAAATGGCTGTCGAATTACTTCCAGCTACTTCCGAAGAGGAGAAACGGTTATTATACTTGGCTAAATTAGATGAGACTCGACGTGACGCTACTTTAGCTATCGAGACTCACGCAAAACGAATGAAAGCCCAGTACGATAAAAATGTAACTCCTCGAAGTTTTTCAGAAGGAGACCTAGTACTATTATATGATCAAGCTAACGATAAGCTAGGTGCCGGAAAATTCGTTCCCATGTGGCATGGGCCCTACATTGTAAAGCGAAAGCTAGCAAAAGGGGCTTATGAGTTAGTTGATTTTGATGGGGACTCTTTGGGTAAACCCAGAAATGGACTTTACCTAAAGAGGTATTATGCTTAAAATGATGGATGGAGAAATTTTTAGATAGGTTAGATTTTCTTTCTAGCTAGCAAGTGTGTTAGTTTAGTCAGTGTGCTTAGCTTAGCGAGTGTGGTTTGTCGTCATTATTCTGGCTTATTTTGGTTTTACTCTTGATATTGTAGATGTCGACGCCTCTCCAAACATACATTGGATTTGCTGATGGTGCTTGTCGTAGTACACGGAATATCTCTTCCGCAGCTTGGGTTATCTATTCACCCTCTGACGAGTTAGTTTCTATGCATGGGGTAAGCCTCGGTCAAACAACGAATAACATTGCAGAATACAGTGCAGTGGTTGAATTATTATCCGAATCTATTTCATTTGGAATTCGACGTTTGATTGTGAGGTTAGATTCTGAACTTGTTGTATTACAGCTTAATAGAGTTTATGCCATTAGAAATCCTGTGTTGTTAAGGTTGTTTTTGAGAGTGCGTCTCTTGGAACGTGAATTTGATTACATTGAATATCAACATATTTCAAGGTCCCTGAATACATTAGCAGATGCAATTGCTTCTCGAGTGTTGGACAGACATTTATAATAATCATGCAAGTAAATTTAAAGACATTTCATCATATATGTTAAACAAGATAAGCCGGTAATAGTGATATATATAGATAGAAGTGTGTCCAAAAATATATACATCGTCTTCGATCATAGGTTGAAAACACCTTATGATCGGCAAAATGATAGTACAAAAAGTCAAAAATGTCACATGTGACTACAAAAGTGACTAGTCAATCACTGGTGGTGCTCTCTGTACGACACCACTGCGCGGGCTACCTTACGCAGAAATCTCCTAAACGGTCCAGGGACTGCAACTACAAAACGTTGAAGCCTGATAGGAATGTCGTCCATAGTAGTCTCAGGTATGTCTACCGTGAGACGATCTAGGTCATGCTCCAACTCAGCTAATACGTCTGCAGCTGCGTCCTGTGGGGCCGGTGCCGGTGCAGCTGGATGTCGTCTATCATAAGGCCGGAGATTGGCTGGACGCTGTGGGCCAACATCTGCATTTTGAAAATTTTACTATTAGTTTGAGACGATATATATGAAAAATAAAAAAAATACATAACTAGAAAACTTGTGAAAATAAAAGTACCTCTGTCGTCCCATTGTTCTCCCTGTGGAAGAACCATGTCCGGATCACCTCTGAAATCCATTCCGGCATATGGAAAGTCTTGTATCACAAAAAGCTGGCCCTCTAACCAGTCAAAGTAACTGTCTGAGAATCGAACCACTGCCGCGCCCTCGTCAGGATGCCGGGCCATCACCGCAACCCATCGAATCAGCTTTGGCTGCTGAGGACCCAAATCATCAACAGTGAGTTGCTGAGGGATCAGCATTGGAACTCTCTCCAAGGCAAAGCTCACGACTATAGGCCCATATCCAAAAGTCTTTAGTCGTCCGTTCTTTGCCTTGGTCAGTTGGCTCTTCATATGAGCCGACACAGCTTCACACCAGTTGAAGATGGTGCCTTGGTAACAGTCAACTGCCATCCGCATTTGGGATCCGGAAGCAATGTTTAAAGCGGCCGCGCCGCAAATTCTGGTGACCGTGAACGCAATGACTCTAAGTTCCGGCAGAGCGATGTGTTTTATCTCTACGCCTTTTTTATGGCGAGTCCCGGGTCTGCACCACTCCTCGCGGAGATCATCAAGGGATTGGCCACCCGGCCTGGTCCCTGCAAGATTGAGTTGCTCACCTCTGTTTGGCAAGCCAGTAAGAAAGTATACATCCGAGGGCTCTATCTCGAGCTGGTGCCCTCCTATGTAGAAGCATTGATCTTGCACGTTCCATCGCTCAACCAGCCATTCCAAGAATCTCACCTGGCCCCTCATGCCCGGTATGGTCCAATATTTATACAACCCGCATGTTCTTAAGGCATCCAAAGAGGGCTGGTGGTTTATTGCAGCTTCATCTTCATCTACGTGCTCTCTCTCTCTCCAGTCTAACATGATTAATGCCCTGCATATCAAAAAAGACAATTAGAAATTGATTTGAAGAAATTTGGTGGTTTTTTGAGAGAGTTGGGGTTTTCAAATGCGCATTACTCGGAGGACGCACCCCGGCTTTGTAGCACAGGGCGTCCGGACGCAGCTTGCCTGAAGGCGGGCTGCGTCCCCCGACCTTTTTCCCGTGTGAGAAAAAGTCGGGGGACGCAGGTCACCCAAAGGGAACCTGCGTCCGCCGAGAGGCGCATTTTAAACCCAAAACCCCCCCAAAAAATGAAACAGAGACCAAAAACTAAATTCTAAACGGATAGAAATGCAGAGTAGGATGTGTAAAGTACCTGGGTGAAGCGGCGTTCGATTCCGACGGTCAGATTTTCCGCAGCGACCACGGGAAGTTTCTTGTCAAAAGCTCCTTTTTCAACCTCCAAAGTCAAACGGTAAAAATGACATGGTAAAAGGTCTTTTTATAGGTTTTTTGGGTGAATGAGTTCATTTTTTACCATGAAAAGATGTTTTTCGACGTATTTTTGCCTATTTTAAACAGGTATGAGTAATGTGTCGCTTTTGTGCAGGACAAAGGGATTTCGAGGGAAATTGTAATTTTCACAAATAAAAATATCAGAGTCATCTTTTAAGCCTTTTTCTGACTCCTAAAATATGAAAAGATCGCCGAGTGTTTCTTTTACACTCGTTAAAACGGAATTAAAAGACGGTCCCCTTTTAGCTTTTTTCTGATCGTAAAATCAGGAAAAGATTGCTGGGTTTTTGTCGTTTCAAACTCGATAAGGAACTAAAACGACGTGTCTTTGATCGCTTT
Source organism: Pinus tabuliformis (assembly GCA_031772625.1). Taxonomy (NCBI): domain Eukaryota; kingdom Viridiplantae; phylum Streptophyta; class Pinopsida; order Pinales; family Pinaceae; genus Pinus; species Pinus tabuliformis. The sequence continues at coordinate 484,770,958 of CM062818.1, read as the reverse complement.
TTACTTTTCAGGTCAACGACACTATTATGAAAGTACTCCTTGGTCGCAAGATCAAGCGGTTCCCCCAGGTATTATTTTATACTTTTTCGGGATTGAGGGACACAAATTTACGAAAAAGTTCAACGTGGAGTTTCCTTAAGTTTTTCAGACTCTCTAAAAATGAAAAACGCCGAGTTTCTCCTATACTGGACTCGTTAAACTTTTACAGTAAAGGACCTGTTCAATTACAAACGGGAACGAACCACTCCTTCCTAGGGTTCGAATTTAAACTAGGTTGGACTCGTCCGAAGGATGAGCTTATAACCAAGCATATGTTATCCTCCTCAAGCTTGATAAAAATAAAGAGGTACTTGCCAGAAATGGTGGGGGAAAAGAGAGAAGAATAAACCTATTTGTCACCTTTTGTCTCAAACGAAACTTTATTACCACTCTTGAACACGACACTTTTGCATTTCACCTGGGTTGGGAAATTTTTTACCTCACAGTCGACCAAATCACTTTGAAAATCTTTAACCGGGTTCAGGGATCAACTTTGAGTTATTCGTCACCAAACCATCTGTTGTGTCATTATGTGTTCAAGAGGTCTGCAAGCAAAACTTTCATCTACAAAATACTTATCATCCATTTGACCATCCCTGAGTCAGTCCTTACAGCAACATTTCTTCAACTTGAACAATGATTTCGTGTTGCAGGCTTGCCTGCAACGAGTCGCTTTCTATCGACATCGACACATTATCTAGAAAGATGACTTAGGAATCGACAGTACCTTGAAGTCTGCATGCATCAATGGCAGGTTTCTCGCCTTTGACGACAGTTTACATCATTGACTTTCGATCAAAGGATTCCGTGAAGTGTTCGACATCAGAACATCTATTCACATTTCACGGGTTGTGCTTGGTACTTTGAGAACCATTGAAATTACTGGTGGTCTCTCTCATGCTTGTTAACAGTTCACATCATCGACTGGTAATCAAGTGGTTTCTAACATGTTCGACATCAAATCATTTAATCACATGTTTAGAATCGTACCAATTCGGGAAGTAGAAGTGAAGACCCTGGATCTAGTTTCTACCATCCAGGCTGCGAGGATTTTTGTATTCATTATCTATGTAGACTAATCATAAACAGATGGCTGCACCCATACTGTGTCTACAAAAGTCTATAAAAATGATGTACTGCAAGATCATTCCTGTATCAGAATAGTTAGTCCATTAGTTAAAGTTTTGAATCTGAGTATGGGAATGCCTACCTCAGTGATGATATAATCTTATACATGTATTTTGTGTTGAAAATTGCAGGTTCTAACCAGGTCATCCACAAGTCAATCCTTGAAATGATAAAGCGCTTCACCCTTCCTAGAATTACAAAATACCAATCTATTCCAGGCTTCGCACTTTAGGGGGCAATCTGTTACACTAAAAAATGTCACCTTGACTACTTACAGTTAGTATGGCTCAAATCAACAGTCATGCTACCCTCTTAGGCAAGTCTTATGCCTCTGTTATCCATCTCAAACTCAAAAAAGGAGAGAAAGTCTTGTAAAAACTATGTTTATCTCTGGGGTCGCAGGTTCTCTCTAGCCTTACCTGCGGGGACGCAGGCCATGTTCACAAAACCTGCGTCCATGGACGCTCTGTATGTTAAAGAACAGGTGCGTCCTTCTGTAAAAGGCAAAATGCGCAAGTTTTATCTTGAAAAAGTTACTTGTGGTTACTTCTAGAACATTCTAGAGGTCGGTTTGATGAAATGGATGCGCCTCCAGTTGGTTCATGTATCTCTATTAAGAGGGGACTTATCCCATCAATAAGGGAGCTATCCCACCCATAGAGGGGGATGATCCCATTGATAGTGGACCTGAATAACCTCTTTACAGCACTATAAATAAAGGCATTGAGCTAGAAGGAGGAGAGGTTGGAGCTATACATTTTCTTTGGGTAAATGCTGCAGGATTTAGGTCTTCCATTAGAACCTTTGTGAGGAGAGATTGCCTTTACATGATTCTACTTGGAAGTGGGTGAGCTTTGTCAAAGTAGAGGAAAACACTTGATGGACCCTGGGAGGAACTTGCACAACACCAAGGCCAGGTTGTAAGAGTTTCTTTGTTTCGTTATTAATACAAACTGGTTTATTTTTCTCAATAGCTTGTGTTAATGAGTTATTTCATGTGTTCCTTGGTCTGCATGTTGAATCTATGTTTTATTATATGAAATACAAGTGCTCGGTAATTGTTTGATTGTTTGTGGTTGCAGGAATTGACTTGAAGGAAGAGCTCATCCGGATTGGCAAGGACAAACTACAACAATAGCGTTTTGGAATACGGTAAGCCTAAACACTTGTACTTTTCATGTTATAAAAGGTAGATTTAGAGAAAGATCACTCCATTTTGTCTTGTTTGTCGCTAGTGAGTTTATACTCCTAGGGAGGTCAGTTGTGTCAGCCCAAATGACTTTTTCCGCCACGACAGTCCAGGTTTTCTATGTGTGGGCCTTCGACTTCGTGATGCCCTTCTGCCTCTGGAATATTAATGTTTCTTGGATCTTCATCTTCCTCTTCATTGATTACATTATAGCATTCTAACGCATGGCGCAACTAGGTGCTCCAATCTGGTTGAATCCATTCCATAGTTTCCTTCGGCTTTCTAAAGATAAGTGCCTTAATCTCTTGTAGCAATTCATCGATTCTTGTGAAGCCTCAACTTAGCTCTTCTTGGCTTCCATAAATGTCTCCTTAGCATGATCTAGATCAAAGCCAACTTCTTTCTCTAGCGCTTTGTGGACCCATCCTTCTTCTTCAGGTTGTTTACCCTTATCATCACCAGTCATCATTCCACTTCATATCACAATGTCAAAGATTGGATCTTCTTCTCGGGGCTCATCCCTCATCATCTATAGATTTTGCATAGGATATTGAGGTTGTGTTTTCTTCTCTTGCATTTTAGCTATCAGTACCGGACATTCCTCTATGGTATTGTCAAACTGTCTGTAGTATTGACATGACAGGTGTGTAGGATTCTGGCACTCTTGTACATAGTTCCCTGGCTTCCCATAGTTGTAGCAGATAATCTGACCGTGGCCTCTACCAGGTTCTCCTCCTCCTCGGCCCCATCCTCAACCCTGATAACCTTTACGTGCTCCTATGTAAAAGAATATTTCATCAATAATAATAAGAAGAAGACAAAGTGTGTAGTGGTTTTTCTCTTGGAAGGTTTTCCACCTAATATTTGGTGTCCTCATGTGTTTGATGGTGTTTATTTGATGTGTTATATGCTACTCTCATGGTTCATATGTTAATATATTATTTTTTTCTCATATGTTATGTTTAGATCTGTTGGTATATATTATGGTGCTAGTTAATTAATGATTTAGTGGTTTGTAAAGAAATGGTAAAATGTTAAAATTGGTGATCTATTATGCACTATAATAATTCACCCCCCCTTAGTATAGTCAAGCTCCCAAAAAGGTATCAAAATGGGTATCTTCAGTTCTAGCTTGACCAATGCAAGGTATATCTCGTCAATTTTATTTCTAATGGATCATAAAAATGTACCTCTGTATCGTGCTGCAAGCTATAAAGTTTAGAGAGATAAAGTAGAGTTTGAATTGTTAGCCTATGGATCTGATGTATAGAAGCTAGTGTGAAAATATTATGGTAAAGACACACCTTCAAAGCAAGTGTAACAGAAGAATTCTCAAGAAAAGTATGTGATCTTCATTAATATTCACAATGCAAATCTTGAGAAGGTCATGGATCTAAAATACAAAGGAATATGGTAAAAATTACAGGTTATGTATCAAGAAGATGACAATATTTACAATGGAGAGAAGGAAAATAGGAAAATAAGAAAAATAAGTATGGATCTCAAAATATAGGTTCTCAGCCTAATGAGAACCATTCTCCTAGTGCGAATGAAGCAACTAATCATCAAGAGGAGAAATCAAGAAATGAATGCACAATAGAACCAAATGTGATGTAGAAAGGTAAATCCAAAGGGAAAGATTATTGTGAGGTTATTCTTAGCTGTGTAGTAGATGGTTTTGATGTTATCCATTCCAATTTGAATATTTAAGGTGAGAATGGATGTGAAAGAATATTTGTCCTTGAAGCTGAGCTAGAGTTGACCATTATGGTAATATATAAGTTAACTGTTGAAATAGAAAGACTAACAGATGTGAAAAAGGATCAAGGAAAATTATTGCATATTTTTTATGTCAATGAGGTTGAGTTGAAAGAAGAAATCATCAGTTTGAAGATCCAGTTAGAAGAAGCAAGAAGAATTGAATATGTGATGAGAAACCAACAAAAATAAAGCGAGGAATGATGTGAAAATCTAGAGGTTGAAATTGTTTCAATGAGGAAGGAGCTTAAAGAGAAATAAAATCAACTAAAGTTTGAGAAGAGAACCAATCACTTGGGAAACATGCTTAGCAGTCAAAGATATCCCTTGAAAAATTCCAGTCTTGGTTTTCAAAAAGGAGAAACTATCTCATAGGTAGGTAGAAACATTAATGCAGAATCTAAAAAGTTTGCAATAAGAAAAGGAAGTAGTGCGAGTAGCAAGGGAGGAAGTAAGTAGCATAACCAACAGTTTAAAAGTGAGTCAAAGAAAGTATCCTTTGCAAGAAAGGCATCTGCTCCTAGAGTTGAAGTTAAAATATCTGCAAGTTTTCAAAGGAAAAATAACAATTCCTTTGGTCCCTTGATGAATTATATTGAGTGTTATATCTTTCATAACTATGAACATGTTTAAGCTAGATATAGAAGTAGATTGTTCAAATATTATCATCATCATTCAAGTATACAACTGCATTTTATGGTTATTTTTTTTCATGTAACCTGTTTGGCCACAAGGTAGTTGATTACATATTTGGAAGATTGATCAATGAAATTATAATATTTGGTCCTCTTGTGTCATATCTTGGTCATGTGAGATGCTACACTTGTGATAATCTTGGTTACATGGCTAGGGATTGTGAGTTGTTCGGGTTCTCAAGGCATAATTAAAAGGATGAGATTATCTAAAGTAGGCCTAGTAGGAAGGCAGAAGAAAATGTGCATTCCATAAAGTAGCCTACCAAAGTGTGGAAGAAGAAGGAAGAACAGAAAAAATGAAGAGGGAGAAAACAATCTCTTCCTCTTTAGATTCAGAGTAAGAGGAGCTAGTCCCCACTGCAGACTATTACTCTCAAATTTATTCATACAAATAACTATAAAAGCAAAATGTGTGGTGCATATTCTTAGGGGATGCATATGACAACATGGGAAGCATGAATAAGTGTTGTAGTGGAAGCATGGTATGTCCAAGTTCCTATAAGCATAATCAAGTCTGCAAGAGCAACACGATTTTGGAAAGTGTGTGAGCTCAGGGGGAGTTGTACATGAAATTAGGGTTTCAAGGGTTGCATATTAATTTTTTGTTTCTTTCACTTTATTTTTATTGTTTATACATATGATGTACTCATGAATATAAATAACGTGATTCAACCATGTATGTACTTGTAGCAAGTTTGGCCATACATATAAGGAAGTCTCTTGTTTGGCATGCATTGAAGAGAGTATTTATTTCAGTGATGTATGCACTTTCATGTGCATTGATATAACCATTTACTTACATTATTAATCCATGTGATATTATTTCTCTAATCATTTGTTCTTGGTATGTTGTAAAGCACTATTGTTTGCTAAATAGTATCTTTCATGTTGCAAGGAGGCATGGACAATGGTAGCCAAAATTGTTTTGAACAACATGGAGAATTGTTTGTGATCAACCAAGAAAATGTTCAGTGGGATCATGTTCATCATTTATTGGCCATATTGTCATTGTTAGCATATTTTTTGTAGGAGATAAAAGTATGAGCGACAAAGTTTTATTAGTTTCTAATGCCCAGTTTTTTTATGTGCTATAGCTGGTCGTGTTTGTCAAGTGTTTCATCAGACTACCTATTGTCAACATGGTGTTCAAAGTAAGAGAGTGAAATCAGTTTTGGCTACCCTTTTCAATTGAAATAAAAGGTGGAGAATGAGACTAGCCACTAGTGGAGAATGAAAAAAACAAACTAATGAAGAAGATCAATGTGTGATGTGGTTGTGGTGTTTCCATGAATGACAAAGGGGGAGAATGTTGGCAACATGGTGTTGAAATTGATGTCAAAAATTAACAACAAGCTAGCTTGTGCATTAATGTCAACATGTATAAGTTATTGCATGATGATATGATGTATGGCAGAGGTATTCTTGTAATAACCCCTAGTTTATTTTCCATGTAAATAAAATAATACCAAGGTCATGGGACACATATTCCAAGATGAATGGTGGGAAAACACTATAGTTGGCATCACTTGTGTTTAATAATGCCCATGGAAATTGGAAAAGGAAATGGAAAATAAAAAGAGGCATTAATTGGCATTTAATTATGAAAATAAAGAAAAATAGGAGAAAAGGAAGGTGAAGAGACAAAAATTTGCATGCGAGGGAAATTAGAGGAAAAATGAAGGAAAATGAAACAAAAATGAGACATCAATAACAAAAATACATCATAGAATCAATTTATAGTCTTTTGACATTTTTGAGTTGAGGTCTCTTTTCATTCTCTCATTCTCTCATACTCTTGCACACTTAGAGCATTCTTGGAGCACTCTAGTATTCACTTGGATTGGAGAAAGAAAACAAGGCAAAACAAGGAAGAGCAAGGAGACAGTTGGATCAATAGCCATAATAGGATTACTTTGCAAGTAACAGGTTACATGTGTGATCTCCTTGCTAATTTTTGGATTTATGGTATATGCATGTGGTTCCTTGGTTATGTGTTGTCATTGGCATGTGGATTTTCTTGGATTGACAGTGTTTTTAGCCTTGCCTTTCCATTTCTTAAATAACCATCGTGTAGTGGGTTCCCTATTTAGTTTTTCAATTAGTTCTCAGGTTTCTCGTGGCTACGAGTTGGGAAAAACACTCTAGATCCCTTGAAAAACTTTGGTTCCTTGGATTTTGTGGGTTGAGTTACTAGTCCCTAGATCTTTAGGGTTGGGACAAATGCTCTAGCTCCCTGAAACAACTTGGGTTCCCTAGAGGTTGTGGTTTGAGATACTAGTTCCTGGAGCCCTAGAATACTTGGATAAAGATCGAATTGGTTGATGTTAGTGATTTATGGACCTTAGAGGTGAAATCAATGTGATTGAGAGTTGAGGTGGTTTCACCTTTGGAAGCCATGGATGATTTTGTTTTGGTTTAACCCTTATGATCCCACATTCATGCTTGGAATATGACACAGGGGTGATTGGTTGAAGGAGAGATATGGTTCATCCCAATATATGGTTGTGTGGTACGTGGATTTCCCTAGCTTGGTTGGCATTTTCATATGCTAATATGGTCTATTTTCCTATTGTGATATGTGAGCATTTGTACTAGTTATTATGGTGACCTTATGATTGATCTGACATATTTTCTCCTCTGCTTATATGTTGGTTATATGCATGGTTTTATGATGTGCTCCAGCTATGGATCTCTCTTATGATTTGATAAGTTACTGGATGGATGATGGATTCATAGGCTAACAAGTGTTATTGCAACTAGCTTGAGAGGGCATTGAGCCTTCTTGGTGATTCTCAGATGAATTTCAGAAGTCTATGATTAGATATAAATTCATAACCTATAAATTACATGTTTGTCATGTGTTTGATGAAATTTATATCTTTCATTAGGCATGTATTGGTCAAGATATGGCTCAAGTTATGTTTCTTTATCATTGTTATCCTTTTTTTCATGATTATGGAAAGTTACAAGCAATTATAGGCAGTGGTTTAGAAGCTTACTTGAAAAAGTGTCATAGATCTAACGACCACATGTACTGAACTAAGGAATTTGGGTCACAACTACATGCATGGAGTTCTAACTTAGGGATTGATTGCCTAGGGTGGTTTGTAGGCTCCTGTGTGTTTTGTAGTCCCTGAGGGATGGTTGTAAGTTATTGGTTAGTCGACCCCACTTCTATAATTGGAACTTGGAGATCGCGTGATATCATAGTGACACTCAGCCCATGTTTTCCCTTGATATCTTGTAAAAGTGGTTAAATGTGGGGTGGGGCATTACAGGATGGCATCAAAGCTTCTAGTTTCAAACAATTGGATTGGATACACTTAATTCATAGTAGAAAATGCATTGCAGTGGCTACAGTTGTCACGTATATAGTCAGCGTTACATTTTGTGTCATCATGCATGATGTTGAGATGATAATGTTGGTACGATGTCATTATGTATATATGTGTGTGTGTGTGTGTGTGTGTGTGTGTGATGCTAATTTGGACTAATTTGTGCAAATGTGATAACATCTTGTGAACTTCATTAAGGTATGATTTTGATTGTCTATACTTGGTTTATATAGCATGACATGTTTGCAGGAGATAGAAGATCGGAGATGAGGATCATAATGGTGGAATACAATTCACATGACACCCCTTACAGGCCTGATGTGAATTCAATGGAATGGGACATGTTAATTGAGTAGCAAGGAGAAGAGTACTCTCCTGATATAATAGATACACTAAGAACTTTGAAGGAAGAAATCAAAGTTGTAAGGAAGATAATAATGAGTTGATTTAGGCATAGGAAAGGCTTGCCAAAGCTCAGGAAAGCATTCGAAGGTTACTAAATTCATCCTTTAAAGAATTTCATATTTGTAGAAGTAGGGACAACTAAGGATCAGTCATGGATAAGAGGAAAAGGATAATTGGGTATATGGTAGCAGGTCTCGATCAATATATGATTTGGACAAAGATGATATAGTTAGAGGTGGAAAATATTTGGATACACATAACAAGTAGGGTAACACTCATGGATTTTATTCTAGTTATGGTTCTGAGAGACATCATTGTCATTACCGCAAACATCCTTATAGGAGGAGTGAGAAGGGAGGTTTTCCAGAGCAGTTCAATAAATCCAAGCCTCCTACTTTTGATGGGGATGTGAAGAAATCAGAAGATATAAAAGCATGACTGCTTGGGATGGATAATTTATTTGGATTTCATGATTACTCAAAGAATATGAAAGCCAAGAGAGTGATATTTAGTCTCAAAGGAAAATAAAATATCTAGTGGAAATATGTGAAGTGTGTCAGAGGCATCAAGGTAGAGGAGCTTATTTGGAATGAGTTTAAAAGACTCTCCAAGAAGAAGTACATGCATGAGAGACATTATGATGAAAATGCCAATGAATTCTATGAGTTGAAGATGGGTTCCATGACAAATGAAGTGTATATGACTAAGTTTCTATAGTTGTTGAGGTATGTGCCTTATATTAAGGACAAGAAGACAAAGGTTTAAAGGTTCATCAATGGACTACCTTTAGCATTCAAAAATCATATTGAGTACGATGCGACTCAGTAATTGGAGGAAGTCATTGGGAAGATGAAGCATTGTTATAAGAAATTTAAGTGCAAGTTTGAGCCTAAGTGATATTGGAAAGGTAATGAGAAGATTAAAGGAAAGTGGGCCAAGAAGCGGGGAAGACCTCATGATGTAGGTGACAAGGAAAATGTAGCATCATATAAGAAGTTCAATGTGTTTGACAAGGGACATAGATTTGAGCTCGAGGAGCATAATAAGGGCGATGATAGGAAGTATTTGAGGTGTTGGACTTATGGTGGAGAGCATCGTCAGAGTGAGTGCCGATTACATCAGGGTGGCATACCTCAGATTTATAGTGCTTAGGAGGCATAAACAATTGGAGATGTTGGGTAGAGAATCACTCAGATTTATGTAATATTGGATAATAGGTAGGTTGATCATCAAAATTCCGTTATTGAGATGGAAGATAAGCTTCATCATCAAGTTGTTTCCATTTTGATTTATCTTAGATCTAACTATAGTTATATCAGTCATGAACTGGTGGATAAGTGTTTTTTGAATAAAGAAGTGCATACAGAATCTTGGTTGGTGCAGTTGGCTATAGGGACCAAGATAAGAGTTCACCACTGGGTGATTATATGTGAATTTGAGTTGAATAACATGCCTACATCAACACATCTAAATGTGCTTCCATTGGGATCATATGGTGTGCTTTTGGGCAAGGATTGGTTGTACATTCAAAAGACTAAAGTAGACTAAAACGACAAGGCTATTGAGTTCCTAGATGATGATGGGGAAAGAAGACTCTTGTAGGGAAAGAAGAAGCCTACATCAGTGAGAATGGCTATAACTATGCAAGGAAAGAGAATTTGCCGGAAAGGTTGTGTATTGTTCAAAGTTCATATTTATAGTGAAAAAGGGAAGCATACTTGTCTACAAGTTGTTTATGTGGTTATCAGATATTGAAGAATTTGATTCCATATTTTATCCACCTTGAACATTTTTCATCGGTGTTTAAAGTCCAAACTAGGACCCATCCTCGGGAGTAATTTGATGAGAGAAAGATGAGAGAAAAAAGGTATAAATATATTAAAAGGAAGAAAAATAAGCTAACAGTAGATTAAAAAATGAAAAATTAAAAACTAAAAAGAATTGGAATAATTGATTATTTAATTAGGATATAATGATGTAAGGGAATTAATACTTTAGGATTAATTAATTATAAATTTTAGAAATAACTAATTAATATAATAGTATAAATCAATTAAAAATATTAGAATCGGTTAATTAATGAAATTCAATAAAAACTTAACATATAAAGATATTTAAATTAACGAATAATATTATTGAAGATAATGATAAAGTTAAATTTTATATATTAAAGTTAAAGTTATAATATATTAAAAATAATAATAAAGCTATATATATGAAATTTAAAGTTAGGATTAACCTAATTATACTAAAGTAAATAATACATAATTTATAGAAGACTTTGATTATTGAGTACATACTGTTGTAGTGTTTTTGGGGCACAATTGTACCAAAAATCACCACCTTAGCAGTGGATTGTTACCTGCAAAGGATTACAGTCAAAATTGATGTTGTTAGTGGACAAACATAAATAAATAGAATGTTGTAAATAGTGGAAACAATGCATACATAAACATAAACTTAAACAAATAGGTACATAAATAAAACAATGCTCAAATGGAGAAAACACATTGATAATATATGGAAAAATCTCCCTTTATTGATTGTTGGTGGTAGAGGTTGAATACAATTAGAATCTCATAAACTTGAAGAGAATTCTTTGAGCTATGGTGCTAAAAAATCCTTAGCAAGGGGGTTTCTTTTAGTCAATCTCTTTGCAAGTTTCTCCTCCTTCTCAAAGAAGTGTGAAGACTCTCCAAGGGTGGATTCCTCTTCAATCACTAAGATGTTGAGTTGCTTAGAAGAAATTTGCCAACATGCTAGTTCTCTTCACTTCCTTGGCTTCAACAATGCAATGGTGATTTTCTCAAATAGAAATTTGGCCAGCATAACAATGCCTCATGCTTTGGTTCTTCCATGACCTGTTTATATAGAGTTTTTTGAATTGTTCTTCCCTGTCTTGGTACATGCATGATAAAGAAACATGAGTAGGACAAGATGATTCCATTAACGGCTACATATCTCCGAGGCAAATCAAATTCAGTTGTATTGGACTGATCTTATGTCAGAGAGTCGGACCCAAGTGTGCAGAATGGTCCCAAATCATTGAGTCATCATCTTCTGCTATCACGTGGCTTTTGGAGGTTATGCCATGCATGCACATTTATTGAAGAAATATATGCGCGACCTTAATTTTTTTCTGTTATAAACTTTACACCTTAGTAGAATTTTGAATTTTTAAACTTGATAATGTTTTTGGCTGGACACTTTTAATGTCTTTTGGATTGTACTAGCAAGTGTACGATTTTTTGGTGTTAACACATACCTTATTTAATTAGCTAGTGAATTAATAAATTAGTCAGTTAGTTAGTTAATTAATTAATTAATTTAGAAGAATTAATGTCTAATTTAATTTATTAATTGTATACTAATGTAAAATATATAAAGAGAACTAAGAACTATAGAATTATGAAGAAAAAAAGAATAAATTATCAAATTAATAGAGGATATTATTAATACTAATACTTTGATGAGAGTATAATGTTAATAATGACTCTATTAATATAACAGAGAAAGGGATGGGAAAAAACCTTAAGGTTGAGAGAGGACATGGAGCCAACTCTTACTAACTTTGAGACTGTCATCCCTATTGAGGTTGTTTAGATGTCTTAATGTTTCTATGGTCTCTTTGAATTTTCACCTAAAATAGTGATCTTCCTTTGCAATTATAATCGTGTCTTCAAGGAAAATGTAATGTTTAGTGTGGAGGGAATTCTCTGAAAGATTAGAGGAACGAGAGCACTGATTTTTAATGTCATCACAATGCTCTTTTATTCCTATTTTGAAAGACCTGTTGATTTCACCAGTGTAGACTTTTCCAAAGGAGCACTTGATTTTATAGACTCCTTTTAGTTGATTCTAATAAATTTTGTCCTTAACATATTTCATATTTTTCCTTATAGTTATTAATGGTTTGAATATAGAACCAATATTTTTCCTAAGAACTTTAGCTATTCTATCAGTTACACCACATATGTATGGAACTGAGGTTTTATGCTAGAAGGATGAAGATTAGTTGATTTTTTGCATGGTTTTCATTTTCTTTAGCTATATTTATGGCCTTGATAAAGATCACTTGGATTAAGAATCGGATCATCTTAGTAAGGTGTTCAAAGATATTGGGTACAAGGATAAGGACATTACCAAGGCCTTAAAAAGAGCTAAAGAAAAAGAAAACCCCACACAAAAATCAGCTAATCTTCAACCTTCCAGCATAAAAGGTCACCTTCCATACATACGTGGCATAACTGATAGAATCTCTAAAATTCTCAGGAAAAATAATATTGGTTCTATATTCAAGCCATTAATAACTATAAGGTGAAATATGAAAGCTGTTAAGGACAAAATTGATAATCATAAACTAAAAGGACTATATAAAATCAAGTTCTCATGTGGAAAATTCTACATTGGTGAAACCGGTAGGTCTTTCAAAACAAGAATAAAAGAGCATTGTGTTGAAATAAATAATCAACACTCTCAGTCCTATGCTCTTGCAAAGCATTCACTCCACACTAAACATCACATTTTCCTTGAAGAGACTACTATCATTGCAGAAGAATATTACCATTCCAGGAGAAGATTCAAAGAGGCCATGGAATTATTAAGGCATCCAAACAACCTCAATAGGGATGATAGTATCGAAGTTAGTAAGAGTTGGCTTCCCATCCTCTCTCAACTTTAAGGTTTGTTCCCTTTCCTTTCTATGTTAAATTAATAGAGTCATCATTAACATTATACTCTTATCAGAGTATTAGTATTAATAATATTCTTTATTAATTTTATCAGTTATCCCTTTCTTTCTTCATAATTCTATATATCTTAGCTCTCTTTATATATTTTACATTAATATACAATTAATAAAATAAACTTAGGCATTAATTCAAAATTAACTAATTGACTAATTTAATAATTAATTAAATAAGGTATGTACTCAATAATCAAAGTGTTCTATAAATTTATGTATTGTTAAATTTAGTATAATTAGGTTAATATTAACTTTAACACACACACACACACACACACAATTATTATCTTTAATACTATTATTCATTAATTTAATTCTCTTTTATATGTAAAGTTACTATTGAATTTCATTAATTAACCAATACTAATATTATTAATTAATTTATACTATTATATTAATTAGCTATTTCTAAAATTTCTAATTAATTAATCCTAAAATATTAATTCCTTTACATCATTATTTCTCAATTAAATAATCAATTGTTTCAAGTTTTTTTAGTTTTTATGTTTTCTTTTTTCATCTAATGTCGACTTATTTTCTTCTTTTTAATCTATTTATACCTTTTTGATCTCTTGTTTATTTCATCAAATTAATCCTAATGATGGGTCTTGATCTCGACTTGAAATATTGATTAAAAATGTTCACCGTGAATAAAAATCCGGAATCAAATTCTTCAAAGTGAAGGATGTTTAGGATGATGAAGTCTTGAAGAGGTATCCTATTTGGTAGTAGTTTTAAGATTTGTCTCCTATAGAGATTTTATAGTTTCCACCTCATAGAGACGTGGAATTTTCTATTGAGTTGATAAGGGATTATCACCAACATCTAAGGTGCCTTACAGTATGAGCACTCTAGAGTTGGTGGAGTTGAAGTTATAGCTTAAGGAAATGTTTGATAAGGGATACATAAGGCTAAGTGTGTTTCCTTGGTGTGCACCGTATTATTTGTAAAGAATAAGGATGGTACTCTCAGGTTGCGCATTGATTACATGAAGTTGAACAAGGTGACTATCAAGAACAGGTATCCATTGCTGTAGATTGATGACTTGTTTGATCAGATGAAGGGAACAACATTGTTCTCAAATATTTATTTGAGATCAGGATATCATTAGGTGTACATTAAATAAGAAGACATTTACAATATTTCATTTCGTACAAGGTATGTGCATTATGAGTTTGTGGTGGTTCCTTTTGGTCTTACCAATGCTTCAACCACTTTCATGTGTTTGATGAATAATGTGTTGCATCCTTACCTAGATAAGCTTTTGATAGTGTTTATTGATGACATAATGATATATTCAAGGAATGAGGAGGAGCATGCAGAGAACCTAGAGGTAGTGTTGAGATTGTTGAGAGAGAATCACTTGTATCCCAAGCGCAACAATTGCAATTTCTTTTAGACTCAGATTCATTAATTGGGACATGTTATTTCCAAGGAAGGTATAGTTGTGGACCTGGAAACTATTAAAGCTATCATGGAGTGGCTAATGTAACATCCCCGGGTTAAAAGTTCGTGTATTAAAGTTAATAAAGGAAGAATAATACCAAGGTCATGGGACACATATTCCAAGATGAATGTTGGGAAAAACATTCTAGTGTGTGTTCATGTGGTTTATTATGGCTAAGTGAAATTAGAAAAGGCTTTGAAAAGGAAAAGAAGCATTATTTGGTATTTATTTATGAAAATAAAGGAAATTAGGAGAAAAGAAAGATGAAAGGTCACAAGATTGCATGTGAAGGAAATTGAAGAAAATAGAGGCCTCAATGATAAAAAGCCTTATGAGGATCAATTCACAACTTTTCAATATTCTATGGTGGAGCTCTCTGTCTATTCTCTCTCTTTATTACTTTTGCACACATAGAGCATTCTTAGAGAACTCTAGCATTGGAGAAAGGAAAACAAGGATCAAGTAAGGAAAAGTTGGATCAAGCGGCTACAACGTGATTTATTTGCAAGAATCGAGTTGCATGCATGATTTCCTTGCTAGTTTTAGCATGCATGGTACATGCATTTGTGTATTTGGTTCTCTTTTTGTCATTGGCATGAGTTTTTCCTGGTGTGACAATGGTTTCAGCCTTGCCTTTCCATTTTTGGATAGCCATGGTGTGATGGGGTTCTTTCATTTTGTTGATATTTGGATTGATGAATGGTTTTGGAACTGGGTGAGGTGGTCTCGAGAAAATTCCTAAGGGCCTAGGAATCCCTTGACTAGTTTGGGTGGGATTGCGGTAAAGCTTGAGGGTGGATACGAGAAAATTCCTCAAGGTATTGGTGAATAAATTTATAGGCATCCAAGCTTGTTTAGGGCCTAGTGGTCCCTTAACTAATTTTGGTTAGATTGCAGTAAAGCCTGGAATTGTATGTTCTTGTTTTGGGCCTAGTGATGCCTTGACCAGTTTTGGCAGGATTATGGTTAATCTTGGCTACGTAGGTGCTTGTTTTAGGACTAGGGTTCTCTTGAATGGTTTTGGCTAGATTGCGGTAAAGACAAAGGAAGCCCTGGTTGTATTGTTGTAAGTCCCACATTCATTCTTGGAATAACGGGGGTGATAGGATGAAATAAATATTTGGTTAAGCCGAATCTATAGTCGGGTGGTACGTGGAAGTCCTTGATTTGGTTGGCTTTTGTATATGTTAATAAGAGAAATTTTCCTCTTGTATTTCACGAGTACTTATACTTGCCATTGTGTGGTTTTGATGGTTGTTCTATAATTTTTATTATTTTGGTTATATGTTCGTTATAAGCATGGCTTCATGATAGATTCTAGTTATGGCTCTTATCATGTTTTGATTGGTAAATGAATGGCTATTGAATGTATTACCTAATAGATGTTATTTCATTTATTATGAGATGGAATTATACATTCTTAATTATTTTTAGATAACTATCAGACCCCTATGTTTAGATATGCATTCATGACCGGTAGATTACATGTCCACAATGTGTTTGACAAAATGAATGTAATGGTTAGGCCTAGTTAGGTCAAGTCTTTGAGAAACTTTTGTATGAATGTAGTTTTATTGATTTCATTTATCATTCTAGAAAGTATCACTTAGTTGTAGGCAGTGGTCTGGAGGCTGAGCTGAAATTTAGGGTTAGAATTCAGGACCACTTGCTTAGAACTAAACTTTCGGGCTGCAACCTCTAGGATGCACGTTTGTGGGAGCGGTTGGAGGCTTCCAACTACATGGATGACTTGTTGTGGGAGAAGTTGAGATCCTAGGGCTATGAAAAATAAGTATATCTCTTGTATGAGGTGTCAAGTGGTTAGTTTGTAGAAGGTCGGTTCATGTCATAGTAGCTCTTTGTCTCATGTTTACCCTGATAGATCAGTGGAAGTGGGTAAATGTGGGATGGTGGTGTTACAAGTTTGTATTAGAATAGGTTTCATTCTCTTTGGGTGATCTATGATACTATATTAGTATTAGAGCATGGTTCAATATTTGGACTGGATGGGAAGAATGTGTTTGTCGTGCATGCATGTTAGTGTTTATGTGGTTGTTATGCATGCATTGTCATGGTTATGGTTGTCGTGCTTGAGGTCATGATATGTAGTTATTATTATCATGTATGATGTCGGTCTATTTATATGATTATATATATATATATATATATATATATATATATATATATATATATATATATATATATATATATATATATATATATATATATATATATATATATATCGTGCTAATATGGACGAATTTTGTAGATGATATAACTTCCCCTGAACGTCAATGAGGTATGTTGATTATGTTTGTATTTGGTTTATTTGACATGGTATGCTTGTAGGAAGAAGAATATCAAAGATGACTAGAATAATGGTGGATTACAGTTCATGACAAGACTCCCCTTATAGATCATATGAGTAACCAAGAGATGAGTACTCTGTAGACATAGCAGACACCTTGAGGAGTTTAAAGGTAGAAATAAGAAGTAGAAATGCAGATGATGATGGGATCATTTAGTGACAGGAAATACTTCCCAGGGCATAGGAGAAACAACTAGAGATCAATGCAGTTACCCTTTAGAGTTTGTCATATTTGCAAAGAAATGAATGGCCATGGATTAATTATGGATTGGAGGACAAGACTAATGGGGCATATGGAATAGGTATCATGGTGGGAAAACGTCAGATAGAGATGACACAATCAGAGATGGTAGGTTCTTGGATACACCTGATAGGAGAGGCAATGGATATGGATTATATTCTAGTTCTGGTTCAGATAGGTATCATGTTCATCATCGCTATCATCCTTACAGGAGGAGTGACAAGGGATATTTATTGGATGAGTTCAAGAAATTAAAGGAACCTACATTCAATGGATATTTGAAGAAACCAAAAGATCTAGAAGCATGGTAACTTGGGATGAAGAATTTTTTTGGGCTGCATGACTGCACAAAGAACATGAAGGCCAAGATATATATATTTTCAGTCTTAAATGGAAAGAAAATATCTGGTGGGAAGATGTGAAGCGGGTTAGAAACATAAAGACAAAGGACTTGAGTTGGCATGAATTAAAGAGACTATTCAAGAAGAATTACTTGTCGGAAAGGTATTATGATGGTAAAGCCAAGGAGCTCTATGAGCTAAAGATGGGATCAATGACAGATGAGGAATACACAAATAAGTTCCTGGAGTTGTTGAGGTATGTTCCGTATATTAGGGATGATACATCCAAAGTTTAGAGATTTTTAAGTGGATTACCATTAGCATTTAAGAATGGATTGAGCATAATGAGCCTCGGTTGCAACAATAAGTAATTGGGAAGATGACACACTGTTATGAGAAATCAAAGCGTAAGACCAAATCTAAGAGTGGTTGGAAGGAGAATGACAAGACTAAAGGTAAATGGCCACTAAAGTGGGGATGACCTCTGGATGAAGGTGAGAAATGTAATGTTGTTCCTTACAAGAAGTTTAATGCAGTTGAGAAGGGACGTGGGTTGCATCTTGGATAGCAAAAAAATATAGGTGATGGTAGGAGACAGTTGTGGTGTTAGATATTGACAAGCCTATAAATTAGACATAAATTAAGGCCTATATGACCATCCTTCAGCACATTAAACCTCTATTTTTGCATAAGATAATGTATTTTTAACTTTAATATGTTCAATATGAAGGTTTATGGATAATTTCATATTTGTGCCTAATATTATTTATTTTTGTGGAATATTGTGAGAATATTGGGCAGATTATGAAGATTTGGAGGAGGAGATAATCTATATACTTTCTCCATAATATAGGAGGATCAATATGAAATAATAAATCAAGAATATATTCTGAAATAATTGCACAGATTTTGGAGCTCCAATGATTGAGAAAATTTAGGAATGTGTTCCTTATCATTTAAAGCAGATTCTTTGTATTGAGAACCAGGTCCACTAATTGAGGGATTTTAGTGGGGAAAGCTTCTTCCTTTCATGGTGAATTCTTCCTAATATTTTTTTATAAGTACCAAGTTGAACTTTCCTCTAGGGGTTGATTTTTATTAGTATTCTTGTGGAGAGAATTCGTATTTTTGCAACTCCACTTTCATTTCTTGCATGGATGTAATTGTATTGATGGAAATAATGAAGATTAGTCCCATGTTCAGCTTCTAAATATTGGTATCCTCCACAAGACTCTGATTTTCCTTGGACTTGGCCATACCAGGAGCCTCAGAGCCCTTTTGTATCATTTAATTTTCTTCTTTTCACTTCGTATTCACATGCATCTCTTGTTCTTGTCTTTTCTCTAATTCTGCATTTAGGATTAATGATTTCTTGTTGTAAGATAGGGTTAAATGGTTGAAATAAATTATTTTTCATAATAAAAATCATCATTTCATAATTGGAACAACTTTGGAAGGTCATATTAATCATTGAGCTACTTGGATTAGTTTTCTTATTCCCAAATCTAGATTTCTAGAAATCCCTTGTGGCAAATAACAATAAATGTCTGCTATTTTTTAGAGCATGCTAACGAGATTCTATCAAGTTGATTCCACTTGCATTAGATCACAAAAACATTCTAGTTAACAGTGAAACTTACCATTTCATTTTCATTTTTACTAGGATAGGCATTTGATATATTTATTAGCTAACTAGTTCTCGAATTTCTAGATTTTAGACTAGTAATTTCGTGTTATTTTTTAGCATCAGTTCACAAAGGCATTTTTGAGGTATTCCACTTGGAATGGAGACTTAATACATCCCAATCAATAAAAAAAATTGTCCCATCCAATTTGGATTTCATTTTCTTGGTCATTTGGTGAATTATATTTTCTTGTAGTAAATTTGCAGTTTCCTATAGTAACTACAAGATCTCCTGTAGCAACCTTCCAACATGTATATACTTGCCCAAATTTTGTCAAGAATATTGGTCATTTTCCCTTAGGGTTGAATCCAGACCCCTAGGCTCTAAATCAATGATTAGGGAAGACTAAAATACCACTTAGGAATTGCCTCTTTACCCATGCAAAACATTTCAACAAAATGGGCTAATGGACAGATTTATGAAATGGATAATACAATGATGATTGCCACATGCAATGAACTTTGTTAATGGACCTAAAATATTGAAATGTAATGATTGAAATTTAATTCATGAGATTTATTTTATGAAATTATAATAGGTTTCTTTCCATGTATTTTCATTCTTGCAATAGGTTAAGGTTTTCATTTCGAGCATTTCATTTTATGTAATTAGTTTAGGATTTGATTTTATTACATTCACTCCATTACATCATGACATCAAAGGAAGGACACATTGTGTGTTTCACATATGGTGTCGATACCTCTTAAGTTTGTACGAACCACGAGTTGATAATTAAAGTTGTTAGCCTTGGGATTTGTAGCATTCTTGTTGCAATAGCGAGGCTCATTAGATATGTCAAAAGGAGCATCACAATAAGGATTGTCCATTGTATCAGGGTGATAGGCCTTGGATATAGAGTGCTCAGGATGCACAAATATTTGGGGATGTTGGGTAGATCATTCCATGAATTTATGCAAGATTGGATAAGAGGGAGGCGGATCACCAAGCATCTATTATTGAGATGGAAGGTAAGCTTTGTGATCAAGTTGTTTCTATTTTGATTGACCCTGGATTTAATTATAGTTATGTTAATCTTGTAGAAATTTTGAATAATATGACACATATTCACAGAGATTATCCTGATTATAAACTTATAAGTGGAACATGCATAATACGTAACCTCCTCTACGTTGATCATCAATTTACAGAAGAAGAAACATTCACAGGTGCACATAGAAGCATCAATCAAACTCATTAACACAGCATGTATCCCGGGGAAAGAATCTCACTAAAAACCCCAACTATCTGTATATTATATTGATTTAATCATGTAACGTTACAAAGTACAATGCTTATCACAAGAAATCCAGTACCAGCTCCACCTGTTACACACAATACAGCTCAGATATGATCTCCAAATCTATTCCACTACTTGCCTGCCTCTCCAGCTCAATACCTGCTCAAGAACTAATGAGAATGGTTTACCAAACTCGTATTTGACCTGCAAATAATCACTCACACTATGTTGGATGTGAGCACAGGCTACAATTCTTGGTATTGGCCAATTCATTGGCATACTCAATCCCTTTGATTGTGCAAATCCTCATGCACAACTATAGTCACAACTGATAGTAATCTGATCCTCTAACACCTGTCCTTGCTGAACTGAACATGCACTGACATGAAACTGAGTTAACTGATGTATTCTATAGTTTCATTATGAGTTAATAACTTGTGAATTAATTAATAACTAATTCACCCAACTCATCTCTAGTCTATTGATCAGTTAGACTAAATACAACTAGTTTAACAAAGTTAAACTGAACACAACTCCATTAACTGCACCTCCAGTCCACTAAACTCAACTCACTTGACTTATAACTGAAGTCCTGCATGCAAATATTAGTCATCCCATAGGTAACCATGTATTTCCTTCTGGGATCTGCATGTACCACATCCGTAGCTCTTCCTGAAGTGCTCCAAGAGAATAAGATCAAGTTTATAGTCCAAATATTATTATGAGACAATAATATTTGACTTTTTTTTATAGCCAGTCTAAAAATAGACTTTGATCACTCATACTGTGATCACTCATACTGTGATCACCCATACTGTGATCACCCATACTGTGATCATTCATACTATGATCACCCATACTGTGATCACTCATACTGTGATCATCCCTGCTCGGATCAAAAATAGAACTTGCACCATAATTTGCCTGCGGGCCCACTTAGTGAAGGTGACTCTTTTCACTAAGATCCATCATCTTGTTGCATTCTCAACAAGCATTTCTTGTTGCACACTTTTCAACACTCCCTCTCAACAAGAAAGGCTCCCTCTCAAACCCGATCTTGTAACTCTAGAATGTTCTCCATGCAACACATCTGGCCGGTCCACTTGCTCTGTTATCAAAGTCTCTGACTCCTATTGCCTCTGTCGACTGAAAACCCTGCATCTCTGTGCTCTTCAGTATCTGATTTCTCTAGCCTCTTTCACTTTGATCTCTGACTGCATCTATGCTACTACTAGTTCTATCTCCCAGCATTGCATCTGCACTGCACCTCCCAATTGACCTCCCTGTTGGGCTAGAAACACCCTCTGATGCTAAAGCTCTACCTGCTGCTGACAAGTGATCCCTCTCTGACATCTGCGCTACTGCAACATCTCCATGCATCTCACACCATTGCACACCTCTTTGTGCCATCTAGCACTGTGTAAAACACTTGTGCCTCTCGCATTGCTGTAGCCTACTAGCTATGCACTGTCCTGTGATTCCCTGCATTGTCGCTCTCTCTGCCGCTCCATCCACATCTGTCTCTACCCAATCAGTTAGTTCCTGCTACTACACATCTGGGGCTCCCGTAGCAAGGTCTCATCCAATAGGTTGGGTACCTCAAGGATCCTGCCCCTCCTCCTTGGGACAATCAATCCACATCACCCCACCTCCTACCTGGAGGTATGGTTGCATGCGATCCCTCAGCCCACCTGGCTCGAAGTTTCCCCCTATTGGAGGTCTCTGCATGAGTAGATGTCTCTACTCGATCTCCTCTCAGCTTCCCTTGTTGTGGCTGCTCCACAACCTCCTGAAGCTACTGCACCAATCGTGTCTCCTCCACAACCATTTGAGACTTCTTCTGGCTCTGCATGTTGAGAGGTAATATATGCTCCCTCTCAACCACCAAGTCTCCATCAGTTGCCTTGCTACTCAAGGCTTTGCATGCATCTTGAACCTCAAGAGCATACAGGTTCTTGACCCGTGAACCAATCTGCTTCACCTGTCTAGTGATGATGTGTCTAAGGAAAACCTTTCCCTTACTAAAAACTACATCATAGCCTCTGTCTTCCAGCATCACGATCGACACCAAGTTTCTCTTCAGTCCTGGTACATACTTGACATTGGTCAAGGTAAGGCAAGCTCCATGCTCCCTCTGAAAAATAACCGTGCCTACACTTGAGACACTATACTTCTCATCATTACCCATCCCTATGAGTATCTAGAGATCTTTCTCCTCCAAAGTACTGAACAAAATTTTGTCACCGGTCATGTGGAAAGAAGCTCCACTGTCAAGAAACCAACCACTTCCCACCATGGATGAAACCATGCATGCGAAGAGTGTGAAGTCCAACTCAAACTGTGAAGCAAGTGAGGCTGCCTCACCTTCAGATCCTTCCCCGGATCCCTTCTTGGACTTCTTATTTGGGCAATTAGTAGCATAATGACTCAACTCATGACAATGAAAGCATCTCACCTTCGACTTGTCAACCTTCTTCCCATCATTGGAAGAACTAGATTCGGAAAGAGAAACCTTCCCCTTCCCCTTCTTTGCCTTACTCGCTAAGGCACAGTTCTCCTTATCATGCATAGATGAAGAATTGTCTCTGGTGCACCATCTAATCTCCTCCTACATCAAATCTGACCATAGTTGTTCCCAATTTGGCAGTTTCTCCCTTCCATTCACCGAGTCCTGGTAGCTATGCCAACTCTTAGGAAGGTCAAGGAGTGCTAGACTCACCATCCTCATTCGACAGTCACCCCCACACTTCCCAGCTCATCCCGGCATTGGGTGAACTTCGTGAGATATTGGGGCATACTGTCTCCATTCTCACACTTAATGTTTCTGAGTTTTATCTCTTGCTTTGGAATTAAATTCGAATTCCACCAGCTCAAAAACTCAACCACTTCCGATCTAGAATTCGTGAGAACAAAGTATTTCTTGTACAGAGATTGACTGTCTGGGCATTCACCGGATATCTCACCTTCCAAAAGAAGGATGAATCCAGAGGCTACCTGGCCCAATTACAGACTCTGCCTGAAGAAATAAAATGTAAACACTTTCTGAATAATAGATCCGATGATCAATCCTCGCTTGATATCCTGTAAAAATCTCTTCTACAAATCAAGCAGCTCTGATACCATGTAGAAATTTTGAATAATATGACACATATTCACAGAGATTATCCTGATTATACACTTATAAGTGGAACATGCATAATACATAACCTCCTCTACGTTGATCATCAATTTACAGAAGCAGAAACATTCACAGGCGCACATAGAAGCATCAATCAAACTCATTAACACAGTATGTATCCCGGGGAAAGTATTTCGCTAAAAACCCAAACTATCTGTATATTATATTGATTGAATCATGTAACATTACAAAGTAAAATGCTTATCACAAGCAATCCGGTACCAGCTCCACCTGTTACACACAATACAGCTCAGATCTGATCTCCAAATCTATTCCACTGCTTGCCTGCCTCTCCAGCTCAATACCTGCTCAAGAACTAATGAGAATGGTTTACCAAACTCGTATTTGACCTGCAAATAATCACTCATACTATGTTGGACGTGGGCACAGGCTACAATTCTTGGTATTGGTCAATTCATTGGCATACTCAATCCCTTTGATTGTGAAAATCCTCATGCACAACTATAGTCACAACTGATAGCAATCTAATCCTCTAACACATGTCCCTGCTGAACTGAACATGCACTGACATGCAACTGAGTTAACTGATGTATTCTATAGTTTCATTATGAGTTAATAACTTGTGAATTAATTAATAACTAATTCACCCAACTCATCTCTAGTCTATTGATCAGTTAGACTAAATACAACTAGTTTAACAAAGTTAAACTGAACACAACTCCATTAACTACACCTCCAGTCCACTAAACTCAACTCACTGGAGTTCTAACTGAAGTCCTGCATGCAAATATTAGTCATCCCATAGGTAACCATGTATTTCCTTCTGGGATCTGCATGTACCACATTCATAGCTCATCCTGAAGTGCTCCAAGAGAATAAGATCAAGTTTATAGTCCAAATATTATTGTGAGACAATAATATTTGACTTTTCTATTTTTGACAGCCAGTATAAAAATAGACTTTGATCACTCATACTGTGATCACCCATACTGTTATCCCTCATACTATGATCACCCATACTGTGATCACTCATACTGTGATCATCCCTGCTGGGATCAAAAATAGAACTTGCACCATGATTTGCCTGCGGGCCCACTTAGTGAAGGCGTCTCTTTTCACTAAGCTCCATCATCTTGTTGCATTCTCAACAAGCATTTCTTGTTGCACACTTTTCAACAAATCTTTACCTGGTGGATTAGTATGGTTTGAGAAAAGAACTACATGAAGAGTCTTGGTTGGTGCAGTTGGCTACAGGTACTAAGAAAAGAGTTCATCATTGGGTAAGAGCTTGTGCATTTGAGTTGAATGGTATACCTACATCAACACATTTGAATGTAGTTCCATTGTGATTGTTATCACAAAATCAGGTACTGAAGGCTGCCAATCAGCAAGACTCTGTGTAACTGTTTCAAACCAAGCTTTTAACTAAGGCTTAGCCTCCTTAGTCTGAGAGGGCTCTCTCATAGGTTATTGATATTGAACAAGATGGCTAACTCTTACAAGACACATGAAAAATGTACTGGCTGGACAGAATTGCTTCCCATTGGGCTTATGGAGTCACTAATATCTCAGTAAACAATAACACTATTTTTTCATAGAAATCAGGGCACTTTACATCTAATGTTCAAACATAACTTACATGAAACACAGTTTGCCTAGGCATATAGGAAGTCAGAGCATGATTCATGAGTTCTGAGTGATTATACATTAACCAAACTATAAAAGAACATTAAAGAGAATAAACCATCATACATTTGAACAATAAGATCTATTGTGAATCCTGAGGAGAAACAACAGTCATTTGCATTACTGAAATCTGCTATACATAAACCAAAACAGTCTTCTCCAAAAACATCCAACCCCCATTACATCCAAGTCTGATCTATATATAGGGATACATTCTTAACCACCTTGAGCTTCCTCCTCCAGCATGAGGGGAGCTCGAAGACTGCTATTAACTACTCCTATATACTGTTTAACTAATTCATTAAATACATTAAGTGCTGAACTGTAATTACAAAGAGTCCTAATTTAATCAAAACTCAAATTTTGTCCTCCTCGTAGCATGATTCCTTCTTGATTCTTGACACCTGTCTTCTTTCTGTTTTTGCCGAGATAGCTTAGAGGAGAATGCAATGAACAAGCTGGCTTTGGATACTGGATGCGTTGATGGTTCATTAATCATCAAGATAAGTCCCCTGTTTTCCCGGTCCTTGTCTCCCATCATTCTTCACAAATTAAGTAACATGTTCCCAGCCCTTTAATTCCTCAAAAACTACGAGCATCACCATATTCCCCAATGTGCTGGAAGCCTTGTTGATTGAACAGGTGTATAAACCAAAATCTCCGTATGTATTTCCTATCAGAACCCTAACAACCGGTAATAAAGTACCTTTATCAAAGCTTTCACTAAAGACAAAATATTTCACCTTTTCAAAAAGGCACACTTGTTATTCTCTGAATAACTAGGATAGCCTCAAGTGGTCTCCCTTATGTTCCTTAGGCGTTTCCTTCAAAAATTTGCTGATCTCATCATTAAACTGTTTGTTTTCATCATAAAACAGCACCTACATCAGTTTCGTAGCGCGCTACGAAACTGCTGTTTTTGCTAAAACAGAGTATATTTACATTAAGGCGTCTTTTGCTTGAACTTATGACTCTTTAGACTTCTTCTACAGGTGTCAGAGACTTAAATGACTTCAAAATAATGGAGCTTAAACAAAATTGACCAAAACTAAGAATGGCACCTTTTTCTTCAAATCAGTGAGCTAGTTGACCTAGCTGTATCTTCAAATTTGCAACCTCCTTCTTTAAGAATTTGTTTTCAGCTCTCAGGCTCATGTTCATTTTTCTGATGAGTTTAGCTTGCTTGAGGGCTGGAACCGTCCATGTATACACATCAGCCACTGAATCTTCCTGACCCACTAGGTTTTTGCTACCTTTTAACACAGCTCTTCAATAGTTGGCATATCTAACTGCAAGCTCCTTAGTAACATTCTTCACCTGGGCAACTTCATCTTTTGCTGCTCCCGCTTGGTTCTTTATGGCTATAACATTTCCTCCTTGGGTAATAATAACCTTTCTGTTCTTGTCTTTATGCTTGACTGCCTCCACTGTTTTGTTCAATACTTCAATTACCTCTGTTCTGGGCATCTTTACAGCTATCTCTCCTTTATGCACTTTCTCAGCTTCTCTAACTTGTTTCCTTGTAACCGGCCTTCGTGGTTTGAACATAAACTCCTCACTAGGTTCATCAAACCTTAGTCTCTTCGAAGCCTTTGATTTCTTAGTGCTCTCAGGTGATGATTGAGTCAAATCAATATGCATAGGTTCAATATGCACCGGTTCTACCTGCTCAAACTCAATGGCCTCAAGCAAATCACTTAAGCTGGCCTTTGATATTGGACTTTCCTCAACAGCTACTGATTTTCCCTTCTCTTTGCTTAATTGACTCTTGGTCTTTACTCTTGATACCTTTTCAAACCCACTTGATCCAGGTGCATCTTTCTTGTGCTTAACCCTTTCTTTTAATGATGGCTGAGATGTCTCTTTAATAACCAAGGGCTTTACTGGTTTTTTCAACTGAGACCTGGTTTTCTTTTTATCCTTAGCCTCCTTTCTAAGCTCAGCTATTGTAGGTTCCTCCACTGATTCTTCTCTTTCTCTAACCGGCTGTGGGGTGAGGCCTGTCTTACTCTGAAAACCAGCCATATAGATGAAAGAATTCCAATCCCTACCAATTTTCTGAAGACCATCCAACACTAACAGTTTGACTAGACCATGGTGAAATAATGATGTCTCACAATCATCCTTCCTCAATTGGACTTTGTCACACATCTTGCTGAGGCTACGAAACAAGTAAAATGGGATATCTATAGATGCTTTACCCGTAAAATACAACAACAACTTAAAATGATAGGAATAAACCTTATTATATCTGCCCTCACAGGTTAAATACTTTTGAATACAGTTAAGAATCATGGCATAGTGCTCCTTAACATAACTTCGAGGCACAACCTTGGTTAGATCTTCATTCACATAGGCTTCTTTCAAGAACTCTTTGTAGGGGTTCATATCAAATTTGAAGTTTTTAAACCACTCCTGCCCTCCTCTCAGAATCTCAGTTACATTAGCAATAGCCTCTGGAGATACTTGGAATTCTAACATAGACACTTTAGAATTTAAACCTGTAAAGTTCAAGGCAAACTCTTTTGTTACCTGAGTGTGGCCACCCTTCAGTTTTTCACAGAAACTCCAGCAACCAGCATCTTTGAAAGCCTTTCTTACACCTTCATCTCTCAATGCAAGGTCCAATCCTTCAGGCTCTGCCCTCTGACATCTTCCAGACCGATGCTCCTTCTTCTCCATTCCGCTTTTGAAATCTTTCGCACAGAGAAACACCACCATCCTCAACTCAAATGGAAAATTCAAATTTTAGAACGCAGGCTCACTTGCAATCAGGCTCTCTTGAAGAAGAAACTCGGGCTCATTTGCAATTCAATTGTCTTATCATCCAAGCGGGTCAGTTTATGCATCATTAATAAACATCATAACACAACCATGCATGACAAAACTGTTTGAATGATTTTTATGTGCATGGCTATGAACCTATTGGTGGAGTGATGGCTCATAATTGCTTGGAAAGAACGCCAACTGACAATAACCGAACGGACACAATGAATCATCCCCAGACATGACACTTTAAGAATCTGCGCTGCAAAATCCCCAAATCCGCGATTTCGTAGCGCAGATAGTTATAAATTAGCAAAATGCGCTGCAAAATGGCTGGATACTGACGCGCTGCGAAAAGGATAAAACATCATTGCGCTGCAAAATCAACCAATAAAACTGCGCTGCGAAAATGCGGAAAGGACCAGTGACGTATACAAGATAAGACATGTCTTATACAATCATGATGGAGGATGAATAACGGTATTTGAAAATGATTCACATCAATATCCTTTAGAAACATGACCCCTAAGTAGTAAACATAGGACAACAACCATTTGACACCCATTTTTGACAATGAAATTTTTTGGACAAAATTTATGTACATGTGACTGCAGTTCTAGGTGATAACAGTGATCATACAATATGATTTTGGATATGGATTGGTTGAATGTTAACAAGACTAAGGTGGATTGTTATGAAAAGGATATTGAGAGCTTGAATGATAATGGATAATAGAGAATCTTCCAGGGTAATAAGAAGGCGACATTTGTGAGAATGGTTACAACTATGCAGGTGATGAGCCTCATAAATGGATAATTATATGGGCTCATTTTACCTCCTAACCTACTCAAATCAACCATTCTCTTAGCTTATTGTATGATTTTCTAACTATATTTATGCTTATAGAGTGAGTTGAGTTAGTTATGATGCCATGTGGTCTAATATGTGTTTAATGCAGATTATTATTGAATTTTGAGGTCAAAGTCAAGGATCCAGTGGAAAAATGGAAGAAATAAATAGAAGTAGAAAAAGGAGAGGACTTATACAAGGGAATCCCCCTCATTTATTACTCCTCACTTCGAATTACCCTTCATTCAACTCGGAGTACAAGCGGCCAAGACATGCACTAGAAGGTAGCCGAGCAAGTGGAGGATGACTGATGATTATCTCAAGTTTTGGGAGCCAAGCCTCCCTGATTTTAAGGAAGTTGTTGGTAGCTTCATTTGTATAAGTAGAGAGGCCTAGGACCTCACTAGGGTCGGATTTTTGTTGTACTTTTGCTTATGTAAACTCTGCTCAACTTCGAGCTTATTATTTTGACAGTTTCATGTAATCTTGTTATTGTTTTGGAAATAAATATGGAATCCTTTTTGAGTTAGCACTAAGTTACCTCATAGGGCTGAAGCTCTTGGGTTAAGGCCCAATCCAAGCATCCAAGCTACTCTTTACTTGTATTTGTATGTTTTATTTCAGTTGTAGATTAGATTGCTATTAGATGTATTTCTTTTATGGTTAAGAATAGGTTGCTTTTGATGATTCATTAGTTTGCTTCCATTTGTGCTTTCTATAGCAGGTTAAGCAGTGATAAAGAAAAGACTCAAAAGGCTAGTAATAGTGCGTTGGCCTCTCTTTCTCCCTTTGGGACCATGATCTGAGGCAAAGACCCTCTTGCTGCCTCAAAAACACAAATTTTCTTCATTCATAGGACTTCTAGTGTTTGCAGTCCTTTTAGTTGGCTAATAGTCTAGTTTTCTTTATTTCAGAACTTCTCCATCATGCTCATTTATTTATTTATAGTAGTCTTCTTTCATGCTTTCCTTTCTTGCAACATTTCTCAAGCATTTCCTTTCATAGATCATAGTTTAGACTAGTTCGATGCAAAACTCTGTTTTTCTATAGCCACTTATTTCATTGCTTGCTTAATCTCATTGGTTAACTGTCAGTTGTTTATGTAGTAGATATATTTTATTAGTAGGCCAACCTATCAGCCATCTCATCCTCCATCTAATTCATGCCCTACAGGTCGCCCAAGTCTCCCCTCAACTTTGCCTTAGTTTCCTGCATTTTCCATAGAATTTATTCCTCTCTCCTAATGATTCTTGGTAGACCCTAGGTTCCATAACACTTCACTCCAACCTTCATACACATTTTCCACCCACTATCATACCTTCAAAATAGCCAAAACTACTCTTAGCCTCCTCCTGTAGGCCTCCTGTAGAATGTTGTTTTTCCTCTTGTAGATTTCCCTTGTCCTCCTGTAGATTTTCCTGTAGGCTTTCTTTTGAAGGCCGAGTTTGGTAAAAGCCTCTAGAAGGCCACCTAAGACCTCCTAGGACCCAATGACACCATCCTACATCCTCTCATGTCGCAAAAATGCCCTTCAACACCACCTATCCGCTACCACATTCACAAACAATAAATTACATGCATGTCAAATTCACATAAAAATACATAAAAATCCAAAAAGATGTTTTTTTGCTCATTTACTTCCAGAAATAGCTTAGTTAGATGTTGTTTACTTCTTTGAATAGATAATGGCATTCTTTTCATGGTTTTCATAGTGCTTTCTGCAAAATTAGGGTTAGTTGGTTAATTAGGGTTTACTATGTTTGGTTTACATTTTAGTCTTTCTCCTTTCTGTAATTAGAATAGCATCTATCTTTCTTTCCTTTCATCACATATAGAGCTTCTTCTGGAATCCATGGAAGTTTCCTTGAGCTCCTAGTGATCTTGCGCTGGCTGACCAAGTGACAACCTGCAGTAAGAACTAGTACTTGTGCATATAACACCGTCACTTCCAAGTTTGTTACGAACTACCGGTTGATAAGAGTAAAGTAGGTAGCCTAGGAGTTGCAGCATTATTGCTGCAATATTGGTGCTCAACATACTTTTTGGTGTCGTTGCCAGGGAAGCATCAGAGTATTTTGTGATTACTGCTTTCTTCTATTTTCTTCTTGCAACATTCTGCTAATAGTTTATTTCAGCAAAAGTAGACTAGTCCTTTCTTTTCCTTCAGTTCTGCATTTCCTTGCTTTCCTTTTCAATTCTGCAAATTTCATTTTAGCAAGAGTAGACTAGTCATTCTTTTCCTTCAAGTTCTACATTTCCTTGCTTTCCTCTTCAATTATGCAAATTTCATTTCAGCAAGTTTACTTCAACTAGTTGCAATTTGTTTTGTTAAATCAATTTTAGTTTTGCAGGTACTATCAAGTGTGGGGAAAAAAGAAACAAAAACCAACCAAAAATATTTCCTTTCATGCCTCGTAGGAATAGAGATAACTCAAGAAATATTTTTCCCAACACCCCCACTGCTTCACACAGCCAACCTTCTCCCTTGTTTGGTGGCTGCGATCAAGAAGAAATCTTAGGTGAACAACCAGACATATTTGAAGAACCTATGGGCGAAGAAGAAGAAGAAAACATTCCTTTGGAGCCAATGGCTGAACACAAAAATTCTAGGGGGAATGGAGAAAGAATAGAGGGTACCTTTCCCATTTGAGAGACCAATGGGGACACCAAAATGAAGAATATAAGCCCTTCTGCCCTAACTCATTTCCATGGTCTGAATACAGAAGATCCTGACAACTTTTTTTTTGAGTTTGTTGTTATCTGTCGAACCTATGACTATGCATAAGATGAGAAAAAGTTGAAATTGTTCCCTTCCACTCTCAAGGATGTAGCATTTCGTTGGTTCATGGGATTACCTGGAAATAGCATCACAACTTGGGCTCAGGTTCAACAAGCCTTTAACAACAAGTATCGAGACTATTGTAGGTCAAAAGATACTAAAGAAGAAATTCTCCGAATGACTATAGGAAGTGATGAGTCCTTGGAAGATTATGAGGAGAGGTTCTAGCTCAGTTACAAAAGGGTCTAGTGTACACTTGACCTTGAGTCTCTGAAGCTAGTCCTCCTTAGGGGAATTCAGGAAGATCTTTTCGACACCCTCCATCTACTGGCTGGGGGAGACATCTAGCAACTATCCTATGAGGACATAAAGACTATTTTCAGAAACCATTCTAGAGCAGCCAGAAAGAAAGGTAGGGGGAGTCAACCCATAGCCAGTACCTCTTCCTCTAACTCATCCATTAAAGGAGAAATTGAAAACATGCTGGAAGACTTCAAGAGTGAGATGTTGCATGCTCTTGCCATGTAAATGGATACCTTGCATATCATAAGGAAACAAGAGGAATCATAGAGGGCTTTGGCCAATTTTTGCCTTAGGTGCACTAGGAGGCATCCTAGGAATGAATGCCCATTGAACTCTATAGAAATTTGTTCAGTCTGTGAAGAAAATAATTCTACGAACAAGTGTCCTTCCTTACCCAGACTGAAAGATGTATATCAAGAGGCTGAGGGAGTCACTGAATATCTCTATTACATAAACCAAAGGAGGCCGCATGGACCTAGACGATATTAGCAGGGGATGCAAGGGACATCTCAAGCATACTACAACCCCAACTAAGTCACTTCCATAACTTTTTAGGCCCCCCCTGCTCATCCTTCCTGGTCCACACCTCCTCCTTGGCCCTTCACATCTCCATATCATGCCCAACCAGCCACCCATTCATTTCAATCTTATGCTTAGCTGCATCCTCAGTGGAATGCATCTCATCAGGGGTGGAGGCCCCAATACAACTCTCCTCCCGCTTTTTTGCCTCCACCACCTGCCCAACCACAACCGTTACCTCCTGCTCCACCAAAGCAACCCCAAATGCTTGCCCAACCAAATCTAAACCTGAACAACAGACATGTTTTACAAGTGTATAGTGGGGAACCATCATGCCCAAATTATGCTGTGGAGATTCATGAAATTAACTTGCAATCTAGGTAAGTTCTCCCAGATAGCCAGCCTCCACCTAGGGAGGTTGAGGAAGATAAAGAAGAAAGTGAACCTTAAGCAATTCCACCCTTTGCTGAGAGACTATCCGTGACAGTTTAGCCTACCCCAGAAGAAACTGAACTCCAGGGGGAATTGAAACATTTATGTGTGAAGATAACACTTCTCCAAGCCATAAAATATGTGCCTATCTACAATAGGTTGATCAAAGAGAAGTTCTTTAGGAATCCAGGAAGGCACAAGAGAGATGCCCCAACCATTAATGTCATAGGGCAATTGTCCGACCTGATGCTGGGGCAGGTAGTCTGTCCAAAGTATCTAGACCTAGAAGCCTAGTAGTCAATGACCACATCAATGGCACCGTGATCCCACACACCTTGATTGATCTAGGATTTTCCATTAATGTGATCACAAAGGATGCAATGCTCAAACGTAAGCTCCAGGGCTCCTTGAGGAAGACCACAACCGTGCTACAGTTAGCAGACCACTCCACCGTGACCCCTCAAGGGATTGTGGAAGATGTGATGGTCTCCATTGATTCTTGGGAGTACCCTGCTGATTTCTTAGTTCTCCAGCTAAAGGCAAAGCTCACTAGGTATCCTCTCATTCTAGGAAGACCTTGGTTGACTACGATCGATGCCTACATCAGTTGTCGAGCTGGGAACATGACCATAAAGAACATGCATATGTCCAAACAGTTAATCCTATATCCTCCTGCCTAACCCTTGTTAGAACATGATCTGCCTCTCTGGTTGGAGGAGGAAGATGAGGATGAAGTGTATTCTGCACTGCTTTGTGCATTAGGAATCACCATGGGGGGAAACAACAATATGAGGATGATATGATTGAAAATCTGATTCGAGGACATAGTAAGAGAAACTTGAAACAACCCCTCAACAGATCTCTATGCGGCCGACTCCACCTCTCTCCGTGTTAAGAATATAGAGTTCGGCCTAGAAAGAACCTTGAAAATCAATCCATCCCTATCCACTCCAGGAGAAGGAACTATGTAGCATGCTGAGAAAACACCTAAATGCCTTCGCCTGGAGTTATAAGGAGATGAAGGGAGTGCACCCTTCACTATGTACTCATCATATGTACATCAAGGAGGATTGCAAGCCAGTCAGGTAGCCTCAAAGGAGGATGAATCCAACACTTAAAGATATTGTTAAGGAAAAACTACAGAAATTACTGGATGCAGGATTCATATATCCCATATCTTACAGTGAATGGGTCTCTCCTTTGGTGCTAGTGCCAAAGAAAAATGGTAAGTGGAGAATCTTTGTCGACTATCGGGAATTGAACAAAGCCACAAAAAGGACCATTTTCCTTTACCTTTCATAGATCAAGTGTTAGACTGTTTGGAAAGGAAAAAGTTTTTCTCTTTCCTAGATGGGTTTAGCGGGTACAATCAAATTCAAATCAGCCCAGAAGACCAAGATAAGACCACTTTCACTTGCCCTTGGGGTACCTTTGCATACCGGGTCCTTCCTTTTGGTTTGTGTAATGCTCCCGCCACTTTCCAAAGAGAAGTATTGAGTATATTCTCTGAATTAGTTCATTATGCAGTAGAGATATACATGGATGACTTTACTCCTTATGGCTCTGTCTTTCAAGAAGCCTTATCTAATCTAGGAAAAGTTCTAGACAAGTGTATTGAGATGAACTTTTCCCTCAGTCCAGAAAAATGTGATTTTTTTATGACTGAAGGGACCATGCTAGGTCATGAAATATCTCAACAAGGACTGCAGGTGGACCCCAACAAAATTGCCATCATCCAAAGGGTCCCACCTCCTCAAAAAGTGAGAGATGTTAGAAGTTTCCTAGGCTTAGACGGATATGACTGGAGATTCACTAAAGATTTCAGCAAGCTAGCCTCTCCTTTGTTTGGCCTCTTAGGTAAATATGTCGAGTTTATATGGTCGGAAAACTATTAAGAAGCTCTAGATACCTTGAAGAGCAATTCTGAGAGGCCCAAGCTGGGCCCTACCTTTCCATATTCACACAAATGCCTCAAACAAAGCAATAGGAGCAGCCTTGGGAAAAATTGATGAAAAGTTTCCTTATGCCATATACTTTATAAGCAAAAACTTGTCAAAGGTCAAGTTAAACTATACGGTAACCGAGAAGGAACTCCTAGTTGTCGTGCATTCTTTAAACAAATTCAGACAATATATCACAAGTTATAAAACCTTTGTGCACAATGATCATGCTACAATTATATATTTAATGAACAAACCGGATGTGAATGCTTGCATTATTAGATGGTTGCTTTTACTGCAGTAGTTTGATTTGACCATTATTGATAAGCCTGGTAAAGAAAATGTTGTTGCTAACTTTTTGTCTAGAGTAAATTTTCCTACAGGTGAAGAAGGAATGGTGGATGACCAAATGCCAGATGAACACCTGTTTGCTATCTCAGTACTCTCTCCATGGTTTGCTGATATAGCAAACTACTTGGTTTTAGCACAATTTCCACCACACCTGTCCTCAAAAGAGAAGAGCAAGATCGTAAGGAAAAGCACCCATTTCACCTGGATTGGTGGCAATCTCTTATAACTTGGTCCAGATCAGATATTGAGAAGATATGTCAGGGAGGAGGAAGTCTTTAACATCCTTCTGACCTGTCATGATGGGCCTTGTGGAGGTCATTTTGTAGCAAAAAGAACCACCTTCAAGATACTGCAAGCAGGCTACTACTGGCCCACTCTTCATCAGGATGTGAGGAGATATACCAGCCAGTGTCATTGGTATCATAGGATGGGGAAACCTACTCCAAAGGATGAGATGCCCATGCAACCTCAAGTGACCTTTGAGCCATTTAAGAAGTTGGCATGGACTTTATGGGGCCTATCAGCCCTCCTTCAAAGTAGAAGCAGTACATCATTGTGTGCACCGATTACTTGACAAAGTGGGCAAAGACAAAAGCAATCAAAGCAGTGACAGAGGAAAATGTAGTTGAATTTTTTAGAGAGAACATCTTCTACAAGTTCGGGTATCCAAGAGAATTGTCACAGATCAAGGTAGTTAGTTTACTTCCAATCTGATTGAAGACCCGCTCACACATCATAGAATCAAGCACAAGACTTCAACCCCTTACCATACACATGCCAATGGGCAAGTGGAGGTGACTAACAGAGCACTAGAAGGGATCCTGACAGAGGTAGTGAGCAGCAGTAGAAAAGACTGGGCAGACAGCTTAGTTGAGGTCACTTGCGCCTACAACACAACATGGAAGACCACTACAGGGTTCCCACCCTATGACATGGTCTACGGGAAGAAGGCTTTGCTGTCAATAGAATTTGAATTCAATACCTTGAGGACGACAGCTCAGCTGGACCTAGACCTCAGCCATGAACAGAAAGAAAGATTACTTCAGCTCAATGGATTGGATGAACACAGAATGTAGGCCCTTCTCCATATAGAGGTATTTCAGCTTCAGAGAAAGATATGGCATGAAAAAAAATGAAGGAGAAGAAATTCCAAGAGGGAGATTGGGCACTAATCTATGATTCAAGATACAAATATTTCAAGGGCAAGCTAAGGACAAGATGGCAGTGACCCTACACTCTCGGGAAATGTAATGACAATGGTTCAGTTCTGATCAGAACCATTGATGATGAAGCCATCCCCATGCTTGTCAATGGACATTGGTTGAAAGTCTACAAGAAACCCCTATCCAAGTGATAATTCATTGAAGATTTGAATAAGATAGTGATGGTAGTGGAGCATGTCTTAGCCTTCACTTCACCCACTCACTAAAGACAAAAGAAAAATAAAAAAATAAATAAGGACTCAAGTGAAAACCTCCATGAGGCCCTTGAGTCCCATCATTGGGTTGAAAACCTCTTTTGAGGTGGCCTAGCGATTTCAAGAAAAAAGAAGCGAGAAAAATAAGATCCCTAGGTGATGGAGGCACCCAAGGCAGGCAATTAGGGTGAAAACCTCCCTGAGGGGCCCTAGTTGTTTTTAAAAAAAAAAGAATTTTCAGTTGCATTGCAGGTTTGCAGGAGGACTACAGGAAGCAGTGGAAGGTGCCAAGGGAGCCCTGAAAATAACACCAGCACCTATCCTACCTTCCCACACTTTTCACCATCATTCTTGGCGTTTTTTCACCTCACTATGCTTCTTTTTCAAAAACTGTGTTTTTTTTGACACCTAATCTTCATGATTGGGAATTTTATGTAAATAAATAAATTGGGAAGGTGAACAGTCATCAGGAGATGAACTTAACAATCACTCCCTATTGTATATAACAATGGGTTACCTATGAAATAATACACCAATCATTTTTTCTGCCTTTGGAGAGTTACTGCCTGGCCTGACATGGTATCAGAGCCAGTTCTAAAAATAGTTGTAACTCCCTTCATCTCTGCCACTGCCTCTGTCCTAAAATGCTCTGCCTCCATTGCATTGCATTCACCTGATTACTTTGTCCTGAGCGCTGCTCTGCCTCCAGCTATCAATTGAGAGCTACGTTGAGCGTCCACCGCGAGTGCTGGTTTTTGAAGCGTTGAAAGAATGACATGGAGGTTCCACCGAGAATGAGTTCCAGAACGGAGATTTGGAATGGTGAATGCACAATGGTATCATTGTTCTGAATGTGCAGTGCATTAAAGCTGGTATCTGCTATTTTATTCAATTCTCTGAACTCCTTGAAAGATAAAAGGCTCCTTTGAAAAGCTGAAGTCATATTAATGCGCTGTTGAATTAAAGCTGAAGTCGCATTTATGTTTATCTTTTGAACGCGCTGTAACTGTGGCATGAATGTTGTATATGCCTTGTTTATGTTTTGAACGCACTGTAACTGTGGCATGAATGTTGTATATGCCTTGTTTATGTTTTGAAAACGCTATTTGTATATGCCTTGGACGTTGTTTGAATAAGTCGGTTCAGCCATTGGATTTATAGTGTATACAACGGTGTTTGTATGACTATCAGAAGCGCGGTGGCGGCTAGGGTAGAACCTTAACTGTGCTACGCGACAGGTCACGCGAGCTTGGTTCGCGGTAGAATTTGATGGATCTCTCGTTTTGTGACCTTTAGGCACCTTGGACACACCATGTCTGTCTGTTGTGGCTTCAATTGTATCCACTCTTCGCAAAATTTCCTTCGATGCAGTTGTATATCGAACATTTCTAAACCAATAATTGAATTTTCAATTATTACCAAAAAAAAATAGCATGCTTAGTTATTGTTCGATCTTTTGTGCCGTGACCATTTAACACTCCTGGCAGTTCTCCATAGTGAGGCCCATTAGCTTCTGTTGTGTTCATTAAAGCAAACGGTGATTCTATCATGGGCATTGACATTTTCCATAGGCGGTGAACAACTCTTTGGTTCTAGTTGGAAACGTCTGGATGTTTATAATATAGCTGATAACATTGACCTTCTTGGTGGATCATGAATTTATCTGATGTAAGTAGCATTGAGGCTTTGATATGATCCCGTGGTGCCCTTTTTTTTTTGATTGGGTTTTGTATATTACAAATTTGGTACTGTTAAGGATTTAAACACATCATATTATATTGTAAGCATAAAGGGAGATTGTCTCATGAATGGATCATGACGGCATTAAAATAGCCTGTACATATGGAATATGGTGGATATATTATATGAGTATCCTTGGAGGGATTTGAAGAAACAATACATAAAAGTATTTGAATTTTTTTTTCCCTTTTGAGTACAATTTCACTGTATATCAGCAGAAGTATTTTTTTCTATCAGCAGAAGTTTTTTTTTTAACAGAATGCATTCAATCATCTCTATGGTATGAATATTTCTCACTGGCAAGGAGAACTACCTTGAATGGTCCCGGATGATAAAAGACACCCTCATCTTCAATGAGTTGTGGAAGGGAGTGTGTGTCGGAGAAGGAGACAATGACCTAGTGCAGCCTACATCAGACAAAGAGCTCGTCATTTGGGAAAACAAGAACAACAAAGCCTATGCATTAATCAAAGCATCTGTAAATGAAGAAGTAAGTCGCCATATTTCATCATATTCAACTTCCTTTGAAGCTTTACAAAAGCTAAAAGAACTCTATGACTCACATTCTGCACTTGAAGTTGTTCAGCTCATGATTAAACTCTTCACTCTTGAATTGAAAAATAATGATCCTCTTGCTCTTGCATCTGAAGTAAAATCCATAATGCATGATATCAAATCCACTAAGGTTGAGTTGGATATCCCTCTTATTGCTTTTCTCAAGGCACTCTATCCTACTTACTCCAATTATCTTGAGTCTTTACAAGAAAATGGAAATCTTAAAGATATAACCTTTGATTCTCTTGTGAAAAAGTTTGCTGAAAGAGAGAAAGCCTTTGGAAAGAAGACAGTCCCTGAATCTTCTGAAGAGACTGTGTGCCTTGCTCATAAAGAAAAGCATCCTGCTCAAGACTCTACAAGAGGAAGAGGTGGACGAAGAGGAAGAGGAAGATATTTCAGAGGCAGGGGGGGCAGACATTCTCAAGGAGAAAAGGCAGATCTGCATTGCATTCACTGCAAACGAAATGGATCACATGATGCTTCTACATGCAAGCTACCATGGGACAAAATTGAGCAGAAAAGAAACCAGCAGAAAGGTAAAACTGATGATACAGACAAAGGTAAAGCATCTGAATCTGCTCACTATATTGAGGCACAATGTAACATTGGAGTAAATGAAGATTTGTTTAATGCTTCACTTGCTTCTTGAAAAAATGATTGGTTGCTTGATTTAGGAGCAACTTGTCATATGACTCATAGGAAAGATTTTTTTGAAGATTTCACTGACAATGTTGATGGAGCAGTATACTTTGCAGACCAGTCAAAAATCAAGCCATCAGGGCTTGGCACAATCAGGCTTAAACTGCCTGGTCTTCCAGACTTTCTTCTGGATCATGTTCTATATCTCCCACAGCTCAAGAGAAACTTACTGTCCTTGGTCCACATCCGCCAGCAAGGTCACTCCATTCATATGTTTGATGGCAAGCTTGAGGTAAGAAAAGCATCTGACCACTCACTTGTCATGAGGGGAATAGAAGAAGAAAGACTTCTCAAACTGCAAGGAACCTTTGCTCATGCACAACATTTCTCATATATTTCTCATCATGAAGAAGGTACACTTCCATCAAGTTTATTATGGCATGCTAGATTTGGAAATTTAAACTATGACAGTCTCCGCTTATTGAAGAAAAATGGTGTTGCTAGTTTGCCTACAATTCCTAGGAAACATAAGCAATGTGATGCTTGCATTCTAGGAAAGCATAGCAAAAAGTCTTTTCATGATTCACATTCAAGAGCACATAGGAAGCTTGAACTCATTCATTCAGATTTATGTGGTCCAATGCCTGTTCCTTCTGCAAATGGAAATAAATATATCATGACATTTATTGATGATTACACCAGAATGTGTTGGGTTTATTTATTGAAGAACAAATCTGATGCTTTTCAAACATTCAAGAATTTTCATAAATGGATTGAAAATGATGCACAATCTCATATTGGGTCTATTCTCACTGATAATGGAAAAGAATATACATCAAATGAATTTGAAAACTATCTTCGCCAACATGGGATCAAACATCAAACAACTGTGCCTTATAATCCCCAACAAAATGATGTAGCTGAAAGAATGAATAGAACAATCTTGAATATGGTACGATCCATGCTTTTCTTCAAAAAATGTAAATATAATGTTTTAGGCTGATGATGTTCTATGTGCTGCATATATAAAGAATAGATGTCTATCTAATGCTATAAGAAACAAGACTCATGAATTGTGGTATGGACATGTTCCTTCGGTAAAACATCTCAGGATATTTGGTTCCACCTGTTATGCTTTGATATCAAAGGTACATAGAAACAAACTTGGTTCTAGAAGTCGTAAGTGTATCTTCCTGGGGTATTCAAACACCTCCAAAGCATACCGTCTCTATGATGAAGTAAATAAAAAGTTTGTTGTATCTAGAGATGTAATTTTTCTTGAATCATCCAAATCTGACAATGTTATTGAGTGGCAACTTGATCGCTTGGATAGATTTGGAAAAACGAAATCATTTCAAGAATTTGATAATCAGATTCCACATCTTGAAGGGGGGATTCCTATACTAGATCAACATGTGGAATCTTCTTTTGAAGAACAATCTCCCCTGCATGAAACTCCAACAACGGATGATGCTTTAAGTGATGTAATTGATAGAATTGGGAAACTCAATCTTGATTCAGTCCCAACTCAATCAATAGAGCAGCCTGGACCATCTCAGAAAGGTCCCCCAAAGTGGCTGACAAAGACACTTGAAAGTGTTCATCCTGATGAAATTGGAAAAATAGGAACCAGAAATTCAAACCAAGAAAATGGAGGTGATGTAGATGACTCTAATTCACTTGTTGATATGGATGTTACTTATGATTGTGAATTGAACTTGTCTACAGATATTGAACCAACTTCCTTCAAAGAAGCTGCTTCTCATGATGAATGGAAAAAAGCGATGCAAAAGGAGTATGATGCTCTCATAAAGAATGACACTTGGAAGCTGGTTGATCCTCCATTTGGAACCAAACCAATTGGCTGCAAGTGGGTCTACAAGAACAAGTACAAAGCTGATGGCTCACTTGACAAGCACAAAGCTAGGCTTGTGGCAAAAGGTTTTGCACAGAAGGAAGGGGTCGATTATGAGGAAACTTTTGCCCCCACAGCAAAATGGGCCACCATCCCGACACTCTTTGCACTAGCAGCTCAGAACGGTTGGAAAGTCCATCAAATGGATATAAAAACTGCCTTCTTGACTGGAGATCTAAAAGAGAATGTTTTTATGTCCCAGCCTGAAGGATTTGATGTGAAAGGACATGAACATAAAGTATGCAAACTTGTGAAATCCTTGTATGGCCTCAAACAAGCACCGCGAGCCTAGTATGAAAAACTAACTGAGCATCTTCTGAAACTCAACTTCAATCATTTCGATCTTGATGATGCAACTTTATTTGTCAAGAAAGTTGGCAAAAAAGTTGTGTATCTTGTGGTATATGTAGATGATCTTTTAATGACAGGGAACAATGAAAGCTACCTTGCATCCATAAAGAAGGAATTGGGGAAAATTTTTGAAATGACTGATTTGGGCTATGTTCATTACTATCTTGGCATTGAAGTAACCCAACATCCAAAATCCATATTTCTTTCTCAAAAGAAATACATTGGAGATTTGTTAAACAAATTTGGCATGACAGAGTGCAATCCTCTTTCTACTCCAATGGAACAAAACTTAAAGCTCACATCTATTGAAGGAAAGGAATTTGAGGATGCAACAAAGTATAGAAAACTTGTAGGAAGTCTCATCTACCTCACTACTACCAGACCAGACATTTCATTTACTGTTAGAATCCTCTCCAGGTTCATGCAAAACCATTGTGAGGGACATTGGTTTGCTGAAAAA
Organism: Pinus tabuliformis; assembly: GCA_031772625.1. Classification (NCBI taxonomy): domain Eukaryota; kingdom Viridiplantae; phylum Streptophyta; class Pinopsida; order Pinales; family Pinaceae; genus Pinus; species Pinus tabuliformis. The sequence continues at coordinate 484,728,502 of CM062818.1, read as the reverse complement.
AGAGTTCTAAGGTACTTGAAGGGAACTCAAGACCTTGGAATCAAGTATACACAGGTGGACGACTTCAGCTTGATTGGATACTCTGATTCAGACTTCGATGGAGACAAAGAAACTGGGGTATCTACCTCAGGATATGCTATGAGTCTTGGATCAAGATCTGTCTCCTCGAGATCACGCAAACAATCAGTTCTAGCAAATTCCACAACAGAAGCAGAATACGTGGCAGCAGCTGAAGCAACGAAAGAAATTGTGTGGCTCAGGAAAATTCTTGAAGATTTGCGCGTAAAACAAGTACAATCAACTCCACTCATGATTGATAACACCTCTGCAATAAAACTGGCCAAGTACCCAAATTTCCATGATCGAACAAAGCATATCAATACTAAATATCATCTGATTAGACATCATGTTGAGGCCAAAACAATCCATCTCTATCATTGTTCCACAAATGAGCAAATTGCAGACATCTTCACCAAAGCACTTGGAAAGGAAAAGCTTGAACGATTCAGAATGATGCTTGGACTCACCAACATCCCTTCAGATTAAGGGGGGGAATGTTGACACCTGATCTTCATGATTGGGAATTTTATGTAAATAAATAAATTGGGAAGGTGAACATTCATCGGGAGATGAACTGAAAAATCACTCCCTATTGTATATAACAATGGGTTACCTATGAAATAATACACCAATCAGTTTTTCTGCCTTTGGAGAGTTACTGCCTGGCGTGACAGTTTTCTAGAGGAGGCTCTATGTTTTCTATAGGAGGCTCCAGTAGGAATTATGGAGAGCCAGAAATGGATATAAAAGGTAGTTTGAGGGATAGGGTAGCTTCATAAAAGATCTATAAATCCTCTTGCAGTCTCCAAACCTCCTTGCCGTCATTTCCAAGCCTGCATCACACCCCAAGCATCATTCTTCTTCTTGTCCAAGCAAAACACAAAAAAAATAATTCTTCAGGAAAAGAAAAAAAACAATATATAAGAAAGGGAACAACACCATCAACCTCACCTGAAGCCCACCTATTACCTCTCCATATTTATCTACATCTTTGGCATCATCCTCACAGCTCCAAGCACAGAAAGAAGATGAAGTTTCAAAGGGAGAAGCAGCGACAGAGCTCCTGTAGGAATTCTTGTAGCAGTTGATCCCATTAAAATCCAGCATCAACAGCAAGAGGGTACAGATATGAAGGTTGAAGAAGAAACCTGAAGCTTGGATCCAACTAGAGGAGAACCTACACAAGGAACAACCACACATCAGCAAGTAGACAACATGTAGCAAAAGAAACAAAGGCATGCAACAGAGAGAGAGGGCCACAACACCTCACAACAAATGCATTCGAATCCCAAGTAAGTAACTATCCAGCTCCTTTGTTTGCATTTGTGTAATTAGAAGGCATGCAACAGTAACAATATGTTTGAGGTTGAATGAGGGAAAGGTGGCCAGTTAACTTGGCCACCTTCATCTAGTTGACTCCCCTCATCCGAAGATGTCACCCACACGTGTGCACATTCAACTCAAGAAAGATGTCAAGGACAAGTAGTGGAGGAAGTGTGAAATCCGATGCAATCATGAGGGATGATTACGAGGAAAGGGCCATGATGACAAGACAGGTGGGGAACAACAGTTTGAATATGGACAACATACACTTTGCCAACTAACCCTCCATCACTAGAAATATCCATAAAAAGTATTAAATACTCCTTCTTGAGCACTCTCACCACCTTTTCCTTCATTCTCTCCTCGAAACTTCGCTCCTGCAAATCTCCTCATGCCCCCACAGCCTCATAACCATTGTTATCCATTGATCTCTCCCATATTCCCGCTCTCGGCGTTCTATATAGGAGCACTTACAGGTTCTACAGGAGCACCTATAGGAATTCTACATGAGGACACAATAGTCTTCTACAAGAGGGCTAGTGAGTTGTTTTGAAGGGGAAAACATGGGATTGAGCATGATTCTCGGGCTGAGGAGGTAGGTTCCATGCATACCCTCATTGAATATCAAAATATGCAAGTATTAGTTTAAATTCGAGGGTGAAATTGAGCCTTTAAGTGGAGGAAATAAAAAAGAAAATTTCTTCTTATTTCTTAAAAAAACATAGTCTCTTTGTTTCTCTGTTTTTCTCCAAAAATTGTTGTCTCCTTATCCACATTTGGGTTCCGAAAAAGGCATAAACAAAAAGGCAGGAGGTTTTATGAGGAAGGATCCCACCAACTCCTCCAAGCTCCATGCCCATCCCCAAGTAGTGGACATATTTACAAGAGCAAATTAGATGAACGTTTTTGAGAAATTTCGAGGGTTTGATGAAGAGATTGCTCAAGAATTTGCCAAATATTTGGTCCCTCACACTAGAACACATGCCACTATCACCTTTAGAGGTCTTTCTATGGAGATAACCCCTGAATTTATCAATAGGGTCACTACCCTTCCTCTTGGGCTACCTTGGAGTAACGATGAGAAACCAATTGGCTAGACTGCTAAGAAAAACTTTTTCCAAAACAATGAAACCCCTGTAGAGGATAAAAATGGCATTAGAAGGGAAAGCATACCATATCCTTGGGATGAGTTTAGCTATCAAATAATCAAATATATTTCGTGTGAGGGGAGGTACAACATTGTCTATGATTACCATTTTAGAATCCTTCATGAACTAAGGTATTGCATGGACACTCTAGCCCCTTAGATGCTTAGCATCCCCTACTTCCTCTTGTAGTCTCTCATTGACTCCAACACTAAAATTCAAGCAAGAAATTCAGAGCAGCTAGTTCACCATGGGTTAATCAAAATTTTAGTGGAAGAAGCCCTTCATACATTTACACTCCCTATAGCATGGGAAATCTTCTGAAACATGACAGTTGAGGATGACATAAAGACCCTAACCTATGATATCAGTTCTTCTGGCAGTAAGGAGGAAGAGCAGCAAGGGGGAGAAGGTGAAGCAACTGGTGATTTAACATAACAAGAAGGGAAGAAGGAAGAAACTAAGATAGAGGAGGAGAAAGCTGAAGAAATAGAGTAGGAGGAAACAGAGCAAACAGAGACAGAAAAAGAGGCAGAAAAGACAGAACAAGAAGAAGTGTCCCCTGAGACTCTAGAAAGAGAGGCAACAGCTACTCTCACAGTCCTTAGTACCCCCATCAAGCCAAAACAAAAGAGGAAAAGGTAGGCCTCCATGTATTTCAGGGCTAGGAAGAGCACAAGAATCAAAACAGGAAAACCCCAGCCTTCTTCAAAAGTGCCAATTATAATTGAAGATTCACCCTCTGCCCAAGGAAAGGAATCCCCTTCTAAGGCACCTATCACATATGAAAGGGGGACTCCTAGATCTCCTACATGGAAAGAAAAGGTAGAACTATAGGACCCAAAAACAGTCCTACAGGAGGCACAAATAGTTCTACAGGAGACATTATCAAAACTATAGTAGACCCAAAAGCTTGAGAAAAAGGTAGAGGGACAACCACAGGTAAAGGAGGAAGAGATAGAGCTACAAGAACCTGATCCCCAACCCAGTCTTGGTTCCTAATACAATATTCTTGAGGGAGGAATAATAATTCCACAAAAAATTGCAATTACACTATTCTTTTAATTAGAGAAAGAGAGAATGAGAACACACAGGTGGATGCAAATAACCAAATCCAAGGGAGTTGAGGATATTGGCCATATGGAGAGCAAACTCAGAGAAATGCGTAGAGAGTTGAGTGCTATCAGACATAGAGAAACAATTACAAGAGGCCAACTTGAAACAGAAAATGAATTGCTAAGAAGGTAGTTGCAAGAGAAGGATACCCAACTGGCATGCATGGCCACCTGGTCCATGGAGGAATTCCAATGTAGAACACCAGCAAAATCCTATGGCTTGTATCTCAAGGGCCAATGGTTTCAATTTTAGATAAAGACTTTGGCACAAAGAGGCATAATGCCTTTCCAAGATTACAGATAGTTTATGGACTTGTGTGACCAAAGCACATCAGAAGATAAGGCAAAGATGGTAGAATTCTACCTGCATAACATGGCCCTAATAGACATGAATGTCTGGGACCCCAATTCTAGGCTAGGGAACTTGAAACTAATGGCCATGGCCTCATGGATGAACCGTGAAGAGTTAAGGGTAGAAGAAATAAGAAAGTTGATGATAAAGGAGAAGAATGAGCCATTCATGATCAGAGTTGAGCCATCAGACCCCATGGCACTCATTAGCACACATAACCTTCTTTCCAATAATCCTCAGATTGCCCCTAGATATATAAGTGATCAGGCACAAGCCATTCACACTTTGAGGATATGGAAAGGCTACTTGGGGATGACTGTGTGCATGCATGTATGAGGAGATGGAACACCTTACCACACAGTCTGCAGATCAGGGAATATCATTCCCCAATGAGGATGAGGGAGGCATTAAGGAGAATGGCCATGTATAAGCATTCCATGCAGAAGCTGAAGGTTAATTGGATTGGCCTCAAATTGAGTCCCCCACTGTTGCTAGGCATGTTGGAAGGTAGAAGAGAAGAAGAAGAGCAAGAACAGTGGGAAGGGATAAACAGGAAGGAAGGATTCTATGACAAGGAAGAGGAGACCACATCAGAAGCATGGGATGCTAGGGAGGCCAACAGGGCCATAAAAGATGAGGAGATGGACTAAGTTGCTCAGAGGATGAGCAACACTTTCAGTATGGGGTGATGATGAGCCTCATAAATGGTAATTATATGGGCTCATTTTACCTCCTAACCTAGTCAAATCAACCATTCTCTTAGCTTATTGTATGATTTTTTGATTATATTTATGCTTGTAAAGTGAATTGAGTTAGTTATGATGCCATGTGGTCTAATATGTGTTTAATGCAAATTATTATTGAATTTTGAGGTCAAAGTCAAGGATCCAGTGGACAAATGGTAGAAATAACTAGAAGTGGAAAAAGGAGAGGACTTATAGGAGGGAATTCCCATCATTTATTACTCCTCACTTTGAATTCCCCTTCATTCAGCTCGGAGTACAAGCAGCCAAGTCGTGCACTAGAAGGCAGCCGAGCAAGTGGAGGATGACTAATGATTATCTCGAGTTTTGGGAGCCAAGCCTCCCTGATTTTTAAGAAGTTGTTGGTAGCTTCATTTCTATAAGAAGAGAGGCCTAGGGCCTCACTAAGGTCATATATTTGTTGGATTTTTGTTGTACTTTTGCTTATGTAAACTATGCTCAACTTTGAGCTTATTATTTTGACAGTTTCATGTAATCTTGTTATTGTTTTGGAAATAAAGATGGAATCCTTTTTAAGTTTGCACTAAGTTACCTCAGAGGGCTAAAGCTCTTGGGTTAGGGCCCAATCCAAGCAGCCAAGCTCCTCTTTACTTGTATTTGTATGTTTTATTTCAGTTGTAGATTAGATTGTTGTTAGATGTATTTCTTTTATGGTTAAGAATAGGTTGCTTTTGATGATTCACTAGTTTGTTTCCATTTGTGCTTTCTATAGTAGGTTAAGAAGTGATAAAGAAAAGATTCAAAAGGCTAGAAATAGTGCCTTGGCCTCTATTCCTTCCTTTGGGACCATGATTTGAGCAAAGATCCTCTTGCTAGCCAAAAAACACAGATTTTCCTTATTCACAGGACTTCTAGTGTTTGCAGTCTTTTTATTTGGTTAATAGTCTAGCTTTCTTTGCTTCAAAACTTCTCCATCATGCTCATTTCTTTATTTACAATAGTCTTCCTTCATGCTTTCCTTTCTTGCGGAATTTCTCAAGAATTTCCTTTCATAGATCATAGTTTAGATTAGTTGGATGCAAAACTCTGTTTTTCTAGAGGCACTTATTTCATTGCTTTCTTAATCTCATTGGTTGATTGTCAGTTGTTTATGCAGCAGATATCTTCTTGTAGTAGGCCAGCCTATTAGCCATCCCATCCTTCATCTGATCCATGCCCTATAGGTCGCCCAAGTCTCACCTCAACTCTACCTTAGTTTCCTGCATTTTTCATAGAATTTCTTCCTCTCTCCTTGAGCAAATCCAATTATCTTTCTCTCTCCTAATGATTATTGGTAGACCCTAGGTGCCCTAACACTTCAATCCAATCTTCATCCACCTTTTCCACCCACTATCACACCTTCAAAATAGCCAAAACTTCTCTTGGCCTCCTCCTGTAGGCCTCCTGTAGAACGTTGTTTTTACTCCTGTAGATTTCCTGTGTCCTCCTGTAGATTTTCCTGTAGGATTTCTTTTGAAGGCCGAGTTTGGGAAAAGCCTCCAAAAGGCCATCTGAGACCTCCTAGGACCCAACCACACCATCCTACATCCTCTCAAGTCCCAAAACCGCCCTTCAACACCACTTGTCCATTGCCACATTCACAAAGAATAAATTACATGCATGTCAAATTCACATAAAAATACAAATTCAAAAAGATGTTTTTTTGCTCATTTACTTCCAGAAATAGCTTAGTTAGATTTTTTTTACTTCTTTGAATAGATAATGGCATTCTTTTCATGGTTTTCATAGTGCTTCATGCAAAAGTAGGGTTAGTTGGTTAATTAGGGTTTACTTGGTTTGCTTTACATTTCAGTATTTCTCCTTTTTCCAATTAGAGTAGCATATATCTTTCTTTCCTTTCATCACATATAGAGCTTCTTCTAGAATCCATAGAAGTTGGCTTGAGCTCCTAGTGATCTTGCGCCGACTGACCAGGTGACAACCTACAGTAAGAACTAGTACTTGTGCATATAGCACCGTCGCTTCCAAGTTTGTTACAAACTACTAGGTTGATAAGAGTAAAGTAGGCAACCCAGGAGTTGTAGCATTATTGCTGCAATACTGGTCCTCACCAGTAGGAAAAGTACATTCATAGGAAAGGGTTTGTATTTTTGCAGTGCATATTTCTATTCATAAGGGTAAGGATGTTGAGGATCCAAAAGTCTTAAATACGTATCTAGTTTTGGAGTAGTTCCCGGATGTATTCCTAGCATAGATTTGAGGGTAGCCACCTCATAGGGAAGTTGAATTTTGTATTGAGTTGGTACCAGGGTCAACACAGCATTAGAGGCACCGTACATGATGAGCACTCCAGAGTTAGTGGAATTGAAGTTGCAACTGAAGGAAATGCTTGAAAAGGGATAAATTAGGCCAAGTGTATCTCCTTGGGGTTCACTAGTGTTATTTGTGAAGAAGAAGGATGGTACTCTTAGGCCATGTATTGATTATAGGTGGTTAAACATGGTGACGATTAATAACATGTATCACTTGTTGAGGACTGATGACTTGTTTGATTTGTTGAAGGGAGCAACAATGTTCTCAAAGATTGATATGAGATCAGGATATCATCAAGTATGCATCAAAGAAGAGGGAATCTACAGGACTTCTTTAACTAATCCTCCAACTACTTTCATGTGTTTGATGAATAATTTGTTGCATCTTTATTTGGTGAAGCTTGTGATTATATTCATAAATGATATATTGATATATTATAAGAATAAGGAAGAGCATGCCAAACACTTAGCAACAGTATTGATATTTCTAAGAGAGCATCGGTTGTTTTCCAATCTATTGATGGTGTTGGACCCACCAACATGTCAAGGGGATCTCCCCGGTAAGAAGTCCCAATTAGACCTTAGACTGTTTGGTGTAGGAGTCCTAGCAGTGGGTCGTAAGGTAATGCCTTGACCACGATGTTGCACAGAGGCAAGTAAGATAACTCTGTCAATACCAAGGATGTGACTGATGCAGAGAGTCAAGGAATGTGTATGAGAGGTTCCAAAGGGAGAGGAAGGTGAAGGTGAGTTCCAAGTTTAAATGGATCATTCCCAACTCAGCTAGGAACACACCACACAAACGACATGCACAGCTTCTGGTGAAGCAGTCCGGTAGTCACAACATACAAGGTAATATAACATGAATAACACTCACGGATCAGTCTGAGATAAGTGTGACTGTTGATATAGCAAGGTTCATGAGAAAGGTATGTTTGATTCCCGACAGAGCAATCAACATGGACAATGAAAACATTAACAACATATGAAACACATTAACAACAAGATTCATATAATTGCATACAAATCATTTCATATACAAGTATGCAAGTTAAACAACATATATCATTAAGGCAACTGGAACAGTCCAACTACAATAACAACATATGCATGAAAATGTGTTGGCTCTTATTATTAAAGAAGTGTAAGTCACAATCATACAATACACCATGTAAACCTGCTAGCCCCAACACTGGAACATTACAGCCACATCCACCTGCTCCTCCAAAGAGATGTACTAGCTCCATGATATGGAGAATCCAAGGCGCATTACAATATTGTCCAAGCCTTCTTCAAGATAGTCTTAGTAGAAGCTTTACTGACCAAAAGCCTCTACAATGAGTTATGAGAGACTATTTATAACAAAGGGTGGGGTGACCCTTGACATTCCCCTTTGTGACAATTCAACTACCCTCATGACTCTTCACCTACTCTATGACTATTACATCCAACCATTGACACTTGACTTACACTTGACATGACTCAACATTACAATGCACATGTACTCATGTGAGACAACATGGCTTGAGCAAGCCTTGCAAGACATCACTGACACTCGATCCGCTGTGATGAGACCAACTCTTTGACATGCTTGTGATGGTGAAGGTGGTGAGTTGATACCAAGCTTGGTCGTTCGTGATGGTGTGCATGCACCTCATGGTGACATCTTGCTAAAGCAAACTCTTGCCTTCGTTGCAATTGGTGCATTGGTGCGCTCCCTTCATCAAAATCGTTTGCTAACATGCACATGGTCTTCTTGGGTACAATTGAATTGGCAACACACTGATGCATAGTGTCTGTGCTAATCTTCAAGTGTGTGTTGGTGGTCATGCACATCAACTTGTTGAAGTACATGTTCAGCCCCAATTGGACTTGCTTCTTGCCTTCGCCTTGGTGAGTGGTTTGAAAGGGTTGGATTGCATGCGTGTGCTCAACGAGATGCATGATGCTGAATCCCTTGCATGCGATCAACAACACTACTCACCATGTTTACTCTGTGTCAACTATTGGGATGGATCCTTAATTTTTTTGGGCAAAGTTTCATCCGTGAGTGAATTTTGTGCCCACTACTGTTCCTGTTCATGTGAAACTCATTCATCTACCTATGAAGCTTCATGTTCTTCTTGAGTTGTTGCTTTAGCACATGCAACTCCTTCTTTATTCCATCTTCTGCCTTTGCATGATCGTCATGTTGTGCTGTCACTTCATTGTCAGAGTCTCCAAAGTTTCTTTCATCATCAATGGACCTGCTTGAGCTTGCAACCTTGTTCTGCCTCCGTGTTGTCAACAACCCTCCTCTTGCATTCATTGCATTTGGTATGCTATCTTTAGCTGTTGTTCATGATGTTTCTCATTGTGATGCTGCTACTGTCATATCTTGATGTCCTTGTCTACGAATAACTTGATGTCTTCATGGGTAGGCAAGTCCATGGACACTTGATCAACTGCATCCCCAAGTGTGCTCTGAATGGTGTCTTCGTCTCTGCTCTCCTGGAAACCATTGTACCTATATTTCTGAGAGGCAAATGAACATTTGGGATACGTGGAAACATGGAAACACTCATGGCAAGCAATCTTTCAGTCAAAAACCAAAATGAACATGAGAACTGACTTGCAACATACCTAGGTGCATGACCATGAAGGTTGTGCACTTTCGGCCAGGAGGTCGAGAGACCAACTTGCAAGACTGCACAAGGCATAGTCTAAGCTATTGGGAGACTAGCTATCTGCTAGAACTACGCAATGCATAGTCCGGTCTGGCTGTTGACTGGAGGGATTATGCAATGCACAATTCTAGCTGGGAAGGACTGCTAGCCTAGGGATAGATGTATGCAATTTCTTGGGCCAAGCAGTCGCTGTCCTACAGAAATGCACAAAATAGTCCTAGATGCCATTGTTGGGTAGGAATGCGCAAATCTAGAGAGGAAGGTGAACCTTCCTTCCCTAGATTGTACAATGCAGCCTTAGTGAAGGAAGAGTTTGGGCGAAGGCTGGCCCAACTCGCTGATGGGCAACTGAAAGAAACTAAGACAACAAATGCATTGCGACACTAAGTGATAGCAGAAGTGATTAACAATGCATGAAAAAAATGAATTAAATATTCAACAAATAGATCAACATGCATGTGGGTGAGGCAGTTCACCGGTTGGGCGAACATTTGTGCAAAACAGTTCCATGCATGCAACAACAGTGAGCTAGCAACAAAAACTGAAACAAAGCTAGGAAAAGCTAGTATATATGTAATTGTAGCAAGCGTTCAAATAAATCAAGCAAACAGTGCTCCCACAAGAGAAAACACAAAAAGTGACAGAAATGTAGCATAAGGCATGGGAAGTGGGCTTACCCCAAAACTGTTGAGTTGAATGTGCCAACTGCTCCTATATTAGATGTGGGATGTCAGAGTTGCAAGGTTGATGTGAGGAATGAGCTCTGCAACATACGATTGATGAGTTTTGATAACATCGAGGTTTTGACGTGCATGCCATGAATCTAGGGGAAGTGACACTTGGTGGGAGGTTTCAAAAATGCTAACCTCCAACTACTAAACATAGATCCCTGAAACAAGGGATGCCTTTGCATGCTGCATTGGGAGAGGAATTCCATGCATGCAAGTTTGTTTTTCTTAGTCTCAGAATGAACCCGTCAACTCATTTGCACATGCAAGAGACTGAATATTGGAGAAATATGCGCATTTCTGGATGGGAGCTATGCTGGCTGCCTAGGAGATTTGCACAATTTCTAGGCAGCACAACTGACTGCTGCCTAGATTTGTACAAATTATGGGCTGAGCAACCTTGCTAGGGAAATTTTTGTAAATCCTGCTAGGAGTGTTGGCAGGCAGGATTGTGCAATCCTGGAGCCCAACATGCTGCCAGAGAGGATTGCATAATTTCTTGAGGGAAGGCTAGTTTCCCTCCAGAAATGCACAATTTTCAAGGGGACCAAGTCTGGGTGAACAACCTGTGAGGGGAATGGATCAAGCTTTGACCAACAAGCTGACTTTGTGCCAGAAAGACATTGAAGCTTGAGTATTTGACAAAGGGAGACAAAGCATTGTGTAAGGTTGGTGGTAAGGCTCCAAAACAGGCTAAGGCAAAATTTTGGAGGGTGGTTGTAGCCGCTACAACACTTGGTGACACACTGGTAGAACTCTAGCTCTCTGAATGGACTTTGTTCGTGACAAAGAAAGCCTAACACCTCCAGAAGTATTGTTTAGCTCTCAACTTATCTTGTCTTCACACTATATTGATTGTAAGATGTAGCATTTTCCAGACTCTTGATCGATTGACACACATTCCAAGCCAAGGCAACATAGTTGTTTTGATTGGGGTTGATGGGTATATATGTACACAAGAAGTATAGTCGTCCAAGTTTTAGTTTCATCTCTGGTGTTGCTCCACTACCAACAGGCCTTGACAATACCCAGGTGGAGCCACATATGAACACAAGCATGGCTTCACTTCCAGTGAGCCTGGTCAGTTCCCCAGCAGAGTTACTTGCATCACCTGCCTGCGCAGGAATCCTTTCTCTTCTTTCGGCCTATTCATTTTTCATTTTTAATTTTTGACTTTTAATTTTTTCATTTTTCACTATGCATAGCACTTATTCATTTCAGAGGTGGAAGAGGGATCCTGACTTATTGAGATCAGAGGAGGTTCTTCCAACAAAGAAGTAGTTTATTGTATCCCTAACATGCATGTTAAGATTTCCCCCCTCACTTTACTCTACTTAACTGAGCTGACAAAGGTTAACCCAAAAACAACCGACTATAGAAGGTGACACTAGTTAGCATGCAAGCATTTTGTTTTCGGTAAGGTTCATTTTGAACAATACATATTTTCCTTCAATGTATCATGGACTAAAAGTAACAAGCTCATCATACAGAGGCAATATGACAGATAACCAATTAGTGATAGATGTACAAGCCCTCTTGTACTTTACCCAACTCGTTTCAAGAGTCATACATGGTTTCAAGCAAATTAACCTCTGAACGAAACAAGAAAACTGACAAACAAAGCAAAGCAAGAGGAGAAGCAAAAATGAAAGCGAAGTGAGTAAACAAACAAGCAAGCAAACAAAGCATGTAAGCAAACAAGCATGCAAGAAAACAACTGAAAGCAAACACTACTCCTAATCCTACACTAACGGTGCATGGGCTTGATCATGTGAAGTGATACTTCCAATGCAACCACAACACATTGGTAGAACCATGTTGGTGAAGGCATGGTCCACGAGCAACCCAGTTGTGCGAACCAGCAAGCAATAAAGATATAACAATGAAGACAACCACACTTTGTGTTTCAAAGTGCCCACGGGACATGAGTGAGTGCATGTGCATGACGGACAATCCGTGGACTTCTCATGGTGTTGTGTGACACTATTTGCAAATTTTAAGCATAAGCACACTCTTGACTGAGACATGCAATCAAATGAAAGAAACAAGGATAACTTGCACCACGCATGAGTGGTTTCAATGTAAGACTCCTCCAATGCATGAGCAATGGGATCGTGTAGTTCGAGTGGAGGAAGTGTGATCTGTGAGTGAGACGACTCTTTAATGCATACAAATTAGTGATGAGGAGACTTGAGTGATTGGATAGTTTCAAGATCGGAAGTGAGACTAACCCCAAGAGAGTGAGGACCTAACATAACCATCATCTCGGGTTGAACTGCCTCGACAGTCTTGGGTGTCTCAACTTCATCATCAGGTAGATCATCATACACTGGTGGCTTCGAAAGATCAACTGTGATAGATTCATGATCGTGATAAAAAATGGACTGAATGGATCACAACTGCCATGATTAGAAAAATCAATGAATTCTTTGGCATCCTCATGTTCAAATGAATCAGACAAAGGGGTAGATGAAAAGCGAACAAAATCATCCTCTGTGTTCCAAAAAAGACCGATGAAGGATCAAGTGTATTTTCAACGAGTAACTTATCCTCTCCATTGTCGAATGATGGACTAACATCTGGTGAGTCCTATGAGTGATCAACAATGGGTGCATTTGTGGATGAAGACACACATGCAAAATCATGGATGGCAATTTCACCAAAGAGGTTAGGAAAAAATGGAGGGGGCTCAAATGAAAGGGAGTCATCCTTCGCCAAGTGTTGATGTTCAAGCTCCCACTCATACTCTCTGTGAATGACAGCGCATGTTGGTTTTGCAACACCAACTCCGTCAATGGGTTGTTCCTCATTCAAAACAGGTGAAGAGTTCAGAATGGACGAACACAAGACAACATCATCCAGAGGAACACTCGGGTGCAAAGACGAAGGTCATAGAAAAGAATGCATATGAGGACTCGAAGGACTCACAACCAAATCTGTGAAAAAATTGAGTGACGTGATGTTGGGAGGGCGTGAGGGATGAATAGGTGTGTGAACATGATCGTCAACATCACTAGGTAGTGGTGGAGCCGTTTAATAAGAGGAAGGCGAACAATCAGCTAAGATAGTGCCCACTTCCACATGAGACTGTGTAGCTCCATCAACGAAGAATGTTGAGTGAGGCTTGATCTCAAACTTTCTCTTGGGACGAATAGATTTCTTAAAGTAGTACTCAAACCAGTGCAAGATATAAACGAACTTCATCTGGCTCTTCGGATCTTGAAACTGCAAGTCACAGAAGTGCTGCCAAAAATCAATAACGGATTCATGTAGAGCCCTCCATTGTTATAACAGTTTCTGGTCAAGATGGTCTGGATCAAAATGATATAACATGTCTTCAATAAGATCGCAGAATTGCTCACATGAGTGCACGGTGTCAATTGGTAAGCTGAGCACCCAACGAAATGGAGATTTGCGAAGTGTATATGCGAGCAACAACCTGGCTTGTTCGTTAGTAACCTCATCTTCCTCATAAATCATGGAAAGAAAGTTATGTAAGTGCTTAGGCCAGACCACTTCACCTTCACCATCATACGTGTGGGTGGACAAGAGATTGAAAAGCTTCCCCGAGATGGAGACATCTTCACGATTCGAAAAACACCTCAGGGGAAGAAGAATGCAAGACTCCATGAAAGATATGCAAAAGGTTCAAAATTGGATGAGAGGATACTGCTTCTCAGTAGGCCCTCCTTCTAGCGCTAGATATGTTCATGGTGCTAGACCCGCCAACATGTCAGGGGGATCTCCCCGATAAGATGTCCCAATTAGACCTCATACAATTTGGTGTAGGAGTCCCAACATTGGTTCATAAGGTAATGCCTTGACGACAATGTCGCATAGAGGCAAGTAAGATAACTCTATCAGTAGCAAGGGTGTGACTGATGCAGAGAGTTAAGGAATGTGTACAAGATTTTCCAACACTTCGAAGGGAGAGGAAGGTGAAGGTGAGTTCCAAGTTGAAAGGGGTCAGTCCCAACTTAGCTAGGAACACACCACGCAAAGGACATGCACAACTTCTGTTGAGGCAGTCCACTTAGATGCAGTATTTAGAACATACAAGTTAAGTTAGCACGAACAACATTCACGGATCAGTCTGAGACAAGTTCGACGGCCGATATAGAAAGGTTCATGAGAAAGGTCTATCTGATATCTGACATAGAAATCGACATGGATGGTGACAACATTAACAATATATGAAACACATTAACAACAAGATTCATATAATTGCACACCAATAAGTTCATATACAAGTACGTAAGTTAAAAAACATATATCATTAAGGAAACTGGAACATACCAACTACAATAACAACATATGCATGAAAATGTGTTGGCTCTTATTATTAAAGAAGTGTAAGTCACAATCATAGAATACACCATGTAAACCTACTAGCCCCAACAATGGAACGTTACAACCACATCTACCTACTCCTCCAAAGAGATGTACTAGCTCCGTGAAGTGGAGAAGCCAAGGCACATTACAATATTGTCCAAGCCTTCTTCAAGATAGTCTTAGTAGAAGCTTCACTGACCAAAAGCCTCTACAACGAGTTATGAGGGACTATTTATAGAAAAGGGTGGGGTGGCCCTTGAAATTCCCCTTTGTGACAGTTCAACTACCCTCATGACTCTTCACCTACTCTATGACTGTTACATCCAACCATTGACACTTGACTTACACTTGACATGACTCAACATTACAATGCACATGTATTCATGTGCGACAACATGGATTGAGAAAGCCTTGCACGACAACACTGAAATTTGGTCCGTTTTGATGAGACAAACTCTTTGACATGCTTGTGATGGTGAAGGTGGTGAGCTGATGCCAAGCTTGGTCATCTGTGTTGGTGTGCATGCACCTCATGGTGACATCTTGTTGAAGCAAACTCTTGTCTCTGTTGCAACCAGTGCATTAGTTCAACCCCTTCATCCAACTCATCTACCAACATGCGCATAGTCTTCTTGGGTACAGTTGAACCGGAAACACACTGATGAATAGTGTCTGTGTTGATCTTCAAGTGTGTGCTAGTGGTCATGTGCATCAACTTGCCGAAGTACATGTTCAGCACCAGTTGGACTTGCTTCTTGTCTTCGCCATGGTGAGTGTGTTGAATGGGTTGGATTGCATGCATGCGATCAATGACGTGCATGTTGTTCAATCCCTTGCATGCAATCAACGACACTGCTCACCATGTCTGCTCTGTGTCAGTTTCTGGGATGGATCCTTAACTTGTGCGGCCATAGTTTCATCCGTGAGTTAATTTTGCACCCACTGATGTTCCCGTTCCTGTTGCAACTCATTCGTCTGTTTGTGTAGCTTCATGTTCTTCCTGAGTTGCTGCTTCAACACATGCAAATCCTTCTTTGTTCCATCTTCTACCTTCGCATGATATTCATGTCGCATCGTCACTTCATAGCTGGAGTCTCCAAATTTGCTTTCATCATCAATGGACCTACTTGAGCTTGCAACCTTTCTTCCGCCTCTGTGTTTTCAATAACCCTCCTCTTTCATTCGTTGCATTTAGTATGTTGTCTTCAACTACTATTCAAGGTACTGCTCGTTGGGATGTTAGGGTTATCATATCTTGATGTCCTTGTCTATGAACAACTTGATGTCTTCATGGGTAGGCAAGTCCATGGACACTTGATCGATTGCATCCCCAAGTGTGCTCTGAATGGTGTCTTCATCTATGCTCTCCTAGAAACCATTGTATCTGTACTGCTGAGAGCCAGATGAACACCTAGGATACCTGGAGATATGGAAACACTCATGGCAAGAAATATGACAGTCAAAAACTAAGATGAACATGAGAATTGACTTGCAAAATACCTGGGTGCATGATCATGAAGGTTGCACGCTTTTAGCTGGGAGGTTGGGAGATTGACTTCCAAGACTACACAAGGCACAGTCTGGGTTGTTGGGAGATTGGGTGACTTCTAGAATTTCTCAAGGCATAGTCAAGTCTGGCTGCTAACTATTGGGATTGCACAATGCGTAATTCTATCTGGGAAGGACTGTTAGCCTAGGGACAGATTTATGCCATATGTTGGGCCAAGCAACCACTGTCCTCCAGAAATGTACAAAACCATCCTAGATGCCAATACTAGGTAGGAATGTGCAAATATGGAGAGGAAGGTGAGCCTTCCTTCCCCAGATTGCATAATGCAACCTTGGTGAAGGTAGAGGTTGGGCCAAGGTTGGCCCGACTCGCCGACGGGCAACTGAAAGAAACTAAGATAGTAAATTCATGGCAAGATTAAGTGATAGTAGAAGTGATTGACATTGCATGTAAAACATGAATGGAAGATTCAACAAATAGTTCAACATTCATGTGGGTGAGGCAGTTCACCGGTTGGGCAAACATCTGTGCAAAATAGTTTCATGCATGCGACAATAGTGAGATAGCAACAAAAACTGAAACAGAGCTAGGACAAGCTAGTATATATGTAAACGATAGCAAGCATTCAAAGAAATCAAGAAAACAATACTCCCACAAGTGAAAACACAAAAAGTGACATAAATGCAGCACAAGGCATGGGAAGTGGGCTTACCCCAAAAAAATTGAGTTGAATGTGCCGACTACTCCTAGATGTGATGTGGGATGTTAGAGATGCAAGGTTGATGTGAGGAATGAGCTCTGTAGCATCTAGTTGATGAGTTTTGATAACACTGAGGTTGTGACATGCATGCCATGAATCTAGGGGAAGTGACACTTGGTGGGAGGTTTCATAATTGATCCTTAGATGTAACCTCCAACTGCTAAACATAGATCCCTGAAACAAGGGATGCCTTTGCATGCTACCTTGGGAGAGGAAACCCATGTATTAAAGTCTGTTTTTCTCAGTCTCGGAGGGAATCGATCAACTTAGCTGCACATGCAAGAGACTGCTGAACTGCTAGAGAAAAATGTGCATTTCTAGCTAGGAGTTGGGCTAGCTGCCCATGAGATTTGCGCAATTTTTGGGAAGAGCGGCTGACTACTACCCAGATTTGTTGAAAGTCTCGGTTGAGCAACCTTGCTGGGGAAATTTTTGCAAATCTTGCTGGGAGTGTTAGCAGGTAGGATTGTGTAATCCTAGAGCCTAGCTGGTTGGCAGAGAGGATTGGGAAATTTTTGGAGGGAAGGCTGGTTACCCTCAAGAAATGAGCACTTTTCAAGGGGAATTTGCTCAGCCTGCAACTAAACCAAGTCCAGGTGAACAACCTGTGAGGGGAATGGATCAAGTTGTGACCAACCGGTTGCCTTTGTGCAAGAAAGACACTAAAGCTTGAGTACTTGATGAAGCAACACAAAGTGTTGTGTAAGGTTTGTAGGGAGGCTCCAAAACAGGCTAAGTCAAAATTTTGGAGGGTGGTTGTAGCCGCTGCAACACAATCTTAGTAAATGTAGTTTCTTTTAGACAAAGGTACATTGCTTGGGACATGTTGTTTCCAAGGAAGGCACAGTAGTGGATCTGGGAAAGATCATAACTATCATGGAATTGGAAGATCCTAGAAATGTTCATGAGGTTAGAAGGTTACTACAAGAGGTTCATCAGGAAATTCTCATGGATTTCCTATCTTGTTACACCATTGCAGAGGAAAGGAAAGGAATTTAAATGGATAAAGGAATGTGCAACCAATTTTGAGCAGTTGAAGCATTTTCTTTCAAATTCTCTAGTTATAATTTTGTGGAATCCTGATGCAGGAGGGACAGGTGGTATGTTAAGGAAATTGAATCAACACAAGAATGAATATGTGACACATGATCTTGAGTTGGCAGCGGCCATTCATGCATTGAAGATGTGGAGGTACTATCTTCTTGGCACAATGTTTGTATTGATGAGTGATCATAGTGGGTTGAGATAATTAATTGAACAACTGTATATGAATTCCAGGAAAGCTATATGGTTAGTCACGCTTAGTGACTTTGTATTCTAGATCACATACATCAAGGGTAAAGAGAACAGGGTTGTAGATGAGCTTAGCAAAAGAGTATAGGTAAATCATGTAACAACTATGAGTAAATATGGGACAAATTTACACAATTGGATCTTAAAAGAAGGACAATAGGATGATAGGTATAGGTATCTTAGGCACAGGTTATAGTAGCAGGGTATAGGTAATTAGGATGTGGAATAACATCTCACGACATATGGTTTGGTGAGATTTAAGGATAGAATCTATGTGCTAGACAAAAGTGAACTCGAAAATATTATCTTGCGGGAAGTTCATGTCAAGCCATATTTAGGTCATCTAGGATATCAGGAGACCCTAAAAATGGTTAAGAAATTATACTGTTGGTCGAGTATGAAGAAAGAGGTAGCTGAGTTTGTTGCGATACGTTTATATAATCAATAGGTAAAAGTGGATCACAAGCATCTGGGTGGTTTACTATAGCCAATTTTGATTCCATAATGGAAATGGGAGGTCATTTTGGTAGATTTTATTATAGGTTTGTCGAGAGCATCTAGAAAGCATGATTCCATCATGGTTATGGTTGAAGGGTTGACTAAGGTAGCTCATTTTATTCTATTTAAGTCTAATTATTCATCTAGTGAGGTAACACGGGTCTTCATCAGGTAGATAATGAGATGACATGGTATTCCTAGGAAGATTGTGTCAGATAGAGATGCCAAGTTCACTTATAGGTTTTGGAAGGAATTATTTGAAAGTTTCGGGAAAGAGTTGGCCTTCAGTACAAGTTATCATTCATAGACATATGGACAGACATAGAGGGTCAACAAGATTCCTGAGGACATGTTGAGAATGTATGTTATGCGCCAACATAGGTGGGAGGAGTATCTTCCACAAGAAGAGCTTTCTTACAACAATGGGTATTATGAATCATTGTGGATGAGTATGTTTGAGGCACTTTATGGGAGGAGTTGTAATACTCCCATCAGTTGGAGTAATCTAGTGAAAAATGTACTTATGGGACTAGACATGTTGGTAGAGATGGAATAGGAATTGCACGTTATCAAGAAGAATCTAAAGGCACCACATGATAGACATATCAGCTATGCAAATCAGCATAGGGAATTTAAGGGATTTCAGGCTGGGGAGCATGTATATTTGCACATCAAGCCAAAGAAGACCTCCTTGAGAATTGGATCATGTGCCAAGTTGGTACCTAGGTATTATAGACCTCTCAAGATCCTTAAGAGGATTAGACCAGTGGCCTATAGACTTGCCACGCCTCCGACAGTGGAATTCCATCATGTTTTCCATGTTTCATTTCTTAAGAAGTATGTAAAGGATGTCGATCATGTGATTGACTAGTTTGTATTGTAGATGGAGCTAGAAGGAGAATTATAGCCAGAACCTCAGTGCATATTACAACGAAAGATGCTCATGTTTTGGAACCGAGCAATTGAGCAAGTTAAAGTGAATTCAAAGAATTTTTGGCCCAACGAAGCTACATGGGAGATGGTTGATCAGATGCAAGCTATGTAGTCTTCATTGTTTCTCGGTTGAGGTAAAGTATTTTTGGTATATGTGCATATTATGTATGGTTGTTATCGTTAATACTGCAATGAGTTGTGTTATAAAGATCCAATAAGTGGTATGGTTTTCATGTTGTTATGTTTGTCATCTTGGTTTTTCTTTTCAGTAGGTTCATTGTAAATACTATATCGAGTTGAGTTATAAATCTCCATGGGGAATGTATTTTGGTTTTCAATAATTTTTCTAGATATAGGTATCATTTAACACCAAGGATAGGGTTCCCTTAAGGGGGAGGCATCTATAATAGCCTCAGGTTAAAATTTCATGTAATAAAGTTGATAAAGGAAAAATAAGACCAAGGTCATGGGACACGTATTCCAATCTAAATGTTAGGAAAAACATCCTAGTGGGTGTTCCTGTGGTTTATTATGGCTAAGGGAAATTGGCAAAGGCATTGAAAAAGGTTTAGAAAAGGAAAAGAGGCATTATTTGGTATTTATTTATGAAAATAAAAGGAAAGTGAAAGGTCACAGGATTGCATGACAATGAAATTGAAGGAAAATTAGAGAAAAATGAAGAAAATAGAGGCCTCAAATATGAAAAGGCTTCTAACGATCAATTCACAACTTTTGGTAGTTCTATGGTGGAGTGTTCTCTCTATTATCTCTCTCTCATACTCTTTCACACTTAGAGAATTCTTGTAGCACTCTACTATTGGAGAAAGGAAAGAAAGGATCAAGCATGGAAAAGTTCGATCAAGCGCTACAAGGGGATTTCTTTGCAGGTATTGAGTTGCATGTATGATTTCCTTGATAGTTTTGGCATGCATGGTACATGCATGTGTATATTTGGCTCCCTTTTTGTAGTTGGCATGGGTTTTTCCAGGTGTGATGGTGATTTCAGCCTTGCGTTTCCATTTCCGGATAGCCATGGTGTGATGGGGTTCTTTCATTTGCTTGAGCTTTGGATTGCTGGATGGTTTTGCAACCGGGTGAGGTGGTATTAGGAAAATTCCCAGCGGCCTATGAATCCCTTGACCAATTTTTGCAGGATTGCACTAAATATGGAGGGTATAGATGGGGAATTTCCTCAAGGTATTGGTGAAGAAAATTGAAGGAATCTAGGATTGTTTAGGGCCTAGTGATCCCTTGACTAGTTTTGGCAAGATTTTGGTAAAGCCTGGTTATGTAGGCGCTTGTTTTGGGTCTAGGAGTCCCTTGATCAATTTTGGAAGGATTGAGATAAATCCTGAGGAAGCCCTAGTTGTTTTGTTATGAGTCCCATATTCATGCTTGGAATATGGCACAAGTGTGATTGGCTGAAAGAAATATTTGGTTCAACCCAATCTATGGTCCGGTGGTACGTGGAAGTCCCTAACTTGGTTGGCTATTGCATATGTTAATAAGAGCTCTTTTCCTCTTGTATTTCATGAGTATTTATATTTTCTATTATGTGGCTTTGATGGTTGTGTTATCACTCAGGTTGTTCCCTGCCTCCTGGAGGGAATACGGCCGAGGTAACCACTAACCAATCCTTTAGTTGCAGGTCCTAGCCTACCTGCAACTAGAGAGGGCTCTCTCTTTATAGTTTAGCTTTGTTTTTGGAATATTTTAGTCTAGTTATGATGTGTTATGAAACCAGCTCACAAAAAGATAGAAAAGAGAGATCCACGCCTTAGAATTCAGCCTCTTCGAGGGGGCAACCTCCTTTACATTACATAAATGAACAATTCTTGGATGATACAAATGAAAAACCTCCTTTCTATATATAGGAGTCTAAGGGTCCCAATACAATCAAAGCCTACATAACAATAATATTATAGGGCACAACAATAACAATAGAGGGATTCTATGTGGCACAATAGTAACAATATGGGCACTACATGGGTACAACAATATAAATAAGGGGTATAACTACAATAGTAATGGGGTAATCACTAGTATTATAGGGACCCAACATGCCCCTCTCCTTCAAAAAAAGTGTTGTCCTCAACGCTTGAGTAGTTCTGGATACTTCTGCATAAAATTCTCATCCTCCCATGTGGAATCTTCAGCGGATAAGTTCTTCCACTTGATAAGATACTCTGAAATTGATCGATTTCGTAGCTGTCGAGTTCTTGTTTCTGTGACTGCTTCCGGTTCCAATATAATTTTTCCTTCCTCGTCAAGTTCTGGCAATATTGTTTGAACTGGGAGCTTGTCGCCTATAACCTTCTTTAAACATGAAACATGGAAAACTGGGTGCAATCGAGAAGCTGCAGGAAGCTCCAATTTGTATGCCATAGTACCAATCTTTTGCAACACCTTGTACGGACCATAATACTTTGGTGATAATTTATTATCCTTCTTAGCTTGCTTGAGGGACATTTGCTTATATGGTTGTAGCCGTAGGAATACCCAATCACCTACATCAAAACTTCTTTCACTGCGATGTTGATCTGCCTGTTGTTTCATTCTATTCTGTGCCAACACGAGGTTATCCTTTAAGAGTTGGAGGACTTGTTGTTGATGTTCGATGTGATGTTCCACTGCCTGAACCTTAGAATTTTCTCTTAAATATGATGTGATGGATGGTGGTTGATACCCATAAAGTGCCATAAATGGGGTCATTTTTGTTGCTGTATGGAAGGAAGTGTTATACCACCATTCAGCCAGAGGCAACCATTTGACCCATTGTGTCTGTTTATCAGATACAAAGCAACGAAGATATCCTTCCAAACATTTGTTTACTATCTCAGTTTGCCCATCAGATTGAGGATGATAAGATGAGCTATGAGCTAACTGAGTACCAAGACAAGAAAATAATTCTGTCCAAAAATTTCCAGTGAAAATGGGATCTCTGTCACTTACAATAATCTTTGGGTTTCCATGTAGCTTTTGAATTGTTTCCATAAATGCAGTAGAAACTGTACTGGCTTTAAATGGATGTGATAATGCACAAAAGTGTGCATACTTGGTAAGTCTGTCAACTACCACCATGATGACACTCTTTCCCTCAGACTTGGGTAAACCTGTGATAAAATCCATTGAAACCTCCTCCCAACGTTGGCTTGGAATGGATAAAGGTTGTAATAGACCCGGTGTCTTAATTGTTTCAACTTTATTTTGCTGGCAAACCAAACATTCCGCCACAAACTTTTGAATATCTGATTTAAGGCCATCCCAAAAAAATTCCTTCTTAACCCTGTGGTAAGTTTTTAAAAATCCTGAGTGCCCTCCTAAGGGAGAAGTGTGCAATTCCATAAGAATCTTTTGTTTTAGCTGGGAATTCTTACAGAGGTATAAGCGATCTTTGTACCATAACGAATCATTTTTCCAGCTAAATGTATCAGAAGTACTGGAATCTTGTTGTAGCTTTCGAATAAGTGCCCACACTTCTTCATCATTCTTCCATTCCTCCCTTGCTTCGTTTATCCAATCTGGTTGGATAATAGAAATGGCACACAACAATGCTTCCACATCCTCATCCTTTCTTGAGAGTGCATCTGCCACCACATTTTGCTTCCCTTTTTTGTAGATGATTTCAAAGTCATAACCCAACATCTTTGTGACCCACTTTTGTTGCTCTTCAGAGGATAATCTTTGTTCTAAAAAGTATTTAAGGCTATCATGATCCGTTTTTACCTTGAAGTGTCTTCCCATTAGGTAGGGTCGCCATTTCTTAAGTGCATGGAGTATTGCCAACATTTCCTTCTCATAAATAGCTTTGTTTAAAAACTTTCCCTTGATTGGACGACTTTCAAAAGCAATGGGTCTTTCATCTTGCATTAGAACAGCACCAATTCCATTTCCTGAAGCATCACATTCCACAATAAAGGTTTTTGTGAAGTCCGGTGTAGCTAAGACCGGTGCTTGGCACATTGCCTCTTTAAGATGTTCAAAGGCCTTTGTTGCTTCCGAAGTCCATGAAAATGAATCTTTCTTCAATAATGTTGTTAGAGGTGCTGCTATTCTCCCATAATTCTTAACAAACTTGCGATAATACCCTGTCAACCCAAGAAATCCTCGCAGATGCTTTATGGATGTGGGGATTTTCCATTCCTTAATGGCTTTAATTTTGCTAGGGTCTACCTTAACTCCTTCATGAGATACAATATGACCCAAATATTCCACCTCCTGGACTCCAAAGAAACATTTGGATCTTTTTGCATATAATTGTTTCTCCTCCAATAGTTGTAGCACCCTGTCAACATGTTCAACATGATCCTTCCAAGACTTGCTGTAGATTAGTATATCATCAAAAAATACTAACACAAATTTTCTAAGGAATGGTTTGAAAATTGAATTCATCAAACCTTGAAATGTTGAAGGTGCATTGGTAAGGCCAAAAGGCATGACCAAAAATTCATAATGACCCTCATGAGTTCTAAATGTTGTTTTCGGAATGTCTTCAATCTTCATTCTGATTTGATGATATCCCGAACGAAGATCCAACTTGGTGAAGTAAATTGATCCATGCAATTCATCCAGTAATTCATCAATAACAGGAATGGGGAACTTATCTTTAATAGTGAGCTTGTTGAGCTCCCTATAATCTGGACACATGCGCCATGATCCATCCTTCTTGTGCACCAATACTACTGGAGCTGAGAAAGAACTTTGACTCGGTTGAATTATACCAGCCTCTAGCATTTCTGCAACCATACGTTCAATTTCACTTTTTTGGACATATGGATATCTGTACGGCCTGATGTTTGGAGGAACACTTCCTGGAATCAGATGAATAGCATGATCATGATCACGCATAGGTGGGAGACCTTTGGGAGTCTCAAATACCTTGGAATGATTGTCCAGGACTTTTTGGAGATCTGGAGAAATAGATGATTCCAATGTGGAAACATCTAGCGAACATAATTGTGCAATTACACCTCTTTGCTCCTTTTTTAGAAGCTTTGTCATGCCATTAGAGCTGATTATCTTTCCTGGTTTCCCTGCAATACCCCTTAATTCAACTTCCTTTCCTTCCACAGAAAATTTCATGAAAAGTTCTTGAAAATTAAAAGCTATTGTACCCAAGGATTGTAGCCATTGGACTCCTAGTACAACATCAGCACCTCCCATTGGAATGGAAAGCATTGGGCTAGTCAATACATATTCTCCCATGGATAGCTTGATATTATGGCACTTTCCAGAACAATTTATTGTTCCTCCATTTGCAATCATCACTTGACACTCTGGTGCTGGATATAGGAAGCAATTCAATTCTTTTGCTACCCTACAATGAATAAAATTGTGGGTGCTTCCTGAATCAATCAACACTATTACCTTTTTCTTCTTGATTTGTCCTTCTATCTTGATGGTTTGAGGAGTGGTAATTCCCGCCAATGCATTACAAGATATGGTCGGATTTATTTGTTCTTCATCTAGGCTTTGTTCCTGGAATATATCCTCTTCTTTTGACCTTTCTTGCTCCTTTTCTTCTTCCTCTTCACAATCTATGTAGAATAATTTCTTCTCAGCACACTTATGACCTTTTGTGTATTTGCTATCACAATTGTAACAAAGCCCTTTTGCTCTTTTTTCTTCCAATTGTTGTGGTGTCAACCTTGTAGGTTGTGGAAGACTATGGGCAACAACACTTCCGTCTTTATAGTTGTGAATGGTATGCTTCCTAGTTGCCATAATTTTGCTTTCCATTTTTCTTGCTAACCTGAATGCCTTCTCTAATGAATCAGGTTCCCAAAGGCGCACATCATGTTGGATATTATCCTTTAAAGACCCTATGAACACATCAATCCTATGCTCCTCTGGAATATCTTTTACCCTTATGTTCAATTTTTGGAACTCCTCAATGTGCTCCATTATTGAACCCTTTTGTTTGAGACTTATCAATTGGCTAAAAAAAGTGTTGCTTTTTGTATCCTCATAATGTGCTATCAATTCTTCCGTAAAAATTGCCCAAGTGATAAATTGTTTACGAGAACAAAGCCATTGATACCATACAAACTGATTTGGTTCCAAATATAAAGTTGCCATACGTACCTTTTGTGTGTTTTGCACATTATTGAGATCGAAGAATTGCTCCATCTGTAATATCCATGTGGCGGGATCCTTGCCATCAAACTTCCTCATATCGATTTTTGGAACATGGTGAGTCTTTGATCCAACATTAGAGTCTATGGAATCATGATTAACATTTCTTTTGTTCTCATCATGAGTTTCCTTTACTACCTTTTCACCATTAGTGACCCTTTCTTGTAGCAACTTCTTCAATTCATCCATCTTATCATCCATGCCATCAATTTTAGCGTCCATGCCATTCACCTTAGCTTCCATGCCATCCATCTTAGCTTCCATGCCCTTTATCTTAGATTCCACGCCATTTACCTTAGATTCAACGCCATTTATCTTAGATTCCATCTTAGCTTCTGTTAGCTTTTGTGAGCGTGACATTTGTTGCACTTGTTCTTGTAATTTTGATATATCATGTAGCATTTCTTCCTCTTCTTCATGAGTCATGCTAGAGCTTTCAGGTTCCTTACTAGGTGTTTGCATTTTCTTTCCTCGGGGCATCAGTTACCGATAATAATGTTTTACTATGCCCTTTGAATTCCGTTAAACCAAGCTTACACAAAAATTAAAAAAAAAAACTACACACCTTTTTTCACTTTATAGAAGCCTGATATTGAATCTGATGTATCTCTGTAATTTCGGATCCTCCAATTCTGAAATTGCTACCTGTAGTAGCCTTCTGTGTCCTCTTTCCAATGCCACTAGTCTGAGCCAAATTGGATTCTCCAAGGAAGAGTTATGTGAAATCTCCCACAGTGACTTGCTTTTAGACTGGTTCAGTAGAGCGAACTTGTACGACGTGCCACGAGTCCCTGTTTCAACCTTTGAATCTGAAACAAACATAAAAAAAAACTACAGTCCGTCCTCTTTCTGTACCTTCAATCCGATCCCCAGAGAGAAAGTTATGACGATTTTCCCCAGGTCACCTGTTTTGAATGTAATTCAGGAGTCTGCAAAAAGACCAACTTCCTCAGATCATATCTCCGCAAATATCGCGCAAAAAGCTCTGAAATTCGGACCCAAGGTTCAGCGCGATTTCTTCTCAAATGGGTTTTTTTTTTAGACTTCTGAAACATCACAGAAAAAATGTTATAGCAAAAATGCCACGATGACCTGTTTGGAGCAGCGAAACCCTAGAATCCAAAGCTCTGATACCAAATGTTATGAAACCAGCTCACAAAAAGATAGAAAAGAGAGATCCACGCCTTAGAATTCAGCCTCTTCGAGGGGGCAGCCTCCTTTACATTACATAAATGAACAATTTTTGGATGATACAAATGAAAATACCTCCTTTCTATATATAGGAGTCTAAGTGGTCCCAATACAATCAAAGCCTACATAACAATAATATTGTAGGGCACAACAATAACAATAGTGGGCTTCTATGTTGAACAATAGTAACAACATGGGCACTACATGGGTACATCAATATAAATAAGGGGTATAACTACAATAGTAATGGGGTAATCACTAGTATTATAGGGACCCAACATGATGCACAAGTTTTTGTTTTGAGTTTGTTGGATGGTGATTTCAGGCAGAGCTAGGGTGAAAGTCTAAGACAATTTGTTCTATTGGGTAATAGAGTCAAGGATGGTGTACAGCTGAAAGTGTTTCTTGGGGAATGGTAGAACTACAGAGCAAGATAGGCAGTTTTGGAACAATTTTCAAATCTAGAAATTGGTGGAATGAAGTTAGGAAATGAAAGGCAGTCAAGAATCTTTCATTATGCTGGCAGAGGGAAAGTGCATGAATATTATTCAGGAGCAACAAAGAATTCCTAAACAGTATTCAAAATGAAGGAATTAGTGCAAACATGAACAATTAAGAATTCATATTTATGACTAATTCTGAAGAAAAAATATTTGATAGCAGAAATTGAGCACAGGGTGCTGTTAAACAAATATTGGGCTATTCTTTTCTTCTGTTACCAAGATTATGAACATATGTGGAATTTGCAAGCATAGAAAACATAAAACGAAGTTTAGAATAACTTATTGTTCCATTGAATGACACGAGAATTCTGTAGTAAGTCCCAGAACATCATTAGCACATTCAGAAAGCGCAGAAACCATGAACTTCAACAACCATTTGTATTAGAGAGTCTCAGAAATTACATCATAGCTTAGAGAGAAAATCACCAACCCCAAATACATATTATGGGGGGGTATTTATACAAAAAAGGAGATACAAAATATCACGAAGATAAGTCTTGAACTCATAACTTCCTTTACCAACTCTAGACAAGTAGTAAATGAGGGAGTAAATGCTGAAGTAAATATGAATGTGCCAGCTGTCCAATTTGTCAGAGGTATTTTGACTATCTGAGCTGAGTGAGTCGGTTGGTCACTGCGCATTGATTTCTACATTTTCTGCTTTGATGTGGCTATGCTGCTTGTCGTTGTGTGGGCCTTTATCATCAGTGTTTTATTTCTTTGCATTGATGAGCTATAGTCACCGTTCAATTTTTCTTTTTTGTTGTTCTCTTTCCTTTGACAGGTGGACCGTGCCTCTGTATTGGCTGACCTGTAGCTGATTAAAAGAATTAATAAACAAAATTACCTGAGAAATGTCTCTATCATTCCTTTCCACCAATCCTCTGTAGGCAGCTGATGTCTTTGTATCTTTATTAGTGTTTCATCAGCTTCTATGTATCTATAAAAGTTAGGTTGGACTTCAAAGAGATGGTTTATCTCATGTTTAATATAGAATAAATTTTCTAGCTTTTCATAAAGATTATGTCCGGATGGAGGCCCTGTTTCCTCTGAGGTGCTTGAGGATGCTGTGATTTGATTGGAGGCATAGTTATTTACCCTATTGGCATAACGTTCATGTGACATCAGTCTTCCAGTGCTAGTTACTAAACTGGGTAGCCCTCTGCTCTGTAATGTTGCAAACTTTATTATGAACTCATTCACCTCTGCCTGCATTTCTTGGCATTTTCTTTCCAGAGTCTGCACAAAATTCTTTAAGGTCAGCACCCTTTTAACTAGTAATATGGTATCAGTCTTGTTCCTGATACCTATTGCTGCCAACTGATCTTTGGTGTGAGTGTTCAGGAATTGGATAATTATGTTGGCTTGCTCAGGCATATTTCCTAAAGATGCTCTAGCCTTTTGATTTTCAAACTGAGTCAAGCTTATCAATTCCATCTGCTCATGTATAGTTTCAATGGATTGCCATTGGTCTGTAACGGATTGGCCAATCTTGGCCCACAAAATTCTCTTGACTTCAGCCAGAGTCCTATCAATAGTGAGCTCCTTTTCCAGCTCCTTTATCCTTTTCTCCAGGTTTTTCACTTCCCTTGTTTTCTTAGCTACATCCATCTTTGATTTGTCATATTTTTCCTCAATTTTGGCTAGATTTTCTTTGGCCTCTTTCAATTCTACCATCTGTACTTCCAGGGCCTTTATTTCTTTCATCATATCTTCCATACTCAAACTGGCCTCTGGCTCTACTGGTGTTGTTGTTGTCGCTGAAACTGCTGCTGAAGTTGAGGCTGGAGTTGAGGTACCTGGTATTGATGTCAAATCAGTAGGGGGGACTGTTGTGGTGACCGTAGGAGGAGCAGCTCCAACTCTCCCTGTCTCCCTTGTAGTGATGCCTCCATGGCATTCTCTGTTTCTATCAGTCTTTTATGCATCTTCATGAGAAAAGTAACCACATCCTCCTCTTCCTTTTGTTGTGCCACCTCCGTAGTTTGAGGATGTAGTGTAGCTGGCATCCTGAGTTGTCTTCTGAGGGCTGCTATGTCTTCCTCTTTCTTCTTGATCAAGGCCTGAATGCCCTTCGGATCCTTGGGATCATGTCCCAACTCTATAATAATCTCCTCCAAGGATTTGATTC
Organism: Pinus tabuliformis; assembly: GCA_031772625.1. NCBI lineage: Eukaryota > Viridiplantae > Streptophyta > Pinopsida > Pinales > Pinaceae > Pinus > Pinus tabuliformis. The sequence continues at coordinate 484,698,811 of CM062818.1, read as the reverse complement.
GATTATCTTTAGCCATTGAGGAGGCCTTCTCTAATTCCAGCTGGGCAGAAGTATTGTGCAAAGAGTTTTGCAACCTATGGGCCAACAATGTTTTGTCTGCCAAGGTAGAATATACCATTTCGCCGGTCTGCTTGTGTAACTCAATCTGGTCTATGGGATGGATATCCCTGGAGAGAACTTCCAGATTGGTTCTAATATAGTCAGCAGCTGATTGTGGTTGCTGCATTATAGGTCTGAAATGACTAAGGGTCATTTTCCCTTCTTGGATGTCATAGGCTGCCATTAGCCTTTGCTGATTAGTGGGAGCCATTCTTAGCAGTTGGTTGTAAAGTTGGAACCTCACTGGCTCATTTCTGGCCTTGATATCAGTGAATGCTTTTTTGATGTCAGAGCCCTGTTTGCTCTGTTGCCTGGTAGATGTAACCTCCACACCTTGTTGTCTTTCTTGCTCTGGCTGGAAGGAGCTGGCTGATGTCTCCATACTTGGGGGAACTTGCTGTTCAGTTGGCCCCTCTGGAATTTCTTCCTCTGAATAAGGATTCAATCTTTGTCTCTTTTCCCCTTGCTGATCTGTAGATGTCCCTGTGGGGGTTTCTTCTTGTCTATCCCTTTTCTTGGCCCTTTCCTCATTAAGGGGAGTCTGTAATACAAGGATTTCAATTGCCTTTGCTTGTGTTGAAGGGTCTTGCCCTTGACTTTGTTCATCTGTTGAAACCGGTCTGTCTACCATTGTCTCTTGCTGCTCTAAATTGTGCACTTGCTGCTCTGAATGTTGCACCTCTTTTCCTTTGGATGTGTCTGCTGGCGGAGCACTTTCTTGTGCAGGATGTTGGGAAGCTGTGGCAGATGAGGTTCCTTCTCCAAGGTGCCGAGGAACTGTGAAAAACACCTGTCCAAAAGATTCCAGGTCAACTGATTTTTCAAGGTTTTTGATTGCTTTTTCTGTAATCTCTTCTTCAGTAAGTTCTTCCACTAGTGTGACCTCTACCCATTATTGTTGATTGGCATATTGTTCAATTCCAGGGATTGGGAAGTGGACATACCCTGTGAGATTGTTTTTAACTCTTCTAAAGCTTATGAAATGCTCAGGGTCATATGGTGCCCAAAGAAAACTTTGTTTCAGCTTGAGTTTATCTCTCAGAATATTGTCTGCATCCTTCCAAGCTTCCTCCATTTTATTAAAGATAAAAGGGCCCAATTGGTGTCTTATCTTGAGCTGTGCTTTTTTCCTAGCGCCATAAAAGTGAGTCAAGTCTGCACTGTTGAATTTCTGATAGTGCTCCAGGGCAAACTGTGGTTATTTATTTAACTAGAGGTTAAATAAACCTGACGGTTTAGACGCGGAAGGGCTCTTACTAAAGTCCCAAGTGAACTTAATAATTCCCAAAAACTATATTATATGGCTATAGTGCCAAGGGGCGGGGATATTTACATTTTTTGGGTTTTCATAATTTTTTTTGTAGAATAGGGATGGGGAAATGATCAAGGGAGCTACATAATAGAGTTAAATGTTAATATGGGTTTATGGAATGAAATTGCATACACAAATGCTAAGTTTGTAAAGTGAAACTTAGGCATAAGAAAATGTAATGAGTATGGAATGATGATTTTTACACAAGAAATGTGGCTTCTTTTCATTAAGTAAACTCAGAGTTTAGGTTAGCATTTCTCATAGAATGAAGTGAAATAGGACTATTGGGCAGATCCCAAGGTCCTTGAGGGGATGTTAGTCAAAGATTTCTAGGGGAATGAAAGGGGAAATTAGTCATGCTTCCACTGTTCTGCAACCAAACAACTGCCATGATCCTTGTGTCATTGATGGGATGAGTCTTTCTTGACAAGACAAAAGTGATCACCAACTTGCTTCTGCAACCTCAGACTACCTACCTAGCCTAATACACCTAACATATTTTCTTCATTTTGATTGGGTGCATTTGAACTTGCAAACCCTGATTTTCCTCTTTTCTTTTGACTGCCCTCCTATCTAAGTCTACCCTTATCTCTTCCAAGGGCCCAGATTAAACAGTTGGGCTCCTTATTTTCTCTATCTATCTATTCGTCTTCCAAGCTTGAATTGTTTTGACAGATATTCTCTCTCTATTCTACAACAATCAATTTAAACATGGAATGGTCCAGATTGAACTGTTGGGCCATCCATTAAGTGTGATAAACACAGTATTTGCACATTGTGAACTTGCAAATAAGATATCAGTGGAATTTTGACTGGCCACTTTCCTGGTCTTTTGGTTTGGGGTTCATTTCTATCATTTTTTCTGACCAATTTACTCTTTTTTCCCTTTGATTTTTCTTTTAGGGCATACCCTCTTTACATTTTTTAATTTTCCTCATTTGTTTACAAAATATGGAACCTTTGCAGCATGAAAAGATGAACATATTTAGCACTTCCATAGTCAATCATGAAAAATGAAACCTATTGGTATAGGAACCTAACAGGTTGTTCTACCGTTGTTATTATTTTGGTTATATGATCATTATAAGAATGATTTCATGATAGATTCTAGTAATGGCTCTTGTTATGTTTTTATTGGTAAATGAATGGTTATTGAATGCATGACCTTGTAGATGTTATTGCAGCTATTTTGATATGTAATTATACCTTCTTAATGATTCTCAGATAAGTATTAGACCCATATGTTCAGATATGCATTTATGACATCTAGATTACATGTTCACAATTGGTTTGACGAAATGATTGTCATGGTTAGGTCTCGTTAGGTCAATTATTTGAGAAAATTTTGTATGAATGTATTTTTCTTGATCCCATTTATCATTTTGGAAAGTCTCACTGAGATCTGGGCAGTGGTCTGGAGGCTGACTTGGAATTTAGGCTCAGAATCTGGGACTACATGCTCTGAACTGAAGTTTTGGGCTGCAACCGTTGGGATGAAGACTTGTGGGAGAAGTCATAGGCTTTGAACCACATGGATGACTTGTTGTGTGAGTGGTTGAGAGCCCTAGCATGTGAAAAAGTGGTCTAGCTCAATGTTTTATCACCTAGGGTTGTTGTTTAGCCCCTCAGTGACCTGTGGTTCCTGTAGGAGGTGTCAAGTGGTAATTTTGTGGTCATTAGTCGGCCCCACTTACTTAAGAGGATATAGGAGGTCGGGTCATGTCATAGTATCTTTCGATCTCATGTTTACCCTCACAGATTAATGAAATTGGGAAAATGTGGGAGGGAGGTGTTACAACCAACTCATAGGAATGTTGACGAGGTTAGATCATTCATGGGACTAGTAGGTTATTACAGGTAGTTTATCAGGAACTTCTTAAAGATTGTTTATCCTATTACATCTTTTCAGAGGAAAGGGAATAATTTTGAGCATATGAATCACTTTATTATAAATGCTCTAGTTTTGAGGATTATAAATCCCGATAAGGAGTTTGTGGTTTGTACAAATGCTTGTAAGGAAGGACTAGGTGGGGTCTTGATGCAGGAAGGTGATTCAAGCAAGTTTAATGAGCATGAGTGGAACTAGGTGACTCATGATCTTGAGTTGGTAGCTATCATTCATGCATTGAATATGTGGAGAAAATATCTTTTCGAAAGGAGGCTTGTTCTGATGAGTGATCCTAGTGGGATGAGGTACTTGTTTGAGAAACCCAATCTAAATGCCAATAAAGTTAGATGGTTCGCTACCCTCAGTGAGTTTGAATTTGGGATCAAGTACATCAAGGGAAAGGAGAAAAAAGGTGTGTATTCTCTTAGTAGGAGAGTGCGGGTGAATCAAATCTCAATTGTGAGCTCTTATGAGAAATATTTATAGGAGCGGATCTTGCAGTCAAGGCAGCATGATGATAGGTACTAGCAACTAAAGCAGAGGTTAAAACAATAGGGTGAAGGTGATAGGGATGAGGAGTACCACCTCACGACAAATGTCTTGGTTAGATTCCGGAGCAGGATTTATGTGGCAAATAACATTGAGCTAAAGAAGCTTATCTTAAGGGAGTTTCATGTCAAGCCATATTCAGGCCACTCAAGATATCAGAAGATTGAAAAATTTTAACAAGTTTTATCACTGGTTGAATTTGAAGAAAGAAGTGGCTGATTTTGTTACGAGGTAGCTCAGATCTTCATTAAGAAGATAGTGAGATTTCATGGTGTTCCCAAGAAAATTATATCAAACAGAGATGCCAAGTTCACTTCCAGGTTTTGGAAGGAGTTGTTTGCATGCTTAGGGATAGAGTTAGCTTTTAGCACAACTTTGCTTCCACAAACAAATGGAAAGACATAGAGGGTTGGCAAGATTTTCGAGGATACGTTGAGGATGTATATAACGCATCAACAAAGTAAGTAAGAGGAGTATCTTCCATTGGTAGAGTTCGCATATAATAATGGGTATCAGGAATCCTTAAGGATGATTCCATTTGAGGCTCTTTATGGGCAAAGTTGCAATACTCTTATCAATTGGAGTGATCCAGTGAACACGATACTAATTTGAATGGATATGTTGGATGAGATGGAGTAGGAGATGTAGGTTATCAAGAGGAATTTAAAGAAAACATAGGATAGGTAGAAGAGTTATGTAGATCAACATAGAGCATTCAAGGAATTTCAAGTTGGGGATCATGTGTACTTGCACATCAATCCCAAGAGGAACTCCTTAAGGATTGGGTCATGTTCCAAGCTAGTACCTCAGTATTGTGGGCCTTTTGAGACCCTTGAGAAGAATGAACCAGTGGCCTACCAACTTGCACTGCCACTAAAAATGAAAGTACATGATGTTTTCCATTTTTCATTTCTTAAGAGATATGTCTAGGATGTTGACCATGTAATTATTTATTTGTATTACAGGTGGAACCAAAGGGAGAGTTCCATCCATAACCTTAGTGCATTTTGTAGTGCAAATAACACATTCTCTAAAACTAGGCATCGATCAAGCTAAAGTGCATTGGGAGCACTTTTGGCCCGATGAAGCTACATGAGAGATGGTTAATCAGATACATGCTTTCTATATTTCTTTTTTTGTTGGTTGAGCATATGTGTTTGGTTGATGTGTTTTGGTTTATATTTATATATGCATATGTGTATTATAAATATTTCAATGAGTTATGTTATAAATCTTCATAAGCAGGAAGTTTTAAATATTGCATTGAGTTATTTTATAAAGCCCCAATAAGAAGTATGGTGTTCATGGTTTCAGTAGTTTAGTATGATGTAAATGTTGCATTCAGCTGTGTTATGAATATCCATGGGTAGCATGTTTTTGTTGTTTATATATGTTATTGAACACCGAGTATGGTGTTCCAGCAAAGGGGAGGGGTTTGTAACAACCCCTGGTTGATTTTACATGTAAATAAAATAATACCAAGGTCATGGGACACGTATTCCAAGCTGAATGATGGGAAAAATGTTGTAGTGGGCATCACTTGTAATAATGGTTGTGGAAATTGGAAAAATAATTAACAAATAAAATAGGCATTAATTGGAATTTAATTATGAAAATAAAGGAAAATAGGAGAAAAGGAAGGTGAAGAGACAAAAATTTGCATGCAAGGGAAATTAGAGGGAAAATGAAGGAAAATGAAAAAAAAGGAGACATCATAGAATTAGTTTCTAGCCTTTTGATAATTTTGGGTTGAGTTCTTTTTTCATTCTCTCATTCTCTCATACCCTTTTACACTTATGATATTCTTGGAGCACTCTATAATTCACTTGGGTTGGAGAAAGAAAGAAAAGCAAAGCAAGGAAGTGCAAGGAGACAATTGGATCAGTAGCTACAACAGGATTACTTTACAGGTAACAGGTTGCATGTGTGATCTTCTTGCTGATTTTTGGGTTCATGGTATATGCATGTGGTTCCTTTGTTATGCTGTCATTGGTATGGGGATTTGTCTGAATTGATAGTGGTTTCAGCCTTGCCTTGCCATTTCCTAGATAGCCATGGTGTAGTGGGTAGCTTGGGTTCCCTGAAGGTTGTGGGTTGAGTTACTAGTCCTTGGAGCCTGTGGGTTGGGAAAAATTCTCTAGAGTCCTGAAACAACTTAGGTTCCATGGAGGTTGTGGGTTGAGTTACTAGTTACAAGAGCCTTGGAAAACTTGGATAGAGACTGATCTGGTTGATGTTCGTGATTTCTAGACCATAGAGGTGAAATCAGTGTGGTTTAGGGTTGATTTGGTTTTGCCTCTGGAAGCCCTAAATGTTTTTTCTTTTGGTTTAACCCTTATGATCCCACATTCATGCTTGGAATATGGAACGAGGGTGATTGATTGAAAGAGAGATTTAGTTCATCCCAATCTATGGTTGGGTGGTACGTAGATGCCCCTAACTTGGTTGGAAATTTCAAATGTTAATATGACCAGTTTTCTTATTATGATCTATGATCATTTGTATTGGTTATTATGGTGATGTTATGGTTGATCTGTCATAGTTTCTATTCTGGATATATGTTGGTTATATGCATGGTTTTATTATGTGCACTAGCTATGGATATCTCTCATGATTTTATAAGTTACTAGATAGTTGATGAATGCATGGGCTAACAAGTGTTATTACAACTAGATTGAGAGGTCATTGAGCCTTCTTGGTGATTTTGTGATGAAATTTAGAAGTCTATGATCACATTCATGACCTGTAGGTTACATATTTTTCATGTGTTTGATGAAATGTCTATCTTGAATTAGGCATGTATTGGTCAAGAAATGGCTCAATTTTTGTTTATTTAGCATTGTTATCATTATTGTATTCATTCTAGAAAGTTACATGAAGTTTTGGGTAGTGGTCTAGAGGATTTCCTGAAAATGTGGCATAGATCTCGATACCACATGCACTAGAATGAGGAATTTGGCTCACAATCGCATGCATGCAGTGTTATGGGTGTGGCTGGGGAGTTTCTCTAGTGAAAAAGAGTTCCAACTCAGGGATTGATCACCTAGTGTGGTTTGCAGGATCCTGTGTGGTCTACAGTACCTGAGGGATGGTTGTAAGTTGATAGTTAGTTGGCCCCACTTCCATAACTTGAACTTGGAATTCAGGTCATATCATCGTGACACTCAACTAATGTTTACCCTAGAGAGCTTGTAAAATTGGGTAAATGTGGGGTGGGGCATTACAAATATGGTGCTTGAAATGTTGTTTAAAGGTGCTTTAAGATGAAATCAAGCATTGGTTCATAATTTGGTAGATTGAATTTTGATTTTCCCTAAATCAAAGTACTGATGTCGATCAAGGTAGGTAATTGGCATTCAAAGTTTTGGAAAATAAAATTGCCATTGTGTAACCCACATACGTAGCCAATATTAGTAGGCCAAAACTAGTGTTCACAGGCCTATGCATGAACAATAAAATCCTTAGGATTTTACTAGAGAAATTTCCCATGGTATCTTTCCTTAGAGTTCAAACTTGGTCATGTTCAAATGTTTGATCTAGTTTATGTTTATTTGGGTCCACGTAATGAATGATGTGGTCAATTGAGATGTTGGTAAATTGTTTAATGTGTATGATCCTACACAAAACTAATTGGAATGTCATTAATTTTGATATGTTCATGAGGGTGACTTGTTCTAAATTCGTTATTGGTAAATCAAGTTTAAATGGTTATGTGGTCGATCAACCAAAAGGTGAGATGGTGAGGGATTTGCATGTCAAGGAAAAACACTAGTAGCATAGTACGATAAATAGAGGTTACACTGTGTGTGCTTCAGTATATGATGAATACATATGTATATTACTATGTATGTAGGTTATAGTTTGACTATGAAGTGTGATAAGAAGATAAATCAACACATTGGTCCAGATATTGTTGTTAAGCGTTGAATGGAAACTCTATGTGTTGGGTATGATAGAGTGATGTGGTTGAATATATGAGCTTTGGTGCGATGGAAATGTTGAGTCAATTGTGTGTATGCATGATCCAGGTGGATATTGGTGTCCACCCACCTATTCCACTTCGACCCCCACTGTTGTTTCTTTTCATTTTCCTTAATTGTAGCACAAATTACTATTTTTGGCAGTTTTTTAGGTCCTAAACTTCCAAAGCCATTTTGAGGGACTAAAAGTCATTTTTAGGGAAAACGGAGAGACTGGAAAAGTGCCAATCTATTTTATAAATTTATTGTTAGCCTCCTCTTTGAAATCTTTGAAACAAGGTATTATGATAGCCAAACAAATATCGTATGCCAAAGTTTTGACCCTGGGAAGTTGACGTTCCAATTTACCCCAACAAGGTCCACATGCTTTTAGTGCTTCATCTCCTAGGGTTAGGTTTTTGGATGTTTAGGGTTTTTCATTGTTTCTCAATGATAAAAATTCCATTGAGCCTCATTGTAACACAGTTCAGAGGCATGTAGCCGCCACATCTCTTCTCAGAGATAAGCTACCATTGCCCAAGCTAGTTTATTTCCATTATGTATGTAAGCATCTTTCTGTTCTTTGATATTAATGAAATGATGTTTTGTTTCTGTTGCATCTATGTGTTTGTGTTTATGTTCATATTTGTATTTTGTTGCATTCCTACGTAAGTCTGGATCAATGCATACTAGAGACAATATCTATGTGATTTGTTAGTATGAGTAACTAGATATAGACCTCTAACAAATAGCTTCTCACTACCACAAATAGACAGTGTAAATATATATTCATGTGCATATGGATCATAGATGAAGTGTTGCAAAGTATGTGTGACAAATATTTAAGATTGATGGTTGAGTGTATTATTGGGTACTTGCATGCTATTGAAGATTCAAGAGCTAATGGTGTGTTTATATTGCAGCTATCCTAAGATGAGTATGGATGTTGTTGATGTTGGAAATAATACTGAGAGCGGGGGGGTGAATCAGTATTAGCAAGTCAATAATTTTTCATTTCCATAATCAAATTCATATACGCTACTTCAGTTAATGGAACTCGTGTGTATACGCAACTGTGTTTAAGGCAACTACCAGATATCCTGCAAACTTATGATTCAGTTAATTCACCATATGTTGATCTTTAATCAATGCATCAGAACCATGTAAACAATAACCAGGTGCAGTAAAAATAGAACAAACATTCACACACATGAACATAAGATATAAGGTGGAAACCCAATGTGGGTGAAAACCACCTAAGGCAATTGTCTCTATCTTCTTTTTAAATTAGAAACTTCTTTTTACAATTTTTGTACTGGTGCAGTCTTATACCAGTATGCAAGCTTCTACCTACAGAAAGCTACAATGTTCTCTCATTCTCTAGATTCTCTTGGAAGGGAGCTACAACCACTAGCTCTTGTACTAGCTGCTATGTTTACTAGTACGTAGCTGTCGGCCTATAGAAGGCTACAACCTTCTCTTTTCTTTCAGGGACCACGTTCCATAAATTTTTAGACTGGATCCATCAATAGCATCATTCAATCATCAAATAAACCAATCTCCTTTGCACCAACCACAACTGAATCAACCAATCACTTTGACAACCCTTCAATCTGATCTTTTAGAATGCTTTAACCAGAATACAGTAACCAAAATACAGTAACTAGAACATAGAACATTGTAACAACAAACAGAAGCAGCTAAAACATATTTTATTAGGTATACGCTACTTCAATGTGTCTAACCTGCGTGTATACACCCTTTTCTCAAGGCGAACCTACGTGCATACACCCTTTTCTCAAGGCGAACTTGTGTACATATCTGCCAATCAAATTTAAGATGTATACATTGTTTTGATATGCAGAACCAGCGTGTACACACGCCTTTTCTAAAGTGAACTTGCGTAAAGATCTGTAAATGATGATTTAAACTTCACAACAATTCTAGACTTCAGTTATACCCAGATCATCATATTTACAGATTACAACATGCACTAGTTATTCAGATAAATGATCAAATCACATAAAGATACTTCACTTCAAGCCTTTAGATTTTGACCCATCATTAGATCTTATCCTTTATCAAGTGCTAAGGTTCATCTTTGGTTTAGATCCAACTATGCAGCATAACCCAATAACCTGTATACTAGATCTTTCTCTTCATCTGATATTCAATACTTTAGTACCTTTGCCTAATGATCTTCTCTTCCTTTTATAGTCTTAGGCCTTACTCAATACCATGGACCAAAACTACTTAGGACCAATACCTTGGACCAAATACCTGGGGTCAACACTTCGGACCAGATATCTTGGACCAATACCATGGATCAAAATACCATGGACCAAATACCACGGACCAAAACTTAGTTTTCCAACATGTACGTGCATTTCCTTCTGTGAAAGTGCGTGTGTACATTATATGCTCCTTTTGGTCTTCTAACCCGCATGTACATGCAACTTGGTCAATGGGGAACCTATGTATACCTCTCTTTCTTCATTCTGTGAGTCTGAACTGTGATCTGTCATCTAAGTGAGTTGCCATCAAGGACAACACCTGTGTTATAGTGCCAAATCTGTGTCATAATGCCAACAATCTCCCCCTTTGGACTCGATGGAAACCCCAAGCCACTCTCCCCCTTTGTCATCAAGGGCAAAGGGTTATGCTCCCCTTGATTACATGCTGAATTCTCTGATATGTTGAAGTGTGTTGATTGAGTTCCATGATTGAGTCCATGCTCCCCCTGAATATAAGCAAGGTCTACAAAAAGATGTTCTAAACGAAGAACTTGACTCTATACATACATCATAAATGACCTTCCTATCACCAATGACTTATACATACATCCATCTCCCAAACAAGTGGGGATATACCAATTGTTTATACATGTCAAAACAAGAACATTACATCATCCATCCCATGCATAGTGGGGTAACAAAATAGGTCGTTTCATGACCTTTACATTAAAATATAGACATGACATATATAATAGAGACCAAATATCTAAGACAAGACCATGATAGTCATCAACAACTATCATCAGCAATATCTATCAATCAACATCCAGACTAGCAACCATGATCTCCCCCTGGACCTGTGCCAGATGATCATTGTTAGATCTGATCATTTCATATAGTAGAAGAGTTATCAAGGCATCATCATCAATTATATATACATCAAGTTATCAACAACTTATGAGAGCCAACATATTTCCACATGTCATACACAGACTGTAACCATCACCAAGCAAAGCAGATAATTCACTTAACCATATCAGACTCCTTTCATCTTGAGTCTAGCCTACTACTTTTCCTCAAGCCAACATATACACGGTTGTATCCACAGAAACCAATGTATGTACACGACTACACTTCATGAAAGTCGTGTATAACCACCTTTCTCTAAAACATATAAGTTTTAACAGCAGATGATGCATCAACCACTCCCAGCTTTTGTCTCAGATATTCAAATGTCTCTCTGGGCAGTGATTTGGTGAATATATCAGCAACCTGTTCTTTGGAGGGAACATACTCCAATTTGACCTTTTGTTCAAGCACTTGTTCACGTAGAAAATGATATTTGATAGGTATGTGCTTGGTCTTAGAATGCATGACTGGATTCTTTGAAATACTGATGGCACTTGTATTATCACATAGAATGGGGATGGGTGGAGTACATGTGATCTGAATGTCTTGCAATGTTTGCATCATCCAAAGGAGTTGTGTGCAGCAAGATGCAGCAGCCACATATTCTGATTCAGCTGTAGATAATGAAATTGAACTTTGTTTCTTACTGAACCAAGACACTAATCTGGAACCCTTAAAGAATGCATCACCACTAGTGCTTTTTCTATCATCAACACTTCCTGCCCAATCTGCATCTGTATATGCATGAAGTGTAATATTTGTATCTCTAGGATACCATAAACCAAAATTCTGTGTCCCTTGAAGATATTTGAAAATCCTTTTGACTGCCTGAAGGTGTGATTCCTTTGGATTTTCTTGGAATCTTCCAACTATTCCTATTGCATGCATGATGTCTGGTCGAGTACCTGTTAGATAAAGCAGACTGCCAATCATGGATTTGTAGGTTGGTTGATCTACTGCTGCTGATTCATCATTTGAACTGAGACTGCATCTTGTTACCATTGGGGTATATATTGGTTTAGAATCTTCCATGCCATATTTTTTCAAGATTTGTTTGAGATATTTGGTTTGTGATAGAAAAATACCATCTTTATTTTGTTGAACTTGTAGACCAAGAAAATACGTAAGCTCACCAAGCAGGGACATTTCAAATTTCTACTACATTACTAAAGCAAAATTCTGACTCATGGCTTCTTCATTGCTACCAAAAATGATATCATCAATATACACAACAAGTATTAGCAATTTATTATTGTCAATCTTTGTATATAGATTGCTATCAACTGATCCTTTTGAAAAACCTTGTTGATGGAGATATTTGTTAAGACGGTAATACCAGGCCCTTGGAGCTTGTTTTAGACCATAGAGAGCCTTCCTGAGTCTACATACAAGTTTTGCATCATTTCCAAGAATGAATCTGTTTGGTTGCTCAATATAGACTTCTTCTTCTAAGTCTCCATTAAGAAAGGCAACTTTTACATCCATTTGGTATACTTTGAATCCCTGAAAACTAGAAAGAGCAAGGAACATTCTTACGGCTTCAATTCTAGCAACAAGTGGAAATGTTTCTTCAAAATCTATACCTTCTAGTTGAGCATATTCTTTACAAACAATTTTGGCCTTCTTTCAAATAAATTCTCCATTTTCATTTAGCTTGTTTTTGAATATCCATTTAGTTCCTATGATATTCTTATCATGAGGTCTAGGAACTAATTCCCAAGTATTATTCTTTTCAACTTTCTCAAGTTCTTCATTCATGGCCTTGACCCAACATTCATCTTTGCATGCTTCATTTACATTTTGAGGTTTGGTGGAGGAAAACAATGCTATATAGCTTGAAGCTTGAAGCTTCTATAAAAGTTCTTCTTGTCTGCACACCTGCCTCTTTCTGTCCCAAAATTTGAGTCTCTGGATGATTTTTCTGAACATACCTGGATGGAGTCTTTTCTTCTACTGTTATCTATTCTTCTGGTGCTTCATTGGTTTCTTCTTTAGTATTAGGCTGATTTGGTGTGGGAGGATAATCCTCATCTTCTTCACAATCTTCAGTTTTTACTTGCTTTGGATTTTTGCATGCTTCATCAACCACAACATCAATACTTTCAATAATTTTCCCAAGTCTTTTATTATAACATTTATATCATTTAATTCAGGAAGAGTAACCAGGAGAATGCCTTCATCTGCTCTGGGTTCAAACTTACCAAGTTTTTCATCAGTTCTTTTGATGTAACATTTGCTTCCAAAAACTTTGAAGTATTTTATAGTAGGAGTCTTACCATACCAAATTTCATGTGGAGTTTGAGTGCTATTTACCCAAACATTTGCTTGGTTGAGAATAGTGACGGCAGTGAATGCAGCTTCACCCCAGAAAGTTGCAGGAGTTACAGACTCATCTAGCATAGCACGGGCCATTTGTTGAACAGTTCTGTTCATTCTTTCTACCACTCCATTTTCCTGAGGAGTCCTTGCAGTGGATAATTGCATTTTTATTCCATGTTGTTCAAAAAAGTCAAAGAATTCATCCAAGGTAAATTCCCCTCCTCGATCATATCTGAGGCAATTGATTTTGTGATCTGATTCATTTTCAACCAAAGCTTTGAAGGCTTTGAATTTTTCAAATGCTTCATCTTTAGAAGTCCTATCCAACACATTCTGGAAAAATCATCAATGAACAATATAAAGTATTCTTCTCCACGAGGTGACTTTTTCCTTGATGGTCCACATAAATCAGTATGAACAAGTTCAAGAGGCTTACTAGCTGATCCTTCCTTTTCAGGGAAGTGTGCTCTAGTTTTCTTACGAAATTGACATGATTTGCATATTGTAATTTTTTTGGATGCTGATATCAGGAAGATCACAAACAATCTGGAATCTCCATGCTTTTATTATTTGAGAGAAGCTTAGATGCCCCAATCTTCTGTGTCATAGCCGGTGTTCATCATTTTTGCTTAGATAGCACTGTTGTTGTCCTCCCTTGAGTGTGTATAATTTGTTTGGAGTTCTTATGCCTTTGATCACGGTTTCTTATGTATCAATCTCACGAACAACACATCCATTTGATCGAAATGATACTTCATTTCCTTGATCACACATTTGACTGACACTCAACAGGTTATGCTTTAGACCATCAACATACATAACATTCCTAGCTTTAACTTTTTCTTTTAAGAGAACAGAACCTTTACCCTTTATGACAGTAGGAGTGTCATTTCCAAATGAGACCTTATTTTCCTTTTCTAAGGCATTATATGACTGAAGTTTTTCTTTGTCACCTGTCATGTGTTTTGAGCATCCACTATCGATGTACCACTGATTTTCTTGTCCTTTTGCATACAAGGCTATACCACATCTTTCTGTTTTTGGTTCTTTCTTTCTCCATATTTTGGGACTTAGTGAATTTTTCTCCTTCTGAGATGTTTGCCGAAATTTACTCCTGCATTCAGATTCTTCATGACCGAAGTTGTTGTAGATAGAGCATTCTATTTCATTTTCAAGAAGAGAAAATTTATTGTAGGTCCATTTCATGATCCCTATCACATTCCTTTGATTTCATGCTTCTCTAGTCATGATGGTATTGTAAGCAACACATTGAGCAGCTTTGTGTCCAAAGTTATGACAAGAAAAACACTGGTCATTAAAGTAGTTCCTGCGATTATCGAATCTACTGACTTGGTGATTGTAGTTTCTATTGATATTCATTCTTGAAGCAGATTGAGTATGATTTACCTGAGGTTGGTTGTAGCTTCTATTCATCCTTGAAGTAAATTGAGCCTGATTTACCTGGTGATCTGCTTTATGCCTTTGTTGACGATTGTCAAACTGTTCACTGCTCTTTGCTGCATCAAGATAGCTTTTAGTGGAGGTTGACGACTTCTGTGCTTGAGATGCTTCTTCAATATATCAAAGACCTGTCTTTCTTAGAGGAGAATGTTGCACTTTGATAATTTCATTTAATTCTTTTTTATCCTTTAGCAAATCTAATATTGAGAGCTTTTGTTTTCTCAATATCATTTCTTAGACCCACAATTTCACATTCTAGTGTTTCATTGTGTTTAGCTCTTTCAGCAAGTTGGAATGTCAAAGTATCTATAATCATATTTTTTTCTTCTAAACATATTTTGAGTTTAGAGATTTCTTCATAAAGGTCATCTTCATCTAAAGCATCCATGAAATCATCATCTTCAAAAGCCATCAAAAGTCTATAGTCATTACTATCTTCATCTTCATCACTAATTGATAAACCATCACTATCTTCATGTGTATAGTAGCTCTTCTTACTTACACTTTGTTTTCTATTCCATTTAGCTTATTCCTTACATTTATCAAGCTTATCTTTATGAGGACATTTGGCAGCATAATGACTGACTCTTCCACAAGAAAAAATTTGAAAGGTAGTTTACCTCTGAATATTCCAGAACCCCGTTGAAGGTCCTTGACAAAGTTTGCTTCTTCCTCTCCTTCTTAAATATGTCTTGATTCATTGAGTTATTCTCTTCCTGAAGCTTTAAATGCAGCTTCTCTCATATCTGATGGACCTCCTTTTCTCATTTCTAAAGTAGTTAAGATTCCATGCAGCTGTGTCATAGTAATAGTCTGAAGATCCTTCTTTTCTTCTATGGAAGATACTTTTGATTCAAACTTAGTAGACAAGGATCTTAAAACCTTTTCAACTAAAGTAACTTATTTTATCTCTTCACCCAAATTCTTCATGCAATTAACAATCTCATCTATATGTAAGAAGTAACTAGGTATACTTTCAGCATTGTGCATTTTGATAGTTCCATATTGAATTCTAAGAGTTTGCAGTTTTGCACATTTTACCTGAGTGTCTCCTTCATAGCTTAGAACGATCTTGTCCCATATTTCTTTGGCGAATTTGAGTTGCATAACTTTGACAAACTCTAATTGTGACAGATTCTCCAATAATGTATTAACAGCCTTGGCATTGGTTTCATATTGCTTTTTACGTGCCACATCTGTAGGAATTACTAATGGAGACGTATATCCTCCTTCTACAATTTCCCAGACATCTGTTCCAAGAGATTGAAGATAGGTTGTGGTTCTTACCTTCCAATAAATGAAGTTGCTCCCATCAAAGATTGGTGATCTGATGGGTCCCTCTCTTTCGTGGTTACTCATGATGATGGATCTTCCTTCAAGCGATCAAGCTTCTTTTGAAGGACCTACTCTAATACCAATTGTTGGAAATAATACTGAGAGGGAGGGTGAATCAGTATTAGTGAGTCAATATTTTTTCATTTCCATAATCAGATTCATATACGCTACTTCAGTTAATGGGACTCGCGTGTATATGCAACTGTGTTTAAGGAAACTAGCGTATATCCTACAAACTTATGATTCAGTTAATTCATTATATGTTGATCTTTAATCAATGCATCAGAACCATATAAACAGTAACCATGTGCACTAAAAAAAGAACAGACAGTCACACACATGAACACAAGATATAAGGTGGAAACCCAATGTGGGTGAAAACCACCTGCTGCAATCATCTCTATCTTCTTTTTAAATTAGAAACTTATTTTTAAAATTTTTGTATTGTTGCAGTCTTATACCAGTATGTAGGCTTCTACCTCCAGAAAGCTACAACCTTCTCTCGTTCTCCAACTTCTCCTAGAATTGAGCTACAACACCCTAGCTCTTGTACTAGATGCTATGTTTACTAGTACACAGCTGCCAGCCTACAGAAGGCTACAACCTTCTTTTTTATTCTAGGGACCACGTTTCATAAATTTTCAGATTGGATCCATCAATAGCATCATTCAATCATCAAATCAACCAATCTCCTTTGCACCAACCACAACTGAATCAACTAATCACTTTGACAACCCTTCAATCCGATCTTTCAGAATGTTGTAACCAAAATACGGTAACCAAAACACAGTAACCAGAACATAGTAAATAGAACACAGAACACTGCAACAACAAATAGAAGTAGCTAAAACATATTTTATGAGGTATACACTACTTCATTGTGTCAAACCTGTGTGCATATTCTCTTTTCTCAAGGAAAACCTGCGTACAAATCTGCAAATCAAATTTAATATGTATACATTGTTTTGATATGCAGAACCAATGTGTATACACGCCTTTTATAAAGTGAACCTACGTATAGATATGTAAATGATGATTTAAACTTCACAACAATTCCAGACTTCAGTTATACCCAGATCATCATATTTATAGACTACAACATGCGCTAGTTATTCAGATAAATGATCAAATCACATAAAGATACTTCACTTCAAGCCTTTAGATCTTGACCCATCATTAGATCTTATCCTTTATCAAGCGCTAAGGTTCATCCTTGGTTCAAATCCAGTTATGCACCATAACCCAATAACTTGTATACTAGATCTTTCTCTTCATCAGATATTCAATACTTTAGTACCTTTGCCTAATGATCTTCTTCTCCTTTTATAGTCTTAGGCCTTACTCAATACCATGAACCAAAACTACTTAGGACCAATACATTGGACCAAATACCATAGACCAAAACTTAGTTTTCCAACATGTACGTGCCTTTCCTTCTGTGAAAGTGTGTGTGTACGTTATACGCTCCTTTTGGTCTTATAACCCGCGTGTACACACAGCTTGGTCGATGGGGAACCTGCGTATACCTCTATTTCTTCATTCTGTGAGTTTAAACTATGATCTGTCATCTGAGTGAGTTTCCATCAAGGATAACACTTGTGTTATAGTGCCAAATCTGTGTCATAATGCCAACAGTTGATAATTACAGGGATGGTTTGGTGCCACATTTATGATTACTTTGAGAGATTGTTAATTGTAGAGAGTGTTGAACCTCAGAATTATCCTCTCCTTGAAAACCTTTATCACTTCTTTCCCTTGTTTTTCCATAAGATTACAGATCCCAATCAATGATAAATGATAGGTTTTGTCCTAAAGAGGGAATTAAATGATTAACATGTTATATTTTTATTTTTTTGCTATTTGAATAATTTTTTGCAAATTAGCTACCGAATGCAACCTATTCTGCAACTAACTATGTATTTTGTAGCTACTTCCATGGTTTGGCAGGTTCCAGGTGTCAAATGAAGAATTCAACCACATGGGCATCTCTAGAATTGTCTCCACATGGATTCTATCCTAGTCACTCAGCGCAGATCGATAAGAAATCAAGCTCAAGATCATAGTAAAAGGTGGAGTCAAACATATGATACCAGGAAGAAATAGGACTCTTCGTCTGCTCTTTCATGGTTAATCAATAAATCTAATAGTTCTGTTGCAGCATTAACTCGAATCAGCCACATGTGTTAACGATTTTGTTACAAACATCTCACTCGAATTTAAGTCATCTGTAGTTGATCATATGTTTATGCAGTCCTACTGTAATACGTATAGGTCACCTATAGCTAGTTTTTCTCAAAGACAGTTATGATTATTTCCTTTCAAATACTGGTTGTACAGAACTAAGGGAGGTTCAAATAATTTTATGTATTAAGTTCATACTTTCAGCTCTGTATTTTTGGACTTCGTTATTTTCTATAATATAAATCGTGTGTTAACCAATGATCACTTAAGAGAGCATTTTTAATTAGTTAGCAGCTCAACCCAGTCAATTGCAGAGGCCCCCTGCACTGAAGGAGGTTTTCTTGCCATTCGTTTTTTGTTTAGTTTTAATTTCATTATTTTCTTTTAGCAGTATTTCTAACTTAGGTTGATTTATTTTAGTTTTGATCAATAGCATAATGTTAAAACTCAATTGTGCAGTCTTGTTCCTTCAACACATTTCATGAAAGGAAACGATTTTGTTTCTAAACAGAGTAAGGTTGAAGTAATGAGAATGCACTGTTGTCTAGCTTACTCATTGTTTTGTTATTTATTTTCTAGTTCATATTGTCAATTCACTGCATTAATGAATGTTTTTTATCACCATTTCAAGTTGATGCTCATCCTAAACTAAATGGTTAAACATTCACTTCACATAATTGTTGAAATCCATCAGTTACCTTCTGCATGTTTCATTTAGTTTTCTAGATCATAAAGTACAGAAAGTTGCTTGTATTCCATCTCAAGAAGGTTATCTTTCAAAATTGAAGGTTCGAGTAACTAGAAGTACTTCAATTGATTTCATTCTCTATATTTATTTCAACATGCATTACAACTTCACCTTTAGTTCTAAGAAATAGATTCATGACTTAAGGTTAATGACATGATAGGATAAATGCTTTGTTTTTTTCCTTCTTTAAAATTAGATTTTGACTAGCTTCGGCTCTTGGTTTACCTTTAGGAAGTTCAAATCCACTTAATTTTCTCATAGTTCAGATTGTACATCATAGGGAATCAAAGAACATAACCCCCCCCCCAAAAAAAAAAATACAAAACAACGAAGTAAGAAGGGTTAACTAAGTACATATAGTGCACTACACTTCATTAGCTTACAAATATCGGTTGATAATTTATGCAAGAAATTTAGGACACTAAATTGACTAAACATTTTGGCGCCATTGCTCGGGAAGTGTAATTAAGTAACCTTATCTCTTACATTAAAAAAAAATGATATGCGTAGAGAAAGAGACTCTAGGGGTAGATTTATAGCTAGAGGCAGAGGTTCAATTCCTACAACACCACCTACTCCACCAAGAATAGGAAGAGATACACCTCCATCTCAAGCTCATACTCTTAGCCATAGAACTCCTGAAGTTCTAAGGTCAGAAATTCAATCAAGAGGATCTCCTACGTCATCTACTAATGCAGTCCCAGAGGAGGAAAATCTTGGATCTCCAACAAAAGGAGTAGCCTTTTTCACCTCCACAGGGGAGCATATTTTAGTTGAAGAATTAAGAATACCTAGTGAGGAAGAAGAAGTAGAACCTCTCTCCCACATACCATTAATAAAGGAACCAGAGGAAGAGAAATTAACCTTGCAGGTTGAATCTTATACTAACTTTGAAGAAACTATAATGGCGGAAGAAGGAGAGGATGGAGAATTCACACTGTTTGGAGGAGGGGGTAGAGGAAGAGGTAGAGGAAATAATGGGGGAGGCAGAGGAAATAATGGAGGAGGCAGAGGAAATAGGGAAATAGATAATTCTTTTGGATTCCCTATAGTTGATGAAGAAACAAATTCCAAAATGAAAAATATTGCATCTTTTGTCCTCCCAAATTTCCATGGGTTAAAAAGTGAAGATCCTGCAACATTTTTATTTGAATTTGAAGTCTTGTGCAAAACCTATGATTACTTAGAAGACTCTCAAAAACTTAAGTTGTTTCCTTCAACGTCGAAAGGAGTTGCTTTGAAATTGTTCATGGGATTAGTCACTCAATCCATTAGAAAATGGAATGACATGAAGAAAGTTTTTTTGGACAGGTATTTGGATTATTGTATGCCTACCAATCACAAGGATGACGTGTTCAAAATGATGGAAAGAGACGATGAGAATTTAGAGGATTTAACTGAGAGATTCAACTATAACTTGAAAAGAGCAAAGATGGATAATTTAGATGAATATACCTTAAAAGATATTCTATTAAAAGCCATTAGAGATGAGTGGATAGATATCCTTAACATGATGGGGAAGGGAGATATCTCTCAACTCCCATTAAGTGACATAGGATAATTATGTATTCATCTCTGAAGAGGGAAATCAAAAACTAGGAAAGGTCTAAGAGATCCTCCTCTTGTTAGAGTAAATAAATCTAAAATTGGATCAGTGAGTAGGGAAGAAATTGGGAATATGCTTGATGAATTCAAAACAGATATTCTAGGGAGCCTTAGTGAGAAAATAGACACCCTTAAGTTACAAAACAAGCAGAAAACCGAGGTTGATGCTTTAGCTATTCTCTGTCCCAAATGCAGAAAAAAAACACGCTTTAAGAGAATGCCCTTTCGATGCAAAAATCATAGAGACTTGTGTGTTTTGTTCAGAAAACCATGAGACCAAGGGTTGTCCTTCAATTCCAGGTCTTAAGTGTTATGAAACCAGCTCAAGAAAAGATAGAAAAGATAGATCAATGCCTTAGAATTCAGCCTCTTCGAGGGGGCAACCTACTTTACATTACATAAATGAACAATTCTTCGATGATACAAATGACAAAACCTCCTTTCTATATATAGGAGTCTAAGGAGTCACAATATAACCCAGCCGACCTAACAATAATAATATAAAGCCACAAAAATAACAATAGAGGGATTCTATGGGGCATAGTAATAACAATATGGGGGCAATAGGGGCACAACAATATTAATAAGGGTATAACTACAATAGTAATGGGGTAAACACTAGTATTATAGGGACCCAACATGCCCCTCTCCTTCAAAAAAGTGTTGTCCTCAACGCTTGAGTAGTTCTGGATACTTCTGTATAAAATTCTCATTCTCCCATGTGGAATCTTCAGCAGATAAGTTCTTCCAATTGATAAGATACTTCGAAATTGATCGATTTCGTAGCTGTTGAGTTCTTGTTTATGTGACTGCTTCCGGTTCCAATATAATTTTTCCTTCCTCGTAAAGTTCTGGAAATATTGTTTGAACTGGGAGCTTGTCACCTATAACCTTCTTTAAACATGAAACATGGAAAACTGGGTGCAATCGAGAAGCTACAGGAAGCTCCAATTTGTATGCCATAGTACCAATCTTTTGCAACACCTTGTACGGACCATAATACTTTGGTGATAATTTATTATCCTTCTTAGCTTGCTTGAGGGACATTTGCTTATATGGTTGTAGCCATAGGAATACCCAATCACCTACATCAAAACTTCTTTCACTGCGATGTTGATCTGCCTGTTGTTTCATTCTATTCTATGCCAACACGAGGTTATCCTTTAAGAGTTGGAGGACTTGTTGTTGATGTTCGATGTGATGTTCCACTGCCTAAAACTTAGAATTTTCTCTTAAATATGATGTGATGGATGGTGGTTGATACCCATAAAGTGCCATAAATGGGGTCATTTTTGTTGTTGTATGGAAGGAAGTGTTATACCACCATTCAGCCAGAGGCAACCATTTGACCCATTGTGTCTGTTTATCAGATACAAAGCAACGAAGATATCCTTCCAAACATTTGTTTACTATCTCAGTTTTCCCATCAGATTGAGGATGATAAGATGAGCTATGAGCTAACTGAGTACCAAGACAAGAAAATAATTCTGTCCAAAAATTTCCAGTGAAAATGGGATCTCTGTCACTTACAATAATCTTTGGGTTTCCATGTAGCTTTTGAATTGTTTCCATAAATGCAGTAGAAACTGTACTGGCTTTAAATGGATGTGATAATGCACAAAAGTGTGCATACTTGGTAAGTCTGTCAACTACCACCATGATGACACTCTTTCCCTCAGACTTGGGTAAACCTGTGATAAAATCCATTGAAACCTCCTCCCAACGTTGGCTTGGAATGGATAAAGGTTGTAATAGACCCGGTGTCTTAATTGTTTCAACTTTATTTTGTTGGCAAACCAAACATTCTGCCACAAACTTTTGAATATATGATTTAAGGCCATCCCAAAAAAATTCCTTCTTAACCCTGTGGTAAGTTTTTAAAAATCCTGAGTGCCCTCCTAAGGGAGAAGTGTGCAATTCCATAAGAATATTTTGTTTTAGCTGGGAATTCTTACAGAGGTATAAGCGATCTTTGTACCATAACGAATCATTTTGCCAGCTAAATGTATCAGACGTACTGGAATCTTGTTGTAACTTTCGAATAAGTGCCCACATTTCTTCGTCATTCTTCCATTCCTCCCTTGCTTCGTTTATCCAATCTGGTTGGATAATAGAAATGGCGCACAACAATGCTTCCACATCCTCATCCTTTCTTGAGAGTGCATCTGCCACCACATTTTTCTTCCCTTTTTTGTAGATGATTTCAAAGTCATAACCAAACATCTTTGTGACCCACTTTTGTTGCTCTTCAGAGGATAATCTTTGTTCTAAAAAGTATTTAAGGCTATCATGATCCGTTTTTACCTTGAAGTGTCTTCCCATTAGGTAAGGCCACCATTTCTTAAGTGCATGGAGTATTGCCAACATTTCCTTCTCATAAATAGCTTTGCTTAAAAACTTTCCCTTGATTGGACGACTTTCAAAAGCAATGGGTCTTTCATCTTGCATTAGAACAGCACCAATTCCATTTCCTGAAGCATCACATTCCACAATAAAGGTTTTTGTGAAGTCTGGTGTAGCTAAGACCGGTGCTTGGCACATTGCCTCTTTAAGATGTTCAAAGGCCTTTGTTGCTTCCGGAGTCCATGAAAATGCATCTTTCTTCAATAATGTTGTTAGAGGTGCTGCTATTCTCCCATAATTCTTAACAAATTTGCGATAATACCCTGTCAACCCGAGAAATCCTCGCAGATGCTTTATGGATGTGGGGATTTTCCATTCCTTAATGGCTTTAATTTTGCTAGGGTCTACCTTAACTCCTTCATGAGATACAATATGACCCAGATATTCCACCTCCTAGACTCCAAAGAAACATTTGGATCTTTTTGCATATAATTGTTTCTCCTCCAATAGTTGTAGCACCCTGTCAACATGTTCAACATGATCCTTCCAAGACTTGCTATAGATTAGTATATCATCAAAAAATACTAACACAAATTTTCTAAGGAATGGTTTGAAAATTGAATTCATCAAACCTTGAAATGTTGAAGGTGCATTGGTAAGGCCAAAAGGCATGACCAAAAATTCATAATGACCCTCATGAGTTCTAAATGTTGTTTTCGGAATGTCTTCAATCTTCATTCTGATTTGATGATATCCTAAACGAAGATCCAACTTGGTGAAGTAAATTGATCCATGCAATTCATCTAGTAATTCATCAATGACAGGAATGGGGAACTTATCTTTAATAGTGAGCTTGTTGAGCTCCCTATAATCCGGACACATGCGCCATGATCCATCCTTCTTGTGCACCAATACTACTGGAGCAGAGAAAGAACTTTGACTCGGTTGAATTATACCAGCCTCTAGCATTTCTGCAACCATACGTTCAATTTCACTCTTTTGGACATAGGGATATGTATGGCCTGATGTTTGGAGGAACACTTCCTGGAATCAGATGAATAGCATGATCATGATCACGCATAGGTGGGAGACCTTTGGGAGTCTCAAATACCTTGGAATGATTGTCCAGGAATTTTTGGAGATCTGGAGAAATAGATGATTCCGATGTGGAAACATCTAGTGAACATAATTGTGCAATTACACCTCTTTGTTCCTTTTTTAGAAGCTTTGTCATACCATTAGAGCTGATTATCTTTCCTGGTTTCCCTGCAATACCCCTTAATTCAACTTCCTTTCCTTCCGTAGAAAATTTGATGAAAGTTCTTGAAAATTAAAAGCTATTGTACCCAAGGATTGTAGCCATTGGACTCCTAGTACAACATCAGCACCTCCCATTGGAATGGAAAGCATTGGGCTAGTCAATCCATATTCTCCCATGGATAGCTTGATATTATGGCACTTTCCAGAGCAATTTATTGTTCCTCCATTTGCAATCATCACTTGACACTCTGGTGCTGGATATAGGAAGCAATTCAATTCTTTTGCTACCTTACAATGAATAAAATTATGTGTGCTTCCTGAATCAATCAACACTATTACCTTTTTCTTCTTGATTTGTCCTTCTATCTTGATGGTTTGAGGAGTGGTAATTCCCGCCAATGCATTACAAGATATGGTCGGATTTATCTGTTCTTCATATAGGCTTTGTTCCTGGAGTATATCCTCTTCTTTTGACCTTTCTTGCTCCTTTTCTTCTTCCTCTTCACAATCTATGTAGAATAATTTCTTCTCAGCACACTTATGACCTTTAGTGTATTTGCTATCACAACTGTAACAAAGCCCTTTTGCTCTTTTTTCTTCCAATTGTTGAGGTGTCAACCTTATAGGTTGTGGAAGACTAGGGGAAACAACACTTCTGTCTTTATAGTTGTGAGTGGTATGCTTCCTGGTTGCCATAATTTTGCTTTCCATTTTTCTTGCTAACCTGAATGCCTTCTCTAATGAATCAGGTTCCCAAAGGCAAACATCATGTTGGATATTATCCTTTAAAGACCCTATGAACACATCAATCCTATGCTCCTCTGGAATATCTTTTACTCTTATGTTCAATATTTGGAACTCCTCATTGTGCTCCATTATTGAACCCTTTTGTTTGAGACTTATCAAATTGGCTAAAAAAAGTGTTGCTTTTTGTATCCTCATAATGTACTATCAATTCTTCCGTAAAAATTGCCGAAGTGATAAATTGTTTACAAGAGCAAAGCCATTGATACCATACAAACTGATTTGGTTCCAAATATAAAGTTTCCATACATACCTTTTGTTTGTTTTGCACATTATTGAGATCGAAGAATTTCTCCATCTGTAATATCCATGTGGCGGGATCCTTGCCATCAAACTTCCTCATATCGATTTTTGGAATATGGTGAGTCTTCGATCCAACATTAGAGTCTATGGAATCATGAATAACATTTCTTTTGTTCTCATCATGAGTTTCCTTTAGTACCCTTTCACCATTAGTGATCATTTCTTGTAGCAACTTATTCATATTTATCTTCAATTCTTCCATCTTATCATCCACGCCATCAATTTTTGCATCCATGTCATTCACCTTAGCTTCCATGCCATCCATCTTAGCTTCTACGCCTTTCTTTAAACAATCCATCTTAGCTTCTACACCTTTCTTTAAACCATCCATCTTAGCTTCTACATCTTTCCTTAAACCATCCATCTTAGATTCTGTTGCTTTTTGTTCAAGTGACACTTGTTGCACTTGTTCTTGTAATTTTGATATATCATATAGCATTTCTTCTTCTTCTTCATGAGTCATGCTAGAGCTTTCAGTTTCCTTACTAGGTGTTTACATTTTCTTTCCTGGAGGCATCAATTACCGATAATAATGCTCTACTATGCCCTTTGAATTCCTTCAAAATAAATTTTCAAACCAAGCTTAAGCAAAAATTTAAGAAAATCTACACACATTTTTTCACTTTGTAGGAGCTTGATATTACCTCTGATGTGTCTCCATACTTTCCGATCATCTAGTTCTAAATTTGTGACCTTCAGTAGCTCTCTATGTCCTCTTTCCAATGCCACAAGTCTGACCCAAATTGGATTCTCCAAGAGTTATGCGAAATCTTCCGCAGTGACTTGATTATAGAGTAGTTCAATAGAGCGAACTTGTACGACGTGCCACAAGTCACTGTTTCGACCTTTGGATCTGAAAAATGCATACACGAAACTACAGTCTGTCCTCTTTCTGCACCTTCTTACAAAATTTCAATCCGATCCGCAGAGAGAAAGTTATGACGATTTTTCCCAGGTCACCTGTTTGGAATGTAATTTAGGAGTCTGCAAAAAGACCAACTTCCTCAGATCATATCTCCGCACATATAGCATGAAAAGCTCTGAAATTAAAACCCAAGGTTCAACATGATTTCTTCTCAAATGGGTTTCTTTTGAAACTTCTGAAACGTCGCAGCAAAAAAGTTATAGAGAAAATTCTACGATGACCTGTTTGGAGTAGCGAAATCCTAGAATCCAAAGCTCTGATACCAAATTTTATGAAACCAGCTCTAGAAAAGATAGAAAAGATAGATCAACGCCTTATAATTCAGCCTCTTGGAGGGGGAAACCTCCTTTACATTAGATAAATGAACAATTCTTGGATGATACAAATGACAAAACCTCCTTTCTATATATAGGAGTCTAAGGAGTCAAAATATAACCCATCCGACCTAACAATAATAATATAAAGCCACAAAAATAACAATAGAGGGATTCTGTGGGGCACAGTAATAACAATATGGGGGCAATAGGGCCACAACAATATTAATAAGGGTATAACTACAATAGTAATGGGGTAATCACTAGTATTATAGGGACCCAACATTAAGGCTGTTTTTCAAGAAGAAACAATTCCAAATTCAGCAGAATATCTTTGTTTTTTCTCTAGAAGACGTTGGCAGGGGCCACAAAATCATGGATTTAACAATCAAATGTATCATCATCCCCCACCAAATTGGAATTCTTGGAAGCAACCTTGGCCTCAACGTCAATCTCAATCTCAACCTTGGGCTCAAGGAATACGAAATCCTTATGGAATATTTTCTCAATATTATCAGTATCCTCCATCATATGATAATTATCCTCCCCCACAAATTCCACAACAAAATCAACAGCCACAACTTCAAAATAAGAACCCTCAACTTTCACTACCATTTCCACAACAAAACCAGCAACCTCAACTTCAAAACCAAAATCCTCAACTCTTACTACCATTTCAGCAAAGACCAAATAAGCTACCTACCCAACCATTACCAAACCCCAAGAATAAAAATCCTCAGAATACTTACATGGTGGAAGGACAACAATTTCCAACTTATATGATCACTCCTCTATATCTCAATGATGTTCAACTAAGATCTGGTAGGATATTAGAAAAGGAGAAGCCTTCTGTAGTTATTCAGGAACAAGACAATTCTGAGGAAGATTCTCCAGAGCCCAATAAAAGTTTTGAAGGAACATCTCTCCAAAACCAAAATACTGAAAATGAAAAACAGAAAGAACCAATGAACTCAACTCCTATCATTGAGCAACCAGTATCTACTTCTGCACCTCCTTTTCCTAAAATATTACAAGTTGATAGGGGGATAGAAACACAGATTATGTTGCCTAATTATGATTTTCTAGATGAATTGAAAAATGTTTGTATCAAAATCCCTTTGTTACAAGCCATTAAGGAGATTCCAATCCTAGCTAAAACAGTAAAGGAGCTGAGCATAAAGAAATGAGGAAGAAAAGCAAAAGAAACAAAAAGAATTCACCTGGTAGGAAAAATAGCAGACATAATGATGGGAAAAATTTCCATACAAAAATATGTAGATCCAGGAAGTCCAATTGTGAAAACACATATCAATGGAGTTGAAATTCTGAATACATTGATTGATTTAGGAGCAGCTATAAACATAATGAGAAAAAAAACCATGGAACAACTCAAGCTTCCTAATCTTCTTTATACACCTACATTACTGCAATTAGCAGATAGATCTGTAATCAAACTAGATGGTGTGTTAGAAGATATTTCAGCATCCTTATATTCTTGGGAATATCCTATTGATTTTATGATCTTAACCCCTAAGAAAAATCTAGGAGGACATCCAATTATATTAGGAAGACCTTGGCTGGCCACAACTAATGCTTTCATTAGCTGTATATTTGGTGACATGTATATTTCTGATGGGAATTCAACTAAGAAACTCACTCTATATCCTCTAACAAGAACAATCACAGAAATAGATGACAAAGAATGTATTGATGATGAAAGTGACATTCAACCTCTCTTTACTATTTCAGACATTAGTGAAGATAGTCAAATCTTGAATACAATGGAAAATTTTGAATCATGTCCAGAATATGAACATGGTCAATTCCAAGAAAAATCCAATATTGAATATTTGTCATCTAGGCAGATGTCTCTTTATTCTATGGAAGAATTTGGTAGCTTTACAATTGAAATCTTTCCAGGAAGAACATTGAACATACACAATAACTTTGAGAAATTACAACGGGAAAAACTAATCAAAACATTACAACAACATTCTACTGCATATGCATGGGAATATACTGACATGAAAGGAATTATTCCTAAGAATTGTATACATCACATCTACATTGAGGAAAATTGTAAACCTATCAAACAACCTCAAATAAGGATGAATCCAAATCTTAGGGACATTGTGAAAGAAGAGCTGCAAAAATTGCTGAATGTAAACTTCACTTACCCAATTTTAGACAGCCAATGGGTTTCCCCTTTAGTGATTGTGCCTAAAAATAATGGTAAATGGAGGGTATGCATTGATTATTGAGAATTGAATAAAGCTACCCTTAAATATCATTTTCCTTTTCCCTTTATAGATCAAGTGTTAAATACATTAGCAGGTAAGAAGTATTTTTCATTCTTGGATGGTTTTAGCGGTTATAATCAAATTCAGGTGGCACCTGAAGATCAAGATAAAACCACATGTACTTGTCCATGGGGAACCTATACCTACCAAGTACTTCCTTTTGGATTACGTAATGCACTTGCAACATTACAAAGAGTAGTACTAGGAATTTTTTCTGATCTAATACATGATTGTGTAGAGGTATATATGGATGACTTTACAGTCTACGGGAATACATTTGAAGAAGCTTTAGAAAATTTAGAAAAAGTTCTTAAAAGATGGAAGGAATAAAACCTTTCACTAAGCCATGAAAAATGTTTTATGATGTTTACAAAAGGGATTGTTTTAGGACATCACATTTCAGGAGATGGAATTAAAGTTGATAAATCTAAAGTTGAAGTCATCTCTAAATTATCAATTCCAAATTGTCAAAAGGATGTTAGAAGTTTTCTAGGATTTACAGGATACTATAGAATATTTATAGAAAATTTCACTAAAATAACATCCCCACTCTTCAAATTACTCACCAAGGATTGTGAATTCAATTGGAATCCCGATTGCCAGTTAGCATTTGAGACTTTAAAAGCAAAAATTTCTGAAGTACCCATCTTGAGAGGTCCTAATTGGAAACTACCTTTTCACATGTCAACAAATGCTTCAGATACAACTTTGGGAGCTGTATTAGGACAAAAAGATTTGATTCCCTATGCCATCTACTATACAAGTAAGAATTTGACTCCCACCAAGTTAAATTATACTGTAACTGAAAAGGAATTTTTAGCTGTTGTTCATGCCATCAATAAGTTTAGACATTATATAATAGGTTATGAAACCTTTGTTCATACAGACTACTCTACAGTTAGATACTTAATGAATAAACCTATTACTAATGGCAGAGTTACAAGATGGATATTACTCTTGCAAGAATTCAATATTATTGTGCTAGATAAACCTGGAAAATGAAACATAGTTTCTGATTTCTTTTCCAGAATTCAAAATATCAAAGATGACACTCTGGTTGAAGATAAGTTTCCTGATGAATATTTTTTCGCAGTGACTACTTAGACCACTTGGTCTGCAGATATTTTCAACTACTTAGTCACAGGGAAATTTCCTTCACATTCGTTTCCTAGAGAGAAAAGAAAAATCATTCAAATAAGTGCAAGATACTCATGGATCACTAATGAATTGTATAAAACAGGTCCATATCTCATGATCAGAAGATGTGTTAGGGAAGATGAAATGCCTGAGATTCTTAAGGCATGTCATGATGAACTGTGTGGTGGACACTTTGCTGACAAGAGGACAACCTATAAATTCCTTTTTTTAGGATATTATTGGCCATCCATCTTCAATGATTCCAAAGAATATGTCAAGAGGTGTGACAGCTTCCAAAGGGTAGGAAAACCTGCTTCTTCAAATGAAATGCCACTATAAATTCAGATACTCATTGAACCTTTTGAAAAATGGGCCTTGGATTTTGTTGGACCAATTAATCCACCATCTAAGAAAAAGAAATATATATTGGTATGGACTGATTATGTCACTAAATGAGTAGAGGCTAAAGCATTACCTTTTGCTAATGAAAAATATGTAGTTAATTTTCTTTTTAAGGACATCTTCACTCGTTTTGGTGTTCCAAGAGAAATTGTGCCAGATCAGAAATCTCAATTTACATCTAAAATGGTGAAGAGTCTTGTGGAATATTACAAGGTCAAACATAGGAAATCTACCCCCTATCGTCCACAAGAAAATGGTCAAGTTGAATCTACAAATAAGGTGATTGAAGGAATTCTGACTAAGACTGTGCATCTACATAGAAGAGATTGCACAGAAAGGCTTCTTGAAGCCTTATGGGCTTATAGAACTACATGGAGGAACACAATGGGACACACACCCTGTGAACTTGTTTATGGGAAAAAAGCCTTGTTCCCTATAGAGTTTCAAATCAAAACCTTCAAGATGGCAATCCAATTGGGACTGGATTTATCAGAGGTACAAAATAATAGATTGGAGCAACTCAATGAGCTTAATGAAATCATGCAAGATGTAGTTCAAATAACCAATATAGTCCAACAACAAAGGGCCAAATGGCATGATAAATATATCAAGGAGAAGAAGTTTCAAGTAGGAGATTGGGCACTTTTGTTCGATTCAAAATTCAAAGATTTTAAAGGGAAGTTTCAGACTCATTGGCTTGGGCCATATGAGATTGAAGAGTCTTTAATAACAGAGTAGTAAGGATAAGGACAATAGATGAAAGAAAAATACCTCTTCTTGTGAATGGTCATCAGTTGAAGATATATCATAAGCCAATTTCAAGAGTGGATTTCATTAATATTTTCCAGAATAACTCTGAAATGAAGCTAGTGAATAAGAATTCTTCTTCTCCACTAACTTAGCCTTTATTTTTCCAAAAAAATAAATAAAAAAAATATAAAAAATAAATAAATTGTATGAGTTTTAAAACCAATCATTGATTAGCATACTTATTCAGAAAATACATCGTGAAAAGTAGAGATTTCTCACATCCTATATTTTCCATTTCCTTTCTGTAATAAGTAGTGTCAAAAAGCTACATTCATTTGCAGTTTAGAATCTACAAATTCAAAGTCTCGTTCCATCTCATTCTGTTTTCATTTTATTTTACAGTTCCATTTCATCTCATTGTCATATTTCATTTACATTTTATTTTTACATTTTTACTCCATCTCACCCTATTTCCCATTTTATTTTACATTTCATTCCATCTCATTGTCATAACCCATTTCCATTTCATTTTTACATTCATATTTCATATCCATACTTCACTTTTCCTTCTTTCACATTCTGCACCTGATTCCATTCTGCAACTAATCTGATCCTACATCTACAACTTACTTATCAGCTATGGCACAATTGTACAACTCACAAATAAATCATGAATGTAGGAAATTGAAGAATCCAGTTTTGGAGACCAAACATGCTAAAATGTACCTACGGATCAACACCAAAAGAGTTATCAAGCAGAAAGGTTAAGTTCTAAAGGTAAAATGCAAAATTTATTTCAAACAACAAGTTAAAAACATATGGCATGTATAATATGGATAATTGTATGTCTTCTTAATGAGTCATCATTTGATTTGACTGCCACTTCATCATACCATATCTCCGCCACATCTTCCATACTTGGTACCAAACCGTCCATAATAAATTCATCATACCACATCTCTGCTACACTCTCTATACTCTGTACCTAAACGATCCCTAATGAGTCCATCTGCTAATGGCCATGGCTACGATGTGACCATCTTATCCACGTCTCTCCAAACCCTCACCATCTATGTATTCCATGCAAACCCATAGTTCTTTTTCACCATACCTGCAGTCAATCCATTTCATAGACCAGGAGAGTAATTCTAAAGGTTAATAAATTTTGCGAAACAGAAGCCATGGGACTCATTGTCAGGACAGAGCCAGTAGGAGCAAAATATATGGAAGGATACCCACAACTCAAGGAAATGCTACAGAAGGCTGGATGGCTCAACTTCATTAAAAAATTTGATGGTTTCCGCAAAGAGATCACAAAATATTTTGCTAGATCATTTGATGTTACAGAAGTAGAAATTGGAGACATTAAGTTTGCAGTAACATAATCCTACATAATAGAGGCTACATAACTACCAAGACATGGTGAAAGATGGTTCAAAAACAAGGAATTACACAATGAATCATGGAAAGTAATCCTCAGGAACCTAGGTATGGATGTCTCTGTGTTTATAAAAGGAATTCCTATTTCATCACTTAAAAGTAAATGGAGAAGCATGCTTTTGATATTACATAAATTTATTACGTGTGAGGGGAGATTTGGGTACATGTATGTCTACCATATATGTTTATTGATGAACTTTCTATAAAATGGAGAAATCAATCTTCCTTTGTTCCTTCTAAATAGTTTAAGAAGGATGGCTTCAAAGGTACAGAAAAAATAGAATTCATAGACACAACCATGTACCATCATGGGTTGGTAAAGATACTGGTTGAGTTTCATTTGAAAAGAATATGAGATTCTTGAGAAAATTTCCTGATAAGAAACTATTTCCAAGAGGTACCAGAGTCACCTGAAGAGGGTAATGTTAGAAGGATTAGTAGAAAGAAGACTGGTATAACCATTCAAAGCAAACCTGAGTCCTCAACGCAGAAAAATGATGAAGAGCTAATCTTTGAAAAATTGACAAAGATCAAGAAGCAAAAAGGGAAGATGAGAAAGAAAGCTGGTGAAACTACTGGAAACAAACCTGAATACTCATTACAACAAGATGATGAAAAATTAATCTCTGAAGAATTGACAGAGGAAACAAATCAAGAGAAAATAAAATATAAGAAAGGAGAAAAATGGTACAAAGGAGGAGAATGTAAGTCCTCTACAACATAGAAGGAGCTCTAGACTCCGAGGTATTTTAAAGAAGATATCATCAAAGGGGATAGAGTTCATAAATTTAGAAGAATAAACCCCAATACCATCTCTTGATAATGTTCTATCTGCACATAGTCCTCAAAATTCTCCTGAACAGTATTTTGAAGTCAGCCCCAGTAGAATATCTCCAAGCATAGACCTAGTGCAGTAACAAATATATGACTATATAGAATCACTAGAGAAGAAAAGTTCCTCAATAGACCCAAAATCCTATTTCAATCCAGAACCCTTTGTCAATCCACAAGAACCTCTAATTGACTCTCTCAAATAAGAAATCTATGAGTTAGAGATATTGAACAGACATATCAAGAAAGAAAATGAAACCTTGAGGGAACAAAGTAAATTGGACAAGGCTATTCATGATAATACAATTCTGCATTTAGGGCTGTGGTATAAGAATAATAGGAAGTTGAAGAGGAAGAATAGAAGCTTGAAAAAAATAGTCATAAACCTTAAATGCAGGCTTCTTATCAAGAAACTCAGAATGGCAGTCACTTCAAAGAAGAGCAAAAGAAGAAAATTAAATGTACTAGAAGAAGTGTCTGAGCAGATGCAATAGGAAAGAAGAATTCACATTTTTGGAAAATTGCATGAGGACATGCAATGATTTTGTAGTGGGGGTATGTTGAACCTCAGAATTACCCTCTCCTTGACAACTTTTCTCACTTCTTTCCCTTGTTTTTCCATAAGATTACAGATCCCAATCAATGATAAATGATAGGTTTTGTCTTAAGGAGGGCATTAAATGATTGACATGTTATATTTTTATGTTTTTTCTATTTGAATAAATTTTTTCGAATTAGCTACAGAACGTAGCCTATTCTGCAACTGTGTGTATTCTGCAACTACTTCCATGGTCTGGCAGGTTCCAGGTGTCAAATGAAGAATCCGACCACATGGGCATCTCTAGAATCATCTCCACATGGATTCTCTCCTAGTCACTCAACCTAGATCGATAAGAAAGCAAGCTCAAGATCATAGTTAAAGGTGCAGTCAAACATATGATACCCAGAAGCAATAGGACTCTTCGTCTGCTCTTTCGAGGTTAATCAATAAATCTAACAGTTCTATTGCAGCATTAACTCAGATCAGCCACCTATGTTAACGGTTCTGTTGCAAACATCTCTCTTGAATTTAAGTCATCTGTAGCTGATCAAACATTTATGCAGTCTTGTTGTAATACGTATAGGCCACATGTAGCTAGTTTTCCTCAAAGACAGTTATTATTATTTCTTTTTAAATATTAGTTGTACAAAACCAAGGGAGGTTCGAAGAATTTTATGTATTAAGTCCAAACTTTCAACTCTGTATTTTTGGACCTTGTTCTTTTCTATAATATAAATCACGTGTTGACCAATGAACGTTTAAGAGAGCATTTCAATTAGTTAGCAGCTCAACCTAGTCAGTTGTAGAGGGCCCCTGCACTGAAGGAGGTTTTCTTTCCATTCGTTTTCTGTTTAATTTTAATTTCATTATTTGCTTTTAGTAGTATTTATAAATTAGGTTGATTTATTTTAGTTTTGATCAATAGCATAATGTTAAAACTCAATTTTGCAGTATTGTTCCTTCAACGCATTTCATGAAAGGAAACTATTTTGTTTCTAAATAGAGTAAGGTTGAAGTAATGGGAATGCATTGTTGTCTAGCTTACTCACGATTTTTTTATTTAATTTTTAGTTCATATTGTCAATTCACTGCGTTAATGAATGTTTTTTATCACCATTTCAAGTTGATACTCATCCTAAACTAAATGGTTAAACATTCACTTCACACAATGGTTGAAATCAATCAGTTACCTTCTGCATGTTTCATTTAGTTCTCTAGAACATAAAGTACAGAAAGTTGCTTGTATTCCATCTCAAGAAGGTTAACTTTCAAAATTGAAGGTTAGAGTAACTAGAAGTACTTCAATTGATTTCATTCTCTGTATTTATTTCAACATGCATTACAACTTCACCTTTAGTTCTAAGAAATAGATTCATGACTTAAGGTTAATGATGAGATAGGATAGATGCTCTATTTTTTTCCTTCTTTAAAATTAGGTTTTGACTAGCTTTGGCTCTTGGTTTACCTATAGGAAGTTTAAATCCACTTCAGTTTCTCATAGTTCAGATTGTACATCATAAGGAATCAAAGAAAATAAACCCCTAAAACAATATAAAAATACAAAACAACGAAGTAAGAATGGTTAACTAATCACATATAGTGCACTACAGTTCATCAACTTACAAACCTCGGTTGATAATTTATGCAAGCAATTTAGGACACCAAATTGACTAAACAGAGAGTTTGTATGTTGTTATAGCACTGAGTAGGGTCTACTATAGATGCCATGTAAATGTATTACTCACATAAGCCTTGTCTCATTGCTACTTTTGTAGGGTTGAGCAATGTTTCTCCATATGTTGATTGAGAAGTAATTGCATATTATTGCTTATGTATTGATAGATCTAAGTGAGTATATATTTGTATGGCTGAGTAAGAGTTTTGCTATGATGGTCAAAG
Organism: Pinus tabuliformis; assembly: GCA_031772625.1. NCBI lineage: Eukaryota > Viridiplantae > Streptophyta > Pinopsida > Pinales > Pinaceae > Pinus > Pinus tabuliformis. Next base: position 484,662,963 of record CM062818.1, on the reverse strand, counting down.
TGAAGTTTAGGTATGATATTAGTTTTGACATTAGTTTTATTGCTGGACAATAATATGTATTGTTATTAATGCTAATGGATTCCAATGAGTATGTATGGTGCTACTATGAGTTGTCAAAGGTTAGATTGTGGTGTAGAGATAGAGTGGCTTGTAGTTTTGTTTCTATGGTTTAAGTAGTAGAGAGGAATTGTATTGGAGATAGTTTTGTTATTTTTATGTTGATACTAAGAAGAGGTTTGTGAGAAGAGATAGCATTTATTGTAGAGAGTATTTGGTATATTTTTGTATTGTTATTGAGAAAAGAGATTTGTGGATCCAGTGTGAAAAAAATATGAAACATGGTCGATTTTGGATTGACAGTCAGTCCACCTAGTAGATCAAGGTCTACAAATCCATTTGGGAGTGGGTGCTTTCAAGCAGGTTGGCGCGTGTAGCTTATTGGGGGTTGGTGCCTCCAATAGATGGGTGTATGCATTTAGTTGAGGAAGTGTGTTCTTCCATCAAGTCATGCCCTAGAGCGACTAGCTGCTCGAATATCACAAGTCAGTGTTTACACACTAGTGGGTGCCAATGAATTATGATGTAAAAGAAGATTTCATAAAGAAGAATAAGAAGAAGACAAAGTGTGTGGTGGTTTTCTCTTGAAATGGTTTCCACCTAATATTTGGTGTCCTCATGTGCTTAATGGTGCTTACTTGATGTGTTATATGCTTCTCTCATGGTTCATATGTTCATGTATTATTTTCTACTCATATGTTATGTTTTGATATGTTGATATATATTATGGTGCTAGTTAATTAATGATTCAATGGTTTGTAAAGAAATGGTAAAAAGTTATAATTGGTGATCCATTGTGCAGTATACGAATTCACCACCCCCCACCCCCCTCTATATAGCTAAGCTCCAAACAATAAGTCTCAAAGCATACGTTTCATGGCTTGAAACACATCAAAAGTGTATGAAACAAATAGAGGTTCCACTGGTTTGATAGGTACCAAAATTATACAAATATGAGATTAGGTAACATGTGGAGCTGAGTCCTTAGAGGAAAGAAATATCTTGACACCTAGAGATGATGAGAAAACCATTAAATATATCGTCTGAATATTTAAAAAATATAGCCAAATTATCCTCAGTTTTAGGGTGAGGGTTCATCAAAGGAGGCTAGATTCCTGCTATGATGAATGTGTTAGGGAAATGGCCCCTGAATGAAAGTTATGGTTCCCCTTACTAGATGAGAAGGAATAATGGGTTCTCATCAAAGGCACTCATTGAAGGAATCTAGGTCACCATCATGGAAGGTAACCAAGGAGACCAAAGACTGAGGGTATTTTCCACAAGAAGCAATGAAGCTTCCTTAGTGGATCATGCCAATGGGGCCATATGGATCTTATTAAAAGGAAAGAGTGATGGTGCATGGTGTCCAAAAGGTACCCTAATGCTATCATGACCTAAAAAAATGTATTTGTATGAGTGAAATACCTCAAAAAAGGTGGTAGCTCTTGAGGAGAGTTGTGAAGTAGTGGAAGGAACATGGAGGTATTGAATGAAGCACAATTGTGTGACATCATGCATGTCTACATATGGCTAATATTTGAGGAAAATGATGCAAACTACGTGAGTTGACACTTTCCTATATGGAACTAAATTTGTGATGGATCAATCAATCTCACCACCAGTAAATAATGAATAGATGAATTATGATATTGCCTCAATATAGGATGAAATGAAGTAGATGTGCTCATAGTTGTGTTGGTTGGTGGTATTGGGGGGAGTGGTATTTTTTTACTTGTTCCTTGTGAAGGGGACAATTTTACCTCTAATGGATGTGCTACCATGGGAGGAGTCAATATATTCCTCATAGAAAGGGAGAAGTTTAGGGATGCCTAGAATGTAATTGATAATGTTAATGTGTGGTTGAATCATATCTTAATGATGAATGCACTGCAATTGAGAAATGTTGGGATTTATGGGACAAAAAAATGCATGATTAAGGTTCCATAGAGGGTACAATATGGCATAACATTGTGTTAAAATATATGCCTAGTGGAACCTATGTGTGAAGTGTTATTTCCACAAATCTCATGTGATGAGGGCTAGGAGAAGGGTTGCTTCCAAATACCTAGGATGATGGACCAAAGGAATAAGAGTAATAAGTTTAAGGTTGGAAATTCAATGAGGATCTAAAATAATGTATCAAATTCTTGAGGTTGTATGATATCCTAGGGAGGTGTTGGTAATGAAGTTCATTAATAGGTAAATTATATGGACCTTAATGCCACTCTCCATTTTATTAAAATCAACTTTTCTCACATTTATTTACATATTTTTTTTTTTATTTTTCTTAGTGGGAAGGGTAAAGATGAGATGTTATGTCATATGGCCTAATGTGCATTAATAATAGGATTTGGAGATTTTTTGGCAAATTTAAGTGCATGAACTCAAATTAGACAAGCAAGAGGGATTTTAGGAGATTAGATCTCTCTCCTTAACCCCTCAATCACTCAAATATTCCTCCACCAAATCTCATCAGCTCAAAGTTATAGGAAACCAAGCCGACCGAGGTCATTGGCATCCATGTCAATGATAGTTGAAGACAAGTTAATCTCGAGTGTGGAAGCCAAGCCTCCCTAATTTTAAGGAAGTTTTTGGTAGCTTCAGTTGTATAAATAAGAAGGCCTACGACCTCATCAATATTCAACTTTTTTTGTTGTAGCTAAGAGGCATTTTCGAGCTAAGACATTGTGCTTGATTACTATTACGTATTTTTGACATTTTTATCAGAATGAGAAGAATTCCCTTGATCCAACACTGAGTTGACTCAAAGGGCTAAAGCTATTGGGTTAAGGCACAACACTAGCAGCAAAGGTTCCTCTTTTTTTATATGTATGCTTAGATTACATTCATAGTTAGCTGCTGAAGTGACCTCTGTTTTATTTAATCTGCAATTATTTGGATAATTGCTTAGTTTTCTTCCATTTGTGGACAGATAGATTAGTGATACAACAGTGAAAGTTAATACTTCAAAAAATCTTGTGGTAGTGGCCTCTCCCTCATCTCCCTTATGGGATCATGGTTTGATGGTTCCTTTCTCACTGCCCAAAAAAAGATCTATTGTTTTATCACTGCATAGATTAGGATTTCTTGTTGCATAGATCATTATTTCTCAATTCCTTAGAAGTACCTACAATTGTCATTTTTTTTCTTGAATTTTCTATGGTTTAGAATCACTTACATTCATAGAATTAGCCATTAGCCCTTAATAACACTGTTTTTCCTAAATTCAACACATCTTTTCCATAATAAATGAAGTTCTGCATAAATGAAGAAAATAATGTATGTTGTTGCAGGATTTTTTATCTGCAGGGAAACCTCATCTCACCAGCCTCATCCAAGTATTATCCACCTACGTTGCCAAAGTCCACCAAACCCGAATCCAAATTTCTATTTTGTAGCAAAGTGGACATTTTCCTTAAGGAAGTCCAACCATCTTGAAGACTTGGGTTGAACCTTGGGTAGTGTGCACCTCCTTTGTGCCTTGTTCCCCCATCAGACACATTTCCCACAGTTCATTATACCTTTCCTACCTCCCTATAAGATTTCGGCCTATTTCCTGTAGTAAAATAGGGCATCCTGTAGTAGAACTAGGACATCCTATAGTACTATATGAAACCTTTTAGCAACTTGTTTTAAGTCCGAATTGAGTAGAAATGGTCATCTAAGCTTAAGTTAGGCCTCCACTTGGCTTCGATACCCTCAACATCATTCTAGGCCTATTTCCTGATACTTGTCTCCCCTTCCAAGGATCAAATTGGTTAAATTAGCATTTACATTCATAAAATTGAAAATAAAAAGGCTTCTACAATTTCTAGTTAGTACATCCATGTAGCAGTCATAGTAGTTTTAGGATAATTTCCATACTTATTTAGTCTAGATAACTAGATGTTAGATGAAATGTTAAGTTAGGTCTCCTTTGCAAGCAATAATTGTAGATACCTAGCTAGATAATTTCATGTCACTTTCTAGAATTTCCCAATTCAACACTTTCATTTCCCAGAGTAGGAAGCATTTCCTTTTTGCATTAAGAACAGTTTTCCCCTTGTTATTTGGTAGTCAGACTCCTTCTAGTCAATAGAAGACTAGTTTGAAAAACCCTAGTGGTCTATCGCCCCAGTTTAAAAGTGACAAGAGTATACCATTTCATCTACTGTGTATACAACATTGTCACCTCCAAGTTTGTACGAACCTCGGGTTAATGAAGTAAATTTGGTAGCCCTAGGAGTTGCAGCATCCTTGCTACAATACTAGAGCTCATCACTTTTTGGCGCCATTGTCGGGGAGTTGTATAAGTAGATGTTATTTATGCTTTCCTTTTTATTTTTCATCCAACAGATATTTGCAATCTTTGCTTTCTTTCCATTTTGCAAGTAGTTACATTTAGAAAATAGTTGTAAATCTTTGCTTTCTTTCCATTCTGCAAGTAATTTAAAAAAAAAAACAAAACAAAACAAAACAAAAAACAAGAAACCAAAAAAAAAAAAAAAAAACAAAACAAAAAAAAAAAAAACAAAACAAAAAACAAAACAAAAAACAAAAAAACAAAAAAAACTGAAACAAAACAAAAAACAAAAAAACAAAAAAAACTGAAACAAAACAAAAAACAAAAACAAACAAAACAAAACAAAAAACAAAAAATAAAAAACAAAAGACAAAAAACAAAACAAAATAAAACAAAAATTAAAAAAACAAAAAACAAAAACAAAAAAAAACAAAAGCAAAAAAAAAAAGCCAAAACAAAAAACAAATTCCTTTCATGCCTCGTAGGAGTATAGACATCTTAGGAAAATTTTTACCAAATACCCCCACTGCATCTAACTGCCAACCTTCCCTCTTCTTTGTTGGTTATGAGCTAGAGGACCCATTAGCAGAACAACCAAAGATCTTTGAAGAGCCTATTGGGGAAGAAAAAAAAGAGACCATTCCACCAACCTACACCATGTCTAAAAATAGAAATGGGATTGAAAACATGGAAGGAGCTAAAAATAGAGCTGAGGGTGATTTTCCCATCAGAGAAACTAATGGAGATGCTTGGATGAAAAACATAAGCCCCTTTGCCCTTCCTCACTTCCATGGCTTAACCTCAAAGGACCCATATGTCATTTTGTTTGAGTTTGTTGTCATATGCAGAACTTATGATTATACCTCTGATGACCAGAAGATGAAATTGTTCCCATCTACCCTCTAAGATGCAATCTTGCGTTGGTTCATGGGTTTGCCTAGGGAAAACATCACCACCTAGGCTCAAATGCAACAAGCCTTCAACAATAAGTACATGGATTATTGTAGGTCTAAAGATACCAAAGAAGAAAGTTTTAGAATGACCTTGAGACATGATGAGTCTTTGGAAGATTATGAGCAAAGGTTCCAACTCAGCTTCAAAAGGCCCAGATGCACCCTCAATCTTGAATAACTTAAGCTAGTCCTCTTTAGAGGTATCAAAGAAGATCTCCTAGAAAACCTAATCATGTTGTCAAGAGGGGACATCTATCAGTTACCCTATGATGATATCAAGACAATTTTAAAAAATCATTGTAGGGCAACCAAACAAAAGGGTAGGGTTAGTCAAGCTTTGGCCATTTCATCCTCCTCCAACACATCCATCAAAAGTGAAATAGGGAACATGTTAGAAGACTTCAAGAGTGAAATGTTGCATACCCTTGCTCTGAAAATGGACACCATGCAGATCAAGAGAAGGAATGAGGAAGTAGAAGTAGCCTTACCTATCTTTTCCCCTATATGCACCAAAAGGCATCCTAGAAATGAATATCCATTGATTCTTATATAGATCTTCTCAGTTTGTGAGGAGAACCACTCCACAGAAAAGTGCCCTTATCTTCTTGGATTGAAAGTTATGTATCAGGGAACTGAAAGGGTGACTGAACAACTCTACTATATCAACCAAATAAGGCCTCAAGGACCTCAACCATACTAGCAAGGCATGCAAGGGGAATCCTATTCATATTACAACCCTAACCAAAATGAATCCACTCCCCCTTGGTGCCCTCCTTCTCATCCTTCATGGTCCACACCTTCTCCCTGGTATTTTTCACGTCAATACCATTCCAAACCTGCCAATAAATCATTTCATCCATATGATCCTCCACAACTGCAATGGAATACACCATCCTAGATGTGGAGGCCCCCATACAACCAATCTCTAGCCTTACTACCTCCATCTCCATCTCAAACACAACTCCTTCACCCTGCTCCACCTAAACAACCTCAAATGCCTGCTCAACCAAATCCGAACCCGAAAAACATACATGCAAAATAGGTCTACAGTGGGGAACATCTCACCTTGACTATAGTATGGAAATTGAATAAATCAACCTCAGGTCTAGAAGAGTGCTTCTAGATCATCAACCTCCATCTCCACTTGACGAGCTTGAAGGGGAAAAGGAGGAGAGTGTTCCTCAAGCCAATCCACTTCCTTTTCTTGAGAGATTAATCCATCCTATTCGGCACACCCCATAAGAGACTGAACTTCTGGGTGAATTGAAAAACTTGTGTGTTAAAATCCCTCTCCTCCAAACTATTAAGGATGTCCCCATATACAACAATTTAATCAAGGAGAAATGCTTCAAACATTCTAGGACGCAAAAGTAATACACCCATAACATTAATTTCATTGGACAACTATCTGATTTAGTGTTTGGGCGAGTGATTTTCCTGAAGTATCTAGATCCTGGAAGTCGTATGGTAAATGTGCACATCAATGGTATCATTGTCCCCCATACCTTGATCGATCTGGGGGATACCATCAATGTGATGACTAAGGAGACTATGCTTAAAGTGAATCTCCAATGATCATTAAGGAAGACCACAATAGTCTTGAAGCTTGTAGACAAGTCCACAATAGCCCCTGAGGGAGTTCTTGAGGATGTGATGGTCTCCATTGATTCATGGGAATACCCTGATGACTTCTTAGTTCTCCAACCCTGCAACTTATGTAAGCATTTAGCAGTGGCTAACCATGTCCTTCCAAGGATGAGAGGATAACCATTGAACTTACCTTTATGGTTAAAAGATGATGAGGAAGATGAAGTCTACTCTTCCCTAATTTGTACTGTAGATGCTACTGTAGGAGGTGGGAAACCTCATAAAGATGACCTAATTGAGAAAATTCTCCAGAATCAGCCCCCCAACACCATGTCTCTTGAGGAGTTAGTAAATAAAGTTGAATATAACCCGTGGATTGGTTTGTGCCTAGTTGACTCAAGTCCTACTCATGTCAAGATGATAAAATTTGGTCCAGAAAGAACATTGAAAGTCAACCCCTCTCTCTCTCTACATGTCAGGAAGAGGATTTATGTGACATGCTTAGGAAGCATCTGAATGCATTTTTATAAGGAAATGAAGGGAGTGTACCCTTCGGTGTGTACTCACCACATTATATCAAGGAAGACTACTAGCCAGTGCACCAACCTCAGAGGAGAATGAACCTAGACCTCAAGGATATAGACAAAGAATAACTACAGAAGTTGTTGGATGCAGGGTTCATTTACCCCATCTTAGATAGTGAGTGGGTGTCTCCTCTGGTTCTGGTTCCAAAGAAAAATGAGAATTGGAGGATCTGTGTGGACTATAGAGAGCTAAGAAAAGCCACAAGAAAGTACCATTTCCCTCTACCTTTCATTGACCTAGAATTAGATGGTTTTGCAGGAAATAAGTTCTTCTCTTTCCTATATGGATTTAGTGGTTACAATAAGATCTATATCAGCCCAGAGGTTGAAGATAAAAACACCTTCACCTATACTTGGGGTACCTTTGCGTATAGGGTCCTTGTTTTTGGATTATGCAGTCCCCATACCACTTTTCAGAGGGTAGACTTGAGCATCTTTGTAGAGCTAATCCATCACTCTGTGGAAATTTATATGGATGGTTTCACCCCCTATGGGTGTGATTTTTTGGAGGTTCTCTCTAATTTGGCAAAAGTACTAAACAAATGCATTGAAATGAACTTATCCCTTAGTCCTGAGAAGTTTGAGTTCTTGATGATTACAGGGACTTCTCTAGGTCACTCAATATCCCAAGAAGGACTACAAGTGGACTCAAATAAAATTGCTATCATAAAGAGGGTCCCTACTCCTCAGAAGTAGAGGAATATTAGAGGTTTCTTGGGCTTAGCTAGATATTATAGGAGATTCATAAAGGACTTCAGAAAAGTAGCCTCACCTTGGTTTGGACTATTGGCCAAGGACTTCAAATTTTTATGGTCAGAAAGATGCCAAGAGGCCATAGAAACCCTAAAGGACAAGTAGACTACTGCACCTATACTCCGAGGCCCAAATTGGGCTCTTCTTTTCCACATCCATGTCGATGCCTCTGACAAATCTATAGGAGCATATCTAGGCCAGATATATGAAAGGTTACCTTATGCCATTTACTTCATCAATAAAAATTTGTCGAAGGTTGAATTGAACTATACTGTGACTGAAAAAGAGCTCCTAGCTATTGTCCATTCCTTGAATAAATTTAGAAATTACATCACTGGTTACTAGACCCTTGTACATACTGACCATGCTGCTATTAAATAGTTGATGAACAATCTTCATGTGAATGCCAAAATTATTAGATGGTTTCTTTTGTTACAATAGTTTGATCTAACAATCGTTGATAATCCCGGTAGAGAAAATGTAGTTGCATATTTTTTGTCTAGACTAGATTTGCATGCAGGTGAGGAAGGAATGGTTGATGATCAGCTACTAGATGAGTATTTATTCACTATTTCAGTTCTCTCTTCGTGGTTTTCTGACATAGGAAACTACTTATTGGCTGCATAGGTCCCTCTAAATCTATCCTCCAAGGAAAATAGTAGAATTATAATAAAAAGCACACCATTCAATTGTATTGGGGGAAATCTCATCAAAATAGGTCCATATCAAATTCTGAGAAGATGTGTCAGGGAGGAGGAGGTTTTTAACATCCTTCTAGCCTATCATGATGGGCCTTGTGGAGGTCAATTTGCAGCCAAGAGGACAACCTTCAAGGTACTACAAGATAGCTACTACTAGCCCACTCCCAACCAAGATGCAAGAAGATATACGAGTCGATGTGGCTGGTGTCAAATAATGGGGAAACCTACTACCAGGGATGTGTTGAAGCCCCAAAAATCAGGTCTACAACAAGGGGGATACCCACCTAGTCTGGACCTTGGTTAGCAGCTCCTTTTCCGTTTGGTATAGTGGGTCTGACTAGGGATATGGGACCAATTTCCCAATATGTGTGTGTTTGTGTGTTGAGAATTGATATTTCTTTCCTAATGATTCCCAAGTAAAATGCTTTCTGTTCTAAATCTAATCTAACAACATGCAATTGTATTCTAATAAATAGAAATATCTAATTCTAAACTAACCTGGATGTAATCTTTCCATTATGCGATCTAAAATGATTTCAAATGACAGTTGGTAATAAAGATCATTTAACTACTATGAGAAAAGAATTCAAGAAAGATAAACCATTTCACATAAAAGGTTAGATGAAACAGTTGTGAAAAACATATCACATAGCAAGCTACTCATATACTAAGCATAAATAAATAGCTATCACCGTACAAAAGTGTCAAATGATAACTCAAGCATTTAAGCATTCATATATAAATAACTGAACATGAATATCACCATAACACATAAGCAAAAACAGTTAAGAGATAAAAGTACCATTTATAACTAGTTCTACTCATGAGCTCTAGCAATAATTATCTATTTCTTCTTAATCCAACATCCAATAAGAGTACATAAGTGTAACATCAATAGTAGATATTAAACGCAGATATCAATAAATCTTGTTCCATTCATTCATCAAAACCTCCTTGGAGGGTGCAAAAGTGCATCTTCTGAGGACAAGTTTTTGATAAATTTCTGGACCCTTCTCTAAATGCATGAGAAGGGTTTAAATAATACTAACTAATTCTAAAAATAATTTATTACAAAAATGTAGGATGTTGTTTAAATGACCGTCCTCATTTTAGGCAAAAATAAAGCAAAATTAAAACTAAAACTATTGACTAACTATTTATGTATTTGTTCCTTGAAGTCGCAAGCGTTCAGCATTTGCTTGAGGAGAGTTGGCTGGCCAACTTCCGATTTTAGTTGTCCTGTGAAAATGGAATTGGTAAGAGCTGGCGCCATCTTCTCGGCAGAATTGATGACACATTTGAGAGTCATGCACTGGCTATGCGGTTTTACCAAATATGCCCAGTAAGAATCCCAATTCAACTTGGTTAACCTTTGGATCGATTCTGCCTTTTCTTGAGCCTTTTGTCTCCAGCTTGTTTGTAGATTTTGTACATTTGGTAGATATTTACATACCACTTGATGATATACCTAATAAATATCACTAGTTTTGAGTTCCAGTTTTACTTTCTGTCCTTAGCTCTTTTTCCTACAAATTTCCACGCTTACAGGCGACTAAGCAATTTGAGGCTTCCCATCTCGAGGGGTTTTGCCTTGCGATGCACGATTTTCGCATCGGAAACTACCTCCATTTCTTGATCTGGGCTTCCCTGGTGTGATTTTCGCCTCTTGCACGCTTTTTAATTAGAGGATATAAAACTTAAATTTTGTGGAAAGAACGACTTATGCATTCTTGGTTCCGAGCTTTGAATTCTCTATACATGATATCAGCACTATCTAGTATCCATTTAACCACGTCTATATATGGGAGAATTTTGGGCCTTGCCTATATCCTGTGCAAGAATGAACATGCTAGATCTGTAATTGATGCCTCAAAAGACCCGTGTGAGCCTGCAGTAGCGGTGACCTCCATTACCTTGCGATATTCTTCCTCAAGTAAACTATACATGCCTTCCCAAGTAGCAATACCAGCATCTTTGTTACAGGTGGTGTCTGTGTACAAGGGAGCCATCTCTTTATCTTCAGAACTGGGAGCTTTACCCTTCTTTCCCATAATATCTTGAATTTTGATCTGTATACTTCTCAGTTCTTCACTCCTGCAGTTTACAAATGAGGTGAGAACGATGATAAGAAAAGGTGACGAGAAAGATTTAAATGTGGAAAACATATAAAATATATCACCTTACATGAATTGGTTCCTTGATAAGATCAAAACCATATTTCATTAATGATTGCTAACTAACTCTTTAATTAACATAAATGCGCATAACTGGGCCTTGGTTTTATGAAAAAAATCTTTCTTGAACAACATGCCGTGCAGATCTGCGATGAGGCGATTTTGCGATTTGTTTCGCAATATCGCAGATCACAGATCATAATATCGCAATATCGCAAATCGCAGTTCCTTTACGTGTGGCAAGCATCCATCAATGTGTTTTTTGCGATATGTGATTTGTGATATGTGCCATCGCATATCGGCATTTTAAATGACTTCAACGTAGTTGATGTTTAAGGCATGCGATGCGATGAGGGTTTTTTGATGCGTGATTTCGCATCGCAATTTCGCATTTTAGAATTCTTCTTGTGGGAAGGTATCCATTACCCTTTTTTCGATGTGACGTATTTTAAGGAGTGATTTTATTCTAACTTATCATAAAACTTAAGTCCTTTTATATTTTTGAGGGTATTCTCCTAAGTTTACGATAGTAAGTTTATTGAAAAAGGAAATACAAACATTAATCAATTTTTTTGAATTTTTCAATAAGGTTCCCCATTTATTTAGTATTAGTGATAAAACTAAATAAGAAGGGGGTTGTTGCTAGCCACAACAATTGGTAATTCACTTGGAAGAACCAATTATCTCTGCTTTTCTTTTGAAGTTCCTAAACTTCCAAAACAGAAAATTTTCTAGAAAATTAAACTTTATTATAGAAAGATAAAATACATTCTACTTTTCAACTGTTAATGATAGTTTGTTTCTTCTATGTGAACTTTGTTTATTTACTTCCTAGAGCTGGTTATTGTATCTACATCAACCACTACTTTGTTTATAAAGATAAAAACAAAGCCTTCTCTGTAAATCAGTTTTAAATATGCTCATTTGTCATAAGTAGAGCCACTGCTTCCAGCAGGCGTTTATAGCCTCGACAGGGTTACCTGTTACCCAGCAATGATCCTGTATCCCACTTCGAGAAATATACAATTTTCAAAGAGAAATCCATATCTACACTTATTGCTTTCATTTTCTTTTAAACCTAAAGAACAATGCCTTGGTTTGATAGCCAAATTATGAAAGTGTCACTCACTTGATTTATAGCTTTGTTGAACAAGATGGCTCCTGATGAGACTCCTTGTCTTTTGATTGCAACAATCTTGAGTCAATGCCTTGTTGTGGTATGCAGTTTTGGCAAAGTTAGCAAGCTATAATATCTATGATCATGATAAGTCGGCTCGTGATGAGGGCTCTTATTCTTTAAGTTTAAAGTGTATCATTGGATTATTCCCTGAAGCTTGTGATTCCTTAGGTGGGGAGGAAGTCATTGTTTCCTTAAGAATAGCTCTGGATGACAATGGTAGAGTTTTTTGGAAAGAGCTTTTCTACAAAGAATCTTTGTTTTGTTATTGATACCTTTCGTTGGACTGATATAAAACAAATTCCCACTAAAGGTTGATTTTTATCAAAATTTACAAGGTTAGAACTAGTATCATATTCAGGCTTATGGCTTTTTGACTGTATCTTTCAATAATAATGACCAACTTTCTAAATTATTTCTATTTATACAAATGGAAAAACAAAATCTAAAAGAAATACTTGTCCTTTTCGTGAATTCCAAATGTAACCATTTACAACTAGTTTTATTATGAAAGTAAAGAAAAACTAATCTACAAAAATAGAAGAACGATCTCCTATGGAAAGTATTTTTTGAGGATTTGCTCATTAACAAGTAAAGATTCTCTTTTTCCTATTAAATCCTGTAACATAAAGGTAGATGGGCCTATGATTTTTGCGATTTGGAAAGGGCCAAGCCATATTTGTTGGAACTTCATATGTTTTCCCTTTTCCTCATGAGCCTTGTCCCATTTTAAAACTAGATCCCCTATCTGAAAGTCTTTTCTGGACATCATGTTTGAGTCAAAAGAAGCTTTTACTAATGCTTGGTGATGAGCATGAGTTATTTTAGCCTGCTCTCTTTGCTCTTCTAGCTTAAGAATTTGTAGCTTCCTTAGTTGTAAGGAAGAAGTTGGTGTTTCATCAATATATTGAACTAAGGCCAAAGAGGGAATTGCTAGATGAGTCAGAAGAACCACTTCTTTCCCATAAACTAAATTAAAGGGAGAAGTGCCAATAGAGGCTTTCTGCGTTATTCGGTTTGCCCATAAAGCATATATTAAAGACTTGTGCCAATTTTTATGATTCTGGTCAATGGTTTGCTTAATGATCCTAATCAAGTTTTTATTCGTAGATTCAGCTAACCCATTCCCCTGTGGGTAATAATTGGTAGAGTACTTAAGCTTAAAACCTCTTTTGAGTGCAAATTCAGTCATAGCATTGCCAGAAAAATATGATGCATTATCAAACATTAAAGTAGAGGGTAAACCAAACCTGGTGATTATGAACTGATCTATAAAATCAATGATGTGTTCAGCATTAGCTGTCTTGAGAGGAATTTCTTCTACCCATTTAGTAAAATAATCTGTAGCTGTAAGGATATACCTATGTTGTTTAGAAGAGTGAGGAATGATCTCACCTATTATATCCAATCCCCATTGATCAAAAGGTTGTTCAAAGTTGACTGGTTGCAAAGGTAACGATGGCTTCTTTTGTCTCCCAGCAGAAGTTTGACAAACTTGACATTTCGTTACGTAGCTATGCACGTCTTTGAACAGTGTGGGCCAATAATAGCCTGTGAAGAGGATTTTATGTGCAATAGTGTCTCCAGCATAATGTCAACCCATTGGTCCATCGTGGAGTTCTTGCAACACCTTTTCAGCTTCAGATTTCTCAAGACATCTAAGTAGAACAGAATCATGATTCATCCTAAAAAGTACATCGTTCACGAGCTGATACTGCTTAGCCTTCAACCTTAAAGATATTTTCTTTGTATAATCAAGGTTTGAAGGAGCATATCCATTCTTTAGATAAAATATGATATCAGCGTATAATGAATCAAAATCATTTATGCTTACCTCATACATTTGTATCTCTGTAGATGGTATTTCGGAAATAAGCGATGCTCCAGCTAGCATTTTGAAAAAGCCTTGACCTTTAAAAATATTTGCTGGTTTAATCTCAACGTCATATTCTTGTAACGTGGTAACCCAATTGGCTCTTTTCTCACCCACATCTTTCTGTACTAAAAGATTTCTTACCGCTGGAAACGATACTATGATCTTTGTATGAGTTTTAAGCAGAAAGGGTCTGAAATATTTTATCGCTTTGAAAACAGCAAATGCTTGTTTCTCTACGTCTAAATAGTTTAACTCAACCCCTTGTAGATTTGAACTAAAAAAAAGAAATTGGAGCTTTTGCCTTGCCTTGATTTTCTTGAGTGAGTATCGCAGCATATGATCTATTAGATGCAAATGTATATAAAATAAAAGGATCGGAAAAATTGGGAGTTGCTAAAGATTGAGCATTAACAATCGCTTGTTTGATTAAATTGAATGCTTCATAATTGTCTTAGCCCCATTTGAAGATTACATTCTTTTTAATCATTGCCTATAAAGGAGACACAATTCTTGAAAATCTGGAACAAATCTCTTTACAAAGTTAATCTGGCCAAGGAAAGATTGCATAGCTTTCTTGTTGTGAGGCAAAGGTATTTTGGAAATATGCTTGATTCTGTCAGGATCAATATGGATTCCAAATTTTGACACTATGAATCCAAGGAGTTTTCCTTCACTTAATGCAAAAAAGGACTTTTTTGGGTTAAGTGAAATTCCATACCTTTGACACTGTTGGAAAATCTGTTTTAAATCTCTTATATGAATGCCTTGCTTCTTGGAATACACAGTTATATCATCCAAGTATATTACTACCGATTTGTTTACTATCCCCTTAAATGTGATGCCCATGGCTCTTTGGAATGTAGCACCAACATTGATGAGACCAAAAGGCATCTTTTGATAGGCATAAGTACCCCATTTGGTTCTGAATGTGGTCTTTAATTGATCATCGGGATGGACTAAAACTTTTTTATAGCCGGAGAAACCATCCAAAAAGGACATTAATTCTGATCCTACAACTGCCTGCAATATTTTCTCCATAGGAGGCAAAGGAAAATTATATTTTTGGCAGGCTTTGTTCAGATTTCGCAAGTCAATGCAAATTCTAATGTCTTCGTTCTTCTTTCTAATGGGAACCATATTGGAAACCCATTGCGAATGTTGGATGGGAAAAATGATTTTGGCTTTCAATATCTTATTAAGCTCAGATTTGATCTGGTTTTCTAAATTAGGATGGATCTTTCTCAGTTTCTGCTGGACAAGTTTTTCATCGTTTATCATTGGGATAGTATGTTGTATGATAAAAGTGTCATAAGTCTTAAGTTCATCGTAGTTCCAAGCATAGACAATTTTGTATTGTTTCAAGAGACGAACATACGCTAGTTTTTCTTCAGGAGCTAGGCTAAGGCATAGGTTGATATTCTGTGGCTTAGTATCAGTTCCTAGATTTACTAATTCATAGTTTAGAGTTGAACTTTGAAGCTTTGAATTGGTAGATATTTTGAATCAATCTTTCAAATCATATAGATCTTCTAATTTGACTACTGATTTTGGCATATCATTATCAGTGCTAGCTTGTTGCAATTGTTTGTCATGTTGATCCTCATCAATTATCTGATTAGTATAAGATCCTTCAGAGGTGAGGAAGCTTACAATATCAGGATCATCGTTGAAAATTCTCCAATTGGTAATGTTATCAGGAATCGAGGGTCTAAAGATTAATTCGATCGAAAATCTATCGAGGCTAAAGTCTTCTGAGGGAATGAGCTTGGAAGCTACATTTTCCAAGAGGTCGGCACTAGCATTCTGGATTCTAGGAATTGATGAAATATTAAATGCTATAAAATGTTCAGTCAGATCTTGTACTAAAGATTGGTAATGATTTAAATGACCTGATAGACAATGTATAGTATTCCGTACCTATCTGATAACAATTTCAGAATATCCGAAGACTTGTATATATTTGATGTCTAATCTGATTGCTTTGTATAATCCTTGGACTAAAGCCTCGTATTCTGCAATATTATTGGTGCAATCAAACTCGAGTCTACAAGTTAGCATAGTTTTATTTCCTTCTGGGCTAACTAATATGCATCCTGCTCCTGCTCCTTCATTAGACTTAGAACCGTAAAAAAATAACTTCCAAAATAAAGATTTATTTACAGAATTATCTATAAAATTAATACATTTAGAACTATCTATTTGAGAAAAAAATTCTACTTGAGATAAAACATAATGTTCTAAGGTGAAGTGTGAGCATTAAAATTTACTAGGAAAGAATCAACAGAATAGCTGCCAATTATATTATTGTTGTATGCTACCGGTTCATTTTCTCCTTCCAATTCTGTTACTATGTATTTCTGATTTTTTTCTCGCTCAACCATTATCTGAGTTGGATTACCATTGTAGGGGAGCCAGATGTGCGACCAATCGGTTGCAAAGTATTCATGAAGTTTTTCTGACCAATCCCTGCTAAGAACTAAGCCATAGAATTCTGGAATGTCTGCAACCAAAATATTGATAACTTGACATACCTTTGGATTAGATGACAGCCTTATGGTAACCTAATTTAATTCGTTGATCACTTCAACATGCGACCGATTCAGCTGCACTATGCGCATAGCAAATTTTTGAGGTTGAACATTCAACTTTGCACAAATCGATTTAGGTAAGATATTGGATGATGCTCCTGAATCCACTAAACGATTATGCAAATTTTTATTGAAAATTTCATAAGTAAGAAGAAATGGCGGAGTATGAGATGTTGACCTTCCTCCAATTAGAACAATGTCATTTGGATTAACTTTGTTAATCACAGTATTTGGAGGTCTTCCCATCTCATGGGGAGCTTGCGATATTACAATGGTGGGAAGAGGTGCAACTGGTACTGCATGTAATTATTTCAAAAGGAGCTTTTGCTGATGTTTTAACTTGCTCAATTCATAAAAAGTGATGTTAGCCCTAGTCTTCTTCATGTCTTCTATGATGTTATACTCCATTTCATATGAAACAATCAATGTTTTAGATGGAGTTGGTGAATCTGTTTGGACTGGGCTTCCTTGAGTCGCTTTGGATGTCGTTTTCTTGGCCGCAACTTTATCCTTAAGTGTTGAGATTGCACTCTTTGGCTTGGGAGTAGGTCGAGGAGGATCGAGAGTATTTCTACTTCGAGTACTAACTGGCGATGCCTCTTGATCCTCTTCATCGGGGAGGATGAAATCCCACATACCTTGTAATTCTACAACTTCTTCTTCATCAGTAGGTTCTTCGGTAGAAATTTCCTCTTCTTCTTCTTCTGATTCAGCACTTGTAATAGCGTTAGGAGGCTTTGAATCAGTCGAAGGATTTTTTCTATAAGGTTTGTAAGGCTTTTTAGGAGAAGTCTCTGCTACTTGTTTGTTTATGTCAACCATTTCGTTAGACATGGTTTTCAAAACTTTTTGCAATCCTTTTAAATCAAATGGTTCTTTGGGCTATTTTTTCTTTGGATCTTCTTTGAAAGAAACCTTTTTAGATTTACGTTCTTCAACAATGTTTTTCTTTTCTAGAGCTATGATACATTTCTCTACCACTATTGCTTCCTTCATATTTTCAGCTAAAGTTGTTTTGTTAGCTCTATCCATGAAGATTGCTAGGTTTGATGGTAAAGCAGAGATGTACCATTCACTTCGCACTTCTCCACTTGGTTTAGAAGCAGTAGGAATTGTATTCAGTAGTTTACTAAAACGCTAATTAAAATCCTTAATAGGTTCCTTTGATTCAACTCTAAGGTTAGACAGGTCATTGATTAATGTTGTAGTGGACCTGTCATCACCAAACTTAGTCAAGAACTGTTCTTGGAAGATTTCCCAACTAGTAATAGACTCGGATGGTAATGAGAAATACCATGATCCAGCTTCTCCTTGCAAAGTGTAAGGGAAAAGCTGAACGACAGCGTCTGCATTAGTGACCCCATTAAGATTTATGGATAACATAAAATTATTCATGTGTTCTTCTACTAGCATGCCTGCTTCAGGATTAAACTTAGGCAGCCATTTTTTAGGATGGGCTAGTATTTGACTCAAGGGTGCAAGCATTAAGACTACCCCTAGGTTATTCCATGGCATTTGGGCCATCATTGAACTGCTAACAGAGGAAAGTTCAGAAGATGATCCCTGTGGTTTGGAAGATGAGGATATTATAGTTTCAGATGTTTGAGAATGAGATGTTGAAGTCCTAGTGGTTTGATGGATGATGATTTGAAGTGGAGGAGGTATGGTTGACTTCGCGGTGGGGAAGTTGAGATGGATGATGATGAAGAAAGAGTCTCACTATCAGACCCTTTAGGTGATTTCCTTGCTCTCTTCCTTGTAGGTAGAGGTAACTCGGTTGGCTCAGTACCAAACTTTTCACTCTTTAATTTGGCGAGAGGCTGAGCAGGATTATATTGCAAAGTCACACTGCCTTGAGATTTATCAAATTTTTGAGGTGATATAGAAAATCACTGAAGTTTATGAATCAAAGATTCAACTTCAGGAGGTTCAATAGTACACTTCTCTGAAATGTCAAGGTTTATTACAGTGGTTGTTTTTCTTTTGACTTCTTGCTCAAGATTTAAAGACTCTAAGTGCGATGGAGAAGTCGGGGGAGATGGTGAGGGAAATTTACTCTCAGAATGATATTTAGATTTAGACTGACTTGCTATTCATAGTTTGGGGCCTTCCTTCTAGCACCAAATATGTTGAAGCCCTAAAAATTGGGTCTACAACATGGGGGCTACCCACCCGGTCCGGACCTTGGTTAGTAGCTCCTTTTCCGTTTGGTATAGTGGGTTTGACTAGGGATATGGGACCAGTTTCCGAATATATGTGTGTGTGTGTTGAGAATTGATATTTCTTTCCTAATGATTCCTAAGTAAAATGCTTTCTATTCTAAATCTAATCTAACAACATGCAATTGTATTCTAATAAATAGAAATATCTAATTCTAAACTAACCCGGGATGTAAGATTTCTATTATGCGATCTAAAATGATTTCAAATGACAGTTGGTAATAAAGATAATTCAACTGCTATGAGAAAATAATTCAATAAAGATAAACGATTTCATATAAAAAGTTATATGAAACAGTTGCGAAAAACATATCGCATAGTAAGCTACTCATATACTAAGCATAGATAAATAACTATCACCATACAAAAGTGCCAAATGATAACTCAAGCATTTAAGCATTCATATATAAATAATTGAACATGAATATCACCATAACACATAAGCAGAAACAGTTAAGAGATAAAAGTACCATTTATAATTTGTTCTACTCATGAACTATAGCAATAATGATCTATTTCTTCTTAATCCAACATCCACTAAGAGTACAGAAGTGCAACATCAGTAGTAGATATTAAACGCAGATATCAATAAATCTTGTTCCATTCATTCATCAAAACCTCCTCGAAGGGTGAAAAAGTGCATGTTCTGAGGACAAGTTTTTGATAAATTTCTAGACCCTTCTCTGAATGCATGGGAAGGGTTTAAATAATACTAACTAATTCTAAAAATAATTTATTACAAAAATGTAGGATGCAGTTTAAATGACCGTCCTCATTTCAGGCAAAAATAAAGCAAAATTAAAACTAAAACTTAATCTAAAACTAAAACTATTAACTAACTATTTATGTATCTGTTCCTTGAGGTCACAAGCATTCAGCATTTGCTTGAGGAGAGTTGGCTGGCCGACTTCCAATTTTAGCTGTACTGCGAAAATGGAATCGGTAAGAGATGGTGCCATCTTCTCGGAAGAATTGATGACACATTTGAAAGTCATGCACTGGCTATGTGGTTTTAGAAAGTACGCCCAGTAATTGGATCGATTCTTCCTTTTCTTGAGCCTTCTGTCTCCAGATTGTTTGTAGATGTTGTACATTTGGTAGATATTTACATACCACTTGATGATATACCTGATAAATATCACTGGTTTTGAGTTCCAGTTTTACTTTTTGTCTTTAACTCCTTTTCCTACAAATTCCAATGCTTACAGGTGACTGAGCAATTTGAGGCTTCCCATCTCGAGGGGTTTTGCCTGGTGATGCACAATTTTCGCATCAGAAACTGCCTCCGTTTCTTGATCCAGGCTTCCCTGGTGCAATTTTTGCCTCTTGCGCACTTTTTAATTAGAAGATATAAAGCTTAAATTTTTTGGAAAGAATGACTTATACGTTCTTGGTTCTGAGCTTTGAATTATCTATATGTGATATCAACACTATCTAGTATCCATTTAACCATGTTTGTATAAAGGAGAATTTTGGGCCTTGCCACTATCCTGTGCAAGAATGAACATGCTAGATCTGTAATAGATGCCTCAGAAGACCCGTGTGAGCCTGCAGTAGCGGTGAGATCCATTACCCTGGGATCTTCTTCCTCAAGTAAATTATGCATGCCTTCCCAAGTAGTAATACTGGCATCTTTGTTACAGGTGGTGTCTGTGTACAAGGGAGCCATCATTTTATCTTCATAATTGGGAGCTTTACCCTTCTTTCTCATAATATCTTGAATTCTGCTCTGTATACTTTTCATTTCTTCGCTCCTGCTGTTAGCCTCCTATGGCAATAGGTTTCATACTTCATGATTGACTGTTTTACATGCCAAATATGTCATCTTGTCATGCTGCAAGGTTCCATATTTCCAAGAAGTCGCATTTTTGAAGAATCATACCATTTTTAAAGAGTTTTACAGATAAGGGAAAGCCAAACAGCTTAATCTTGGCTTCCCTAGGTTTAAATTGCTTGTTTTAGAAGATAGAGAATGAATATCTGTCCAAACAGCTTAAGCTTGGCAGATCAGTAGCTACGTAGAGAAATGAAGGAGCCCAACTGCTTAATCTGGGCCCTTGGAAGATATAAGGGTACACTTAGATAGGAGGGCAGTCAAAAGAAAAGAAGATAATCATGGTCTGCAAGTCCAAGTGCACCCATGCAAAAAGAATAAAAGATGCTAGGTAAGTAGGCTGGGTAAGTAGTTTTGTGGTTGCAGAATCAAGCTATGTGATCTATTTCATGTTTTCAAGTGTTATATCTATTTAGATCACAATTATGAGGCAGTTTTTCATTTGGAGGAGCTCAAGTGAGACATGTCTAACTCCCCCTTCTTCTTATTTCCCCAAATCATTCACTAACCTCCCCAAAGAGGTCAAGATCTGCTTGATATCTCTTAAGTTTCATCATTTGTCATATCATTGGCCTAAGTAAAGGTTTTCTTTGCTTAGGAGTACTCTTACTCACTCTACAAGTCATTTTTCCCTTTTAAGTAGCCTCAGATCTCTAAACTTAGCACTTTCTTATCATTTTCATATTAACTTCTAACATTATTATGTAAATCCCTATCTATTTCCCCTTCCCCTTACTAAAAAGCACTAAATATCTCCCCTATGTACATATTCCCATCCCCTGGCACTATAGCCCTATAACATCAGTTTGGGGAAATGCTGAGTTCATTTGGGGCTTAGCATTAGCCTTCTGCGTCCTAACCCTGGGATTAACTTAACATTTGGTTAAGTTAATAACCTCTTTCCTCACCCCTTTACCCATAACATTTCATCATTTTTACCCTCTCGCGCTCATCGTTTAAAGTTTAGTGTTAAAATGTTTGAATAAACATTAAACACCACTAGCGCATAACCCAAAAACCCAAAGTTTTTGAACCCCCCACACATAAATAAATCAATCTAATATTCAGCGGCTCCAGTACATAAACCTGCTGTCAGCTCTGCGCTCCGTTAGCCCTCCGATCTGCCCTCCCAGATCCAACGGCCCTCGGCGATTTCGGAGCTGCCCCGACATTCGACAGTTAGCCTCCAATAGGCTAACGGTTTCTCCACCATACCAAAGGACGCGTGTCTCCACGCGATTGTATCGGAGCCCCTATGACACATACCGCCCTCATACAAAAGGCGGTCCGATAAAACCACAAACCACCTTCTGTCTCTCCGCCCCTGACGTCAGCACCACGTCGCTGCCACCGCATCTGCCTCTGTCCCTAGCCTGCCACTGTGTCCTATGCCACGTCACCCTGCCGTACTGCCACGTCACCCTGCCGTACCAGGACCCACCACTCATGTCATGCTGACGTCATCACCGAAAAGGCACGAAGGGCGAAAATCGCAACAAAGGATGCCCGAAATGAGAAACTGAGGCAGTTTTTCATGCGCGATTAGCGCTTAGCGCTTAGCGCTAATCGCACATCGCTAAGAAAAATGGCTCGAAATGGAAAGCTTCCTTGCTTGGCTACCTGCAAAACCCAAAAATTTGCCGGAGGCAACGCTGGGAACAAAGAAACTAAATAAAGACAACATAAACAGAACTAGAGAACTAAAGGTATTCTGGTATGTTCATATTCAATCGGCCAGCGCCGATAGCATTCTAGAGGCCACGAAAAGCATTTGCAGCAGTTACTTTTGCCTTGAAAGGGAAGAAAAGGGGCGATTTGATGGTTTCAAGCATATCAAGGGAGAGAAAGTGGCCCGATTCAAATGTTAAAGAGTATCAGAGGAAAGATAAAGCCCAGATTCAATTAAAGAGTATCAGTGAAGCGGAAAAGAGTATCAGATCGACAATATCAAAGTAGGTGAACATTAAAGGCCTCCATCCAAGTCAAAGAAGCAGTAAAGGCCATTCAAAGCTCATCAGATCAGGACTAGTGCACATTAAAGCCACCTAAAAGCAGCAGAACCGCCTAAGAGGTGCAGATAAGAGATTAAAGGCATAGTTATAGAGAAACACTGCACCGAGCCACCAAGGACACCATATTAACTCATTTTTATGTGGCTGCCTCCAACGCAACTCAAATAATATCTTCTTGCATTAATTTCAGGACAAGATTAGATTAAAGAACTCATTTCCCTCAGATCTGCTTAAGATCTGTTGTAATAGATATTTTTGGATATTTTCTCTATATAAACCACCCTAATTCATTGTTTAAAGGGGTTGGTTGGTTGATAATCCTCATTCGAGACTTGCGTTGTATATTTTAAGAACTCTATAATCAAAGATTTCTGGAATAGTTTTGGATGAAGAACTGACTGTTGTGTTATTTAATGGCCAAAGAGTGACTGTGGAATTCCTGTGCTACTACATGGCTCAATAAGTGTTTTCTTACCTCTGTTTACAGTTTATATATGTTTACTCCACCATTGTGTTACCATCTAAATAGCAAGAAAGAGGAATAGCTTAGGTTTTGCTTGACTGCACCCTATGCTCAGTTCTTGTTATTTCTATATGTTTTCTTCAGAAATGGTTATGAATATGCATACTTAAATGATCATGTTTACCCTATTTCTTTCACATATGACTATTATTTAGGAATTCTTGACTGCTCCTAGACAAACTTTCATTCACCTTCCCTCTTTGTTGGCTAATGAAATATTCTTAGTTTCCTTTCATCTCTGACCTTCATTCCATCTTTATTCCAACCTGATATTGTTCTATGTGTAGCTATCCTGCTCTATACTCCTCTTGTGACCAAGAAAATGCAACAGCAAGCCCTATTCCATGACTCCATGCCCAATGGTTTGAACTTCTCACTCTATGCATCCCAACTCTGCTTGAAAACATCATCCTTCCCACCAAAATCAAAACAAAACCCATGTACACCATAACTAGCCTAAAAATCAACCCAAAACAAAGTTAAATTTTAAAGAGAGAGCCCTCTCTGACTGTAGGTAGGCTAGGACCTGCAGCCCAAAGATTGGTTTGTGGTTACCTTGACCGTATCCCTTAAGGAGCCAAGGGACAACCTGAGTGATAACATCATTGGCGACTCCATTGGGGACTTATTCAAAAAATTCCAAAAAACAAGTTAGAAGCTAGCTCGCAAGAAGAAAACACATAATACTAGGTCAAATCCAGACCCAAATCCACCAGCTGTTTTTGAAAATCCAAATTTAATCTCTAGAAACCTTAGCAAACAAAAACAAGAAGAGTTTGCTGATTCTAGTCCTGAAACAGTTCAGCCAAGCTGTTTTCCAACCCCTGTTAAAGTTTTGTTTCCTTCAACCCCTACTTCCCCTTGTTCATCATCCACCTCTCCAAGCACCTTTTCCACACCTCCATTCATTGCGCATACTACCACTACCACCACTGTTATTACAGCTCTTCCAGCTGTTTCAGTTGTTCCACTTATCCCTGTAAATATGGCTAACAGATATGCACATTTACAGTTACCTGCAAATCCAGGGGCTATGCCTCGGGATTATCAAACCAAAATCACATATTTTGAAGGTACTGGTTCTAGCACAACCCTGTGACATACCAAGAAATGAAGGACTATTTTGAGAGTTATGAAATAGATGATGATAGTGTAAGAATGAAGATTTTTGTCCAAAGTTTAACAGGAGATGTAAGGCCCTGGTTTAGAGCTCTTCCTGCAAATTCCATAGCTGACCCAAAGGCCCTTTACCAAACATTTCTTAACATATGGGAGAAGAATAAGGACCCTCTGCACATATTATCCAAGTATGACACTATCAAAAGAGGCCCTCAATAAGCTGTCTTAGACTATTGTGACAGGTTTAACAATGTTTACAACTCTATTCCACAAAACCTTAGACCTCCACCTGATCTTGCTTTATACTAATTCCCTGATGGATTTGATTCAGACATGGCTTATTAGTTAAGGGAAAGATCCCCTCAAACCTTAGCAGACATTCAGAATGTAGCCATTAGTGTCGAGGCAAATCTAATTGCCAAGCGAAATAGAGCAAGAGCTGAGAGAAGAACTACTTTTAAAGATGAACCTTCAACCTTTGAGCAAAAATTGGACACAATCATCAAAGGTATGGACAGCTTTGAAAATAGAATGGGAACTATTGAAAGAAAAGCCTCATGGGAAGGACAACAAAACAATCTTGTCAGAAATCCAAACTTTAGAAAAAATCAGAACCCAAACGTTGGAAGGGCAAGTCCTGACCATGATATAAGACCTCCTTTTCATGAAAACTATGCTGAAGCATCCACATCTAGTAGATAGAGGACACTCACATAAACTTGATGGGTTTGAAGAATGAACAACAAGTATTCCTAACCAAAGAAGACCAAGATGACCATGATATAAATCAATTTCAGACCAAGTCTGGAGAGTCATTTGACTTCAAACAAGGCTATGATTTAGCTGTCTACGAAGTCCATAAACAATACAAATTGAGAACGAGAACCATTGATGTGTCTGATCCCATCAAGCCAAAGGATGCCAAGCAACCTAAGAAAGTAAAAGACTAGGCCACTATCACAGAACCTGCTGATAAAGCAGACCCAAAATTAAAATAAGTGACCATAGAGGATGTATCTGACATGTAGCCCTCTAATAACCAGCCTTTTGTATCCTTTCCCTCAAAAGACAATGTAAATAGCACTCCTCAAAGCCTTCCCAAAACAGAACAATCTCAAGAAATCACTGATAACCAAGAGAAGATCACTGAAGATACAATTGAAAAGGGAAAATCTGCCAGTCACAATACTAAAACATAGTCATAAAAACCTTTTGATTTAGAAGCAGAAATTGGTAAATTAAAGATATCTATTCCTCTCTCTGAGCTTGCCAAACATGATGTGTACAGACAGCAAATCAAAAGATCACTGCAAATGCCAGAGAACAGGGATGATGTTAATGTCTTAGATAATCAACCTGAATTACTTTTTGGTCCTGAAGTCAATGGTAAATTAGGACATGGAGTTGTTCTACCCTTTTATGTTAGTTTTCACATTCATGATAAAGTGTTGCACAATGCTATGTTTGACTCAGGTGCTTCACACAATCTAATGCCCAAAGCTGTAATGGAGAAGCTAAACCTTGATGTCACTAGACCCTACAAAGACTTATTCTCATTTGATTCTAGTCAGGTCAAGTGTTTAGGATTAATCAAAGACCTTTGTGTGTCTTTAGTCCAATTTCCCAACAAAACGATCCTAATGGACGTGGTGGTTGCTGAAATTCCACCAAAGTATGGAATGCTCTTATCAAGATCTTGGGGAGCAAAACTCCAAGGATCTCTCCAACTAGACCTCTCCTATGCCACTATTTCAATCTTTGGGCAACCAAAGAGACTGTATAGAGAAACAATGATGAAGTATGTGGTAAGTAGTGAGGAAAAACCCCAAAACTTTCCCATTTACTCAATCCATTCTGATATGGATTCCTTTATATTGTTCAATGATGATAGCTGCCCTCCCACTGATGAGAAGCCTTTGCCTTTACAACAAGAAACATGCATCAATCAAGATTCGATTGCCCATACCCATGAAACTGTTAAAACAATTAGTGAAACCAGAATACAAGAAGAACTACATGAAGCACAAAACCCAGGTCCGCCAAATCCTAAAATGGCTGAAACTCTTAATACTAACCACAAGCAAGAAATCACATGGTATTTAGAGTTTGATGGTTATGTTAATAAGCTAGGAGCAGGGGTAGGAATATGGATTCACAATACACATTACAGCCATGCAGAGGGTCATGCTTACAGAATAAACTTCAAATGCACCAACAACATGGTAGAGTATGAGGCTCTCTTTTCATGCCTTAAAATGCTAAAAGCTCTAGGAGCTGCAAAAGTGTCCATTCTAGGTGACTCCGATTTGATCATTCAACAGATGAAAGGTAACTTTGTTACTAATAACAATAGGCTAAGAGCTTATAGGTCTACTGCCACAGAAATACTCAATTCCTTCACCGAATCCAAGCTTGCTAAGGTTTCTAGAAGCCATAACATGCATTCTCATAGTCTGGCTACTTTTGCTAGCACTTGCAAGCTGCCCTTTGAGCCCAGTCACCACTTTACTGCTGAGATAAGGCATAGGCCTGTTGTCCTTAAAAATATCAAAGATTGGCAAGTGTTTGAGGATGACGCTCAAATCAACAATTTTCTTACCTTACAGCAAGAATTCTCAAGCTCAAACATTGATGAAGATGCCATGGATGACCAACAACAGCAAATGAGCCAAAATGAGCAAACTATAACAGCTGAAGTAGCAAATCAAATGCTGCACCCAACCATGTTTGATGAGAAAAACATGCATGAGCTTAAGCAAATGCATTTAGATGAAATAGCTGGAGCAGAGGCCGAAGTGATTGATTTAAAAGAAAATTTTCTACCTACTGGCCTCACTCCATTAGAAGACATATTTGATTCAAACGATGTCCCCAAAAAGCCAAAGATGTAGCCCTTAAACGCTGTTGTGGAAGACTGTAATATTGGCACAGCAGAGAAGCCCAAAATGATTAAACTGTCCAAGTCTTTGCCGCCCGATCAAAAACCAAAATATGTTGATTTATTTAAAGAGTTTCAAGATATATTTTCCTGGAGTTATGAGAACCTTAAGTCCTATGACACCTCTGTTATTCAACATACCATTCCCTTAAATCCAAATCAAAAGCCCTTCAAATAGAAACTAAGGAGAATCAATCCCGTGCTTCTCCCTTTGATTGAGAAAGAAGTGAAATGAATGTTTGAGGCTGGTATCATAGCACCCATTAGATTTTTAGAATGGGTATCCAATCTTGTTCCCACAAGGAAGAAAACAGGGGAGATTAGACTATGTGTGGACTTAAGAAATCTGAACCAAGTCTCCCTTAAAGATCACTACCCACTGCCAAAAATGGACCACATTCTACAAAGAGTAGTGGGGTCTTCAAGAATCTCTTTGCTAGATGGCTTTTAAGGTTTTAATCAAATACTTGTTCACCCGGATGACCAAGACAAGACAACCTTTACAACACTGTGGGGAACATTTAAGTATGTGAAGATGCCTTTCGGACTAAAGAATGCAAGTGCTTTTTCAAAGGGCCATGGACATTGCATTTGCCAAGGAAATCCATGATTTCCTAGTGGTTTACCTTGATGACCTTACTCCTTTCTCAAAATCTGATCAAGAGCACCTTAAACCCCTAAGGCAAGTGTTCCTAACCTGTAGGAAATATGGCATTTCCTTAAATCCTAAGAAATCTCTCTTCGGCCTAGAAGAAGGCAAACTGCTAGGCAATATCATTTCAAAAGATGGAATTAGAATAGATCCAGAAAGAATCCAAGCCATTTTGCAAATCCCTTATCCGAGAAACATCAAAGAACTGCAAGCATTCCTAGGAAAGATCAATTTCCTAAGGAGATTTATCCCAAACTTGGTCGAGCTGATAAGAATGCTAAATAAAATGTTAAAGAAGGATTCCAAGGTAAAATGGACTTTAGAGGCCAAGCAAGCCTTTGAGGGCATAAAATCTGCCTTAACTCAAGCCCCAATCCTCACAAGTCCTCAATTTGATAAAGATTTCATTATTTTTTCATTTGCATCTGAACACACCGTTGCTGCTGCCCTTTTGCAGAAAGATGATCAGGGAAATGAAAAGCCAATTGCATTTTTCAGCCGAGCCCTTAGAGATGCACCCTTGAAGTACCAAATCATGGAGAAGCAAGCATATGCCCTTGTTAAAGCAATCAAAGATTTCAGAATTTACATTTTATATTCACATGTGATTGCTTATGTGCCAAATGCTGTTGTAAAAGACATATTAACTCAAGAGGGCATAGAAGGCAAAAGAGGCAAATGGATTGCCAATATCCTTGAGTATGACATTGAGATAAAACCCACCAAGCTGATAAAGGGACAAGGTTTAGCCAAACTGATGTCCGAAACCAATTTTCAAGCCTTAGACATTAATCAACTGGACTGTGAACAGGAGCCGGCAACTCCATAGATTAGTGAAGCTTTTTTGCAATCCCCATGGTATGTTGATATATGTTTTATATTGTTAAACCTGTGTGCTCCTCCACGGTTGTACAGAACCAAAAAGAGATTTTAAAGATGAAAGCATCAAAGTTTTGTGTCTTAGATAGTGCCCTGTTTTGGAAAAATCATGAAGGAATTTTACTTAATTATCTAACTATGAATGAAACTGACAGTGTAATGAAAGAATTTCATGTAGGGGACTATTGAGGGCACTTATATTGGAAGTCCACTGCTGATAAGATACTAAGGGCTGGTTTCTATTGGCCCTCTTTGTTTGCTGATGCGAGAAAGTTTGCTATTTCATGCCACAAATGCCAAATCTTTGAAGGCAAAAGAAAGCTTCTGCCCTTGCCCCTTAAGCCCATTTCCACCGAGAAGCCTTTTCAATAATGGGGTCTTGAATTCATTGGATAAATCCATCCATCCTCTTCTGGCCAGCATAAGTGGATTCTAACAGCCACAGATTACTTTACCAAGTGGATTGAAGCCATCCCATGTAGGCAAGCCAATGACTCCACCATCATCTAATTCCTTGAAACCAACATTTTGTCCAGATTTGGCTGTCCTGAGAAGATCATTACAGATAACGCTGCTGCCTTCAAATCCAAGAAAATGATCAGTTTTTGCCATAAATTCCACATTACCTTAGGTCACTCCACAGCCTATTACCCTCAAGGTAATGGCTTGGCCGAATCATCCAACAAGAGTCTGATTAACATCATTAAGAAAGTCTTGGAGGAGAACAAGAAGAATTGGCACAAAAAGCTTGTAAATGCCCTATGGGCAGACAGATTGTCAACCAAGAGATCCATTGGGATGAGCCCATATGAGTTAGTCTATGGCATGGAAGCCAAGTTCCCCTCTTCTTTGGGAATCCATGTTATCAAATTGTTGCAAGAGATTCAGGCAGAGCCAAATGCTATCCAAAGAAGAATAAACCAAACCATCCATTTGCAGCAAACAAGAGAGCAAGTGTACGACAGAGCTTAGATTTTACAAGAGAAGCTCAAGAAAATGTTTGACAAAAGAACCAAGGCTGAAGATTTCTGCATAGGCAACAAAGCCTGAAGATGGGATTCAAGAAGAGAGGACAAAGGAAAGCATGGCAAGTTTGATTTCCAGTGGAAAGGCCCCTTTATTATTTTTGTTGTTCAAGGTAACAACGCATATTTTCTGAAGAGTTTGGATGGCATCACAGCTGAAGAAGGCCCTGTCAATGGCCGAATGCTAAAGCACTATCATGATCCCTTTTGTTGAACGCAACACAACTCTGTATACTATCTGTACATTAATATTTGAATTTTCAGCACTTTTTCTTATAGCAGGCCAATAAGAGGGAACAATACAACAAATTTTGAGGAAAGATCAAAGAAAGCTCTATTTCAGATCTCTGTTTTTGAAATAATTCCAAAGAAGTGCTCAAGCAGATTTCAATATGTTTACAAGCACCCAAAAGGCAAGAAGCAGAGCTGTGATTTTTCTGCAATTCAGCCCAAAAGGATACTGCATATCAGCTTATAAGAATTCAGTCAAAGGCATTGAGAAGAAGGAGAATTTTAGTTTACAGCGACAATTGAAAATCAAGGCATTCTGACCTATTGTTCTTGACTTTTCATCTAGAAAAGCCATCCCCAAGTGGAGCCACTATTAGCCTCCTATTGCAATAGGTTTCATATTTCATGATTGACTGTTTTACATGCCAAATATGTCATATTGTCATGCTGCAAGGTTCCATATTTCCAAGAAGCCCCATTTTTGAAGAATCATACCATTTTTGAAGAGTTTTACAGATAAGGGAAAGCCAAACAGCTTAATCTTGGCTTCCCTAGGTTTAAATTGCATGTTTTAGAAGATAGAGAATGAATATCTGTCCAAACAGCTTAAGCTTGGCAGATTAGTAGCTAGGTAGAGAAATAAAGGAGCCCAACTGCTTAATCTGGGCCCTTGGAAGATATAAGGGTACACTTAGATAGGAGGGCAGTCAAAAGAAAAGAAGATAATCAGGGTCTGCAAGTCCAAGTGCACCCATGCAAAAAGAAGAAAAAATGCTAGGTAAGTAGGTTGGGTAAGTAATTTTATGGTTACAGAATCAAGCTATGTGATCTATGTCATGTTTTCAAGTGTTATATCTATTCAGATCACAATTATGAGGCAGCTTTTCATTTAGAGGAGCTCAAGCGAGACATGTCTAACTCCCCCTTCTTCTTATTTCCCCAAATCATTCACTAACCTCCCCAAAGAGGTCAAGATCTGCTTGATATCTCTTAAGTTTCATCATTTGTCATATCATTGGCCTAAGTAAAGGTTTGATTTGCTTAGGAGTACTCTTATTCACTCTACAAGTCATTTTTCCCTTTTAAGTAGCCTCAGATCTCTAAAATTAGCGCTTTCTTGTCATTTTCATATTAACTTCTAACATTATTACGTAAATCCCTATTTATTCCCCTTCCCCTTACTAAAAAGCACTAAATAGCTCCCCTATGTACATATTCCCATCCCCTGGCACTATAGCCCTATAACATCAGTTTGGGGAAATGCTGAGTTCATTTGGGGCTTAGCATTAGCCTTCCGCGTCCTAACCCTGGGATTAACTTAACATTTGGTTAAGTTAATAACCTCTTTCCTCACCCCTTTACCCATAACATTTCATCATTTTTACCCTCTCGCGCTCATCGTTTAAAGTTTAGTGTTAAAATGTTTGAATAAACATTAAACACCACCAGCGCATAACCCACAAACCCAAAGTTTTTGAACCCCCCGCACATAAATAAATCAATCTAATATTCAGTGGGCCCAGTACATAAACCTGCTGTCAGCTTCATGCTCCATCAGCCCTTCGATCCACCCTCCCAGATCCAATGGCCCTCGACGATTTTGGAGCTGCCCCGATGTTCGACAGATAGCCTCCGATAGGCTAGCGGTTTCTCCACCGTACCAAAGGACGCATGTCTCCACGTGATTGTATCAGAGCCCCTCTGACACATACCGCCCTCGTACAGAAGGCGGTCCGATAAAACCACAAACTGCCTTCTGTCTCTCTGCCCCTGATGTTAGCACCACATCGCTGCCACCGTATCTGCCTCCGTCCCTACCCCGCCACTGTGTCTTGTGCCACGTCACCCTGCCGTACTGCCACGTCACCCTGCCGTACTGGGACCCACCACTGATGTCATTCTAATGTCATCACCGAAAAGCCGCGAAGGGCGAAAATCGCAGCAAAGGATGCCTGGAATGAGAAACTAAGGTAGTTTTTGATGCGCAATTAGTGCTTAGAGCTTAGTGCTAATCGCGCATCGCTAAGAAAAATGGCTTGAAATGGAAAGCTTCCTTGCTCAGCTACCTGCAAAACCCAAAAATTCACAGGAGGCAATGCTAGGAATAGAGAAACTAAAGAAAGACAACATAAACAGAACTAGAGAACTAAAGGTATGCTGGTATGTTCATATTCAATCGGCCAGCGCCGATAGCATTCTAGAGGCCACGAAAAGCATTTGCAGCAGTTATTTTTGCCTTGAAAGGGCAGAAAAGGGGTGATTTGACAGTTTCAAGCATATCAAGGGAGAGAAAGTGGCCCGATTCAAATGTTAAAGAGTATCAGAGGAAAGATAAAGCCCAGATTCAATTAAAGAGTATCAGTGAAGCAGAAAAGAGTATCAGATCGGAAATATCAAAGTAGGTGAACATTAAAGGCCTCCATGCAAGTCAAAGAAGCAGTAAAGGCCATTCAAAGCTCATCAGATCGGGACTAGTGCAGATTAAAGCCACCTAAAAGCAGCAGAACAGCCTAAGAGGTGCAGATAAGATATTAAAGGCACAATTATAGAGAAACATTGCACCGAGCCACCAAGGACACCATATTAACTCATTTTTATGTAGCTGCCTCCAGCGCAGCTCAAATAAATATCTTCTTGCATTAATTTCAGGACAAGATTAGATTAAATAACTCATTTCCCTCATATCTGCTTAAGATCTGCTATAATAGATATTTTTGGATATTTTCTCTATACAAACCACCCTAATTCATTGTTTAAAGGGGTTGGTTGGTTGATAATCCTCATTCGAGACTTGCGCTGTATATTTTGAGAACTCTATAATCAAAGACTGTTGGAATGCTTTGGATGAAGAACTGACTGTTGTGTTATTTAATGGCCAAAGAGTGACTGTGGAATTCTTGTGCTACTACATGGCTCAATAAGTGTTTTCTTACCTCTGTTTATAGTTTATATATGTTTACTCCACCATTGTGTTACCATCTAAATAGCAAGAAAGAAGAATAGCTTAGGTTTTTCTTGACTGCACCCTATGCTCAGTTCTTGTTATTTCTATATGTTTTCTTCAGAAATGGTTATGAATATGCATACTTAAATGATCATGTTTACCCTGTTTCTTTCACATATGACTGTTATTTAGGAATTCTTGACTGCTCCTAGACAAACTTTCATTCACCTTCCCTATTTGTTAGCTAATGAAAGATTCTTAGTTGCCTTTCATCTCTAACCTTCATTTCATCTTTATTCCAGCCTGATATTGTTCTATGTGTAGCTATCCTGCTCTGTACTCCTCTTGTGACCAAGAAAATGCAACAGCAAGCCCTAGTCCATGACTCCATGCCCAATGGTTTGAACTTCTCACTTTATGCATCCCAACTCTGCTTGAAAACATCATCCTTCCCACCAAAATCAAAACAAAACCCATGTACACCATAACTAGCCTAAAAATCAACCCAAAACAAAGTTAAATTTTAAAGAGAGAGCCCTCTCTCACTGCAAGTAGGCTATGACCTGCAGCCCAAAGATTGGTTTGTGGTTACCTCGGGCATATCCCTTAAGGAGCCAAGGGACAACCTGAGTGATAACACCTGTAGTTTACAAATGAGGTGAGAACGATGATAAGAAATGGTGACGGGAAAGCTTTAAATGCGGAAAACATATAAAATATATCACCTTACGTGAAATGGTTCCTTGATAAGATCAAAACCATATTTCATTAATGATTGCCAACTAAATCATTAATTAACATAAATGTGCATAACTGGGCCTTAGTTTTATGAAAAAAATCTTTCTTGAACAAGGGCCATGCATATCTACGATGAGGCGATTTTTCTGATTTGCTTCGCAATATCGCAGATCGCAATATCGCAAATCACAGTTCCTTTATGTGTGGCAAGCATCCATCAATGTGTTTTTTGCGATATGTGATTCACAATATGCGCCATTGCATATCGGCGTTTTAAGGGACTTCAGCGTAGGTGATGTTTAAGGCATGCGATGCGATGAGGGTTTTTCTATGTGTGATTTTGCATCGCAATTTCGCATTTTAGAATTCCACTTGTGGGAAGGTATCCATTACCCTTTTTGCGATGTGACGTATTTTAAGGAGTGATTTTATTCTAACTTATCATAAAATTAAGTCTTTTTAGATTTTTGAGGGTATTCTCCTAAGTTTACGATAGTAAGTTTTATTGAAAAAGGAAATACAAGCATTAATTGAATTTTTTGAATTTTTGAATAAGGGTCCCCATTTATTTAGTATTAGTGATAAAACTAAATCATAAGGGGGGTTGTTTCTGGCCACAACAGGATGA
Organism: Pinus tabuliformis; assembly: GCA_031772625.1. Classification (NCBI taxonomy): domain Eukaryota; kingdom Viridiplantae; phylum Streptophyta; class Pinopsida; order Pinales; family Pinaceae; genus Pinus; species Pinus tabuliformis. The sequence continues at coordinate 484,628,489 of CM062818.1, read as the reverse complement.
AATGCCTTTGAAACCTCAAGTGACTCTTGAGCCATTTGAAAAGTGGGGCATGGATTTCATTGGGCCCATTGATCCACCATCAGAGAAGAAAAAGTACATAATTGTGTGCACTAAATACTTGACAAAGTGGGATGAAACCAAGGCTGTCAAGGTAGAAATAGAAGAGAAATTGGTTTATTTCTTAAGGGATAATTTGTTTTATAAGTTTGGGTACCCTAGAGAGCTAGTCACTGATCAAGGTGTTCAATTCACCTCACACCTGATTGATAATTTGTTGAGCCAACATAAGATCAAGCATAGGAATTGAACTTATTACCATCCTCAAGCCACTGGATAAGGAGAGGTTACCAACAGAGCATTGGAAAGAATTATCACAAAGGTGGTGAGAAGTAGTAGGAAAGATTGGGTTGACAGACTAGTGGAGGCCACTTGGGCCTATAATACAACTTGGAAGACAACCACTGGCTTCACCCCTTATGATTTGGTCTATGGGAAGAAGGCTCTTCTCTCCATTGAGTTTGAGTACAACACTTTGAGAATGGCAGCACAATTGGATTTTGATGTTAAAAGGGCACAATAAGAGAGGTTTCTCTTGCTCAATGGGTTAGATGAATTTAGGATGCAGGCCCTCCTATACACAGAGGTGACTCAAGTACAAAGAAAGGTTTGGCATAATGGAAACATCAAATACAAAGCTTTTCAAGAGGGTGATTGGGATTTGCTATATGACTCCAGGTTGAAGGATTTCAAAGGAAAATTGATGACCATATGGCTGGGCCCATATGTGATAAAAAAGGGCCATGAAAATGGGTTTATTCATATAAGAACCATTGATAATCGGTACAAATTGAAAGCCCACAAAATACCTCTATCAAAGGAAGAGTTTGTCAGTACTATCAGTAATGAAGTGAATGTGATTGGAACTGTTTCGGCTTCCAACTCACCAAATTCTTGAAGATTGTTTTATTTTTGAAAAAAAAATAAATGAGAAAAAACAATAAGGGACCTAGGTGAAAACCTCCATGAGGCACCTGAGGCCAACTTCTAGGTTGAAAACCTCCTTGAGGTAGCCTAAGAGTGAAAAAAGGAAAATAAAATATCCCTGGGTGAAAATCTCCCTTGAGGTGCCTAGGGTAGGCAAATAGGTTGAAAACCTCCTTTGGGGAAACCTATTTGTCTTTCAAAAGAAAAATTTCTATGGTAGGGACCTCAAACCTTCCCACTAATAAAATTATGTGATTTTTGTAGGTTTTCAAGGCAACAAAGGAAACCATGTTAAAGGGGAAGAAAAAAAAGAAACACCCCATTCTTCCTTCATTCACTTCATACTTTCCATGCCCACCATGTCTCCAACATCCATTCTCATCTCCAAGCATCAAAAACCAGCTTGCAAGCAATTTTCTGACTTCTACAAGATTTCGTGTAGTTACTACAAGAGTTTCTTGTAGTACTACAAGATGTCCTAAAACTCTACAGGAATGGAGTTGCAGTTGAGAAATGATGATGCAGGCCTATTATGGGTTGAAATAGGAGACCATTGACCTCACCACATCTCACCCAACACCAAATCATGACCATGCCAACCTCTATGTCCATAAAAAAAAGCCCTCAAAAAGAAAGATATATATCTATATATATATATATATATATATATATATATATATATATATATATATATATATATATATATATATATATATATATATAAAGAAGAAGAAAAAAAGGAAAACACAGAAAAGTCCAAGGATCATACCATCAGTGGCCTACCTCACCTACCACTCCATATCCCCCATTTCCACCCCTCCCACTACTACCTCACCACATATTCCTCCTACAAGAAGAAAAAAAACAAAAGAATTAAGAAAGAGGAAGCTACAGGATTTCTTGTAGTACTATAGAATTTCCTGTAGTACTATAGGAAACCAAGTAGCAACCTATGTTATGACAGCAATAGTCTCCATGATCCTCCTTAAGAGTCCATGCAAAGAAAGAGTATCAACACCCATGCATACACTATGGCACCTATCCAGAGATCAGCAACATTAGAAAAGGCCAACCCCTGCACACCACAACAAATAAGATAAACATATCAGCTGGGTGAAATCAACAAAACAAGAACAAAGGAAAACATGTACCTGAACAAGAAGAAGCACAACATAGCCACCCTCCAACATGCATCAACCATGTGAAGGAAGCCACAGGGATGGAACCTCATGCACACTCTTTCCTAAGTACAAATATGATAAAAGTGTAGGAATATGAAAAAGTTGATTTTATAAGCTGAAGGTGGTCAGTTAACTTGGCCATCCTCAGCTCGAAAAAAAAAGAGTAAATTACTAGTCAATAGGTCATGTGTAAAGGTCACATCAAAGCAAATAAGTTAAAAACCTGGTCAACTTAAGCTATACAGGAGTGGGTGATGATTTCGATGAAAGGATGCCTGATAACTAATGGTGGGCCAACAGTCCAAAAGGGGAAATCACGTACAATGCCATCCAGCACAATGCTCCAAGGAATCGACCATAAGTAGCAAAAATTCATAACTTTCATGCACACATCATCCATTTCGAGATTTATAGAACTGGGATCACTTGGAGGAGCCATCGAAGAAGAAAACTAGTTTCGGCCATCCTACAGTGAACACTTACAGGAAACACAGAGAACTACAGGAAACAATGGGAATTGTCAAAAAAACTCTGCAAGGGGGTGTGTAGGGCCCAACTATTCAGAAATTCTTCGGCTCACCTAGGGCATCACAGTGAAAGGTAGGTGGCCCATATCCTCAGTGCTTTGACTTGATAGCTAGGAAAGAGAAAAATGAAAAGAAATCTTCATTTTTTCTTGTAATTACAATGTGGATGGGGATAGACAAAATTATGTGGAGAAATTGTGTGGGGATAAAGAAATAATTGCAATCATCACCCTCCTAAACTCTTAACCATAGTCACCTTGGAAAGCTCTATAGCTAAGCCACCAAAATACCTATATTCAGCTTGATAGAGAGGAGAAAATGACAGGAGGTTTCAACAGAAGGGAGCCCACAGGGACATCCAGAATACACCTCCATCCCCTTGTGGTAGAGATATTTAGAAGGCATCAATGGTTAGGATTCTTCGATATTCTTAGAGGATATGATGATGATGTAGCTCAGGAATTTTCCATGTCACTCACACCTTAGGCTAGAGTCAGTGCTACTTCTGTGGTGAGAGGATTGTTAGTAAGAATTACCCCTATAATCATTAGCGGAATCACTACACTTACTCTAGGCATGCAATGGAGAAAGGATGATAAACCTAGCAGCACTTATGCTAAGAATAAATTTTCTTGAGAGATGAAGAGCCAATTGAGGACAAAAATGGGATTATAAGGGAGAGCCTTCCCTATCCTTGGGATGAAGTAATTTATCACATTCTCAGGTATATTTCTTGTGAGGGAAGGCTCAATATAGTTTGTGGTTACAAATTTAGACTCCTCCATGAGATGAGAATTGGAGAAGAGTTACCCCTTAACATAAGACATAGTGTGCCCTAATTCTTATTGCAGTCAATAATAGACATGAGCCTAAAGGTATAGGAAGGAAAACATTAGTATTTGGCACATCATGGACTAATCAAGCTCATATTGGAAGATTCCTTAAGCCAATTAATAGTCCCTATTCTATGGTCCGCATTTAGGGACATGGACAAGGAGGCTACAATTGAGGAAATTGAATATGAGAGGGACCCAACCTCTAGTGGTGAGGAGGAAGAAGAAGAACCTGAGGAGGAAGAAGAAGAACTTGAGGAAAAATAAGAGGAAGAACTTGAAGAAGAAGAGGAGGAACCTGAAGAAGAGGAGGAAGAACCAGAGGAAGAAGAGGATGCAGAGACAAATAAAACATAGGAAGAAGAGGAAGGAGAAGAGGACAGTGGAGAAGAAGAAAATAAGGATGAGGCAAGCCCTGAAAAAGATACCAAGGAAGGGGAGGAATCTCCAAGAGTGTCTCCTGAACCCACAGAGAAGAGGCAATTGTTGCCTTGACTACCCTAAGCACACCCAAAACAAGGAGGAGCACTAGGATCAAATAGGGGAGACTGTAAACACCTACCAAGACTCCTATCATCATTGAAGACTCACCAAAAGGATGAGAAAAAATAGTCTCCCCGAAAATGAAAGGTGAAGAGGACACATCAAAACAGGCTTCCCCAAAGTCGCCAATCACCTATGTTAGGAGGCATGTCACCAAGCCAACCTCAGCAAAGCAAATCAAAGAACCTTTGAACCCATTTTAGAAAGGGAAAATCCACCTACACAAAACATAGACAGTCCTACTTGAATCTCTGTCAGCACTGCAGGAAACACAGAAAAAGCAATAGTAAGGATAGTAAGGACGAAGGAAAGGCAAGGAATAAGAAACACAAGTACAGGAGGAGGAAGATGCTCCAAAGATATTAAAGGCAGAATCCAAAGAGCTGCAAGAACCTATCCCACAACCCAATATCATCTCCTATTACCAATTCATTGAGGGAGGCGGAGTAATACCACAGAAATTTGCCATCCCTCTCTTCTTTGAGCTTGAGAAGGAGAGAGAAAGGACACATTGCTATATGAAAATTGCTAAATCAAAGAATGTAGAGGATGTGGACCATATGTAAGAGAAGCTATTAGAGATGGATAGAGAGTTGAGTAGGATAAGAGATAGTGAAAGAGTTACGAAATCTCAACTAGAGGCTGAACAAAATGGTCGAGGAGGAAGGTACAGGAAAAAGGGAGCCAATTGACCACTATGGAAATCCTCTCTATGGAGGCACTCTAGCTCAAGATGCCACCAAAGTCATAGGGCTTGTACCTAAAAGATCAATGGCTACAATCTCAGATAAAGACCCTCGTACAATGAGGGATTATGCCTTTCCAAGACTATAGGTAGTTCATTGAGCTCTGTGACCAAAGAACCATGGAGGATAAGGCCAAGATATCTGAATTATACTTACACAAGTTGGCCTTAATAGACTTGAATGTGTGGGGCCCAATGCAAAGTTGGGGGACCTACAAATAATGGCCTTTGCATCATGGATGAGTCATGAGGAGGCCAGGGCTAAGGAAGTAAATAAGGTGTTGGAAAGAGAATAAAAATAGCTCCTTTACATCAAAGTATAACATATCAATTCCATGGCTATCATTAGCACCCACAAAATCATCACCAATGATCCCCAACCTGCACTAAGATACCTATCTACACAAGAGAAATTAGTCACTCATTTTGAAGAAACCTTGAGATTGCTAGGGGATGAAAGACAACAAGCATGCAAAAGGAGATGGGGCACCCTACTATACAACTTAAGGATCAGGGAGTATCATTCCCCTGAAAGAATGAGAGATGCATTAGAAAGGACCCCAATGTATAAGAAGGCACTACGGAGACTCAAAATCAACTGGATTGGTTTGAAACGCAGTCCACCATTACTCTTGGTTATGTTAAAAGGAAGAAAATAGGAAGAGGAAAGAAAGTGTAGGAGAAAATAGAGAGGAATGCAGGATTTTATTCACAAAAGGAGAATACATCAATAGAAGCATGGGATGTTAGATAGGCCACATGAATAATGAAAGACATGGACATAGATTAAGTTTCTCAGAGGATGAGCAACACTTTCAGTAAGGGGGTGATGATGAGGCTCATCAATAGGTAAATTATATGGACCTTAATGCCACTCTCCAACTTATTAAAATCAACTTTTCTCACTTTTTTTTACATATTCTATTATATTTTTCTTAGAGAGAAGGGTAAACATGAGATGTTATGTCATGTGGCCTAATGTGCATTAATTGTAGGATTTGGAGAAATTTTGGCTAATTTAAGTGCAGGAACTCTAAGTAGACAAGCAAGAGGGATTTTAAGAGACTGAATCTCCCACCTTAACTCCTTAATCACTTAAAGATTCCCCCACCAGATCTTATCATCTCAGAGTTACAAGCAACCAATCCCACCTAGGTCATTGGTAGCGAAGCCAATCATAATTGAAGATAAGTTAATCACGAGTTTGGGATCCAAGCTTCCCTAATTTTAAGGAAGGTATTGGTAGCTTCAGTTGTATAAATAAGAAGGCCTAGGGCCTCATTAGGATTCAATTCTTTTTTTGTAACCAAGAGGCATTTTTGAGCTAACACATTGTGACTGATTACTCTTATGTATTTTTGACATTTTGATGAGAATGAGAAGCCTTCCCTTGATCAAGCACTGAGTTGACTCAGAGAGCTGAAGCTCTTGGGTTAGGGCCCAACCCTAGCAGCAGAGGTTCCTCTTTTTGTATGTGTATGCTTAGATTACATTCATAGTTAGCTACTGAAGTGACTTTTGTTTTGTTTAATCTACAAGTATTTGGATGATTTCTTAGTTTGATTCCATTTGTGGACAGATAGATCAGTGGTACAATAATGAAATTAAATACTTCAGAAAATATTATGGTAGTGGAATCTATCTCATCTCCCTTATGGGATCATGGTTTGAGGGTTCCATTCTCACTACCCAAAAATATATTTATTGTTTGATCACTACATAACTTAGGATTTCTTGTTGCATAGATCATTGTTTCTCAATTCCTTAGAAGTACCTATAATTGTCATTTTGGTTTCTTGAGTTTGCTATAGTTAAGAGGTACTTCCATTCATAGAATTAACCATTAACTATTAATAAATCTATTTTTCCTAAATTCAACTCATATTTTCCATATATTAATGAAGTTGTGTACAAATTAATAAAAGAATGTTTGTTGTTACAAGAGTTTCTGATCTATAGGGAAAACTCATCTCACCAACCTCATCCAAGTCTTCTCCACCTACACTGCCAAAGTCCACAGAACCCTAATCCAAATATCTGTTTTGTAGCAAAGTGGACATTTTCCTTAAGCAAGTCCAACCATCTTAAACACTTGGGCTAGGTCTTGGGTAGTGTGCACCTCCTATGTGCCTTATTCCCCCATCAGACAAATTTTCCACACTGCATTCTACCTTTCCTACCTCCCTATAAGATTTCATCCTTTTTCCTGTAGTAAAATAGGGCATCCTGTAGTAGAACTAGGACATCCTGTAGTACTACAGGAAACCCTGTAGTAGCCTATTTTAATCCCAATTGAGAAAAAATGGTAATTTGATCTTAGGTTAGGCATCCACTTGGCTTCCATAGCCTCAACAACATTCTAGTCTTGTTTCCCCATACTTTTCTCCCCTGCTAATGATTAAATTGGTTAAATTAGCATTTACATTCATAAAATTGAAAATCAAAAAGGTTTTTCTGTAATTTCTAGTTAGTACATGCATGCAGTAGTCACAATAGTTTTAGGATAATTTCCATGCTTATTTAGTCTAGATAACTAGATGTTAGATGCAAGGTTAAGTTAGGTCTCCTTTGCAAGAAATATGTGCATATGCCTAGCTAGATGATTTCATGTCACTTTCTAGCATTTTCCAATTCAACACTTTCATTTCCTAGAGTAGGCAGCATTTCCTTTCTGCATTGAGAATAGTTTTCCCTTTGTTATTTCGTATTCAGACACCTTCTAGGCAATAGAAGATAGGTTTGAAAAACCCTAGTGGTCTATCGCCACAGTTGAAAAGTGACAAGAGTAGACCATTACATTTCTATGGGGTAAAATGCACGATGTATGGAAAATGAAAACTACCCTCAAAGGCCTTCCCGGGACCTTTGACAGACTGTAAGATTATCTGCAAAAGCTACCAAGTTATACACATTTTCATCTATCAAATATAAGTTGACAAAGTATGGAAAGAGGAATACCTCAATTCTCCTTCTAGATTTGTTTGGAGATCGCTATGTAGCCAAGAAGAACTCCTTCAAAGCCGGCTCCAAGACAATTCCCGCACAAAGGAAAGGCAAACACAATCACACCATACAATATTGAAAACTAATACAAGAATGCACAATGAGCATATATTGGTATACAACTTAAACTACTCAACTCGACAAGTATCGAAACGAACAACTCAATGAAAAATGTTACCGACACTATGGAGTAGGGAACACAACTGCAGTTCTGTATTTATAATGGAAGAGTGATTACAACCATCTGTTGTATCAGCCTTCCCTTGCCCCTTCTTCTTCTCTCTCTCTCTCTCTCTCTTTTAGCTCACCTCTTCAAGTGTATGATAGTTCACAATAGCTTAGTGGCCTATCCTTTCAAGTGCTTTGACCCATTTCACAATAACCCTCACTTTTCTTATATAGCAATCGAGTTAGGGTTGCCAAGCTCCTCCTAGAGTTCACTAGGGCAAAAGCAATGAACTGGCTCCACTTTTCAGCTCTTTCCCATTTTCCTTCTTTTTTTAGATTAGAAATCCTCCAAATATCTTGATTTTGGATGTTTCCTTGCTTTTCTTAAGCAAATTTAGGGATAAATATCTAGATATTTGTGAGTCAATTCGTTGGCTTGACCTATTGAACTTCCCTTAGTTTCACTAACGCTACCCCTTCGCTAGTATAATGAGTTAGTGGGGTCACTAACGCTCCTTTAGGCTTGGTAACAAGCTTTATAAAGCATGTTTTCAGTGTGCAACTAGTGTTAGTGTGGAATCAAGGCCTGCAATTGTGGTATTTGCTTCAGTCATCCTGTCTTTCACCTCTAAGTTGATGAGGAGATCATTTTGTTGTATAACAGATGCCCCTTAAAGTATGAGATCAGAGGCAGAGATGATGGCCGAAATACTTTACTGAAACTATAATTTTCTGTCAAAATTTTTAGAGAGAGAGAAGCTTCGGGCGGCAAGGGAAACCTAATACAACACATATATATAAAACTGCTAAAATCATGTCTTGAGTCGGGCATTCCCATGCTTAGAAACTATGTCAGAGTAATCTTCTCTGAAGAGATATAACAAGGTTGGCCACCGATAAGCACAATGTAGATCCAGTGTCATAATAGAATCATCTTGAAACAACTGTCTCCAAAAAACAATATCCACAACTTGGGAGAGGAAACAAGGTTGAATGATGCAAGCCTCTACCCAAGGTCTTGATTTTCGTTTCAACAAACAACATAGATCGATACATGTGAAACATATGTGTTGATGTCGAACATGCACGAAAGCATCTGATTACCAGCCAATAATAGAGACCGTTAACAGATGCGAGGAAGGCCATCGATAATGGTGATGGTATCTAAGATGCACAGTGCAAACTAGCAAGTGTGAAAGATTTCTTTGTCGTCGAACACTCGTAGAATTGCTTAACTAGGAGCCAATAATGAAAACCCCTGATCAAACACAAGGTAACCTGCCACTAATGTCTGCAAGTACCAAGGCACTAAATGTTTTTCTAGGTTATCTTCCTAGATAGAGTGTTTAAGTCGATAGGAAGAAACCTATCGAAAGGTACGCAATGACGTGTCCTACATCAGTGGACACGAAACCAGACAAGAATGATTTTGTTTTTTTAGGAATATTTTGAGCATTTGGGTCTAAACAATGCAGGGCATGATGAAAGGATATGTATGATCGGTTGATAGAGGAAACAAATAGGAACCCTTGAACAATAGAAGGAACGACAACGGTTTTAACCAGACAGCACTGGACTCATGAACACTACAGCGTGTTACGATACGGAAATGCAATTACATCAGGGTATATAGGCTAAAAACTCATAGGTTGGTAGGGTTCATAATGAGAGGCCATCAAAATGAAGGTTTATCTGAGGGAGTTCCATGTTCAAGGGAACGATTGCTTCCAAACCATGCTTTCAAATACGGAATACCTCGGTGTTGCCTACTTTCCCCGTTTGATTATTTAATGAGTCCAAACGGGTAAACTCATTGATCTTTTGATTTTTAAAGAGTCTGAAAAGGATTGCAAAAAGAACGACTCTTTACCCTATCTGATTAGTTTAATGAGTCCAGATAGGCAAACTCATCGATTTTTTTATGTTTTAAGAGTCTGAAAAGTATCGTAAAAAGAATGACTCTATATCTTGTCTGTTTAATTTAAAGAGTCCACACTAGAAAACTCGGTGGTCTTTTCATGTTTAGAGAGTCTGAAAATATCATAAAGGGAGACTCCATGGTGGTCCCTTTGTCATAGTTGTTAACTGCGTGCAACAAAAGGTTAATAGTATACCCAGATCAGTTACTTTTCCATCTTTTAATCTATTCAACCCGGATAAAAAGAAACCTTTTTCCAATAGATGTCGACCTCATTTCGTTACGAGTACGAGGCGACAGACTAAACTCGTGTTTCATTTTGAATTTTTAATGAGTCACACGACGACAAATGTAATACCTTCATCAAAATTTTTAATGATTTAGATGAAGAAAACTCAGGGTATCTTTTCAGTTTAATGAGTGAGAAAAAGAGGGAAAAGAATGGCTCATCCCTTCTTCATAGTTTTACGAACTCGAAGGAGGGTAAAAACTCAGTGATTTTTTGATTTAAGAGTGAGAAACGGTCGCAAAAAAGAAAGATCTCTTGCTGCTGCGATCTATTTTTAACGAGCCCAGTAACAAAACTCGAGATTTTTCAGTTTTAACGAGCAAGAAAACTACTTAAAAGAATGCTCAGGTCATCTTCATCAAGTTTAACAAGTAGAAAGACTAAGCTCAAGATTTTCTCAGTTTAAAGAGCGAGAAAAAAGTGCCTAGAAAGAATGCTCCTTTGGTATTTTTCAGTTTATGAGCTGGAAAAAGATCAAAAAGAGTTGCTCAAAGCATCATTGTATGAATTTAATGAGCACAACTATGAAAACTTAGAGATGTTTCTATTTCTTAAAGAGAAATAAAATATCACAAAAAGTGCTCTAACTATCGTTGCATAGATTTAACAAGCTCAATGATAAAAGCTCAGAGATGTTTATATTTTTTAAAGAGCAATAAAATATCTCAAAAAGTGCTCTATTCTATTCTCTATTTTAGTAGTTTAACGAGCCCAAAGAAGGAGACTCGAGGATTTTCGGATTAACGAGCAAGAAAAATACCATAAAAAGAATGCTTCATCTTCTTCATGGGAGTTTAACGAGCCTGAAGAATGAGACTCGAGGATTTTTTGGATTAACGAGCAAGAAAAATACCATAAAAATAACGCTCGATCTTTCTTGATCTCATGCTTGACATTAGAAGGGTCTATGCCATGCATTTCCTCATAAGACCAAGGAAAAACATCGTGGAAGTCCCTAAATGGGTAGGTGAAGCTCACAATTTCCTCAGGATTGTGATTAGCTCCAATCTGTATGTTTTCCACGATGCCTATCATGACAGAAATATCGAGGAGCAATTTTTTTGAAATATTTCTCATGTTTCCTTCCAAATCCAAAGGTTGGATAGTTGTATATGGTGAGGAAGCAATTTCATGTGCGTTAGGTGACAAGATTTGAATAGGCATCATGTTCGAATCAGATATTGAAACATGATGGTGCGAGTCCTCCCAAGGTCTCTCTTCTAAACTCGTGATCTCTATAATAGCTTTGTCCTTAGGTAGGACTTGACTAAGTGGATTAAAAGAAGGAGCGGTTATGGGAGGGGCACTGGTATCGTTGGCCGAAACCAAAGTGACTTGAGATTTAGATGCAATTTGAATGGCTTCACAGGCCAATTCAGCTGGTGACAACGACATTTATTCTCCATATGTGTCAATGTCCGAAGGAGCCGCTAGGATCCATGGATTGGTCTGTTCATGAGGAATAGATGAAATCATATTGACCATCTGTGAAACCCTCAACGACTGAAGAGGAAAAAAACCCATGAGGGAAGAAGCCTTCAGTAGACCAGTACCTAAACTGACATAACTGTCAGTTCCACCTCCTACTAGGGGTACTGAGCCACTTGGTAATGGTGAATAATTAGGGGTGTTGAAATACAACTGATCTACTATAATAACCTTTCCATCCAATGGAAATTGGATGATGTGAAAGACAGTAGATACGACAGCCATCATGGCATATGTCCAACTGCGACCCAGCAAGAGATTATAGTCGAGTTTCTTGTCGATGACTTCTATGTCCACCATTACGGTTTTCCCAACCAAAGTGATGGGAAAATTGGCTAGGTATCCTTTTGGGATAAAGGTGTGGTCGTTGAAAGCTTTCAGGGAGTTCAATGGCGAGGATAGGGTTGGAGAACCCAGGGCGAGCCAACATTAAGCTGACATGACATAGGTTGAAGCACCTTCGTCGATGACAGTTCTGTGTATACCTTTACCTTTCGAAGTTATATGCACCTGGAATGCAAGCTGGTGGGAAAGGGGGGATGTACACTTGTCCATGTCAAAAATAGCAAGCATGGAATTCGTAGGATCAATACATCCAATAGCCGAAAGCAAAGCTTTATGTTGGGTGGGGCATGTTTGTAATACTTCGAGCGCTAACATAGCCGACGGTGCTTGCATCAGATCCTCTATGGTGTTGTACTGTTGGGCGGCACATGCAGATGTATTGTGGATTGTGTGTCAAAGTGCCCCTTTTGGGGGTCAAATTACAAAGTCCTCAACCAGCCTTTCGATATGCAAATCGTTAGGTGGCGATGGGTTTTGACCTGAGGATGTTTCTGTTATGGGAGCGATAGGAGCTCCATAAGATTTGGCTCTTGTGGCGAGTTCTACCGTTTCAAATGTGAAAATGGTAGAAGATCCTTCACTAGCTGAAGGATGTTGCAAACCATTGTTTCCCCCTTGCGGGGTTTGCAGTTGGTTGGCAACGAGATTTTATTGCTGCTAAGTAGGAAAAGGATTTCTAAGGACAACAGGTGCCTTGCCAGAATCCCTTTTATCAAGGTAGTCTATGCATTCCTGAAGCCGCAGACAACACCAAGTCGTGTGGTCTTCAACATAGAGTTTGCATGGATATCTGGTGCCTTTAGCCTTTTCCTCATTAGTAGGCACAACAACCTTCTGTTTTGGGTTGGGTTGTTTGGATGACTACTCTTTAGAAGGAGTGGTCTTGTTCTTATTCTTCTTGTTCTTGCCATTGGATTTTTGTGTAGACTGCACAAAGTTTATCACAGTGGCAGGAAGAGCCATCGCTTTGGTAGAGGGGTCCACTGCCAGCTTGGAAATGCAACCACTGAGTTGTTTTACAGCAACCCCAGAGGTTGCGCTGACAATCCCGTCGGCGTGCACTCCAGGGTGTTGAGTGGTGGAAGCATTGGGGTTACCAGGAGCATGGGGGATTATTTCATAAAGAGTGCCAAACTATGAATAAATCAAATCTAAGTGTTGGGCACAACGTATGGATTGGTTTTTTGTGACCGTGCCACCTAGAGTGAATCTATAGCGATTTGTGGGAATAAGGACTTACAGAACCAGTCTGTTAAGAGAAAATCGTGGATGGGAGCTTTGACTAACCTCCACCTATGTCTCCATTCATGAATATGATCATAGATGTGGGTGGGGGTATCCTGACGAAATGAAGTAAGGAGCTCTGTCCCAGTCTCATAGTGGATAGGTAACTGAAAGTGCTTTAGAAACTCCATCGCTAAAGCATCAAAGGTATTGACTGATGCACGTGGTAACTCAATATACCATTTCGCTGCATTGCCAGTGAGGGTGCGGGGAAAAAGATGTAACGAGACACTATCATCCACCATAGATTTAGCAACACACCAGAGATGGTAGGTGGTGATATCAGTGCCCGGATCCTCCCCTTGCTTTCCATCGAACTTTGGGATGTCCATTGGTATCTTATGCAGGATCGACAGCCATTGTATGTTGTGGTAGATGGGGTCATTTTTCAGTTTGTATAAGTCGGGAATATCCAACGTTGCCAAAAAAGGCAGAGAGTTGGGTGTGTTAGTGTCGGTATCTTCATCCCTCCATCAGTGATCAAAATCTCTCTTTTTGCATGCATATTAGGTGTCTCATCCGATCAACTGCACTCCATTAGGTTATGGATCATCTGATGGCAGAAGTTCTTTATCAAATTTCCCTCATGCTTTTCATCTGTTAGCCTACTTCCATATGTACAATTCATCTGCTACATTTTTATTTCATTTCATTTGTAGTAGTCATTTTAGGGTTTTCAAGTCTCATTAGGTCTAGGGTTTCCCACCATGATTTTCAAAATATCAATAAGAGGCCAACAGTCACGTGAGGATTTTCAATAAGTTCATAAAATCACAAATATTATTGATGATTTGCTCCATAAAGGGTTTTTACCTCAACATTCTGTTTTGAGGCGAAAACAGAGTTTTTCCATTTCTTGTACAAATTTTATGTAATTTTATTGTTTTCATATGTAATAAAGCATCATCTACAGCCCTTGGTCACCTTGCCAAACTCCTGCACTCCAGCTCCTGCAAAAGAGACAAGAAAATCCAAGCATTAGTCCATCAAATGACAAAAAAGAGCCAAACTGCAAAAATAGGGTTTTTAAAAAGCAAAGTAAAAAAGTAACTATAGAAAGTGGGTCCTTCCTAAATGAAAAATTAAACTCACATGTATATAAAGGGATCATTTGTGTTAGAAGACATCATTTTGTGCAAAGGAAAGAAAGAAAGAGCAAAAAATCGCGTTTGAGGAAAGAAAAGGCAAAATTGCAGCAAAGTTCAGGTTTTTTCTTGGCGCGAGGCACCTCGGCACTGGTGCGGCACATCTGCTTGGTGCTACGCACCGAGCACATGAATTAAAAAGAGTTTTCAATGGGTGTAGTGAACCTAGGTGTTGGCACGGCGCACCAGTTTGCCAAGCCAAAAACTCATCCCATCGATTCTCTAAGGCTCCAAAATTTCCAAATACCATCCCTTCAAGTAAGTAAACCCTCCCATTTGCCATAGCAAGAGATTTAGTAATTCTTGATAATGTTTTGAAAGGTGAAAAATTAAACCCTAAGTTGTTTCAAAGTTTCCTTGACAAAACTATCTAGGGTTTTGTAGTTTTTGTCATTTTTTCTGTTTATAATGCCTTGCATAATTTTCCCATATCCCATTCCTCTCCACTAAATTTCCCTAATTTTATTTCCCTTTCCCTCTCTCATTTACACTCATCTTACCCCCTTCTTCCCAAACCCAAAGCCCTACACCTAATTCCCACTATTCCCCAAACCCTAATCTTCATTCCCAAAACCCTATCATTCCCTAGTAACACTATAGCTAGCATCAAGACCTTCCTTTACACTTATATTATCAGTGCACTCATCAAATCCCAAAGAAGAAAACAGTAGTCACCTATTCTTGAGAAAATCTCTTCATACTCATCATTTTACACCATAAATTGGCAAATATGGAAACAGATTCAGCTTATGAAAGGGATGAAGAAACTGTGAGTGATTCCTCCCAAGAGATTCATGCGCCAAGAAAACCACATAAGGGAGGAAAACACATCTGGGAGGAGCCCACCACACTCACAGAGTTATTAGCTTGTCCTCTTGCAGTAACATGTTTTAAACATCAGTCTTGCTACTAGTTTTGTGAGATGGTGGAGAGGGTGAAATACCACCATGAACTTGCTAGGCTATTTGTCCTTCATCTTCACAATGGCTAGGTGAACTTAGCAAGTGTTTCCTTCACTTTGACACTTGAAACTATAACTGCAGCAACAGGTATTCCAAATGCAAGTGAACATTGGAATAAAGGATAACTTGTGGGAAAAAAGAATTATGAGCCTTATGTCAAGGCTAGTTATAAAAAGCAAATCAGTAGGGTCTTTCCTTTCAGATACCTACAGGACACTTATGCCCCACTCATGAAGCTTATTATCAAATACTTCATCTTTGAAGTGATATTTTCTTGCTTGTACACTAATCATGTTAGATTATTGATGCATTTCACTAGAGTGAAGATGATGAACCTCCCCTATTTCATATGCAAAAATATTGACAAAATGGCTACATTGGTGCAAAGAAAACCTCTTCATCAACAGTTCAATAGAATTTATCATTTTTCATTCATCAAGATTGTTGTTTTGCATCAGCTAAGTTTTTTGAATGTTTCATGGGATAATTTCATTTCACATGAGATTTTCGAAAGCCCTCAAGTGACCCCATCAGTCTTTCAAGAGGAAGGAGGGCCTTCAAATCAGCTAGAGGTTCATAAGACTCAAGCTACATGAGTGCCAGTATTTTCTACTTATGAAATAGTCACGAGGAGATTATTTGCAGCCGCCAAATGAGTATTATGTCCACCGGGGGTGGAAGGGGTCTCGTTTCCTTCACCAGACAATAGGCAAATGCTATCTTCACCCGAGGTGAAAGGGGCTTTGCCTTCTTCTTCAGCAGAGTGGGTATAGGACAAAGGGAAGTAACCATTGCATGAGGAAGGGCCTTCTGAAGGTCAGAAGAGATATTTTATTTTGATTCAAGAGGAGGATACTGATTTGGGATCCCAAAGCTCAAGACTCAAGGAGATCATCAAAGAACAAGAAGTTGACATCCATGCCTTATTCTTAACCTTGAAAGAGATAAGTGGATCGTTAATTACCTTGATCAATGGAACAAGTAATTGGAGGATAAACAAACAATCATGGAGCTACAAACCATAAGGGAAAATAGGAAAGGAGCAAAAAGAAAGAAAGTCAAATTGACACCCCTTGAGCAAGAGATTGATGTTGAACGGGAATCATGGCTAGAGAGGGCGAATATGCACTTGGAGAAGCTGCTTGAGAAAGCCAACAAGGAGAAAAAGATGTTGTGACACATGGCTTATCACTATTTGACACGAAACAAAATTTGTAAAACAAGATAAGAAGCCTAAAAGCCAAGTTGAGGAAGACTTTGAGGAGCAAGAAAGAACAAGATAAACTCAAAATCTTCGTTGAAGCTCCATTGGCCCAGCATAGCACTTGACATAGATCATTCATGACAAATTTCAGGAAATTTGGTAAACTTTTTGGCAATTTTGAATTTTTCATGGAAAAAAATAGGTTTTTTCGGCAGGTGCGTAGTGCCACTTGGTGCTCGCTTTTGATAAGGACCGCCATTTGAAGAAAACTTGGCATTTTTGGATTCCTTATGAAAATTTATGCATGCTCAGAAATTACTAGGAAATTTTGACAAGTTTTGGACCTCCAAAAAGGCCAGAAACACCTCAAAAATGCCCTCTCTACCACTTTTTGGCCACACAGGAAGCAGTCTTAGGTGATTGCAATTTTGGAGGGGAAAATTGACTCCAAATCAAAAACTTCAAGTTGAAAAGAAATCATACTCACAAGGCTTTCCAATGAGCTATCCTGCATGTGATTTGGACCTCGGGAAGTCTTCCAAAATCAAGTGCAAAAAAGCGCTACGCACAGAAAAGGTGGCGCTACACATAGGATGAAAAAGTGCCAAATTTGGCTCAAAAACTTTGTTTTTCGCCTAGTTTTCTTCTAGTTTGAATTTTTCTCTCTTGTGGTCAAACTAATGATGTAAATTGACATAAAAATTATGAAAAATGACTCAAGGAGGTAGATACATCATGTATGGGTGGTTTTGAACTGAATGAATCAGTTTCCATAGTTTTAGAGGCAAGTTGTTCCACTACCTATATTTTAGTTCCTAGTTTAGATCTTGTTGAAACAGCTCCTAGACTCTTGGATTCAACCACTAAAGGATAGCATGGGCAGTTTGTTGCCTATATCTTGTACTTTCTTAGTCATTTTTCAAGGTTGGACTCTTGTGAATTCTTTGAGCACTATTGTACATCATCTCTGGAGTTTGGCAAGGAAATAGACCAGGGTTTGCAGCATTTTGTTGGATTCTTATGGCAAGATGAATTATTGTTGTTTTTCCTTATCTAATTCATATGTTTATGTGTGTCATTATCTCTCTCTTTTATACTTAACTAAATGAATCAAGTATAAAGGTGGAAATCATTGATGTTGCAGTGCTCTACCTTAGGGTTTCATTAGTTTTACATGTTTTCTAATGTTTGAAGAGGACTCATGACACATTCATGCCCTCTCCAACTCCTCACCAGTATCAAGACTCACCATTACACCAAATCTGAAGTACTAAAACACTTTCCTACCTCGCCGCACAGAAACCTCTGCAAAACTGAGTTCATTCCCCAGACCCAAAACGACCTTTCACATTTGATCCAGCAAACCAACATAAAATCAATCAAATTCCTCTGAGCAAGCATACCTAGCCTAAAATTGGTTTTCAAATTAGTCATCTCAAGCTTTCCTTGATAAATTTTAATTAAAATTGACAAGGAGAGAGCCCTCTCCTGACCTAGTAGGGCTAGTTACCAGGTTAAGCGTGGTTTGATGTTACCTTAGACCTGCCTTTCTCAGCCTGAGGTAGATCTAGGCCCTAACATAGTGGCAACTGTACGGGGGATGAAAATTTTGTTTGCTTGTTATTGTTGTTTGCTTTATGAACTATAGACGGAGCCTGAAGTTAGCCAGGTAGCCTTCGAACTGCTCTTGCTTTGCGAGTGCATAAGTAGATGAATGCTGCCTCAATCAATCTCCGGTTTAGTTTTATAAACTGAGCATCTGATTTGCAAATTGCCCCAGTACATGTATCAAGTTAGATCTGATTGTTGATGGTGGACAACAATCAGACATTGAAAGGCTGAAATCATTCACCTGGCGACTTTAAATTAGTTTCGAGATCAGATCCAAGGACTCCACTGGAGGATAAACCTGACCAGCAGAAGCATGAAAGGACAATATGGAGAGATCAAGTATTCAAGTTGGAATTTCATCCAAGACATTATGTTCTTCGTTATAAATTATTTCTTCTCTTTTCCCGAGAATGTCAAGAAGGCTTTGCAAAGTATATTATATTTGAGAAAAGATTCTCGGCCTGCATTTGATTCCGTCCCTTTGAAGATTGTGAATACCAAAGATTTGCATGCCTTTAAGCTTGATCAAGACCTTTCTTCTAAATTTTGTGATGACCATCTTCAAACTGATGAGCCTCAAGAGACCAAGACTGATTCTACACCTTCTGTACATACTCCTATACCTTGTAAAATTCCATATCGATACAAGCCTCTGGTTTTACCTCCTATATCCATGCTTTCCCTAAAAATCATGATCTATATCTACCAATATTTGATGGTGAATGCGACAACATCACTGTTGAGAGACATGTATTCAATTTTGAGTCTTTTCTTGATCTTTTTGAAGTTGATGAAGAAGATGTTAGTATTAGGATTATTGCTCTTTCTTTGCAAGGCAAAGTCAAGAGTTGGTTCAAAACTCTGCCTGATGCGAGCATCTCAGATTACCAGTGGTTCATCAAAGCTTTCCTCGATAGGTGGGTGGTCAAACAGAACCCTTTCTTAATTATTGAAGAGTATAACCAGTTGAAAAGATTGCCAGGGGAGACAATACAACAATTTTCTGCCATATTTAATCAAGTCTATTTTTTGATGCCGGTGAATATAAGACCTCCTCCTGGATCTGCTATCTTGCACTAACCGGAAACCTTTGATTCAAAAATGGAGTTTCCGCTGAGAGAAAGGAACCTTGCAACACTTGAAGAGATGTAGAACAATGCAGTAGATGTAGGGGCTCATTTGCTGATTAGAAGGACAAAGCTGAAGGAAGAAGAGATGAAAAACATAGATCCAGAGGAATCGACATCTTTAGAGGTAAAGCTCAACATTTTGGTAAGCACAATGGAAGAGATGATGTGAAGGATCACCACAAGGAATGAGTATAATGTTCAAACCCAGGGCTCGCTGATTGAAGAAGAACAAGTTGCTGATCCAAAACATCTTCTTTCTTATCCTAGTTGTCATAGATATGATAATCATTGTTTTATAGATCATCATGGAGAAGAGAGATTTGTTGATATGACATGTATGCTTGATGATGTATTTTTTACTGATGATTTGCCTTAGTTTTATCAGTATGATGATGATTATGTTCTCCAAATAGAAGCTAGTTTTGTAGACAAACCAACAGCTAGTTTGTGGAAGGAAGAATTTCAATTTCAGCAGTTCGAGTACAGCGATCAGCCGTTGCATATCAGCCATGGAAGTGAGGAGGAAAATGCAACAAATTTTGAAGTAAGTGAAGAATCTTTGCCTTTTGTTTTGCTTCGTTTCAGTTCATTAGAGACAACTTCCATGAAATCAAAAATCAATTGTTGACAAGTTTTGATCTGAACCATTTTGAGGGCAATGAAATCCTTATTCAAGACTTTTGATATCTAGAGTTGCAGCCCCTGAATGCCATTGAATGTCAAGTTGCAGATGAAGACTTGGAAGCTAGACCATATGATCAAATGATGCAAGATGATTCTGTACCATTTTGTTTTGAATCATTTTAGTTTTTGAAGGGAAAATTGCATAGTATATCTTCAAATGGGCAGACTGTCAAAAATCATGCAATCTCATTATAACCAATAGAAAATGGGTTGCAACAGTCTTTTCAGGTTTTTCACGATCCAATAGCTTATGTGTTGGATGATGTCTGCAATCAAAATCCTTCTCCCCTAGCTAACTGTGAGCTTGAAACAAGTATTGATACAAACTTGATCTGGTAGCCAGTTTCTTTATCATTTTCAGCAGGAGTCTCGTCACAGAGCTTAGATGAAAGTTTGCATTCATGGTACGAGGAGAAGAATAGTAATCCATTGGATGAGGTAAGTCCCAGTGTGCATGAATTTCAAGATCCTTATGCAGTATTTTTGGATCCATATAGAGAATCCATAGTATTCAACGGATCTGTTTACAAGTTTTCATGGGAGCTGCCTTTCAGTAGTTCTCTCTGGTTGTTCATAAGCAAGCACTTGTGGAGAATGCAAACAACAACCATAATGCTTACTTGGTTGCATTTGTTATTTCACTTCACTTGATCAGGTGATGAATGGAACAGTTAGAGTAGGTTTTATAGAAGAAGCTCCATTTGGAGCATATTTTCTAGTTTTTCAGTTGTGTTTTAGTCTTGAGTCATTTTTTTTTGTTTTCATCAGTTTTGAGTGCATTGTTTCAGTTTTGAACTAGTCGGTTCAACTATGAGTCTTGAGTCAAAGTTTCATAGTAATTGGTTTTTGGGTGTTTTGAAGTTATTAACTCCATATTGCCCAATGGATAAGGCACTAGTCTGCTCTCCCAGATATCTGCAGTACCTGGAACCTCTAAGGAGATACCATCCCCATTGGAGCCAATGTTATTGTCGGTATCTTCATCCCTCCACCAGTGATCAAAATTTCTCTTTTTGCATGCATATTAGTTGTCTGATCCGATCAGCTACACTCCATTAGGTCATGGATCATCTTTTTTCTCAAATTTCCCTCATGCTTTCCATCTGCTAGCCTATTTCCATATGTACAAGTCATCTGTTGTCATTTTTATTTCATTTCATTTGCAGTAGTCATTTTAGGGTTTTCAAGTCTCATTAGGTCTAGGGTTTCCCACCATGATCTTCAAAAGCTCAATAAGAGGCCAACAGTCACATGAGGATTTTCAATAAGTTCATAAAATCACAAATATTATTGATGATTTGCTCCATAAAGGGGTTTTACGTCAAAATTCTGTTCTGAGGTGAAACAAAGTTTTTCCATTTTTTGTACAAATTTTATGTAATTTTGTTGTTTCATATGTAATAAAGCATCATCTGCAGCTCTTGGTCACCTTGCCAAACTCCTCCAATCCAGCTCCTACAAAAGAGACAAGAAAATCCAAGCATTAGTTCATCAAATGACAAAAAAGAGCCAAACTGCAAAAATAGGGTTTTCAAAAAGAAAAGTAAAAAGCAACTTTAGAAAGTGGGTCTTTCCTAAATGAAAAATTAAATTCAAATGTATATAAAGGGATCATTTGTCTTAGAAGACATTATTTTGTGCAAAGGAAAGAAAGAAAGAGCAAAAAATCGCGTTTGAGGAAAGAAAAGGAAAAATTGTAGCAAAGTTCAGGTTTTTTTCTTAGCGCAGCGCACCTGGGCACTGGCGTGGTACACCTGCTCGACGCTACACACTGAGAGCAGGAATTACAAAGAGTTTTCAATGGGCCCAACGCACCTCGGTGTTGCGGTGACGCACTAGTCTACCAAGCCAAAAACTCATCCCATCGATTCTCTAAGGCTCCAAAATTTCCAAATACCACCCATTCAAGTAAGTAAACCCTCCCATTCGACATAGCAAGAGACTTAGTCATTATTGATGATGTTTTTAAAGGTGGAAAATTAAACCCTAATTTGTTTCAAAGTTGCCTTGACAAAAATGTCTAGGGTTTTGTAGTTTTTGTCATTTTTGTTGTTTATAATCCCTTGCATAATTTTCCCATATCCCATTCCTCTCCACTTAATTTCCCTAATTTTATTTCCCTTTCCCTCTCTCATTTACACTCATCTTACCCCATTTTTCCCAAACCCAAAGCCCTACACCTAATTCCCACTATTCTCCAAACCCTAATCTTCATTCCCAAAACCCTATCATTCCCTAGTAACCCTACAACTAGCATCAAAACCTTCCTTTCCACTTATATTATCAGTCCACTCATCAAATCCCAAAGAAGAAAACAACAGTCACCTATTCTTTAGAAAATATCTTCATACTCATCATTTTACACCATACATTGGCAAATATGGAAACAGATTCAACTTATGAAAGGGATGAAGAAACTATGAGTGATTCCTCCCAAGAGATTCATGCGCCAAGAAAACCACATAAGGGAGGAAAACACATCCAGGAGGAGCCCACCACACTCACAGAGTTATTAGCTTTTCCTCTTGTAGTAACATGTTTTAAACATCAGTCTTGCTACCAATTTTGTGAGATGGTGGAGAGGGTGAAATACCACCATGAACTTGCTAGGCTATTTGTCCTTCATCTTCACAATGGCCAAGTGAACTTAGCAAGTGTTTCCTTCACTTTGACACCTAAAACTATAGCTGCAGCAACAGGTATTCCAAATGTAGGTGAACAGTGGAACAAAGGACAACTTGTGGGCAAAGAGCATTATGAGCCTTATGTCAAGGCTAGTTATCAAAAGAAAATCAGTAGGGTCTTTCCTTTTAGATACCTACAGGACACTTATGCCCCACTCATGAAGCTTATTATCAAATACTTCACCTGTGAAGGGAGATTTTCTCGCTTGTACACTTATCATGTTAGATTATTGATTCATTTCACTAGAGCGAGGATGATGAACCTCCCCTATTTCATATGCAGAAATATTGAGAAAATGGCTACATTGGTGCAAATAAACCTCTTCATCAATAATTCAACAACATTTTTCATTTTTCATTGATTAAGATTGTTGTTTTGCATCAATTGAGTCTATTGAATGTTTCATGGGATACTTTCATTTCACATGAGGTTTTCGAAATCCCTCAAGTGACCCCATCAGTGTTTCAAGAGGAAGGAGGGCCTTCAAATCAGCTAAAGGTTCATAAGACTCAAGCTACAGGAGTGCCAGTATTTGTTACTTATGAAAAAGGCATAAGGAGATTATTTGCAACTGCCAAACAAGTATTATCTCCACATGGTGTGAAAGGGGTCTCGTTTCCTTCACTAGACAACAGGCAAATGTTATCTTCACCTGGGGTGAAAGGGGCTTTGCCTTCTTCTTCAACAGAGTAGGTACATGATAGAGGGGAGCAACCATTGCATGAGGAAGGGCATTCTAAAGGTCGGGAGAGAATTTTATTTTGATTCAGGAGGAGGATATTGATTTGGGCTCCCAAAGCTCAAGACTCAAGGAGATCATCAAAGAACAAGAAGCTGACATCCATGCCTTATATCTTAACCATGAAAGGGCTAAGTGGATCATTAATTACCTTGAACAATGAAACAAGCAGTTGGAGGATAAACAAACAATCCTGGAGCTACAAACGATAAGGGAATACAAGCAAGCAGCAAAAAGAAAGAAAGTCAAATTGACATCCCTTGAGCAAGAGATTGATGCTGACCGGGAATCATGGCTAGAGAGGGTGAATATGTACTTGGAGAAGCTGCTTGAGAAAGCCAACAAGGAGAAAAATATGTTTCGGCACATGGATTATCACTATTTGGCATGAAACAAAATTTGTAAAACAAGGATAAGAAGCCTAAAAGCCAAGTTGAGGAAGACTTTGAGGAGCAAGAAAGAACAAGATAAACTCAAGATCTTAGGTGAAGCTTCATTGGCCTATCATAGCACTTGACATAGATCACTCATGCCAAATTTCAAGGAATTTGGTAAACTTTTGGGCAATATTGAATTTTTCATGGAACAAATAAGTTTTTTCGGCAGGTGCGTAGCGACACTTGGTGCTCGCTTTTGATAGGGAACTGCATTTGAATAAAACTTGGCATTTTTGGATTCCTTATGAAAAGTTATGCATGCTTAGAATTACTAGGAAAATTTGACAAGTTTTGGACCTCCAAAAGGGCCAAAAACACCTCAAAAATGCCTCTCTACCACTTTTTGGCCACACAGGATGTAGTCTTAGGAGATTGCAATTTTGGAGGGGTAAATGGACTCCAAATCAAAAAATTCAAATTGTTCCAGAAAATAGACTCACATGGATTTCCAACGAGCTATCCTGGACCTGATTTTGACCTTAGGAAGCCTTCTAAAATCAGCTGGGAAAAAGCACTATGCAAAGAAAAACTGGCACTATGCACAGGATGAAAAAGTGCCAAATTTTGCTCAAAAACTCTATTTTTCGCCTAGTTTTCTTCTAGTTTGACTTTTTATCTCTTATGGTCAAAATCATGATGTAAATTGATATAATTTGATGTAAAAATGATGAAAATTGACTCAAGGAGGTAGATACATCATGTGTAGGTGGTTTTGAACTGAATGAATAAGTTTCCATAGTTTTAGAGGCAAGCTGTTCCACTATGTATTTTTCAGTTCCTAGTTTAGATATTGTTAAAATAGCTCCTAGACTCTTGGATTCAACCACTAAAGGCTATCATGGGTGGTTTTTTGCCTATATATTTTACTTTATTAGTCATTTGTCAAGGTTGGACTCTTGTGAATGATTTGAGCACTATTGTACATCATCTCTGTAGTTTGGCAAGGAAATAGATCAGGGTTTGCAGCATTTTGTGGGATTCTTTTGGCAAGGTGACTTAGTATTTTTCTTCCTTCTGTGATTCTATTTATCATATGTTTTTGTGTGCCATTATCTCTCTCTTTTCCGCTTAACTAAATGAATCAATTATAAAGGTGGAAATCATTAATGTTGTAGTGCTCTACCTTAAGGTTTCATTAGTTTTACATGTTTTCTATTGTTTGAAGAGGACTCATGACACATTCATGCCCTCTCCAACTCCTCACCAGTCTCAAGACTCACCATTACACCTAATCTAAAGTACTAAATCACTTTCCTACCTCGCCTCACAGAAACCTCTGCAAGGATGAGTTCATTCACCGGACCCAAAACTACCTTTCACATTTGATCCAGCAAACCAATATAAAATCAATCAAATTCCCCTGAGCAAGCATACCTAGCCTAAAATTAGTTTTTAAATCAGTCATCTCAAGCCTTCCTTGATAGAGTTTCATTGAGATTGACAAGGAGAGAGCCCTCTCCCGACCTGGTAGGGCTAGCTACCAGGTTAAGTGTGGTTTGATGTTACCCTAGACCTACCTTTCTCAGCCTGAGGTAGATCTAGTCCCTAACGGGGTGTCCACAACTTGGACCATGGTGATGACAGATGAATTGAGGAACTCTGTGCTCCTCACGTCATTTGGTTCCCCATAGTGTACATGGGTTGTGTGGTGTAGCAGTTTCTTTGCGCTATGGTGTTGTAGAATGGATTTCCATGAGGATTTTGATATTAGGGTATGAAATTTCCCCCAGTATAAGTGGTGCCCCCTTTACTCATTTGAGTCTGTGAGTAGGGTACCCCCATGGATTTTTTGGGAACCCCTTGTGGATTCCCGACCGACACATAACTAACCATTTGGTTTTGATTGACAGAGGGAACACTCATGTCAATTAGCAACTGTCCATGCATGCCTGTGAACAGAGGGGGAACTGTGACATTCCCTACTAGCATGTGCATATTGAGAACCCCCCCAGATATCTAAATTTGGGGGTTGGAACTGTAAATTGGCAACCGACCATATTGTTGGTAAATAGGAACCGCACCCATAGTGTCGCATTGATTGTTATATGGAGCACTGTACGTGGCACTTGTCGAAGGTATGCATTGTGGCACCATAGGAGTGGAGCTTGACATCTGATGCATTCCATTATAGAGGGTGTTATGTGACTTGTCATACTAAGACAAATGGGATAGCAGGATTCCACATTACCGGTGTTGTGATGACTGTCGACTGGGGAAGTGGTAGAGGACCAACAGTGTCTCTAAAATTCCACAACCCGTGAGTCGTCGACTGGATATATGGGAAAGTTCCACCTACTGAAGAAGGAAGTACAGGTACTACAAGAACCACGATAGGGTCCGACGGATTTGTGAGCAGAGTGTTAAAGTGAGGAAGAAATCCTTCCGTGAAGAAATCCTCCGGCAAACTTGAATCTTCGGTTGTCCATACAAATCCTGTGTGAGATTTAGGAGACTGATTCCTCGAAGATGAGGAGTCCGAGTCAGTGGAACTCAATGGATCTTCGACAATGAGTGGAGGAAGTCCTAATAATCGTCTGGAGTGACAATGAGGTCCAGATGTATCCATGGTGACCGTTAATTTTATCAAATAGCTTTTATTGTGATATTCTTTAAAGTCTCGAAAATGGTAGCGCTTAGGTACCTGAAAATAAAAAGTACACTAAATATATCAATCAGCGAACAGAGGGAAAGTACCTTGTCTAATAAGCACTGATCACTGGAGATGAAACCCAGTATCTCAATGAATAACAGAGAAGGATGGCCAAATGTATGGTTACAGTTACTCTAGAGTTTCGCCCGAACCTCAGATTGAGGGGCCAAGTACTCTCGTGAAGACAAGCACCCTACCAAAAACTGAAGATAGAGTAGATCCGTCTGTGTTAGGTACCATGACAGCCTGTCCTAGTCACCTTGTGTAAGTACCTAGAAATTTGGCCACTGGAGATACCTCAAATCACATACATTACCAGGGGGGACATAGTCGTAGACAACATGCTGTGTGGGCAAGAAACCTGAGTCCCTGACTCAGTTTAGAAATCCCCAAAGGGACCCCCAGTACACAAAATTCCCAAAGGATTTGTAAGAGAAGGTGTGCTACCTTCAATTACAGTCTAATTTTGTCTCATATTTCGCTCTGTTGTTAGTGGAGTGGTCCTGGTAATATGAGTGCAGAAGGATTTTTCACTCGTTAATGACACTAGTTTTGGTTTTCAACCTTGGGCAGTTCACTCACATGCTTAACCCAAGATCCTAGCCTAGCTAATGTTGGTTTGCTCAAAGAGTAACTGATTGAATTTAATGTAAATTTTAAGTGTACTTGATTATTTGTCTTCAGTAAGGGTGTAGACATATGAATATGGTTAGACTCTTGACCTCAATAAATCATGCAGAGCAATGCTCCGAAAAAAAAGAAAATAATAATAATAATTAATTTCAATTTTTATGCAAACAAGTATTATTATACATATTCATAGATTCGTCTGTGCATCTAAATCGATTCAACACATGCATAACCAAAAGATTCTTTTTCCAATATTTTCTAAGAACTACTGAAAACCAAAATGAAGTAGCTTACAACTATTTTGACAGAAGGATGAATACAATTTATCAGTCTTTCTTTCAAAGAAAATGTATTTTAAGAGAGAAAAACTAAAACTTTTCCTAAAAATAAATTTTCAGGAAACTAAATTTGCTAACATAATATAGTTGCAAATCTTACTTTAGCCCATGAGAAAATCCCCCCCCCCCCTTTGGTCCATAGACACCACTGGAAATCATAGAAATGGGAGACTAATGCTCTATTTCAGTATAAATAGAGAGTTAGTTGGTCCACTAACGCTCCCTGTACACATGCATAGTGCTTTATAAAGCTCTGTATAGCCTGGTAACCTGCGTTAGTGAGGGAAATTGCTCAAACAGAAGGCCTTTAGTATCAGTTTTTGAGGTGAATGAAAACTAGTAGGATTTAACAAGATAGTTGGTGGATCAAAAAAGGATTTGAAGAAGTTGGGAGCTCTTAGAAGAAAGAGAAGAACTGAGAGGAGTCCTGCTAAACCGGGAACTAGATGTATAGTCCCCAACGGAGTCACCAATTCTGCTATGGGGTAAAATGCACGGTGTATGGAGAATGAATACTACCCTCAAACGCCTTCCCGGGACCTTCGACAGACTGTAATATTATCTACAGAAGCTACCAAGTTATACACATGTTCATCTATCAAATATAAGTTGACAAAGTATGGAAGGAGGATTACCTCAAGTCTCCTTCTAGATTTGTTTGGAGATTGCTATGCAGCCAAGAAGAACTCCTTCAAAGCTAGCTCCAAGACAGTTCCTGCATAAAGGAAAGGCAAACACAATCACAACATACAATATTGAAAACTAATACAAGAATGCCCAATGAACATATATTTGTATAAAACTTAAACTAATCAACTCGATAAGTATCGAAATGAACAATGTTACCGACACTATGGAGTAGGGAACAAAACTACAGTTCTGTATTTATAATGGAAGAGTGATTACAACCTTCTGTTGTATCAGCCTTCCCTTGCCCCTTCTTCTTCTCTCTCTCTCTATCTTTCTCTCTCTCTCTTTCAACTCACTTCTTCAAGTCTATGATAGTTCACAACAGCTTAGTGGGCTATCCTTTCAAATGCTCTGACCCATTTCACCATAACCCTCACTTTGCTTATATAGCAATCGAGTTAGGGTTTCCAAGATCCTCCTAGATTTCACTTGGGAAAAAGCAATGAACTTGCTCCACTTTTCAGATCTTTTTTATTTGCCTTCTTTTATTAGATTAGAAATCCTCCAAATATCTTGATTTTTGATGTTTCCTTGCTTTTCTTGAACAAATTTAGGGATAAATATCTAGATATTTGTGAGTCAATTCGTTGGCTTGACCCATTGAACTTCCCTTAGTTTCACTAACTCTACCTCTTCGCTAGTAACATGAGTTAGTTGGGTCATTAACGCTCCTTTAGGCTTGGTAACAAGCTTTATAAAGCATGTTTTCAGTGTGCAACCAATGTTAGTGTGGAATCAAGGCCTGCAATTGTGGTCTTTGCTTCAGTCATCTTGTCTTTCACCTCTGAGTTGATGAGGAGATGATTTTGTTGTATAACAGATGCCCCCTAAAGTATGAGATCAGAAGCAGAGATGATGGACGAAATACTTTACCGAAACTGTAATTTTCTGTCAAAATTTTTAAAGAGAGAGAAGCTTCGGGCGGCAAGGGAAACCTGATACAACACATATATATAAAATTGCTAAAATCATGTCCTAAGTTGGGCATTGCCATGCTGAGTAGCTATGTCAGAGTAATCTTCTCCAAAGAGATATAACAAAGTTGGTTGCTGATAAGAACAATGTAGATCCAATGTCATAATAGAATCATCTTGAAACAATTGTCTCCAAAAAACAATATCCACAACTTGGGAGAGGAAACAAGGCTGAATGATGCAAGCCTCTACCCAAGGTCTTGATTTTCGTTTCACCGAACAACATAGATTGATACATGTGAAAAATATGTGTTGATGTCGAACATGCACGAAATCATCTGATTACCAGTCAATAATTGATACCATTAACAGATTCGAGGAAGGCCAACGATAATGTTGATGGTCTCCAAGATGCACAGTGCAAACTAGTGAGTGTGAAAGATTTCTTTGTCGTCGAACACTCGCAGAATCACTTAACTAGGAGCCAATAATGAAACCCCTGATGAAACACAAGGTAACTTGCCACTAATGTCTGCAAGTACCAAGGCACTGAATGTGTTTCTCGGTTATCTTCCTAGATAGAGTGTTGAAGTTGATAGGAAGGAACCTGTCGAAAGGTAGGCAATGACGTGTCCTACATCAGTTGACACGAAACCAGACAAGAATGATTTTGTTTTTTGAGGAATATTTTAAGCATTTAGGTCTAAACAACAGAGGGCATGATGAAAGGATATGTATGATCAGTTGATAGAGGAAACAAATGGGAACCCTTAAACAATAGAAGTCACGACAATGGTTTTAACCAGACAACACTAGACTCAAGAACACTACAGAGTGTTAGGATACGAAGATGCAATTACATCAAGATATATAGGTTAAAAACTCATAGGTTGGTAGGGTTCATATTAAGAGGCCATCAAAATGAAGGTTTATCTGAGGGAGTACCATGTTCAAGGGAACAATTGCTTCCAAACCACGCTTTCAAATACGGAATACAGCGGTGTTGCCTACTTTCCCCATCTGATTATTTAATGAGTCCAGACGGGTAAACTCATCGATCTTTTCATTTTTAAAGAGTCTGAAAAGGATTGCAAAAAGAATTACTCTTTGCCCTATCTGATTAGTTTAATAAGTCTAGATAGGCAAACTCGTCGATTTTTTCATGATTTAAGAGCCTAAAAAGTATCATAAAAAGAATGACACTATATCTTGTCTGTTTAATTTAAAGAGTCTAGACTAGACAACTCAGTGGTCTTTTCATGTTTAGAGAGTTTGAAAAGATCGTAAAGCGAGACTCCATGGTGGTCCCTTTGTCATAGTTGTTAACCGGGTGCGACAAAAGGTTAATAGTATACCCGGATTAGTTACTTTTCCGTCTTCTAATATATTGAACCCGGATAAAAAGAAACCTTTTTCCAATAGATGTCGACCTCATTTCGTTACGAGTATGAGGCGACAGACTAAACTCATGTTTCATCATGAATTTTTAATGAGTCACATGACGAAAAACCCAATACCTTCATCAAAATTTTTAATGAGTTAGATGAAGAAAACTCAGGGTATATTTTTCAATTTAATGAGAGAGAAAAAGAGGGAAAAGAACGGCTCATCCCTTCTTCATAGTTTCACATGCTTGAAGGAGGGGAAAAACTCGGGGATTTTTCGATTTAAGAGTGAGAAACGGTCCAAAAAAAGAAAGTGCTCTTGCCACTGCCGTCTATTTTTAATGAGCCCAGTAACAAAAACTCGGGATTTTTCAGTTTTAACAAGCAAGAAAACTACTTAAAAGAATGCTCGGGTCATCTTCATCAAATTTAACTAGCAAAAAGACTAAGCTCGAGATTTTTTCAGTTTAAAGAGCGAGAAAAAAGTGCCTAAAAAGAATGCTCCTTTGGTCTTTTTCAGTTTATGAGATGGAAAGAGATCAAAAAAGAGTTGCTTAGAGCATCGTTGTATGAATTTAATGAGCGCAACGATGAAAACTCGGAGATGTTTATATTTTTTAAAGAGCAATAAAATATCACAAAAAGTGCTCTAACTATCGTTGCATAGATTTAACGAGCTCAATGATAAAAACTCGGAGATGTTTATATTTTTTAAAGAGCAATAAAATATCTCAAAAAGTGCTCTATTCTATTCTCTGTTGTAGTAGTTTAACAAGCCCAAAGAAGGAGACTCGAGGTTTTTCGGATTAATGAGCAAGAAAAATACCATAAAAAGAATGCTCGATCTTCTTCATGGGAGTTTAACGAGCCTGAAGAAGGAGACTCGAGGATTTTTCGGATTAACGAGCAAGAAAAATACCATAAAAAGAATGCTCGATCTTTCTTGATCTCATGCTTGACATTAGAAGGGTCTATGCCATGCATTTCCTCATAAGACCAAGGAAAAACATCGCGGAAGTCCCTAAACGGGTAGGTGAAGCTCACAATTTCCTCAGGATTGTGATTGGCTCCAATCTGTATGTTTTCCACGATGCCTGTCATGACAGAAATATCGAGGAGCAATGTTTTTGAAATATTGCCCATGTTTCCTTCCAAATCCATAGGTTGGATAGTTGTATATGGTGAGGAAATGATTTCATGTGTGTCAGGTGATAGGGTTTGAAGAGGCATCATGTCCGAATTAGATATCGAAACATGATGGTGCAAGTCCTCCCAAGGTCTCTCTTCTAAACTCGTGATCTCTCTAATAGCTTCGTCCATAGGTAGGACTTGATTAAGTGGATCAAAAGAAGGAGCGGTTATGGGAGGGGCAGTGGTACTGTTGGCCGAAACCAAAGTGACCAGAGATTCAGATGTAATTTGAATGGTTTTGCAGGCCAATTTAGCTGGTGACAGTGTCATTTTTTTCTCTGTATGTGTCAATGTTTGAAGGAGCCGGTAGGATCCATGGATCAGTCTGTTCATGAGGAATAGATGAAATCATATTGACCATCTATGAAACCTTCGGTGGCTGAAGAGGAAAACAACCCATGAGGGAAGAATTTTTTAGTAGACCAGTACCTAAACTGACGTAACTATCAGTTCCACCTCTTGCTAGGGGTACAGAGCCATGTGGTAATGGTAAATAATCAGGGGTGCAGAAAGACAATTGATCTACTGTAATACCCTTTCCATCCAATGGAAATTGGATGATGCGAAAGACAGTAGATACGATGGCCATAATGGCATATGTCCAACTATGATCCAGCAAGACATTATAGTCGAGTTTCTTGTCCATGACATCTATGTCCACCATTACAGTTTTCCCAGCCAAAGTGATGAGAAAATTGGCTAGGTATCCTTTTGGGATAAAGGTGTGGCCATCAAAATATTTCAGGGAGTTCAACAACAGGGATACGGTTGGAGAACCAAGGGTGAGCCAACATGAAGCTGACATGACACAATTTGAAGCACCTTCGTCGATGACAGTTCTGTGTATACCTTTACCTTTCGAAGTTATATGCACCTGGAATGAAAGCTGATGGGAAAGGGGGGGTTTACACTTGTCCATGTCAAAAATAGCAAGCATGGAATCCGTAGGGTCAATACCTCCAATAGCCAAAAGCAAAGATTTCTGTTGGGTGGGGCATGTTTGTAATACTTCGAGCACCGACATAGCTGACGGTGCTTCTCCTAGATCCTCTATGGTGTTGTAGTGTTTGGCGGCATGTGTAGATGTATTATGCATTGTGCATCGAAGTGCCAGTTTTGGGCGTTGAATTACAAAGTCCTCAACCGACCTTTCGATATGCAAATTGTTGGGCGGCGATGGGTTTTGACCTGAGGATGGTTTTGCTGTAGGAGTGATAGGAGATCCATAAGGTTTGGCTCTTGTGGCGAGTTCTACCATTTCAAATGTGAAAATGGTAGAATATCCTTCACCAGCTGAAGGATGTTGCAAACCATCGTTGCCCCCTTGTGGGGGTTGCAGTTGGTTGGCAACGAGATTTTGCTGCTACTGAGTAGGAAAAGGATTTCTAAGGACAGCAAGTGCCTTACCAGAATCCCTTTTAGCAAGGTAGTCTATGCATTCCTGAAGCCGCGGAAAACACCAAGTCGTGTGGTCTTCAACATAGAGTTTGCATGGATATCTGGTGCCTTTATCCTTTTCCTCATCAGTAGGCATAACAACCTTCTGTTTTGGGTTGGTCTTCTTGGATGACTGCTCTTCAAAAGGAGCGGTCTTGTTCTTATTCTTCTTGTTCTTACCACTGGATTTTTTTGTAGACTGCACAGAATTTATCGTAGTGGCAGGAAGAGCAGTCGCTTTGGTAGAGGGGTCCACTGCCAGCTTGGCAATGGAACCACTGAGTTGTTTTACAGCGACCCCAGAGTTTGCACCAACAATCCCGTCAGCGTGCACTCTAGAGTGCTGAGTGGTGGAAGCATTGGGGTTACCAGGAGCATGGGGGATTATGTCGTAAAGAGTGACAGATTGTGAATAAATCAAATCTAAGTGTTGGGCATGACGTATGGATTGGTCTTCTGTGACCGTACCACCTAGAGTGACATCTCTAGCGATTTGTGGGAGTAAGGACTTACATAACTAGTCCGTTAAGAGAAAATCGGCGATGGGATCTTTGACTAACCTCTGCCTATGTCTCCATTCAATAATAATATTGGAGATGTGGGTGGTGGTATCCTGACGAAATGAAGTAAGGAGCTCTGTCCTAGTCTCATAACAGATAGGTAACTGAAAGTGCTTTAGGAACTCCATCGTTAAAGCGTCAAAGGTATTAACTGACGTGCGTGGCAACTCAATCTACCATTTCGCTACATTTCCAGTGAGGGTGCAGGGAAAAAGATGTAACCGGACACTATCATCCACCATAGAGTTAGAAACACAGCAAAGATAGTAGGTGGTGATACCGGTGCCCGGATCCTCCCCTTGTCTTCCATCGAACTTTCAGATGTCCATTGGTATCTTATGCAGGATCAACGACCATTGTAAGTTGTGGTAGATGGGGTCATTTGTCAGTTTGTATAAGTCGGGAATATCCAACGTTGCCAAAAAGACAAAGAATTGGGTGTGTTAGTGTCGGTATCTTCATCCCTCCATCAGTGATCAAAATTTCTATTTTTTCATGCATATTAGGTATCTCATCCGATTAGCTGCACTCCATTAGGTCATGGATCATGTGATGGTAGTGGTTCTTTGTCAAATTTCCCTCATGATTTTCATCTGCTGGCCTATTTCCATATGTATAAGTCATCTACTGTCATTTTTATTTCATTTCATTTGTAGTAGTCATTTTAGGGTTTTCAAGTCTCATTAGGTCTAGGGTTTCCCATCATGATCTTCAAAAGCTCAATAAGAGGCCAGCAGTCACATGAGGATTTTCAATAAGTTCATAAAATCACAAATATTATTGATGATTTTCTCCATAAAGGGTTTTTACCTCAAAACTCTGTTTTGAGGTGAAAACAGAGTTTTTGCATTTCTTGTAAAATTTTTATGTAATTTTATTGTTTTCATATGTAATAAAGCATCATCTGCAGCCCTTGGTGACCTTGTCAAACTCATGCACTCCAAATCCTGCAAAAGAAACAAGAAAATCCAAGAATTAGTCCATCAAATGACAAAAAAGAGCCAAACTGCAAAAACAAGGTTTTTAAAAAGCAAAGTAAAAAGAAACTTTAGAAAGTGGGTCCTTCCTAAATCAAAAATTAAAGTCACATATATATAAAGGGATCATTTTTGTTAGAAGAAATCATTTTGTGCAATGGATAGAAAGAAAGAGAAAAAAATCACGTTTGAGGAAAGAAAAGGCAAAATTGCAGCAAAGTTCAGGTTTTTTCTTGGCACGACGCACATGGGCACTGGTGTGGCACACCTGCTCGGCGCTACGCACTGAGCACAGGAATTACAAAAAGTTTTCAACAGGCATGGCGCACTTAGGTGTTGTCGCGGTGCACTAGTCTTCCAAGCCAAAAACTCATCCCATCGATTCTCTAAGGCTCCAAAATTTCCAAATACCATCCCTTCAAGTAAGTAAACCCTCCCATTTTCCATAGCAAGAGATTTAGTCATTCTTGATGATGTTTTGAAAGGTGAAAAATTAAACCCTAAGTTGTTTCAAAGTTTCCTTGACAAAACTGTCTAGGGTTTTGTAGTTTTTGTCATTTTTGTTGTTTATAATCCCTTGCATAATTTTCCCATATCCCATTCCTCTCCACTAAATTTCCCTAATTTTATTTCCCTTTCCCTCTCTCATTTACACTCATCTTACCCCATTGTTCCCAAACCCTAAGCCCTACACCTAATTCCCTCTATTCTCCAAACCCTAATCTTCATTCCCAAAACCCTATCATTCCCTAGTAACCCTACAACTAACATCAAAACCTTCCTTTCCACTTATATTATCAGTCCACTCATCAAATCCCAAAGAAGAAAACAACAATCACCTATTCTTGAGAAAATCTCTTCATACTCATCATTTTACACCATACATTGGCAAATATGGAAACAGATTCAACTTATGAAAGGGATGAAGAAACTGTGAGTGATTCCTCCCAAGAGATTCATGCGCCAAGAAAACCACATAAGGGAGGAAAACACATCCGAGAGGAGCCCACCACACTCACCAGGTTAATAGCTTGTCCTCTTGCAGTAACATGTTTTAAACATCAGTCTTGCTACCAGTTTTGTGAGATGGTGGAGAGGGTGAAATACCACCATGAACTTGCTAGGCTATTTGTCCTTCATCTTCACAATGGCTAGGTGAACTTAGCAGGTGTTTCCTTCACTTTGACACCTGAAACTATAGCTGCAGCAACAGGTATTCCAAATGTAGGTGAACAGTGGAACAAAGGATAGCTTGTGGGAAAAGAGCATTATGAGCCTTATGTCAAGGCTAGTTATCAAAAGCAAATCAGTAGGGTCTTTCCTTTCAGATACCTACAGGACACTTATGCCCCACTCATGAAGCTTATTATCAAATACTTCACTTGTGAAGGGAGATTTTCTTGCTTGTACACTTATCATGTTAGATTATTGATGCATTTCACTAGAGTGAGGATGATGAACCTCCCTTATTTCATATGCAGAAATATTGAGAAAATGGCTACATCGGTGCAAAGAAAACCTCTTCATCAACAGTTCAACTGCATTTATCATTTTTCATTGATCAAGATTGTTGTTTAGCATTAGCTAAGTTTGTTGAATGTTTCATGGGATACTTTCATTTCACATGAGGTTTTCAAAAGCCCTCAAGTGACCCCATCAGTGTTTCAAGAGGATGGAGGGCCTTCAAATCAGCTAGAGGTTCATAAGATTCAAGCTACAAGAGTGCCAGCATTTGTTACTTATGAAAAATGCATAAGGAGATTATTTACAGCTGCCAAATGAGTATTATCTCCACCTGGGGTGGAAGGGGTCTCATTTCCTTCACCAGACAACAAGAAAATGCTATCTTCACCTAGGGTGAAAGGGGATTTTCCTTCTTCTTCAGTAGATTAGATAGAGGATAAAGGGAAGCAACCATTGCATGAGGAAAGGCCTTTTGAAGGTCAGGAGAGAGATTTTATTTTGATTCAGGAGGAGGATACTGATTTAGGCTCCCAAAGCTCAAGACTCAAGGAGATCATCAAAGAACAAGAAGCTGACATCCATGCCTTATCTCTTAACCTTGAAAGGGCTAAGTGGATCATTAATTACCTTGAGCAATGGAACGAGCAGTTGGAGGATAAACAAACAATCATCAAGCTACAATCCATAAGGGAAAATAGGCAAGAAACAAAAAGAAAGAAAGTCAAATTGACACCCCTTGAGCAAGAGATTGATGCTGACTAGGAATCATGGCTAGAGAGGGTGAATATGCACTTGGAGAAGCTGTTGAGAAAGCCAACAAGGAGAAAAAGATGTTGCGGCACATGGCTTATCACTATTTGACACGAAACAAAATTTGTAAAACAAGGATAAGAAGCCTAAAAGCTAAGTTGAGGAAGACTTTGAGGAGCAAGAAAGAACAAGATAAATTCAAGATCTTGGATTAAGCTTCATTGGCCTAGCATAGCACTTGACGTAGATCACTAATGCCAAATTTCAAGAAATTTGGTAAAATTTTTGGCAATTTTGAATTTTTCATGTAAAAAATAGGTTTTTCCGGTAGGTGCGTAGCGCCACCTGGAACTCGCTTTTAATAGGGACCTCCATTTGAAGAAAACTTGGAATTTTTGGATTCCTTATGAAAATTTATGCATGCTTAGAAATTACTAGGAAATTTTGACAAGTTTTGGACCTGCAAAAGGGCCAAAAACACCTCAAAAATGCCCTCTCTGCCACTTTTTGGTCACACAAGAATCAGTCTTGGGAGATTTCAATTTTGGAGGGGCAAATGGACTCCAAATCAAAAACTTCAAGTTGTTCTAGAAATCATATTCATAGGGCTTTCCAACAAGCTATCATGCACCTAATTTGGTCCTCAGGAAGCCTTCCAAAATCAGCTAGGAAAAAATGCTACACACAGAAAACGTGGCGCTATGCATAGGATGAAAAAGTGCCAAATTTTGCTCAAAAACTCTGTTTTTCACCTAGTTTTCCTCTAGTTTGACTTTTTCTCTCTTATGGTCAAACTCATGATGTAAATTGATGTGATTTGATGTAAAAATGATGAAAATTGACTCAAGGATGTAGATACGTCATGTATATGTGGTTTTGAACTAAATGAATCAGTTTCCGTAGTTTTAGAGGCAAGCTGTTCCACTGCCTATATTTCACTTCCTAGTTTAGATCTTGTTGAAACAGATCCTAGACTCTTGGATTCGACCCCTAAAGGCTAGCATGGGTGGTTTTTTTCCTATATCTTGTACTTTCTTAGTCATTTGTCAAGGTTGGACTCTTGTGAATGCTTTGAGCACTATTGTACATCATCTCTGCATTTTGGCAAGGAAATAGAACAGGGTTTGCAGCATTTTGTGGGATTCTTGTGGCAAGGTGACTTAGTATTGTTTTTCCTTCTGTGATTCAAGTTATCATATGTTTATGTGTTCCATTATCTCTCTCTTTTCTGCTTAACTAAATGAATCAAGTATAAAGGTGGAAATCATTGATGTTGCAGTGCTCTACCTTAGGGTTTCATTAGTTTTACATGTTTTCTACTGTTTGAAGAGGACTCATGACACATTCATGCCCTCTCCAACTCCTCACTAGTCTCAAGACTCACCATTACACCTAATCTGAAGTACTAAAGCACTTTCCTACCTCACCCCACAGAAACCTCTGCAAGACTGAGTTCATTCCCCAGACCCAAAACTGCCTTTCACATTTGATCCAGCAAACCAACATAAAATCAATCAAATTCCTCTGAGCAAGCATACCTAGCCTAAAATTAGTTTTTAAATCAATCATCTCAAGCCTTCCTTGATAAATTTCCATTGAGATTGACAAGGAGAGAGCCCTCTCCCGACCTAGTAGGGCTAGCTACCAGGTTAAGCGTGGTTTGATGTTGCCCTAGACCTACCTTTCTCAGCGTGAGGTAGATCTAGGCCCTAACATTGTGGCGACCATACTGAGGATGACAAATTTGTTTTCTTGTTATTGTTGTTTGCTTTATGAACTATAGATGGAGCCTAAAGTTAGTTAGGTAGCCTTCGAACTGATCTTGCTTTGTGAGTGCATAAGTAGATGAATGCTGCTTCAGTCAATCTCTGGTTTAGTTTTATAAACTGAGCATCTGACTTGCAAATTGCCCCAGTACATGTATCAAGTTAGATCTGACTATTGATGGTGGACAATGATCAAACACCAAAAGGCTGAAATCATTCACTTGGCGACTCTAAATCATTTTCGAGATCAGATCCAAGGACTCCACTGGAGGATGAACCTGACCAGCAGAAGCATGAAAGGACAATATGGAGAGATCAGGTATTCAAGTTGGAATTTCATCTAAGACATTATGTTCTTCATTATAAATTATTTCTTCTCTTTTCCTGAGAATGTCAAGAAGGCTTTGCAAAGTATATTGTATTTGAGAAAAGATTCTCGGCTTGCATTTGATTCCTTCCCTTTGAAGATTGTGAATAACAAAGATTTACATGCCTTTGAGCTTGATCAATACCTTTCTTCTGAATTTTTTGATGACCATATTCAAACTGATGAGCCTCAAGAGACCAAGATTGATTCTACACCTTCTGTACATACTCCTATACCTTGTAAAATTCCATATCGATACAAGCCTCTGATTTTACCTCCTATATCCCATGCTTTCCATAAAAATCATGATCTATATCTACCAAGATTTGATGGTGAATGCAACAACATCACTACTAAGAGACATGTATTGAATTTTGAGTCTTTTCTTGATCTTTTTGAAGTTGATGAAGAAGATGTCAGTATTAGGCTTTTTGCTATTTCTTTGAAAGGCAAAGTCAAGAGTTGGTTCAAAACCCTGCATGATGCAAGCATCTCAGATTACTAGTAGTTCGTCAAAGTTTTCCTCGACAGGTGGGTGGTCAGATAGAACCCTCTCTTGATGATAGAAGAGTATAACCAGTTGAAAAGACTACCAGGGGACACAGTACAACAATTTTCTTCCAGATTTAATCAAGTCTATTTTTCGATGACGGTTAATATAAGACCTCCTCTTGGATCCACTCTCTTGCACTACCCGGAAGCCTTTGATCTGGAAATGGAGTTTCAGCTGAGAGAAAGGAACCTTGCAACACTTGAAGAGATGCAGAACAATGCAGTAGATGTAGAGGCTCATTTGTTGATCAGAAGGGAAAAGCTAAAGGAAGAAGAGATGAAGAACATAGATCTAGAGGAATCGACATCTTTAGAGGTAAAGCTCTACATTTTGGTAAGTGCAGTGGAAGAGATGATGAAAAGGATCACCACAAAGAATGAGTATAATGTTCAAGCCCATGGATCGCTGATTGAAGAAGAATAAGTTGTTGATCCAAAACATCTTCTTTCTTATCCCAGTTGTCATAGATCTTATAATGATTGTTTTATAGATCATATTGGAGAAGAGAGGTCTGTTGATATGACATGTATGCTTGATGATGTATTTTTTACTGATGATTTGCCTCAGTTTGATCAGTATGATGATGATTATGTTCTCCAAACAGAAGATAGTCCTTTGGACAAACCAGCAGCTAGTTTGTGGAAGGAAGAAGTTCACTTTCAGCAGGTCAAGTACAACGATTAGCCGTTCCATATCAGCCATGGAAGTGAGGAGGAAAGTTCAGAAAATTTTGAAGTAAGTGAAGAATATTTGCCTTTTGTTTTGCTTCGTTTTAGTTCATCATAGACAACTTTCATGCAATTAGAAATCAATTGTCGACAAGTTTTGATTTGAACCATTTTGAGGGCAATGAAATCCTTGTTCAAGACTTTTCATATCTAGAGTTGCAGCCCCAGAATGCCATTGAATTTCATGTTGCAGATGAAGACTTGGAAGCTAGACCATATGATCAAATGATGCAAGATGATTCTGTACCATTTTGTTTTGAATCATTTCAGTTTTTGAAGGGAAAATTGCATAATATATCTTCAAATGGGTAGAATGTAGAAAACCATGCAATCTCATTAGAACCAATAGAAAATGGGTTGCAGCAGTCTTTTCAGGTTTTTCACGATCCAATAGATGATGTGTTGGATGACGTCTACAGTCAAAATCCTTCTCTGTTAGCTAACTATGAGCTTGAAACAAGTATTGATACAAACTTGATCCAACAACGGGTTTCTTTGTCATTTTCAGTAGGAGTCTCGTCACAAATCTTAGATGAAAGTTTGCATTCATGGTACGAGGAGAAGAAAAATAATCCATTGGATGAGCTAAGTCCCAGTGTGCATGAATTTCAAGATCCTTATGTAGTATTTTTGGAGCCGGATATAGAATCCAAAGTATTCAACGGATCTGTTTACAAGTTTTCATGGGAGTTTCCTTTCAGTAGTTCTCTCTGGTTGTTCATAAGCAAGAACTTGTGGAGAATGCAATCAGTAGCCAGAATGCTTACCTGGTTACATTGGTTATTTCACTTCACTTGATTAGGTGATGAATGGAATAGTTAGAGTAGGTATTATTGAATAAGTTCCATTTTGAGCATATCTTCTAGTTTGTCAGTTGTGTTTTATTCTTGAGTCATTGTTTTTGTTTTCGTTAGTTTTTAGTGTATTGTTTAAGTTTTAATTAGTCAGTTCAACTATGAGTCTTGAGTCAAAGTTTCATAGTAATTGGTTTTTGGGTGTTTTGAAGTTATTGACTCCATATTGCCCAATGGATAAGGCACTTGTCTACTCTCCCAAAGAACTGTGGTTCTCGGAACCTCCAAGGAGCTACCATCCCTATTGGAGCCAATGTTAGTTGTCGATATCTTCATCCCTCCATCAGTGATCAAAATTTCTCTTTGTGCATGCATATTAGGTGTCTCATACAATTAGATGCACTCCATTTGGTCATGGATCATCTAATGGTAGTAGTTGTTTGTCAAATTTCCCTCATGCTTTTCATTTGCTGACCTATTTCCATATGTACAAGTCATCTGCTGTCATTTTTATTTCATTTCTTTTGCAGAAGTCATTCTAGGGTTTTCAAGTCTCATTAGGTCTAGGGTTTCCCACCATGACCTTCAAAAGCTCAATAAGAGGCCAACAGTCACAAGAGGATTTTCAATAAGTTCATAAAATCACAAATATTATTGATGATTTGCTCCATAAAGGGTTTTTACCTCAAAAAACAGAGTTTTTCCATTTCTTGTAAAATTTTTATGTAATTTTATTGTTTTCATATGTAATAAAGCATCATCTATAGCCCTTGGTCACCTTGCCAAAATCCTGCACTCCGGCTCCTACAAAAGAGACAAGAAAATCCAAGAATTAGTCCATCAAATAACAAAAAAGAGCCAAACTGCAAAAACAAGGTTTTTAAAAAGAAAACTAAAAAGCAACTTTAGAAAGTGGGTCCTTCCTAAATAAAAAAATTAAAGTCACATGTATATAAAGGGATCATTTGTGTTAGAAGACATCATTTTGTGCAAAGGAAAGAAAGAAAGAGCAAAAAATCACGTTAGAGGAAAGAAAAGGCAAAATTGCAGCAAAGTTCAGGTTTTTTCTTGGCGCGATGCACTTGGGCACTGGCGCGACACACCTGATCAATGCATAGGAATTACAAAGAGTTTTCAATGGGTGCAATGCACCTAGGTGTTGGCACGACACACCAGTCTGCCAAGCCGAAAAATCATCCCATTAATTCTCTAAGGCTCCAAAATTTCCAAATACCATCCCTTCAAGTAAGTAAACCCTCCCATTTTCCATAGCAAGAGATTTAGTCATTCTTGCTGATGATTTGAAAGGTGAAAAATTAAACCCTAAGTTGTTTAAAAGTTGCCTTAATAAAACTGTGTAGGGTTTTGTAGTTTTTGTCTTTTTTTCTATTTATAATCCCTTGCATAGTTTTCCCATATCCCATTCCTCTCCACTAAATTTCCCTAATTTTTTTTCCCTTTGCCTCTCTCATTCACACTCATCTTACCCCCTTATTCCCAAACCCTAAGCCCTACACCTAATTCCCTCTATTCCCCAAACCCTAATCTTCATTCCCAAAACCCTATCATTCCCTAGTAACCCTACAACTAGCATCAAAACCTTTATTTCCACTTATATTATCAGTCCACTCATCAAATCCCAAAGAAGAAAACAACAGTCACCTATTCTTAAGAAAATCTCTTCATACTCATCATTTTACAGCATACATTGGAAAATATGGAAACAGATTCAACTTATGAAAGGGATGAAGAAACTGTGAGTGATTCCTCCCAAGAGATTCATGTGCCAAGAAAACCACATAAGGGAGGAAAACACATCCAGGAGGAGCCCACCACACTCACAGAGTTATTAGCTTTTCCTCTTGCAGTAACATGTTTTAAACATCAGTCTTGCTACCATTTTTGTGAGATGGTGGAGAGGGTGAAATACCACCATGAACTTGTTAGGCTATTTGTCCTTCATCTTCACAATGGATAGGTGAACTTAGTAGGTGTTTCCTTCACTTTGACACCTGAAACTATAGCTGCAGCAACAGGTATTCCAAATGTAAGTGAACAGTGGAACAAAGGACAACTTGTGGGAAAAGAGCATTATGAGCCTTATGTCAAGGCTAGTTATCAAAAGCAAATCAGTAGGGTCTTTCCTTTCAAATACCTACAGGACACTTATGCCCCACTCATGAAGCTTATTATCAAATACTTCACCTGTGAAGGGAGATTTTCTCACTTGTACACTTATCATGTTAGATTATTGATGCATTTCACTAGAGTGAGGATGATGAACCTCCCTTATTTCATATGCAGAAATATTGAGAAAATGGCTACATTGGTGCAAAGAAAACCTCTTCATCAACAATTCAACTGCATTTATCATTTTTCATTGATCAAGATTGTTGTTTTGCATCAGCTGAGTTTGTTGAATGTTTCATGGGATACTTTCATTTCACATGAGGTTTTCGAAAGCCCTCAAGTGACCCCATCAGTGTTTCAAGAGGAAGGAGGGCTTTCAAGTCAGATAGAGGTTCATAAGACTCAAGCTATAGGAGTGCCGGTGTTTGATACTTATTAAAAAGGCACAAGGAGATTATTTGCAGCTGCCAAATGAGTATTATCTCCACCTAGGGTGGAAGGGGTCTCGTTTCCTTCACTAGACAACAGGCAAATGCTATATTCACCCGGGGTGAAAGGGGCTTTGCCTTATTCTTCAACAGAGTAGGTAGAGGATAAAGGGAAGCAACCATTGCATGAGGAAGGGCCTTTTGAAGGTCAGGAGAGATATTTTATTTTGATTCAGGACGAGGATACTGATTTGGGCTCACAAAGCTCAAGACTCAAGGAGATCATCAAAGAACAAGAAGCTGACATCCATGCCTTATCTCTAAACCTCGAAAGGGCTAAGTGGATCATTAATTATCTTGAGCAATGGAACAAGTATTTGGAGGATAAACAAACAACCATGGAGATGAAACCATAAGGGAAAATGGGCAAGTAGCAAAAAAAAAGAAAGTCAAATTGACACCCCTTGAGCAAGAGATTGATGCTGACTGGGAACCATGGCTAGAGAGGGTGAATATGCACTTGGAGAAGCTTCTTGAGAAAGCTAATGAGGAGAAAAAGATGTTGCGGCACATGGCTTATCCCTATTTGGCACGAAACAAAATTTGTAAAACAAGGATAGGAAGCCTAAAAGCCAAGTTGAGGAAGACTTTGAGGAGCAAGAAACAACAAGATAAACTCAAGATCTTGGCTGAAGCTTCATTTTCCCACCATGGCACTTGACATAGATCACTCATGCCAAATTTCAAGAAATTTGGTAAACTTTTTGGCAATTTTGAATTTTTTATGGAAAAAACAGCTTTTTCCAGCAGGTGCGTAGCGCCACCTAGCACTCGCTTTTGATAGGGACCTCCATTTGAAGAAAACTTGGAATTTTTGGATTTCGTATGAAAATTTATGCATGCTCAGAAATTACTAGGAAATTTTGACAAGTTTGGACCTCCAAAAGGGCCAAAAACACCTCAAAAATGTCGTCTCTGCCACTTTTTGGCCACATAGGAAGTAGTCTTGGGAGATTGCAATTTTGGAGGGGTAAATGGACTCCAAATCAAAAAATTCAAGTTTTTCCTA
The DNA here is from genome assembly GCA_031772625.1 of Pinus tabuliformis. Lineage (NCBI taxonomy): Eukaryota > Viridiplantae > Streptophyta > Pinopsida > Pinales > Pinaceae > Pinus > Pinus tabuliformis. The sequence goes on along the minus strand of CM062818.1, from coordinate 484,583,763 downwards.
AAAGTATACTCATAGGGCTTTCAAACAAGCTATCCTGCATCTAATTTGGACCTCAAGAAGCCTTCCAAAATTAGCTAGGAAAAAGCACTACGCATAGAAAAAGTGGTGCTACGCAGAGGATAAAAAAGTGCCAAATTTTGCTCAAAAACTCTGTTTTTTGCTTAGTTTTCTTCTAGTTTGACTTTTTCTCTCTTATGGTCAAACTCATGATGTGAATCGATGTAAAAGTGATGAAATTTGACTCAAGGAGGTAGATACATCATCTATAGGTGGTTTTGAACTGAATGAATCAATTTCCATAGTTTTAGAGGTAGATCTAGGCCCTAACAGGGTGCCCCCGACTCGGGCCATGGTGATGACAGATGACTTGAGGAGCTCTGTGCTCCTCCCATCATTTGGTTCCGCAGAATGTACATGGGTTGCATGGTGTAGCAGTTGCTTTGTGGTATGGTGTTGTAGAGTGGATTTCCATGAGGATTTTGATATTGGGGTATGAAATTGCCCCCAGTATAAGTGGTGCCCCCTTGACTAATTTGAGTCCGTGAGTAGGGTGCTCCCATGGATTGGTGGGGAACCCCTTGTGGATTCCCGACCGACACAGAACTAACCATTTGGCTTTGATTGATAGAGGGAACACTCATGTCAATTACCGACTGTCCATGCATGCCTGAGAATGGAGGGGGAACTGTGACATTCCCTACCGGCATGTGCATATTGGGAACCCCCCTAGATATCTGAATCTAGGGGTTGGAGCTATACATTAGTGGCTGACCATATTTCTAGTAAACGGGAACCGCACCCATAGTGCTGCATTGACTGTTATATGGAGCAATGTATGTGGCACTTGTCGAAGGTATGCATTGTGGCACCATAGGAGTGGAGCCTGGCATCTGCTGGGTTCCACTTATAAAGGGTGTTATATGAGTTGTCATACCTGGGACAAACTGGATAGCGGGATTCCACATTACCGGTGTTGTGATGACTTTCAACTGGGGAAGTGGTAGAGGACCAACAGTGTCTCTAAAATTCCACAACCCGTGAGTTATCGACTGGATAGATGGGAAAGTTCCACCTACTGAAGAAGGAAGTATAGGTACCACGAGAACCATGATAGGGTCTAATGGATTTGTGAGCGGAGTGTTAAAGTGAGGAAGAAATCCTTCCGTGAAGAAATCCTCTGGAAAACTTGAATCTTCGGCTGTCCATACAGATCCCGTGTGAGATTTAGAAGACTGATTCCTTGAAGATGGGGAATTCGATTCAGTGGAACTCAACGGATCTTTGACAATGAGTGGAGGAAGTCCTAACAATCGTCTGTAGTGATGACAATGACCGGATGTAGCCATGGTGACCATTAATTTTATCAAATAAATTTTATCATGATACTCTTTAAAGTCTCAAAAATGGTAGTGCTTAGGTATCTAAAAATAAAAAGTACACTAAATATATCAATCAACAAACAAAGGGAAAGTACCTTGTCTGATAAGCATCGATCACTGGAGATGAAACCCAGCATCTCAATGAATATTAGAGAAGGATGGCCAAATGTATGGTTATGGTTACTCTAGAGCTTCGCCCGAACCTCAGATTGAGGGGCCAAGTACTCTCGTGAAGGTGAGCAGCCTCCCAAAAACTGAAGACAGACTAGATCCGTCTGTGTTAGGTACCAGGACAGCCCGTCCTAGTCACCTTGTGTAAGTACCTAGAAATTAGGCCACTAGAGATACCTCAAATCACAAACATTACTAGGGGGGACATAGTCGTAGAAAGCATGTTGTGTGGGTAGGAAACCTGAGTCCCCGACTCAGTTTTGAAATCCCCGAAGGGACCCCCAGTACACAAAATTCCCAAAGGATTTGTAAGAGAAGGTGGGCTACCTTCAATTACAGTCCGATGTTGTCTCGCATTTCACTCCGTTGTTAGTGGAGTGGTCCTGGTAATATGAGTGCAGAAGGATTTTTCACTCGTTAACGACACTATTTTTGGTTTTCAACCTTGGGCAGTTCACTCATATGCTTATCCCAAGATCCTAGCCTAGCTAATGTTGGTTTGCTCAAAAGAGTAACTAATTGATTTTAATCTAAATTTTAAGTGTACTTGATAATTTGTCTTCGGTAGGGATGTAGATGTATGAATATGGTGAGACTCTTGACCTCAATAAATCATGCAGAACAATGCTCTGATAATAATAATAATAATAATAATTAATTTCAATTTTTATGCAAACAAGTCTTATTCTACATATTCATCTTTTCACATATTCATAGATTCATCTGTGCATCTAAAGCCATTCAACATTTGCATAACCAAAATATTCTTTTTCCAATATTTCCTAACAACTACTGAAAACGAAAATGAAGCAGCTTACAACTATTTTGACAGAAGGATGAATACAATTTATCAGTCTTTCTTTTAAAAAAAAATGTATTTTAAGAGAGAAAAACTAATTTTTTTTCCTAAAATTAAATTTTCAGGACACCAAATTTGCTAACATAATATAGCTGTAGATCTTACTTCAACCCATGAGAAAATCCCCCCCCCCCTTTTGGTCCATTGACACTACTGGAAATCATGGAAATGGGAGACTAATGCTCTGTTTCAGTGTAAACAAAGAGTTATTTGGTCCACTAATGCTCCCTGTACACATGCACAGTGCTTTATAAAGCTCTGTTTAGCCTGGTAACCTGAATTAGTGAGGGAAATTGCTCAAACAGAGGGCCTTTAGGATCAGTTTCTGAGGTGAATGCAAACTAGTAGGATGTAACAAGATAGGTGGTGGATCAGAAAAGGATTTGAAGAAGTAGGGAGCTCTTAGAAGAAAGAGAAGAACTAAGAGGAGTCCAGGTAAACCAAGAACTAGATGTATAGTCCCCAGCAGAGTCGCCAATTCTGCCATGGGGTAAAATACATAGTGTATGGAGAATGAAAACTACCCTCAAAGACCTTCCCAGGAACTTCAACAGACTGTAAGATTATCTGCATAAGCTACCAAGTTATACACATGTTCATCTATCAAATGTAAGTTGACAAAGTATGGAAAGAGGATTACCTCAAGTCTCCTTCTAGATTTGTTTCGAGATCGCTATGCAGCCAAGAAGAACTCCTTCAAAGTCGGCTCCAAGACAATTCCTGCACAAAAGGAAAGGAAAACACAATCACAACATACAATATTGAAAACTAATACAAGAATGCACAATGAACATATATTTGTATACAACTTAAACTAATCAACTCGACAAGTATCGAAATGAACAACTCAATAAACAATGTTACCGACACTATGGAGTAGGGAACAAAACTACAGTTCTGTATTTATAATGTTAGAGTGATTACAACCTTCTGTTGTATTAGCCTTCCCTTGCCCCTTCTTCTTCTCTCTCTCTCTCTCTCTCTCTCTCTCTCTCTCTCTCTCAGCTCACTTCTTCAAGTGTATGATAGTTCACAACAGCTTAGTGGGCTATCCTTTCAAATGCTCTGACTCATTTCACAATAACCCTCACTTTGCTTATATAGCAATCGAGTTAGGGTTTCCAAGCTCCTCCTAGAGTTCACTAGGGAAAAATCAATGAACTTGCTCCGCTTTTCAGCTCTTTCCCATTTGCCTTCTTTTCTATGAATAGAAATCCTCCAACTATCTTGCTTTTGGATGTTTCCTTGCTTTTCTTGAGCAAATTTAGGGATAAATATCTAGACATTTGTGAGTCAATTTGTTGGCTTTACGCATTGAACTTCCCTTAGTTTCACTAATGCTGCCCCTTCACTAGTAACATGAGTTAGTGGGGTCACTAACGCTCCTTTAGGCTTGGTAACAAGCTTTATAAAGTAGGTTTTCAGTGTGCAACCAGTGTTAGTGTGGAATCAAGGCCTGCAATTGTGGTCTTTTCTTTAGTCATCTTGTCTTTCACCTCTAAGTTGATGAGGAGGTCACTTTGTTGTATAACATGCATCTACTGTGTATACAACTCTTTCACCTCCAAGTTTGTACGAACCTTGGGTTGATGAAGTAAAGTTGGTAGTGTTGGGAGTGGAAGCATCATTGCTGCAATACTAGAGCTCATCAGTTGGGACCAAATACTACTTGCTGACATCTCCCATGGAGTAATGACCAATAATCAAGGAAATTGTCTCCATGGAATCCTTATGAGTGCTAGAGATGATCTTATGTTAGAGGAAATAATCCCAAATGAGAGGGAATAAGATTGTGCACAAATTGAGTTATTGGGATCCCATGAGAAAGTGATGAGAGAAACTAGGTGAATGATATAAATAGGTAATGGTGTCAAAGAAATATCCATCCTCAGGGGGGAAGGTGGCTAAGAGGTCATTACTTCTCTTGCGAGTTAGTGGGGAAATATTTGAGGAGGACGCCAATAGTGAATGAATTTTCTTTTCCTCCAAGTTGCAAGGGTGAGGAGGTGTTTTTGGAAGCATGGGCTCATAGTTAATGGGATTGGATGTTGCATAACTAGTGGTAGTGGAAAAATAGTGCATTGACTCAAATTGAGTAGTAGAAGGTGAGAGTTTATCCTGCAACGCATGGGAATGGGAACCATAGTAGGAGAATTGACCAATGGTGATGATGCGCCCTTCATGTGGGAATATCATGACTCGAAATAGTGAAGACACCACAAAACTCATGGCATAGATGTAATCCTATCCAATGAGGATATTTTGATCTACGAGGCTAGACATGCCAACATCATTGATTAAAATAGTCTTTCAACCTAACATGATGGGGAAATTAGCTAAGTTATCTAAGGGAGACAAAGTCTACCATAAAATGCTATGAAATCATATATTTAGGGATTAAGTGGAGGAGATCCAAGTTGTTTCCAAGCCGATGAATAAATATCACATGAAGATGCCCCATCATCAACAATACATCGAGGAACATTAGAGTTCCTGACCATAACATATATTTGAAATAGGGTAGTGGTGGGAGTTCATGCTTCGTTATGCCAAGCCCAATTGAAGATGATAGATATGGGAGGGCGGGGGGAGGAGGGGATGAAGATGTATTTACCCTTTCCTTTAATGGTGAAACTATAGTATATGTTCTGGTACTAGTGGTAGGGGCACCCCCCAGTTGAGATGGTTGTCGCTATGTCATGATGTAAATTTATTGGGAGCTAGTTTTCCCTACTTGTTGGCTGTCCATGACCCCCTATTGTTGGAATGGGGTATGTAATATAGTATGTCTTTCAGTGGCTTCCTATTGTCCACTAGGACCATTATTTCCCATAGATTATTTTATACTCTTGAATCTGGTAATATGTGGGTAGTGATGTTTATAGTAACTGTATTCTCCATAAAGCACACAAAGAAAGCTAGTTGAAACACCATTTTTATTACCTTGTTTTTGCAAATAGTTATTATCTTGTTTGGCATGTTGATTATGGTTTTGGGCTTTCCCTCACCCTATGGGTTTTCTATTAGGGATTTCCCCTTGTCCCCAGTTTCATTTTGTTTATTATTCCCTTTATTCTTCCCATTATTCTATTGGAAATGAGGATTGGCCATATTTATATGCATGTTATTGTTATAGGGAAATTAGTTCATGGGGTTTGGATGATAATAAGATATTGATCCAATAATATGGTCAATTATGTTTGATTCTATTAGATTTGCTTGGTTAAAATCTGTTGGAAATAAGACTGAGAGGGGGGTGGGGGGTGAATCAGTATTATCAAATCAATATAACTTTTCCATTTCCATATTAGGATTCATATATGCTACTTCAGTTAAGGCAAACTGTGTGTATACGCAACTGTGTGTAAAACAACAAGCGTATATCCAGTAAACTTATGATTCAGTTAGTTGATCCTTAATGAGTGCATCAGAACATTACTAACCATATGAATAGTAAACAGGAGCAGTAAAATAGAACATATCATCACACAAGAAGCACACATGAACACCATGATGTAAGGTGGAAACCCAATGTGGGTGAAAACCACCTGCTGCAAGTCATCTCAATCTTATTTTAATAAGAAACTTCTTTTTACAATAGTTTTGTACTGGTGCAGTCTTATACCAGTACACAGGCTGCTACCTGTAGAAGGCTACAACCTTCTCTCATTCTCCAGACTCTCCTGGAAGGGAGCTACAACCCCCTTAGCTCTTGTACTAGCCGATCCATTTACTAGTACGTAGGTGCCAGCCTACTGAGTGCTCCAACCTTCATTCGTTTTCCAGCTGCTACTGGAAGGGAGCTACCACCCCCTTAGCTCTTGTAATAGCTGAGGTACTAGTACATAGGTGCTGACCTACAGAAGGCTTCAACCTTCTCTTTTCTTCCAGGTACCATGTTTCATAAATTTTCTGACTGGATCCAAGAATATCAATCAAACATCAAATAGATCTGCAATCAACCAACTTCCTTGTACAAATACTGAATCAATAACTTCTCAGAACACAGTTCGAGTAACCAGACACCAATTCAAAACCTGGAACACTGAAGTAATAAACAAAAGTAGCTAAAACATATTTCAAGAAAAGTCCACTACTTCACCAATAGAAATCTATATACATACGTAGTATTCACTTCCTTAACCTGCAGGTATCTGCGCCTCTGCTGTGTCGAACCTGCAGGTATCCACGCCTCCGCTGTGTCGAACCTGCGGGTATCCGCGCCTCTGCTATGTCGATCTTGCAGAATATGCGCCTGCGCTGTGTCAAACCCGCGTATATCCGTGCCTCTGCTGTGTCGATCCTACAAAATACATGCCTGCACTATGTAAACCCGCGTATATTTGTGCCTCTGCTGTGTCAATCCTACGGAATATGCATCTGCGCTGTGTCGAACCTGTGAGTATCCGTGCCTCCACTGTGTTGGACCTACGGGTATAGATCTATAAATGATAATTTATCCCTTTTCTTAATCAGACTTCAATTATACCCAGATTATCAGATTTATAGATCTAATCATGCGCCAAAGAGATCTCGACCTATCAGTAGATCTTAACCATCTTGTAATGCTCAGGTTCCTCCTTGATTCAGATCCAGCTATAACTCACCAACCAATCACCAGTATTTCAGATCTTGCTCTTCTCAAGATATTCAACACATCAGTCACCTGCAAGCCAAATGATCTCCTTTCCTTTTTATAGTCTAGGCCTTACTCAAACCATGGTCTAAAGCCATAGAGATATAATACTAGGGACCCAATACCTGGGTTCAATACTTTAGATGCAAAACCACGGACCAAAACCATAGGTTCAAAAATGTCGGACTAAATACCATGGACCAACCATAAGATTTCCCACATGTGCGCGCTTTTCTCTGCATGAAAGTGCATGTACTATACGTACACACCTTTTGTTTGGTACACCTGCGTATATGTACTCACATTTTGTTTGGTGCACCTGCGTATGTACGCGGCTTTGTGAAAAGGAACCTGCGGGTATCTCATTTTCTACCATTTTGAGAGCCTGAACTATGATATGCTATTTGAGTGAGTTGCCATCAAGGACAACACTTATGTCATTGAGCCAAACCTGTGTCATAATGCCAATAATCTCTCCCTTTGGACTTGATGGCAACCCAAAGTCACTCAAGGTCTTTTCTCCCCCTTTGACATTAAGGGAAACGGGTTATGCTCCCCCTGAGTGCATTCTGAAATCTCTGCTCTGCTATGCTGTCCAAGCTCCCCCTGACATATAAGCAAGATCTGCAAGAAGATGTTCTACAAAATAAATCTGACTTTATACATCATAACTGACCTTCCTATCACCAAAGACTCATACATACAATTCCCAACCAAGTGGGGATACATGATATAATAAGCAAATTACATTATCCATCCCAGGCATAGTGGGGAAACCAAGATAGGCCGTTACATGACCTTGACAAAAGAATATAGAGACAAAATATCTACAGCAAGACTCTGACTAACATCAACAGCATCTGTCAATCATTATTCAGATCAATGTCCATGTTCTCCTTCTGCACTTGCTCCTCCTGAAATCAAAATAACTAAAGAATTGAACCAGGATCTTCTACGATAATGCCAACAATGCATTATTAGAAGAATATATGCTCCCTCTGAACCTATGCTAGATGGTCTCTGACAAACCCATATCAGACTCTTCTCATCCTTTCTTTTCTTCAAGTCAACATATACATGACTGTACCCACATAAACCAACGTATGTACGCGTATAACCCATATGAAACTCACGTAAAACCAACAATCTTTGAAACAAACAAGATTCAACAGCAAGCTGATGCATCAACTAACCCCGACTTTTGTCTGAGGTATTCAAAGGTCTCCCTGGGAAGTGGTTTGGTGAGAATATCAACAACTTGTTCCTTAGAGGGAACATACTCCAATTTGACCTTTTTTTCAATCACTTGTTCTCAGAGAAAATGATACTTGATCGGTATGTGCTTAGTCTTTGAATGCATGACAGGATTCTTTGAAATACTGATTGCACTTGTATTATCACAGAAAATGGAGATAGGTGGAGTACAAGTGATTTGCATATCATGCATTGTTTGCATCATCCAAAGGAGTTGGGCGTAGCAAGATGCAACAGCTACATATTCTGCTTCAGCTGTAGATAATGCAATAGAACTTTGTTTCTTGTTGAACCAAGATACTAATCTAGGACCCATGAAGAATGCACCACCACTAGTGCTTTTTCTGTCATCCACACTTCCTGCCCAATCTGCATCTGTATATGCATGAAGTGTGAGATCTGTACCTCTAGGATACCATAAGCCATAGTTTTGAGTTCCTTGAAGATACTTGAAAATTCTCTTAACTACCTAAAGATGAGTTTCCTTTGGATTTGCCTGAAACCTTCCAACTATTCCCACTGCATGCATAATGTCTGGTCAGGTACCTGTTAGATAGAGCAGACTACCAATCATGGATATATAGGTTGGTTGATGTACTGTTGCCGATTCATCATTTGCACTGAGGCTGCATCCTGTCACCATAGGGGTACATACTGGTTTTGAATCCTCCATCCCATATTTCTTCAAGATCTGCTTGAGATACTTGGTTTGTGATAAAAAAAATGTTGTCTTTGTTTTGTTGGAATTGTAAACCAAGAAAATATGTGATCTCACCAAGCATGGACATTTCAAACTCTTTCTACATCACCAAGGAAAAATTTTGACTCATGTCTTCTTCATTGCTACCAAAGATGATATCATCAACAGCAACAATCCTCATCCATGTGAGCACCAAGAACTATAGGAATCCTGCATCATAATTGTATTATATGATCTTTATGCATATGAAAATAGTAGCATATGAGTGACTCATCACCAAGTACTTTGTACTTCTCCTTATCCTTATGAAGATCACCATGTAAGCACCATATATGCATCATCAAAGAATCAACCACAAATCTGATTTAAACACCAACTATGTAACCCCAAGAATCATATGAGATGGACAACTCATAACCATATCATAGCAAGATATATCATTTAGCCATATAAGCATCATTACCAAGGACTTCTAACCATAATGCCAACAATACATTATTCAAAACATAAACTCCCCCTGAACCTGTGCCATCTGTTTACTGTCAGATCTGATCATGCATATATTAGCAATAAGCATCAAGACATCATCATCATCAAGTTAGGATCAAAAACACTTCTAAACATCTTAGGAGTATCAAGACATTTCCACACATCATTAGCAGATTGTAACCATTATAAAAAAAAGAAAATAATGGACTGAATCATATCATACCCTTTTTCCTGAGCATGTCCCACTGCTTTTCCTCAAACTAACATATACGCAATTGTGCAATAACTAACTCGCGTATATACGCGACTTCCCTTTATTAAACTTGCATAGGAGATTTAGGACACTAAATTTTTACACTTTCAGCTCCCTTTGAGTCTGTTATGTCTGTATATTGTGCTGTGCCACATCTTTCTGACTGTACTTCCTTCTTCTTCCATATCTTCAAGTGTGATGACGTTTTCTACTTTTGGTATGGTGTTCGTACTTTGTTCCTGCATTCCTTTGCTATATGTCCAAGCTTGTTACATGCATAACATCTTAGATTTTTTATATTCCTTCTGTAGCAATCAACAGCTCTGTGACCAAACATATTGCAAGCAAAGCAATATCCCTTAAAATACCTGGAACGTGATGATCTTTCTGTGTGATGATCTTGAATCATTCTTCTTCTGCATCTAGCTGCAACATGTCCAAGATTATGACATACATAATATTCAACATTATTCATCAGAATAAAATATTTTCTTTGAAGAATTTCTTTCCTTGCCTATTGATGGGATTGTCCTCTCATCTCCTTGTTGATTATTTTAGATTTCTCATTAGAGTTCCTTGCCTCTCCTTGTAAGCTAGATTCACCTTCAATAAATCCATGAAAACCAAGACCATTTTTGATAGTAGGAGACCTTTGACTACTAAGAATATCATCCAAGATCTTAGTACTATCTTGAAATCGTAAGAGCTTATCTTTTTCTTCTAAGTTACCATTTAGAATATTTACCTCAACCTGATGTTGCTCCTCCTTTCCGTGATACTGCTTGTTCATGTTTTCTTCAGTTGTTCTTCCTTCTTCCAACTGTTGTCTTAGTTCAAGAGCTTGTTTTCTCTTTTTTCAAGAGCTTGGAGTAGTTCTTTATTCTTCTTCTTTGATTCTTCAAGATCTTCTTTTAGCGAGAGGATTGCAGCTTCAAGAATTTCATAGTAACTGGATCTATCTTTGAGTTTCTTGATTTTTTTGCTTCTTTTATCAACTTCATTTCTTAACGATGTCACTTCATCCTGCAATTTTTGACATTGATCTTCCTTGTCCTTGAATAGCTTCCTTACCTTGTTTCCTTCCTCTAGTTGAGATTTTAGTTTGGTAGCTTCTTCTTTGAAGGCACATTCCCTTTTGTTCAATCGATCTTGTTGATCTCTAATTTTGTCTGTAAGCCTTTTAAATTTTGCCTCTATTTGATATCTTTATTGCTCACCCATAAGAGCAAATTAAGTTGTTTTTCTATCACTTTCATTATCTCCAAATGGATGGATACATGTATCACCAGAGAATAACAAATTCATACCTGATAGTTCTTTTTCTTGTTCATCTTCATTCTGAAGTGCTTCTTCCACATATTCCCCAATTGATTCTCCCACTGTCATAGCTGTTCTGAGATGTCGTCTTCTTCTTGGGCGCATTCTTCTTAAGCTTCTTTCCCATTGTTCTACGGATCTCCTTCAAGCGATCAAGCATCAACCAAAGGACCTGCTCTAAAACCAATTGTTGGAAATAATACTGAGAGGGGGGGGCGGTGAATCATTATTATCAAATCAATATAAATTTTCCATTTCCATATTAAGATTCATATACGCTACTTCAGTTAAGGCAAACTGCGTGTATACGCAACTGTGTGTAAAGCAACAAGCATATATCCAGTAAACTTATGATTCAGTTAGTTGATCCTTAATGAGTGCATCAAAACATTACTAACCATATGAATAGTAAACAGGAGCAGTAAAATAGAACAGATCATCACACACAAGAAGCACACATGAACACCATGATGTAAGGTGGAAACCCAATGTGGGTGAAAACCACCTGCTGCAAGTCGTCTCAATCTTATTTTAATAAGAAAATTCCTTTTATAATAGTTCTGTATTGGTGCAGGCTTAAACCGGTACACAGGCTGCTACCTGTAGAAGGCTACGACCTTCTCTCATTCTCCAGACTCTCCTGGAAGGGAGCTACAACCCGCTTATCTCTTGTACTAGTCGATCCATTTACTAGTACGTAGGTGCCAACCTACTGAGTGCTCCAACCTTCATTCATTTTCCAGCTGCTATTGGAAGGGAGCTACCACCCCCTTACCTCTTGTACTAGCTGAGGTACTAGTATGTAGGTGCAAACCTACAGAAGGCTTCAACCTTCTCTTTTCTTCCAGGGACCACGTTTCATAAATTTTCAGACTGGATCCAAGAATATCAATCAAACATCAAATAGATCTGCAATCAACCAACTTCCTTGTACAAATACTGAATCAATAACTTCTCAAAACACAGTTCAAGTAACCAGATGCAAATTTAGAACCCGGAACACTGAAGTAATAAACAAAAGCAACTAAAACATATTTCAAGAAAAGTCTGCTACTTCACCAATAGAAATCTACGTACATACGTAGTATTCACTTCCTTAACTTGCGAGTATCCGTGCCTCTGCTGTGTCGAACCTGCGAGTATCCGCGCCTTCGCTATGTCGAAACTGCGAGTATCCACGCCTCTGCTGTGTCAATCCTGTGGAATACGCGTCTGTGTTGTGTCAAACCCGCATATATCCGCACCTGTGCTGTGTCGATCCTGCGGAATACATGCCTACGCTATGTCAAACCCGCGTATATCTGCGCCTTTGATGTGTCGATCCTGTAGAATACGCTCCTGTGCTATGTTGAACCTGTGGGTATCCGTGCCTCCACTATGTCGGACCTGCGGGTATAGATCTATAAATGATCATTTATCCCTTTTCTTAATCAAACTTCAATTATACCTAGATTATCAGATTTATAGATCTAATCATGCGCCAAAGAGATCTCGACCTATCAGTAGATCTTAACCATCTTGTAATGCTCAGGTTCCTCCTTGATTCAGATCCAGCTATAACTCACCAACTGATCACCAGTATTTCAGATCTTGCTCTTCTCAAGATATTCAACACATCAGTCACTTCCAAGCCAAATGATCTCCTTTCCTTTTTATAGTCTAGGCCTTACTCAAACCATGGTCCAAAACCATAGAGATCCAATACTAGGGACCCAATACCTGGGTTCAATACTTTAGATGCAAAACCACGGACCAAAACCATAGGTTCAAAAATGTCGGACTAAATACCATGGACCAACCATAAGATTTCCCACGTGTGTGCACTTTTCTCTGCATGAAAGTGTGTGTACTATACGTATGCACTTTTTGTTCGGTACACCTGCGTATATGTACGCACCTTTTGTTCGGTGCACCTGTGTATGTACGCGGCTTTGTGAAAAGGAACCTATGGGTATCTCATTTTCTACCATTCTAAGAGCCTGAACTGTGATCTGCTATTTGAGTGAGTTGCCATCAAGGACAACACTTATGTCATCGAGACAAACTTGTGCCAAACCTGTGTCATAATGCCAAAAAAATCTTGATGGTAAGGAGCACCAAAGACGAATATATAAAGGTATCCAAACTATGCATAAATTAGCTCAAATTGTTGAGCCTTTGAGATAGTTTTTTCCTCATTTTGAGGCATAGTGGTTGCAACACCTTTTGCTATTACTATTAAAGGAGACTTGAGGAAAAAATCTAATAGACCATTCATGGGCATGGTAAAAAATATGAGATGAGGATGTTTTTCTAAAATCTAAAATCATCTCTAGTCCCATGTCATGGTACACTGGTAACTAATAAAACATGAGGAAAATGTTTTCCAAGTATTAGAAAATATTGTGGGCCCAGGACTTCTCACTAATGCATGATTTGGTTGCAAGGCTAATCAGAGTGCACTGAAAATGCCTCAAATGAATTAAGCCTTCTATGGTACTATTGGATGAAAACCATAGATGAAATATCATCACATGGTTTATGGGGTCCTCTCCATACTTTCCATCAAATTTTGGAATATTATAAAGTAGGTTGGTTGGCATAGTCAACCAACTAGCATCATGGGTGATGACATCATTTTTCAGCTTCTTGAGATCTCATAGGTTCAAGGAAGCCACAAATAAGAGGTTTGGAGTGGGGTTTCCATCATGTGGGATTGATGAGTATGTAAAAGAAAGGTAGCTTGAGGTACTGGGGTACCAAATAAAGTCTCTTTGAGGGTTTATGAGCCTAACAATGTTGGATGAAGTCTTGATCACTTAGGTGTAGGCCATGTATGTGAATTTTCAAGACTAGGAACAATGCCTACCAAAGGTGTAAGGACTTGAAGGTGATGTGACCAATGGGAGACTACATGGTCCCCTATGGTTCCTGAGATATTTGTGTGCAATCTATGGGAGGGTTCAACACATTTTGTAGTAAAAGAAAAAATGCATAAAAAATAGGTGGGGGGGGGGGGTAGGATTTCTTCACTTTAATGATGTTTTAAATGTTTTGATCAAACCAATTTTCAACAATGTGATAAAAGTGTAAAGAAATATGAAATTATAAAATACTCAGTGTCTTTCTACTTAGAAATAACTGGGCCTTCCAGAGATTTTCGACATTGGGGGATGATTCCCTGCAGTTTTGTAAATTCTCATGTTCCTAGGTGTCCAGATATATGCCCTAGATCTAGGAAAGGTCTAGTTAGTGATAGCCTCTAGAAGGTGAGAGGAGGGGGTTAGAGAGTTTGCTTAGTAATACTAGTGAAATATCGCTAGAATAATATTTTCTTGCATCTGAAATGAATCCAGTTTGTTTGTAAGTCAAGGGAAGAGGAGAACTAAGGGATTCGAGGAGAGCACACACTACATATGAGGTATAATTCCTTATGTATTTTTCAATGATATGAATGCAATCTAGTTTCCTTCTCTATTTCATGTCTATGCATGTGAGAAATGTAATTGGTTTATTACATTGGGTTTATGTTGCATGCTTACTTGCCTTCCATGAAGGAAAATCTCATCCTTGTTTGTTTGTGCTTGTGTGTAGGGGTTATGATCAAGAAGATTGAGCGAGATATTTGGATAGGAATATTTTTCCAATTGCAAGAGGGGTCTAAAAAATACATCATCCTACTAGGGTTTTATTTTTGATCATTTAAATATTTGTCTCTATTATTTGTAAGGTTGGTTATGGCATTAAAACTAAGATTTTAGCTTGATTATTTCACCCACCATATGATAGATTTGAAGGTGGGATTTATGGAGCAATAATTCATTTTCCTCTGTGTGATTTTATGGCTAACATAACTAGCGACTCCACTAGGGACAAATCCCTATTGAATTCATTCTCCTTTTTTCTTTGTGTTCCTTTTCTATTGACTATTTATGAATATTTGTCTCTTGACTTAAAACTTGTTTGAGCTTATTATAGGATTTACATACTTTGTATTGTTTAGATATGAGTGTTTTTCTTCTTAAAATTTTGATTTTGGAGGGCAAACGCTCCCTTCCTTTGAGTTACAATGTGACTGTAATAGCTAGTCACTCCCAAGAAATTCCCTTGTGGTGACTCGACTCAACTTGATCCTTGTTTGGGAGTGATGACCTCTCAAAATTGACTTTTACATTAAGGTTTACTTCAGATATTTCTATCATAACATTAAATTTATACATTCCTATCTATGATTTATTAGATTTGGTTCGAATCTAATTCGTACCCTTCCTCATTTGTGAGATCAATTTCATTTTTTACAACTTTCCTTTGTTTGCACAAGGTTGCATTTTCTAATTGATTACATACCAAAATGATTGATCTTTATATTTTTTTATTTGACATTGAGAACTTATTTGGTTAGTTTTTGTGACCTGTTTGATTATTTCAGATATGAAGAAACTCAATATGTATGGAATTTTAGATTGTGTTACTTTTTCTAGGGTTTGGATTTTTTTCCTTTGTATCTCATTGTAGGAGTGTGTTTACTCACTACAAATTGAAAATATATTTTGTGTGAATTTTATAATTGTGAAGTGTTTTAAGCCATAGTCCATACCTTTTCCTTTCAAAGCCCTAGTTTCAATCTTTTTAGTGTTTTTTGGTGCCCTTGCTTTGGAATTTTTAGAGTGTTTAATTTGATTTGTAATTTGTCTAATGGATTACATTTTTATGTGAATTTTATGAATATCAAAAGATAAGTGAGAAAGGCTATGAGTTTTTTTCTTGTTTCTTGGAAAATGAAAGAAATTCTCAACCCTTCCCTAGCCAGTTTTCATCGAATTGGAAAAGGGATTGCACTCTTCATTTAGTTTGCATATTGAATTGGTATTGTGTCTCTTTACAAACCATATTGTTTGCAATTCACACCCTTCATTAATAAACAACCTTAAAATAAAGTTCTAATAAAATTTAATAGACATTTTTGGTTATAACACTCCAACACTAGCCTAAGGTTGTAGAGCCTTGAAATAGGTTGGAGAGGACACTCTTCAAGGTTGAAAAATTGCAATTGTAGTCAGTAGTGAGTGAAAATCCATTTTCACATTAGATGCATACCAAAAATATCCTCTCACATAGGATTTAAGCATGTGATTGCAACAAGAATCTAGGAAGTGATATCCCCACTCCATGACTATTTTTGTTTGTTGGATTGTGCATGTTAATAGGGATCTTTTTGAGGGGTGTACAACTCACTTTGAGAAATATCTCAGGAGGTTTTAGGCTTAGATACCCTACCTACACATATGGTTATAATCACATGTTCTCCACCAGTTATTTGGTCAATGAGAGGAACCTAATGTCAACGTCCTTTAGTTGTTGCCTTGAAAGTAGGTTTTCTCCTCCTTGTCTATGTTGAACTAGTATCCCATCTCTTCAACAAACTTGGCATCCTATGTACCCTTTGCTCCATGAGCGTGTGCATCCTATCACCCAATATACAATATTCCTTATTCCTGGGAGCAATGGAGGGAAAAATTCTATAAGTGGTCCTTCCCAAGGGAATCGACTTGACTTGTCCTATCCTGAGTTGGCTGATGGCGAATACTTTAAGAAATTTTGTAATTTCTAATGGCCATAGGCATCTATATACATCCTACCAGATTTAGGAAAGGCATATTTAGTGAGACCCTCTCAAGGGTGAGAGGAGGGAATCAAAGAATTAGCTCAATAATGTTCATTAAATCTCGCTAGAAAATTATTCTCTTCCATCTCAAATGAGCCAATTTTTTCCGTAAGTCGAGGGAAGAGGAGAACCAAGGGATCATAGGAGAGCACATGCTACAAATGAGGTATAATTCATTATCTATTTTTTCTATGATATGAATGCAGGATATTTTCCTTCTCCATTTTATGGCTATGTACATGAGAAACTTAATTAATTTATTGTATTGGGTTTATTTTGAATGCTTACTTTCCTTCTTTGGAGAAAAGTACAATCCTTATTTGTTTTTTTTCTGTATAGTGTTTCAAATAACGAAGCTAGATCTAGATCTCTGGATAGGAAAATGTTTTCCAATTGCAAGGGGGGTCTACAAATTAGAACCACCTATGAGATTTTGAGGTACGTCATTTATCCATTTGTCATTGTTATTTGTATGGTCGGTTATGGCATCAAAACTAGGAGATTAGCATGATTATTTCACCCATTTTCTAGTAGATTGTGAGACAAGATTTGCGGAGAAACAACTCCTTTTCCTATATGTGTAATTTCAGGGATAATAATGGTGCATGAACAGTAAGGCTTCATCAATAATATTGTAACATCAAACATGTAGAGAACTAATTTTTAATATTCTTATTAACCCTTTTTATTTTTTTTACTTTCATGATTATTAAAAGGTGTGACTCTTTCTTTAAGTAAGAGTAGGAGGCTTTATTTATACATATACAAATTAGGTTACATACATACTAAGAGGTCCCTAAGGGATTGGAAAAACTCCTTACTATTTCAAAAATAGGTTTTAAATATATGTTGGTACAACCAACAAGATAAACATAAAAGAGATTAAAACAACCAAATATACCTATGAATTTTTAAGATTATTAGTTTGTCGATCTCAATACTTATATAGAAATATAATGTAACCACCCTACCTTCCACCCCCTTAAGGATCCATAGGTTATGGGAGAGTTATTTTCTATACCTGATCTCCAAGGTTAGTTATGAAGATGGGGTTAGTAAAAACTTCAATTTTGCAATTTTGCAAAATCTAACTCTAGTACCATTATCATAGTCAGTTTGTTAGGAGATTTCCAATGATATAAAAATTATCTCAATTTGAGTGCCAAATAAAAAGTTATTCCCATTCAATTTTGACCTATTAAAAGAGGCTATGTCATCAGATTGCCCACATGGACTCCATCAGGCTAGCTTGGCCGTAACACATCATATTAGCAGGGCCCATAGTTCTTGGTCCACATCATACAGAAACGGTTGCTCGTAGGAGGTAACAAATCACTAAGGAGATCGAATGGTGGGAAGTTTCTCATTAGAAAGGTTCCCGCCCTGGAACTATGATCATATCATATCCTTAGAATCAAGATCTCCTAACTTCCCTCTATTCCCACCTTAGTCAAAATCACTAACACTCAAAGACCTGAGACCCATGGCTTCACTTGATTATATGGGATGCTTGAGGTGGAGCCCACTAGCCCATGGCATCTTAGCATCTTAATGTCAGGGTTCCTTGCCTCCTTCTTGTTACACTAAAAAATGTCACCATGGCTATTTACAGTTAGTATGGCTCTATCAACAGTCATGTTATCCTCCTGGGCAAGTCTTATGCCTCTGCTCTCCATGTCAAACTCCAAAAAGAGAGAAAGTCTTTATAAATGTATTTCTCTCTGGGTACACAGGTTCTCTCAACCTTACCTGCGGGTATGCACCCAATGTTCACAAAAGCTGCGTACTTGTACGCTCTGTATGTAAAGGGGCAGGTGCGTCCCCCTGTAAAGGTCAAAATGCGCAAGTTTCATCTTTAAAAAGTAACTTGTGGTAATTTCTAGAGCATTCTAGAAGGTTGTTCGACGTGTATTGAGCGCCTCCAGATGGTTCATGTACCCCTACCAAAGAGGAACTTATCCCATCAATAAGGGAGCTATCCCATCCAAAGAGGGGATTATCCCATTGATGGTGGACCTGATTAACTTCCTCTTGAGCACTATAAATACAGGCATTGGGCCAGAAGGAGGGGAGGTTGGAAGCTAAACATTTCTAAGGGTAGATGCTGCTGGAATTAGGACTCCCGTTTAGAAGCTTGTGAGGAGAGATTGCCATCTTTGCTTGTTCTATTTGGAAGTGGGTGAGCTTTGTCAAAGTAAAGGAGAACTCTTGATGGACCCTAGGAGGGACTTGCACAACACCAAGGCTCAGGTTGTAATTGTTCCTTTTGTTTCCTATTAATGTAAATGAGTTCATTCTTCTCAATAACTTGTTATTTATGAGTTGTTTCATGTACTCCTTGGTCTATGTGTTAAATATTTTTTATTCTATGAGATTATCAAGTGCTATTTAATCGTTTGATTGTTAGTGGATGCACATTTCAAAGGGAAGGAGGAGCTCATCCGGATCAGTGAGGCTGGACTGCTACAACAGCGTTGGACTACAGGTAGGATCTAAACACTTGATTTCTCGTATAGTAAATGCATGTTTAGAGAAAGATTGCTCTTGTTTTTCTTGTTTGTCACTAGAGAGTCTTAGGCTCCTAGGGAGGTTGGTTGTGTCCGCACTATCAACTCTTTCCGCCTGACACTTCTACTCCAACCTGAGTTGGAAAATACTAAGGTCTGAGACCAGATATTTGTGCTTCAATTTGTTACATAGATCCACGAACTCAAACCTCCATATGATCAACCCCCTTCTTGCCACCATCACCCATTCAAAGGGTTGTCAACATACAAGGGAAATTGGTGGTGATAAATAGGAAATAATAGGGTTCCACACCAAAACCATGGGTAGATCATCTTCATTCCTTATCAGTGTCATCTATTGTAAAACTTAACAACGTGCAAATCTATGGTAGTGGGCAATGGTTGGTCTCACTTCCCAAATCAATCTATAGTCATAACAGACCCCAAAACTGGCAACAGTTAAAAAACTGCCAAGAAAAAGACTATAAATTATAGACATAATGGAGGAAACCACTCTAGCCCGCTCTCTATCGGTCTAGTCTAGGTGTGCATGTCTAGCTCGAAAATTTGTAATGTAGCTCCACGACCCATTCTATATCAACTTTCCCTTTTCAAGGAGACCTACTTGTATACCACAATGAATGGAGTTTAAAATACCAAGATTATGCAAAGTAGGACACTAAAATTTAGTAGTATATTTAGAAGCCTTGAGTCTCTTAACATATTGCATAGGGTCACAACCCATTCAAAGGTAGGCTTACCTTCTATCTCTTTATGTTATGAACATCTAATTATTGAATATTATTACAAACCATAATTTTGGGAATAAAGAAAGTGCGCAGAAACTCATAACTTATCACAAGATTCATAAGGTAAACATCTACAACCACAATTCATGTATATGTTTAGCTTATAACATATAAAATAGCCTACAAATCACGAGTCTTGCAAAAGATCCATGACATTATTAGTAATTGAATCATAAACACGCGTAATAACTATAAATGATTATAAGAACAACCCTCAAGCATCCAAACATGAATATATAAGATCATACAATAGTCATTAGCATAGAGGAGGTGTCATAGCCTAAGATTCAAATATGAATAACCTTTATAATTATCTGAATATATGATAATGGATGGTAACTGAAGGAGGGACTTTTGCTCTATACCCAACCATAGGCAGCTACATAAAACTTTCATGAAGCTAACCACTCCTAAGGTGGATCCAAAGTTTTAGGGAATGCTTTCTCAAGGAAAATGGCACCAAAGATTGGTAGATACGCACGAGATGGAGTTCACTGTCTTAGTAGTCTAATAACTACTCTCTGGAAGTAACCACAACAAAGACTCATGCACTTCTCTAAGTTGAATCATAGGGCTTCACCCAAGATCTAGATGGGCTATTGCTAAGATCCATGAGATTCAATCCATTTTTCAAGTGGTTTATCAACTACATTTCATAGAAATCACTGCATTGTTTTTCAGGTCGTTTATCAACTACATTTCATAGAAATCACTGCATTGGTATGTATTCTATTGTCTAGGTGGCTTAACAACTCTGTAGAAAGAACCACAATGGATTAGATTGCTCTGTCCAAGTGGTTTACAACTAAATTTTCATATCCAAAACCATAGTGGTTTTTATTCCATGGTCTAGGTGGTATAAAAACTCTTCAGCAAGCACCAAAGTGGCTTAGATTTCCATGTCCAAGTGGTTCAACAACTATACAACAATCACCATAGTGATTCAATCATCCACTGAGATTCCCATTAACCACTTACATAGATAGTCTAATGGCCTTAAAAACATCAATATAGGGAATATTGCCCCAAATCACCAAGCATTAGGTTCAGTTCACACTCCAACACTACTTCTTTTCTTTTTCTCATGTAGTCCCTTGCATTCCACTTTACATTCTCTATTTCTCCAATATCCCCTCCTCTATGCTGACCATTGTCTTTTCTATTGAGGAAATGGCTCTCCCTAGCCTTAAAATATGAGTTGGGGGGGGGGGGGGGGGGAAGGCGAGGGATGGGGATGGACGTAGTCCTCTTCCCATATGTCCAATCCCTTCTCTTCAATTTATATCAGTGTCAGTGGTTGAGTAGTTAGGAATGGTGTTGAAGAATTTAATGTGGTTGAATATGGTCTGCTCATGACATGCAATAGGCCCTCCCCCTTAATCTTTGGATCTGTGTGTCCCCTCCTCTAGTCAGCCACCAATTAATTTCACATTAATTTTCATGTGTTCAAAATCAATTGTGTTGGCCAATCGTGGATCCCATGTTGGTGCTTACATAGTTATATTCACATATATGGGGTGAAATGAAAAATGGATGTTACATATACCATCTCCCTTCAGTAGGTTGTGTAGGTAAGCCCGTCACTTCTGAAATAAAAATAATTGATTTTGAAACTCAGATTTAGAACTAGACCTATCATGACTAGCATCATTTTAGAGAACAAAAGAAAAATGGATAATCTTCCTTGTTACGAAGGTGATGGGATATCTATAACACCGCTAGTTGGAAAAATTAGTTTCTCATTTGAAGTTGTGTAGCCATGAGTTTGTCTATGGTATTAGAATACAAGACAAGTGTCTAGGTAACATATCTCTTCTTTGAGAGAATCATACTTATTGTACAACAACTAAAGGGTGTATAGAATGTAGTCAAAGAGGGTAGTTTTTCTCAATATGTTGTCTCTACTACTAGTAGTCATCTCCATGCAATGGAAGTACAATCAATAATTTTGTTTTTGTTAGGTAGATCAACAATGATAAATTCCTATGTCTAAGTCAACATGTTCTCTAGCTCTATGTCCATCTTCTAGTTCCTCTAATTGATGCATATGTGTTTGATTATGCCTAGAATCAAACCCCTTTACTAAATTCCTACTATATGTAAGCTATATATGGGTGCATGGAGGTGCCAGGGATTTTACCATTTTTTGGTTGTCACTTGTTGCATGCTTCCTTTGGTGAGGCTTCCCCTATCCACACCCTTTTATATATTTTTTTTTAGGTTCACTAAGGTACCTAGATGTGGTCATGCTAGCAATGGAGCAAGAATGCATGCTTACATGAACCTCTAATGGAATATTCTTAAACAACGGGAAATGGAATCCTCTCATGTGTAATTAATCATTGCTCTAAGTGTGATGTCTTGTTTGATGACTAGGATTTGATTGATTTTGCACTAATTTGAAAGAACAATGGGATGAAAAAAAAAAAATTCCTCTACCTAGAACCCCTCCACAAAGAAATAATATTATGAATAAATTTAATCATTTCAAATTTTGAAATCAAAAAGGGTGCACCATTTTTCAAACTATTGAGCAAAGAAAATCAACCTATGTTATGTCACTAAGGACCCCTCCTCTACTTGTGCACAAAATTTGATCTATCTAGCTCTAAAGTGATAGTTAGGCTCAGGGTTTTTACAAAGACACATATACCCCTTCTCTATCTAAATCAAATATTGTCTTAATAAAAAAATTTCAAGCAATCAAGAAGCATTCTTCCATCTTCTACAAACATTTTCTCAAATTGTTGGCATCTATCCCTCAGTACCCCTTCAATACCTTCAAAAATAATGTGATGGTGGAATCACTTGCATTAACTTGGAATCACTTGATATTTAATTAATATTTTAATTCCTTTATAAATGTATATAAATGTTTCAATTCTGTGCAAATTAAAAATTAGAAAAAGGAGAGATGATTATTTTTCTTGGAAAGTGGATTTTTTTTTCTTTCCAACAGAAAAAATATATATTTTTCTTAACATAACAAAAACAACTTTGTTCCTATGCAATTACATCAATAGCCTCTTTAGAAAGAACACAGTGGAAAAAGTACATTAATAATTAATGTAGAGATATGTGAGTTTATCATTTTTTTTTTTGAAAGCAAGAGAGCAAATTTATATTAGAAAAAAGATAATACATATGATACAATCATGAGATCATTGAGAAGTTTGGATCGAAGTAAAACTAAGAGGAGTTGAATATGGACCATCTGCTCTACAAGGGGAAAGAAGATGATCCCTCAATGAGAGAACGAGTTTGATAGAGCACCATGATAATCCATGCAGGAGTCAAAAAGAGATTATAGAAGTAGCTTATGTCGGGATTCTGACATGTGTGACTATCAAAATATGTGCTAGAGGGCTAAAGAGAAACATAGTTAAATAAACGATCTGTTCAGACAACATGCTTTCCTTTGGAACTGGATGTGACTTTTTGATTCTAACATGTGTGACTATCAAAATATGTGCTAGAGAGCTAAAGAGAAACATAGTTAAACAATCTGTTCAGAACACATGCTTGCCTTTGGAACTTGATGAGACTATTTTCTTCTTGTGAATTCCATCTTCGTCTACTATTTCCCGAGAAACATTGTTATCCATCTTTCCCTCCATAATTAAACATCCATATGATTGTGCGTCTTGCTGAGTAGGTTATTCCGCTACATTATGGACAACATGGCCTTGGTGTTTCATTTCATCTGTCGGGAAAGGAGGGAAATGAGGTAGATGAGAGGAAGATTGGGTGTCAAAACCACCTAGGGAACTAGAGCAAGTGGAGGATAAGGGAATTGGTGGAAATTCTATGCTAAAGCTTCTGGAGAGATGGCAAAGCAATTAGAAAATTTGACTAAAATGAGCGTTTTCTTCTACCATTTTTCTTTCCACCCCTTCTCAACCTAGATCCAGAGTCCACAAGTGGCAAGCCAACAAATTCCTAACATCCAAATGACCATCTCCCAAGATCCAGAGTCCACATGTGGCAAGCCAACAAATTCCTAACATCCAAATGACCATCTCCCATATGTCTCCTTTCCTCAAATTCCTATGGAAATTTACCATAGTTGTGAACCAATATTACAAAGTGTTATGCATTCATCAGTCCAAGGAATTTGAGAAGGACGCACATGGCCATGTCCTCCATGTTAGCAGATAGAGTATTACAAAGAATTATGCAATGGCCTTTGAGGGAAGTGTCAGGAAGGACGTGAGAGTAGAAGAGCCAAATGATAGCGAAGTACAACATGAAATGAGGCAAGGAGGGATGTGAGGTTGGTGAATTAGCAGGGACATAAGGAGAAGTGTGTGAATTAACTTGTGCATTAGAGTGGAGGAGTGGGATATCTCATGGTTGATGTAATGCGAATGAGCTAGACGGTTTGAAATTACTTTCATAGTTGTAATTTGGAGGGAAGTTAAGGCACATGGACGACACTTGGAGCTTCCGAGCATATCAAGGGTTAATATTGGCCTGCCTCAACTGACAAGACTTAGCTGCCAATGTACCACCCGGATCCAGGATATGTGAGTCCTATCATTATACAAAACTAAGATATAAATTGTAATTGATAATGATAGGTCAATAGTTCATGATTTTATTTTGCAATATGACCATTCTATATTATTATCCATTCCATCCCAACTCCAACTTTTTAGAGTCCATTTGTAGCATTGTTTCTATTCATGTAAAGATAATACATAGATGTATATGAGAAAGATATTAGTGTATGAAGAACTTCATCATACAAGTGTCATAATTTAAATTTTTTAAGAGAAATTTCTTTGCACATACATCAGATAACTAGTGTTGAGCCTCCCATATTTTCTAATTGGGTTATACCAAATTCTTGTGCTAGTTCCATAGAGTTATTAATCTCTTATACAATTTGATATTTAAAAGAAATATTATGATCTAAATATAATTATAGATGCCTCTTGAATCTCCCTTAGAAGGGCTCCCTTGCGATGCACCATGGAAAAATGTCGAAACGATATCATTATTTATTGCCACTTCATCTTGTATGTGAGAGACGGATTTTCCTATATTTGTGGGTATAAATTTAAAATATTTAATCATTAGAAACCACATTTGGGTGGAAGTGTTGCTTTGTCTTCAGATAATGTTCTATTTCTAGTATTATTTTATTCTTTAAAGGAATGTTTGATCCAATCCTCCACTTTATTAAGGGATATGTACTTAACTCTTTTTACCTAAATACACAAACCTATTTCTTGAACTAGCCTCCATAAGTTTATTTTCCAAGAGCCTTTGAAAGAGAAAGGGATTTTTGAGGCCCCATCCTTAATGGATTTTGGCAATTCTAACCTTTTCCAAGAAGACAATGCTATATGTTTTTTTTTTTAGTCTCTAGGCTAGATAAAATTGTTGCAAAGTTTCCTAATGGTTTCCAAAAAAAAATTTGGGACTTGAGAAACTGGTATTGAATAGGTTGGAATTTTTGTAAGAACTAAGTTTACCAAAACCAAATGAGTTTCCCTAGACAACTAACTATTGCAATAGGTGTTTATTTTCTTCTCCACTTTATCAACTGCTACCAATCACATTTTTTTATGTCTTTGGCTTAAGAAAGACACCCAAATATTTTAGACTATTCTAGATTAGTCCTCTTAAAGGAAATATCTAAGTAATAAAATTTTATTTTCCTTCTTAGATATGATGCATGAGTTCATCATCAACTTTTCCATATTAGTGACCATGCCTGTTGCTTCACAAAATAAAGCCATGATACCTTTGAATTTCTCAATGATCATTCTGATACCTTCACAAAAAATCATAATGTTTTCTACAAATAGTAGATTTGTGATATTACATAATATTCCAATAGGTACCTTTTATACTACCATTTCCCTTTACATCCTTAGTATTATAATTAAACCTTTAGTTAATAAAGTGAAAGGGCATAGGAGATATTCTTTTCTAAGGCCTATTCCTAATCTAAAGAAAGGTGTTGCCACTCCATTTAATAATACAACAAAATATATTAAGGAAATGCAACCCGTTATCTAGAAAAAAATTGAAACTACCTAAATGAATTAAAATTAGTATAATTTAATTATTTTCCCTTCCCTCTAAGAACCCAAATTTCTTTTTAGAGATTTGATTTCAAAGAATATTTTCAGTCTTCTATCAATTACACTTGAGATAACTTTATATATTTAATTTCATAATGAGATGGGTTTGGACTTCTCAAAGGTTGTAATATTATCTTCTTTAGGAATTAATATTGAGAATGTTGTATTGAATATTCCAAACAATTTTCTTTGAGTTTTAGTAGCATCCAAAACTCTTTCCAAATCTCCCTCTATAAAATCATAACAATAAAGGAAGAGTTCCATTGGTAGTCCATTAGATACAAGGCCTTTTATCTTTTGAAATCTCTATAGAGGTTGGTATAGTTATTCTTTCCCAGCCTACTTTATCTTTTCCTAATTATCCTCCTCATTATGGTCCAAGAAATTTGATATCCTATTCAATTATACTATTGTATCATGTGTATCTTCCTTGAAGAGGAAAGAAAAATGTTATGCTCCTTCAAAAGCCATGTCCTTGAAATTGATAGCTCAGGTACCATCTACCTTATCAATTTTCCATATAGAGCTTATATTATTTCTATAGTTGGCATATCTATGAAAAAAAATTGTCTCGTCATCCCCATTGTATAGCCTTAATGACCTACTCTTGGGTCTCTATTCTTTTTCTTTTCCCAAAATATTTTGCCCCATTTTATCTTCTAGTGCCTTTACTTCAAATTTTTGTTCCTCATTCATAAACCCTAAACCTTCCCTATTGCATACCATATCAAAGGGTTCCTCTACTTCTGTAAAAACTCTATCATCCTTCATTTTTTTCTTCTCTTTCCCAATTAGCAACTACCCTTTTTTCCTCTTTCAATTTTTGTTGGAATCAAAGGAGGTTAGATCCTCTTAAATTACCATTAAAAGGTTTCCAAATGGATTCGGTTTTCCCCACAAAATATTCCATTTTTAGCCACTTTACATTCAAATTAATGAGACGTTTAGGTTTCTCTATTCTAAGAGCCACTACTAACATCCCCATATTATGGTCAAAATGTCTTGCAATGGTGATGCATTGCTTGATACAAATCAATTTCATCAACAAGGGTTTAGAATTTAAAATGCTATCAAGCTTCTTGTAAACTCTAGCCCAAATCTCTTGTTATTCCAAGTGGGAGATATTTTAGATGGGATAATATCCATAATACTAGTTTCTACCAAATTTCTAATAAAATATCTCAAAAGAGGCTCAAGTTGAGAAATCATGTCTCATAACTCTGATGCTCCTAAGGTCAAATTCAAGTTCCTCCTATGAGAAATCCATTTTTAACATTACCCAATTTGAAAAATATATCTCAATGGTCCATCCTATCCATATAAAGGACCATAAACATTCCATGATGTGATGTCTTTCCCTATATCCAAAAATAAAAGGGAGGTCTATAGTCCAATAGAAAATGCCCAAGAATTTGTGAGATATGAGGATAATTTATTACATTTATTTTCATTTCCCACACAATCTCCCAATGGAATCAATAAAACAAAAATCCAACTTTCTAGGTAGTTTAGTGAGTTGTTGAATGATATCCTACCCATCTACCACTATATCTTGTAAACATAATAATAGAAGGTTTGATATTGTCAACTAGTTTATTTCAAAATAGTTTGAAACCCTTAAAAATATGACATTTTCTATAAGATCCTCTATTAAGGATATTTATTTCACACACTTTACTTCCTAGGATGCTTATTTCTAGGTCACAAGCATAAAATAATTCCTTCCCCTTTGATTTATTTTGGGTATTTTCTCTTTCGAAAATCCTAATCCATGTGCCACCTTTCCTATAAAATCAATTGTTCCTTTGCTTCTCTGTCTTAAAATTGTAATTCACCAATTCTAATGGAATGGAGTCCCACGTGCCCTTTCCATCTAGAGAGTGGTTGAGATTAGGGTTTGTAGTAGAACATTTTGAAGCTTGACTAGTGTCTACTCCCTCTACAATTCTTGGTGTTACACAGTAATTTGTCACCATTGGTCACCGTTCCTGTTACCCCTTTCCCGCACTTTGGAGGACTCATTCCGAGACTTGTGAGCAGTGACATAACTTGAAAACACTTGCATTATGTTCCCCTAAGTATGGATTTCATATGCCTTGAAGACATCTCCTGCAAAATATCCTTAAAAAGTCCCCTTTTTCCATTAGCACGGATCCACAATGTATCACCCGTGCCAATGAAGGAAATTCTCCAAAGAGGGCGCGCTCATTGGCACTCTGTCTCAGAGTCTTACCCACGCCAACCAAGTTTGGAAAAGTTTGTTAAGAAACGCACGCCTGAGAGTTTTTTCCTTTCGACTCATGTGGCTTTTCAGGGATAATTTCAATCTCATGGATGTCAAGAATAATCATCCACAATAGCTTTTTGAGGATAATGCTTATCCCATGAATGTCTGGATTCATTGTATCTCTTCCTCCTCCTCCATCTATAAAAGCTTGTTCTGGTGCATTTGACAAGCTAGTTTTGAGTAGAGGGAGAATGATGCTGTGAGAACTCTGAGAGATTGTTGTTGAGTCTTCTTTGCATTCATAGTCAAAGAGAGAGAGAGGCTTGTTCCTGATCCCAACAAGCTTTGCAAGACATGTGTAGCTGATCACCCAGCCAAAGGAGGATTTGACGTCAGAACTTCGGTTGTATACTCCTTTGTTGATTATCAATAATAGATGACTATCATTATGGTTCCATTCTTGTTGTTCATTATAATGATGATTGAATTATATCTTTTTTGACCGATATATAATTGCATCTATTGGATTTTATGCTTGTATTCGTATCATTCTTTGCATGTGCAGGTGTCCATTCACGAAGATCGTGAGGATCATGACCGACCGGAGCAAAGGAACGGGAGTGTCAACTCTCCTACAACACTAGTGTTGGAATCCAAGTAGGTTCTCGTAATCCACCTTTAATTTACAATTAGGAGCCTGCATGATAGTATTGTTTGATTGTTGCTAGACCCATTTTGGGCTAGTGGGATCGCCTCTATCCGCAGAGGGGATTTACCTCTCCAACAATTTGGCGACTCCACTGGGGAAGCTATTTGTTGTTTGATTCGTAAACTTTGGATGGAGCCTGAAGTACATCCAGGTAGCCTTTGAAACGCTATTGCTCTGCATTAGCAAAGTAGATCAATGCCACTTCAGTCAATCTCCGGTTTGGTTTACGAACCGAACATCTTGGAGTTTGTCTTGCACTTTGGTTTTCTCTTGTTTTGATTGCTTAGATAGTTTTCTGGTTTGGATTCTTTGCTGTCTCTTGCTGCTTGGTTGGTCTGGATACTGTCGATTAGACCCTAGACTGCTTGTTTTTTATTTTTAAGCCAGCAAACTTTAGTAGCGCAATTTTTTACCTGACAGTCGCGCCAGTGGGCGCAGGTTGCACAAAAGAAACTCACATTAATCCCTTAATAGCGCGAGTTATAGAATGACAGTCATGCCAGGCCTGTGAACTTTGCCAGTTTGCTTGTTTGGAAGCCTTCTGAACTCGGATTTCTGTCTTTTCACATCTTTTTCAGCTACTGGAGTGTGTCAGAGCTCTGTTTGACTGGTTTTTGGCCTTCATCCTTCGGGTGTTTGCCTCTTTCCATCGATCTAATATCCCAACCCTAGAGCATCTAGTGGATTTGTACATCGAGCCTTCCGTGGGAGTTTTTGGTTCTTTGATTGTCCAGTCGACTTCTTGGCTGTTTTTTGCACTTGTCTAGTGGTTGTCAAACTTTTTATTGTGTGCTTCGAGCAATCTACCTATTGTTCGTTTGGATTTCTCTTGGCTTCGTTTGGGCTTAGATCACATAGCTCATTGAGGTCTTTGTGATTCTTCTTGGCTTGACATATTGTCTTGGTGTTTCAGACTTGATTCTATTTTCATTGAGTGAAATTTGTCTGTTTACTCTTTGTTATCATCTCTCAAAATTTGTTTAAGCTCATTATGCCATTAAAAAAAAAAAACAAATGATCTTCTTGCATTGCATTAGTTAATGGAAGTTAGCATTCTTCACTGCTATTAGCAATTAGTCACTTAAAAAAAAAAAAAAAAAAAAGTTTCGTTTATTGCCATTAGCTGCATTAGAATCTTTGTTGATTGTTTGATGATCATTTTGTTTGTTTGAAAGATCTCAACTCTTATGTAGTTAGCATTCATCGAATGGAATGATACATTTGGCATATAGCTTGCATTTAGGAAATTGTGAGAGATCACATACGGTAGGACCTGAAAACTGAAACCTAATCAAAGATCAACTGTAAAATGAACTGAATGAATCTAAAAACACATTGGAACTTAACGCATACATTCTAGAGGTCTAGGCTAGAGACGTGTTGTGGCGTCGTTAAACCTAATCACTGTTGTTTCACATTATGGTTTAGTGATTCCTCCTTTTGTGACTCGATAGTGGTCTAGCATGGATTTTTGCTCCCACGTACCGTCGAGTATATGTGGAGACCCTAATAGGTTATAATCCTTTATCCACAGGAAGCCATGTCTGCCGCCTTACAAGCCATAATGCACTGAACATAGCATTCGGGAAGATTGACTGTCGTACGGGAAGTCCTTGGTTTTCATCTGATTGCCAAGGTGTATAAGCAGTTTTACAGATTGTTTGATAAACCTTTTGCCTAGTTCTCCAAAGTAGTCACTTTTGACCCTTTTTGGACTCCCTAAAAGAAAAGGTTCACCTGAGCATTTGTCACTTCGGGCTCACTAAATAGGAGACTAGAGTCATCTTTTTGTCCTTTTCTCGACTCTTAAAACATGAAAAGGTCAAGTTCAGTTCCTTTGTCTTAAAATTTATTCAGACGTGATTCAAATTTACCCGGTTAGATCTTGTTTGCGTTAACTTGAGTAGGCTTCTTTTTCGATGGCAACCTTTCCGGGGTTCACCAACCCAGGGATCCCCTCCGACGGAAACCCTGGTTATTTCGCTCCTTTTGGGAATGTTGGTGCTCCTTACATGGCAACATTGTCCCTCCCAGGGTTAACTGTTGGGTTGCCTGTTTGGTTGTTCCCAACCTCTTTGGTCCATGTCGTCTTAACTTCTGGTCAATCAGTCCCTCCACTTGAACAACATCATGTTGATTCTAAGGTGGACCTCTCCCCTTCTTCGCCTGCTTCTACGTCCTCATCTTCTACTTCGCCTGGTGAAAGTCTCGATTCGAGTAACGAGGTGGCTAAGAAGAAGAGGAAGAAGACAAAGAAGAAGAAGTCTCCTAAGGGAGAGGCTAAAAGTGCCGCTACTCCTCCGAGTCCACCTCAAGTCGGGCCACCTTCTGCTCCTCCGCGGAAGGTCAAGTTTCCTTGTAGATTGTGCAAGGATGACCACCTTCTTCGCGATTGTCCTGGCATTCCCAGGGTCTTAGGGGTATGGTCTCATGATCCAGCCCGCCCCTCATCATCCTCTAAAGCTCACGGAGATGTTACCTTATCAGCTGGAAATGGTAAGGGAAAAGGGAAGATTCAAATCCCTTGTAGACTTTGTGAAGGCAATCATCCCCCTCACCTTTGTCCGCTCATGGATAAAGCCTCTGTTGTCTTGGAAAGTCTTACAACTCTTTCACCCCAACTACCCGTTGGCTATCAATTTCTTTCTGTAGCCGCAGATTGTCCCCCTGTTGACAAAGAGATTGATTCAAATTCTTCTCGTGTCCAGGCCCCTCTTCCCGAACCTGGCTGTGCCAAGCCTGTTCCAGACCAACCATTGGTCAGAAAGAGTGTCGACTTGAGTTCACCACTCATCGACCACTATGTTTCGGAAGAGCATCATTCCCATGTTCTTCTCATCTCCTCGGATTCTCCTGAGTCCGGAAATGACTCTCCTATCCTAGCTGCTCCCGAGAGTCCTGCTTCGGTTCTTTTAGAGCAGGGGGGCAATCATACGATTCTCCCACCAAGTAGTTTAGTTGTTTCCTTCTACTGGATTCGTTTGATCACCTCCCGCCTTCCATCCCATGTGCCTTTCTGGGTCACGGTACACGCCTATAATAGGGCAATACCTGGCACTATTTTGGATGAGGGTGCATCTGTCAGTATTATGCCTGCCACTACTTGGCAAGCTTTGGGTTCCCCACAGCTTATGCCAGTCGCGTTGAATCTGACAGCTTTTGACGGAGGAACTAGTCAACCATTAGGGATCCTTCCAAAGTTCCCTATTATTTTGGGAGGAAAAACCGTCTATATAGACGTATCGGTTACCCAAGGTGCCTATGACTATGTTTATGCCATGGGGGCCCTGGTCTCTTCACTTTTCCGTGTGGTTTCCTTTCCACACGATGGAAGGATAGTGACTATAGATCAATTATCGTTCGTTCGTCCCCGGGTGCCTCCTGGGCAGTCGTCATCCCCTCCTGGTTTTCATCCACCAGTTGCATCTGTCCCACCACAGATCAACTACGTGGCCACTTATCCCGTGCCTGTATCCAGCGATGTTGTCGTCGTGCATAGTGTCCTGGGGGCATTGGGTCCTGACTTCCAAGATGTTAGCCTTCCACTCGGAGTGGCACTCTTGGAAGCCCCGACTTCCTGTTCATTCTAATGAAGTTCGGGCAGAGCATAGTTCACTATCCTATGTCAAGCTCCTTAAAAAATGAAACTAGGTGCCGAGCATAGTTCCTGATCTTGTGTCAAGCTCATTAAAAAATGAAATAAGGGTTATGAGAATAGTTCTTTTCCTAGGTCAACCTCATTAAAAAATGAAACATCTCCTCCTTTCCAAATCGAGTCTTTGATTAAGATCTCATAAAATACAAGTCGAGCCTTTCATAGATCTCGAGAGTGAACCTTCATTCCATCCACTTTGTTGAATGCAATGAAGCTTGGGGGGCATGTACCTCATTTTGAGTCATTATGCTGGGGGCATGCGAACTCATAAAAAGCATAGTTTTTCGTTTCAAGCTTGTGTAAACATGAAACTGAATCCAAGCAGAGTTCTCCATGGTTCAAGATTACATAAAAATGAACCCATACCTAATTTACATCTTGTGATTGCTGCCTATCCGCTACATTTTGCTAGATGAACCTTGGTTGTTTCATTCCATCGACACCATCTCTTTAGCTGATCATATGCTTTCACTTGGTTGTTTATCCTTTCCTGAGGAACTGCAGCGATGAGTGGTTTTATTAGCCAGCCTCTTGACCATTATATGTTTTGAGTAGTTCCACCATTGCCGGAACCAGTTGCTACCCTTTATACCACTCGTTCCTCTAGGACGAGTCTCCTTTAAGCTCTTTTCAGACTCGTAAAAGATGAAAAGATTGCCGAGTACTTTTCCCTTTTTGACTCGTTAAAGAGAATAAAAATGGAGGTCTGCGTTCAGCTCTTTTCTGACCGTTTAAAGATGAAAAGATCACCGAGTTATCCCTCTTGACTCGTTAAACATAAATAAGAGGCGGTCGTCTTTAAACTCTTTTCCGACTATGTAAAAACAAAAAGATCGTCAGACCTTTGTCGTTTCAGGTTCGTTAACGGTTTCGAAACGACGTGGTTTCGATCGCTTTTTTACTTTTTCAGGTTGAAATCACTACTTATGAAAAGTACTCCTCGATCGTAATGGTCGAGCGATTCTTTCGAGCATTGTTTTATACTTTTTCAGGCTCGAGAGACACAACTTTACGAAAAAGGACACCTTTGGAGTTTTCTTTTCCGCAGTCTTTTCAAACTCTCTAAACATGAAAAGACGCCGAGTTTTTCCTTTGTCAGACTCGTTAAAACTTGATGACATTGGAGTCCGTCAAGATGACGTTACAAGCATATGCTATCCCCATCAAGCTTGTAAATAAAAATAATTGGGGTACTCGCCAGAAATAGTGGGGGAAAATGGAACCATAATTATTGTCGTGTCGGCAGTATGTCGCTCTTGAACATGGCACTTGTCTGCTTTCGTGTTTGGGTGGAGATATCTCATCTCATTTTTCACTTGCCTCTGTGGATTTGGGTAATCCTGTTTGACCTCTCATCTGCTCATTGCCTCGTCACCATGACCTCTGATCCATTGATGTCAAATACTGCCAATTCCACTGTCGTGCCGCCGATATGTTCAAGAGAAGTTGACCTCTGCAAAATAGCAACCTCCTTCTGATAGCTCACACAATTTTGATCCACCACAATATTCTTTCTCTGTCTCGTGTCGATGATGTTGGAAACGCTATGGCCCACCTTCGATCAATGTCACTTATTGTTGACTTCAACTCATTATCCAAGAAGCTGATCTAGAGACTCCTTTCTGGTGCCTTGGAGTCTGCATGCCTCAATGGCAGGTTCTTCGTGTTCGACGTGAGGTTTTCATCATTGGCCTCCGATCGAATGATTCTATTGGTGTTCGACGCCAGCTCACTGATTTGCACGTCGTAGATTGTACCTATAGTACCTTGAGGTCCATTGTCATTATTGGTGGTACCTCTCGCGTCAGTTAACAGTTTTCATTATTGATTGGTAATCAGATGATGTTCATGCATGTTCGACTTCAGCTCATGTATTCGCATGCTTGAACTTGTACTTTTGTTCGGGTCGAGATGGAGTGCAAGACCCTGGTTTTTGTCTGTTGGAATCCAAGCTGTGATTTTGTGGATTCTTGTTACATGACTCATTCACTGGATGGCTGCGACCATACCTGAGTCTATTCATCGATCCTAACCGGATGGCTGCGCCCATACCATGGATCTAGATTATCATGTACTCTGTTATGGATGAATGTGACCATACCACATATATCATGTACTTGAGCTATCAGTTGTATCTCTCTATGCAGATTCTCCGGCGGCAGCTGCATGTGTTCTTGTAAAGCATTTCACCCCTCTCTCTCTCTCAGGCCTCATGCTTTAGGGCGCATCTATTACACAGTAATTTGTCAACATTGGTCACCATCCCTGTTACTCCTTTCCCGCACTTTGGAGGACTCATTCTGGGACTTGTGAGCAGTGACATAACTTGAAAACACTTGCATTATGTTCCCCTAAGTATGGACTTCATATGCCTTGAAGACATCTCCTGCAAAATATCCTTAAAAAGTCCCCTTTTTCCATTAGCGCAGATCCACAGTGTATCACCCGCGCCAATGAAGGAAATTATCCAAAGAGGGCATGCTCATTAGCGCTCTGTCTTAGAGTCTTACCCACGCCAACCAAGTTTGGAAAAGTTTGTTAACAAACGCACGCCCGAGAGTTTTTTCCTTTCGACTCATGTGGCTTTTCAGGGATAATGTCAATCTCATGGATGTCGAGAATCATCATCCACAATAGCTTTTCGAGGATAATGCTTATCCCATGAATGTCTGGATTCATTGTATCTCTTCCTCCTCCTCCATCTATAAAATCTTGTTCTGGTGCATTTGACAAGCTAGTTTTGAGTAGATGGAGAATGATACTGTCAGAAGTCTGAGAGATTGTTGTTGAGTCTTATTTGCATTCATAGTCAAAGAGAGAGAGAGGCTTGTTCCTGATCCCGACAAGCTTTTCAAGACATGTGTAGCTGATCACCCAGCCAAATGAGGATTTGACGTCAGAACTTCGGTTGTATACTCCTTTGTTGATTTTCAATAATAGATGACTATCATTATGGTTCCATTCTTGTTGTTCATTATAATGATGATTGAATTATATCTTTTCTGACCGATATATAATTGCATCTATTGGATTTTATGCTTGTATTCATATCGTTCTTTGCATGTGCAGGTGTCCATTCACGAAGATCGTGAGGATCGTGACTGGCCGGAGCAAAGGAACGGGAGTGTCAACTCTCCTACAACACTAGCGTTGGAATCCAAGTAGGTTCTCGTAATCCACCTTTAATTTGCAATTAGGAGCCTGCATGATAGTATTGTTTGATTGTTGCTAGACCCATTTTGGGCTAGTGGGATCGCCTCTGTCCGCAGAGGGGATTTACCTCTCCAACACTTGGTATAAGAGGTGATGAATTGAGTTGGCTAATGAATAAATCAATCAATCCTTCTTGTTTTCTCTCGTTCAATTGCTGGAGTTACCCTGGCCTGACATGGTATCAGAGCCCAGGTCCCCAGGTTCCAGAAATAGTGTAACTCCTCTGCTCCCTGGCGCACCAGCCTGACATCCCTTCTGACATCGCTGCATACGCTGCGTTGAGGACCGTTCAAGGAAGAGAAGGTGATGATGCTGTGACCTGCGTTTTTTTTTTAAAGGTATTTAGACCTGCGTTTCATGTATTATGAATTGATGACTGCCATTGTTAATCAAACCTGCGTATGGAAGACCTGCTCTGACATGCTCTGACCTGCTCTGAAACACTGCATTCGCTGCATTTAGTGTTTATGGTTGAGTGTGTTTTCAAAGACCTGCGTTTAACGTATGGAAGACCTGGCTATGTTATATTGAGACTGCGTATATTGAAACCTGTGCATCTGAACGTATTGCTGCGTATATTGAAACCTGTTATGTTATTGAAGCCTGAGTTTATGGTGGATCAGTGACTGCGTTTTGTAATGGTCATGTTGATAAGACTGCGTTGTATTAATTAAAGATTGCTTATTGTAATGGTCACTGCCTTTTGTAATGGTCATCGAAGACTGGGTTAATGGTATTGCTGCGTCCTTATAGCTGGTTGCTGCGATTGGTATTGCTGCATTTTCTCCTTTACCGTCTGTCAAGCTTCCACATATGCTTGTTCATTTATATGCTGCTCAAGAAGCCACTGTAGTTATTTTGGTAAACCGTCATAGAACTTAATATATGTATGAAGTTCAGACCACAGTATGAGCATCAGAGTGACTGCGTTTTTTAAAAGGACTATTCTCGGCAAAGAAATCGTGTTGGTATGTGTGAAACTGTGTTCAGATAAGAATGACTTTCTATGTAGGCCTCCAACAGAATTGGATTACACGCAAACGCACGGCTTAACCTAATGTTTACACCAGATTGGTTGTTGATATTGTTAATTTCTTGTTTTACTGCAATAACTTTCCAGCAAAGGAAAAAGCGACATTGAAGAGCGCCCTCATACTAGTTTCCAGACATCTGTGGCAACGAAGAGCACCCTCTCTTTTAAACTGTGATATATTGATACATGTTTTGTTGTGAGATATTGATGCGAGATATAAGATATAAGCAGTGAGCGCCCTCTTTTTTAAACTGTGATATATTGATATATGTTTTGTTGTGAGATATTGATGCGAGATATAAGATATAAGCAGTAAGCGCCCTTGATTTTTTCATTGAGACAATGATATATGTTGAAGATACAGCGCTTTCCTTTTTCTCTATTGAACAGTGATATATGTTGAAGATACAGCACTCTCCTTTTTCTCTATTGAACAGTGATATATGTTGAAGATACATATGAGCGCTTTCTTTTTCTCTGTTGAACACTAATATATATATAGGATTTTTTTCCAGCAGAATTCTTGCTGTGACATACGGATTTTTTTTCCCAGCAGAAGTTTTCTATCAACAGAAGCTTTTTTGGCGGAGATAATTTTTTTTTACAGAATGCATTCAATCATTTCTATGGTCGGAATAGTTCTCACTGGCAAGGAGAACTATTCTGAATGGTCTCAGATGGTAAAACACACCCTCATCTACAATGAGCTGTGGAAAGGTGTGTGTGTCGGAGAAGAAGACAGAGACCCTGTGCAGCCCACATCAGACAAAGAACTCGCCATTTGGGAAAACAAGAACAGCAAAGCCTTTGCATTGATCGCAGCATCTGTCAATGAGGAAGTAAGTCGTCATATTTCCTGCTATTCCACTGCTTTTGAAGCTATACAAAAGCTGAAAGAACTCTATGATACACATTCTGCACTTGAAGTTGTGCAGCTCATGATTAAACTCTTCACTCTTGAACTGAAAAATAATGATCCTCTTGCTCTTGCATCTGAAATAAAGTCTATAATGCATGATATAAAATCCACTAAGGTTGAGCTGGATATCTCTCTTATTGCCTTTCTCAAAGCACTCTATCCTACCTACTCCAATTATCTTGAGTCTTTACAAGCAAATGGAAACCTTAAAGATATAACCTTTAACTCTCTTGTGAAAAAGTTTGCTGAAAGAGAGAAAGCCTTTGGAAAGAAAACAGTCCCTGAATCTTCTGAAGAGACTGTTTGCCTTGCTCACAAAGAAAAGCATCCTGCTCAAGATTCTGCAAGAGGAAGAGGTGGACGAAGAGGAAGAGGAAGATACTCCAGAGGCAGCGGGGGCAGACATTCTCAAACAGAAAAGGCAGATCTGCATTGCATTCGCTGCAAACGAAATGGATCACATGATGCCTCTACATGCAAGCTACCATGGGACAAAGTTGAGCAGAGAAGAAATCAGCAGAAAGGTAAAACTGATGACTCGGACAAAGGTAAAGCACTCGAATCTGCACACTATATTGAGGCACAATGTAATATTGGAGTAAATGAAGATTTGTTTAATGCTTCACTTGCTTCTTCGAAAAATGACTGGTTGCTTGATTCAGGAGCAACCTGTCATATGACTCATAGGAGAGATTTCTTTGAAGATTTCACTAACAATGTTGATGGAGCAGTATACTTTGCAGATCAGTCAAAAATCAAGCCATCAGGGCTTGGCACAATCAGGCTTAAACTACCTGGTCTTCCAGACTTTCTTCTGGATCATGTTCTATATCTCCCACAGCTGAAGAGAAACTTGCTGTCCCTGGTCCACATCCGCCAGCAAGGTCACTCCATTCACATGTTTGATGGCAAGCTTGAGGTAAGAAAGGCATCTGACCACTCACTTGTCATGAGGGGTATAGAAGAAGAAAGACTCCTTAAACTGCAAGGAACCTCTGCTCATGCACATCATTTCTCATATATTTCTCATCATGAAGAATGTACACTTCCATCAAGTTTATTATGGCATGCTAGATTTGGGCATTTAAACTATGATAGTCTCCGCTTGTTGAAGAAAAATGGTGTTGCTGGTTTGCCTACAATTCCTAGAAAACATAAACAATGTGATGCTTGCATTCTAGGAAAGCATAGCGAACAGTCTTTTCATGATTCACATTCAAGAGCACATAGGAAGCTTGAACTTATTCATTCAGATTTATGTGGTCCAATGCCTGTTCCTTCTGCAAATGGAAATAAATATATCATGACATTTATTGATGATTACACCAGAATGTGTTGGGTTTACTTATTGAAGAACAAATCTGATGCTTTTCAAACATTTAAGAATTTTCATAAGTGGATTGAAAATGATGCACAATCTCATATTGGGTCTATTCGCACTGATAATGGAAAAGAATATACATCAAATGAATTTGAACACTATCTTCGCCAACATGGGATTAAACATCAAACAACTGTGCCTTATAATCCTCAACAGAATGGTGTAGCTGAAAGAATGAACAGAACAATTTTGAATATGGTACGATCCATGCTTTTCTTCAAAAATGTAAAGACAATGTTTTGGGCTGATGCTGTTCTATGTGCTGCATATATAAAGAATAGATGTCCATCTAGTGCTATAAGAAACAAGACTCCTTATGAATTGTGGTATGGACATGTTCCTTCGGTCAAACATCTCAGGATATTTGGTTCCACCTGTTATGCTTTAATACCAAAGGTACATAGAAACAAACTTGGTGCAAGAAGTCGTAAGTGTATCTTCCTGGGGTATTCAAACACATCTAAAGCATACCGCCTTTATGATGAAGTAAATAAAAAGTTTGTTTTATCTAGAGATGTCATTTTTCTTGAATCATCCAAATCTGACAATGTTGTTGAGCGGCAACTTGATCGCTTGGATAGATTCACAAAACAGAAATCATTTCAAGAGTTTGATAATCAGATTCCACATCTTGAAGGGGGGATTCCTATACTAGATCAACATGTGGAATCTTCTTCTGAAGAACAATCTCCCCTGCATGACACTCCAACAACGGATGATGCTTTAAGTGATGTAATTGATAGAATTGGGAGACTCAATCTTGATTCAGACCCAACTCAATCAACAGAACAGCCTGGACCATCTCAGAAAGGTCCCCCAAAGTGGCTGACAAAGACACTTGAAAGTGTTCATCCTGATGAAATTGGAAAAACAGGAACCCAAAATTCAAACCGACAAGATGGAGGTGATGTAGATAACTCTAATTCACCTGTTGATATGGATGTTACTTATGATTGTGAATTGAACTTGTCTACAGATTTTGAACCAACTTCCTTCAAAGAAGCTGCTTCTCATGATGAATGGAAAGAAGCAATGCGGAAGGAGTATGATGCCCTCATAAAGAATGGCACTTGGAAGCTGGTTGATCCTCCATTTGGAACCAAACCAATTGGCTGCAAGTGGGTCTACAAGAACAAGTACAAAGCTGATGGCTCACTTGACAAGCACAAAGCCAGGCTTGTGGCAAAAGGTTTTGCACAGAAGGAAGGGGTCGATTATGAGGAAACTTTTTCTCCCACAGCAAAATGGGCCACCATCCGGACACTCTTTGCACTAGCTGCTCAGAACGGTTGGAAAGTCCATCAAATGGATGTAAAAACTGCATTCTTGAATGGAGATCTAAAAGAAAATGTTTTTATGTCCCAGCCTGAAGGATTTGCTGTGAAAGGACATGAACAAAAAGTATGCAAACTTGTGAAGTCCTTGTATGGCCTCAAACAAGCACCACGAGCCTGGTATGAAAAACTAACTTAGCATCTTCTGAAACTGAACTTCAAACATTTTGATCTTGATGATGCAACTTTATTTGTCAAGAAAGTTGGAAAAACAGTTGTATATCTTGTGGTATATGTAGATGATCTTTTAATGACAGGGAACAATGAAAGCTATATTGCATCCATAAAGAAAGAATTAGGAAAAAATTTTGAAATGACTGATTTGGGCTATGTTCATTACTATCTTGGCATTGAAGTAACCCAACATCCAAAGTCCATATTTCTTTCTCAAAGGAAATACATTGGAGATTTGTTATACAGATTTGGCATGACAGAGTGCAATCCCCTTTCTACTCCAATGGAACAAAACTTGAAGCTCACATCTACTGAAGGAAAGGAATTTGAGGATGCAACAAGGTATAGACAGCTTGTAGGAAGTCTCATCTACCTCACTACTACTAGACCAGACATTTCATTTGCTGTTGGAATCCTCTCCAGGTTTATGCAAAAGCCTTGTGAGGGACATTGGTCTGCTGCAAAAAGAGTTCTAAGGTACTTGAAGGGAACTCAAGACCTTGGAATCAAGTATACACAGGTGGGCGACTTCAACTTGATTGGATACTCTGATTCAGACTTCGATGGAGACAAAGAAACTGGGGTATCTACTTCAGGATATGCTATGAGTCTTGGATCAGGAGCTATCTCCTGGAGATCACGCAAACAATCAGTACCAGCAGATTCCACAACAGAAGCAGAATACGTGGCAGCAGCTGAAGCAACGAAAGAAATTGTGTGGCTCAGGAAAATTCTTGAAGATTTGCAGGTAAAACAAATACAATCAACTCCACTCATGATTGATAACACATCTGCAATAAAGTTGGCCAAGAACCCAAAGTTCCATGATCGTACTAAGCACATCAATACTAAATATCATCTGATCCGACATCATGTTGAGGCCAAAACAATCCATCTTCGTCATTGTTCCACAAACGAGCAAATTGCAGACATCTTCACCAAAGCGCTTGGAAGAGAAAAGCTTGAAAAATTCAGAATGATGCTTGGACTCACCAACATCCCTTCAGATTAAGGGGGGGAATGTTGACACCTAATCCGAAACGGATGAGGTGAAGTCGGACAGTCATCTAGAAGATGAACTGATCCGTTTTATATGTGTATAAATAAAGTGTTGGCTAATGAATAAATCAATCAATCCTTCTTGTTTTCTCTCGTTCAATTGCTGGAGTTACCCTGGCCTGACATTATTCATACATTGAGACTAATAAGGCTTGCCCAAAATTGCCTTGTTATCCTTGTCGTTATTGACTACATCCTAGTTAGCTTTTTAAAGCTATCCAATGCCTACATTCTAAGTATTTTGTATCAAAATCCTTATTTAAAGGTCATTTAAGATCACTTGAACCCCTACATATTCTTTCCTACATGTAATCTTGGATATTTTCAGTTCTAATGTCTCCAAACTTCTTGGGTGCTTCGTTGAAGCCCAAATTTTCTACATAATTGGATAATTGAATTTTGCAACAAGGTTCCCATAATAATGCCAACGTATATAATTGAAATATATCCCCTCATACTCTAGATTGAGATGAAAAATATCAACTCCTATTCTAGTATCCATTGAATATACTAGACCTTCACTCACCTCCAACCCTTCCAATATTGTAGCCATGCCATAATACTTGGTCTCTTGAACACATAAGTATACTTCGTAAAAAAAAAAAAAAAAAAAAACTAAATTATTACCCTTTTTTTGAACACCCCTTTGCACCACAAAATAAAGGAGAATCCTATAATATGAACCCATATCGGGAGAATTTCCACATTAATTCATTGAGCATCAAACTCTATATGCCATTTCTTCGAGAATAAGGATTGAGATCCCCACTTCTAGTGTTGGTGCAATATTTTTTCTAACCATCCTTCTACAAATATTAGGGTAAATGGAGAGGATTCCACCATTGGCTCAAAGTTGAGTTTTTTCCAATTCTTAAACTCCTCACTATTCATTCACTTTCTAGGAAAACATCTTATGAGTGCCTATTCCCCCATTTCTATTATGTCATTAAGTGTAGTTTTACCACTTAGGTTTAGGATGATGACCTCGTATGACCTTTTGACACATTTACACCTCCTTGGATTTCCTGGGCCTTCTTAAGAATGAGGCCCCGAACACGTAGCAGCAAGGAGATCCTGGTGAGCCAACAGTAGAATAAAAGTAAGTAGCAGAGACAGACCCATAGCTTCTAGACCCATATTGAGATCCTGTTCCAGGTCCATAAGCAGCCGATCCAATACCAGTAGATCCAATAGCATCAGTAGTTACTACCCACAAATACAAGGATTGGACACTACTCAATGGGTTCAAATCTGACAAAGAGCTAACAAAACCAAAACACGAAAAACAATCTTGCCAACCACTAGCATAATTGTGTAGGAAATCACTTTCTCAAATAGCCTAATTCAATTATTATTACTATTATTATCCAATTTTAAGGTCATGGCCAAGCCAAACACCAAATTGGTGTATGAGACCCCTTTGTTTGTGGGATAAAGGACCCACCTCCGTGCAACAATTTGACTGCTAAGTCTACGAAGGCATACATACTCTACCCCCCTCTAGTTTTGAACCTTTGACCTCTGAGGAGGAAGGTCATGTTCTTAACCATTAGGCCAGCTCAAGATGTATCAATAACCCCCTTGTTTGTGGGACAAGGTACCCACCTGCATGCAACGATTTGACTACTAAGTCTACAAAGTCATGTATACTTGGCATACATACTCTACCCCATCTTGTTTTTGAACCTGTGACCCCTTAGGAGGAAACACATGCTCTTAACCATTAGGCCCATATTCATATCATACTTGTAGTGCAATAAACCACCATCTTCCTTTAAACATGTTTACAAAGTCGATGGAACTGTATAATTAAGTTGTTACAAAACCAGCTCACAAAAATATAGAAA
Source organism: Pinus tabuliformis (assembly GCA_031772625.1). Lineage (NCBI taxonomy): Eukaryota > Viridiplantae > Streptophyta > Pinopsida > Pinales > Pinaceae > Pinus > Pinus tabuliformis. The sequence goes on along the minus strand of CM062818.1, from coordinate 484,540,099 downwards.
AGATAGATCAACGCCTTAGAATTCAGCCTCTTCGAGGGGGCAACCTCCTTTACATTACACAAATGAACAATTCTTCAATGATTCAAATGACAAAACCTCCTTTCTATATATAGGAGTCTAAGGGTTCACAATATAACCAAACCGACTTAACGATAATAATATAAAGGCACAAAAATAACAATAGAGGGATTCTATGGGGCACAATAATAACAATATGGGGACAATAGGGGCACACCAATATTAATAAGGGATAAAACTACAATAGTAATGGGGAATCACTAGTATTATAGGGACCCAACATGCCTCTCTCCTTCAAAAAAGTATTGTCCTCAACGCTTGAGTAGTTCTAGATGTTTTGTCTAAAATTCTCATCCTCCCATGTGGAATCTTCAGCGGATAAGTTCTTCCACTTGATGAGATACTCCGAAATTGATCGATTTCATAGTTGTCGAGTTCTTGTTTCTATAATTGCTTCTGGTTCCAATATAATTTTTCCTTCCTTGTCAAGTTCTATGTAGAATAATTTCTTCTCGGCACTCTTATGACCTTTAGTGTATTTTCTATCACAACTATAACAAAGCCCTTTTTCTCTTTTTTCTTCCATTTGTTGCACGGTGTCAACCTTATAGGTTGTGGTAGGCTAGGGGCAACAACACTTCCATCTTTATAGTTGTGAGTGGTAGGCTTCTTGGTTGCCATAATTTTTCTTTCCATTTTTCTTGCTTCAGGGAATTAATTACTGACAATAATGCTTCACTATGCCCTTTGAATTCCTTCAAACTATTTTTTCAAACCAAGCTTATGCAAATATTTAAAAAAAATACACACCATATTTCACTTTGTAGGAGCTCGATATTGAATTTGATGTATCTCTATAATTTCGGATCATCCAGTTCTGAAATTACAACCTGCAATAGCCCTCTGTCTCCTCTTTACAATGCCACCAGTCTGATCGAATTTAGATTCTCCAAGAAAAATTTATGCACAATCACCCAAGATGACCTGATTATATATCTTTTTAGAAGGGCGAACTTGTATGAGGTGCCACGTGTCACTGTGTTAACCTTTGGATCTAAAACATATATACAAAAAACTAAAATCCGTCCTCTTTCTGTAACTTCTTACGAAATTTCAATATGATACTCAGAGATAAAGTTACGATGATTTTCCTAAGGTGACCTGTTTGGCATGTAATTTGGGGGTATGCAAAAACCCTAACTCCCTCAAACTATATATTCACAAATATAGCGAGACAGGATCTGAAATTCGGAGCTGAGGTTCAGACCGATTTCTTCTCAAATGAATTTTTATTTTAGATTTTGAAACATCGTAGAGAAAGAGTTATACCAAAAATCCCACGATGACCTGTTTGGAGCAGCGAAAGCCTAGAATCCAAGAATTGTTCAGTTGCGTAATGTAAAGGAGGTTTCGCCCTCGAAGAGGCTTATTTCTAAGGCGTTGATCTATCTTTTCTATCTTTTTGTGAGCTGGTTTTTGGCATGTAATTCGGGGGTTTGCAAAAACCCTAACTCCCTCAGACTATATCTCCACAAATATAGCGAGACAGGATTTGAAATTCAGAGCTGAGGTTCAAAGCGATTTCTTCTCAAATGGGTTTTTGTTTTAGCTTCTGAAACTTCGTAGCAAAAGAGTTATAGCGAAAATCCCATGATGACCTATTTGGAGCAGTGAAACCCTAGAATCCAAAGCTCTGATACCAACTGTTATGAAACTAGCTCACAAAAAGATAGAAAAGATATACCAACGCCTTAGAATTCAGCTTCTTCAAAAGGGAAACTTCCTTTACATTACACAAATGAACAATTCTTCGATGATTCAAATGACAAAACCTCATTTCTATATATAGGAGCTTAAGGGTTCAAAATATAACCAAGCCGCCCTAACAATAATAATATAAAAACACAAAAATAACAATAGAGGGATTCTATAGGGCACAGTAATAACAATATGGGGACAAAAGGGGCATAGCAATATTAATAAGGGATACAACTACAATAGTACTGGGGGAATCACTAGTATTATAGGGACCCAACATAAATTCATAACTCCAAGTTTGGGGTGATACACTTAATCAAATATGGTCCTTGGATTGATGGTTTAGAATTCCCATCACTCTATTCTTCACTAATCTTAAGTTTATATAACCTTGTGCACCTAGTTCCTATGTCAGCTTTCCCAAAATCATGATGATGACCACCTCTAGGGGTCGAGACTCTAAATGGTGTAGATTTTAAGAATCCCACCATACATAAAAATGACTGACCTACAACTAGAACTGACCAAATTACTTACCTTCTAATGGATCATCGATGAACTTGATAAATTCCTCCTCATACTTCCCACATATTATAAATATAATATCATAAAAAAAACCTTTTCCCCTACACTCACCCTAATTACTCTTGCAAAATCTCTACATAGTTTAGTATAAAAATCCTTATTAAAATTTTCACATACAAAATAAATCAAATTAAACTCCATTTAAGAACATACCTATATATACTTCTACACTAAATTCAAATTCCATCATAAAAACCTTTAAGTTTGTCAAATTTTTTGATGAAATTTCCATCGTTCATTTAAGTTTTAAAAGCCATTAACCAGAAATAACCCTTCTCTATTTAAAAATAAAAATTTAGATATTCAATTTTTTTAACCAAAATTTTACTTGATAATAAATACTTCAAACCTTATAATAGTAAATAAAAAATTCATCCATTAAATATATGGAGGAGAATAGGCGCATCCTCAGTGGAAATCCTAAACTCTAAACTAAAAAATAAATTTTAAGTATAACATTCTTATCAAAGTCATAAAATTATACATCTCTTTTGATTTAGGTAAGTAATAGTATAACAAGAGCCGCTACGAAGCAGCAAGTCCTGGGCGGCAGTCCAACAACATCTTTGGACAACGGTTTCTGTGGACAGCGGTTGTCAATTTGTGCAGCAACACCGGCAGTCCCGCAACATCTTTGGACAACGTTTCTGTGGACAGTGGTTGCCAATCAGTCCAGCAAGACCAACAGCATCTGTGGACAACGATTTCTGGTTTCTGTTTCACAGGTATGATCTTGATATAGGGTGCCTCTTATTTTTAAGGACAACAGTCCCTGCCTTGAATTACAAGTATGATGCATTGTATATAGACTGATATGCTTTCTGTTCCTTGTTTCCCTCTGTAATTGATATAAAGAATCCCATGAAAATTTCATACCCCATTACATGTTATCCGGTTATTATAAATCCTCTAGAATCTCCGTATAGAAACTATTAGTACCCACGGATTTGTTATTTTGTTATCCGGTGTGATGGTCCCTATATCAAGAGAACACAAAACGCATAACCCCGACTGCTAGGGAGGTAGAACCCATGATTGATAAGGTTGAACCCATGGTCTGTTCTAATGATTGATTGATACACCTGGCCATTCAGCATACTAATTCATTCCTGCTAATGAAACCTTCTGAACAGATAGAGACGTGGGTAATTCCAAATAAAGAGAATATAATCGATTGCTCCTCCGGTTGTTGATGCCTTGATTTATGGTTGACTCTTTCGATTCCGCAGTTCACAAGCTCTGTTTATTCGTTATTGAGCGGTCGGTGTAATATTTGTTTAGCTTCGGGCTAACCGAAGAAAGCAGTTGTGATAGCAATGGAAAGTAACTCTTTCCACCAATTTCCCCTTCCTCTATTCCCTCCTTGATGATGCTGAATGAGCAAGCATTTTGACTGCGTACACGGAGAAGTGCTCGATATAATTGATTTCTACAGGTTCAAACAAAGCTGGAGGAACCAGAGCATCCCTGTCTTGTGAAAGACCATATCCGTCATTAGGGAAATAGTTGTTGCTATCATGATAAAATTACACGTGGGCACTTGGTATATGAAACGAAAGGCGAACATGAAAACAAGTTTGGCCTGCATGAGGAAAACAAGTGTGACATGCATGAGGATGCAATTGCAAAACAGGTGGCCTGGATGAAGATGCAAGTGGTGAGCGGAGCTCTTTGGCTTCAGAGGCTGGTCGAGCATGCATGTAGATGGGAATAACTGGACAAGACAACTGGTCAGGAGATGGGCACATAAAAATTTATTTATTGTTTAATTAAATTAAATTATATAAAATTGTTCATTAATTTTTTTTAACACGAAGCATGACAGATTTATTACATGTGATGTGGAGCATGGTGCATGTATTACATGTGTTAATTCTGAGGTAATATCTGGATCAAGGCACATGTATTACATTTGTTGACTCCAAACGAATATCAGCTTGCTAGGTTGTAAGTACTCTTCAAGCCCATTGTTCATACAAGAATAACATATTCTTCCTAGACAGATTTATTACATGTGATGTGGAGCATGGTGCATGTATTACATGTGTTAATTCTGAAGTAATATCTGGATCAAGGGACATGTATTACATTTGTTGACTCCAAACGGATATCAGCTTGCTAGGTTGTAAGTACTCTTCAAGCCCATTGTTCATACAAGAATAACATATTCTTCTTGGAAAAGTCTCAAGCTTGCATGGAAATGTGCAAAGATTTGGGAGAGCTTCTGTATTTGTTGAATCTTCAACTGGCATTTTAATGGACAACAGTTAATTGTTATGATTATTTACACAAGTAAGCGCAGTTTCTGGAAGAAATTATCGATTGCTTTAGTATGAAAATTCTGGCACAATTCTGGTGCAAGACATCTTGGCTGAGTGGTTAGGTAGACTTTAGTGACAGGGAGTTGGTGCATACGCCATGATTGTGTGCAGGAAATTTAGCAAGCGTGTACTATGAACAAGGCCAAATGTAAATTGATTATTAATAGGGGACTTGTGCAAAATATAATTGGAGATTTCAAGATGTGGTTTTGCATATGGTACATTGGTTGCTTTAATTTTTAGGGATTATGCTGTATTGGATTGCCTATTTACGGTTTTGATTTTATGCTTGGCTTGTAGTTGCAGTCTTGTCTTAATGCCAACTTAATGCACGAATATGATCAGTGTAGCTGCCAATTTTTATAACGCAACCATAGCTGTAACAACAGGCTTGTCTGCCTCGTACAGTGATTTAGCAATAATCTACGTAAAGCAGGTGAGAAATAAAGGGGTATGTGAGATCTGTTTTATAACTTAACAAATTGATATTGGCAGGGGCATTATGCAAAATCTATTGCTCGCTATAAGGAAGTTCTTCAGATAGATCCAATGGCATTCAAGCTTGAGCAAGCTATCAGTGTTCATAAGTTACAACATCTCTCACTTCTTCTATGGGATTGATAGTAAGCTAGTATGTTCTCTAATTCCAAATAGGCCTATTAATTATGATACGACATTACAGAGCCAGTAATAAGGTATGATTTTAGATATCAAAATAAGCTTAGTTAGGATAATCATAGTAGCAACTTTGATTAGGGTTATATGAGACATTACGATTCAAACACGCATAGTGTTCTTTGTTTTTATTACTACTAATAATAGGTTAGATAGTCATCGTATGGTATTAGTACTGTTAAGGTTATGATTACTAATAGTAATAGGTTAGATAGTCATTACTTATGGTAATAGTACTATTAGTACTGTAAAGGTTATGATGATTAAAGCCTAATAACGTGAACAAAGCTCGTTATAAAGTACTAGTCATAATTAACTAACATGATATAAGTTATAACATTATAACATGTATGATTAATGTATAAGTTATAACATGTATGGTTAATGTAACAAGATAAGAAATACCCATTACAATTACATACTAATACATAAAGTTGGACCTGTATTCATTACATATAATAGGTAGGCTAATCTCATCGTGAACATGATCTCACCTCATTTACATAACTATTAGATATGCTTGTTCCACTATGTTGTCTACAAGCTTGAGTGTGCGAATAGGAATAGAAGTAGTTAAAAGAAATTAACTGAGTAGAGTTTTTATACAATCATTCTCTACAATCATTGTCACTAGATGCTTCCAGGGTATTGGATGCATCTCAAATGGGGTCTTCGTACCTTGCATAGCAACTGAAGGCATAGCGGTTGAAGGATGCTCTGATAACTGGAAAACTCCAGTAATATTTCCAATATTTCCAATGGGGCCTTCGTACCTTGCATAGCGGCTGAAGGCATAGTGGTTGAAGGTTGCTCTGATAACTAGAAAACTCCAGTGGTCTGTGATAACATAGTGCTCAGTAATCTCTGATAACTGGAAAACTCAGTGCTCTGATAACTGGAAGTGAAGCCTCTCCAGTGAAATTTCTTTCCTGAGGTGCTTTTCAGTGTCACGCACACAACCAACTAACACAATGTATGTGGTTGCACATGCACTCACCACTGGGCAATCAACTCACCACTTGGAAGTGAAGCCTCTTCAGTGAGATTTCTTTCCCGAGGTGCTTTTCAGTGTCATGCACACAACCAACTTGTTGCTAGAGAGAACAGAATGTGGCACACAACCAACTTGTTGCTAGAGAGAACAGAATGTGGTTGCACATGCACTCACCACTTGGCAATCAACTCACCAACTCACCACTTGGTTGGTTGTTGGTTCTGTGCTCACCACTTGGTTGGTTGTCTTTCTGTGCTGGAAAGAACAGCATGTGGCTGCACATGCAATCAACCACTTGGCAATCAATGATGAGACACTCTATCATAACATAACATATATAACAATGTAACAATGGGGCATTAAATAGCATAGCATCAATGGGGCATTAAATAGCATAGCATTTAATAACCCTAAACTGATGCTTCCATTAATTTACATCTGGAAGAACCAAACAAATTCAACTTAATATATAGTTGGCATTAAATAGCATAGCATTTAATAACCCTAAACTGATGCTTCCATTAATTTACATCTGGAAGAACCAAACAAATTCAACTTCATATATAGTTGGCATTAAATAGCATAGCATTTAATAACCCTAAACTGGTGCTTCCATTAATTTACATCTGGAAGAACCAAACAAATTCAACTTAATATATAGTTTTCAAATAAAATGATCAAATAAACTATAGTATGGTCAATACAATGCAGTGTTAATTATAACACAAAGCATACGAAGTAAACTATAGTATGGTCAATACAATGCAGTGTTAATTATAACACAAAGCATACGAAGTAAACTATAGTATGGTCAATACAATGCAGTGTTAATTATAACACAAAGCATACGAAGTAATGTTTAAATAAATAACCATTTCTGATTATTATAGTCGCATGCCAACTTAATATAGTTTTTGCCTCTTCGGCTCAGGGAGAAGCCAAATAAAATGATTAAATAAACTACAGTATAGTCAATACAATGCAGTGTTAATTATAACACAGTATATTTAAATAATAGTCGCATGCCATTGCCAAGTATAGTCGCATGCCATTGCGAAATAGCAAAGAGCATTGCCAAGTATAGTAGCATGCCATTGCCAAATGTAAAAAATCATAATAAAATGAAATTCAAACTTTATAAAACCATGCTCCACAAATAAATAAAATAAAATATTTAACAAAATTATAATAAAATATTTAACAAAACTATAAGCCACACCATTCCATATTAGTGTGAGGTGCATTATGTTTAATTATTTTATACTATCATTAAAATTATCATGAAAAATATATGGCATATGTTGTAATTCATAAACATAACGGAAATGTGTAATTATAAACATCACGAAAACGAATGGAAATAATGATTCCATTCGTAAGCTAAAAACATTGATTTAACAACCAGAAATATGATGTTTGGCCAGACAACCCTTGTATGTACGGAACCCAAATTTGTATTACTTTTTCTTTCTTTGATTAATTTAAAAAACAACAAAAATGACGCTTAGTTTTCCGAGGATGTAGTTAACTTAAGATTCATTAGATAATTATCATATTTTTTTAACCTGAATTATTTTTATATTTTTATGTTAAAGGTTATAGTGTCATTTGATTATTTTAGATTTATTTTAGTTTTGGATTTTATTAAGTGTTGAAATCAAATTATTTTCAATGCTAAAAGAGGTTTGTATTTCAAGAGATTTGATCCCCTTGACGCTTCTGGAATTAAGATGGATCTAGACTAGTTTAATTATTAATAATTGATAATTATTAATATTATTGATTTTATTTTAATTTTATGTAATTTCACGTACTCAAAATATTTAATTAATAATTATAATTATTAATTCTATTTTTATATTTTATATTCTTTTAATTGTATTTTATTTGTATGGTTATTGTGACGTAATTTGACCGAGTGAAAATGTTTACATAACATAAATTTACAACATCTCTTCCATATTGGGCTCGAGAGTTCCTCTCGAGGCAATAATACATTTAGAAGATTTATTTAATAATTATTAAATTTATAAAACAAAAATTTTAAATATATTTTTGTTTTTTAATTATTATTTAAAAAAATATGTCTATTTTTCTCGTGGTTTGTCCTTTTTATCAATAAAGAAATTAGATCAGTGATGAAATCATAATTTGTTAATCATATGAGTTTGATGTCTAAAATGAAAGTTAATATATACATGTGTTTTGCTTCAGAGACCCAGACTATCCAACCACCAAATAGCTAAGATATTTTGACAATAAAAAAATCAAGAAAAAATTTCACTTGAAAAACAATATCTGTTTAGCCAATTTAATGTCTTTAAATTGTCAATCATAAATTGTCAACAAGGGTACGTATACTCATGAAGTACAGGTGCACGATATGTGCTAAAAGTTATTTCTTATGTCGTTATGTTCTTGTTAGGGTCTAAACTTAAGATTAGTATGGAGATGGTGTCGTTAATTATATTAATGTCTCAATCCCTAAAATTATCATATAATTTCTTAGGAGTTATTTCAGTTTATGGATGATATGAGACTGATTCTAAATTCTACTTGTGTTAGACTATTTTTGGATTTTTGTCTTGAATTTGTATGCTATAGCTCTAATTTACTAAGTGCAAGAGAAATCTATCCTATCAAACTGTAAAGGAATATTGTCTGAATTCAATTGTTAAGGAGAAAACTCTCACTCTTTTACTTATTCAATTTCATCCAAACAAGATATTCTAAACAATAATTATACTATGAAGTAAACACGGTTGGAATACACTAGATAAAAAAGCAAATGAAATAACCATGTTGTACTAGATAAAAAGAAATTAAAATAACAAATTAAACTAGATATAAAGAAAAGGGAAGTGCTCATGCATATAACGATTCACTGGCGAACTCATCATACTACATTTATTCACACAAAAACAGAGTATTCAAGGAATGAAAAGAAATCTAATTGTAATTGGTTAAAGACTTGTCAATGTTTGTAGGGGCCCTCCACGGATCAGTCCATAATCTCCAATCAACGCAGCGCATACAAACATCAAACCATAGTTTTTATAATAAGTCTTTGGCATAACAGCATGAGCATTTTAAGCCTAATTATCTTTATTTCAACTAAACTATATCGCTAAACCTTCAATTTTCTATTCCGAAATAAAATCGATAAGGTTTTGATGAAACTCGGATTCTGTTCCGGTGACAATCCTATAGTTGACTTTGGGGTTTGACCGTGATATCTTGTGATCATCTTGATGAACTGGTTCAAGGGGATAGGAAGGGATCCACTAGGGGACCATACCTCATCCATCTATATCCTTCGTCGCAGAGCTGGAGCTTCTGAACCTTGCAAATAATGGAGGCGGCTGGAGAAATCTAGATTAGCTATGGAAACAGACCAATTCTGTAGCCAAATGCATTCTTTAACAAAACAATAGGGTATATAGTCAAACATGAAGAAGAAGACATGTTATTTCTTACCTTTAACAAAACCTTGTGTCTATGGCGTTATTTAGGTGGTATATATAGGAAAAGGGAGAAAATATAGGCAAAAATGGATGTCAAGGTAAGACAATCTTTGGACTCTACATTCCCCTAGGATGGAGGTTTTGTATGTCCTCGTATGCTTCATCATTCTCAGGCACTTGTGCCTTTTGTTCATCACCTCCAAGTTTCACTTTTCTCTTCTTTTTGGTAGCTATTGGCATCCTAGGTTTTCTCATGAGAATTTTGTATTTTAAGTTGATAATCTCTCTTTGCATTGTCATGTTTTCCTTCTTCAACTTTTTGTTCTTTTTATACCACAAACTCAAATGAAGGATGAGATTGTCACTTTTTGCAATCTGGATCTCACTTTGTGCCTTCAATGCTTGATTCTCATTCTTGAGATACCTATTCAATGTTTCTAACTCAAAAATCTCTTGCTTTAAAATGTTTGAGGCTGAGTGTTCCTGTGGTTCATTTAACTGATTGCTCCCTTCTCCAGGACTTTGAATTGTTTCTTTAGTTGTTGTCTCTTTTCTTTCCAATGACTCTATATAGTCATATATCTCCTGTTGAACAGGGTCAACACTCGGACTATGCACTGGGCTTCTTAGAGGTGAGTTGCAAGGTGGTGGTGATACTCTCGGTGATGATTTTGGTGACCCTTTTGGAGAACTTTCAGGGTTTTCAGTTGGCTCGTTCTCAGTTGGCTCGTTTCCCTCGAGATCAATGTATTATGTAGCTTTCGAGATTATTTGTTGGACTGTGCTCAACCTTGTGCTCCTCCTCAGTCTTGAGGTTTGTAATCCCTGTACTTTCCTTCTTTTAGTCTCTGATTTTTCTTCTTGAGGAAGGGTCCTAGTTTGTGGTATTTCCTTTGCTCTTTTGCTAACTTTCTTCCTTCTAAGATTTCCCTTTTTCATTCTCTGCAATATATCTACTATGGGCAGCTCTTCTTCTGATAATTCTGGGTGAGTCTGGGGTTCCTGCTCTTTTACTACTATTGTTCTCTTCCTTCCTCTAAGGGTCCTACTGTTGCTGGCTTGTTCTGGGGATCTTTCTTCAAAATGGTTCCTCACCAGGAAACTCTCCCAGTTATCCCCTATACTCCGAAGATGGAACTCAACCAATATCTTTATCAAGCCATGATGATGCATGGTGTTTTCTATAAACTGAATTCTCTTTTGAACGTTTATGGACATTTTCTTTAGACTATGTAAGAGAAAATAAGGAAGATTCATCTGGTGATCTTCAAGAAAATGCATCATCATCCTAACATGGTAAAAATACATATACCCAAACCAACCCTCACAGGTGAAAGTTTTTTGAAGTATAACCAATAAATTTATCCATTTACTCTTAAGGGATGTGCTGAGAATACCTTTCTTGAAGACAGTGGTGTCCATATTTGGATTTTTCAGGAAGACCTTCCAATATTCTCCATTAATTCCGTTGTTCTTGAACCATTTTCTCCACTCCTTGGTAATTCAATAGACTTTGCGATCATGGACTCTGTTATGGTGATCTTTCTGTCTCCTATTTCGGCTTCAGTTCCATCAAACGAGCACACAAATATCTTTGTCACTTCCCTGTGAAAACGTTGAATTCTTCAATGAATTACAACCATTGTTTCTTTTGCAATAGCTCCTTGGTCTGAGGGTATCCCTCCAAGAATTTCTTCCCTGTTGGCTCAGTTTGAACAATGATCCCAATTGTGGAGGATGCTTTGCCTCAAAGATTGGTTACCTTGACAAGAGAATGGTGTTGGTAAGGTTTTGCTAAGTGGCAGAAGGACAAAGTGGCTATGAAAGTTCAGAGGAGTGTAAGAACAGGTGGATTATAATAAGGGTTATAGGAATGAATCAGACCATTGGGTGCATTTAAAATGATGATTCGGTAATTACTTCGACGGATTTGGAATGAGGACATGACATGACTTTTAAGTGGTGGATTATGATGTTTTTTTAGGCAACCATCACCCTTAAATTGTAATGATTTCGTTTCAATTTTTGGCAGTACTATGTCTTCTTAGTCATATATGCAATATATCAATCCCTATTGCTAAATTAAAGTAGCACATACCTTTGATCCACTTTTCTAACCTTGTTTGTTGTTCTGAGATTCCCTGCAGGTACTTTGCTCTGTCAATTGTCTTTCAATTCAAATCACCAAGTGTCCTTGTAGGCTAAAAAAAAAAAAATATTAGGCTGCAAAAACTTATCATAGCTATAGAAACTTGTCCGAGCTACAGAAAGTTGTTGATTCTACAGCTGAGAAAAAAAAATAATTTAATAACGGAACTTTATTAGTTTTTTTTTTAAAGGAAAATTTGAAGTGCCAACAAAAATTGGTTTTCACTCGAAATTTTTTGTATAAATTTGCCAACAGCATGTTGGTTTTCATGTTTATACCCTTTTATTATTATTATTATTATATATACACATATAATTTACATATTAATTTGTTTATTTTTTTAGAGAGTAAACTAAGTAAAAATTTCTAAGGTGGAAAAGAAGAAGAATTATTCTTGATCATTTTCAATTCTGAATTATCTTGGAACATTTTAACAAACTCCTCTTTTGTCAATGGCTTCTGGTACAATCTGAGTCGATGTCCATTTACTAATAGAGGAATTTTCTCTTCATCAATAGTCCTGATTCTAACTGCACCATTGTCAAAAACACTTTCAACTTCATAAGGTCCAAGCCAGTGGGTTTGGAATTTCCCTTGAAAATTCTTGAACTTTGAATCAAAGAGTAATGCCCAATCTCCTGGATGAAATTTCCTTTCCTTAATGTACTTATCATGCCATCTAGATCTCTATTGTTGAACTAGGCTAGTTCTTTGGAGGGCTTCTTGTCTGATTTCATCAAGTTCATTTAGTTGTCTCATCCTTTGCTTCTGTGCTTCTGATAAGTCAAGATCTAACTGGACTGTTGTCTTATAGGTCTGGATCTGGAACTCTATCGGAAGTAAGACTTGCTTCCCATAAACAAGTTCATAGGGAGTATGTCCTGTAGTATTTCTCCACGTAGTTTTGTAGGCCCATAATGCTTCTCGAATCTTCTCCACCCAATCCTTTCTGTGTAGATGTACAGTATTGGTAAGCATTGCTTCAATCACCTTATTTGTGGACTTAACTTGTCCATTGGCTTGTGGATGGTATGGAGTGGAATTCCGGTGTTTGATTTTGTATTGATCCACAAGCTTCTGCACTAATCTGGATGTAAAATTTGTTCCTTAATCTATTACAATTCTCTTAGAACACCAAAACGAGTAAAAATATCCTCAAAAAGAAATGAAACTACAACATTTTTAGAAGCAAAAGGAAGTGCTTTAGATTCTACCCATTTAGTGACATAATCAGTACATACCAGAAGATACTTATTTTGCTTTGAAGGTGGGTTGATTGGTCTAACAAAATCTAGTGCCCACTTCTCAAATGGTTCGATGAGTACCTATGGTTGTAGTGGCATTTCATTTGAAAGAGTGGGTTTTCCCATTCTTTGACAACTGTCACATATTTTAACATATTCTTTGGTGTCCCTAAAAATGGAAGGCCAATAATATCCTAAAAGCAAGATTTTGTAAGCAGTCCCTTTGTCAGAAAAATCTCCTCCACATGGCTCATCGTGGCAAGATTTAAGTATTTCTGTTATTTCGTCGTCTCAAACACATCTTTTGATGATGAGATCTTGTCTTATCTTGTATAACTCTTCATTTATCCATGAATGGGATGTGCTATTGTGGACTATTCTTCTGTTTTCTCTAGGAGATAAATGAAATGGCATTTTTCCTATAGCTAAATAGTTAGAAATATTTTCATACCAAGGTGATTTAGTAGATACTGCAAAAAGTTATTCATCAGGAAATTTATACTCTACGAGTTGATCATTATTTTCATTTTGTATTCTAGATAGAAAGTCGGCAATTGTATTCTACTTTCCTGGCCTATCTAGAATGGTTATGTTGAATTCTTGTAACAATAAGAGCCATTTGGTTATTCTTCCATTAGTGACTAGTTTATTCATTAGGTATCTAATGGAAGAATGGTCTGTGTGAACAAAAATTTCATAGCCAGTTATGTAATGTCTGAATTTGTTAATGGCATGAACTATAGCTAAAAACTCATTTTCAGTTACAGTATAATTTAACTTTACAGGAGTTAAATTTTTACTAGTATAATAGATTGCATAAGGAGTAAGATCTTTTTGTCCCAACACAACTCCTAAAGCTGAATCTGAAACATCTGTTGAGATATGGAAAGGCAATTTCCAATTAGGTCCTTTTAAGGTAGGTGCTTTAGAAATTCTCTTTTCAAAGTTTCAAAGGAAACTTGACATTCATAATCCAAATTGAATTCACAATCCTTGGTGAGCAATTTAAAAAGTGGGGATGCAATTTTTGTGAAGGTTTTTATGAATCTTCTATAATATCCAGTAAAACTGAGAAAACTTTTAACATATTTTTGATAACTTGGCACTGATAACTTAGAAATGACTTCAACTTTAGATGAGTCTACCTTGATTCCATCTCCTAAAATACGATGACCTAAAACAATTCCTTCATTAAACATCATGACACATTTTTCATGGCTTAACGAGAGATTTGTTTCTTTACATATTATTAATACTTTTTCCAAATTCTCCAGTGCTTCATTGAAGGAATCTCCATAAACTATGAAATCATCCATGTACACTTCCACATAATCGTGAATAAGATCAGAGAAAATTCCGAGGACTGCTCTTTGGAATGTTGCTAGAGCATTGCATAATCCAAAGGGAAGTATCCAATAAGCATAAGTTCCCTAAGGACAAGTGAACGTGGTTTTATCCCGATCTTCAGGGGCTACCTCAATCTGGTTATATCTACTGAACCCGTCCAAGAAGGAAAATTATTTTTTTCCTGCTAATGTGTCTAAGACCTAATCTAGAAAAGGTAGTGGAAAGTGGTCTTTTAATGTTGCTTTATTTAGTTCCCTATAATCGATGCATACTCTCCATTTTCTGTTTTTCTTAGGAACGATTACTAGGGATGAAACACACTTACTGCCAGATATTGGATAGATGAAATTTACATTTAACAATTTCTGCAACTCCTCCTCAACAATTTCTTTTAAATTTGGACCATTCTCCATTGAGGCTATCTAACCGGTCCTGCATTCTATTCAATGTAGATATGATGTACATGCAAGTTTTAGGATCAATTCCTCTCATGTCGATGCATTCCCATGCAAAGAAGAAGAATGTTTCTGTAAAATTTCTATCAATTGATTCTTTAGCACTTCTTCCAGGTTTTCATTAACATTCAAGGTTTTTCTTGGAAAGATTTCTATCGAGGAATTCCCAAATTTTTCCATGGAGAGCAATAATAATTGTTTAGATGAGAGATACTCATTACGACTACGATCATAATGTGAGGAAGATTCATTATTTTCCAATAGATTTGTAATTTGGTCTTCCTCTTTTACTTGTTCAGTAGTAAAAATAGGTTGTATATATTCTTCATCTTCTAACCATTATTCAGTTTCTGTATCTATTGGTGTTCTTGCAAGAGTATATAATGTAAATTTATTTGTAGAATTTCCATCTGAGATAAACATGTCACCTGATCTATAACCGATGAAAGCATCAGCTGTAGTTAACCAAGGTCTTCCTAGAATTAATGGGTGTCCTCCTAAATTATTCTTGGGCTTTAAGACCATGAAATCAACAGGGTATTACCAAGAATCTAAGAATACACAAACATCTTCCAACACACCATCAAGTTTAATCACAGACCTATCTACTAATTGCAATAAGGTTGGTGTGTATTGAAGGTTAGGAAGCCTAAGTGTGTCCATAGCTTGTTTACTCATTATGTTTATGGTTTCTCCTAGATCAATCAATGTGTTTGGTATTTTAGTTCCATTGATGTGAATTTTTACAATGGGGCTTCCTGGATCTAAGTATTTTTGAATTGTCGTCTTCCCCATCAGCAATTTTTCCAACTAACTGAATTCTTTTTATGTCTTTTCTTTTTCTCGCTGATCTTTGTGTACTTAGTTCCTTAATTATTTTTGCAAAAATTGGTATTTGTTTTATGGCTTGTAATAAAGGAATCTTAATACAAACATCTCTCAATTCATCCATCATATTTTAATTAGGCAAGATAATTTGTTTTTCTACTCCTTCATAAATTTTCAACCGTTCGAGGAAAGGTGGTCTAATTGATACCAAGGGTTGTTCTATGATGAGAGTGCTTATCAAAAATTCTTCTTTTTGTTTATTCTCCTTCTGAGGGAGAGAGGTCTCCCCTTCTTCTGATTGGTTTTTGTGTTTTTGAAAATCGGATCTTGTTTCTTGAATGACAATAGGGAGTTTTCTTGGTAACACTCTTCCAGACCTTAATTGGACATTATTTAGTTCTAGTGGAGTTATTACATAAGATTGAGGATTTTTCCCCTCCATGTTGTACGCAGGTTGTTGTGGTATTTTATTATTAGGATTCGAAAGTGGTTGAGTGGGTAATTGATTTGGTTTTTGTGGAAATGGTAGGGAGAGTTGTGGGTTTTGATTATGAACTGGAATTTGTGGTAATTGGTTAGCTTTTGTAATTTGATTAGATGGTGGTATAAATTATGGTGGAAGGTAGGATGACAAGTATTATTGATATTGAGCATAGGCTCCATAAGGAATTTTCCATCCTTGATTCCAAGGTTGTGACTGTGGCTGAGCCCAAGGCTGCTAGGCTAAATTCTAATTATTTTGTGAAGACTGAGAAAATTGTTGTGGTCTAAATCCTTGTGATTGATTTGGTTGGGGATTTTTCCATGGTCTTTTGGCTATAAAGTAGAGAGTGTCTACTAGTTCTTATATTCCTTCATCATTAAATACAACCTTGAGACCTGGTAACGATGGACATTCCTTTGTATCATGATTATCTGCACATATTACACAAGTTTCTATGTCTTTTGAATCTAAGGGACACTCTCTTAGAGCATTTTTCTTTCAACATTTGAGACAGAAGATGGATAATGCAACATTTTCGGAATTTTTCTTGTTTTGTATTTTAAGGGTGTCTATCTGCTCACTTAGGCTCCCTAAAATATCTGTTTTGAAGGTATCAAGAAAATTTCCTAATTTTTCCCTACTGACTATCCCAGCTGTAGATTTATTAATTCTTGACAAGAGAGGGTCTCTAGGACTCCTTCCAACTCGTACTTTACCCCTTGAGATATGTACACATAAATCACAAATATCTGCAATTGGAAGTTGGGAAATATCTCCCTTCCCAGTTAGGTTATGGAGATCAATCCACTCATCTTTAATAGCTCTGACTAAAATGGGTTTTAAGGTTTCTTCATCCAAATTATCCATTTTTGCTCTTTTAACATTGTAAACAAACCTTTCTACTAAATCTTTAAGATTTTCATCTTCTTTTTGTGTCATTTCAAAGACTTCATCTTTAAGGTTACTAGGCATACAATAATCTCTATATTTTCCTAAGAAAGCCTCTTTCATTTGTCCCCATGTTGTTATAGAATGCACTCCTAGACTCATGAACCATTTTAATGCTGAGTCTTTTAATGTAGCAGGGAACAATTTTAACTTTTGAGAAACATGCAGATAGTCATACGATCTACATAATGCTTCAAATTTGAAGAGAAATGTCTCTGGGTCTTCATTTCTTTTTCCGTGGAAATTAGGAAAAATTGAGGGTGATATATTTTTCATTATGAGGGTTGTATCTTCATCAAGAATAGTAAATCCAAAAGGATCTTTGTTTCCTCTGCCTCTACCCCCTCCTCTATTCCTATCTCCACCTCTACCTCTACCCCTTCCGCCAATCTTATTTTCCTTGCCATGGACATTATGTACCTCTCCTTCCCCTTCTTCAGCCATGATAGATTCTTCGTAACTAATATAGTTTTCTTCTTATCTTTCTGGTTCCTCTATCTATGGTTTTTCAAAATCAGTTTCTAGTTCCTCTTCTTCACTAGGACCTTCTAATTTTTCTCCCAAAATTTTCTCACCAGTTGAGGATAGAAAAATTACTCCCGTAGTTGGGGATGTAGGATTTTCTTCACTTACAACTTCAGTAGAGGAAGTGGCTGAAGTTCTTGATTGGATTTCTGATCTTGAGATTTCAGGAAGCTTTTGTCGATCTCTAAATGGAATTCGGGTTTGAGTAGGTGGTGTGGATCCTCGAAATCAAGGTGAAGTGAGTGGATTTGTTGGAATTAAACTTCTTCCTCGCCCTACAAATATACCTCTAGAGTCTCTATCCCTATGCATATCATGTTTTGGTTTTTTTCTTAACTTCTATTTGTACTTCCCTGGCAACGACGCCAAAATGTTTGGCCAATTTAATGTCTTTAAATTGTCAATCATAAATTGTCAACTAGGGTACATATACTGATGAAGTACAGGTGCACGATATTCACTAGAAGTTATTTCTTATGTCGTTATGTTCTTGTTAAGGTATAAACTTAAGATTAGTATGGAAATGGTGTCGTTAATTATATTTATGTCTCAATCCCTAACTTTATTAGCTAATTTCTTAGGAGGTATTCTCTATTGAATCAATTTATGGATGATATGAGAGTGATTCTAAATTCTACTTGTGTTAGACCATTTTTGGATTTTTGTGTTGAATTTTTGTGCTACAGCTCTAATTTACTAAGTGCAAGAGAAATCTATTCTATCAAACTGTAAAGGAATACTGTCTGAATTGAATTGTTAAGGAGAAGGCTCTCACTCTTTTACTTGTTCAATTTCATCTAAATAAGATATTTTGAACAACTATACTATGAAGTAAACATAGTTGGACTACACTAGATAAAAAGGCAAATGAAATAACCATGATGTACCAAATAAAAATAAATTCAAATAGCAGATTAAACTAGGTATAAAGCAAAGGGAAGTGCTCATGCATATAACGATTCACTGGCGAACTCATCATACTGCATTTCTTCACACAAAAATAGAGTATTCAATGAATGAAAAGAAATCTAAGCAATTGGTTAAAGGCCTGTCACTAGTCGTAGGGACCTTCCACGGATCAGTCCATAATCTCCAATCAACATAGCGCATACAAACATCAAACCAAGTCTATTACTTGCAAAATGAAATTCAACAAACTGTTTCAAAAATTACATCATTTGGCATGCACCAAATCACAGTGCGGCCATAGTTTTTATAATAAGTCTTTGGCATAACAGCATGAGCATTTTAATCCTAATTATCTTTATTTCAACTAAACTATATCGCTAAACCTTCGATTTTCTATTTCGAAAGAAAATTGATAAGGTTTTGATGAAACTCATATTTTGTTCCAGTGACAATCATGTAGTTGACTTTGGGGTTTGACCATGATATCCTGTGATCATCTTGATGAACTGGTTCAAAGGGATAGGAAGGGATCCATTAGGGGACCATTCCTTATCCATCTGTATCCTTCTTCACTGAGCTAGAGCTTTTGAACCTTGCAAACAATGGAGGTGGCTGCAGAAATATAGATTAGCTGTGGAAACAGACCAATTTTGTAGCCAAATGCATTCTTTAACAAAAAGATAGGGTATATAGTCAAACATGAAGAAGAAGACGTGTTATTGCTTACATTTAACAAAACCTTGTATCTATGGAATTATTTAGGTGGTATATATAGGAAAAGAGAGGAAACATAGGAAAAAAGGGATGTTAAGGTAAGACAATCTTTGGACTCTACAATAGCATCTCATAGAAACTAGGATGAGTTGGAAGACTTAATTGTAATTAGTTATTTTCCATGTAATTGAGAGCTTCATGGGCTTAGTGGGAGGCTTAGATATTCTTCAATCCTCTATAGCTGACAATTCAAGGCCTTTAGGTAGAGCTATACCTCACCAAGCATTAGTATAATCTCCTCCTTAGCTTCATTTTGATTTGATGAAACTCTTCCTAAGAGGGTCTACATATGTTAGTATAAATCCATTATGTGCGTGTACTGATTATGTTGTCCCTTCGTATGACCTGTGTTGAGCATTGAGGCTGACACTTTGTTGCACTATTTGTATTTCATAAACACTCTCTTTCACCAATTATGCCCTTTTCAACATTTCTCAACTCAGCTTGTATGATTTGTGGAGTCTAGTCATGGTAGTGCTTTGCTGAGGACTCTGTACGTTGGTGATATGATGCACCTTTCCTTGGCCTCATAGTATGCAATGCCTCACCTACAACGTGCACAATAGTAGGACATTTTCATCACCCTCAACCAAAATCAAAACTTAAAACCAATAAACTAGTAACAAGTGGAGTGGAGGCACTAAAGGAACAAAAAATATGGAGAGCCACAACAATTGCAAACCTTCAATTAGAAAGGGATAGAATGTTGGGAACCTAATGGAGAAATGGCCATCCATGGTGATTGAGAGAGAAAAAACACCTATAAACCTAACAAATGAAGCATAAATAAATAAGTAAACAACCTTGAAAAACAACAAAATCCTTAGAAAAAACCGCATTAACACACAAAAGCACTTGACAATTCTAAATGCAACAAAATATAATAGCTAAGGCACATTAAATCATCAATTACAAATACATCATGATTGTACACTTGAACTAATAACCAATTATTTTTTTGTAATATCCAACCATAATTTCTATTGATATTCAAAAAACTAAATTTACAACTGATATGCTTTGTAGCATATTGTTGACTTTGTCAACCAAAAAGTCAATATCCACATATAACCGAGAGTAACAATTGCCCCGATGATCAACAAAACAATAAGTACTATCTAGTAGAAATAACGACCACACTAAGTTTACCACTGACAGAGCATACATACTATGGAACTAGAAAATAAACATAACATGAAAGAGTCTCAAAACATAATATCTCAACAAAGAAACTTGATAGTGGAAGAGCACCAAGAAAAATCATTCGTCAAGGATGATCACTAGATGATCTGGAGACAAATTTCCATTGACCATGTTAACTGGTGTGGCATCAATGATCACATCACCATTCTAAGGCACTGTGGAATCAATGTCTGAATGGGGATTGATGTAGCACTTGATTTTGTTTAGCCAAACCACAATGTCATCCATATCGTATCTAATATCCCACATTATATTCTTGATGTCCTCCTGACGCACAAACAACTTATAATTATCAACCTACTTGTCCCTCAAAACCATATGAAGGAGAGAGCTCGTATATCTATGAGAGAATATTGAATGCATGAAGTATATACAATGCTTTCTCCATTTGCAGGGGTCTAGTACCCACTCTGATTTTCATTCAAAAACCTTAGAATCTGAATGATACTGTCTTTCACCGAATTCTCTTGCCTCTAGTGATCGTATTTCCTATCAAACCTCCAGGGGCACAACATCATAAAAAAATGCCAATGACTCCCAACCAAAGAGACAATGTTGTCTGGAGGAGTAACCCCCTCTTCTACTAATGCATCATCGCCGCAGTACCATCGAACATAAGAACCTGCAATAAAACTGGACCGATAAGAGTCGAGACAACCCACAAGTGTAGTTATGTACGAAAGTAGGGTCACGTTGAGACAAAAAACCCTTGATTTCCCAAAGACCATACACAATTAACAAGGATATAAAATCATTGTAAACTTCATCCACATACCTACAACCATGAGTATTCCAATCCAACATGACTCAAGACCGAGTATGAATAAGAACCATAGACAATTCGTCCTCTTGAGATGATGAAACCATCCACTGATTAATTTGAAACTTCACGGTGTTAAAACCAAATCGAGAATGAACCATTGTACCAGACACCAACAACCAAAACTTTGCAATTAAAAGATAGCTTGAAAGGTTCAAGGGATTGTAAATCCGTCGACAGGAGTACCACAACCAACTCGAAAGAAGGGCTAGAGGAGGAGTCATGCAAAAAGCACACAAAATACATTTGGTGGCCTCCCGTGACCCCACAACCCTATTGATGACAATAATAAAGTGGAAAACACAAAGAGGAGACCGGCCAAAATAATCACCACCCTTAACTATATCCCTTAACACAAGACAAACTGGGAAGTATCACAAAATAACACAACTACGTAACCTGAAATGACATTGTATACAATTAAAATACCGAGACTAATTACATGACCACCCCGGGCCTGAATATACCCTCAAGTACCTGCTCAACACTAAGTAGAATGAGAAATTACAAAGGACAAGAGTTTGAGAGCATGCAACTCTGTAAAAACCTTGACCATAAAAAAACACCTTCCGCTCGCACATTTCCAAAGAGAATGGAGATAGTATGTTGCCACCCTACATACAATGGTACCCTTCACAACTCCTCAGTAGCAATTGAACCTATATATGACTGGAATGAGACAAAACCAAAATAAGAAAGCCGGTATCTCACAAGAATACATGTTTTATAGACGGGTTTGATATCAATTTGCTGATTAATGTTTTTATGCAATAGACAATCCACTGACACATACCCCACAAGAGTTAGAATTGTTTAGCACCACCCTGTAAATGCTAGAGCTCTACTCCACCCTATGTGTTTAATAGGGTATGTATATAACCTTGATCCAATAGAGAGATGTTGAACCATGAAAAAACACAGAGCCTTTGACATTCCTTTACCACGCGGCAAGTGTTTAGCCCCATCGTGTGCTTTAATGGCCTGAAACCACCCATAATTCATGTATCATTAATGTAGGTTGATCATATGTTAGGGAAAAACCTCCCTATCTCCATTCTCCCACAGGAATGCCTCTCCTTGGTAGCTTAGAAAACCTCAACTGCATGTTCAAAGGTGTTTTCAAACCCACTAACTCATACCATAATCATGTGAAGTAAATGCCCCACATAAAATAACATATGACACCCATACTTAACTCTATTTTCCTCTTTCACACGTCAGGGATTTTGTGTCAAGTGGGTGTCTTGGCACACTCCCCCAGTGTTTCCCCCACCTTGGCCACCGAAACTCCTTGCCAGCTGCTCATTAGATCTATGTTTCTCGTTTGTCGAAAAATGCCCACACAAGGTCGACGATGGTTTATCGTCATCCAAACACCTCCATCAGAGAGTACTAATAACCATTAACCATTAACTCCCCTCACACTATGATTACCTTTATTTATTTGTCTTATTACAATTATATTTGTTAGTGTATTATAATATATGTGAGTTTTTATACATTTAAGTATTATTATTATTATTATTTTAAATAACTTTTTATTCTCACATTTAAACAAAATATAAAAACTTGGTTGGTAACCAAAAATAAATCTAACTTGTATCCATATTAAGATCAAGGAAACCAACTTATCACTTAAGAATTTTATATTTTCTTTTTAGTATACCAGGGATGGTATTAGGCATTCACTTTTTCCTTTGGCTACATATTAGTTTGTCTTTGACTAAAACTTTATGTCCTTATTCTTAGTTTAACATTAAGAATTCATTTTTTGTTATTTTTTATTATTATTTAAATTGATTTATTTGTAAGGTAATTGGTTTACGTCTTATTATGGGTTGTTTAGTAACTTCCAATTCTATTATTTACTAATTTGTTGCTTTTAATTTTATTTCCATTTGATTTTTATTTCCTTTTTCTATTATTTCCATTTTCATGAATTAATTAAAGTTTTTTCAATTTAAGATGGCTTATTATTATATTATATTTTAATAAATTTAATTATAAGAAATTACATATATTAATAAAAAATAAAACACACATACATATAAAATAAACATATATAATTTTAAGTATACATATTAATATAAACAATATTAGTTAATCATATCCTTTAATTTTTGATGATAATATTTAACAATACAATATTTTATTAATTGTTTTATTTATGTGATATCTTATTATTTTTTAATTTAATTAAAGTATATTTAAGTTAAGAAGCAAGTACTAATTATTATATAATATTTGTTTTTTACTTAACTATTTATGCATTAATTATTTTATTATTATTTGTTTTTTACTTAACTATTTATGCATTAATTATTTTATTATTATTATTTATTATATAATAAAAGATAAATATTTAAATATTCAAACTATTATTATTTATTATATAATAAAAGATAAATATTTAAATATTCAAACTTTTCACATCGATCCCTCTCTCCATTAAACATTGACCTTGCTATAAAGTTATGTAAAAGATAAAAAATATTTTAATATTATTAAAACATTAGATTCATATTTATATGGTAGTTTGTGTGGGTTTAATAAACATTGATCATGCTATGAAGTTATGTAAAAGATAAAAAAATGTCTGAATATTATTAAAACATTAAAATTATATTACATGGTAATTAGAGTGGGTTTAATAATTAAATATATATTTTAGAAAAAATAAAATATATAATTTTTTATAAAATATAAAATTTAATTAATTAATTATATCACAATTTTTTCATTTACAAATGAATGACTAATTTAGTTAAATATAATTTTAAAATAAAATTATTATTATTATAATTATAAATTATTAAAATGAAATGATCTTTTATAAAATAAGTTTTGTTCGTTAATATAATATTATATAAAAGTATATATACGAAAATGAAAGATAAAAAAAAAAAAATATTTTATTAAAAATATCTATATATATATATATATATATAAATGGAATTGAAATATTAAATAAATAAAAATGGTATTGAAATATTAAATAAAATATATTTAGAATAATATTTTCTTTGATATTTCTAACTAGCTTTCCTTTTATTTTACACGCTCATATAAAAAAAATATTAAATTATTTTACCACCCTTATTATACATGAAAATAAGGGTAGAGAAAAAAAATTAAAAATATATATTTGGAATATATGTATTTTTTATATTTTCTCACCCTCATTATATATAAAGATGAAGATAAAGGAAAATATTAAAGACGATATATAATATTCCCCCTGATGAAGCTGTGAGTTTCGATATAACGAACGAAGGAAAAGATGTTTGAAGTGAGTCATATTGTTAATATTTTTTAGATTATTATATATTTATTGTGAAAATCTATATTTGAATAATTTTTTTAGTTATTTATTAAATAATACAAATAGGAAAATAATGGCTTATAAATATAGAGGATTATTTAAATAATAAAATGTAAGTTTAATTTAATTAAAAAGAAAAGGAAAAAATAATTGTGCAATAAATAGATTTAATTCTTTTAAAATATTTTTTATATTAAATAAATATGAGAAGTAAAAAAATAATAAAGTAATAATAAGTAAGCATATATTTTCATGTTTTTTAAGTATTTTTTAATAAATTATATAAATTTTAATTGGGTTGGGCCAACCTATGGTGTACCGGTTGTCACGCCTAGCAGCGCCGGGCAGCCAAGTTGGTATGGAAGAATTGCTGAAAGCATCTAAGCGGGAAATCCTTCTCTATGTTTTGGGTGGATATTTCATCTATTGTCACATACCACAAAACATAATGATATTAAACGAGCTAAGGAGTTCTTAAATAGTGAAAACACAAGGTAGTCATTAACGAATTAATAATAAAATAATCAAGGTAATTGTTAAAGGAATAAATTAATTAGGTTAAAGGTCCAAGTCAATGTTTGAATAAGAAACTGAATGTATATAGGGGCATTATAATTAGTCACATTTTAGCCAAATTGTATGGGCTCGTTTTGGAAAAGAAGACTAGCCTATGGCTTGAAAGCCATGGTAAGAGAGCTAAAGGGAAAATTGGATTTATGAGACATCACTCAACTATTTTCCACCTTATTACTCTTAGAATCATTTCCAAGTAATGTCACAATAATAAAATTGATCTCTTTTGTTGTTTTGTTGACTTTAAAAAATATTTCGACACAATTCCTTATGTTAAGCTACGGCGAAGACTCAAAGAGATGATGGTTCCTCTCGAGTCGAGTGTTACAATTGGCATTGTTTTCATTGATGGCAAAGGAGCATCTATGTGAATCAATATGTTGAGCTTGGGATGTTGATGAGCTAATGATGTTGGTTTATGTTGTTGTATACATATGATGAGTGAGAATGTTACTCAAAGGCTGTTTTATGTTGAATGCTAGATGGCTTGATGGTGGCCTGGGTGCAGGTGATATGGACAAATGGCCGAAGCCTGATATAATTTCTTCAATTTCTGGATGAATTCCTCTGTCTACTTCAACAGGTATATCAGTCATCTAATGTTAGATTAACTGCTTCATCAATTTTCCCTTTGATCACCCCTACCCTTGTTATCGGGCACAAATCATCTCATAGGCCTTTCTTCCTCTATCAGGATTATAATCCCATAGAAATTATAAAGATAAACTATCGTTCCTTTAAAACATGTGAAAATGCGTTTTAAACGCAATATATACAGGCAGAGGATTTCGTTCCAAAGGAATGAAAATACACTATCGGTGGGTTTTGCAAGGGAAATAATCCACACACAGGAATACACTATCGGCAGTCGCTATCGCTCCCAATTATCTTAGCTATGGAGGTCCAATGCGATATCGCTATCGCTATCAGCGATTGACAATGGCCTCTTTAATATAGATCCACCTCCCCACTAAACTTCTGATGAAATAGTACATGGACTATCGAAAATCGCTATCGACAGTTCCAGCACTTAAATGCTATGCTCCTTCTGTTCCGATCTGGCGATGCGATAATAATCGTGGACCCGATAGCCTTTTCACTCTCCTTTATAATGTTTCGGTTCCGGGTTGTTGGGGTTTCGGACTTCAGCGCTTCCAAAGGCTAGGCTCTCCCCACGCCAACGCAATGATGCGATAAAGGGTTCCGACCCGATGAGGTTATAGTCCAGAGGTGATAATATTTCAGGTGTGGAACTCGGTTCCGGCTAAGTAATTTCATGGTTTCCTGTGTAAAATAGAGCTTTGCCATGGAACTCTATTAAGCAAATAAAAAATCCAACTTGTCAATATGAAGGAAAACAAGTTAAAGGATTCAACTACTATGTTAATTGGAAATTTTAGGCCAAATCACTAATATGAAACTTAGAAGAAAAGAATCGAACTGATACATGCATAAAAATAATAGTTTAACAGATAAGCATCAATCAGATGCACAAAAAGAGGTTTTTTGCAGATGATAATGCTTCCGGTCCCCTCCCTCCTCAGAGCGTCCCGTTATTTTATTTTATAAATAATAGATAAGCCCTCTCGGTCCTTATCCATACAAAAGCATGCCTTTTACATCAATTTAAAGCAATTATGCATAAAGCTTATTATCGCTTATCCATAGGCGATTATTACAGAATGCTTTTATTCTTAATTCTATCCCTATCTTAAACTAAAGAAAACATGGAAACTGCTGGCTAAAGGACCCCACTCCTTTGCATGTAGATTTTTTGGATTTTTGGAATAAGTTTGAAGATTTTCCCTCCAAGTCACATGCTCCTGCATCAGACTCCTGAGGAAAAAATTCTTCATGGGCTCCGGTCCATGAGTTCATCTACAGAACTGCCCAGTTTCTGTAGCATGTCTTCTGTAACCCAAGTAGCTTCAGCGGTTGGAATATCCTTCCATTTTACCAAATACTGGAAGTACTCTTGTCCCCTTGTTTTCTTAACCACCTTCTTGTCCATAATTCTTTCTGGCTACAAATTCTTTGTTGTGGGTAGTTCTTTTACCCAATCAATCTCTTGGGTCTCTTGATCTTATGCTGTATCATCTGTAGTTTCACCTTCATACTTGTACAGGTCTGCAACATTAAAAATTGGTGATATTCCAACATCAGGGGGTAACTCAATCTCATAGGAATTTGCAGAAAATTTCCTCAACACTCTGCACGGTCCAATTATTTTGAACTTCAATTTGTTATACTCCCTCTTTGGAAACCTCTCCTTTCTGAGATGTGCTAAAACCGGATCTCCAACTTCAAAGTTCACCTCTCTTCTTCTCACGTCTGCTCTAGTTTTATACTTGATGTTGCTATCCTGCAGCTATTGTTTCACTTGTTCATGTATTGTTTGCATTTCTGAAGCAAAATATTCACCCTTTGAACTTCTCATCTCATCTTTTCCCAAGTTTCTTAACTCAATTACTCCTCTTGGGTACATGCCATAAACAATATGTAATGGACTTTGTCCTGTAATCCTGTTAGGTGAGTCATTATATGCATATTCAGTTTGTGCTAACACTTGATCCAATTGCTTTGGATGTTCTGCAATAAGGCTCCTTAAAAGATTGCCTAAACTCCTATTCACAACTTCAGTCTGTCCATCAGTTTGTGGATGATAGGTAGAACTGAAACTTAATTTAGTTCCCAACTTCTTCCATAGTGTCCTCTAGAAATTTCCAATAAATTTGGAATCCCTATCTGAGACAATACTCTTAGGCAACCCATGCAATCTTACAACCTCCTTAAAAAACAAATTAACAATGTGAGAAGCATCACTACTCTTATAACATGGAATAAAGTGTGCCATTTTTGAAAATCTATCCACTACAACAAAAATTGAATCATTACCTCTTTGAGTCTTTGGTAAACCCAAAACAAAATCCATACTTACCATATCCCAAGGCCTAACTAGAATTGGTAATGGGATATACAAACTTGTGCTTTGGCTTCTTCCCTTCACATATTGACAGATTTTACAAGTTCTCACATACTTCTCCACTTCATATTTCATTTTCGGCCAGAAATAAAATCTATTCAACTGTTCAAAAGTATTCTCTATGCCAAAATGTCCTACAAGTCCTCCACTATGTTTTTCTTTGATTAAATTCTCCCTCATTGAATAATTTGGTATGCACAGTTGATTTTTCTTATACAACAGTCCATCTCGTAAGAAGTAATCCAACCATTTACTCCTCCATCAAAAAATGATTGTTACAAGCTTCAAATGGCTCTTTAAAATATGGATCTGTTTCATACAATTCTTTAAGAAATTGAAAACCCAACACTTGGATTTGACTCTCTTGGAATAATACATTCCTCCTACTTAAGGCATTTGCAACTTTGTTTTATTGGCCATTTATATGCTTCAAAGCAAAATGGAAACCCTGAAGATACTCCACCCATTTGGCATGTTTCTGGCTAAGTTTTGGTTGCTGCATAATATACTATAGTGCATGGTTATCTGAGTAAAGGATAAATTCTTTTGACATTAGATAATGCCTCCATTTCTTTAATGACTACAAAACTGCATAGAACTCCTTGTCATAAGAAGAATACTTCTTTTTGGAATCATTTAGCTTTTCACTAAAGTAGGCTATAGGTCTATCTTCCTGGCTTAATACACCTCCAATAGCTTCTCCACTGGCATCACACTTCACTTGGAAAGGATTACTAAAATCAAGTAAAACCAAAATAGGCTTTTCAGTGATCTTCTTCTTTAACAACTAAAATTTTTTTCTGCTTCAGTAGTCCATCTCAATGGCAATTTTTCCTTCTTTATGGTCTCAATAATAGGTGCATTGATCTTACTAAAATTATTAATGAATTTTCTATAAAATCTAGCAAGACCATGAAAACTTCTTACCTTAAAAACACTCTTTGGTGAAGGCCACTCCATGATTGCCTTGATCTTCTCTAGATCCATCTTCAGCCCTTCAACAGAAATAACAAAACCCAAGTATACTAGCTCTTCTTTCATGAATGAACACTTCTTCAAATTCAGCAATAATTTCTCCTGTTGTAGTCTTTGTAAGACATAATTCAGATGCCTCATGTGCTCCTCCTTAGAACTGTTGTAAACTACTATATCGTCCAAATATACTATTAGAAATTTACCAATAAAATCTTTAAAAACTTCATTCATGAGTCTCATAAACGTACTTGGTGCATTTGACAACCATAAAGGCATTACTCTCAACTCATACAATCCCTTATTTGTCTTAAAAGCGGTTTTCCACTCATCCCCTTCTCTTATCCTTATCTGATGATACCCACTTCTAAGATCTAGTTTTGAAAAATACTTTGCTCCACTCAAGCAATCCATTAAATCTTCAATACTAGGTAAAGGATATCTATACCTGATTATGATTTTATTGATGGCTCTTGACTTTATACATTCTCCAGCCTCCATCTTTCTTTAGACTCAACACTATTGGTACTGCAAGGACTCCAGCTTTCTCTGATCAGCCGTTTGTCAAGAAATTCTTGCACCTGCTTCTTAACCTCTTCATTTTCTCTAGGAGTCATTTTATAAGCTGCTTTGTTAGGTAGACTTTATTTAGGAATCAAATCTATATGATGGCTAATTATTCTAATGGGTGGCAACTCATTTGGCAAATCATCAACAATAATATCACAATATTTCTCCAACATGTCTTGAATTTCAATGAGTAAATCAGAAATTTTAGTAGAAGTCATTATTACCTTTGGCTTGCAAATTACAACAAAATTTACCTCATTCTCTTAAATCTGTTTTAGGTACTCCTTTCCTCCTATTAATAGAGTTTTTGGATCAGTCTTCTCTCTTGGTACATCTTATTCTTGCAGAGGTAGCAACGTATGATTGACACCATCCTTTCCAAACTTGTAGGTGTTTCTTTTTCCATCATGCATGGCTCCTCTGTCATATTGCCAAGGTCTTCCAAGCAATATGTGACACACATCCATTGGCATGACATCACATACAATTTTATCTTTATACTTGCCTACTTGAAATTCCACTTCACACTGTTCATTCACTAATAGTTGATGTCCCTTTTGCAACCATGACACCTTGTAAGGTGTTGGATGTTTCATTGTCTTCGGCTTCAATTTCTCCACCACTTCTGTAGAGACCAAATTATCAATGCTGCCACTATCAATGATCATCTAAAAACATTTCCCTTGAACTTTACACATTGTTATGAATAAAGTCTTTCTTTGTGATGATTCAACTATCTCTTTTGTTGGCTTGAGCAAAACTTTATTAACTACCAAAGATTCTCCTCTCTCTGGTATATTTCTTCTTCTGTCACTGCTGTTGTTATTGCTTCTCCCTTAGCTTGAGCAACAATAGCATTCCTCTGATTTTTTTCTGCTTTCTCTGGGCACTTAAAGGCTCTGTGTCCCAGTTTGTTACATCTGTAACATCTTATTTCTCTTCCTCTTCCTTTGCCTCCTCCTCCTCTAGAAAAACTCCCTCTGCCTCTTGCATCACCTCCTGTGGATGCATGTTGGATTGAGCTGCTACTAGATCCATCTTTAGGTGTTGTAGAACTCCCTCTACCACCTTGACTTCCCCTTCCTCAGAAAGTACCTCTCCCTCTAGCAGATTACTTCCTCATGAGTTTTTCTTCAGCTTTTAGTGCTATCTGATAAGCTTCCTCTACTGTTTTGGGAGACAGTAAACTTATCTCATCTTGAATTTCCATCCTAAGGCTATTCATATATCTAGCCACCTTCTCA
The DNA here is from genome assembly GCA_031772625.1 of Pinus tabuliformis. Lineage (NCBI taxonomy): Eukaryota > Viridiplantae > Streptophyta > Pinopsida > Pinales > Pinaceae > Pinus > Pinus tabuliformis. The sequence goes on along the minus strand of CM062818.1, from coordinate 484,508,934 downwards.
TCTATATCTTGGGCTTCTCCAACTCTTATGCTTACCTTGTAGAATTCCTCTGTGTATTCTTTCATTGTCAAAGACCTCTGTCTAATATTTTTCATCTGTCTGAACAAGGTTTTTTGGTAATTACTTGGTAGAAGCTTAGATCTTACCTTTGCTATCATCCTGCTCCAATTCTTGACAGGTTTCTTGCCAAGTCTCTTTCTTTTTGCCTGCACACCATCCCATCAAAGCACTACATGGCCTTTTAACTTGATGACAGCAAACTTTACTTTCTTCTCATCTTCTGTTTCTTCATAATCGAAGAATTTCTCCATGCTATTAATCTAGTCTATCAATTCTTCAGGATTCAGTCCTCCTTCATATATTGAAACCCCAGTCTTTGGCCTAGCTGTGGATCTCAACACTGACTGGAAGAATCTCATCTCAGGGGTAACTGCTACAGCTTCCTCCTCTGCAGCTTCAACCTCAGGTTCACTAACATCTCCATGATGTATGTTTATGCCTATTGTTAATGCATCCAACCTAGCTTGCATCTGTTGCATAGCTTTCATTACTTCAGCATTTGCAACAGGCCCTCCTCTTCCACCACGTCCTCATCCTCTTCCAAATCTGAAATCTATATTAACTTTCCTTCTCCTGCTTTTGAGATTCAATTAAATGTCAATTGGTTGCTATGATACCACTAATGGTGGCCTGGGTGCAGGTGATATGGACAAATGGCTGAAGCCTGATATAATTTCTTCAATTTCTGGCTGAATTCCTCTATCTACTTCAACAGTTGTATCAGTCATCTAATGTTAGACTTATTGCTTCATCAATTTTCCCTCTAATCACCCCTACCCTTGTTATTGGGCACAAATCATCTCATAGGCCTTTTTTCCTCTATCGGGATTATAATCTCATAGAAATTATAAAGATAAACTATCGTTTCTTTAAAACAAGTGAAAATTCATTTAAAACACAATATATATATGTGGAGGCTTTCATTCCAAAGGAACGAAAATACACTATCAGTGAGTTTTGCAAGGGAAATAATCCACACACAAGAATACACTATCAGTAGTCACTATCACTCCCAATTATCATCGCTATGGAGGTTCGATGCAATATTGCTATCGCTATCGACGATTGACAATGGCCTCTTTAATATAGATCCGCCTCCCCACTAAACTTCTAATGCGTTAGTACATGGACTATTAGAAATCACTATCATCGATTCCAACACTCCAATGCAATACTCCTTCTATTCTGATCTAGCGACGCGATAATAATTGCAGACCCAATAGCCTTTCCACTCTCCTTTATAATGTCTCAGTTCCAAGCTGTCGAGGTTTCGGACTTTGGCGCTTCCAAAGGCTAGTCTCTCCCCGCGCCAACATAGCGATGCGATAAAGGGTTCGGACCCAACAAGGTTATAGTCCATAGGTGATAATATTTTAGGTTTGGAACTCTGTTTCAGCTAAGTAATTTCACGGTTTCCTGCGTAAAACAAAGCTTTGCCGCAGAACTCTATTAAGCAAATAAAAAAGCCAACTTGTCAATATGAAGGAAAACAGGCTAAAGGCTTCAACTCCTGCATCAATTGGAAATTTTAGGCCAAATCATTGATATGAAACTCATAAGAAAAGAATTGAATTGATACACGCATAAAAATAACAGTTTAACAGAGAACCATCAATCAAATGCACATAAAGAGTTTTTTTGCAGATGATAATGCTTCTGGTCCCCTCCCTCCTCAGAGCGTCCCATTATTTTATTTTATAAATTATAGATAAGCCCTCTTAGTCCTTATCCATACAAAAGCATGCCTTTTACATCGATTTAAAGCAATTATGCATAAAGCTTATTATCGCTTATCCATAGGCAATTATTACAGAATGCTTTTATTCTTAATTCTATACCTATCTTAAACTAAAAAAAACATGGAAACTACTAGCTAAAGGACCCCACTCCTTTGCCTGTAGATTTTTTTGGATTTTTGGAATAAGTTTGAAAATTTTCCCTCAAAGTCACATGCTCCTGCATCACTTGAACTGAAGAAGGTTGAAAGTGATGTGAAGTGCAAAGGTTATGCTAATCAATGTGGACATAAAATATTGAGACAAAAGTTGAAATACATATATTTCTTTGAACATGAAATGTAGATAATAGAAATCTAATTTATCTCTTGTTATTATTACTGATTGAGCTATTAGTCCAACTATATTTTATATTACAAATAATTTTTAGAATTGAGAGCAAAGCGACAATCTTGAGAGCAGCTTTTGGAAGTCCAAGAGACAATGCTTCATTTCATATTCTTGCGAAGAATACAAACAACCAAGTTAGCTTGCTTATAAAATATAAAATGTAGAATGGTAAATAGAATTTTTGAAGAAAAACAATCTGCACAAGAAAGTGGATGAGCAACAAGGGAAGAGATACAAAGTGAAAAGGAAAAGCAGTGCAGCGGTAGACTTGATAGCGTAACTGTAAATCAGGTAACCAACATTTGTGGCATGATGTTGTGATTGAGAAATTTTTGTCCCTTTCTATGTTGTATCTTGAAAAGGAACAGGTTGTAGCCTATTGAGGTAGGAGCCTCCTATGGGTCGTAGCCTACAAAAAACTTATGGGAGTTGGAGCTTCCTTTGAGGTAGGATCCTCTTGTAGGTTGGAGCCTACAAAAATATAATGTAATAAGGAGTAGCAACTTGCATTCACATCACTTCCAGCCTAAAATTTGTGGTTTTCTCCCTTAGGTGTTTCCACTTATATTGGGTGTCTTCATGTGTTTATTCTTGGGTGTTGTGTGAATGTTTTGAATACTTGATAAACAAATCTACAAATTTATTTCCTTGAAACTTGCAAAAGGAATTCAATAATAATTGATCACAAACACAAACTATTAACTCCATAAGAAGAAGATTAAGTTGAGAAAAAAAAAAAAATTTGAATTATTGATTCACCCCCCCCCGTAATTCTCAATCATAAATATCAATTGGTATAGCAGTCTAACAACTAGAAGGACGTCCTAAGTCAGTAAAATGGCTAGTCAAGAAGGATGCTCAACAAATAAATCCCCTCTATTTATTGGTACAAACTATGCCTTCTGGAAAGTAAGAATGAAGACATATTTAATGTCTCTAGGAATAGAAGTTTGGGTTGTTGTGATGATAGGGTATGAAGAACCAAAGGAAACAACTAGTGACAAAGATGCGAAACCAAATTTTACAGTTAATGAAAAAGCTATGAATGCACTTATGAGTGGTCTATGTGAGTTTGAATTTATCAAAGTAATGCATTGTGAGACAACTAAATATATCTGGGTTAAATTAGAAAATATTCATGAAGGAGATAAAAAGGTGAAGATGGCCAAATTACAAGTGTGTAGAACACAATTTGAGACCTTAAAAATGAATAAAGATGAAGATATATCTAGATTATTTTTAAGAGTTGATGAAGTTGTAAATGTCATGTTGGGTCTAGGAGAAACAATCAACGAAAGTGTAATAGTTCGGAAAATTTTGAGGTCATTACCTTCTAAATTCAATCCTAAGGTTTCATCTATTGAAGAAACAAAAAACTTTGAGACTTTGAACAGTAATCAACTACATGGCTCTTTGACAGCATATGATATGAGAATTCCAAAAGGGAAGGCAACCAATAGAGAGGCAAATTTCAAGGTAAACAAGTCCATAGAAGAAAAGGAGCGGTCATGCTCAGGTTCTGATGAATAAGAAGAAAAATTTGTCAAACGGTTGAAGAGAAGCATAGGTAAGTATAAAGGAAAACTTCAATTTAAGTGTTTTAACTGTGGAAGAATGGGACATTATGCATCAAAATTCCATATAAGAAAGAGGAAAATCGGCCAAAAGTGAAAGAGAAGAACAAGTCTAACAAAATGCAGAAAGAGAGAAAATTCAAAAGGAAGAATTTCTATGCTCAAGAACATAGCAGTGGTTCTAAAACTTTCAATGAATCCTCTAGTGAAGATGGAACTAGTGAATTCATGTTGATGGCCTTGGAAGAACTTGAAAGGGATTGTTAGGAATATGAAGAAGAAGAGGAAGGTGAGATAGACCTTGAGGGGGAGTTAATCAGTTCCCTAAATGAAATAGAAAGCCTTAAACTAAAGAATAGAAAGAAGAAAGAGATAATATTGAAATATGTAAAGGAAGAATCAAATTCAGAAGACATTATCAAGTTCAAAGTTGAACTTGAAGAAGCAAAGAAGGTGGAAGACATTTTAATGAAGCAAATAAAAGAGAAAAACCAGGAGTGTGAAAGATTGGAGGAAGAGGTGGTATTTCTAAAGAAAACGCTAGAGAAGGCTCAAACTGAACTAAACATGAATATTCAACAGATAAAAGGATATGAAAAAATGGACATGATATTAAATGCTCAGATGTCTCCACTCATAAAGACTGGGTTAGGCTATGAAGCAGAATCTGGTAAATCTAAGGTAGAGGATAAAAATACAATCACCTTTGTAAAAGCTGCTAGGGGTGAGGATGAAAACTCTCATAAATCTAAGAAAATAATTGAGCAACAATCCAACATCAAGTGAACAACTGCAAAGGAACATTGTCGATAAAGTATAGAAGGTAAATGAAATGGACAATCAAACAACAATCTATCAGAAATTGCATTTCTTCAGGAGACAAAATTATTAAATGTTAAGATGGTTATATTCTCAAACAACATCAACTAGCAGGTACAGATATTTGTTTTATGGATATTGCTACTACTACAAAAAAATTGGACATAAAGCCATAAATTATAGAGCTTATTTCAAAAGAAATGATTTGGGAAATTTTAAGACGACAAACAATGGATTCACAAACATTAAAACAAACATGAATCTAGACAAAAATGCATTTGCTCCTCTCCTTGATATCACTGAATGTTTCTATTGTCACAACTTTGGGCACAATTATTATGAATGTTAGTTTAAAGATAATAAATTAACATCTCAGAACATTTATAGAACAAATGGATGCATGAAATGGAGAAAGAAGGTAGAAGAAAAAAAACCTCACAAGTGTGATCTAGTTTTGTATGATCAAGACCAAAACAATAAATGGTATGTGGATAGTGGTTGCTCTAGAAATATGACAAGAGATAAAAGAAAGTTTGTTTCCTTGAATGAAAATAAAACTAGAAATGTCACATTCGGTAATGATGAAGCAAGAAGAATTAGAGGAAAAGGTATAGTTAGTCTGAAAAACAAAAGAAGAAAGGCTCAAGATGTGTTATATGTAGATGGTCTAAAACATAACTTGTTGAGTGTAAGTCAGATGTGTGACCAAGGGTGTGATGTTCTCTTTAAACCTTAAGACCACGGAATTAGTTCAACATCTATAGGGAAGGTTCTCGCTAAAGGAGTTCAAACTAATAATAATGTATATATCTTGAAAGAAGAGAGTGAGGAATGCTACATCAGAAAACAAGATGAATCATGGCTATGGCATAGGAGATTGGGGCATCTCAACTTTGATCACATCATCAAACTCAGTAAGAAGGGAGCAGTCAGAGATCTACCAACAATAAATAAGCCTCAAAATACTATCTGCAAGTCATGTCAAATGGGTAAACAAACATGAACATCATTCAAAGTCAAAGATAAACTATCAAGTAGTAAGCCTTTGCAACTATTTCATATGGATTTGTGTGGGCCTTCCAAAACAAAATCACTAGGAGGAGAACAATATTTCATGTTGGTAATTGATGACTATTCAAGATTGACTTGGGTGGCATTTCTCATAAATAAGTTACAAGCATTTGAGAAATTTAAAACATTCAAGGCATTGGCAGAAAATCAAACAGGGTGCAAGATAAAGTGCATAAGGTCAGATAGAGGAGGTGAATTTACATCAAATGAGTTTGCAGACCTATGTAATGAATTTGGGATAAAAAAAATATACTATTGCAGTCACACCACAAGAGAACGGAGTCACGGAGAGACAAAACAAGTTTATTCAACAAATTGCCAGAGCCATGATGCAATAAAGGAACATTGCTCAAACCTATTAGGCAGAAGCAAAGCATACAATAGTACATATTCTCAATAAGTCACATATTAGACAAAATTGTGGTTAGACACCTTATAAATTGTGGCACGGGAAACCAACATCAATAAAGCATTTTAAATTATTCACGAGTAAATGTTATATAAAAAATAATGATGAAAAGCAAGGAAAGTTTGATGCTCGATCTGATAAAGGAATATTTTTAGGATATTCATCAAAAAGTGAGGGATACAGATGTTATAATAAAATATTGCATAAGATTGTGTAATGCATAGATGATAAGGTTGACAAAGAGCCACCCAATAAAAACAAGAGCGTAGGTTTTATCAATCCTCAAGAACATCATCATCATATCAATAAAGAAAGTGAAGTACAAGATGAAGAATTAGAAGATACAGAGACTTATTCAAATTTACCCTCAAGACAAACTCAAAAGAATCATCATGAGAATCAAATTATTCAAGATAAAAGTGGAGTACAAATGAGGAGGCAACTAGCAAGAAAATATGAGCAAGTTCATATAGCTATGTTGTCACAGATAGAGCCAAAGAACTTTGAAGAGGAAATTAAATATAAAAGTTGCATAGATTCTATGAACGAGGATTTAGATCAAATTGAGAAGAACGTGACTTGGGAACTAACACCAAGACCTATCAGAAATAATGCCATTGGCACAAAAAGGATATTCAAAAATAAGATGAATGAACAAGGTCAAGTTGTTATAAACAAAGTCAGGCTAGTGTGTAAGGGTTACTCACAAGCTTAAGGTCTTTATTATGAAGAGAAATTTTCACAGGCAATCAGGATGTTTTTGGCCTTTGCATGCTATAGTGATTTCAAGGTGTACCAAATGGACATCAAGTCTGCCTTCCTAAATGGTGATCTTGAGGAAGAATTCTATATGGAAGAAACCGAGGGATTTTCATTATGAGATAAGACTAACTATGTTTTCATGTTAAATAAAGCACTATATGGTCTTAAAAAAACACCACGAGTGTGGTACTCTATACTAGACAGGTACCTTAAAAACGAGGGTTTCAAGAGAGGAGGAGATGATATTAATCTGTACATAAAGGCTGATGGAGATGAATGACTTATTATAGTTGTGTATGTGGATGATATTATGTTTGGAAAAAATAAATATCATCTAGTAGAATGGTTTTTTGAAGAGATGAAGACCGAGATCGAACTGTCTATGATTGGAAAGCTTACATTCTACCTAGGGCTCCAAATAATACAAAATCTTGGAGGCATATTCATTTCTCAAGAGAAATACCTTATAGATATGTTGAAAAGATTCTAAATGGAAGATTCTAAACCTGTCTCAACCCCCATGACTGTTGGATGTAAGCTATGTGCATATGATGAATCACTTGATGTGGATCAAAATATTTACATATCTATGATAAGAAGTATATTATACCTAAACACTTTCTCAACCAGATATAATGTTGGCAGTCGGATTAGTAGCAAGATATAAATCAACACCCAAACAAAGTCATTTGTTAGCAAGAAAAAGGATATGCAGGTACTTGAAAGGGACTACAAGCTATGGACTATGGTATCCAAAAGGTAAGGACTTTACATTGACAACATACATAGATGTGAATTGGGCGAGTTGTGTGGATAACAGAAAAAGGACAAATGACGGTGCATTCTACCTAGTAGAGTCTTTGGTGGAATGGCTAAGAAAAAACAAACATCAATTTCTCTATCTACCCTGGAAGCTGAATACATAACACATAACAACTGGAGTCTATTTCACATAAGTGTTGTGGATGAAATAGACACTATAGGACCTGAAGGTGAATTTTAATGAACCTATATCTATCAAATGCCACAATACAAGTGAAATAATAATTTCAAAAAACCATTTGCTTCGTTCAAAGATTAAGCATTGATCCAGGTGGATGTTGGTGGCCACCCACCAACCCATTTGGACCCCCACAACTATCTCTTTCAGTATTTTCAGTTTCCTTAATTGTAGCACAGTTTACTATTTTTAGCAGTTTTTCGGGTCCTGAACTTCCAGAGGCGTTTTGAGGCCCTAAATGACGTTTTTTTGGAATTCTGGGGCGACCAAGCCCTATGTTATCTCCCAAAGTGGTAGTACTCGGATAGATCTTTCTAACGAGCTATCGTACGCGTCAAACGGAGATCGTATGCCAAAGTTACGACCCCGGGAAATTGATGTACCAATTTACCCAAACGGGGCCCACAATTTGGCGTTTCATCTTCTAGGGTTAGGTTTCGGTATGTGAAGGGTTTTCCATTGTTTCTCAACAATAAATAGGCCTTCGAGCCTCATTGTAATACAGTTCGGAACAGTTCAGAGGCATGTAGCCCCCACATCTCTTCTCAGAGATAAGCTACCATCGCCCTAGCTGGTTTCTTTCCATTTCTGTTTGTAAGCATATTTCAGTATTTTACAGTAATGAAATGAAGTATTATTTCCGCTGCATATTTGTGTATATGGTTATCGCATCTCTGTATTTATGGTTATCTCTGTAATCTATTGCGTTCCTGTTTAAATCCGGATCAGTGGTATCAGAGCGGTCTGCTTTTTCTCTGTTTTTCTTTGCATGTCCCCAACGAGGTCGGGATATAACGAGTTAGGGCTTGAACTGGTCGAACCTTTGCAAGACCAGCCTCGAAAATCCCGACGGCCTCCCATGGCGGATGAGAAGAAAGACGAGGGAGCAGGAGATCCTATCAAAATCTTGCTCGAAGAAGCGCTCGAGCGGCAAAGGAACGCGATGATGGATAGCTTTGCGCAGATCCTTCAGCGGCTACCCAGAGGCGACGCATCGACTTCCAACAGCGACTCTGGAAACGCCACACCGTTCAAGGTACAAGTTAATTTTGAAATCCCCATTTTCGAGGGTCAAATAGACGCAGATGCCGTAGATAAATGGTTAAATCTGCTAGATGGGTATTTTTCTGTTCACGAATTTTCAAGTCGGGAAAAGATTGTTTTTGCTCTTCTCAAAGCAGCCCCCCACGTCAAGGACTCGTGGGAAACCTACTGCGAGCAGAAGGATGAAAGTACAGGCTCACTGTTTTCAGCCGCACCCACTTGGAATGACATCCGGGATGCCATCAAGGAGCAGTACTACCCTGTCGGAAGCTATGAGGACAAATACATCAAATGGACCACACTGCGGCAGGGACGAGACCAAGATGTGCCGGAGTTCACAAACATTTTTCATACCCTTCGCACACAGTTGGGTATCAAAGATTCTGAGCTGCATCTGGTGCTCAAATACCGTGGCTGCCTGCACAGATACATCCAGGAAGAGATGGTGTTCTTGAACATCTCCTCACTCGGCACAGCATACCGATACGCTGTCAAAATCGAGCAAAAGTTCAAACAGAAGAAGCGAGACTTTGGATCTGCAAATCCGAAGCCCAAAGGACAAAGCCAAGGCGGGGTGACCCAAGATAACCCGTCGAAGCCGCAAGAAAAGAACAACACCATGAAGCCGAAGAAGGACACAGGGAAGTGGTGTGAGTTCCACAAGAGTCCCACTCATAACACAAGTGAGCGTCGGACCAAGCAGTCGCTGGTGGCTGAGTTGAAGGCTTCCGAATCAGATGCATGTTCCGATCCTGAGCCAGAACCCGACAAGGGGAATGGCAAAGGGAAGCAGATCATTGATGCGGATCCTAGTGCCACTGTTGCCACCGCCAAGATCAAGAAAAATGAGCCCGAAGATCCAGAGGAGGGGGAGCGTCTTTTCCACTCACAGATGTGGGTGAAGGGTTCACCGCTGCGATTCATTGTCGATAGTGGTAGCCAAAAGAACCTCGTTTCAGCAGAGGTCGTGAAGCGGTTGGGCCTACCGACTACACCACACCCACAGCCGTACAGTATCGGGTGGCTTCATGAAGGACGAGATCTGAAATTTCGCCAGCAGTGCCGCCTTCCATACAGCATCAAGCCCTTCACAGACGAGGTATTGTGTGATGTTACACCTCTGGATGTTTGTGATGTACTATTAGGCCAGCCATACTTGTGGAGGCGACATGCTGTGTATGAGTCCAGGCCTCGTGCTGTCATTATTTCTTTGAATAATTCATTATACAGGATACCAGAGGTAGCGCCACCTACTGCCACATCCTTGATCACTACCAAGAAAGGCAGCAAGCTCATATCACAGACCAGGAAATTCATCTGTCTGGTTCACTCTCAAAATAAGGGGAAAATCGTTGCTACATCCATGACCCCTGCAAAGGGTTCCTACACGCAGCAGCAGCAACAAAGGGATACAGTCATGACAGAACACAGGAACAAATTCTCCTCACCCACAGGGGTACCACATAAGTTTCAGGTGGGCAACAAAGTTTGGTTACATCTGCAGAAAGAACGCCTTACAAGAGCCCATCAGAAGCTCCGACCACTCCGACATGGTCCTCACAGCAGTACCAAGGCTATGGGAAACAATGCTTTGAAGCACAACATTCCTCCATTCCTTCATTTGCACCGAGTGTTCAATGTGGATCATCGTCGACCATGCTTCCCACCATCACTGGACACATCAGAGATTGCAGGACAAGTTCAGCAGATGGAGGAACTCAACGCAATGGGGACCATTGCTTCCTAAGGGGGGAGGAATGATCCAGGTGGATGTTGGTGGCCACCCACCAACCCATTTGGACCCCCACAACTATCTCTTTCAGTATTTTCAGTTTCCTTAATTGTAGCACAGTTTACTATTTTTAGCAGTTTTTCGGGTCCTGAACTTCCAGAGGCGTTTTGAGGCCCTAAATGACGTTTTTTTGGAATTCTGGAGCAACCCAACCCTATGTTGCCTCCCAAAGTGGTAGTACTCGGATAGATCTTTCTAACGAGCTATCGTACGCGTCAAACGGAGATCGTATGCCAAAGTTACGACCCCGGGAAATTGATGTACCAATTTACCCAAACGGGGCCCACAATTTGGCGTTTTATCTTCTAGGGTTAGGTTTCGGTATGTGAAGGGTTTTCCATTGTTTCTCAACAATAAATAGGCCTTCGAGCCTCATTGTAATACAGTTCGGAACAGTTCAGAGGCATGTAGCCCCCACATCTCTTCTCAGAGATAAGCTACCATCGCCCTAGCTGATTTCTTTCCATTTCTGTTTGTAAGCATATTTCAGTATTTTACAGTAATGAAATGAAGTATTATTTCCGCTGCATATTTGTGTATATGGTTATCGCATCTCTGTATTTATGGTTATCTCTGTAATCTATTGCGTTCCTGTTTAAATCCGGATCAGTGGTATCAGAGCGGTCTGCTTTTTCTCTGTTTTTCTTTGCATGTCCCCAACGAGGTCGGGATATAAGGAGTTAGGGCTTGAACTGGTCGAACCTTTGCAAGACCAGCCTCGAAAATCCCGACGGCCTCCCATGGCGGATGAGAAGAAAGACGAGGGAGCAGGAGATCCTGTCAAAATCTTGCTCGAAGAAGCGCTCGAGCGGCAAAGGAACGCGATGATGGATAGCTTTGCGCAGATCCTTCAGCGGCTACCCAGAGGCGACGCATCGACTTCCAACAGCGACTCTGGAAACGCCACACCGTTCAAGTTACAAGTTAATTTTGAAATCCCCATCTTCGAGGGTCAAATAGACGCAGATGCCGTAGATAAATGGTTAAATCTGCTAGATGGGTATTTTTCTGTTCACGAATTTTCAAGTCGGGAAAAGATTTTTTTGCTCTTCTCAAAGCAGCCCCCCACGTCAAGGACTCATGGGAAACCTACTGCGAGCAGAAGGATGAAAGTACAGGCTCACTGTTTTCAGCCGCACCCACTTGGAATGACTTCCGGGATGCCATCAAGGAGCAGTACTACCCTGTCGGAAGCTATGAGGACAAATACATCAAATGGACCACACTGCGGCAGGGACGAGACCAAGATGTGTCGGAGTTCACAAACATTTTTCATACCCTTCGCACACAGTTGGGTATCAAAGATTCTGAGCTGCATCTGGTGCTCAAATACCGTGGCTGCCTACACAGATACATCCAGGAAGAGATGGTGTTCTTGAACATCTCCTCACTCGGCACAGCATACCGATACGCTGTCAAAATCGAGCAAAAGTTCAAACAGAAGAAGCGAGACTTTGGATCTGCAAATCCGAAGCCCAAAGGACAAAGCCAAGGCGAGGTGACCCAAGATAACCCGTCGAAGCCGCAAGAAAAGAACAACACCATGAAGCCGAAGAAGGACACAGGGAAGTGGTGTGAGTTCCACAAGAGTCCCACTCATAACACAAGTGAGCGTCGGACCAAGCAGTCGCTGGTGGCTGAGTTGAAGGCTTCCGAATCAGATGCATGTTCCGATCCTGATCCAGAACCCGACAAGGGGAATGGCAAAGGGAAGCAGATCATTGATGTGGATCCTAGTGCCACTGTTGCCACCGCCAAGATCAAGAAAAATGAGCCCGAAGATCCAGAGGAGGGGGAGCGTCTTTTCCACTCACAGATGTGGGTGAAGGGTTCACCGCTGCGATTCATTGTCGACAGTGGTAGCCAAAAGAACCTCGTTTCAGCAGAGGTCGTGAAGCGGTTGGGCCTACCGACTACACCACACCCACAGCCGTACAGTATCGGGTGGCTTCATGAAGGACGAGATCTGAAAGTTCGCCAGCAGTGCCGCCTTCCATACAGCATCAAGCCCTTCACAGACGAGGTATTGTGTGATGTTACACCTCTGGATGTTTGTGATGTACTATTAGGCCAGCCATACTTGTGGAGGCGACATGCTGTGTATGAGTCCAGGCCTCGTGCTGTCATTATTTCTTTGAATAATTCATTATACAGGATACCAGAGGTAGCCCCACCTACTGCCACATCCTTGATCACTACCAAGAAAGGCAGCAAGCTCATATCACAGACCAGGAAATTCATCTGTCTAGTTCACTCTCAAAATAAGGGGAAGATCGTTGCTACATCCATGACCCCTGCAAAGGGTTCCTACACGCAGCAGCAGCAACAAAGGGATACAGTCATGACAGAACACAGGAACAAATTCTCCTCACCCACAGGGGTACCACATAAGTTTCAGGTGGGCAACAAAGTTTGGTTACATCTGCAGAAAGAACGCCTTACAAGAGCCCATCAGAAGCTCCGACCACTCCGACATGGTCCTCACAGTAGTACCAAGGCTATGGGAAACAATGCTTTGAAGCACAACATTCCTCCATTCCTTCGTTTGCACCGAGTGTTCAATGTGGATCATCGTCGACCATGCTTCCCACCATCACTGGACACATCAGAGATTGCAGGACAAGTTCAGCAGATGGAGGAACTCAACGCAATGGGGACCATTGCTTCCTAAGGGGGGAGGAATGATCCAGGTGGATGTTGGTGGCCACCCACCAACCCATTTGGACCCCCACAATTGTCTCTTTCAGTATTTTCAGTTTCCTTAATTGTAGCACAGTTTACTATTTTTAGCAGTTTTTCGGGTCCTGAACTTCCGGAGCCGTTTTGAGGCCCTAAACGATGTTTTTTTGGAATTCTGGGGCAATCAAGCATTACGTTGCCTCCCAAAGTGGTAGTACTCCGATAGATCTTTCTAACGAGCTATCGTACGCGTCAAACGGAGATCGTATGCCAAAGTTACGACCCCGGGAAATTGATGTACCAATTTACTCAAACGGGGCCCACAATTTGGCGTTTCATCTTCTAGGGTTAGGTTTCGTTATGTGAAGGGTTTTTTATTGTTTCTCAACAATAAATAGGCCTTCGAGCCTCATTGTAATACAGTTCGGAACAGTTCAGAGGCATGTAGCCCCCACATCTCTTCTCAGAGATAAGCTACCATCGCCCTAGCTGGTTTCTTTCCATTTCTGTTTGTAAGCATATTTCAGTATTTTACAGTAATGAAATGAAGTATTATTTCCGCTGCATCTTTGTGTATATGGTTATCGCATCTCTGTATTTATGGTTATCTCTGTAATCTATTGCGTTCCTGTTTAAATCCGGATCAGTGGTATCAGAGCGGTCTGCTTTTTCTCTGTTTTTCTTTGCATGTCCCCAACGAGGTCGGGATATAACGAGTTAGGGCTTGAACTGGTCAAACCTTTGCAAGACCAGCCTCGAAAATCCCGACGGCCTCCCATGGCGGATGAGAAGAAAGACGAGGGAGCAGGAGATCCTATCAAAATCTTGCTCGAAGAAGCGCTCGAGCGGCAAAGGAACGCGATGATGGATAGCTTTGCGCAGATCCTTCAGCGGCTACCCAGAGGCGACGCATCGACTTCCAACAGCGACTCTGGAAACGCCACACCGTTCAAGGTACAAGTTAATTTTGAAATCCCCATCTTCGAGGGTCAAATAGACGCAGATGCCGTAGATAAATGGTTAAATCTGCTAGATGGGTATTTTTCTGTTCACGAATTTTCAAGTCGGGAAAAGATTGTTTTTGCTCTTCTCAAAGCAGCCCCCCACGTCAAGCACTCGTGGGAAACCTACTGCGAGCAGAAGGATGAAAGTACAGGCTCACTGTTTTCAGCCGCACCCACTTGGAATGACTTCCGGGATGCCATCAAGGAGCAGTACTACCCTGTCGGAAGCTATGAGGACAAATACATCAAATGGACCACACTGCGGCAGGGACGAGACCAAGATGTGCCGGAGTTCACAAACATTTTTCATACCCTTCGCACACAGTTGGGTATCAAAGATTCTGAGCTGCATCTGGTGCTCAAATACCGTGGCTGCCTGCACAGATACATCCAGGAAGAGATGGTGTTCTTGAACATCTCCTCACTCGGCACAGCATACCGATACGCTGTCAAAATCGAGCAAAAGTTCAAACAGAAGAAGCGAGACTTTGGATCTGCAAATCCGAAGCCCAAAGGACAAAGCCAAGGCGGGGTGACCCAAGATAACCCGTCGAAGCCGCAAGAAAAGAACAACACCATGAAGCCGAAGAAGGACACAGGGAAGTGGTTTGAGTTCCACAAGAGTCCCACTCATAACACAAGTGAGCGTCGGACCAAGCAGTCGCTGGTGGCTGAGTTGAAGGCTTCCGAATCAGATGCATGTTCCGAACCTGAGCCAGAACCCGACAAGGGGAATGGCAAAGGGAAGCAGATCATTGATGCGGATCCTAGTGCCACTGTTGCCACCGCCAAGATCAAGAAAAATGAGCCCGAAGATCCAGAGGAGGGGGAGCGTCTTTTCCACTCACAGATGTGGGTGAAGGGTTCACCGCTGCGATTCATTGTCGACAGTGGTAGCCAAAAGAACCTCGTTTCAGCAGAGGTCGTGAAGCGGTTGGGCCTACCGACTACACCACACCCACAACCGTACAGTATCGGGTGGCTTCATGAAGGACGAGATCTGAAAGTTCGCCAGCAGTGCCGCCTTCCATACAGCATCAAGCCCTTCACAGACGAGGTATTGTGTGATGTTACACCTCTGGATGTTTGTGATGTACTATTAGGCCAGCCATACTTGTGGAGGCGACATGTTGTGTATGAGTCCAGGCCTCGTGCTGTCATTATTTCTTTAAATAATTCATTATACAGGATACCAG
Source organism: Pinus tabuliformis (assembly GCA_031772625.1). Classification (NCBI taxonomy): domain Eukaryota; kingdom Viridiplantae; phylum Streptophyta; class Pinopsida; order Pinales; family Pinaceae; genus Pinus; species Pinus tabuliformis. The sequence goes on along the minus strand of CM062818.1, from coordinate 484,493,398 downwards.
AGGTAGCCCCACCTACTGCCACATCCTTGATCACTACCAAGAAAGGCAGCAAGCTCATATCACAGACCAGGAAATTCATCTGTCTGGTTCACTCTCAAAATAAGGGGAAGATCGTTGCTACATCCATGACCCCTGCAAAGGGTTCCTACACGCAGCAGCAGCAACAAAGGGATACAGTCATGACAGAACACAAGAACAAATTCTCCTCACCCATAGGGGTACCACATAAGTTTCAGGTGGGCAACAAAGTTTGGTTACATCTGCAGAAAGAACGCCTTACAAGAGCCCATCAGAAGCTCCGACCACTCCGACATGGTCCTCACAGCAGTACCAAGGCTATGGGAAACAATGCTTTGAAGCACAACATTCCTCCATTCCTTCGTTTGCACCGAGTGTTCAATGTGGATCATCGTCGACCATGCTTCCCACCATCACTGGACACATCAGAGATTGCAGGACAAGTTCAGCAGATGGAGGAACTCAACGCAATGGGGACCATTGCTTCCTAAGGGGGGAGGAATGATCCAGGTGGATGTTGGTGGCCACCCACCAACCCATTTGGACCCCCACAACTGTCTCTTTCAGTATTTTCAGTTTCCTTAATTGTAGCACAGTTTACTATTTTTAGCAGTTTTTCGGGTCCTGAACTTCCGGAGCCGTTTTGAGGCCCTAAACGACGTTTTTTTGGAATTCTGGGGCGACTGAGCGTTACGTTGCCTCCCAAAGTGGTAGTACTCCGATAGATCTTTCTAACGAGCTATCGTACGCGTCAAACGGAGATCGTATGCCAAAGTTACGACCCCGGGAAATTGATGTACCAATTTACCCAAACGGGGCCCACAATTTGGCGTTTCATCTTCTAGGGTTAGGTTTCGGTATGTGAAGGGTTTTCCATTGTTTCTCAACAATAAATAGGCCTTCGAGCCTCATTGTAATACAGTTCGGAACAGTTCAGAGGCATGTAGCCGCCACATCTCTTCTCAGAGATAAGCTACCATCGCCCTAGCTGGTTTCTTTCCATTTCTGTTTGTAAGCATATTTCAGTATTTTACAGTAATGAAATGAAGTATTATTTCCGCTGCATCTTTGTGTATATGGTTATCGCATCTCTGTATTTATGGTTATCTCTGTAATCTATTGCGTTCCTGTTTAAATCCGGATCAGTGGTATCAGAGCGGTCTGCTTTTTCTCTGTTTTCCTTTGCATGTCCCCAACGAGGTCGGGATATAAGGAGTTAGGGCTTGAACTGGTCGAACCTTTGCAAGACCAGCCTCGAAAATCCCGACGGCCTCCCATGGCGGATGAGAAGAAAGACGAGGGAGCAGGAGATCCTATCAAAATCTTGCTCGAAGAAGCGCTCGAGCGGCAAAGGAACGCGATGATGGATAGCTTTGCGCAGATCCTTCAGCGGCTACCCAGAGGCGACGCATCGACTTCCTACAGCGACTCTGGAAACGCCACACCGTTCAAGGTACAAGTTAATTTTGAAATTCCCATCTTCGAGGGTCAAATAGACGCAGATGCCGTAGATAAATGGTTAAATTTGCTAGATGGGTATTTTTCTGTTCACGAATTTTCAAGTCGGGAAAAGATTGTTTTTGCTCTTCTCAAAGAAGCCCCCCACGTCAAGGACTCATGGGAAACCTACTGCGAGCAGAAGGATGAAAGTACAGGCTCACTGTTTTCAGCCGCGCCCACTTGGAATGACTTCCGGGATGCCATCAAGGAGCAGTACTACCCTGTCGGAAGCTATGAGGACAAATACATCAAATGGACCACACTGCGACAGGGACGAGACCAAGATGTGCCGGAGTTCACAAACATTTTTCATACCCTTCGCACACAGTTGGGTATCAAAGATTCTAAGCTGCATCTGGTGCTCAAATACCGTGGCTGCCTGCACAGATACATCCAGGAAGAGATGGTGTTCTTGAACATCTCCTCACTCGGCACAGCATACCGATACGCTGTCAAAATCGAGCAAAAGTTCAAACAGAAGAAGCGAGACTTTGGATCTGCAAATCCGAAGCCCAAAGGACAAAGCCAAGGCGGGGTGACCCAAGATAACCCGTCGAAGCCGCAAGAAAAGAACAACACCATGAAGCCGAAGAAGGACACAGGGAAGTGGTGTGAGTTCCACAAGAGTCCCACTCATAACACAAGTGAGCGTCGGACCAAGCAGTCGCTGGTGGCTGAGTTGAAGGCTTCCGAATCAGATGCATGTTCCGATCCTGAGCCAGAACCCGACAAGGGGAATGGCAAAGGGAAGCAGATCATTGATGCGGATCCTAGTGCCACTGTTGCCACCGCCAAGATCAAGAAAAATGAGCCCGAAGATCCAGAGGAGGGGGAGCGTCTTTTCCACTCACAGATGTGGGTGAAGGGTTCACCGCTGCGATTCATTGTCGACAGTGGTAGCCAAAAGAACCTCGTTTCAGCAGAGGTCGTGAAGCGGTTGGGCCTACCGACTACACCACACCCACAGCCGTACAGTATCGGGTGGCTTCATGAAGGACGAGATCTGAAAGTTCGCCAGCAGTGCCGCCTTCCATACAGCATCAAGCCCTTCACAGACGAGGTATTGTGTGATGTTACACCTCTGGATGTTTGTGATGTACTATTAGGCCAGCCATACTTGTGGAGGCGACATGCTGTGTATGAGTCTAGGCCTCGTGCTGTCATTATTTCTTTGAATAATTCATTATACAGGATACCAGAGGTAGCCCCACCTACTGCCACATCCTTGATCACTACCAAGAAAGGCAGCAAGCTCATATCACAGACCAGGAAATTCATCTGTCTGGTTCACTCTCAAAATAAGGGGAAGATCGTTGCTACATCCATGACCCATGCAAAGGGTTCCTACACGCAGCAGCAGCAACAAAGGGATACAGTCATGACAGAACACAGGAACAAATTCTCCTCACCCACAGGGGTACCACATAAGTTTCAGGTGGGCAACAAAGTTTGGTTACATCTGCAGAAAGAACGCCTTACAAGAGCCCATCAGAAGCTCCGACCATTCCGACATGGTCCTCACAGCAGTACCAAGGCTATGGGAAACAATGCTTTGAAGCACAACATTCCTCCATTCCTTCGTTTGTACCGAGTGTTCAATGTGGATCATTGTCGACCATGCTTCCCACCATCACTGGACACATCAGAGATTGCAGGACAAGTTCAGCAGATGGAGGAACTCAACGCAATGGGGACCATTGCTTCCTAAGGGGGGAGGAATGATCCAGGTGGATGTTGGTGGCCACCCACCAACCCATTTGGACCCCCACAACTGTCTCTTTCAGTATTTTCAGTTTCCTTAATTGTAGCACAGTTTACTATTTTTAGCAGTTTTTCGGGTCCTGAACTTCCGGAGCCGTTTTGAGGCCCTAAACGACGTTTTTTTGGAATTCTGGGGCGACCGAGCGTTATGTTGCCTCCCAAAGTGGTAGTACTCCAATAGATCTTTCTAACGAGCTATCGTACGCGTCAAACGGAGATCGTATGCCAAAGTTACGACCCCGGGAAATTGATGTACCAATTTACCCAAACGGGGCCCACAATTTGGCGTTTCATCTTCTAGGGTTAGGTTTCGGTATGTGAAGGGTTTTCCATTGTTTCTCAACAATAAATAGGCCTTCGAGCCTCATTGTAATACAGTTCGGAACAGTTTAGAGGCATGTAGCCGCCACATCTCTTCTCAGAGATAAGCTACCATCGCCCTAGCTGGTTTCTTTCCCTTTCTGTTTGTAAGCATATTTCAGTATTTTACAGTAATGAAATGAAGTATTATTTCCGCTGCATCTTTGTGTATATGGTTATCGCATCTCTGTATTTATGGTTATCTCTGTAATCTATTGCGTTCCTGTTTAAATTTGGATCAGTGGTATCAAAGCGGTCTGCTTTTTCTCTGTTTTTCTTTGCATGTCCCCAATGAGGTCGGGATATAAGGAGTTAGGGCTTGAACTGGTCGAACCTTTGCAAGACCAGCCTCAAAAATCCCGACGGCCTCCCATGGCGGATGAGAAGAAAGACGAGGGAGCAGGAGATCCTATCAAAATCTTGCTCGAAGAAGCGCTCGAGCGGCAAAGGAACGCGATGATGGATAGCTTTGCGCAGATCCTTCAGCGGCTACCCAGAGGCGACGCATCGACTTCCAACAGCGACTCTGGAAACGCCACACCGTTCAAGGTACAAGTTAATTTTGAAATCCCCATCTTCGAGGGTCAAATAGACGCAGATGCCGTAGATAAATGGTTAAATCTGCTAGATGGGTATTTTTCTGTTCACGAATTTTCAAGTCGGGAAAAGATTGTTTTTGCTCTTCTCAAAGCAGCCCCCCACGTCAAGGACTCGTGGGAAACCTACTGCGAGCAGAAGGATGAAAGTACAGGCTCACTGTTTTCAGCCGCACCCACTTGGAATGACTTCCGGGATGCCATCAAGGAGCAGTACTACCCTATCGGAAGCTATGAGGACAAATACATCAAATGGACCACACTGCGGCAGGGACGAGACCAAGATGTGCCGGAGTTCACAAACATTTTTCATACCCTTCGCACACAGTTGGGTATCAAAGATTCTGAGCTGCATCTGGTGCTCAAATACCTTGGCTGCCTGCACAGATACATCCAGGAAGAGATGGTGTTCTTGAACATCTCCTCACTCGGCACAGCATACCGATACGCTGTCAAAATCGAGCAAAAGTTCAAACAGAAGAAGCGAGACTTTGGATCTGCAAATCCGAAGCCCAAAGGACAAAGCCAAGGCGGGTGACCCAAGATAACCCGTCGAAGCCGCAAGAAAAGAACAACACCATGAAGCCGAAGAAGGACACAGGGAAGTGGTGTGAGTTCCACAAGAGTCCCACTCATAACACAAGTGAGCGTCGGACCAAGCAGTCGCTGGTGGCTGAGTTGAAGGCTTCCGAATCAGATGCATGTTCCGATCCTGAGCCAGAACCCGACAAGGGGAATGGCAAAGGGAAGCAGATCATTGATGCGGATCCTAGTGCCACTGTTGCCACCGCCAAGATCAAGAAAAATGAGCCCGAAGATCCAGAGGAGGGGGAGCGTCTTTTCCACTCACAGATGTGGATGAAGGGTTCACCGCTGCGATTCATTGTCGACAGTGGTAGCCAAAAGAACCTCGTTTCAGCAGAGGTCGTGAAGCGGTTGGGCCTACCGACTACACCACACCCACAGCCGTACAGTATTGGGTGGCTTCATGAAGGACGAGATCTGAAAGTTCGCCAGCAGTGCCGCCTTCCATACAGCATCAAGCCCTTCACAGACGAGGTATTGTGTGATGTTACACCTCTGGATGTTTGTGATGTACTATTAGGCCAGCCATACTTGTGGAGGCGACATGCTGTGTATGAGTCCAGGCCTCGTGCTGTCATTATTTCTTTGAATAATTCATTATACAGGATACCAGAGGTAGCCCCACCTACTGCCACATCCTTGATCACTACCAAGAAAGGCAGCAAGCTCATATCACAGACCAGGAAATTCATCTGTCTGGTTCACTCTCAAAATAAGGGGAAGATCGTTGCTACATCCTTGACCCCTGCAAAGGTTTCCTACACGCAGCAGCAGCAACAAAGGGATACAGTCATGACAGAACACAGGAACAAATTCTCCTCACCCACAGGGGTACCACATAAGTTTCAGGTGGGCAACAAAGTTTGGTTACATCTGCAGAAAGAACGCCTTACAAGAGCCCATCAGAAGCTCCGACCACTCCGACATGGTCCTCACAGCAGTACCAAGGCTATGGGAAACAATGCTTTGAAGCACAACATTCCTCCATTCCTTCGTTTGCACCGAGTGTTCAATGTGGATCATCGTCGACCATGCTTCCCACCATCACTGGACACATCAGAGATTGCAGGACAAGTTCAGCAGATGGAGGAACTCAACGCAATGGGGACCATTGCTTCCTAAGGGGGGAGGAATGATCCAGGTGGATGTTGGTGGCCACCCACCAACCCATTTGGACCCCCACAATTGTCTCTTTCAGTATTTTCAGTTTCCTTAATTGTAGCACAGTTTACTATTTTTAGCAGTTTTTCGGGTCCTGAACTTCCGGAGCCGTTTTGAGGCCCTAAACGACGTTTTTTTGGAATTCTGGGGCGACCGACTTTTATGTTGGCTCCCAAAGTGGTAGTACTCCGATAGATCTTTCTAACGAGCTATCGTACGCGTCAAACGGAGATCGAATGCCAAAGTTACGACCCCGGGAAATTGATGTACCAATTTACCCAAACGGGGCCCACAATTTGGCGTTTCATCTTCTAGGGTTAGGTTTCGGTATGTGAAGGGTTTTCCATTGTTTCTCAACAATAAATAGGCCTTCGAGCCTCATTGTAATACAGTTTGGAACAGTTCAGAGGCACGTAGCCGCCACATCTCTTCTCAGAGATAAGCTACCATCGCCCTAGCTGGTTTCTTTCCATTTCTGTTTGTAAGCATATTTCAGTATTTTACAGTAATGAAATGAAGTATTATTTCCGCTGCATCTTTGTGTATATGGTTATCGCATCTCTGTATTTATGGTTATCTCTGTAATCTATTGCGTTCCTGTTTAAATCCGGATCAGTGGTATCAGAGCGGTCTGCTTTTTCTCTGTTTTTCTTTGCATGTCCCCAACGAGGTCGGGATATAAGGAGTTAGGGCTTGAACTGGTCGAACCTTTGCAAGACCAGCCTCGAAAATCCCGACGGCCTCCCATGGCGGATGAGAAGAAAGACGAGGGAGCAGGAGATCCTATCAAAATCTTGCTCGAAGAAGCGCTCGAGCGGCAAAGGAACGCGATGATGGATAGCTTTGCGCAGATCCTTCAGCGGCTACCCAGAGGCGACGCATCGACTTCCAACAGCGACTCTGGAAACGCCACACCGTTCAAGGTACAAGTTAATTTTGAAATCCCCATCTTCGAGGGTCAAATAGACGCAGATGCCGTAGATAAATGGTTAAATCTGCTAGATGGGTATTTTTCTGTTCACGAATTTTCAAGTCAAGAAAAGATTGTTTTTGCTCTTCTCAAAGCAGCCCCCCACGTCAAGGACTCGTGGGAAACCTACTGCGAGCAGAAGGATGAAAGTACAGGCTCACTGTTTTCAGCCGCACCCACTTGGAATGACTTCCGGGATGCCATCAAGGAGCAGTACTACCCTGTCAGAAGCTATGAGGACAAATACATCAAATGGACCACACTGCGGCAGGGACGAGACCAAGATGTGCCGGAGTTCACAAACATTTTTCATACCCTTCGCACACAGTTGGGTATCAAAGATTCTGAGCTGCATCTGGTGCTCAAATACCGTGGCTGCCTGCACAGATACATCCAGGAAGAGATGGTGTTCTTGAACATCTCCTCACTCGGCACAACATACCGATACGCTGTCAAAATCGAGCAAAAGTTCAAACAGAAGAAGCGAGACTTTGGATCTGCAAATCCGAAGCCCAAAGGACAAAGCCAAGGCGGGGTGACCCAAGATAACCCGTCGAAGCCGCAAGAAAAGAACAACACCATGAAGCCGAAGAAGGACACAGGGAAGTGGTGTGAGTTCCACAAGAGTCCCACTCATAACACAAGTGAGCGTCGGACCAAGCAGTCGCTGGTGGCTGAGTTGAAGGCTTCCGAATCAGATGCATGTTCCGATCCTGAGCCAGAACCCGACAAGGGGAATGGCAAAGGGAAGCAGATCATTGATGCGGATCCTAGTGCCACTGTTGCCACCGCCAAGATCAAGAAAAATGAGCCCGAATATCCAGAGGAGGGGGAGCGTCTTTTCCACTCACAGATGTGGGTGAAGGGTTCACCGCTGCGATTCATTGTCGACAGTGGTAGCCAAAAGAACCTCGTTTCAGCAGAGGTCGTGAAGCGGTTGGGCCTACCGACTACACCACACCTACAGCCGTACAGTATCGGGTGGCTTCATGAAGGACGAGATCTGAAAGTTCGCCAGCAGTGCCACCTTCCATACAGCATCAAGCCCTTCACAGACGAGGTATTGTGTGATGTTACACCTCTGGATGTTTGTGATGTACTATTAGGCCAGCCATACTTGTGGAGGCGACATGCTGTGTATGAGTCCAGGCCTCGTGCTGTCATTATTTCTTTGAATAATTCATTATACAGGATACCAGAGGTAGCCCCACCTACTGCCACATCCTTGATCACTACCAAGAAAGGCAGCAAGCTCATATCACAGACCAGGAAATTCATCTGTCTAGTTCACTCTCAAAATAAGGGGAAGATCGTTGCTACATCCATGACCCCTGCAAAGGGTTCCTACACGCAGCAGCAGCAACAAAGGGATACAGTCATGACAGAACACAGGAACAAATTCTCCTCACCCACAGGGGTACCACATAAGTTTCAGGTGGGCAACAAAGTTTGGTTACATCTGCAGAAAGAACGCCTTACAAGAGCCCATCAGAAGCTCCGACCACTCCGACATGGTCCTCACAGTAGTACCAAGGCTATGGGAAACAATGCTTTGAAGCACAACATTCCTCCATTCCTTCGTTTGCACCGAGTGTTCAATGTGGATCATCGTCGACCATGCTTCCCACCATCACTGGACACATCAGAGATTGCAGGACAAGTTCAGCAGATGGAGGAACTCAACGCAATGGGGACCATTGCTTCCTAAGGGGGAGGAATGATCCAGGTGGATGTTGGTGGCCACCCACCAACCCATTTGGACCCCCACAATTGTCTCTTTCAGTATTTTCAGTTTCCTTAATTGTAGCACAGTTTACTATTTTTAGCAGTTTTTCGGGTCCTGAACTTCCGGAGCCGTTTTGAGGCCCTAAACGATGTTTTTTTTGGAATTCTGGGGCAATCAGCATTACGTTGCCTCCCAAAGTGGTAGTACTCCGATAGATCTTTCTAACGAGCTATCGTACGCGTCAAACGGAGATCGTATGCCAAAGTTACGACCCCGGGAAATTGATGTACCAATTTACTCAAACGGGGCCCACAATTTGGCGTTTCATCTTCTAGGGTTAGGTTTCGTTATGTGAAGGGTTTTTTATTGTTTCTCAACAATAAATAGGCCTTCGAGCCTCATTGTAATACAGTTCGGAACAGTTCAGAGGCATGTAGCCCCCACATCTCTTCTCAGAGATAAGCTACCATCGCCCTAGCTGGTTTCTTTCCATTTCTGTTTGTAAGCATATTTCAGTATTTTACAGTAATGAAATGAAGTATTATTTCCGCTGCATCTTTGTGTATATGGTTATCGCATCTCTGTATTTATGGTTATCTCTGTAATCTATTGCGTTCCTGTTTAAATCCGGATCAGTGGTATCAGAGCGGTCTGCTTTTTCTCTGTTTTTTCTGCATGTCCCCAACGAGGTCGGGATATAAGAGTTAGGGCTTGAACTGGTCAAACCTTTGCAAGACCAGCCTCGAAAATCCCGACGGCCTCCCATGGCGGATGAGAAGAAAGACGAGGGAGCAGGAGATCCTATCAAAATCTTGCTCGAAGAAGCGCTCGAGCGGCAAAGGAACGCGATGATGGATAGCTTTGCGCAGATCCTTCAGCGGCTACCCAGAGGCGACGCATCGACTTCCAACAGCGACTCTGGAAACGCCACACCGTTCAAGGTACAAGTTAATTTTGAAATCCCCATCTTCGAGGGTCAAATAGACGCAGATGCCGTAGATAAATGGTTAAATCTGCTAGATGGGTATTTTTCTGTTCACGAATTTTCAAGTCGGGAAAAGATTGTTTTTGCTCTTCTCAAAGCAGCCCCCCACGTCAAGCACTCGTGGGAAACCTACTGCGAGCAGAAGGATGAAAGTACAGGCTCACTGTTTTCAGCCGCACCCACTTGGAATGACTTCCGGGATGCCATCAAGGAGCAGTACTACCCTGTCGGAAGCTATGAGGACAAATACATCAAATGGACCACACTGCGGCAGGGACGAGACCAAGATGTGCCGGAGTTCACAAACATTTTTCATACCCTTCGCACACAGTTGGGTATCAAAGATTCTGAGCTGCATCTGGTGCTCAAATACCGTGGCTGCCTGCACAGATACATCCAGGAAGAGATGGTGTTCTTGAACATCTCCTCACTCGGCACAGCATACCGATACGCTGTCAAAATCGAGCAAAAGTTCAAACAGAAGAAGCGAGACTTTGGATCTGCAAATCCGAAGCCCAAAGGACAAAGCCAAGGCGGGGTGACCCAAGATAACCCGTCGAAGCCGCAAGAAAAGAACAACACCATGAAGCCGAAGAAGGACACAGGGAAGTGGTTTGAGTTCCACAAGAGTCCCACTCATAACACAAGTGAGCGTCGGACCAAGCAGTCGCTGGTGGCTGAGTTGAAGGCTTCCGAATCAGATGCATGTTCCGAACCTGAGCCAGAACCCGACAAGGGGAATGGCAAAGGGAAGCAGATCATTGATGCGGATCCTAGTGCCACTGTTGCCACCGCCAAGATCAAGAAAAATGAGCCCGAAGATCCAGAGGAGGGGGAGCGTCTTTTCCACTCACAGATGTGGGTGAAGGGTTCACCGCTGCGATTCATTGTCGACAGTGGTAGCCAAAAGAACCTCGTTTCAGCAGAGGTCGTGAAGCGGTTGGGCCTACCGACTACACCACACCCACAACCGTACAGTATCGGGTGGCTTCATGAAGGACGAGATCTGAAAGTTCGCCAGCAGTGCCGCCTTCCATACAGCATCAAGCCCTTCACAGACGAGGTATTGTGTGATGTTACACCTCTGGATGTTTGTGATGTACTATTAGGCCAGCCATACTTGTGGAGGCGACATGCTGTGTATGAGTCCAGGCCTCGTGCTGTCATTATTTCTTTAAATAATTCATTATACAGGATACCAGAGGTAGCCCCACCTACTGCCACATCCTTGATCACTACCAAGAAAGGCAGCAAGCTCATATCACAGACCAGGAAATTCATCTGTCTGATTCACTCTCAAAATAACTAGAAGATCGTTGCTACATCCATGACCCCTGCAAAGGGTTCCTACACGCAGCAGCAGCAACAAAGGGATACAGTCATGACAGAACACAGGAACAAATTCTCCTCACCCATAGGGGTACCACATAAGTTTCAGGTGGGCAACAAAGTTTGGTTACATCTGCAGAAAGAACGCCTTACAAGAGCCCATCAGAAGCTCCGACCACTCCGACATGGTCCTCACAGCAGTACCAAGGATATGGGAAACAATGCTTTGAAGCACAACATTCCTCCATTCCTTCGTTTGCACCGAGTGTTCAATGTGGATCATCGTCGACCATGCTTCCCACCATCACTGGACACATCAGAGATTGCAGGACAAGTTCAGCAGATGGAGGAACTCAACGCAATGGGGACCATTGCTTCCTAAGGGGGGAGGAATGATCCAGGTGGATGTTGGTGGCCACCCACCAACCCATTTGGACCCCCACAACTGTCTCTTTCAGTATTTTCAGTTTCCTTAATTGTAGCACAGTTTACTATTTTTAGCAGTTTTTTCGGGTCCTGAACTTCCGGAGCCGTTTTGAGGCCCTAAACGACGTTTTTTTGGAATTCTGGGGCGACTGAGCGTTACGTTGCCTCCCAAAGTGGTAGTACTCCGATAGATCTTTCTAACGAGCTATCGTACGCGTCAAACGGAGATCGTATGCCAAAGTTACGACCCCGGGAAATTGATGTACCAATTTACCCAAACGGGGCCCACAATTTGGCGTTTCATCTTCTAGGGTTAGGTTTCGGTATGTGAAGGGTTTTCCATTGTTTCTCAACAATAAATAGGCCTTCGAGCCTCATTGTAATACAGTTCGGAACAGTTCAGAGGCATGTAGCCGCCACATCTCTTCTCAGAGATAAGCTACCATCGCCCTAGCTGGTTTCTTTCCATTTCTGTTTGTAAGCATATTTCAGTATTTTACAGTAATGAAATGAAGTATTATTTCCGCTGCATCTTTGTGTATATGGTTATCGCATCTCTGTATTTATGGTTATCTCTGTAATCTATTGCGTTCCTGTTTAAATCCGGATCAGTGGTATCAGAGCGGTCTGCTTTTTCTCTGTTTTTCTTTGCATGTCCCCAACGAGGTCGGGATATAAGGAGTTAGGGCTTGAACTGGTCGAACCTTTGCAAGACCAGCCTCGAAAATCCCGACGGCCTCCCATGGCGGATGAGAAGAAAGACGAGGGAGCAGGAGATCCTATCAAAATCTTGCTCGAAGAAGCGCTCGAGCGGCAAAGGACGCGATGATGGATAGCTTTGCGCAGATCCTTCAGCGGCTACCCAGAGGCGACGCATCGACTTCCTACAGCGACTCTGGAAACGCCACACCGTTCAAGGTACAAGTTAATTTTGAAATTCCCATCTTCGAGGGTCAAATAGACGCAGATGCCGTAGATAAATGGTTAAATTTGCTAGATGGGTATTTTTCTGTTCACGAATTTTCAAGTCGGGAAAAGATTGTTTTTGCTCTTCTCAAAGAAGCCCCCCACGTCAAGGACTCATGGGAAACCTACTGCGAGCAGAAGGATGAAAGTACAGGCTCACTGTTTTCAGCCGCGCCCACTTGGAATGACTTCCGGGATGCCATCAAGGAGCAGTACTACCTGTCGGAAGCTATGAGGACAAATACATCAAATGGACCACACTGCGACAGGGACGAGACCAAGATGTGCCGGAGTTCACAAACATTTTTCATACCCTTCGCACACAGTTGGGTATCAAAGATTCTAAGCTGCATCTGGTGCTCAAATACCGTGGCTGCCTGCACAGATACATCCAGGAAGAGATGGTGTTCTTGAACATCTCCTCACTCGGCACAGCATCCCGATACGCTGTCAAAATCGAGCAAAAGTTCAAACAGAAGAAGCGAGACTTTGGATCTGCAAAACCGAAGCCCAAAGGACAAAGCCAAGGCGGGGTGACCCAAGAAAACCCGTCGAAGCCGCAAGAAATAACAACACCATGAAGCCGAAAGAAGGACACAGGGAAGTGGTGTGAGTTCCACAAGAGTCCCACACATAACACAAGTGAGCGTCGGACCAAGCAGTCGCTGGTGGCTGAGTTGAAGGCTTCCGAATCAGATGCATGTTCCGATCCAGAGCCAGAACCCCGACAAGGTAATGGCAAAGGGAAGCAGATCATTGAAGCGGAACCCCAGTGCCACTGTTGCCACCCGCCAAGATAACAAGAAAAATGAGCCCGAAGATCCAGAGGAGGGGCGCACTTTTCCACTCACAATGTGGGTGAAGGGTTCATCCGCTGCGATTCATTGTCGACAGTGGTAGCCAAAAGAACCTCGTTTCAGCAGAGGTCGTGAAGC